>CM032339.1:11429756-13829756 GCA_019022885.1 Schlechtendalia chinensis | reverse complement strand
CAATTTTAAATTACAAATTATTTATTATTTTATTTTTTCTTTGATAATTGACATGGTTTTTCAGAAACTAATTTTTCTATATTTGGTTGTATTTGAGAACAAGCAATCCTCAGCAAGTTTTTTAGGTGAATGTCAGTTAACCGAGTTTTAATTTTCAACTTGATAATTTTCAAAAAATTATAATTTTTAAAAAAATATGCTCACAAGTGTATGTACTACTAAAAAGGAGATATAATTTTTAATTCATTGTTTCGCAAATTAGAATATTTTAAATTGAAAGTTTTGCGTTATTAAAATTGTCCTTTAATATTGTATTGTTTTGTAAATCAATAATCTCCATTTGCATATTTTCTCGGACATCTTCAACTGATAATGAAATTGGAATTGAAAACAAATTAAAAAACTTTTTATTAGCTTTAAAATCAAAAACATCGAATCAAACCGGAGTTTTAAATCAGAAATTGCTTCTTTATATTTTTCAATTGAAATAACATTGTGTTTTGACAAACGTAGGAAGTGTGTTGTTTTATTTTTTTTTTTTTTTAGCTTGAATTCCCACAACAGAAATATATGTTCAAAAGATTTAATATGGTTGAATAAATTAAGAGTTGATTGGTTTTGACGTTGCAAACGTAAATATTCAACTCATTCAAATGCAATGTAATATTCGTTTTTTCCAACCATTGATGAAGCCCCCCCCCTCTATTATAACTCAAGAAAGGTCAATTAATTGATATCGAAACGGCCGAGTGTCGATTTTAAAGCATTACAAATATCACAACTTTTTGTTGTGCTCGTCATTGGAAAAAGTGCGACTAATTCTTCGGTAAAATTAAAATTAAAATCAACACCCCGAATAAAAATTGGTAATCGAGCAGTATCCGTCATATCTGTACTCTCGTCAAGAGCCAGCGAATAAAAAATAAACATAGAAACACGTTCTTTTAATGTACATCAATATCGGTCCGTAGTTCTTCTATACGCCTTGTTACATTTACTCCTGATGAACTCAGTTTGGAATATAGTTAGGTTAGATATCTATATTATAGATTATCATAATAGTTTTAGAATTTTCGTTTCTAGGTTGAACGTCCAGAAATATTACGACCAGTTATTACAGTTATGAAAACCAAAATCGGAACGAAAGTTGTTGCCAGAGCGAAGGAATTTTCGGACGTTTGTTATAGACTCGTAACCGCTTTCCCGAGTCAGTCACGCCGTCCCGGACAGTTGGGTCGGGTCGGAGGACGCGAGACTCGTGCCGTCCGTGCGGAATTTCAATTTTTCCACCAGCCGGGACCCTAAAACGTGGTCGCGACATTCAATGACACGCGCATTTCTATACGCAATATTTACACGTGAAATTTCAATTTTCCCGAACATTTTCAATTTCTACTCAGGGCTGCAGAAAATACGACGCAAGCGTTAGCATTTAACCGAGTCAGGTCACTGCGTTTTCAGAAAAGTTCACTTTCAGCCTTTGAAACAGTTATTAGCACACTTTTCACTCGACTCAATGGGCTAACGATAATTGGTCAACTTGTTCGACCTTAAATCGTCATCATATTTGAACATTTGGAACCAGATCGCGCGTCCCAAATCCGTATCGACATATATTATCATTGTCGAACTCGTTTGATATTTTTAAACCAGATCCATTCTGGATTGATAGTCTTAAACTGTAATTCTATAGTACCCACGTAAGCCCCTCGGCTATAAGCCGTTGGAAACCACTTATCATTATTATAATGCGCTACACTATCGTTTCCTATAATTCTATGGTATAAGTAGACGACGCTGTGTAAACTGTCGCTTCGAGTCAGGATTTATAATTTCACTGACACCGTGACGACAATAACGGTTGAACGTTTTCGTCCACGTTACGCTACAATTAGGCATCATACGAGTATCGTGTCATACTCGTTTTTTTTTCTCAAGCACCTACTGAATGAGCAAAGGCCTATCTTTTTTGGTACGATTTCAAACAAATTCCATTTAACATCTACTCAAAAAAAAAAAAAGGTTAATTTCTTAAAAAGACTTTCATAATATATATACATCATTTTTTTTTCTTTAAACAACTATTTAAATTATAAAAAATATCGAGGAAATGCGAATAATTCGATGTTTCAAACTGTGTAGAAAATTGGTACTTAATTAGATAGTTTCTTTGAGTGGTAGTCATGCTGCCCGGTGCGCATTTGGTCAATGTTAAAATAATGCATAACACATTGCAGTTTCTATGAACTTGCCGCGTGAATTTCGGGCACATTAAAAAAAAAGATATTATTTTTTTAATGTTGACCTTCCATGAAGAGGTTAAGTTAACTCATGGTTTAACTTACAGCTATACAGAATTCAGAATTGTCATTTATTCATATTGATCGGAAACTCGTGGTTATATACGCGCTGATAGTAAAAACCGTATATTGTATGTTGATATAAGTTCAACGAATCATAATTCTAATTTCCTATTGGAATGTTCCGAATCAAAACAAACTACGTTACTTCACAAGCGTTTCAGAAATATATTGATTTTACGATACATTTAGTAGGGTTATAATGACGATGAAAACCGATAAAAACTTCCCACCCCCTCCACCTCCAAAAAACGCGTTTAAAAAGTAAAAATTTGAAACATGTCATATTCAATGAACGTTCGAATATTTTTCGAAATTAATTGAATACTTAACATACAACAACTAATTCAATAGTATTTTTTTTTTTTAGTCTTTATGGTTAAAGATATTGATTACTCGGTTGTGGTAGCCACTTTAACTATCCCGATTTTTCTCGTAGTTTGTGCATAATGTATAAAAATGACTTGAAGTAACAAAAAATAAATAAATATATAAATAGCTCAATATTGTTAAACGGATAAATATAAAGACTATAGTTATTACAGTATTTTTAACGTATATAAACACAACTATTTTCTAACCCCTTTCATACTATTATATGAGAATACGCCCCCTCACCACTATAAGATTGAAGTATGATTACTATAGGATATATACACGGCATGACTTATGTTGGTTATTGGATCGATATAAATACAAGTTCAAAGTAGTTTTTAAAATATTTAATGCATTTATTCGTATAGGGAAAAAAATATTATTAAAACTAAAAATTTTAAAAACAAAGTATATTATAATATTACATTAACTTTCTTAAATATTATATTTGAAATTTATTACTATTAAATACAAATTAACGTAGTCGTAATATTTATTTATAACTATCTAGTATTCTAGGAATCTAGCTGATGCACATACTATATATATATATACAGTACATAATACATACCGATGTTTATAACCCAACAGTATTCACTGAACAATTGGAGATAACGTAGTTACACAATAATGCCCGATAAAATCAGGAATAGCGTTTTCGTGTTTCGTGGTTTTTTAAAAAATTTCACGCCTCCCTTGAAATTTCGTAACGCCTCTCTAGGGGGGCGCGTTCCCCAGGTTGAGAACCATCGGTCTAAATGGATATGGCTGATAATGTCGGGAAAAAAAAATATGAGATACGCGCTCAGACATTGCGCGTCATCGTCAGTGTTTCTACTAGTAAACTTTATCGTTGGCTCAGCTATCGTCTTCGGTCGGTGTTACGCGCCTACACGCAATTAATCCCGGTATGGATTAATACCGGCCGGCCTAACGTACGCGCGGCATATTATTTCGATTACAATATTAAAGTATTATGGTATGCCTAACCTAAGCAGGCGAGAAAAAAACCGCGATCACGCTTAGCCGCTGCGCATGATGTGGACGGTTGCGTAATTCGGTGTATAAAAGTCGCCTTAGACGAACAAGACGTATTAAGTAAATCGTGAATGTGTCAGTGGATCCCGTCAAAGAAACTATCGATTCTCGTATCTATACGATACAATATACATATTTTACAATAGAAAAACGACTTTCGCTGCCGATATTTGCTTTATAGTGTAACGTCGTAATACACACCGGAGCAGAAAGAAAAATATCGTTTTCTCGGGTATCGACGGACCGGTAGTACCGTCCGCAAGTGCAGTACATGAATCACCTTATTGCCCGTACAGTAATGCACTTCGGGGGAGAGAAAAAAAACGTAAAATTATATTTCGAAATGTTTTCGTATCGACGTATAGAACACATATAAAAAAACCGAAGATTGGTTTCGATTGTGAGCAATCTTGTGCAGATCGTAGTTACTTTCGAAAAGTATACGAACGCTGTTAAATACAAATCTGTTTTTTTTTTTAATTTGTACAACGACTCGTACGTACGTACATACTTATTCATATATAAATGTTTCGACTATAGTCTATATATCGTATATTCACGTTATTTTTCATATACATTTTCACGGATTTCTTAAAATTTTATTTTACGAAAAATATTCCGCGACAAGAATAAAAATATAAAATCGAATTGCCGAGAACTGTACTCAAATAGCGTCTGAATATGCTTCCGTTCGCATAAAAACATCCGAATGCATCTTACGTATTTAATCTTTGACTTTGCATTTCACTGAATTTCAATATCGGCGTCATTTTAACGCATACGTATTATATTGTAATCCTTTCCCGTTGATGGCGATTCGAACATTGATAATAACGATAATAATATAATAATGTAAACAATCGTACGTCTTATACGGATAATTTAATCACGCAAAAGTATTACGTTATGTCGACAGTCGAACTCGTGTAAATTAATAATTGTGTTGTTGATTTATGTTACTGGGCTAAACACGATTCCGTCGAGCGTGTTGATTGCCAACTCTTATGAATCGCGTCTATTCGTAAAATATAATAAAACGTACAATAATAATTAATAACTGTTCTCGGAACAAGATTATCGTTTTGAACTCGAACAAAACGGCGGCATGAGGTTTACGATTTTTCAATGGATTTAATAGAATCTTTAGATGCCGAACGACGAGAATATTGTGTTTGTCGTCTTTGAAATGCTCGCTTTTTTTTTACATACCAATAATAAGCACAAGTGTTTCGATCACAGGTTTTTTTTATTTTTCCGGAAATGACGGAATCCACGATATCGAATTTCATTTTTTCAAGATTGGACGGGTTGCACGATATCAAGTGCAACCGCGGCGAAAAGTTATGATCTTCACAATCGTGATTAGTTACAAGCCACTGTAAGGGTGACCGTACACCGGCAAAACGAAATCGAATGAAGGCATTTTGGATTAGTCGTTTTGTTTTTAGTCACAATAAAGCGTAATAGTCGTACTAGTGTCGTATCACGTGGCGTCCGACTAGGAAGAAGTTGTGTTCCTATTTCGAACGGAAATCGAACGGAATTTTTCCGTTTTTCGTATTCGTACGTAATACACGGCCCGTCCAACAATTCCGAAATTATGTTGTGAATAAAAATCGTCTCAAATGAAACGCACAAACGTAGGCGGTATGTAAATTATTCGACGTCAACAGCGAATTCGAATACAACAATGATAATAAAATAACAAATTTATATTTACGTTAACGTTGGACGCATTGAACACGAAACCCATAACAAAACAAATAATGATTGCACGTTCTATGGGCGTGCGGGTTTTCGGTGGAACGTGTTTTTTATTTTTCTTCGGCCGTTTCAAAACGATTTCGCGTTGCCGGCGAGTGTGCTTACCCGGAGTGACATATTGAGTTACAATAGTCGCCACACGATAATTACGCGTTTGACACGAAAGCGCGTCTTTTGGTCGGAGGTACGTCTTGTTTTATTCGTCTTATTTTTCGCAGCGTGTGGTTTGCGCTCGTCTCTCGCCGATGCGTCTCACCCGTGTTCGTTGGCATTCTGATTGTGTCGTCCTAATCTGTAATAACACGTGTGTCGACACGTCTACGTCGAGTGCACCAGCGTGTTCGCGACTGTCTCAAACGTGAACGCGAAGAATTTTGTCAATTATTTTATTATCCACATTCGTGTTACTGTCATTGTGCCCAAGTCCGCGTGGCCGTCAGACAATTTCATGTCTGCTCGATTCGGAGACTTTACAGCGTATGGTAAAACTTTAATTCGTTCTCGGAGGAAGTCGTCAACTCCACTGAACGTGCGTATTTGCGTAAGGCCGAGTAAGTAAGAGCTCGCGAAGTCTCACGTAAATATATTTGTAAAAAAAACAATATATATATTTGTGACTAAAAACTATGATTACATCTGTTAGTCGAACACATTTAACTGCTTTTGAAATATTAATATAATAACAGTAGCGAGTATACGTTTGTGCGCGCGTTGTATGATACGACATGACAAGCTCGGAGGGCCAAGGGGAGGGGGCCGGAATGCAGGGACATAAATTTGGCCCGGGAAAATATTATGAAGAAGACCCATTAAAAAAAAATATATACATATAATAAAATAATTATTATCAACTCAGTGAGACAATGGCTGTAAAACGTAAATGTGGGATTGTAATTTGTAGGTACGTTTCGTTTTTACATTTACCCCGTTCGGAATGCAATACAGTCACTTCCACTAATCTAGCTACAAGTCGCGGCCCACCGGGAAATTTCCCGGTGTCCCGCCAGCTCGATCCGTCCCTGCCGGGAGGTCAAAAGGCCCAGTGCGTTGTCGGCCTAAAACGAAGTTATCGTATTTTTTACAAAACTTCTCACAGCTTCAACAACTTCTCTGCCGCCTCGACCAACGACGACCCCAAGACGCGTCTAATATCATAAAACCCTTCTTATTACTCCTCAATAATCAAAATGAATGACCACTTCAAGATATTATATTGGAACGCCAACGGCATCAGAAACAAACTAAAAGTAATGGGATGATATTATTTTTAGCTATAAAAACGATCGAAATACGTATATTTGTTAACGTAAAGTATTTTTTTGTTTTCTGTTTGTTTTTTGTAATGTCATATGCATATCATCGTTCGGTTAAATTACCATTAACTTATTACATTAGCTATCAACGTAACTTATATAGGTAAGTTCTATCTTTTCCATCTCACCCAAAAAATATATTTGTATTCGTATACTTACCGTTTAATAAAGACGAGCTAATTTCAATGAAAATAATTGAATTTAACAATTAAATAAAAGAAAAAAAATGTTTAACTAGTAAAATTGTAGTAAAATTAAAAATAATTTGACTAGGGTTTAAAAAAACATTAATTTTTGCTCCAAAATAGATTGAATATTCTTTTTATTATCTTGAGTATATATATATATAATTGGTAAAATTGATGTGATGAATGCATTACAGCTTGTGAAATATAATAACTTTGAAAACGTATTTACTTGAAAATATATAGGACATTCATACGAGTTGTATCTTTTCAAAACGAATCAATAAAAAACATTTAATTTACAAGAAGTTGTTTTGTGAAGAAATAAATAGGATTTGAAAATATTATTAAAATGTAATTTAGTGTTTGTTTGATTTGAACGGTTTTTCTGTGTATTTAAAAGTATCTTTTACAAGACTTAGTATGTGACTTGTTGGAAAAACGTGTATATATATATACAACATAATTGTTAAACGTTTTTAAAGTATTTATAGACACAAACACTAAAAACACCATATCATTACACGTGAAGAACTATGTTCCATGGCCGAGCAAGTTGCGTTTTATTTTAAACTAGTTTAAACTAAGTCAATTCAAAAGGTAATTGACTTCGTTTAGTTAAAAGTTGTTTTCGAAAACCGAGAAAAAAAAATGTAACGTTATCAAATCACAAGTGTATTGAAAACAACAATAATAGGATAGCTACTATACCGTGTCCCGTGAAGTCAATGCGTTATTGAGTTGTTGCTTACGGACGGATTACGTCGGGCGAGTTTGGCCGATTGCATTCGAGCCGTTAAGCCCGTCTGCTCGCCAGTCCCGCACACGCGTTCGGTGCATTTCACACGTGACCAGACGTGTTGTCGTCGCGTGATGAAGTCGCCCGAAAAGACTAGCGATTTCGCCGACCGCGGTGGATTGCGCAAAGCGATTTTACGCGGCGAACTTCATACGCGACCGGCGAACTTCATGCGCGACCGGCGAACTTCATACGCGACCGGCGAACGAGTGAGGCCGACTCGGCGGCAGCGAGCAAACCCGACAGCGGCCGTCGTGGGTAAATTCGTCCCGGATCCAATGGTGCACGTGACACGGTTCGTGTGGCAATAATAGAATGACAAGGGAGACGTTTACGTAAACGGTCCGAACGAATTGATTTCATTGATACCACATTTACACGGGATTCGACTTGTCTGAGTGACTCCGTAACGCTCGACATCGAAAAAACCTCGTTTTGGGTTAATGGTTAATGGAAAAACAGTAACGTCTTACTTGACTTTTTACTTACCAACTCGTTGACGCTCGGCCTTGCTGTTGTTTTCGTCGTCGATATTTATTTTATACACTTATCACTCGCCAAATTCGACAAATGTTTAAAAAACCATGTGGTGTTACGAATAACATTAAACAAATGTTATAAGTGTCTAATGAACGCAATAACTCATGTTCAGTACAATGTTTCTAAGTTTTTAATATTTAATTTTTTAAGAGTTTAGTGATCTCTCTGTGCTAAAAATAATTGTGTTTTCGATTTTTTTACACAACTGAAAATAAAAAAAAAATTTAATTCAATTTTTCGAAAAATCCAATGTTACCATTTTATGAATTTAATTTTACAAAAAAAACTTTGGTGTTAAAAATGTCTGTTAAAGATTAACCGTTGATTTTCTACAATTTTTTAAAGTTAATGGAAATGTCAATTTCTCTAATCAGTGGTACACTATAGAATTTTGCCAGCCGTGAAAATGATGCGAGCGATCAGAGTCATTTTTCTGATAACAATTGACATTTTCATAAAATTAAAAAAATCGTTAAAGAAATCGACAATTAATTTTCAATAAAAATTATTTAATACCAAATTTTTTTTTTTTTTTTGTAAATTTAGATTCATAAAACAGCCAATTTCGAGTTCACATAAAATGTCAAATGAATTTTGTTTATTTAAAAAAAAAAAAAAATGAGAAAAAAAAGTAATAGAACAAAAATATTTGCGGTTGCTAGATTTCCGTTTGATACCTGTACATATTACATACCGAAGGAAACGATTTGTTTTGACGAAATAATTTCAACACGAAATTAACACAAAAAAAAAAAAATGATGTATTATTTACAAAAATATTTGTACAATTTACATAAAATATATATATATATATATAATTATATAAAAAAAAAAAAAAAAATTAGGATACTCTTTTCAAAGTATTATATTACGTAAAAGACGTTTGAGAATTTCCTTTTTCTCCAATGTAACTGCATTATACCGTATGCGCGTATAATGTTTTGCTATACCTTATAATACACGTCATATTAAACAAAACAAAAAAATAAATAAAAAAGAAACACACGGATCTAAATCTACATGGATAATACTATATAAAAGTTATGGTAACATATATCGAGGCGAAATTCAATAAAATAAATAAACAAACAAAAATGCAAGTGTATAATAATATATTACAATAAAACAACTGTAAAGTGTGTATATAATATTATGTTCGATGTTTTATTCCGGAATGGGTTCTAATAGGTTATTAAAAGTAAAATGCATATGGACTAGTACGCGATGAGCATGATGTATATATACGTATGTCGTTGTAAAACGTCAAAACGGTACGCCGGTCGGCGTACCAAAACTGTGCGAAAATAAATAAAACACGAGTATGGAAATTACGAAAACGTATTTTTGATTGGAGTGCGACCGCGGACGTACTCATCGAACGGTTTTAAAATACGGGCGGCGTGATTCAAAACCCTCCGACAGATCGTAGGCTTGAAAACTAAGCGAGTAAATGTGATAACGTCATCGTTATACCGTGCTCGTTTACGAGGGCGCGATAGAGTGCGTGCCGGCCGTGTTAGGGTGTAGGACTTTGAAACCCTAACCTCACTTTAGGCTCAACCAACCCGACCGATGAGATTTAAAAGACGCCGGCGTGCACGGGACGCAATGCGATCGTTCTTCGTTTTTAATCTCTCGACGGGATTATTGGTTTCACCGTGCGCATATTTTTACGTTCAACACTAACCGTCATCGATTTGTTGTTGTTGTTGGAGATCCGTTTTTTCCAAAAACGATTTTACTGTACATATTTTTCTGCGTACGTTATTTGACCGCGTGACAATGAAGTTCAAGGTGGGGGAGAGCAGAGCGAAATAAAAACGAGCTTATCGACTGTACACTAACAAACAAATATTGCACTGTTATGTTTTTGTAATTTTCTTGCCGGCAAAAACCGAAACGTCTGTTCTAACCGTTGACGTAGTACGATTCGATTTTGGACGTCGACACGAAATATACACTGAAAACCGTACGTAACGTTGAACTGACGTTTTCGTTCGATTTTGTTCACCGAATCTCGTGCCGAACGGACGAACGGAAATGGACGCGTCCGCGGGCCGACGTGGTTGAATTCTCCGCGACCGTTCGATAACGACAACAACAATACCTCTACGGACGGGAATCTCGGGAACCAGCGCGTCGAGGACGCCACCTGAAAACAGCGCCGCCGTTGCCGAACGACGCCCGTCCGATGATACGAACGAGGATACGTCCGATGACGTCGAAACGAAGCCGATCGACGGACAGCCGACGGACAAAACGGGGTTAGGTTTACGTGAAGAAGGTCGGGCAATTTTCGGTTTTGGTTTTCGCGTATCTCGATTCGATCTGGCGTCGACCGGGTCACCGGGTCTCCGAAGTATCCGCAGCCGACGGCCGACTTTGCGACCCCGTTTCGGAAACGTCTCGGGGGGGAGGAAATCGGCGAACGAACACAAACGTATCCGACCTTGTGACTTGGGCGTCATGCACGACACCGAACTGAATCGAACGGGAAACAACGCCCCGAATCCCGGTGACGTCCGGTCGTAACGCGAACGTTCTCCACGACAGTTTCGGACGCGTGTTTCGACGGCCGTCTCGTTCGGGACCGTCTTGGCGAACGTCACTCCGTTCGGCGGCGATTTCCGTCGGGACGCGGTCGCGAGTTCAAAACAAAACCGGGTCACGCGACAATACGGTCGATCCGATTTGACGTTATTATTTTGTGCGTGTGGTTTTCATTTATTTATTTTTTTTTATTGGGGGGGGTCGTCACTCTGACGTTTATATATAAAAGAAACCAGAAAAAATCAATATTCACGCGTACTCGATAAGAAAACCACCTCGTTCCGGCAAAGACGCGTATTAACGGTAAAAAATAAAACTAATATAACTATACATAAATATAATATCTTTGGGCAACGCTCTGTGTGTGTGTGTGTGTGTGTGTGTGTGTGTGTTGTGGGTGTGTGTTTGTGGGTGTGCGCGCGGGGAACGGGGGCCTACCTGCACCCGCAACCCAGCACCTGCATGTCCTGGTAGTTTTTCAGCACCACCTTTTGGTCCTCGTCCAGGTACAGCATCGACACGGACGCCAAATGCGTGGGCACGCAGCACGCTTTCGGCACGGCCGTCGGGTTCATCGAGTTGACCAGCGTCTGCACGATCGCGTGATTGGTGGAGTTCAGGTGCTCGGCCACCGGGAACGGACAGTCGCCGTGACAGTAGTACGCGTCGTAGCCGGGCGGCGCGACGATCCAATCGTTCCAGCCCACGTCCGTGAAGTCCACGTACAGCGGACGCCTCTGGCAGATGTCCCGGCCGCCGCCGCCACCGTCTTTCCGCCGCTTGTTGCCGCCCCTGTTCTGTTGCTGCTGCTGCTGCTGCTGCTGCTGCTGTTGCTGCTGTTGGCCGCCGGCCGGCGAGCGTTTCCGTCGCGGCGGCCCGACCGGCCGGCCGTTCTTGCCGTCGTCCGAGTAGACGAGCAGCGCCGGCCTGTCCGCGGCCCGCAGCTCGAACGTGTCCGGGATCGTGGCCCGTTGGCCGCCGCCGCCGCCGTCCGTCGGCGTCAGCGTCTCGACCAGCAGACCGTGGTTGCCGGCCGACCACCGGCCGCCGTTCGGCTGCGACGACCACCTCTCCAGCGCGGGCGTCACGTCCAGCGCGACCACGGCGGCCACCGTCAGGTCCACGTGTTGCGAGTCGAGCAGCCTGAGCACCGGCTTGGACACGCCCCGCACGCCCGGCTGCACGATGTCGTGCACGAGCACCTGCACGCGGCCGGCCGGCCCGTCCCGTGACCGCGTCAGCCGCAGCTCCGCCGCGGTCAGCCACTCGCCCGCGGGCAACGGGTCGACCGCGAACTGCAGCCTGTACTTGCGGCACTTCGGGTTCTTCGGTTCCGATTCTGGCGCAAAAGAGAACGAAAAAAAACCGAAATCAATAACGACGTCCTGTCGACCGCCGCCTCGAAACCAAAACGTTATCACGTCGAGCATCACGAAACATTTTTTTTCTTTTTGTTACCGACAAAACGTGCTTTTCCGTAGAAATTTTCACGTCGCATCCCGTGCCCCCCCCCGCCCCCCTCCTAGGTCGCACAAGGTCGCGCGTCATTCATATTATTACGAGATGTTAGTACCGTACCGTCGCCGCCGCCCTCCTTTTTTTTGAACTTTTCGATTGTGACAGTGCACATTTTTAGTCTGTAATTTGTTCGATAGTTTTCAGAGAATCCGTTTGACCTAACCTACCGTCAACACATCGATAAAACCTACGGAGGGAGGTCTAGAAAACGTTTTTCCACCAACACTATAAAACGGGATTTCGATTGTTTTTCCGCTGGAATCTTTTTGATTACAATTCGTTTGATGGTTTTTTTTTTTTTTTATAGTTGTCTATTTATCAACGTACATGGTGTTAGTGCATATCGACTGTATTTTTGAAAGGGAACAACGTACGGTGATCATATCGTATGACTTAAACACTGTTTATGGCAATCAATCGCACCGTGCAACGTTTAATCCTAGAGACGTCACAGAGTGGTTTTTTTTTCTTGTTACGCGTAATATTCATTTTTTAATCTCAGCGATGTCTGGCTATGCCGACGCCACGTTGAGCGATATTGTAATTACATGTCTCCATTACACATGCGATGTTTGTAGTACCGAATAGTATGCCGCCAAATGATATTATCAACTACCTTAAGACGGAGATAATTGAAACCTCTATGCAAAATCAAGCGTACGCTTAACCTAACCTATACGAGTGTCAAATAAATTCTGAAAACTATCGAACGAATTCAAACGAATCGCATACTAAAAATGTGCACCGTCATAACCCAAAGTTCAAGAAGAGCGGGGGAGCTTGTGAAACGCAACGTATTACAGTCTCCTGCTCGTCAAACGATAGGTTACGCCACGTAAGACGACAATCGACGTAACTAACGTTAGATGTGTTCGGCCACAGTTGACTCGTACGAGTGATAACGAAACGCGTTCGTCGACGGTTTCAGAGTGCTGGTGAAACGGCTCCGACGGGTCTAAGGAGATGCCCGATGATTTTGAAATACGTGACGCAACAGCGAGATCGGCTGGTGATTCTCAACTTTGGAAGCGTTGCCAAGCGTTGTAGAAATCGGAACGACGGGACAAAGTTTATTAAGTGATGTGTCTGGTGTGGACCTAACCCGGCCCGCTCGTCTGATGGATTTCATAAGCGCGAACGCGTCATGCATAGGCTTTTGTAAGTATTGTGTTCGAAAAACAATGATCTGATTATCAGCAAACAACACGATCCACTCGGGTTTAAACGCGATAAGAAATGCGCATGTGAAACGTCAATAACCGAATTTGCCTTGCCGGGGTCAGATTGACCGGTCGGTCAGGTTAACCGTTTATTAACCAAATTGATGATTTATTTGATAATATCGCTCATTCCGATGTGCTTCAAATCAAATACGTTTGGAAAAATATAGACATATCTTCCGCCAGAATATTGGCATCTCAATGGTATCAACTCATTTTTTTACACGATTCGCTTTTGGTTATTTGTTTCGGTTTTTCTTGGTTTTTTTTTTTTCAAGCGTTGAAATTCTTACGGTTAATATTGAACGTTTGCAGTTAACCATAAAAACAAAAGTAATTAACAATAAAATTAAAAATAACTTTGAACTCAACTTAACTTTTATGTTTTCATGTTAACTTAATGAGGTAAAAAAATTAATCGACTTGTTATTTATAAATGTTCACTATCGATTTGGCTCTCTCTCTCTCTCTGTCTCACGCGCACACACACACACACACACACACACGCCTAAGACCAAAGTACTAATTCTAAAAGTATTTTGATTTCATATCGACATCGTACGGGTTTACAGTCGACTAGGTTGAGTCAAACGTTCGCTGAGAATGGCGTAACAGGTTACGTCCCTTAGAAAATACAATCGATTAAGATTTTTTGGTTTATTAAATAATCGATACGAGGTTGATTTAATATAAATACTGCTTACAACATAACTAACTGTTTAATAGATATATTTTATTAAATTCGTAATATTAAATATGCTTCTACAGTACCTTTGTAATTTCGTTATCGGCTCATTAATTATTATAATATTATATATACATATATACATTCAAATGTATATAGCTCGTACGTAGGTGCGTATTTTTATTATGTATTATTTACTTCGACTATGACGGTCGATTAATTTGCAGAAACATTCCGATAACAGTTTTCCTCTTGTTGTAAAAACGTTTTTTCATCGAAATTGTTTTTCTACAAATGATTCCGCCGACCTTATTGTACCGATTGTCGTCGTATATACGCGGTACTGATATTTGTATATTATTATTATTATTATTATTATTACTGGAAAGTAACGTATGTAAAAATCAACCAATCACTCCTTCTACACTAAAAAATGTTCACAGATGCAAAAAAAAATCACATCGTTGTAAAACCAATACTTATTCGCTTCGCTCAAAATCTAAAACTATACGAAGCACTTTAACAATTTTATTAACTAAGTTTTGTAAAGTATTTGTGTAAATGTTGTGTTTAGGTAGTATATGTACGAGTATTTAAATTCATTTACTAGAATTGAAGAATTTTTCAAATAAATATATTTTTTTAAATATACAATAAAGTATTTTGAATGTAGTATAGTTCATTAAGATTTTTCCTATTTTAAGCATTTTTTTATTTGATCTGTGGCACCTCTATAGAATGAATTTTAATTTCGAAAAAGTGTCAGTTATTCTTTAATAGTTTTTAGGAAACCTCATAAGTTTTTACAAAATTAAAATCAAATCAGCCAATGATTCTGAATGTTTTCAAAACGAAGAAGTAAACACCCAAAAATAATTTTAAAATTTTTAGAAAATTCTGCGTTTGAGATTTTAAACTGTTAGTAGTGTACCTGTATCATAGTTCTAAGGATTGAAAAAATACAAAGAATACTCGTATTCCTTTATATTGCTACTCCCAGACTTAAAATATATTCTCTTTCGATTGCTTTTCTGTCCTAATAAAGTCGGGTCTCTCTTGAATCTTTTGTTGGCCACCATCACTCATTTCTCTCCCAATCTATTTATGATAAAATTATTTTTCCTACCCACTTCGTTTAATTTCTTCCGGATTTGTCAACAAACAAAATTAGTAGTTCGGGGTTCAAAAAATCCTCGTCATATTCAAGAGAAAGTAATGCGTTCACAACGGTTGATAGTACATGGTGAGCATTTACAACAAAAGACGTGATTGGTCCTATTTATTGAGGATGAATGAAGACAAGTAACAAGTAGGATAATTTTTGTTGTCTCGTTTTAATACCATAGACACGGGAAAGTTGTATTTTAAGTACGCTGCACAAGATGTTTCCGAATAGTCTCGTCTCACTTCGGGGGGCCAGAACTGTCCATTAAATTCGTATGACCTAAACCCATGTGGATTTTTTTCATATGGAGTTTCGTCAAATCATAGGTTTATGAGAGAAAAATGCGAACCATCAACGATTTGAAAGAAGAACTCGACGTGTTATTGAGGACCTCATCAGGTAGATCGAATTTACGGCTAATTCTTTTGAATTCGTTACAATATGTCAACAAGCCAGGGAAGGAAGAGTGTCCGGATGAGATTCCGTATAGTGTCCCTATCATTTGGATAATGAAGTTATCTCTCATATATAAACGAGGTTTCATACTGTACGAATTGATGAACTATTTTTGAAGAATAATGCGCTTTCGACCAATTAACAAAAAACGTCCTTCTTGGGACACTCGGTATAGTATACATGTTCATTTTGTATGTTACGTGTGTTTTGTTCAATATTTCGCTCGTCCATTATAAATAAATAAATAAATAAATAAGTATTATGTCAATATTGTAGCTCAAACCGAATACAATCGTCGGGCGACATCATTTCATATAACACACGTAACACATAATTATTATTGTGTGTATATATATATATACATATAGTGCGTTAACAAAGACCTGCGCGCCGCCAAGCTTGTTATATATTTGTGTTATATTATTGGGAAAAAGAGCGAATAAATACTCAACAGTATATAATTCAGATTGTGCGTGTCCTAAATAATAATAATAATAATAATAATAAATTCAATGTCACTACACTCACAAGAAGAAAAAAATGTGTAGGCACGTTTTTGTATTATTATATTTTTCTTTTTCGGCAATCCGAACACCGTCCAATTTACAAAGATGACAATCCAAACCGTCGCAGCCATTCTGCCGTATAATAGATATTATTTTAATAACACGAAGGTACACACGTCTATTACCCATACTCGAGTGCTGCTACTACAAAATCGACTACAGTCCAAACGTTGATCGGTTTTGTCGTCACATTATTCGTACTCGCCACCGCGATTGTTTACGTGTCGTCTATTTGTTATGTGTGTACGTGATATACGAGATCATACATATTTATATTTATATAATTCACGTTTTTGGTTTTTTGGAGGTATGCGTGTGTTTTTGATTTGTTGTACATAAAATCTAAATACAGATAGGTATCGAGCCGCGAGTGCTGCGTAAGCCCATTCATGGGAGGGGTGGAGGGGTGGTATCGACAATTATGTCGAATCGGTTAGTTGATATTTAATTCCGAAATTTCGCATGTATTATTAATAGTTCAACGTTCATTTAGATTCGTTTGCGTACAGTTTAGAGTAATGTAAGCGTAAATGAAGATTTTATAAATACGTTTTTTTAAAAAAAATATTTGAATTTGTAAAGAAATGACTCGCTGGTACACATTGAATAACCTGAATGAAAAAATTCAGTATTTTTCCAGAAATCGGTGACGATTCGAGGGAAGATGACAAAGGAAATAATAATTGATCATAATTCAAGATATAAGAGATGAAAAAAAATCGATACGGATTTATGGTAGCAAAAAAAAAAAAAAAAAGTAACGAGCCGCAGATGGATATCGGCTCAAGTAAACTACATAGACAGAGATTATAGAAATGCCTTCGAGAAACTGAGTTACGTTAGTGTATAGTTTATTGAATTAGACACGATCAATAAGATATGAATAACATTTGTTGGCTTTTAAAATATTTAAATTCATTAAATTTTCCACGAAATACAGAGTGTTAAGTTTAACAATTATTTCGATAAAATTGATATCTTTATGGATTTGAGGTATAAAATTATAACATTTTCCGTTTTGGACCATGAAAACGTCTTATGGACCAGAATGCTGTGGAGTACGTATTCATACGATCCGAAATATCTGCTCGACACGCTTATTAATATTTATAACGCAGGTAAATATATCGGCCGCGTGTCGAGAGACGAGTACAGACAGTCACCGAGCGTTACAATTAACAAAAACCCCCCAAAAAACAGAATATAAAAAACAACAAATGGAAAACCGGCAAGACGAAGTGATGAAAGTTCGCTGCTAATCTGAACGTGGCACGTTGACGTTGTGCGGAACGCGCGCGGGCATTAGGCAAATTGAAAATCGCGTGTAATTTATATTTTGGACGAGTTTTATTGTTTTCGCGTTTCCCTCGCGTCTATCGCGACCGACCGAGTTCAACGACCCGTCCACCCCTAAACGAAAACAAAGCGTAAAGTCGCGATCGTCGGGCGAAAACGATACAAGACGATAAATTTGCTCGAGCGGACTCGTCGGAAACCGGCGTCGCCGTTCAGACGCGACGGCCGACAACGGCAACGGCTTTATTACGTCGTCGTCGTCGTCGGTTTTGTGTTGGGCCTATATTTACAAACCTTTTTTTTTTTTTTTCGAGGGGGGGGTAAGGGGTGTAATAATAATCACATGAACTTGCACCAGGTTTCAACCACTACAATGTGTTATTATTTCTATCAGTTATAATCAAAATATATTTACAACGTACTGTACCGCACTGGTAACCGCTAAATATTTAACATGATGATTACAATAAGAATCATAAAACAACGAAATACTTTTGGAAATGTTGACATCGAAATTCAAAGTTGGGTGTTACAATAATAATTTATCCGACACTAATCCAACGGCTCGAACTGTATTTATCGGATGTGCTTGTCTTCGACAAAAAAAAAATGGTTAAAATTATAGTGTATCCACTCATAGATCAAATTGATTTTTAAAAATATTATTTCACGATATTATTATTTTTTGTCCATGGCATATCATCGTTTCTGCGACGAGAAGTCGCGTCGTCCACGTGACGTGTGCACGGCCATCTAAACACACCAAAACACACAGTAAGACGATCCCGTTACCTTTAAACCGCTTCCTTGTGCAAACAGTTAAATCACGATATATATATATGTGTATTGTTATTGCTAGCAGATCGACTGCCACGGTATTTTTAGGAACTTTTGACCAGAGGCTGTATCTAAGGATTCGCGTACACGCCTGTACTTACCATGCTTGTTCTGGTGTATATTTCATTGTACACGCGATAATTTACCAGACTAATGTCGTATGCGGAAATGAAATTTTCTACACTTTTTTAGATAGCACGAATAATTTTCATGTACAGATGTAGACGTTACTTCGTGTACAAAAAAAAAACGTATACACGACAGTCATATCATGTGTTAAAATCAACGCGGCCATGCAACAGGAATATCGGGCGATTGCTGCTAAATTATTAGCCCCTTCGATTTATATATATATATAACTAGCTGAATTACCCGGCGTGTAATTTTGTTTTTTCCGTATTCACAATATTATTTCTTTTAGAATTAAAAGTGACAGTAATTACGTGCAAATCATTTTTTATGCTTTTTTTACAATACCTTCCATTGTATACAAATACAATTTTTTTTTGGTTCTTCCTTCAGGCTGCATTATTACCATTGTCAGAAGAGCTTATGTAAAAACAACTCAAAATCAAGTTTCAAAATCCTGTACCACAATAGCTAAAGCAATCTCGCTTGTTGTCGGTGCGTTATACCGACCTATGTGTTCATTTTCCGGTTTTCTATTGACATGAATCACAACTTTGAACCCCTGTCCTTTAGGAACATTTTCCATGACTGTTTTAAAATCTCGCACGTACTGGTTGTGATTGTGTAGCAATTTTTCGAATTGGGTGACTAATCAAGACTTCAGGAAAATGATTAGACCAAAGTTCCGTTTCTTTTTCATCATTTCCAAAAAAAAAAATATGTATATATAAAAATAATGGTTCGTTTTCAGGCAAAACCTTGACCTTGAACTTTGAAGGTTGGCATAAAATCACCTTAGTTTACTGCTTTAGCTTTAAATGACGTCATCTGAAAACAGCAATTGTATTTTCTAATGTTCGTTAAAAAATTCTGAGACTTAGGATGACTGTTACAGTAGATTAGACATAATGATTACGGTGGTCTGTTGTGCTGTCGTATTTAAACCCTGATAAACACTATTTTTTTATTATATTTTCGAACAGTATCCTGATTAACTTTGGGATTGTTTTTCGCATATCTGAAAACAGAAGTTCTGTTTACATCAGGATTTGAGTTGTATTTTTTTAACCCGCTTTTCTATTAATTTCAGGATTTTTATCTGTATATTTCTTCACGGGTTCTTTATGTTTTTGTCTCTTAATTTTGTCGTTTGCTTTTGAGCGGCGTGTGTTCGTTCTTTTTTTCTCATTCTATCGACAGACTGTGGAACTGCTGTCTGAATAAAGAGTCAAGCTCAGAAATAAACGAACGATATTCAGGTGCTTCGTGCGGTTTAACCGGGACGCCTGAGACAAACGAAGTGATGTCGACAACATTTGAAGGAGATGGAACGCATTGACGAATGAGTGGTTCAAAACGTGCGCCCGTCATAGGGACCAGTGCACTTAATGCGAATTATTCACCTTCCTTCTAAGTACTCGTCCGGCTGTAAAATCACGTCGCCGTCTCTGTACACCACTAAAACGGTACGGGTACATTTCAGAAGCACCGTGAATTTCACAGGTGATGGCACAAGCGGTATGGAGGGACATTTGAGCGTGGTATACGGTAACGTGAATATTATCACGCAGCATCGTGTTGTACAGTTCAGACGGTTGCCAGCTTTTACAAACGTGCGTGATATATGACAATGATCGAAAAAAGCGCGAACCGTCTCCAACCACACGCACAACACGGTGGGCTACCGTGATACCGCAAACGTCAATGAGCTCCACGTGTGTTTTCAAATTAAAACAAAAAAGTGTATTTGTTTGTTTGTTTATCGATCACGATGACTCGAAGCTGTAACTCGCACAGGAGTTTTATTTGTTGCACAAAACGTATGATACGTGCGTATTTGAGTATGCCAATGCGTGTATAACGGAAATGATTTTGTTCAAATCCCATCAAAACCCGCGGGCCGCCTCACAATACGAATTGGCGGTGAACGTGATAATCAATCCACTCAAACGCAACATTTTTAAAAAAATACTTTCTTATTGCACGTCTAGAACATTGGAGGAACCGTTATTCTAAATTTCAAGTTTATACGTTTTGTAGTTTTTGAAAATTAGCATTCGGCATTTAAATATATATGTAGATATATACGTATAAAAACTGAAACGAAATTGAGAAATTTCAGAGTAACGGCATATCATAAAACGTTCGAGTCTGAACGCACGTTGGCCATTTAAAAGTCACATTATCGTACGTGTTTATGTCGCAGCAGTCGATATCCGAAAATAGAATATTTACAGGTTAAGACGTTGTTTGCGCCTGATGTGGAGAACTCGTTTCTAACGACATTTGGAATCCGCGCAGTTTTCCCACTGATCGGCTGCAGCAGCGTGAATCCCCGAATATCTTATTAATTAATGTTATTCTTATCGTTAACGTTGTAATTCTCGATTATCCGATCGTTTCTAAAGGACAGACGAATTTTTTATCACGCGAACGTACTTTAAAATACGATTTATTTCAGGTGTATTTAAGTACAACGATAACGCGTTTGAGAAGAAGAAAAAGGAGAATTTGGGTTAGTGTGTTTGTTAGGTGCTACGTGAAAACAATTGTAATTTCGGATTACATAACGATTTATGTGTGAAGAAAATATTTCCAAACCTCGTACTTTACCCACGACGATTACCCGCAATAATTGGCAACAACCTGTTTATTCGATTGTTAAGTTTTTTTTGTCACCTGACTTATTTAAAATTTATTTTTTGTACGTCATAATATATTCAAGTACGTTGAAACTATCAATCGTTCAAATATTTATTTGTACTTTCAAAACACTGTCTAATAATTCATAATAATGTTAACGGCAAAAACAGTACTAGTTTTCGCTGCGGTTACAAAAGTAGCGAAACGCGGGTGCGCGTGAATAACTCGAGCGTTCGTCCGAAAACGTTAAACATTTCTAAACGACCGACGGCAGTCAGTTAACGTTATAAACGAAACGATGACTTATGCCGAATGCCGCCGGCCGATCGTACGAACTTACCAACAGCTTCACTTGCACGTCGACGGATTTCACGCAGATGGTTATCATCGTGTACACAGAGTGAACGAAAGTTCATTTCTTCGGACTCTAATGACGATA
Organism: Schlechtendalia chinensis; assembly: GCA_019022885.1. Lineage (NCBI taxonomy): Eukaryota > Metazoa > Arthropoda > Insecta > Hemiptera > Aphididae > Schlechtendalia > Schlechtendalia chinensis. Next base: position 13,807,878 of record CM032339.1, on the reverse strand, counting down.
TATTGTTGGCAGGGGGGGAGGAAATTAATAATAACGACAAAACGAACGATAAGAAGTCGTGTCTCGACGTAATGTTTCTGTATCGTTTTTCCGTCCGTCGGTCGCCGTTGCGTTTTGCACTCCGCGCCAGTACGTAAGATATCACGCGCGCGCTCGCGTGACCGACACGTTTTTTATGGCGACAGTTTTTATGTTTTTTAAGTTTTTTTTATTTTGTTTTTTAAGTTTTTTACCACGGACACCCATTTCGCCTTGTCCCGGCCGTTCGCGTGTCAACGTCTCCGCCTAACGATTTTCGACTTGCACGCTCGTCGTGCGTTACGCGGTGCGTTCAACACGGGTGGTTGTTGTGTGCGCGCATATCGATCGTCGCCGCGCACATTGTCGTTGGCACGATTTTTTCGTATTTTTTATTTTTGTCGGAAAATACTTTTTGTACAATATTAAAAAAATATATATATATATAAATAGTCATTTGTGCGATTATCATTTACATAAATTAGAAACGAGCACTAAAAATACCTGTATAATAATTATTGATAGACGATAGTCGTCCCCGATTTCGTTGTATCCATAAGTGTAGCCTGTATGTATATAATAAGAGACTGTTTTAATTTTACAATACGTTTTATTTTTTATCATGGTAATATGTATATAATTGAAATATACTTTTTAAAGTCAAACCTATTTTCGTCAGTAAGTTTAATACGAAACAATAGTGCATGTAATTAAAAGTACAACTATTAAATAAATATTTAACGATATTATTTCATTTTGAATAATTATTAAAATTCAGATCAACATTATTCATTTTTATTCTTTCAAAACTTTTGTTTTAATTTTTTATTTTTCAAAAATGTTAATAAAATATGTAAACGAATGTTATTAAAATTTTCTATGCATTTTTTATTTAGATTAAAATTAAGAACGTCACATACGATAATCAATTGACAATATTCTTGCTAGTATTTTCGTAAAAAAAAAAATATGAATACAAAATTTGTTGCGGATATCGTTTCAAGTGGGACACATATACAAACATTTTAGAGTTTTATTGTTATTTTGAATTTTTATTGCTTTTGAAAAACGATTCCGAGTGAAACTTGGTTTGTTATTATTAATTGTAGTTTCTTGAAACTCAACCTTCAAACACATAAAAAAAAAATTTTAAAACCCATTTTTTAATTTTTCTTTTTAATATGTTTAAAAAATATTATGTTCAATCTAGTCAGATAATTTCATATCTTAAACACGAAATTTGGCCGTATTCACATTGGATATATTACTAATTTTTTTTTACAATTCATTGAAAATGTTCGGTAAATTTTCCTTTTTTTAAAGAGTACTATTGAAGAAATAAAAAACCAAGTCGAATAAATTACCGCGATTAGATATAATTTGCTACCGAATATTATTATTTTAGATTTATATATCAACAGAGCATTCCTTGTACACGAGAAAATTATCACAGACCAAAATAAAAAAAACCGCATCGTTGTAAAACCAATACGTTCTTCACTTCACTCAGAATCTAAAACATGTATCCAGTTTGAGTAATAATGATTTTTTTTTCTTTTAATTATTGTCCGAAACGACGGCTCTCGATGTCGGCTTAAGACTTCGTTCTCCAGTATAAAATATGTGTATATACAAGAATGTTTAAATGCGAATGTACAAGAATCACAAAACGCAGACTTAAAATATTGTTATTGAAAAATAAATATACGATATATATAAATATATATATATATATCGTAATGTTTTTTTCTGAATAATCGCTCACGCGCGGTTAATCGAGTCCAATATTCACTTGTATAACGTTTCAAATATGATAAGAATGTAATCCCGAGAATTAATCGTTCTTAAAAAAAGATAATAAATAAAAATAATAAATAAAAATAACACCGCACTTTTATCTTTTCCGCGAAGGAAGGACACGACGACGCACTTTGGGCGCGCGAATGACGCGCGGTTTCGACTCACAAAAAGTACGTTTTTAAACTTCCAAAAAACTATTATCGACTATGACGGAATTACCGCGCCTTATTGAGTTTTCTTCATAATGTTATATATAACGACGTGTTCCATCGTTATAATACTTTTGCAAATATACAAGTTTTTACAAAACGTCCGATTTCCAATCCTACTTGGACTGTAGAAAACGAACTCAAAAAACATCTAGTCCCATTCAGAATCTCAACTGGCGTATACGATGATTATTTTTAGTTCTTAACGTTTCAATAAATATTGAACGAACGTGATGTTATCGACGTCTGTGTTTGAAAATTATCGAGTAAGTGTTTAAGAGGAAAAGACATTTACATGTTATCAATGTAATCATGTAATCATGTCTGGCGTGGACATGACCTCGAGTTTAATATTTGGTCGTCGTCGATTAGTTAGATTTACCCAATTATTAGCATAATTGTTTTCTTCTTCTTAATCGTGTTATGTCAACTACATACATTTCACTGATAAAGGCATTGCAATGTACTTTGTTGTAAAATAATTTTTTTTAACAGTATTTTAAAAAAAAATCACGTGTCCTCGTATCTCAATAGTATTCGCCGGAACGTTATTGCCGTATTACAAATACATCACATAAATTAAACATTACATAAATATATTATCTATCAGCAATTTGTGTATCAAAGACACGTGAAACAATAAGAAATGTTTATTTACTATTATTAGTTATTAGTGCTAGGCTGGACATTAACGAGTTAAGAATTAATTAAGTTTCAATTGAGTTACTATTATTATTTTTTTAACTTTACAAGTTTACTTCAAATCAACTTTACACAAAGGTAAATTAAATTGAATTAGCAATGATGACAATAGTGACATTTACGTTACAGGTACTGTTAAAGCTTATATCATTTTCCATACCATTTCTTTTATTGCCAGAAACTTTTTACTAAATCGAATCAATTAATTTTAAAGCTAACTTTTTACGAAAAAAGATTACAAATATAAGTATCTTTTAGCATACGTTTTGTTTTTTGTTTTTTATTGACTTAATTTGACGAGTTACACACAAAAGTTCATCTTTTTATTTCACTAGTTTTGTTGTTAAGGGTAGGATTTTAATGCCTAAAAAAAATATCCTAGAAGGCATTTTCACTTTGATGAAAATTGGGTTGTCGATCCAACCGTCGCCTCATGTTAACGGAGGATAAATAGTGTCCAATACTAATTCCAGAATATATTGAGCTCTGAATTTCATCGATTTTTTTTCATTGACAAGTTTTTCCGCTATTATCCTCGTTTGACCCCATCGCCCTTTGACCAAATCGTCACCTTGCTCACAGCCATAATTAAAATAATAATTATCGATCGGTTAGAACGAAAAACTATCAAATAAACCGCGTTAACAGTAGTTATCAACAATGTTTTGAAATTAAATTTATTTTTGAGGGTTTTGATTTATATGTAAATTAAGTAAATAATGAACGTATGTATATTTATAAACACAATTATTTTCGTACCGTGCGTCGTACTGATTGATGAGACAATTACGAGCGTTCAAATTATAGTTCGTATTATAATAGTATTATTTGCATAAACATTAACATAATAAGTATCGTAATTTTTTTTCACTAAAGTACTTTGTATCGAAACTAATCAATATTTACATTCGTGCGGAAGAGTTGTTGTATATTTGTGAGTGTATAATAGTCGAATCGGTCTGCAATTAAACAGTATATGAACGCGTAACATTATATTAAAATGTTTGAAAAAGTAATAATTTATTTCGCATGAATAATGTTTGTGTTTTTTAAATTACATTTTTGCTTTTAAAAATGTACTTCCTGAATTCAAAATGCAAGAGAAAACTTATAAAATTTGAATATAATATACACTTCGAATTTTTTTCGACCAAATGTTGCAGTATGTATTTTTTGTATAAAATATCCTATAGCGTTTCAGACGACACTCGAGTGTTTGCAGACATTATTTCAATGATGAACGCGTTTACACGGGTTCCTAAACCGTGTATTATTTCACATTACCTATGTGAACCTTTATTCACAATGTATTTAAATTGTGGTTATAATTGTTATCGCATACGTTTTAAACAAAAAAAAAACATGATATTTACAAATGTCAGCCGACTGCAAAACGTTCGCGAATCTGCCGATAATTATCGCAACTAAAAAATGATGAAACCCGTCTGCAATGAAAGTGTTCGGTGAAGTCGGTCGTTTCGATAAAATTAAAACGTCGTCGTTTTTTTTTTCACAAAACGTACAACGATTGTTGACAACGATCTGTCGTCGAAATGTTGATTTTGTTTGCGTGTTGAATTCGTACGACTTGGGACTACATCCGTACAGGCCGTGCAAATCGTGAACGGCGCTTTGACACCACGAGCACCGAAATCGCCGACCATATAAGACTCGGTGGAATCGTCAAGTGTAAAAATGTAAAAACGTGGCGTGGTGGTGTGACGCGATACAGAGGCTATTAACGAAGATAAAGATAAACGCGGAATCGTACGGTGGACAAGAGTGGAGAATGTAATGTGTATATGTAACAGGGGACTGGAACCGAACCCAAAAGAACTGGAACCGATATCGGAACATATATTTCATGTTCCGTAGAACCTGTACCGGAACCAGAACCGTTTAAGATTAAAAATTTGAAATTTCGGTTGTTTTTGGTTCCTAACGGTTCTCGGGTTTGAAATTACCTAGATTTTTTGACGATCGATGTCTGTCTGTTGGTTCATCTCGATATTTTGAAAAAATCTACAATGAATTTTTCGTCAAAAAATCCTTATCATTAATCCCTAAACGATTGGAGCAATCCTTTAAATAATTTTTTTGGTAATCTCCTCGCTAATCTCAGAATCCAAACTGTTCAAAATCAAATCATCAACACCGACGGGACTATTGGAAAAATAATCACACGAGAGTCCAGTGTGGTAGTCTTATAGACTCCTCGAAAAAATACGAAAACGTACAAGACGTTAATGCCGTTACTCGCAAGCTTACAATCACACAATTTTCGAGAACCGACCGAACCAAACCACTGACGTTCCGGTCACCGGTGTGCACTACACGACTCACCTCGGTGCAAGTACGTGCGGGCGGTATTCGCGGTCTTGACGTGACGGCCCGGCAACGGCCACCCGGCGGCCGCGGCTACGGCGTCGAACTCGTCGTCGTCGTCGTCGTCGTCGTCGTCGTTGTTGTCGGACATTTGCATCCTGTACAGTTCCAGCATGGCCACGGGTATTTCCACCTTGGACTTGTCCACGACCGGCCGGCGCTTCATGCCCAGCGCGGCCAGCAGATGCCTCTCCGCCTGGCCGGCGTCCTTGAACGCGGCCCTAGCGCCCGCCGGTCTCGGCGTCTCGCCGCATACGATGCCTGATATCACAGCCACCATCAACAGCACGCCGCTTATCATTGTCGATCAAGCACCTGCGCGGGACGACCACGTAACGTTAGACTATTAATCCACATAATGTTATCGCAATAATAATGATAATGATAATGATAATGATGATAATAAAAGTAATAGTAGTACGGATTGTCCGCTCGTTTGTTATGTAACGTCCGTTAATCAAACCGATCGGATTAATTAAAAATATTGAAATGAGAAGCATCGCGTACAACAACGCGATTGCCACGATTCCGAAAATTCTTAACCTATTAACGATTTTTAAAAAAAATATACTGAACTAGACTGAAAATAGACCAAACACATATCTGTATTCAATCTGAAACGATTTATAACGAAATTGTTCTTTCCTAGCATTTCAAAAGTCGTTTATCATTTTTTTTTTTTATGCGTTCCGTATAACTAACTCGCGTATAACTACTATATCGCGCCAATAACTTTTAACTAATGCGAGAGGAGCTCCTTGCCGCAGACGATACCGTGATAGGGCTAGTTAAAGACATGAGACAAGATTTTTGTAAAATGCGTTTTTAGACTCGATAAATTCTTGTCGTCATAATAAATGTTCGTTCGACCACAACGGTCTTTCGTTTTTTTCGGTTTTTAGTTTGTTTTTTTTTTTCATTTTTTTTTGTAACTTGCACTATAAATCATTATCTATGTTCACCTACTCGCGGCGGCCGTGTACAAGTCTCGAGTAAACGATATATTTTATAACCTCACACAACTACAATCGTCGAGCTTTCCTCTGTTTGTTTTCTTCGTTACATTTCCATCGCGGTTTCTTGCAGCCATGGCCGTGAAATTAATTTCGACACACCGATATTTGTTGGGACCTATGCGCAACGTACGTCTCGCACTGTGTCCGATAGTTGCGGCACTGCGCGAGCGGTGCATCGTAATTCATGTTTGTACACGAAAAGCCTCCCAAAAACATTCACGCTGTTTGTCTGTCGCGGCGCTCACGTAAAAGAACTGTTTGCGTGAGACGATCTGCGGAAACGTTAAGGTTTTAACCAAGTCGCTTTTTCGAATGATCTCGCGTGATAACTTCGAGTTCATGTTATACAAATGTATCCAGAGCTTAAATTATTATGGGCTTAACTTATATTTGTTTTGTGTGAACATAACATGACGAGTCAAAAACATTTAGCAACCTGTTCAGACTTGCCGATACAATTTATTATATCTGTCTGTCGGGAGGCGACTTAGTATATACCAAATGTTTTTGGTTACGGTACAATTTACGGTCAATCAGAAGGAAACGGTGTATAATATGCTTTAAACGCCGACATATGTAAGAAAAGTGTATTTTTCTGAAAAAAAAAAACAATAATAACAAAAAATAAAATTCATTAAGTTAAATGATAATCTGTAATTATTGACTTTAAGTGTTAATTTGTTTTTCGAACTACCCCCTTCTCCCCCATTAATTTGTTCAGTTTTGCAGCATATTCCCACAATTATAAACGTAGCGGATTTCAAAAACCGAAAATTAAATCAAATTTTAATATACGAGTAGTCACGATAAGATATAGTCAACATATTTTATGTAAGCACATTCGAGATGACAATGGGTATTAACTTTAATGAGAAGAGTAAACCACTTCAGGTTTCATAGTAAATCTGAAAAAAATGTATAAATATAAATTGACGATTTACTTTTTTATACAAACTAAATCTATTAAAAAAAAATATAACAATAATGATAATAATTCAAGAGTTAATAGTATTTTGTTAACGTCATGTGCATACAATAATATATTATTGTCATATTACTTTAAACATTATTCGAATGATTTAAACGTTCGAACGAGATGACGTCTAATGACTTACAGTAACATTGGCTCCGAACAAAGCCGGTCCGGGACAGCTAGTGTACGTAGACCACATTATTTTATTAATATTATACTAAAATACACATAAATAATGGAACTCGTAACAATCGTCCGACGTATCGTTTCAAATGAAAACTTCAATGGAATAACATGAGAGCTTTTGTTTGTCGTGCAATCAAATCGTGTTCACGTGGTGGTGGCGAGTGGACAGTGGGGCAGGGAAGGGGCTGCAAGTGGGAATACAGTACGGCAGAAGGTTTTATATTTGAGAGGTCAAAGATAAAATATAATTTTCGCAGATTAACAATTTCACGTTAGCGAAACAACATAAAATATAATGTTTTTTCTTTTTTTTTGTTAACAGCCCAAAGGCTGGTTGGCAGCATTCCTCCATTCTTCACGCTTTTTCGCTTTACGCTTTAGTTCGTAGTATGTTTTTATTAGTTTTTCGCGTTTTCGGTCCAGACTAATTGTTAAAATTTGTATTTTTCATTTGCCTACCGAGTAATACGATGACAATCTATATTCGGATAAAACAAATGTGGAAGACGCTTCATTTTTTTAAACATTACTTTTTTGAATGACAAATCGTTTTGAAATGATTTTTTTAATACTTCAAATTCAATGAATACAAACACATATTTAATGTAATAAGTGTTATTACAAAAACGGCTTGTAAAACATACGTTTACAAATACAGATACGTTTATTTTCACCCTCGTAGTATTTAGCGATTTACAATAAGGTTATGATGAACATTAAACACATAATATTCAATTAAGTCAACGTGTGTGCACACATAACGTACGGACAAACCCGGTCATTTGTTTGAAAATTGTGTGTTCGAATGAAAAGTGTCCGACGACAAAGATATATTAGAAAAAGTTCAAATATTTATAGAAAACAGGTACCAAACATTGTTTGATAAGCATTTTCTGTTTGAATTGCAAATAGTTGTCGAAACAGACGGTACACGTATTTTATTTTTTACTCTAGAAACGCAATCGTGTGTAGCATACATCTGTTTAAGCAAACACCTGCAGGACGCGCTCGATGTATTCCATCGGACAACTAAAATTTGGATCCTTTTAAATACGTACAGTTTTAAGCTGCTGTCATAATCATCATTATTCCGTTGTTATCCTGATCGATATTTACTGCTATAAATAACTATTTTCCACTTCCTTTTACAAATTGATCTCACGCGTTATTTGTCATTCGTGACCAAACAGTAGTTGCATATCTTGAGATCTGATTTTGATACGTTACCATTCGGCGAATCGTTTATCATTATTGTTATGACCTACATAAGTTATATTCTGAAAAACACGACGGTGCGAATAATATACATTGTCGACGAGAGCAATAACGAATGTGTTCTGTGTACTGAATGTCGTGTTTTGTATTTCAGTAGGCGAATTCGTCGATCTCTATCATTTGATGGCACGCGTGTCCGTCAATCCAGTAAACAAGACTGTATGGGATTGTTCGTACGACCGGAGTAAAGTCCGAGGACGACTGCAGAAGCAGAAGATCCGGTTATTTTTCCGGCGCGTTATTACAGACCCCGTGACGGTTTTTCGGCACCCGAACACCGTTCAAATCGTGGTTACGTAACCGAATATTTTACCGCGAACGTAAACGTTTCGAATGTTTTTCATTCTCTCGGTCGTCGCGTTGGCGGGACGACAATTCCGTCGTTTTTGTTTAGAACGCGGACGACAGCCAGTTCGTCGTCAGAGTCCAGCCGCGCCGTCCGTCCGTGAAGTCCAACCGAAACATTCGGACATTTTATCTGGCTGCCCGACTGATCTGCGGACGTGCGTACTTACCGACCCGGGTTGTAGATGGCCACAGAAAACGTAGTGAGCCCGGCACCGCGGACGGACAACAACGATGAACCGTGTTCTCGTCGACGAATTCAAATCGCCAACACGCGTTCGGCGGTATACGGCTCGTGCCCGGACGTTGTGGCACGAAAACAACAACGACCAAAAAAACCGACCGACGGTTTTCGGATCCGTATCGTACGTATAGCTATACGATAAGGTACGCGACACACGTGCCGGTGAAAACGAAACCCGTATTTAATTGGCCGGCTTTACCCGTAAAAGGCTTATAATGTTATATCGGAACGTAATGGTCTCGCATACGCGGTGTGGTGTAAGCACGTGACTATCATTACGATTTTATGCTTCATTGATAGGATAACGCGCGCGCTTGTCTTTTGCGTCATTCATTTTTTATAATAAATATATGTGTGTGTGCGCGCGCGTTTTGTATACATATTACGCCGCGATGTCAAAAAAAAAAAACCGTTGGTATAGAGCGCGCGTAATTGGTATTCCGCAAAGACGTAAGACGCGTATAATACACATACTGTACGTACACTTCTCGACTTGCCGCGATCGATTCGTCACGTTTTTTTTATTTTCGAGTGCACGTAGCAAGTTCCCGAGAAAACGTATACGTCCCCCCCTCTACCCTACTGATGGACCGAGATTTCAAAAAATAAAATTTTCGGAGAGCGTTTTTTACGTTTCGTTATATGCTCCGTCAATCACGCGTGACGCCGCAACGAAATAACCAACTGCACTGCGGGAAATCACCCGCAGTCGTACACGACACAAGTTTACTGATGTTCCGACAATATCGTTTTCTTATCAATAGTATTTCCGACTGAAAACAAAATGAATGGTTTTTCAAGAGTTGTCGTTTCTCAATAACTGAAAACAGCAAAAACCCCGTCGATCGCGTCATCGTTTTTACGGCGACGATCGTTTAATCGAATATCGTTTAGTATTATTTCTGGTCGAGTGTTGTCCTCTTCGCCGTAATCTTGGCTCGCGACGCTCAAGGCTTATCTCAGATTTGGCCCGCCGTAAAAAAAAAATAAAGACGGGAGACCTCTTGGTGTACGATAACAGATGACGATGTTCGTCAGCCTCTGGTCGTCGTTGAATGTGGTGTACGTTTTTCGTACAAATTTTCGGTGTTCGGGCGTTTCGCCACGTTTCCAAAAATCAATCGTCGGCGTGTATAACGTGATTATATTTGATATTCGTGATATACGAAAGTGTTGACTTCGATCTACAACGCATGTTGAGCGTAACGGGAACATTCGATATTTCACATTTTCCACCCGTGAACTAACGCGTTTAGTAAAACAACACCCCGTTCGATTTCTTCGTTACTGTACAATAGCTTACGGTACCGACATTTAGTACGTTCATTATAACGTTTAAAACATTGATGTGTATTTGAATTGATTAACCGCGAAGTTATAGCAACATATATTGTATAATATATATAACGTACAGTGTCCACCACACTTCGCGACATTGAATTATTTCATTAACACCGTCTCTTGAGATTGCAAGGCAACTTTTACTGACTTTTTACAACTTTTTATGGCACAAATCGATTCGTTGGCAACAATTCCCGATTCCATCATATTCGTATATAATATGCTTTACGAATTGTTGAACATTTTTTTAATAGTATATACGCGTGTGCGCTACAATCATAGCAATGTGATTTTTATCATTTATTTTTTTTTTTTAGTAAGAATGAACATTTTTGATATCATTTTAGAAAAATTTCTCTTGACATTTTAGAATTAATTTTTTACGATTCTTTGAAGTATATGCAATGTACATATACTGTTATCAGTAAATACCTATTTAAGTTTCATTGATATTTCTGTCACGAGCAGTATTAAAGTAAGTACTAAGTAAGTATTATACTTTACACCAGGGGTGGCCTACCCGCGACCTGCCTTGGATAATTTTACGGCCCGCGAGATTTATCACACTTTTACAAAATATGTTTATTTTTGTGCAGAAAATTCCAATGTAAAAAATTTACATTTATATTGACCAGGCGAGTGTAGAATATTCTAGAATGTCCGCGCAACATAACGTCCGTATTATCGACAACGTGATCACTACAATTATAATAATTTTAATCTAATCGGTGGATAATAACACCGAAAAATTTATCTACAAAAACAACCTATATTTACCGGATAATAACAAATTTTATGTTGAGGTTCGAGAATGTTCGCGGATTATCGATATCTGTCGGAAACTCAGAATTATCGCGGCTCGCAAATGTTCTGGATCAAACGCAAATTTGGATCTTCGCAAACGTCAGCATCTATACATAAGGTCATCGACTGCCGTGAAAAATGTGTAAGAGTGATTAAAAAGTGGCCTATAACTGTTATAATCTGTACGCTTATTTTGACTGTTGAAGTGCGATCAATGTCAATAGACAATTTGTTTTCCTATTTCGTTTTGTGTGTTGTGACTGCGGGAGAATCATTTCCATACATTTTCAACGAAAGCAGGTAGAACAAATTCTTTTAAATTAAAAATATAACCACATTTTTTATTTCCTTCTAATTTTCAGTATGAGTGCAAAGGAAAGAAGAATAGTGGACGAAAATAGAAGGTATAGCGAGGAATGCAAAGAAAAGTACATTTTTATAATTCAAAACACAAAATTAATGTGTTTAATTAGTCGAGAAACCGTTGATGTATTTAAGAAATATAACGTTAAAAGGCATTACGAAACAAAACATAATGATTATTTGAAATTCGATAGAGAAGTGAAACAATCGAAGCTCCAGTTGTTTAAGTCAAAATTAAAAACTAAATAAAAAGTGTTTGGTTCAGCAATACAGCAATCTTTCAATATTGTTTAGGTAGCTATTCTGTTTCATTTTTGATTGCAAAAAAAAAATTAAAACATTTTCGGATGGTGAATTTGTGAAAGAATGTTTGGAATCTCCAGTAAACGATATTTTTTCTGATAAAAGTAAACTATTTTCGAATCGAAGTCTATCCCGATAAACAGTGTGTCTTCGAATTAATGAAATTTAAAATAAAATTATCGTAAAATTGCACGAACGAACTTGAGATTTCAAATATTTTTCCTTAGCAAGAAAAATTTAATAATTGATACATTTAATCACGTCAAAGCATTTAAGAAGAAATTACTATTATTTAAATCTCAATTGAAAAATAATAATGTTCAACACTTTCCGTTGTTAAAAGAATTGTAAGCTTCAAAATATAACAATTACAGTAAATATACAAAAGAAATAAGAAAACATACGAGTACAGTTGTTTTTTAAAGTCGTTTCACTAATTTAGACAAATACAACAAAATATTTGAAATATATTCATTTCCCTTTCATATTGATGTCGAGTCGGCCATGGAATATCTCCAAATGAAACTGATTGACTTACAATGCAATAATGAATTAAAACACTATTTTGAAACATCAGAGAATCTAAAATAGATTTCTATAACATTTATAACGCAAAAAAAAAAAATAAAAATTTGAGAAATCTGGCACAAAAAGTTATGAGTGCTTTTGGATCAACTTACACCTGCGAATTGTTTTTTTTTTTGAAAATGAAATTCACCAAACATAAATCACGCTCGAGCTTAACAGACGAAAACCTATAACACCAATTACGATGTACAAACACACGCATAGATATAGATTTGTAAGTGTTAAGTGAAAGAGTTGAAAAACAAACACCTCACTAATTAAATAAATTATAATTATTATCAATCATTTCATTATTATCATTATTTTATTATCTATGTTTATGTATCATATCTTATCATTGTTTACGCGGCCCGCGGGATTATAATGCATTTTCAAAATGACCCACAGGATCATTTGGGTTGGATTTACACGATTGTATAGTATACGATATTCATACCTCCATAGGCTAAATAAATTATAGAAAATAAATAATCAAATATAAAAAAATGATTGCCACTAATCCGTTTTCTAAAATTCAAATAAACAAACTGGTCATATTGAATTATATTAAAAAACAAAAAATAAAAACATAGAAGCACGCAGATTTGTATTTTTTTTTTTTTTAAATTATAAAATATTATGCCTTAAACCAAAGTCATATAGATTTTGTCAGTTTCATCGTATATACTATTATTCACGTAAAATGCATAAAACTCGATAGTTTCGACTCAACTATTTTTGTTTTAATACATTCGTTTTAGACAACTCGGATGCATACCTATACGCGTAACAATCAACCGCCTCACAGTTAGGCCTCATATTTGAAATAAATGAAGCCGTAGATATATCTATATTTTTAATCGCGATGATATGTTACCATTTCAACAGTGAAAGTATATATACATTATAATGGTAATAATCGAGGCTGATCATTTTAACGAGTTAAAAGTTAATCGTAAAACTGTAAATCAATTGTAAAAGTCAAGTTTGTTTTAGTTCTTATTCTGAAAAAAAATTTAACGTGTTAACTTCAAGTCATTTCTGTACAAAGGTGCCTATAAATTACGTTCAATAAGCAATGATATAGGTAACATCGAATACCGTCATAGTTTTGTTTACACATAAACATAGTGTTTGGCAATAATATAATAAGTGTTATTTATTGATGATTATATTATATAAAACGATTGTGAGCTTTATCTCATTCCTCGTACTATTTTTTTCATTGTTAATTAACCGTATATTTTTTCAAACGTGTTCCTTGTATTATTATACATTTTAAATGTTCGAATTTTTATTTGTTTGTATTTTTGTCTCAAACCACATTTTATGAAAAAAAAAAAGAATTTAAAAAAATAGCCATTCGTCTGAACGCAATATTTATATAAATTAAAACCCGATTGAAAATCTAAGAATAAGTATGAACATATATTTAGTCGTCCCGGCAGGAACACTTTGGGATATACGTGAATTCGGCCCGGGGAAACAGTATGAAAAGGCGGCTATGTGTCGAAAAAATAGAAAATAAATAAATAAAAATCTATAAAATTAATTGAAAACGTTGAGGCGACGGTGACGTTGCATTCGAGTGAGGTAAAATGTACGTTTACCAATTCCGAATGCAACGAAAGTCGGTTCGGTTTGTTTAGCCAGGAGTCGCGGCTCGCCGGGAAGTCTAAACCGCGCGATGGACGGTTTACAACACGTTTCGTTCGTTGCCTCGTTCGAGGATGTCGCGTGTCGAATAGCGTGTCAAAAGCGTTGTTCGCCATTGTAAAAACCGTACGGCTTCGTGCTCGACTCGGACGACCAAGACCAAAATACAAGTCCAACTCGGACGACAAGACCTGGCTAGCAGCGGTTCGGTAAAACACCGTACACGATTGGTCGTATGAAACACGCACGTGTTGTACACGTATTGTAATCACAGGTGTGAAATTATCTGTTGGTTTCCGGTCGGTCTTTTTCTAGGTTAAAACGGCGTACAAACATACATTCGTAATCGTCGGGACCGCCGGTCCGCGGTCAAACAATTGCACATTTTAATGCAATCAAATAACAATAATTATTGAAATCGTCTGTTGGAACTATAACATAACGTATTAGCTGACGCGCGCCGGGTGTGTCCCGAGAACAAGAGTAGTGAGCTGGGATTTTTAGACGACGGTTTTAGTTTTTTTATTATTTGCTTATCGACTTTTCGGTTGATTCTATTCCGGTCGGCGGCGTTTTGGAAAAAAAACGCTACGTGTTCAGTAGCACGCCTGCGCTGTTTCTCATTTTTATGTTCGATATGCCGAAGAAAAACGAATGTCGCGCGTGCCGACCAGAGTATTGGCGGATTTACGCCGTCCGCGCACGTGATATTTCGCCAACGTCCGTTTCAAGGTGGACTCGACACGACCTTCGGCAAAAGCGACCGCGGATGGGTAAAAACGTAGGCGTACGCACTCAAAAAAACCGTCGCGCGGATCCAAAAGGGGGGGGGGTTGGTGATCATGGGGGTCATGACCCCCCCCCCTCCCCCAACAAACATCGAGATTAGGTCCTTTACTTGAAAACCGATATACGCACGAATCGGCAACGTCGATTTTTTTTCACAGGGATTTTCAATTTTATTGTGGTGTTATAATTTTGTCCTTTTGAAAAAATGACCACCCCCCTCCCCCCGCCGCCAAATTTCAGTTCCGCGCACAAACGCATTTCGTCGCGCATCCGACGGACGGGCCCCCCGTAACCGGGCGGTTTCAACCAAGCATTCCTGGACGCGGACGCAGACGGGCGACGCGGTCACTTCCGTCCGGTTCCCTGACTCGCGCTAAACGCGATAACGCGATAACGCGCACGACGGGGAGTCCGCGGACGCCGCAACGGCGTACGAGACGGAACCGCGTGGCGGGCGAACTGGGCGAACGGTGTGAACGGGGGAGTGGGGGGGGGTGGACCCGTAGACGTCGCGGAGCCGTGCGTTACGCGCTCGTCACGTACGCGAGACGTGATACGGCACGCGCCAAACACGGTAACCCGTTCGTTTTTTCTTTCGCTCTCGTTCGTATTGTTTCGGTTATTCGCGCTCGCCTCTATCCCGTCTATTCGGGGTCTTAATAAGCCCGATACGCGATCTCTGTCCTCTAAGCGCACCCCCCCCATCCTTGATATCACACTTCTCGCTTCAATAATCAAATCATTATTATTATTATTATTATCGCCGTTTGTTGTTATGGTTACGGTCACGTACGTACCTGTGATACGGTGTATGTCGGTGGTTTTCATGCCGACAAATCTGGCCGGCGTATCCGTGTCGTCGTATCCCGGGTGGGGGAGGGGGAGGGGGGAAACGGTTATGAAAAATAAACAGTTATGTTTCTAGGGGAAAAAAACGGAAACGACGGGTTTTAATTTTTCTCACGAGACCGCCTGTTGACTCCGACAGCGTACGGATACGGAGACGAACGACGACCCCGCCCGAATCGACGTGTTTTCGGGCGAACTCCGTACCGTTTTACTCGAACGCGGCCCGAGCGTTCATATCGCAACGGTCGCGTCGCGAACACAACAATGCGATTCCGTCGCGGACGCGTTTTGCGTTGTGCGCGCGCGTTCTTGCGGGGGACCGGCAAACGGCCCACCCCCGTCGCGAGACGAACGACGACGGTGACGGGACGCGCGCGCGCGCGGGGCGGTGCTCGTGTCGCGGACGGGTTGCGGACGGGACGGCGTGACCTGGCGTACGAACGACCGCGCGGTTCGACAGTGGCCCGTGAACTGACGCGGCGGCGCGAACTCGCGCGGCAGTCGGACGAGCGGCCGGCCGGCTCGTGGCCGCTCGTGGCGGCTCGTGGCGTTCGGACGCTCCCACCGACCGACCGACCGACCGACCGACCGCCACCCACGCGGTAAACCCGTCCGCCCCGAGACGGTGTGTCGCGCGCGCGTCCTGCTGCGTCTCGGGGTCCGCGTTCACACGGGTGAAAGACCGATTCCGTCTTAACCCAGCGCAGAACGGTCTCTGGTTTTCGGACGGAAATCGTAAAGCGACGCGCTCCAGCAAAAATCGAACGGACCGATTCCGAGATGAACGTCCTCGTACGGGTGTAATATAAATTATTGAAATACACGGACATTACTGTATTATTAGCGTTTTATGATCAAATATAATCGAATTAAATGGTAATGTACTCCGCCGGTGTATTATCTAAACGAATGCACATAAAAAAAAATAAAAATACTACACAGCGAAACGCATAAATACTCGAAATTTAAATTTTCGTTTGTTCTTCAACGGGTAGGGCAAAACCAAATTTGGATAGGGCCAATGCCCTACCTAGAGGGGGCTCTTGAACGGACCAACCGTAAAATGTCCGACCGTACAAACCTGTACCTTCCGAACGGTCGACGTATTTCGAATCCGATTTTTTCAAAACAATCATCAGATGTTCAATATTGAATCGACAATTAATATTAAAACAACAATTTTCAAATCGAACGAATACTCAGAGGTTTTTGATTCATTTCGATCGTTTGAACTTTTCGTGACGTTCGGCTTCGGATTCGATGGACGTTTGAACGAATTTCGGTTCGGTCTCAGAGATCTGGGCTCGTAACGATTTTCCGTCGGAAAGCAACGCGCGTCGATATGATAATGTCTTGTTAGACGTTAGTCATCGTTTTGTTTAGATTAGTTATTATGCGCCATTCGATTCCCATGGTACTGTCCAAGTGGTTTTTAATGTCCGTAATTTTCAATTGTAATCACTGATCGCAGACCATAAGTCGATCCAAGAAGCGATTAATAACGCGTCGAATTAATTATTTGTCAATTAAGTTGTGTCGAGGCGCGTCGGAAAGAAATTCCGTCGGAAATCGACTCCTTCGCGTGGGAATCACCTGGTACTCGCGACCGGATTGTACAAAGACGACAAACGTTACCGAATGGACTGTAATAGTATAATAGTGCAATTTGTTTGACTTTGACTCTGAAAACGTTCGGAACCAGATAGTTTTCGAAAGACTTGCATCTAGATCTCATATCTTGTACGCATGTTCGCGAAACGAAACCGATTACGTTCGCAGAAAAAGTGTTTCTCGTGCGCGCCGGGTACCGCGGAATATATATTTTCCCCGTTGGAAACAAGTAAAATAAATATCGCGTACTATTGTTTCGATGTTGATCGATCGCCGTAAACGTTTTACGTGAATCCGTTTTTTTTTTGGTTGTTGTTCTGTTTTTTTTATGCGTTCAAACCAAATCAGCATACGATTGAAGAAAAAAAAAAATGTTTCGAAATCGCGTATTCGAGTCGTGTCGCATACGTGTACTATTGGACGTAGGGTGTTTTTTTTCGCCCCGAACATGATCGCGGGGCTAGTGACGACACGAAAAACCACGCGTCCCTTAACGTTGTACGAACGATCTGATCACAATTTCACAAACATGCGCCGGATAATATGAACTATTTTTGTTTACAGAATTAGTCAATAGAACGTACAGCTGCGGAAATTCGGATTTCCGTAATCACTCGCTTCCGACTCGACCCGTAAACCGTCTTCCTTGTTTCGGGTTGAAGAAAAAACGAAATCGTCGACACTCGTCATAATCGCCTGAAATGTTTTGCCGGGAGTTGGAATAGCGGGAGCGGTGTACACCTCGGGTTGGCCGACCAACGTCAACTTAAGACAACCATAGTCGGCGCCGCGGGAACGGAAAGACAGCGAATAAGCCACAACACCCAAGTAGGTACGGGCCTCGGGTCGGCGCTGGCGGGACCCGGCTTCAACGGGCTGGGTTCCGTTCTGCCGTACCTTTTGAGTAGCGGCTCGCGCTAATAGAAGGTGTGGTGCGGTCAGTAGGAGGCCTAAGCCCAAAAAACAGACCCGGAACGTACCGTTCGAAACGTTTGAGCGTAAATAGCGTTATTTATTGCTGTTATTATGTCCGTGCAGCGTGTGTGAAACGATAATAAATGTTAAGTCAAATTTAATTGTCTTATCTACGGAATAACACGTGCTATTATCACCAGGACCTGTGATGAGATACACAAAACGTTTCAGTGTCCTAATACTAATTGTAATACGTAGCTTTAAAACGGCCGTTAGAGAGTACAGTTTATCCGAATCGGTAAAAAAAAAAAAACGGACCAGGAAACGTGTACATGATTTGTAACCATTCCGAAACGTCTGTTCGACGCGTAGCGAGTGTAGACCATGGACGAAACTAGACTTCCGATTTTGGAGATGCTAAAATCATAAAACACTAGGTACTGTATAATTTATCGACATCAAACTTCATATACATTTCAAGCATAAAAAATATAAATCAATTTTATAGTAAATAAATTCTTTGAAAAAACTTACCGGTTAATTTTAGATTAAAAAAAAAACAAAAAATCCAATAACGAATAAACAAATAAACACGTGACAGGACAAAACAGATCACAGACGATGGAACCGTAATAGTGGATACCGGCCTTTGAGTACAATAATTGTGGTCATAGCGCGGTCGCTATAACGTCTTGTAATGCATAGAAACGATACAGGTCAGTTGCTCCGTGATAACATGATGCCGATAGAATGTCTGCCCCGTCCGTGACAGTATTGCGTTGACGAAACACTGCGATTCATTTGTCAAGACTCGTCTACAGTCTAACGACACAACGGAAGCCGCGACGTCACTAGTATTTCGCTAACAACAAACATTATCCACGTACACAAATGGATCGTGGGTGGACAGTTTTCTTTCGAAGTCGATAAGCAAAAATAATATTTCGGATTTTCATAAAACCACGAAAAATAGAAAAAATACGAACGCACGGGTATAAAACAAAACAATTATAACCCCCAAAACCGATCGCGTCTGTGGTGTTACAGACCGTTGTACGTTTCGTCGTACGACCAGTCGTGAATCCAGTTGTGGACCATTTTTCCTGACTTCGTTCCATAAAAACGAAAAAAAACACACGCGCGCGTGCCGGTTTCGAAATGCTTTCCGGCTTTCGTCCCGAGCTAACCTAACCAGCGCGTTTCCACTGACGAGTCGAGTGACCAATAATGGTGTTCGCGACCCGTTTCATCAGCACGTCCGGCCCGATTCGAACCGGGAAACGCGCCGCTCGACAATTGCCCGTCCGCCGGAGTCACTGCGGCCGTGACAAGCGTTCGAATCGGTCTTATGGGGTGGTGGCGGTTTAGGTCGATTCGTGAACTCGACGATCGTTTTTTACACGGGACCGCGTCTGGAAAACAATATTGTCATTGTTATCGACACGGGGTCATATCAATTTTCATCATTTTTTTTTTTTTGCGGATATGGAAATCAAAAACGAAACACAGTGTCACGATGTACACGTATTCATATCGACAAGTGTCCATTAGACGCGAACGTCCTTATTCCGTTTCTCGACGATGCGATTATTGATCGTGCGCGCTAATGAGTAATAAAACGGGAAAACGGAAAACACACACACACAATAATATCGCGTGCGCGTGCGTGTATATACGAACGCGTACATTAGTGTCAATAGGTTAGCTGTGCGCAACCGACTTGTTTACAACGTTGATGGATCGTGTAAGAAGAAAAAAAAACCACGTATGAAAAAACCCACTCGTCGACGACGACACGAGAAACGAGTTTGAAATGAAACCAAACGAATGTGCGTATGCGGTACGTACTTTGTTAAGGTGGCGCGACGGACTTAAGGGAAGAAATTTTCTTATTAACATGGCGCGCGACATTCGCGTTATTTGACGGTGAGGGGGCGTTCAACCCCACCCAGAATCTTTTCAACAGTCAACGCGCTATTTACACGGCACACCGTCACACCGCATCTGGACACGATGTAGTATTTTAAAAAATCTAGTAGTGGGAGAACACACGGTTCGGTCGCAGACCCGAAATCAAAATGTGTTTCTCGCTACCCGCAACACGTTGTCGTCTGTTGGCCACCGGTCTTGTCCGCGGGCGCAGTGACGAGCGAAAGGTCAACAAGCACGGTAAACGTAATTGTCACGGTCACCGAGTTTCGGTCACCGTCCGGGCGGACGGGTGTCATTAAACACACACCGTTCCGGCGTTCGATCACTTCCGTCGGGACTGTCGCGTGCGACAATCGAACGATTTCGTAACCCGCGTGCAATACGCGCTGCACACCGAGCAGCACACGGAGCTAGGGCCGGATCGCAGTGCATTACTCCGGCTCGTGCGCGCGTGCGTGAATAAAACGAATAGCCGCGGACGGACGATAACGCGAAACGTGTGCGGCGTCGATCGATAAATTGGTACGGGTCGAATAAGTAGGTCAGTACTGACGATTTACTGATGTTGTGAATCGTTTTGAACGATCGCCGTGCGAAAAACGATCGGCCCGTCGATCGATTCACGTCGGTGTAAACGAACCAAAACGTGTTTCCACGTTTCCACACTAGTCGTTTGCGAATGTCGTCGCGATTTGAAAATTTGAACAAATCCGGCGGTCTGTTGGTTACGATTGTGAACGATACAATAATCGAGTGCACGACATTTCACGAGTTTGACATGCACGCACAATGACGATTGCAGGTCATTCACCCGTGACACCGGAATCACGTTTTTTCTAACGTTCGATTTTTCTTTACTGTTCGGGGGGGTGGCCCGAAGCACATGATCTCTCGCGAGGAGAAACGTTTGGTCAAATCAGAAATTTATTTGTTTTTTTGTTCACAACAATTCTTTCAGACGCCGAACTTATATCGAACGCGAACCGTTTGGTGACGGGGGGGGGCCTATAAATTGATTTTGAGGTGACTCAGCACCACCAAATTGGGCTTACGCGTAGTGTCCGGCGCGAAACGGCAGTGTCGGTCGTTCGATAACGCGCGCGCACCGTCGCGTCCGCACTTTGACGGCGGCGGTGCCACTGAGTGCGCAGACACGCCGACGCCGCCGCCGCCGCCCGCGCGAGAGAGAGACAGCGATACCGGTCTCGTTTTGATTGGCAGCGTGGGTGTGGTTTCGTGTGCGTGCGCGTGTGCGTGTGCTGCTGCTGTCCGCAACCGGTCGCCCGTCGTCGGCGGTGCCGCGTGCGCGCGGCCGACCGTTGCCGGCGACAAAGCCGCCGCCCGCAGCGAAATATTTCGGCCGGTCGGGCGGGCGGGATGGCGTGACGGGCGGGGGGGGGGGCATACAATAAAAAATTTACACCCTGTGCCTTCTTTTTTTTTAATATGCTCTCGCCGCGGGCGGCCTCGGACGGCGACGATGACGCGACGACGGGTAGCCGATTTCGTACGTGATAACACGGTTAGGTATTTGATAATCACGGCCGGCCTATCAAAAATACTAGACGTTTGTTTTACACAGAAATCGGATAAAAATTGGAACTCTGTTCGTTTTCATTACGTTTTCATTGAATTGCATTTATGTACATTACATATTATATTTATCTGTTTGTTTTTACCGTATTTATTTTTATACATTAAGTGGCGTAGCTATGGGAGGGGGGGGTGAGCAACGGGCTATGCTCCCCCTCCCCCACGGAATCGGCCATGTCAACATATTTATAATAGTTTACTTTATGCGTTTGAAAAATTTGCTACGGATCAGCGCTCTTAATTCTTATCGATTTGTTTGATAGTAACTTTTTACTTTTTTTAATTGATTAATTCTTATCAAAACGGTCGATGGTTTACGCGTAGATTAGGTGAATTCATGTTCGTCTTATCTGTGGTTTACGGTCGTACGCCAACAAGTCAGGGCAATCACGGACAGACTGATTTCTTTTTTATTACGCCACGAGAATATTTAGTTTATAGGCTATTGTCTGTATGCACGAAATATCTATTACTTCGTCATGCGCAAATGCGCCATGATTTGTTATTGTTGGTCTTGGTAGTTTTCGTAAACGTAAGTCGTTATGGCGTCCGAGAAAAGGAAGCTGTTCCCGTCGTTCAATCTGGCCGTTAAAAACGAAAAAACGTTGAAAATGTCTGTATCTAAAGACTAAATAAGACTTATAACATTTAGTCTATTTATTTGAACGCATTTGACATTTGTATTCGGCATTCAATGAATTGCATATGTCCATTGTAATTGCATTTTGAAAGAAATAAAACGCGGTGATTCGTAATTGAGCAAACGTCAAGTTTGGCTACAGCGTTGGAAAGTGCTATTACGAAAAGGGAATTTTTAACTGCACCGGAAGTGGCAGTTACTTGTTTTGCTTACACGTTAGATTCGAATCAAATTTTACACAGCGGGAAACAAGATTGATCAAAAGCTTTATACGTTGTCCGTTGACAGGTGGTAGATGTTGACAACCATTTCAAAAATATATTTAATACTTTAGTTACTTCACTTGCTTCAAAAGTAAATATTTAAATAACACTTGAAGTTGTTCAAGTTTTTTCTTCAAAATCTCACCGACGCCTCTTATTATTAGATCGGTCAAAATGTTATTAAATTAAAAACATTCTATTAATTCAATTCAAACATTTCTATTAAACAATTGTTATAGAAATAAAAAACAAACAATTATTGTTGAGTATTTTTTTTTTATTAAAATTTTTTGGCTTTGGCTCCCCCTGCCATTTCAAAATCCTGTATATATTTAATTTATTTCCATACAATATCCATATTAATTCAGTGTATATATTTGTTTTTATTGGCACGCATTAGCTCTATCAACTCCGTAATCGCGGGTCAGGAGTGATAGTTTTTCACCTTTTTTTTTTTTTTTAATCGCTTTTTTAATAACTTCCGTTTTTTCGAGCAACGATAATGTGTTTTGTGTTTACGTTTTTCGGACAGGATGTGGTTCACGTATGAAATTAAAAACACCGACGCTCAAATTATGAACCGCGAAGGTACGAGAGAATCTGTTCAACAAAACGCGTATGGATAGACGTAAAGACGTGAACTGAATGTATAATGTACTCGTGATCGCGAGAAGGTCCAATTCATTACGGGGTGCATACGGTTATCATCACCGACAAGTTTATCATTTTTGCTGAAACTTCAACGACATCTTTCACACACCGTCACTGGCTAATGGGATATCGTTTTGGATCACGGTGTGGATGAATAAAATACAGCACGAGCAGAGCCGCACAGTTGTCACAACGGCCTGCTCACATTTTGGCTACCTGTATGGGAAAGACCGGTCGAAACCATTGCGTTATGTTTGTCGTCATTCGCGTAACCAAAAACGTATCGTTACATTACAAAGACGTAAAACATTGGGAAAATTCGAATTTTCACGATTTGTTTTGCAAATCGTTGGTGACGTAATTTGTACGAAACCGGACGACTGTTTTGAGAATCAGCACGATAAAATGTTCAACCCCCACCTCCGAAATGTCGTCCGGGAGACTGGCGAAATGTAAACGTTCAATCGAAAACGATTAAATTCGCGCGGTTTCAACGAACACATTGTGAGTCTTTATTCGGTCCAAACAATTATTTTAGGCGTGGATTTTCACGATTTATTGCGTGCACGTTTTCGCAATGGCGCTATACGACTCTAACAACAATCGAAAGCGTAATGTACGTATAACCAGACTCACAGACCACCAGCGATCCGTCGAGATGACGACCAAAACTTACTAATCGTCGAGTTCTTCGGGTTCCTGATTCCGTATGCGCGAATCTGAATTTATGGCCGCAAACGGTGTCCTAGCCGTTTATGTATTATGCAAAAACAATATACATGTACTATAAAAAAAATTGTATAAATATAAATATATACACACACACACGCACACACACACGAGTTATGAATATATTAGTATGTGATGAAAATACAAAATATTACCACTCGTGCAGCGTATTAATAAAATACTTTCGACGAAGTGTATTTAAAATATGTTATTTATCGTTCAATACGTGTCGACTCGAATATCATCGACCGTTTAAATTTAATTAATATATTCACCACTAAAGAAATTAATTTTTCAAACGTCACGAAAAACAAAAACCGGTTGAAAATAACCGTTGCTATTATTCGAGTTGTTGTTTTTTTTTAGATTCCGAGCAAAACAAAGGACATATTGGTTTGATGATTATTCGAAATTTTTGTACTACTGTATATACGTTTTTCGATTTTTCCGAGTAGTTATATTATTTAAGAGTAAGGAAAACAACAAAAAATTTCAAACAAACTGTAAAACTATAGCATAATCGAATTTTTCATTTTAACTCCAAAAACCAGAGTGAATGTTATTATGAGTATAGATATCATCTCGTTCGAATGTTTAAATCATTCGAGTAAATTTTAAAGTATAATTATAACAGTGTATATATAATTCTCAAAACTCTTGTTCAATATATTTGTGTCTAAATATAAACATATTTTTAATCTTAATTATAAATTACCGCCCTTAACTTTGCTATAATTTTTTTATGTCTATACCTAATCTTTGGGTTTTACAACAAAAAATTTTCTTTTTTTTTCACAAACATCTAGTACGACTAGAATTTCCACGGTCTATTCAAATACTCTTTTCATTTGAAGTTAGCTTCACTAGTGGATCCTCTATATATAAGTTATACTATACACAATACTAAGCATATCATATATGTATGCATCTATTAATTACAAAAAATGTATTCATATGTCATGCTGCATAAAATTGCAGATCGTCTTTTTTTTACTTCGTCTTTAAATATGTATGGTCCAACGTCTTCCATTCGTATAGCTGTATGCATATAATCGAATTTTTCGCCATCATGTTCAAAGTATTCTATTAGCAGTACACTCGGATTGACAGTGGATTAGTTTAAATCTCCTTTAGGGTATACATTATACATTAGAACAACCATTAGACACAAATAACTATGTAATTACAGTACATCGTATCAGTTGTCGTCCCTGCGAAATACTGACAACCATGAGGATTAAACTGTAAGAAGATATTCCTCCATAAAACGCTTCATTCATGCTCCGTTGAGCTAAAACCTGTTCAGCACTGTTACAAGCTAAGAAATCATTGGAAAGACGTCCATATAGTGTTTGATCATTTTGGTTGATCTAACACTATGTTTTAACTAATATCCAGTTTAATACCAGTAGCTTTATCTGTCATTTTGACAGTTGGAACCTTCAATAAACAAAAACCAAATATGAATCATATAAATTAATAAAAACCATTAACTAAATAAAGTAACTCACAGATGCTTTGTCAAGAACTTCAATGTTTTTATAACAGACACCATTTTTGAATAGAGCTTGGGCAAGCAAACACAGTGTTTATTTATCCCATTCAGCCATACTACCATATCCATATCACTAAATATAAGTAATAATAAATATATAATAAACAATATACACGGTAAAACGTATAAAAAAATTATTTATTTTCTATTCGATAGGAATATCATCATATTTACTCGGCAAATAAAGACCAGTTCGAAAACTACCGAACACTTCAACTTTGGCTTTAGACTATTTGGATTGTAACATTAATCACACGTCCCAGTACATCAAGCCTCATGCAGTGCTCTTCTGGTGTAGTTGACATTTATTCAAAAAAGTTTTCTATCACATTATGAAGACTAAATCGTTAAGAATAATAAAGCATAATATTAATTACATAATTTTTTTAATATTTCAGACTTATGTGAAAATTGAAATATTTAAATGAGATTTTAGTTTGAAAAAAAGTAAATTGAGGAATAGTACAATAAATTATTATATTATACGTAGTATGAAATTTCAATGATCGGAAGGAAAATATAATACTTTATTGGAGTATTTTAATTGAACAAAATTGATTTTTGTTGTGATTATGAAAATGACATTAAATAACCTACTTGAAATCTTACTCATCTTTACGCAGAATCGTATTTTTAAATTAAAAATTATACTGGCCAACTGCATAATCCATGGAAAATACCAAACGATCATCAATGATTTATTATTCGTACATAATTAATTATAAATTATTATACCGAAGTTATGCACAATACGGTCGCAGTTTTTTTTTATAATTTGCGTAAGATTTAACGGTAAAATTAACATATCTAGTGGCTGGCATATCTGTTTATTAAGGTTCATTTTTTTCTTCATTTTAATACATAGTTTTCTGCACGTGAATCGATTATTCAATACTAACTGTAATAATACAAAAAAATAAAATAAAAATGAAAGGGCGATGTGGTGAGGGAGGGAGAGAGACAGAGATAGGGGAGAGATGATTTAAAAATAACTGACTGGGTGAAAGGATAAGGTAAACTGAGATGAATCAAAGTAATAATTACGTATTATAGATCACATGGCGTGAGTTTGAGAATTGTTTAAGTAAAAAAATGTATAGATATAAATATAAAAGAAATATCGCGTTAAAATAGAATAAAAATTATAAGGCGAAATGCTTGCGAAATAAAATATCAAAATGATATATTTTCTCACCTTGTGCCTGTGCCAGAACTCTTTGTTGAATCTTCAAACACGACCGACCGTATAAAAAAATTTCA
Source organism: Schlechtendalia chinensis (assembly GCA_019022885.1). NCBI lineage: Eukaryota > Metazoa > Arthropoda > Insecta > Hemiptera > Aphididae > Schlechtendalia > Schlechtendalia chinensis. Next base: position 13,780,904 of record CM032339.1, on the reverse strand, counting down.
AAAAAAAAAAAGAAATAGTTTGGATCGGTGCCTTCACTTCGAAAGCAAATTCACCGATAAAATAAATAAGTCAATACTCGTTTAAATTGTCACACAAAACTAAATTTGTCCCGCGGAACACAGATTTGGTCTTGAGTACTGACTCGTAGCTAGAGTGTGCGCACACTACTTGGAGAGTGTTCACGCACTACTGACGAGGAGACGAGATCGTCGAGGGATCTAGGGTATAGATTTTCGTATTTTATGATTCCTTTGATGTGTCCGACTATGATAATGGTCCGATCGACTAACGGTTCAGTCACTATTCAAAACTGGCATTTGGCCGTTACAATATGCGTGCTGGTCGGCATTACAGTCTTTCATCTTGGGTCAGTTATCATGTATGTATACTTTGATTTATCTAAGCTGTGCGTGTTTTATTTTTTTTTTTAAAGCGTGAAATTCGTCACATAACGGTATTTTTCTTTTTCACGTTTACATTATTATTTTATGTTTTTATTAGCTTAGACGAGTATTCCTTGATTAAATGATTTCTTTATTATTATTATTATTATTATTTTTTATTACTGCGTTATGTTATTTTATAAAATCGTATCGAATTCGTTATGTTCAAGGTTGATTTATGATTTCGACACCGATGTTTTTCCCTCGTTTGTGTCGGTTATTTCTTTTAGCTTAAATAAATGTATTTTTTTATTATTTGAAAATATAATCTGTGTTCCGATGATGCCAAATATTAGTTAGTTTTTATTTAAAGAAAATATTCAATAGCTACGTTTAATGTTTTACATGAAGAAATCAACACATTTAATACTTGTGTTAACTGTGATTACAATAATGATATGTGTGCATATCATTACATAACCTATTTTCGTTTCACGCGTTTGTGATGACGGATCTCGTTGCGAACGATGTGCATATTACAATATAAGTATATATATATATTATACTGTCGATAAAACATACTTGGATCGTCATTAAAACGATAACGCATTACCCGTAATTATTACCATTATTATTATTATTATTATCGTGTAAATAGATATCACACACACAGACACACACGTATAAGCAGTGCTTGAATTGGAGGGGGGGGCGCATGAGGAGGATTACTTCTTATTTTTTTAAATTGTTTTAACGTACTATTTTCAATTACCATTCTAATTTTTCCCACGAGATGTCAAGAACGTCAATGGTCGCCCACAAGTCAATAAGACATTTAATTCTTCAAGAACGTACATTTGTTTTACCGTTTTGTATCTCTTTTCAAAAATTTTTCCAATTCGGGCACTGATTATATGTGTACGCTTCATTCACTTCACGCACTAATGATGTGACTAATCGTGTTGATAACACTATTTTGATATACTTTAAAACGTAATTATAATAATTATGATATTACTGTTTTAGTATATGATAAACTATTAAACACATTATATGATAATTATATATATATATATATATATATATATATATATAATTTACGTCATTTTCTGTAAGTAGTATGTATAATTAATGTAATAAAAACACTTAATGGAAGAATTTAAAAATACTGTGTCCAAATAATTTTCAAAAAATATATTTCAAATACTTATTTAAACAAGTACACCTAATACTTTTTCAAATATGTGAGCGTACTTCTGTTTTTTAAGGTATGACGTAGGGTAAAAGTGTATGGAGAACGAAATTATTTTGTAAGTCTACAGAGTACCCCTAATATTTTTTTCACTGGATAACTTAATAGATATTTAGTTAAATGACACGAACAGTAACAATTAACCACATTTTATATGAACTGTAATATAATATTATAATGTTATTTCAAAAACAAAACAAAAATCAAAAAAAAAATTAAAAAACAAAATAATAATAATTATAATAAAAGTATTCATCACTGTAGTTGATGTACTCAATACTAACAAAATTGTATTTAAAGTGTTTTTTTTAAATATTCAAGACTTAAAGTAATTACAAAAGTATTTAAATAATTTTATTCAGATTCTTCTCGATACCGAGTTTAATTGAACAAAGACATCGAAGTTAACAGGGTATTTAAAAATAAATTCTAATGTTAATAATATATTTCGGCAAAATAAATATCAGGAAATCGTCAAATATATACAATCATATTACGCAGTTATTTGTTTTAACTAGCCACGCGGTAATAATTACGTGACGATGATTCATTATAATCAGTTCAATGATCTTGCCACAGTTATATTTAATTATTATAGTATTTACATCTGTGATTATATCAGTGCTCGAATTGGAAAATATAAAGTAGTAGAGCTCAATTGGAAATTTAAAAATAGTATTCCAAACATAGGCGTTTCCAGACTTTTTTAGCCGGTCGTGCACAAGATAAATATACAAATGTGATATTAGATAACCAAAAGGGAAATAATATACGACCCTCAAATTTAAAAAAAAATATTATTACTTTAAAAATTTTAATACAAATAGTAATTAACTTTTTTCTATTTTTTTTCTAGAATATAAACAATATTAATTTTATAAATATAAACAGAAAAAGTGCTAAAATGTTTTTAAGTTAAACAAATTGAATAGATATTAATTATATAATTTCAACGATTATTTGAAATACTTATTAAATATTAATTTTTACTTATAATTATTTTTACAATTACAACCTTTACTAATTCATATTATAATTATAATCTAATTTGCTTACCATTATTGGGATTAGAACTTAAAGATTTCTTTATAAAAAAGTCGTAAATTATTTTTCTATTATTTATTTTTTTTTGTTTATTGAAAAATTAATTATAAAATTATTAAACAGACATAAATACACAATAAACATGAAATTGATCTAAGATATTGTATTATCTTTTAATATTATTCGCACGTGTTTCGTTACTTATCAATTTTCATGAGCAATAGCTAATAATATCTATTATCAATGGTAAACAATCTGTTGTTTGTCATTACATCGTAAAGAACTAATATTTTATAATATTCACAATACCTACTTCATTTAAAATTAGTATCTTGAGATAATATGATAGTACTCATATTATCAATTATCATAGATAAGAGTCAAGATGTTAAAAGTACAAAATAACTAATTATAAATTGCTATATATTATATGTTACTAATAATTGTTCTCTGATAAAAGTGATATGACATATAGAGATAAAAACGTTGAAAAATAATTATAAAAATTAACATTTAACGAATAATATGAACCGCAATAATTGATAACATAAAGTCAAATTTGCAGGCCGTGCCTATGCATGAGAGACACGACCTGTAGACACGCTTAAAGTTCCAAATGAAACATTCTATACCACAAAACCGTGGGTATTGCACACCCCCCCAGTTTACCACTAATACATAATCTAATTTCTAATCGTATTCTTTTTTTTCAATTAAAATAATTTCTCTATACAATTTTTAATAGAATGGTATACTACACAATTTTATGTAAATAAACAACTAATAAACTTTTTTAAATTTAAGTAAGAATAATAAAAATGTAAAAATTAATTATTTGGTAATATGCTATCACAACTTATAATCAAAATTATAATGTATACAAACTATACAGGGATACATCAGCACATGATGATCATTAATAAAATAAAATGTTCAAAACTGTTCGCGAATTAACGATGAACAACTCTAATTAACGACGCTGTTTATCGACAATTTGTGCTGCTACGGATATATAATTTTATAGATAATCTGTGGGCAAATCTAAAAATAATTTTCAAATAATATATGAATAATATTTAGTGATAAGTGATATACAAGATTATAAATTGCCATTATCAAGTAGGTACTCGATATAGCAATAACGTATTAATAATAATTAAAATATTAGAAATAATAATATCACGTATACAATATTTTTATGATTTTTTTATCTACGGTTCCCAGGTATTACGGTCATAAGCGCTCCCCGTGTTCCTTTGAACATTGTAGTAAAGGGACGCTAATTTTGTTTAAATGTAGTAAAGGATCTCCGCCCCCCCCTCCCCCAATTCGAGCACTGAATTATATTTACTAGACTTTAAAAAAAACAATACCGTTCAAAATAATTTACTTGGAACATTTTACGGTGTTAAAAATTGTTTACGTTTCCCGAAATATACCGCCTGGTTTGAAAAATAAATCGCTTTGAATATATATACGTACATTTGTGTACACTGGTATTTAAATTATTTCTCAAGATTATATAAAAATAAGTTGTTTCAAAAAAAAAAAAAAATCGTTTTGTCGGCATAATATTTTAATACGTTCGTTAATCATATCGTATTTCAACAGAAACTACCGGATTTCTATTGTCTTTCGGTAACATTATGTAAGCAGCGAGCACCAGGTATATTATAATATATATATATATATTAATGATCATACAAGCAGACAGCGTGGCTTCGTTTACAAAGTAAAAAAAAAAAACCTGTACTTTTTTTTTTTACGTTCACAAGGTTTTATCCTACAACATATCTAACCTAGATAGATTAAATCGTTAAAAAAATGTGTATATATTATTATTATTATTATTACTGCCTAAAATGTATACCGTCGATAATATATCATACATATTATACGTATATATTACGTACAGAGTTCAAAGCCGTAATAGTCTGACGACTATTATCGACTCGCGTATTATATGTTTTATGATGCTTTGGATTTTTTTTTCACGTTCCGACAATCACCATGTTAATATATTATACAGTCGGGAAAAAAATGTCAGGATGAAATTTATGACCAAAACTGGCGATATTTTATGCAAATAAAGCGGAGTTATAAAATATATTATATACAGTAACAGTATACACACACACACACACACACAATATATACACACATATAAATATATATGTACACAAACGAATAGCCGAAAAAAAATGAAAAAGAAACAAAATCGTTTTCTTTAACGTAACGTAATGTATAAAAGCCGCCGCTGCAGAGTTACGTGCCGCCGCGAGGGACAGAGTTTATGATTCTATAATGTTACAGTCAGAGCCGTAATGTAAGCGCGCTGTGAAGTGTTCGAGTACAAATATTTGAACGTGCATAATACACATACGAGTGTTTGAAGTACTTTTTGTTTGTATACCGGATACTTTTTGAGAACACGTGGATCATGTTCTCATAACTGAGTCCGATGCGCGTAAGTGGTTTTCAGACACGATTCCGAATTAAGCCGTCGGTGGTGTTATTGAAAACATTTCGTTCCGATTCAACCTTTTAAACATTTTACGACGCGTGTGTTTGACAAAGTGCATAATATTATAAAAGTTAAATTTTTTTTTTGTTTTGTTTTTTTTTAAATTCATAAACATTACGATATTTATTTGTATAATACGATTCTTGTAACATCAGTTCTTAATGTTACTCAAGACTCACCATACCGAAACGAGAAAACAAGATTTGCACTCAAACGCCACGTTGAAAACCGATGTTACCATATATCCGTCCATTGAATTGGTTGGAGCGTGGTAGGTCTTGTGATACTGAATCATAACGATATTCGAATTTATAAGCTTTGGGTGGACCAGCTTCGACGATTGAGACGGCCGATACACGAGTCCTCAAAATTATCCGTTCAAATATTTTCATTTTCGACACACTGAGTTCATTGATTTAACTCTAGTCGAAACACTGTACGACTGCAGGAGTAACGAATCCAAACGACGAATTACTACAACGACCGCGTCGAAAAAATCAAAACAAGACACCAGAATTCAGTCATTTAATAGGCATGTCAAATACTAATTTTACAATTATAAATATAGTATATTAATCGGTTACGAGTGAACGTACTGGTTTTACAATGATGTGTTTTTTGTTGTTGTTTGTAAACAACTTTTCGTGATGATTTTGACATGCGTTACGTAAATTATTCTAATCTAATTGGTACATTTTTTCCAGTAGTTTTCATAAACGTGATTGAAAAAAAGTCATTAAAAATTGCAAAAATAAACCGCTAAAATTGTCGACATATTCGTTTCCGACATGTATAAATTTCGTGATTTTTAAAAGCTCAAAATGTAATACAAGCGTAGACATTATTATTATATTCATTAATTGCAATTAACTGTACTAGCATCGTTCTCGATTGTTTTTCGAATGCAATGATTTATCGTTGTCTTCGAAAATCCAAAATAAAATAATAAAACTCTAAAATTTTCAAAATCTAAGTGCCCCACTTGAGGCGTATCTACAACACCCGTAAAACACTAACTTTCTTTTGATATTCTTATTAAAATCTTTTATTGAAAAATTATGACTCAACAATCTCGAATAAATATATATATATAACACATTATTACACACCAGCAGTATTGGCTATATTGGTAATAACTAATAATAAATATAAGGATTTTGGTTTACAGGAGCGCGCGTAGTATTATTTTACGCTTCCGTACCGTATAAATATATTTTTAGGGACAAACTTCTCTGAATATTAGTTATTATTAAAAGAAAATTAAAACAAAATGATTTTACAAATTTATGAAAAAAATCTGGTTCATATTTTACAATGTTATAATGTATATATAAGAAAATTACATGGATCTTTGGTGTCTGCTTTGATATTTTTTACTTTTCATTGTAGATCATCATACATTTTCCAATATTTAGGACAACGTTAGTTAAAAAAAAAAAATTGAGAAAAGTTGGTTCTAAGTGTTAGGAGGGGCGTGGAAAACTTTTCTACAGCCCTCCTGGAAAATTGTTTTTCCAGCTAAACGAGTAGCGTAAAAATGTCAAATATAGGCATACAAATTCATACTAATTACGTACTAATTATCTGTAAAAAAAAATTGAGAAAAGTCATTGGTGGGGGGGGGGGGTAAATGGTTTGGGGAAACTTAAATGATTCTTTACCGTATAATCATATGATTAATCACTATAATCTATATACTGATATAATTGTGTATACGGAATAATAACTTATATATATATATATATATATGCGCATATTTTTATAAATATTATTTATCATTGGAATAAAGAACATTGACATAAAACATCTGACAGTATAATTGAATTGAAATGCGTTATTAGATACAGATAAAAAATTTAAATAGGTTAGTACGCATATCTAAGTAAGTAAGTAAGTATGTATATTTATACGTATGTATACTTTAAAATACTATACGATTGTTCAGAATGTGATTTGGATATCGAACGAGATGTGAATTTACGCCGAAAAAAACTGTTAAGAATTCAAACGATATAATATTCTTTTCTTATTTGACTAAATGTAAAATTATGTACGAGTATCCAAGACATACGACTGCAGTATAATGCATATTGCACACTACATTGTAGTGCATAAACATATAGTTGGTACTTTGACTGTAAATAGTGATTAATTATAATTATTTATAATGATAAATAAGCTATTAATAGCTGAATACATTAAAACATAATCTTATGTTATAGAAAAATAAACACTACGACCAATGACGTGTTACATATTTAAACTTGAACACGTGTGGCAATGATGCTGTTTTTGAAACATGTTTTATTGTTAATCATTGAAATTGTTAAAATCATTAATTCATGTTTAATATACGAAAATAAGAACAATTGTTTCACTATAGCAGTTACCGCTCGCTTTCAAAACGATTATATGACATATATTATAAAAATTAAATACGTACGAGTACACATTAAGATAATAGAGAATAACTAATAATACTATGTAAAAAGTATATTTTAAAAACGGATTTAAATCCTAATATTATAAGTCTTACAATATTAACAGTATAATAAATATAAATACAATCCCGTAGTAATATATTACATAATTACACGGTGTGCCCGACTTGTTCTAGTAAAGTAAAATGATTTACAATTACTTGATTACTTTTAATTATTTTTATTATCATAAAACATTCAACAAAGTATTTAAAATGAAATTGTTGATCAATTAATAGGTACTTTTAGTTTTTGAATCGTTCAAGAAGTCAAATGATTAGCATTTCGCATAAATGCTCGTAATAGAAGTAAGAAACTATAACGTTAGGTGTATTTTCATCCTAAAATATATTATACGGCTGTATTTCTTGCAAAAGCTCAAAAACCAATTAATAGTCAAACCGAGTTTTCTTTTCTTTGGGTACCTATTTGCATAATTCACTGCACAGTTGCAAACTTACGATCCCGGTGAATAACACCTATTGTATATGATTGCAAACAATACTTTAGGTAAGTATAATCGAGTGTATTATTTTCTTTACACTTGAAAAAATCATAACACTGCAATAGTGCGGAGCACACGGTACGTTTCGTTGCGTAATAACAATTTAAATGCTATACAATTAAAATACTTTTACGTTATCGATTGATGTTTGCAACCCCACCTCGTTACTTTATTTATACTCATCAGTTAATTAATTTTAATAATAGATATCATCGTTAAATCAATAATATAACATTAATTATATAATGATTAAATGTGTTGGAGAACATTCTATTATTATTAATTACGATATATATATATATATATTATATATATATATATGTATATGATAACACTATAAAACATATTTTAATGTTATATAATGTGATGTCAATGACCATTACATGTATAAATACATTACAAATCGTTATCCATTTTCAACCTGATATCGAACATTTATGCCAGTAGTAAATGTTGCCCGGGAAACTTTGACTTACCCTTTTTTATTGGAAAGAAATCAACGAAAGCCTATTATAATATAATACAGGGTTATTATTTTTATCATGAGCCAGTCTACGTCACGGGGAGTATATGTAAGTAATCTTTGTTATTATTATTGTTTTAACGCTTTTTTTGCACATTGTATTCTATATTTTTCTCGCAATTTTTTGATATTTTTGACCCTGTTTTACACTTATTTGTTATGACTATATCATTTTTTTTTGATTTCGAAACGGTAATGTATGATTTTTAATTTACTATAAAGCGGACAGGTAAAGAGGTACTACAGTAGATATTGGATCAAATTTAATTATATATAATTAATCTAATTGTATAATTAATAAAATTATTATTAGAATTGGATCAAGTAAAATAATATACATATTTTTTTAGCCATATTGTTTTTTGCAAGTACCAGACCCGAATACGCATAATGTGTATTTGTGACGTATATGCGCCCTATCGAACAAACAATAAAATCACAGTATATTAGTATCACTACAAAAACACTTTGCAAATAAACACATGTAAAAATGACTAATTAAATAAAACCTAATTATTTATCAGGTCTTTAAACACTATAAAGTTGTGATATCACGTATAAATTATAAACAATTAAAATTTAAAATATACTTTTTTTCTTTGATTAATTTATTTACTTGGCGAGGATTTTATTATAAGTTAGAATGATAATTTATACGACACATACAGACGATGTATAAAGTAATCATCAAACAATAATACACGAAAATATTAAGAATTCATTATAAATCAATTAACATTAATTAATCATTAAACATTGCCATTTATACCTAACAAAATAAATCCTCGCCTAGTAAATAAATTAATCAAAGAAAAGAAGTTTATTTTAAATTAAATTTACTTAGCATTTATTCGTGATACTTTATAGCGCTTAACTACCTGATAAATAATTAAGTTTTTTTTTATTTAGCCATTTTTAGACAGAGTTAAATGACCTGTTTTTTATTATGATATCACCAATTTTTTATTTCTACTAAAATTATTATATATTTTTTTATAATAAACAAATGATATATATAATCTGCACATTTATTGTGTAATAAGTACAATTAAAAAAGCCTACATTCATTTCTTGGAGTGGGAAATAAACCTATTACTCCGCGGTTTACTTCAAGTGATTAATTTTTAAAAAAAAATATCATATTTTAAAAAGGATTCAAATCTAAGATTTCGGCACTATTGTCGTTTTAAGCGCCTGTGAGGAACATCAGGTAAGTTTAGGGATGCAAAAGTAAAGACAAATGGATTTACGTGATTGAGTGCTCTTATGGTGTTTTTGATATGAAAGTTTTGCAGAGTTTTGGAAAAATATAATTTTTAATCGTTATGTATAGTTTCGTAAGTGTCATAAAAGGGAGCTTTTGAAATTTTTTTAAAATTTGAATTTTTTTTAAGTTTGATTTTTTTGTGGAGCCCTATAGTTAAATACCATAAGACCAGATTGACATTATTAATAATGTATAAATATTTAGTTTGTTATTTAAGTTCAGTTTTGTATGTTTTAAAAGGCGATTTAATAAATTGGTTCTGAGTTTTATCGTTTTGCATTTTGTTTGGTTGTGTGAGACCCATGTTAGATGACGATCAGTTATAAAACCTAAGTATTTGGTTGAGTTTTCTTTTGGAATTCGAATATTATTTAGATAGACTGGAAGTGTGTCGTCACGTTTAAGAGTGAATGTGGTGTGGACAGATTTATTTTCGTTTATTTTTATATGCCAATTTGTATACTATGATTCGAGTTTTTGAAGGTAAAGTTGCAAAACATGTGAGGTTTAGTTTGGGCCAGTATTTATTGACATAATTACTTTATCGTCCGCATAATTAGTTTAAAAAATATGATCTGTGGAAGGTTGATCTGCTATGTATATATTTAATAGAAAAGGAGAAAATACACCACCTTGAGGATTCATCAACGGAGATTTTTGAAAGGAGAGAGAAAGTTGAACCTAGTCGCACAACGAAATGTCGATCTTCTAGAAAAGATTCGTAAAAGAGAAAATATACGAGAGGTAGGAGATTTTTGATTTTTGCGAGAAGTTCATCGTGCTAGGCTCTATCGAAAGCTTGTGCAACATCTAAGAAAACAGCCGAGCAATATTGTTTATTTTCTAGTGCAGCTGATATTTGGTCTTTAAGTCTATGAGGTTGTTGAATTTTTGAATGGTTTTTTTTGAAAATCAAATTGAAAATTTGGAATGATAGTTTTTTCTTAAATTATGGGAAGAACGTGATGTAATGATTCGCCGCGGTAGCAAATAACAGAGCGTACATTATAAATCTTCGCATCAATGTTTAAATCTGTTCTTGGCAGAGATGTAAGTGTCATATTATTTATTTTTTCTTGTGAATCATTCCATAATTGTAATGGGATATATAAATATTTACTAGTGTAAGTTATGTTTGATACTTAAGAGTGGTTTTTTGTTACGTTACGGTCACTGCAGTTAATTTCGTTTATTATTATTTCTAAAGTAGTTTTACTGTCTGGATCTGCAAGAAATACTATATATATATAACTTATATTTTAGTATGACATATTATAATAAATTACATTATATAATTATATATATATATATAAAGGGTTGTACTAGTTCTAAGGCCATTGCAATTTAAACATGTTAATGTTAATATAAGTTCATGTTTTAGACGATTTTGAAGTGTATCGTTATGAAAAAAGAGGGCATTTATAAATTCAGCTGGATCTTGTTGCTAAGGAAGTACAAAAGTATGTCCTAAGAATTATCTTAAGAGGGTTGTCTTGCGACCAATGCGGTTTTATTAATTTTTTTAAATCTTTCATACCGTACAAATTGATTATAAACGTATGATTTGCATAAAAAACACAAAATAACGTATTCGCGCACACACGTGAAAGGCAAGCGGGATAATAACCAAACCGTTGGTTGTCGAATTCATGATCGACCACGACGTGCCTAACCGTATCCCGTTCGCGACAAAAAAACACGTGCGCGCACGGAAACGGTTAAAAACAGAAAACGGAACCATCAGGCCCGTACACCCACGCCGCGAGAGCCGTCGTCGCCGTCGGTCGTGTCGGGTGCGTGTTCCACTTAGAGACAACGCTCCGTGTAACGTAGTTGAGTTGGCAGGGGCGGGGATTAGGTTAGGTTAGAACGTGATTACAACGCGATTTCCGATTTCGCTGTGAGTTATGTCGTTAAAAAGTTTACACGTCTTACGTAACGATTTCACTCGCGCGACTGCAATGACTTTTGCAAAACGATCGTCGTCCGCACGATGTTTCTGATGTCTCGCCGCAGACTTCGCATTGATCTCAATTGAAAATCCATATTGTTCGGCTCACGGGTCCGGTTCACGTTGTCGACCGATTCGTAGCCCTTAGGGACTGATGTCGGAAGAAGCGAGCGCACAGGCATTGTTCCTCGCCGAACGGTCCCGCGGTGAGGACCAGCAGCACTACCGTTGCCGTGTGTTCACGTTACATCACGGGGTGGACACTTCGTCAATTCAGTCGGCCATGTTTTCGGAGGAAAATTTAACGTATTTGTTTATTTACTATTTAGTGATAATATGTTAACACGACTTAGTTCATGAGTGATGTGTCACGACGCATTTCACGTGGTTTATGGTAACTGTTTTCTACGGTTTTGTAATTACGTCATATGCGATTTTAGTTTTTATATTTGTAATTTATATTTATTATATTTATTATATATTATTATTTGTTTACCCAATTCTACTGATTTTATAGTTTCTATTTTTTTTTAACGTGATAACATTCACACGTCCGAAAACATGGCCGCCGTCCTGTGTTACCCATGTTATTTCTTATCAGTGTCCACCCCGTGGTTACATCGTACGAGCTTGCAGCGCGGAACAGAGAAGCGCGAAGAATTGTGTGCTCGACTTTAAAATCAAAAGAAAACTTTTATAGAAACATATTATATGATACAGCAAGCATTCGGCGATGCATCTCGTATTTACAACATACGCATGGTCAGGGCAGTATTAACACATAGGCACTATAGGTACACTGTATCTGTACGCGTTAGCACAAGTAAAATATTACGTATATAAGAATTTACACGTGAAAATAATGACATTACTCGTATATTTACTTTCAATTCATTCGTTATCGTAATTACCTATAGAAATCAGATTAAATAAACCGATAAAATGTCGCTCGTATACTACGGTATATGAAACCCCCATCAATGTTTAAAGTATTGTAGAAAATAGTTTTGAACATGGTATATTTGTCCTACCAATTTGATTGAAATCATAGATTATATATAGTCTTTATGGTCAAAATTATTTCGACATACTTGTACGCTTGCTGTATCACGTAATACGTGTCTACAAGAGACGTTTTAAGTCGAACACAACGTTTTATTGTGCACCTTTGTTCAGTGTTGCAGCTCGTACGAGGCGGCGTGGACGCACCGTGTACGCAGCCGAATGTAACCCAAGACTCAAGTGACCAAACGTGCTAAAATTGTGTACACATACTCCCGTTCGACTTTCTACTACATGAAGCCTTAGCTGTACGATCGATAGCGCTGTTAATATCGATCCGACTATAGTCGGACTGGCCCAGACCGCTAGTCCGCATTTGCGGCCGAGACCGCGGTCAAATTATGGTCATTGGGGATCTTTTTTTTACACCCGTTAATTCTAATTTAAAAAAATTAAATAATAGTTATTATTATTTGTTGAAATATACAAATAATTAGCTTACAAAAATGGGCTTGGCAAATTGTACCGCACAACTCGAACCTTAGACTAGTTGATAATCAATGTCCCCCCCCCTATGGTGATCAAACTAGTATGTCCTGAGAAAAAGAGGAGTTGGATTTTTTAATAATAATTTGAAGATCGGCAAATAAGTGAAAGAAATTATCATTTCTTCTTTTTTTTTTATTTGCTTATTAACTTTTTGGTGACGCCTTCACCTCCCCTTCCTCCTCCCCCTCCCACTGTAACCTAGTTCGTTCTATTTTGGTCGGGGACCTTTTGGAAGAATCGCGGACGGGGCTTTTTGAAGCCAGTCCGACACTGTTGACTACAGACCATTTAGTTCGGCAACATTTTAGACGTACTGTGCGTATGACGAACGGAAAAAGCAAAAAAGATCGTGTAATACTGACACGTCACACACCGGAATGCGAACGACCCGCCGTCGGCCGAGAGGGGGTGAGTTAATTTCGGGTGTACGGAGTGGGAAACGAGGAGGAGGAGCAGCTGCAGGATGAGGAGGAGGAGGAGATGTTGTGTTGTCCTCGCGACCGGCCCCGAAGACGACTGATTGCCGTCCAGCACCGAGCAGTCTGCCGGTTACGCTTATCAGACGACATGTGCGTATATCAAATACACGAATGTACGCGTGCGTGTGCGTCCCGAACGTTCCCCGAAGGTCTTCTAGTCGCTCTCTAGTGTCGTCAAGAAAAGAAAGAAAGAAATAATAAACACCGTTCGAAAAACGGTTCACGAAAAACGTATTCACCTCTCTATCCGAACGGAATCGTTCAAGTGACATAGACATAATTCGTTTCGAGAGAGTATACCGAATACTAAAACAAACGTTGGGGAAATCACGAATTTCGGATTTCGTCTGGCCAAAACGTTCATTTCGATACGATGTCGACAAAACGAAATCTATTTGATTTTGGTTTGGCGGATGCGCGATTCAGATTGACATTCTGTAGATTCGTCAGCGTTATTAAGTACTGATATTTACATGGATTTGTGTATTCAGTTTTTATGAAAATACTGGACGAAATGAGCGCACGCAAAAATACTTTGTCGCGTACTCGAGAATACGAGTGCGCAAACGCTTTTACTCAAATGCCTTACATCGTTGAACATAATATGATAATACTAATTATTCATGCAAACGACAATATTTCAGTTTTTACGACGAGCGACGACTCAAACCATTGACCTGTATTTTATTCCTACCAAACGCGGTTCGGCCCCGACGGTCGTTCGTGACGACAATATTTCGTGTTGCCCATAACGTGTTTAATTAATAACAATAATCACAATTGAATTAATATTATTATTGTTATTGATTCCACATATGGTTAAACACTTATACGTATGTATTTAAATTCGACTAGATGCAAACCGGTCACACCGTTACGTGAAATACTCGTTGGAAACTTGTTGACAATAAAGACAAAGTGATTTTTTTACCACACGAGCCATACTTCGGGAAATATAAATTATTTTTTGTTAAATTGTTTTTTTTAGAAAGTTTTCTTATGCATTCCATTTCATATATTCTTTACGTGATTTTAATGGCTTTACCCGATCCCTTATTTGTACTGATTATATCAGATTTTGATTTCAAAACTTACCGCCTAGGGGTTTTTTTTTTATTGTAGATTCTTCAATAATATGTTTTTATCGGAATTTTTACTCACGCGAATATTTCCCGAGTAATAAGCGTTCGAACGTGAACGACACGATGCAGAGGATACTGTAATATATATTGAACACTTACACACTCGGAGACGCTTTTTCACTAATAAATACGATTTATGAATATGAGTATATGACATACCGATGTTTATAAATGTTATAATGTTCTGCGGACTGATAACCGTGTAATGCCGAGCGATTTAACCACTCACTGCAATAAAGATAACGGGTATAACTGTTTCCACTGAAATATGTAAAAAGCCACTCCAACGACAAATATTTGAATAATAAATATTCATAAACTGAATATTGAAAAAAAAACCTGTAAAAGCATTTTCATTTGTTTATTTTAGTCCTGTAATATAGTATGGAAAAAAAAGGTTGCCATTTGAGATAAGTATGCATTATATATAAATGTAAACACCGGTATCGTTAAGAGCTGCCTCTCCTGCATCGAGATTTTCCGTCACTGCGATTTCATAATATTCAGATTATCAACACATTTCAAATGTCCACAGTGATAATTATTATTAATTGGTCACTCTGTCAGTTTCATTGTACTGTATATTTTTAAGATACTAAACACCATTTAAAAGTTCCGCGCGATAGAATTGTAAAATTATTCATTTTAAAAATGTGTTTATATTGTTTTTTGTTATTATTTTAGTTAAAATATACATTTATTTAATTTAATTACTACACACATTTTACCGACAATGGTAATATTTTCGATGGACAAGCGGGATGGGGAGGAGTGTAACATTAGAGTGGAATATATCGTAAAATTTTCCTGAAAATTTAATTTGAAATTCCGTCGTTCATATTTTTTTTGAAATAATAATAAAGGACATGAGTAATAGTTGTTAAACTTTAGCAGAACTTCATCAAATAGTAGCAGGTTGTACAAAGTTACGTTTGAAAAAAGGCTAACTGTGGGATGTATCCTCAAATCCTCACCTGATTATTTATTTTATTTTTAATGGAAATATCATGTCGAGTATAGTTTTACAATACTTTTCCATTTTAATTAGTGATGTTACGAACCCAAATCGAACCGAACTGTTCAATTTAAATATCAGATGCGAACCGAACTTCATAACAAATATAAAAGATTTTAATTCATTTAAAACTTCAAAGTACTTGATACATTAAATGTTGGGTAACTAAAATTATTAACTATTAATTCATAAAATAAATAATATAGGTATTATGTATCTTACATCAACATTTTTTTGGCTTATAACAAGAAATTGGAAACCGGAAGATAATGAATTCTCAGATGTATATTTGTATAATGTAGCTAACACCAATAAACCAACTGTTTTTGGTTTATGATGTATTATAATACGATTTTTACATTATGATATCATATGTGCTAATATAGATCAAGAGATTAAAATAAATACAATGTAAATACATAATATTTTAATCTGTTGTCTGAGAAACGTGAATAACTTCGGTGAATAACTTTTGGTAATTGTACAATCACACGAATGAACCCCTAATGAATATTGACCTCTATGACTACCACTATAACTACAGTAACAAATTACGATGTTTTGTAACTAATTTACCAAGTACTAAGATATTATCAATGAGAAGACAAAACAATATATTTTTGGATGCTACGAATATTTATATGAATTATGTATAATATTTTCTTCGTAGCTCACCGACAGTACTTTACTACTACTAAATCATTGTAAATAATAAACACCACTTTTTATTTATAAGAAAATGATTTGTGAATAATTGTTATTACATCATATTATATTATTATATTAATAAACGATAACCGAAAAATACTTCGTTGATATTCATATTATTGCGAACTGTGGGACAAAAATATTATTCTTCCTGAAAATAGAACAAACTGCATTTTATTTATTTAAACAGTTTTTAAAAGCATTCTTTTTCATAATATACATTTTTAGTTCAAATTCAATTATAGATTTATAATCGATTACAAGACCCAAAATTCTGTTAATAATATAAAATTCAAATACTGAATACTTATTTTGATATATGTATTATCCCATACTACGTTGTGTGATGAATAAAAATATGCATTAAAACACGAGCAACATATTTAAATTAAAACTTTTAAATATCATATTTGTTGTAATAAATACATACAGAAGTATTTAATTAATAATGTATATTTTATTTTTGTATTAATTATATAAAATTAAAATAATCTATCAAAACATTTTGTTTTTAAAATATGTAGGCATAAATTAATTGTGGTACTCGTAAATATTATTGTTAGTTTCGACTTAGAAATAATTATACGCCTATTCAGAGGCGTACTCAGGAATTTTTAATTGGATGGGGGGGAGGGAGAGGGAGACTGAAATGTGTTTTATTATTATCTGTATATATAAAAGAAAAACCAGTCTGACTGATCTATCAATGCACAGCTCAAACCACTGGACGGATCGGTCTAAAATTTGGCGTACAGATAGCTATTATGAAGTGAATATCCGTTAAGAAAGGATTTTTCCAAATTCGACTCCTTAGAGGGTTATAAAGGGTAAAAGGGGTAAAAATGATAGATATAGAATATAAAAAATACCAAACATTTGGGAAAACGAAATTACATGTGATTGCTCTGTTGTTTACAAAAAAGTTTTTAAAGATAAAAATTATTTAAAACAGATCAATTTAACCCTGTTAACGCCGGTTCATATTGTACAGCTAGTTCATATTATGTGATATGTCTTGTTATTATAAGATAAGTCAAATGCATCTTCAAGAAGTCTGATGAAGAATCTATGAAAACTTACTCATAATATGTAATCAAAACATGATAGTGACCTCTAACATAATATAAAATTTTAATTATAGTTAAATAATTATACCTGAATCCTGATTTCAATAGGAATCAATAGAAATATGATCTAAGAACCTTGGATATGTAATTTTTAGGCTATTACTATAGTATAATTTGCGATTAAAATTATTATCAAATATTACCGGATTGATAAGAAAAACAAATTGTTTTGAAAATGACCTAATATCAAAAATGAGATCTAAAATACAGTTAAGTACGTAAAAATAATATATTTTCAAAAGTCAATGAGAAGGGGTTGAATCCTCTAACGCCCGCCTTCCCCCACCCGCTTGAGCACGCCAATGCGCCTATTAGTAGTTCCATCGATTAGCGTTTTTTACGTCGATCAATTCAATTAGTGTTTTAATGAAAATTGGTATATTTTCATTTATTTTAGAATTGCTTTTATAAAAAATATATTAATTAATTACTATTATTATTGTTTTTTGTTCTTTGTTCTTGTTCTTGTTCTTATTCCTGGTCTTTTTTCCCCGTTCTTGTTCTTGTTATTTTGATTATTAAAACTATAGTTCAAATAACATTATTTTAAATTAACCTAACCCCTATATTTTTTAAATATTCCCCTGAAGAAATTGGTCTGAAAAACTATTGATTCTGAAAGTAAGCAGTGTTTTAGTTTAATACTTTAATGTTTTATACTTCTAAGGAATAGTAAACATGATCCACAATTTTCACGTGTAGACTTTTTAGAAAGATAATACTATATAATATTATTTAATAACAGTCGAGATATACATGAAATAGTTTAATATTCTAATAAGTACAGTACAATGTTTCAATAATTGCAAAAGATGAAAAAATAATAAATAAATTTAGTATAGCATTTTAATGAAACAAAATTGATTTTTGTTGTAATTAAGATAGCAATAACCTTATTTGAAATTCTACTAATTTTTGCACAGAATCGTATTTTACAATAACATATTTTTAAACTTAAGAAACAATTAAAAATTACCAAACAAATGCAATGTCCATGGAACATAATACCAAATGAGTGTTAATAATTTTCACTTATAGATAAATAATAACTAATTACTATACTGGAAGTAATAAGTAATGCGGTTTCAATCAGTCGATGAGACTTCTTATTCAATTATATATTAAAAAAATAACTGACCACTAAAAAATAGTTTATATTTTTATTCGCACATTTTATTCGTTTACCAGAAAAATCCTGCACATTTTTTTTCGTCACAAATTTTACTTAAATCATAAAATTATTTATAATTCCTGAGATAAACCTTGTTAAAAAAAAAAAAAAAAATCGCTGTGTATTTATCTAATTTTGCATATTGGCGGCCGATAATCAAATTATTCAATTTATTATTTCGTGTTTTATAACGATAATTCAATAAAACTGCAATAGTCAAGTAGTATGTATATAATACGTTTGAATTACTACTTGTGGTTTTTATTGATTTTTCAAATACGATACGCACATAACTACGTACACCTATATAACTATATTATTTACAAGTAGTTGTATGTATACGTATATAATCATAATTCGTGTTTCATTTGCTATCATTTATATTTGTCAACCAGTAGAGAGGTCAGGCTGGTCATTAATAACGCGTATAACTCTACCGATGTATACAGAGTAAATGATAGAAGCCGCATAATCAACAGGAACTGGTTTCGTGCATTTCTATAACTCGAAATGTGTGTGCGCGCGCGCGCGCGTTTTTTGTACGTGTACGATCAGGGCGTCCAAAAACAAAAAAAAACAAAAAACAAAAAATGATTACGTTAGAAGTGCGGTGCGCACGTGTGTGTACTACATTTGATTTCATGCCGTGTTTACACTGTCCTTTTCTGCTAAATTCTCGCCGCCGCCGCCGCCGCCGTCCATAGAAGACATCGCGCTCGGGGCTTCGGCATTGTTCGACGGACATAACAGCAGAAAAACACAAAAAACTTTAGGTCATCTCCGTCACATGGATGTACGAACGCGTGTGGACGAGCCCTCGGGTCGTCCGGTTAATGTAACGGCAGCGGCCCCGCTGAGACGTGGCCGAATTTCGTTAGAAAAAACAAAAACAAAATTAATGAAAATGCTAACAAAAATAACACACCCCCGAGTGCGAATCCGCCGGTAATTAAAACCGGATTACCGTTTTCTGTTCCATTTCCGTTACGTTAACGCGTCTCGTCCGATTATTCCGTTGTCTCGTACATGTCGCCGCCGCGTCGTCGTTACGTACGAACACAGCCAGGAGACCGATTCGACGTGAACTGTCCCGTTACAAATTTTCGCAATGGTTCACGTCTATCATAACCGTTACGGATGACCATCTCACCGTCCCAATAAAACAAATGAAATTTACTTTTCCGTATAGTTTTGAATTACGATTGTGCGCGAGTTCAAATTAAATTGACGGTCTGAGTCGAACGCGATCTTATGCCGATAAACTACGTTTGTTTGACGAATCGGCTTTGAATTTTAGGTTCTCGGCGAAGCGAAGAACCTATTGGTTTTTCAACGATGTGTTGATTTTTACATTTTTTTTAAATTTTTTTGTCAATGAACGTTTAGTAGAGATGTTCGAAAAGTTTTGACATGCGTTACGTCCTGGTAACAAATCATATTTAGTTGGTATTTTATTGGAAACGATTTTCCATTTTTCGTGTTGTTTCTTTGTGAACAATTCGAAATGATCCAAAAATTGCGAAAAACCCGGCAAAGTTATCGACATGTTCGTTTTGGACAAAGGCAATTTTTTAATGGCTATATAAATCTAACACAAATTTAGACATATAAAATATTTATCACGTTCATTGAATATAATAAACTATACTAATCGTTTCTTGATTACAATGATTATTGATATATTGGAAAAACGCTAAAAAATATGAACAATATTATAGTATTTGGTGTTACTAGCTATATTGTTGTTATTTTTACTTGTGTAAAATAATACTTTTATAAATAATACGTAATTAACATGAAGTCAACACGTCAAGTTTAATAATCATATGGTAACTGAAGTAGTTAAAAATTAATTTTGTTGAAAAAGTGTCTTAATTACATTTAACATTAATATTTTTAACATAATTGCAACTTTGAATTCGTTAACGAAAAAACAATAATTTCGTAATTGAGATCGTCTCTCCGGCGTTTACATTTTTTTTTTTCCAATAGTCGGAAAGTGTGGAGGACTATATTATTTTAAAAGTCTCCGTTAAATTATATGATGATTATTTATCATTCTAACCACATATTTGCCGTTATTTTTTTATAAAAAATAACATCCATAAAAAATAGTCATTGATCCGATATTATGATTGTTTAGATAAAATAATTCGAAACTGGTTGAAAAACTTGGATGATAAGTAATATATCGATAACGGACGATTTTACTTTTTAATGTTTTTAAATTTTTTTATAAGTTATATATATGTATTTACAACAATATATATTTTAAGTCAATCCTTAAATTGGAAGTCGAAAGTCGAATAGCTCTAATATAAAAAAAAAACCAATTTGTTTACATTATTCGAATAAATATATTCTGATTACGGTGTGCGGAAAACTTTTCAAATAAAAGTATTTTAAATATTTTAAACTCTTTTTATTTGAACGCATATTCTGAAGATATTTTTTAAGACTTTAGAAGACAGTTTCGTTTTACGTACATAATACGTACACAAATATGAATAAATACATTCTTACGTGATTCGTATATGTATATAACAGTAACACGTTTAAGACGTGTCCTTATAACTATTACTTCGCCGTCACATCAATAATTATCGCGATGACGTTAATTGGTAGGAAATAATGACTTGATATGGTTTTTTTTCACTTTGTGTAATATTTTTATATACTTTATTATTTCACACGATGCAATATTATTATTAATTTCATAAAAAAAAAATCCATTTATCAAAAATATAAAATATGAAGCGGATTGTCTTGTCATCGTAATGTTATAAATTTATTTATACATCTAGTCAATATAAAATATGTTTCCAAAAAGCATAAGTATTTAAATAAAAATTATTATAACTGTTCGTCCAGCGCTTGTGAAATATTTGGATAAAAGTTATTTAAATACCGTTTTTCGTTACTGAAATAGTAAACAATATACATAATCACTCTAATAAGCTGACCGTTATTTGTCAAATTATATTTCTCGCGTAGATTTAGAATATCTTAATTTTCTCTTCCCTAAATCCAAGTGCATAAATCACTTCACTGATTATCTGATTATTACAATTTTTCAGTAAATTACAATTTTCATTTTAGTGAAATGAATAACTGATCGAGTCTCTATGTTAATACAAATTTGTTGAGTACGTCTTTTAAACTTGAAAATATTGTATACAAAATAAATATTGTCATTTTCTGCTTGATGTACACACGCGGACGTACTAATTTCGCGAAAATTCCACGCTGTGACAGCCTGTTCATAGTGTTAACCTAAAAATGTTAATCGTACCATATTCATCAATAATATTATAATTAAAATCCAGTAGCCGACATCAACAAAAATTACTAATCTGATTTATGTGCACACTGCACACGGTAAACGGATACACAGGCCGACGCGAAGAAGAAGTATAAAAAAACAAGTTCCTAATTGCACGTGGTTTTCAAAACAAAATGTTACGTATATTTTTTAACAGTCCGTTCTATGCCGAATTGTATATATGCTAATTTTTCTCGTTGTGCGAGAATGCGTCATGTTGTTGCACTATAAAATAGCTGCGCATACCCAATGATTTTACCGCTATCAATTATAAATAAGAGCTGTGGATTTGTAGCAAAGTGCATTTTTTTTAGCTTATTGTAAAACGTAGCTTTCTTAGCACAGTGTTTGAGTTATGTAACAACGTATTCAATTTTGAAACTTGTATTTTGCTTTTTTGCCTTTTTTAATATTTTGAATTTTTTAGGTCATTTTTTTTTACTTTTTAGATCATTTTTTCATTCGTTCATTTCATTATTCAGAATTTTTATCAATTTCTGTCAACTAATATTATTTATGCACATTTTTTTTTATTTTATTTTTAATGGCACGTGCTATATATACGTCGTATTAATAATTTCCTTCTTTTAAATATTTTACACGGGTTGCATAACTGGTTAGGTACAACGTACGAGTACAATTTATTACGATTGGATAAGATCGGGCGATTAGGATCATAAAACCTATTGCGACGTACCAGTTATGAATTTCCAGATTAGTAGAGAATTAGAGAATTATATTTATAATACCTGTTCGCCTTTTGTACGTGAGGGTAGTGTTGTGTTTAAAGTAAGTTTCGACGACATAGCTTTTTATGCGGTATGCTCCTCTCACGTGAATAGACGTCGAAACGAGTTTTTCGTCTTATAAAAATTTGATGGCAGGCAATCGGCAGTCATTTTTATTCGAAAACATGAAAGAAGCACTTGTTGTTCAATGCAATAATCGTGATGAATAAGGTACCCACAAATAAATATTTTAAAATAAATTTTATAATTTTTAGCATATATTCCTACACAGATGAAAAACATGTTTTAGGCTAGTAAAACTACAGCAAGTGTCAAGGACTAAAAAAAATAGTTATCATATTTTAAGTAACAATTTTTAAGCAACTTTAAATGTAAAATAAAAAAAAAAGTTTAATAATTTGTAAACACACCCGTAAATTTAAATTAAACATTTTTTTTTTTTTTGGAAAATTAATATAAAATTAAAAATAAGATTTTTCATTTTCATAAGACGTTTTTTAAACATTTTAAATGCATTTAAAAACATGCACCTACGTATACGTATTATTTCAGACATTACGCGTCACGAGAATTTTTCGAGAAAAATCGCATGGTCGCAAAATTTGATAAATAATAAGTATATTGTTTCCAAACAATTATATTTCGTTAATTAAGTCAGATCCCACCTTTTGGTCGTGGTGTTATTATATATGGACGTATACAATGAAACACAAGTACGATGCGCCCGGCGGACACGAGACTTTCATATTTTCAAATGTGTCATTGTAAGTGCGACGTGATTTAGAACATTCGTCTCTTTAGGCCACGCCGTGTGTTCGAACACGATATAATACAGAAATCGTAAAATAGTATTTCCCGGAACGTCGGTGTTATACACGGTGATTTTATTTTACTTCACTTTTTCTATCACGAACCTTATCCGATCATCCGCTCAGATTTCGAACCGATTTTAATTCCGTATTTTTTATTAGTACTCGTTGTTGAATGGTTATTGACAGTTTTCGAAACTGTATCCCCCCTCGTACCTCGAACCGATGTAAACTCACGGTGGTCAAATGGCCATAAATATTCGATGGTAGGAGTAGATTTTTGCGCAGTTCAATGGAGAAACGGTTGTATTCGTAACCGTGTTATTGTGACAAAACGATTGAAATGACTCGCGCTGTTATCAGCCCGCAGAACATAATAATGTTAACAATAATAGGTACGTCATCATCCACTCAAATCGTACACATTTTCGCATAGAGCATCTCCAGTAGGGTGACATTAACATTTATTATACGTAAACACAACATTAAATTTGAAATGTTTAATACTGTTAAGAGTAGTGTTCGTCGGATTATTAAAGTGCCGTCATTAAAATGCCCTCGAGAATACGTTCTTGGAGAGTTGGTGATTAAAAATCCTCGGTTGCTGTTTTAATATCAAAAGTTTATGCGCGTTTAGTTACACAACAAATAATGGATACAACTATTGGATACACGGAGTATATATATATATATATATAGTGTGGAACGTGTAAACTAGTTTTCCTAAAAAAAAAGAAAAAAATATAATAAATCGAATAAAATATATTTATATTTCCCGGTATATATCCTAGTTGATAATAATGTAAAAAAAATAAATAAATAAAATAAACGCCCTGTATACTCTTTAGCCAATACCTGTGGCAGAGTGAAAGCATTTTTTTAGTATGTCTATTTTCGAATACGCGCCATTATAAGCCACCACAGCGACTACTCGTCAACGACAATATAATATTATGCTACCTATACATTATTATTATTATTCCATGTGCATGCATGTGTTTCATTCTATTATCATAGGCCGCCAAAAGAACGATATGTGTGTGTTGCACATAATAAATCGTGAGCCATTATAATAACGGTCGTATAGGTCCCATATTGTTCTTTATCATTTTGTTTTGTGTGTACGAATAAAATATAAAAAATACGTTTTACGTTCTAAAGTACTTAATTAGAACCGCGTTTAAATGTATGAAAAAAAATCATTGTTTTCCATAAATAGTTCACTTCAAACACGATGTTATTAAATAAATATCTACAAAAATCCGGGTTATCCAGAAACTTCATCAAAATCCGTTTCGTCCGTGTTTGTAAACGTCAATTACGTATGGTTGACTGGTCCGTCTTAATTCAACAGCGAAAAGTTGCGTTTAGCGACGTTTAGAGGACAAGTGATATGGCGAACGTTATATGGAACAATCGACAGTTTGTGCTTTTGGACGCACGAATAGTTTCTAATTATATAATTTTGAATTTCCCGCACTAACGATATTAATCTACAGACATTCCAAAAAAGCCAAGTAACATTTTATGGGGTGTGAGCGACTCGAACAAAATGCATGTTTACCAATAGCCGACTGTTATGGTTCGTTGCCTTTCATAATGTTGACAAGAAATATGAGTTCTGTTTGACTTTTTTACCTAACTTCTTCAGACTCGAATGTAAAAAATGTGTTCATTTTATTATTAGTATTTTCTGTAATAATGTGATTCAAGGATAACGTAAAAAAAATGTAATCGTTCTCTTTTGGAAGTAACATTTAGTACTCTATAGGTTCTAATGGATCTTATATAATTTCACTTCGCACTCTCAAGTTTGTAATATCTTACAGCGTAAATAACCATAATACACATAATTGATTTACTTTTATTGATTAACAGATTAATATTTTTAAAAAAATCTCAAATAGAAGAAATTTATAAAACCCATTTTTAAAATAAAATAAAATAATAAAAATTAAATTAATAACTTGTACAAAAATTATAAACAAAATATAATACAAAATATAAACGAATAATAGAAGTATAATTTAATGAATCGTTACATATATATATATAGTAACTAAAGATGTGAGATCGGTAAATTTTATGGGTAAGTCATTTTACAGACATTTTTTTAACCAATATTTTTTACTATCTTGACGGAAAACTAATACCACATGAGTAACCAGTTTTTACTAGCTATAAAATAGTGTTTTAATATTTTTTATGTTGTTTTTTAAGATAGCTAATAATTTAAAGTATTATTTTAAAATTTATGAACATTTATGTTTGCACTAGAGTTTATTTTATAAATTGTTTTATGTTCTCATTGTCCTGAATGAATAGTGTTTTCGTTAAATACTTTTGTGTTTCATACTTTTTAGTAGAAAATAGTCAACAATTTTCATGCGTTGACTTTTTAAAAAGTTATTCAGAAATAGTACAATAAATCATTTCGCTTTATTAGGGACATTTACGAAATGTTTAATATTTTAATAAATACAATAAGAAATTCCAATTATCGCAAAAAAACAAATAATAATACATTAAATGGATCATTTGAATTGAACGAAATTGATTTTTGTTATGACTGTGGATATAACATTGAATAACCTATTTGAAACTTTACAAAGTTGTATAATAACGTATTTTTAAATTTAAAAAACAATCAAAAATTACCGAGAAACTGCAATGGATTCATGGAACATAACACCAAATGACTATTAATCGTTTTTATTCATTCATAATTAATTATTAACTATTATACTAAAGTAATGAATAATATGGTTACAAATAGTTGATGAGATTTCTTATTCAATTCAATTTAAAAAATAATTGACTCCTAAAAAAATTGGTTTTCGTAATTTACCAATTTATCGCGATTTTCGTAAAATTTATCGGTAAAATAAATAATAGCAACTGATTATTTAAAACAAAGGTTCGGATTTGTATGCATTCGCGTACCTTTCATATCGTACGATAAGTATGAGCATAAAATACGTTTCGTGAACAATTTCAAAATGTTTTTAATGTATATTTTGGAGTTCATTAATTATTGAGGCTGCATATTTTTTGTTAGTGTATTTAATGACTATTTTGGTAATCTCGATTTGCCAAAACATTTCGCCAAATATTTGTTGACAAATTTAAAGGCCATCTCATTTGAGACAAAAAGAATGTATTGTAATAATAATTTATTTTTATTTTTACATTATGTAATCAAATTACGTACATTAATTCGTTTAGTACTTAACTATTATTATTATTGCGTTACGCAAATAATTATATTATATAATAATCGACAAAAAATAAATGCATAAAAAAAATTAATTGATTAATTAAAAATATTTTGTACTTTCTGGACATATTTAATAACATAGACATTTAATTACTGACATTTTGAAACAAAAATTGAACATATTATAATTTTAACTTTCATCGTTTTCTTTTTCAAACTTGTGACAGTTTTTTCAAAAACTAAATAAATTCGAAAATAATATGTGAAACATATAAGTTGCGAGGGAAGTGGAAAATCGAGCATTGTACAAAGTGACCAAATCAAAACGAGCAATAAGAATTAAATTGATTTTGATTTTATATTTCAATAAACAGAAATAAACACGACCAAGCATGTCGTAAATAGTATCATTATGATTAAGATTATATGTAACTACCGTAGTATTATTAATTTAGTTCGATTTACATTCATGTTATAATTTGTTATTTTACGTCAATAAATTACTACGATATGGGCAAAATCAAATATTCAAATATTGGGCAACAAGATATATTCTCATACTACAACGTAATACACACTTGTGATCGTTGTAATTGTTCGTTTACGTGAACTGAAACTTGCTAAATCGCCGCGGACATTTTCATTCGGGAAATCCGATAATATTTGCACGTTTAAATGACTGACGGTCCTAGACACGTACTCGTCGGTGGTGCGGGGGAGTGCTTCGTTTACAAGCCGAGTTTTATGACACGGTTATGACACTCGTTCCGAGCGAAGAATTATATTATTGTATTATTGGCAACATGTGCTTTTGTTTTCCGCGTCGAAACAGTGCTCGGACGACCTTTTTAAGACACGTGTTATTTTTCGGTCTTGCGTATTGCGTATCCGGTAATTTATTCGGCACGTTTTCCGACATGGTTACGAAAAAGAAAAAACGGTAAAATTGTCGACTACGCGCGTTTAACGCACGATGTGATGAGTTCGTGTTTAAGAACCCGACGTGTAATATCTTAACAACAATCATCGTATGATTTATATTGCTTTCGAGTTACAATAACAATGACGTGATTATCTGAGATATCTAGAGTAACCCTTGGGACCAACGTCCGCAGCGCTCACTTGTTGTTCTCCATTATTATTATTATTATTATTATTATTTCGTGTTGATAATAAATACGTGAAACAATCTAACGCCCAGAATAAAGCAATACCTATATAATTGTCTAACAATTCCTCCGTTCGGTTCGCGCTCATTGCCCACAGGATTGCCCGTGTGTGTGTGTGTGTGTATAGACGCCAACGCCGTTGTAGGACACATCGGAGTTTTGAGAAACGATCACGTGTTTTCACGTTGCTGCCGGTAACGCGTGTGTCGAAGGGATGAACAGGGTGACTATAAATCCTCGTCCACCCTTCCCCTATCTACACCTACCCGTACTCGTGTTTTACTACCTGCCTGCCTACTCGAATACCTCCCTCCCGCCGGAACGAACGGGTATTTATATAGTTCGTCGATAACGCGCGTTGATAACTCGACTTGGCTCGGATTCAAGGCCTGCGCTAAGTGGTGGCAGCTTATGGAACACCTGTCCATAAACTGTGTGCGTGTGCCCGTGCGCCCGTGTGCGCGTGTGTGTATTATTATGTGCGCGCGACTCCTCTCGTAAAATACCAGAGGTCATCGCGCTACCATCTTGTTTGTGTATGTGGAATATCCACATTCTTTGGCGAACCATTTGAAAAATTTCGTTCCGTACAATTTTTTCTTCATCTCGTTTTTCCAACCATATCGATCATAAATATATATACATATATATATTTGGAAAATTTCCAAAAATATTAGGCGTGTGTGTGTGTGTGTGTTTACATGTTTATACATTATACGAGACGCGCGCATACTATCAACACGAACCGATGTATTATTATGTTATGTTTACCATTGTATGTTATTTTCAGACTTTCCATAACGATCGCATATAATACATACGATCATAACAGAACGGATAATTTCGTCGAACCAATTGATATATGTATATTGTGTTTTTTTCAAATACACACGACGATGATGTTACTTTATTTGTTAAGTTTTCGAAATTTTTTTCTAGTAAAAGTAAACACTATTTTTCGTATTTGAATTTGTACGTAATATTGTCGCACAATACTTTTTGTAAAATACCAGAATGAAAATCCAATTATGATTTATATACGTTAGAAACTGACTGATAAACTATAAGAATATATATAAGTATGTTGCCAAACGATGATCGTCCGATAATCGTCCTCGTTGTCGTTTTATTATTGTAATGATACTATTAGCCAATGTATGAACGAGAATGATTTTCGTTTTGAAATATTATACGTCGTTTACATTGACATTTGTTAACATTGACTTTAAAAAAAAAAATTAAATTGATTTAATTGAATTAAATATGTGTTGCAACTCACCCTAAAATACGGGTACCGCGAGAAAGTTGACCATAGGCATCCGGGAAGAGAAAACTGTTTTTGGGCCGATTGATAGAATTATGTAACGAATTTTGAATTTGACATGAAGACGACGAGCTACGCTTGCCGATTCGTAACGTGAGTTCAGGTTAATATTTTCGATTCCGCGATGCCATGGAATGGTGACTTACCGAACGCATAAGCTTATTAAGTAGTGTTTACGTATGACGAATTTGTATTGCTGTATACGGTTAGACGTTTAGAGATAATATAATCAACAGACAGTGGCGTCACAGTATTTAAAGTGCACGTGTATATATTATTTATGTAGACATATGAGCACGGCAAATATTATTGAACCGATCTGTATAACGTATAATTGACAGCACTAGACAATCGATAAATGGGCTATTTTTCAAAACGACAAAACGTTCAACATTTTCGATTACAAATAATTATATTTTGTTTTGTTATAAACATGTCATTTACGTGCGTCAAGAATGAACGAGTACGTTTTAGTCGAGGACGATCATACCAGTACGAATCGGAAAGGCTAGAAAAAAGCATCTAGCCGTGTATAAAGCGCCAAAAAAAATATGTACATCCCGAGTACGCGTATCTAATGGCGAAAAGGTAAATGCGTATAGACCACAATCGTCTGTTATTACCTGATGTGTTCGAAATCGAAACGAAAATGTCGATCAACGCGATATCACTAAGAAAAAAATCACTAGCCAGAAGTGTTATAGATTTTTTTTTTATCTTTTTATTATTGGTTATTGACTACTTAGTTGCAGAGTTGATTTTTTGAACAACTCTTAACATTATATAGCTGTTTATTAATTTATTCCGAAAAAATGACATAATATTTGTTGACGAAACATTCGGATCTATCAACTGTCAATAACTCGCTCATCATCAACAATCGCCTAATCAAGTGACATGGATCCATCATAAAATATCGCTTAAAATAAAAACTTTTTTTTACCATATTTTGATAATTTTCGAGGGCATATTATCTGCATAAGCGTAACTAACACATTTTTTTTTTTTTGAGGGACATATATAATATATTGTCTGTCCTAAGCTAATTAATAAAAAATGATAATTTGTGGACGTGTTCGGTTTTTTTCGCCGCAAATAACAAATCGAATACTCGACTCGCGCCGATTTCGTCACTAACATTAGGCAACGTAAAAGAATAGAGTGCCATAAAATGTATAGTACTATTAATATTATACGGTGACCAGTTTTGTGTGTGTTTTTTGTTCACCTTCGGCGAATATATTAGATATACATATATCCACGATCAACGCCTGTTTTCGAATACGAAATTAGAAATCTCTTTCAAATATGTATTACCGTATGATATCTTTTACCTTGTGTCGACTACTGTATTACCATTTAAATGGTGTTGCGGTTTCCATTGGAGCCGCTGAACTCCGATCATTATAAGGCGAGCGTGTATGTATTTTAACACAATGCTCATCTTAATTTTACTTCTCTCTCTCTCTCTCTCTCTCTCTTTCACCCGTAACTATACTGTCACTAATATACATATATATACACACACAAACACACACACACACACACACACACACACTACATAAACTAAATAGTAATGTGAATACAGCTATAGACACAGAATTACGTTGTGTAGAGTAATAATTATAAACCTGTTCGAAAACACAGCACCGGCGATGTACGTATATTGAAAACACATACCGAATTATCTTAAATATTTATGAACCTAAAATACCGCGACTAGCTAATGAGCGCCCATCATAGTGTAGTATCATCTTACCTACTACGATCATGATAAACGCATAGTGTTGCATAATGTATCTATAATTTTTTAATAATATACGTCGTCCAATGTTCTGTAAAATTATTATTATTATTATTATTATTACTGCTTAACTTAATTTATAACCCTTATTTTATAAAGTTAACTCGAAGTAAACTTGTCGAGTTTAAATAAAAAGTAACTTTATTTTAACCAATGGGATTTTTTTTAAATAAATGTTACTCACTGTTGACTGTTGCGTATACAGTTTGAAAATATTTGTTGCAATTATTATATAGTAGATAATATTGTGTGCCACTTAATTCGTTTAGTCAAATATAATATAATGTCATTTAAGTCATGTTATCGAATTATAATCACAAATTCGCATGCATTGCTCAATACTTCATTTGGAATTTGCCAATACTTTTTCAGTAAAGGTGGATATTAACTATATAATCACAGAGGTAAAGTTGAGTTAAAACGTCAGCCTTCTTCATCTTTTTATTTTGAACACGTATTCCTGAATGTAGGTACCAATAATATTACAATATATGTCTTATGTCTTATACTTACTTATAACGATATTACTTTGTATTTGTTCTGCCTTAAGTTATCTGACGTCTAAAACTAAATATTTTTTTATCGAAATTTGTCGACAAATATTTACCGAAATATTGTGTGGCCAAATCGAAATTTTAAAACATGTATTAAATAATCAACACGTGGTCTTAAAACCATAAATTATGCCTTAAAATCAAAATAAAATTAAAAAATGCCGAGATATGCGTAAAAAATCGTATTTTAACTCAAAACCCCATCTGTATCATATTTTACGCTTACCAATAGCTCACAATTTTGACCGGTCACAAAACAATTTATGATAATATAAATACACACAAATCCGAATCTATTTTATCGATTCTTATACAATAGTTCGTCTTGATGTACTGTTATTGAATATTAATATGATTATTATATCCATGTGTACACATTTTGTATGATAGGTATGGTATACAACAACGACAATCAGTGAGACCCTAGAGGAGACACCGCGAACGGAGAACCGTCTTCTCAAGACGATTTGTTATGCCACTCCTCAGCATACGGAAATAATACGAATAAAACAATGTATGGCGAAAAATTGATTTGATCTCACGCGTTACCCACAATAGCGCCTGAAACGTATTCAAAATAGATAACACAATGTACCTTAATCATAACGCATCTGCATATAATTTGCAAGTAGTTATTAATAGAATTCGTATAATTTAAAGTTAAGATTAATTACTTTACACATATTGCCCACCTATTCTATATGATCGACGGATGCGGCCGATGACATTTTTGTTTTGCTAGTAAGTGTAATATAATCTAATAAACAGTGCAATTTATTCGTACAAGATTACATTTCGAAAAATACGAATAGTTTTTATCGTATTTTTTAACGGCTTTTGCACGTTCCATTCTATATATTTATTTTATTAACTCCGTCTTTAATGTGTTATAACTATTTATATATAATTTTGTTTTAATTGTATAAAGAATATATTTTTGTAGGAGTTTACGAGTCGTGTTGATTTTTCAAATCCGACGAAACTGTCCTCGTCCCGAATAATAAGCATTTAAATGAATGACTACTGCATTTCAAAAGTGGATACGATTCGAGCATGATGTGATGTACTGATGTTTGTTGCGTTCGATTGCGAGTGTTTCAAATTTATTGGAACTATAATTAAGTTATACGGGCGCTGGGCGTCTCTATTGAACTACGCAAGAAGCGACTGCAATGACTAAATATTTAGGTAATATTCAAAAATGGAAAAGTTGAAAATGTGAAAAAGACTTTTTTATTTATTTATTTTATGATACGCATTTACTTTTGGATCGTCTTAGCGAATAAATTTTTAAAAAAACAATAAATTATTTATTTTAACTCTAATGATAGTGGTACTATTTAAATTAATTTTCTAAGTGTTATTCATGTCAACTTACCAAACAATAGGTAGGCTGACGCGTTTGATTTTTCTTATTTGTTTACATATGTATTCCTTTTAAAATAAAATTCAATATTTTTTTTTTATACCATCTCTATACGTGTAAGAATATATTTTAAACATAATTAATATCCAATGGTATTCATAAAAATAATTTAAAAAAAGGTAAAGCTAAAGAAGTCACCGTACCTTGACCTCCCTTATATAAGGAGCGGGTACACACGTCTCGGAAATAATTTTATAAATATTCCTCATACGATTTATTTACAA
Source organism: Schlechtendalia chinensis (assembly GCA_019022885.1). Classification (NCBI taxonomy): domain Eukaryota; kingdom Metazoa; phylum Arthropoda; class Insecta; order Hemiptera; family Aphididae; genus Schlechtendalia; species Schlechtendalia chinensis. Next base: position 13,747,183 of record CM032339.1, on the reverse strand, counting down.
TGAATAAAAAAAACATCGAAATAATATCGGTATAAAATCTTGGCGGATAATTGCTGGCTTAAGAATAGTCGCGATTAAAAAATCATCCCGTACGTGTATATACATACATACACGTATGTGTGTGTGTGTGTGTGTGCGTGCGTGTGTGTGTGTGCGTTCGTGTATTTTGGTGTACGAAGAAAGAAGACCAGAGGAGAGATCGGCTCATCGTCCCGCGTCGATTTTGTCAGTAGGTGGTTTCTTTTTTTTTCAATGCGATTTTCTTTCTCCTATGTCGGACGTTATTTTCGCTCGTAATCCGCCGACATGTACATAATTCGTAGAACAGTAACGAAAAAAAAGTCTTTTATGAAAAAAAACAAACAAAACAAAACAAAAGAAATACTAAAAATCGTATTTTGTCCGGTTTTTAATTAGCACTGGTTTACCTCGTCCCACGAATAGCGTAACAAAAAAAAAAAAAAAAAACATTACGGTTTTGTTCCCGACGAACGATTTTTTTCTTTTTTTTGATTTTTTTAGGAGACTCGAGTTACAAAAGAAACTATTCGCGTGGATGTATAATTGAGCTAAAACTATTTTTGTTCTATTGTTCGAAACACGAAAATTAACTAACGCTGTACGGAATACTAATAAGACACGCGCGCGTGTCAACTACAAGTATATCGATCGGTCGTGTAAAACTCAATAACTCAAATACGAACTTCTTTATCCACGGAATTTTATTTAACTAAATGTAGATAAGTATAATATTATATAGTTCGATTTGTACTTATAGTAACTATATCATACGAAAATGCGAAATGCACATCACACGCTTTACGTAAGTGAAATATAATATCAATGTTTGTATAGATTAAATAGGATATAATTAATTTTTTTCGTTTTAAAATATATATAAATTATACAAGATGATTTTAGTATCTTATAGCACGGCCATATCACGGGAAATATAAATAGTTTTGTTTTATTTGGTTTTGAACAGTTGTTTGCAACTCGTCTTTTGTTTGCTACACGTTATAACTACATCGATTTTCAAATTTAAAACGAAAACCCCGTTGTTTTGATTGTAAACAATTGCAAAAGATATACTTTTATCGGAATTTATGCATTTGGACTTTTTTAATCCGATGAATATTTCCCGAGAATTAAGCGTTTGAATTAAAAATTTTAACACATAATCGCTGGCTCGTGTTAAAAAAATAATCACATCGTATTAACCTAACCTGTCATGATATTCGAACGCGTGGAGGATTAGGTATTCGACCCCCGTCTCTGAAATATCGAGAAAATACAGAAACTATAAGACTTTTCTTGACTTAAGAGAACAACAGCTAATGAATAATTGCGGACATTTTAATGGTACGTAGAAGTGATACGATAAAACGATAGAGAAAGACGAGGAAAAATGCACCGTAGACAGATATTTCAAAAGGTGTATCATACACATGTACAATAGTAAAAACATTGATATCATTAAAAATGCAATGGTATACAATGCACATTGATTGTATTTATCCGCGTATATCTGAACACCGTCAACACAGTAATTTATACATCTGATTGTTATGCTCGTGTAAGACGTGTGACATTTGTACTGTTTTACTTTGCCATGTCTCTAATGAAACTTATGCATGAACTTACGCTCGCCACACCGTAGGCCATAATTATGATTTTTTAATTACGATTCCTTTTTGACGCCGCTGCTTGTGAGATCCAGCGTTTGGATATTGTTAAATTATTTATGTGAGTACGATCATTATTTTGTCGTTCGTTGGGAATAAGCGCTGCGCTGTTACTTTGCACGTAATAATATTTTCATACACTTTGTGCGGCGCATAAAATATTCACGAAACTACCGTATCAATGACTACTACGAATACAAACACGTCGTATAGCATTCCAATCGTATTATTTTCGAACGTTTTCAAAGTGTTGTTACAACAAGTCGGTTTTATTTTTATACATACATTATATACCTATAGACCGCCGGGGTATTAAACGATAGGTTAACCTACCTATATTATATCCTACATACAACACATACCATTTAAAGGAAAACAGGATACGCGCGTTCCACAGAATGTTGGACATTCCGACCGGCGAAATATTCAGCACCGGACAGAAATTATTGACTCGTTTTGTATATTATGAAGTCAGCCGATATAGACCGGAGAGAGAGAGAGAGAGAGAGAGAGAGAGAAATAGGGAGAGGGGGAGAGAGAGAGAAAGAGAGAGGTGTTTATTGCAGGTTAATTGAAAAACCTTGTCCGGAGACATTTTTATGTGCTTTCACGCACAACGGTGTTTATCTGTTCGACGGCTGTCGTGGAATTAATGAAATTCGTTGCTTTTTAGACATGTATTACAACAACAACAAAACATATTGTATGGTGTAGACGAATTAGTGGTTAATATTCGGGCGATTATTATTAATAATATATGATAAGGTGTCAAGAACATCGGTGACGCTTCAACCACTCGTGCCAACGACTTGTGAGTAAACAGAGGTAACTCTGTTAACATGTAAATAATGAAAATATAGTGACTTACAACAACTATTTCTGTTTATTTGAAAAATTATGTTTTCATGGCTCTGAAATAAAAAAATATTGACAAAACTTAATATTGGGACTTTGGTTGGTCCGATTTTAGTTCTGTAAAAACCGATAGAATATTATTGCTTTGTCTTCTGTAGGAAACATCGCAGGTGGTTTTTTCAAATTATATATTTCCAACGTCAGTATAATCTATTCGATTTAAATATTGAATTATTATTATCTTAGATACAAAACGATAAGATAATTTTCTCGGATAACTCTGAAAACATGTACTTATAATAAATAGCAACATTACACATTTGTCTTTATTGATGACCGGTCGAATGAGATTCGCGTTATTATTACCAAACGAGATTAACCGGGGAGTAGTGCAGATATAACGTCACCTGTCTGATACATATATATTTTTATTAAAATAATAGAATCAACAAAGAAAATTAGTGGTCACTCGAGTGATTTTTATTTGAGCATCTGCCAAGGTTTTTGTTTCATTCTGCTCAGTGTTTTTGTTTCATTATGAAATCGATTTGCTAAGGAATATTTGTAGACCACTTTCAAAATTATATGCTCACTCTTTATGCTCTAAGCGCAAATGTAAACTTTTGGTTTTTCAAATGACAAACCATATTTTTTTTACGCTATCTTAAACAACTAAAAAAAAACTCACGAATGCCTTCGACGTTAAACCGGTGCTTCGGACAGGAGATACTGTCACCAACATTATTTAAACTATACTTGATAAAATAGCGAGAGATACGAATGATGGCGAAGAATGTGATTAAATGGATATCATTTTATACTGGCGTACACAAATTGATAGGGTGTAGTAATTACGGAAAGCCAATAAAAAAAATAACGGTAATGAATGTAGACAAAACAAAAGCATTAGGAAGTTGCGTGGGTCCAAGATCTGCGAAACCTGGAGGATAGTGCTGTTTTCAATATGACTTACGATAGAGAAAGAGATGGAGATGATTTGTGATGGTAGTGATGGTTCTCAACAGATCGGTAAGCTGATGAAGAAGAAGCTGTCCCAATCTGGTTCCGAACGGAATAAGTGTTATTTAGGAGTATAAAACATTGGATGTCATCTCGTTCAAATGTTTGGATCATTACAAAATGACGATTTTGCTTATTCAATGTTTGTTCGATGTCAATGCAATGTCGTATCAATATCGATATCAGTTATAGTTATAAATATTTATCGACATAATTAGTTAACATGCGTACTGCATTTATATGATTACATCAGTTCATTATAAGTTCCGTAGATTCATAGATTATTGTAGATGTAAAACACAATTGACAAGAGAAATAAAAATATCTTTGGTTTTAAACCGTTTCACGTTCATCGTGTAAACGTAGTAATAAACATCGGCACATGGCAAAAAACAATTTTTGTTTTGGATTTTTCAACGATAAAATAGTGGAACAAGACATAAACTATACTCTTCTAGAGATTTAATAGAGTCAACGATAAATGTTTCATGAAAATCGTCCGGCATACTTTTATTAGTACGAAAAACGATTCCACGTATTTTGTATGGTGATGTTATTATTATTATTATATTAAAATAATGATTTAAAACACTTATACAGACTCTTAAATATGTTTGTACTCGTATTATTGAATTAGATTGAAATGTAAAAAATAATATTGACAAACACATGAAACGAGTGTCTTATATGAAAATAAATAAATAAATATACATATGTGTGTGTGTGTGTGTGTGTGTGTGTGTGTGTGTGTGTGTGTGTGTGTGTGTGTGTGTGTATGTGTGTGTGTGTGTTTATATGTGTGTATGTAAATTATTCATTCCGTATACATATTTATTGTTTGTTGCTAATAAAAGAATCGTTTTGGTTTATTTTTTAAAAATGTTATTCATACATAAAATTTGTACATTCAATTATAGATTTACAAAATTTTTTTTGGTCCTATTTAGGTGCATTCAACTGATTCAATTTATACAGCATCCAGTAAATCACACTAGTTTCCGTTCTTTTTCTACATAATATTTCAGCCATATTTAAATCCATGTTATTTGCCATACGAGAAACCTAAAACATCAATGACAAAAAAAGTATAATAGATTATAAAAAAACAGTATCGATAAATAAACCCTGCCATTAAAAAAAAAAATAAAAAATAAAAATGTTTGACAAAAATAACCATTAATTTGATTTTAGTTTTACGATTTTATACGTGTGTGTGTGTGTTTTTTTTTATATTGCTTATAACTATTATTTTTTGCTAACAAATTTTTGTTGGTCAAACTTCATTGCACATGTTTTTTGATTCTCCCTATAGTTTTTTTAGCGTTGGTAAAAAAACTACCCAAAAATTGTATACAAGTGCTGAAATATTCGATAAATCTGTTTTTTGTTATAATTTTAATTATTAATGTATTAAATATATGAAATTATCGTCAACTATTAATTTTAATATAATATATAATAATAAGAAATTCCATATATGCTTGTATTAAATATTTAGAATTTAAAAACATAATGCAATATGAAATTGTATTTTATTATTATTATTATTATTATTATTATTTATTATTGTTAAGATAAAGAAATAATAATTTAATAATTTAAAACGTTTAAAGTGATTTATCGAAAAATCCTTCATAATTACCTATAACTATTTACAAAGACTTTGAAATAGCAATACACAATGTAAATAATATAACTCAATAAACATTAATTAAAAGATGTATAGATTCCATTTAGGTTATTCTCGGTGAAAATAAAATACAAAGCACAGAATTAGCTCAGACAACATAAAAATAATAAAGTAATCGAGTGTTTAATTTTTACATAGAATTTATATTTGTATAAAATAAACTAAGAACTATTTATGATGGTTTCTCCAATTTTTGTCAAAAACAAAAAAAAACTTTTATTTCAACTACGAGTTTTTTTCAGAAATTTTCAATCTTTAGTTTTGAAAAATAATATTAGTTATAAAAATTTCTTGTTCGTTGTATTTATTATAACTCAACAAAATACTGCGTTCTAAAAATAGTTACGTGATATCCGGTTATTAGCGGATTTAAAAACTACTAATCCATTTTACAAGTGCGTTAGCTACGAATATAAAGTTACATTTAAACTGTTTCATTATAAATAAGCCACATTGGTACATTACTTACATTAGATATAAATCGCATCCTTACCTCAATAGGAATTGGCATAAATGGATTGGCCATTGTACGTAAATTAATGAATGGGATTAAATTTTTGTATGCCCATGAATTCTAAAAAAGAAAACAAAAAGTAACTTACATTTGATTATATTAACTCTTTTAGTTTAATGTATAAAAACAATTTTTAACTTGCCCCACTTCGGATATTATACTAGCAGAGTGTCCTTATTTATAGATTCAAAAAAAAAAAAAATTATATTTTGATACTTATTTTTTTATTAACTGTACAATAAAAATGTAATTATTGACGATCTAAAATATAAAGAATACCTTTTTGCGACTTATTGAAATTAAATTTAACATAATTTTATATGTGCGCACATGGTATACAAAAGATGCCACCGCAAAATTCGAAGCTTTACCTTTAACGCATTGAGTGCTTCAAAAAAAAAAAATGCACGAAAGCCAATAAATTTTTGAAACTATAGTAATTGATTTAATAGTTTTTAAAAATACTTTTTTTATTAAAAAACTATTTTTATTTTTTTCGTCTGACTGTAATAGGTAAATCTTGGTTTGGAAAACATGTTGCGTACAAGATGCGGGTAATTGTTCATTTTGCGATGTGTCCAATGATTTCTGTACACTTCGCGAATTGTATACAGATATCGTCAAAAGTGAGAACTGTTGTTAAAATCTAGTGATTTAATGTATTTTATGTTTATACGAATTTAAATTATCCAGTTTATAACATGTCTTATACTCGGTGATGTATTTAGAATTTTGTTGTTCTAGGTACACATTTATTTGTGCCCCCCCCTTCTGACCTCCTTACTGCATGTAAAAAAAAAATGCTTTACCAAGCAATTTTCTGAGACACAAAACCCCTTCCCTTTTAAGACATATATTAATATTTTATGTAAAAGTAATAACAAATAAATTATATAAATCAATATTATGTTAATGTTTACAATTGTTTATTTTTAATGTTTACAATATTTATAACTATAAAATAATAACACACAATTCATTATAGGGTATATACAGGATGTCAATGCCTGATAATATTTATTTTCCAAACTGTAAATTAAATAAAACATCGAATATCAAATATTTCAAAAAAGAGTAGTGATATTATTCAAATAAAACCCTTAAAAATTTGCTGCCCCCAAAAACGCGATGCTCGGAACAATTGCCCCCCGTAGCCCCCTTAAATACGTCACTGATTATACTCACATATATTGTTGTTATATTGACATACATTAATATCAGACATTATTATTATTTCTAATTATTTCAAATATTTAAAAAATATATGCATTTCGAGTTTAAATAATATTATATAAAACTATGGATAGCAAACTATAGGTTTTTCTGAAATGTCTTTATATTAAAACAGTAAATGCATTTCTAAATGATATATTATTCAACTTACGTTTCCATAATGCACTAATTGTCAAAATAAATAAAAATAATATTACAACACATCGTATTTTCAATAAATAATAATATTTATTATTTTCATTGCATTTAATATTTTAATTTATAATAGTTATTATAATTGTAATTGGTAATATAACATATTTATTATGATTGATGGCCAACTGCTTGCATTTGTGCAGTAATTAAACAATTATTACTGTGAAATAATAATTATCCTTACATTGTAAAATGTTTTTTTATAATGGCATAATTAAAAATAATAATGTTGGATTATGATGTATGTTGAATGTACCTATTTATATTTATTTATAATATTATTAAATATAAATTCATAAATTAGTTCACATAAATATAAAAAAAATACTTCTATAACTAGATTTTAATAATAGTTTTTACTTTTTAGGATATATATACAAAGTAAAAGTATTATACGAATACGATTCACGAAAGTGTACAAAAATCCGAAAAATCTTCGTACTAATCGTGAAATGTATAATTTTGGTTGTATAGTTTTTTTTTTTTTGTGCGTTTATTCCAGAAATAATGAATATTTTCAATAATAGATGAGAATATTTTTACTGAAAAATTTTTTCCCGGCGTTTTAATACCTCACACTATTCTTTCTCGACTTTTAAACCAAACTTTTTCTAGTTTAACTTTCATCACATTTACAACATAATTGTATTCACATACGTGAACTTAGCGGCGAGTATCTAACAATTTTAAGCGAGCTTCAGTTCAATAAATTTGTTGGTCAATTTTTGGACATTGTTGCATAAATCTTACATTTATTAGACAATGGTTTTTTTAACGAATATTTTAGTTTTTCATTGCCAAGTTATTAATAATAGTCAAAGTTTTTTTTTAATTGTTTTCACCGTAAAATTGTCTTTTATCAAAATCTGCAATAAATAATGCTGACTTTACAATAAAAAATATTTACACGATTACTACAGATACGAATAAAAAAGATAGTGATCCGTGGGTACTGTGGATGGCAGTTTAAGACTTTTAGAGTTGTGAATTCGGAATAAAGCGTAAAATGTATTATTATTATTATTATTTTGAATTTGAAAATAACGATAAATTATTATGTTCGAAAAATGATTCTGAACGACTCTAGTAGTTTATTATGATTAACGAAAATGTTAAATATTTTTTTCAAATATTATATATATATTGACAAAAAAAAAAAATTACTAAAGTTGTCTACGTTAAAAACGAATATGTTAACAATTTTACTGATTTCTTGCAATTTTCGAATTATTTTAAATTACGCTTCAGGAAACAGCTAGGAAAATTGATAAACGTATTATATAAAGTACGAAATAAAATTAACTACAACCAGAAAATTATCTAAACAATTGTAAAAATGATGACAAACAAAATAAAATAAATAAATTAAGTACAGATCATTAAAACCCAAAATATTTTTCATCTCACGCAGAATCTAAAAAGAAACTAAACAGAAAATACTTTGAAAAACATGCATTGTACAGTGTCCCATTTGAAATTTTAAACCGAAAGTCACATTATATAGTTCATTACAACTAAGACGAATACGTACGTGCGATATCCAAGCAAGCCTCATTTTGTCAATGTAATTGTTCTCTCTCCACGAATCGTCTACGGAAATGTCTTTTTGGACCTATAAATAAATACAATACCAAAATATTATTATACTATATCGTAACAACAAAGAAATACACGATAAAAATTTTAAAACTAAACACATGTACATCAACACGATTGCCATTCGAAATTGTGTCCCACGATTCATTCGTGGTCTGCAAATTGCGACTGAAACATTTTGGTTTGTCCTCGATGGAATTTAAATTAGTCGTTAGCAAATTTGTATATTTGTTGTTATTAAAACGATTTAAGGAGTAGTGATATGTGTTATCGAAATGTTCCAAAGAATTTTTGTCAGTAACGCGTTTCCATTTTTCCGGCTCATCTGCATCCGCAGATTTCGTAGTATGTTCCTAAAATATAATAATAATAAAAAAAGGACACACAAATTAATTTTTATTTTCTAAGCACACGAACAACGTTATACCATCACAGGATATCGTCTTTTGATCTCCTGATTTGACTGATCGTTTGTTATTCTATATTCGTTTTTTACATAATTTTTTGCATTATATTTTCGTGTAAGAGTCTAAATAAAAAAATATATATATATTATATTAAACAAAATAATAATTATATACACGCTTTTCTACTTTATATATACGCGTAAAAAATACATAATATTTACGTAAAAAGGGTCGAACGGAACATCTTTTTGAGGACCGTCGAACGTTTTAGATGTTGCTGTACTGTTCTGTATTGAAAAGAGTTTACAAAACGGTATTTAAGAACGCGTTCAAACAATTATAGCATATTTAAATCGATATTTAGTATACTTTGGACTTGTCAGCATCACTGCAGCTTTGTGAACATCCATTTTTTACCCAACGCGTACAATTATCTTCATATAATTTAGACATAGTAACTATAACGTATACAAATATTAAGTAGAACTTGATCAATTAGCAGTCTTTCACTTAAAATTTCCACTTTTAAAATCGTGTAATCCGTATTAATGAAAATAACAAATAATTTTCAATATATACTCGAGGATCATATTGTATTATTGTATAAGCCAACACAATTATCGACTTTTTTGAGTGTATTAATTGTTTATGTTTTTTTCTTAAAATGTACTCGTATTGTTTACAGTAATCAAAGTTTTTACACAGGTGCATTGAGTGCTACTAGAAAAAGTACCTTACAATATATTTCGAGATTTTCAAAACACTTTAGATACAAATTACAATATTATTGGATTAGTTATAGACATTGAAACGGGGCGTGATGATGCGTGCCGTTTCTTTAAATAACTCCCACGTATATGTAATATTCACTTATCGTGGTTTATTAATAATTGCTATACATTTACGTTTACATGATTACAAAGTTACAAATTACATCGTTATACAAAGTTATAAATATGATATATACAAAATCACAAATAATGGCCGAATAGAGTAAATATTTGGCTGGGTATAACACAGTTGTTCACCTAAAGCCGTCCCCATTCCCTATCAACCGGGAACCATGATGCAAATACGTTGGTTTCCCAAGCCTATCCCCGCAAGATGAGATCGATATGAGGAGATATGGAAAACACATCCAATTAGAGGATAACAGGTGAGGATTGAACGTACATCCAAATAGATGGCCGATGACGGGTCTGGAAGACACACCCGAATAAGTGGCAATATTCGGGAACGGTAATCCAGCGCTATCAGCGCGGTTGTGTTCAGAAGCGAACGGAGGTTGACATACAATGCACACACAAATAGATGACAACAGGTGGGAGTTATTAAGGTACACCCACATAGATTACCATTAAGGTAAAAACGGCACACCCAGATAGGTGGCGTGAAGCCGAGATTCGCAGACGGTAGCCGCGGAGTCAGCTAGTACCGGTCTCGTCCGTTCGTGAGTTACGATGCCGCCACGTCGTCATCTGACGATCACAAGGTTGGTGGTATTTGGATTTACGAAACGTTTAGGTAGTAATTATGACCTAACCTAAGCTTGGTTTATTTTTATTTGAATGTTTCGGTGTCTTTGGTGTAGATTTTTGTATGCAGAACAGCCTCGATAGCCTGTAAGGTGTTAAACTTCACATAGTGAGAATTTGGGTAGTTGATCGACAGGTTTTGAGTAGTCAGAAGTTATGTGGTTATTACCACATTTTACATATCGGAGTTCATTATTACAATATGTTCTGGAGTGACCAAAATCTTAACATTGTATTATATGACGTCAAGAATGCAGTTCTTGAATCTTAATTTTTGTGTGGTATATAGAATTTAGTTTCAATATTTCATTGTTATTATGGTAAGGTTATTAGTCGACGAAAAAAAGAGGTAATGTCAATTTCGATATTTGATTTTTTACGTTTACGACTTGTCTAACTGTGAATCCCCGATCACTTTATTCTTGGATTATTAGATCATTTGGCGTAAGTTCCGAAATACTACTCTGTAAGGTTTATCTTGTTTTACTTGGTAGGTATGAAAATCAACTTCTTTTTCTTTGAGTTATTTAATTATTTTACGGTATCAATCGGGTGTTTTTGTTTGAAGTTTTAGGTTATTAATATGATTTTTGCAAATGAATTCTTCCGAACCAATTATTTTTTTAATAACATCACAGAATGTTTTTAGTTCAAATTTCATTTAATAATAATTGTAGGTGGTAATTGAGGTGTGCTATTTGGTAGATCGAGTTTGGGTTGAAAAGTCCTGTTTTTTTGGTCGACGATACTAATTTTATTTTAATCGGTTTAGAGGTGTGTATGAAACAAAGAAGAAACACGGACGAATAATAAACACATGTGTACTCGACAAGTGTTGCTGGCGAAGTGGGATATAATTTTAAAAACGGTTTTTAAATATTCCTTCGATTATTTGACAATAACAAAAGAAACATAGAAATAGACTGTGATCAAAATCTCAGTAGATAATTGCTCTTGATAAAATAATCGCCTGGCGAGGAATATTCTCGAGATATTTGCGTACAAATTTAATAAGTCTCAAATCATACCGTAAGCTTAAGATGATGCTCTATCGACGTTTGTATCGGAAACACGTGTCGGTAATAAAGTCGTTTTGGCCTAGAGGTATATCCCGTTCATAATTAATATATTGCATACGCGTGCGCATTTATTTATACGTTCGAATCAGCATATGCCTGATTGGGTGTAACGATGGTCGGATAAATAATAACGATAATATAAAATACTTAATCCGTAAGACTTATACCAAAAAAATTATCGAAAAAAAAAAATATATATAGTATATTGAATATCATATTTGTTCGTGTCCCGAAATAAAGAGAAGAGGCATTACGCAAAGAAAATAATGCATTATTATTATAACTTTTGTGTGTATACAATCGAAAGCATGTGTACGTGTAGGTATATAATGTATACGTATATTTGCGTGCGTGTGCGTGTGCGTGTGTGTAAAACGAAGCTGTGAGACGTGGCGCCAGCGATCGTCTGAAAGGGATGTTTTATGAATGAAGTTTTTGGTATGTCGCCCACGTGGAATGCGAATATCCCTTCACAGCGTGTGTGTGTATATATATATATATGTGTGTAATGGCGTCGCGGGACGAAGGGATAGCCATTGAAGTGGCGCCAACGAACGGCCGACAAAGGATTAATAGCTATCGCAGGGTTCCGAAAAATACTTTCCGATATAAAGCGCGCGCAGCCCGATGTATAAATCATAACGCGATGACGTGCTGGAGAATGTATGCGTATCGTCGAAATGGACGCGATCAAATGGATTTTCTCGGATGTTCGAAAATAGCTTTGTATCATTATCGATTGCAATTAATCCGTGTCTTAACGATCGTAACCGTTTAAACCGAGACGACGATATACGTTAACGGTCTTATCCGAAAAACTCGCAAACAAACACACACGGGTCGACGCTAATTCAAATTGGACCACTCCAGGGATAAATTTCGCACACGTGGTTTTTATACTCAATGAATTCGTCACGTTTTGTCTTGACATAAACGTGACCGTTTTTATGTTAAAGGCAATTTATAGAGATCCTCCCGTTTTATACTTCGGTTTTAAACATAAAACGTTATTGTTACATTACGTTTATTGAATTTTTTTTATAAATATGTTGAAAGATTCACGTTATACGGTTAACGGTCTAATAATTAGGGCTACGATTTTATTGTAAATACGTGATTGAAATGATGTATGTAACAAATAAAAGTTTAAACACACTTTTACATAATTTTCAATACATATTTTTTAAATTTTTAATTGATTAAAAGTACATTTCAACAATATGAAGTTCTTATTCTACTGTTAAATTTCGAGTTGTTCAAATCTCGTTTCAATCAATTGCATAAATCAAGAACATAATTTCAAAATTGAAGCTAAACTTCGATGGTTGCAATAGAGACTGCAATAGTCAATTTTTAAACGAAAATAACTTCAAAATTGATTTGCTATATGTTTCTGTAACGGCACTGTCAATGAAAAAAATGTTATTTTCAACATATCCTAGGCCTAAAAACGAAATTTCAACTGAAACAGAATGTGTAGAATTTAAAAAAATGTAAAAAACCTTTTTAAAATCCAATATTATCAATCATTGGTTTTCAAAAATCGCAACAAATATGTTGAGACTTGAGGCACATTTTGATTTTTGATTTTTATATATTTTGCATAATAACTATTAATTTCTTGGTACATTTTTAGATTCTGAGCAGAGCAAAGAATATATTATTTTATAATGCTGTTTTTTTTCATCATTTTTCGGTAACAAGTTGTATCTAATTAGTACATTATAATACACGTTCATCGATTTGCTTAAATAGGTTTGCTAAAAATAAAGAAAACTACTCAAAAATTGCAAAAAATCGTTACCAAAAACAGTCGCACATCCGATTTCCTCAAAATTGAATTACATTTTTCTGTTAAAATCCAACATTTATGCAAAAACCTTGATATGTTATCATTAATTTCAGGCTAAATATTAAAATTTAAAATATCAAAAATTTCCTGTTTTAAAAATAAATAAAATTTGAAATTCTATGCGTTAGACATCAAGTGTTTGTATAAGATGACGATTTTTTTTCATTACTATTAACATTCTCAACATTAACAATATTGATATTGCTGAAAATGTATCATTTATAATATAAAATATATAGTTACCTACATTTTTCTTACAAAATTATTTGTTAAGATCGACCGAGATAAATATTTTTCATAAAATTCTAAAATGTAATTTACGAAGAAATTCATTGATTCCGTGTGTTTAAACTACAACGATATTTAAATAAAATGTCTTTATACATTTTATTTTTTCATAGCGTTTTCTAGTAGCGAATAAAAAAAAAAAAAATTTTATTTAAGCAAGACTGATATTTCAGATGGTCATTTGGCATTACGTGGTGTATACAATTTTATAATTATTCGATTTAACTGTATACAGGCACATACAAATTTCATAAAAACCAAAAACTGCCACATACAAAACTCGTTTAATGGGAACGCAAAAATTTTACACTCATCATATTCATTAATTCTAATCAACCGTACTCACTCGGAATCGTTTTTCAATCACAATAATGTTATTATCGCATATTGCTCTCAAAGTCAATAACAATAACGCAACTCTAAATTCTCTGTCCGAGAACCTCTTTCTCGAACCGACATTCACAGGATCCATGTCAATTTATTGACGAGCAAAATGAACAATCGCCAGTCCTACGCGTGCGGTCGCGATACACTATTATTGTAAGCGTTTAAGCATTACCAGTTTGGACGTCTCTATATCTTTACTGTCACAGACCGCGGCTGGTCATTATTATATTATCATCACAATTACAGCAGTCTAACAATAAAAACCTGATCGTGAAAACGCCGTAATAAAGATCGGATATAACAACAATCGCATATCAATAGTGACAATAATAATAATAACCATATTTTATTACATTGTTGTATAAGGTATAACATGTGACTGGAACACGAGATACAACCCGAACGATCCAGTGCGTGCGCTTATCTTGTAGGTGACATTGCTCGAGTATGGACAAAACTGTTATTATATTTATATTTCCCGGTATTGTTATATGGTAGTACCGCGGTTGGTCATTATGACGAACACGAAACCCATCAACGGAGAGAGACAACGCGAATAATGGACATATCGAACCATAAACGCAGGAACATATTGTTATACTGAAATACCATATATATATTATTTTACAACATTTTATATATACACATGTTTTTTTTTAATATATATATATATATATATATAATACGAGTATATAATAGTTTCGGAATTTTCGCAACGATTCGAAAATATTATTTTATCTATTCGAGTATTTTCAATATGTAATATCCAATATAATAATGATTGTTCGAAAAATTTACGATTTTAATTTTTTCTTCCATTTGTATAATAAATTATTGGAAAATTTGACTTTTCAGAACATGGAAGAAAACGTGTGAAATGAACTAGTCTTTCGAGCTTCTAAAACGGCGAGAACAATGTGGTCCCTATAGGCTCGAGATAATTAGACCCGTCATGTACTCATGATATATTACGTCATGTAATAAAACAAATTAACGCAAATAAATTAAGTTAAAAGTCCATA
The DNA here is from genome assembly GCA_019022885.1 of Schlechtendalia chinensis. Taxonomy (NCBI): domain Eukaryota; kingdom Metazoa; phylum Arthropoda; class Insecta; order Hemiptera; family Aphididae; genus Schlechtendalia; species Schlechtendalia chinensis. Next base: position 13,731,825 of record CM032339.1, on the reverse strand, counting down.
GTTAATAATAATAATAATGTCCAGTTAAATTTAGATCTAAACATTTTTTTTTACTTTGGTCGTATTTTGAGATCATTTTTTAAAAGTTCAAGGAAAAACTGAAATATTCGTAAAAAAAAAAAGAAAATGAGCGAAATCGTGACAACATAACATTTTTGTTTTAATAGTATTTATTTTTTTGTTTTTGTGATTGCTTGTATCAAATTAAACGAATACGTATACAACTAGCACTTTGAAATCCTGCGTTAGTTCTCTTAAAACTACAAGCACAAAAAACAAAACAAAAAGTTCACATTATTGTAAGACGGGGTGTATGATAAAATGTCGGGATAAAAACCGCGGTTACGAAAAGGGCGGTGACGAAAGATTAATTACGATTTGATACTGTTATGAACAGTGCTCGAGTGTTAAAAAAAAAAAAATCAAACGAGGGATATAACCGGGTAAAGCCTAACCGTGCTTTCCTGAAGAATTAAATGTCCGATTGACTTGTGTGGAGGGACTACGGCATTCTCGACGTCCCATCAAGACAGGTACCCTGCGTCTCGTTTCACGCGCTGGTTATGGAAGTTATACAATCAACGTTCAATACGAACAACCGGGTCGATAGTAAAATAATCGCTAACTAAAACCGTTTATAATAATAACGGATCTCGTTGAATCGGCCAACAACAAAAACAAGTACGATGACGTCGGCCATTACGGATATATTTATCATCTGTTTCAACGACGACGACGACGGATAATAACAACGTGTTGATTCGAAACCGGAATAATTACGCGACGTTGTAATAACGAGACGGACACGAATGTGTAAACACTCGATCGGCTAGTGCACATGGAATAATGAAACAAGTGTTTCGCGTCCGTTGAACGGGATTTCGTTTCGTTTTTTATTGGTACTTTTTTTTCTCTACGAAAACAAAGTGACGGAAAGTGCGGGGACGAACAAACGATTACGACGCGACCCGTGGTACGGTAAAGTTAGGTTAGGTTGTCCGTGAACATTACGTTCTTCGTAAATGGTTTTTTGTACGTTTGCGTTGGACGCGCTTGTGTTCCCGCGGGCCACTGCGGCGTTTGCATTCACCGCGGCCCGTCGAGAACGCGTATCCCGAATGGTTTCCGCGGCGGGGAAATAACCGGTATCGCGGTCGCGCCCAGGAGAGACTCCATAACCGATACGCGGTTATGCGACGTCCGTGAAGTTAGCGGCGCGAAGTTAATATTTTTCAATAAAACCTTTCCAACAAATTCGTTGGTCATTTGTTGGTCATCGTTGGATAAGTCCCGAAATTTGTTGGACATTTTTTGAAAAGTTATAGGCTTTTTTGATTTTGCGCCATCAATTTCACGCCAGCGGCGCAACTTCAAAAAACCCCGAAAAAAACATCCAACATTGTTGTACTCGATTTGTTGGTCATTGTTGGAAAGGTCCCGGACATTTGTTGGACCTTAGTATTTTTTTATATAAATTTTTGCGCCATCAACTTCACGCCCGAAAAACTCCAACATTGTTGGTCATTGTTGGAAAGGTCCCGGACATTTGTTGGACCTTAGTTTTTTTTATATAATTTTTTTTAAATGCGCCGCCAACGTCACGCCAGCGGCGCAACTTCAAAAAAACAATCCAACATTGTTGTACTCGATTTGTTGGTCATTGTTGGAAAGGTCCCGGACATTTGTTGGACCTTAGTTTTTTATATATAAATTTTTTTAAATGCGCTGCTAGCGTGAAGTTGGCGGCGCATTTAAAAAAATTTATAAAAAAAAAACTAAGGTCCAACAAATTTCGGGACTTATCCAACCATGACCAATAAATGACCAACAAATTTGTAGGAAAGATTTCATTGAAAAATATTAACTTTGCGCCGCTAACTTCACGAACGTGGTTATGCGGTGTGGTCCGTTCGACGCCCCGGACGAAAATCGAAATCATTACGAACGCGGGAAACCGGACGAGGACGTTCCGTTCGCGGCGATGCATTTCACCGGCGGGCGTGTCGACTTCGCGACTGCCGTCAGACTTACCACGCGGCGAATTAAGTTCTCACCACGTGATCGCGAAGCCCGCCGAAGCTGCCGCCGACAGACAACTGCTGCGGGTAAAGATCACACCGCCGCGTGGTCGACAAAACCCCCTGCGGCCGGGGTGGGGGGGAAACACTTCCTGTATCCGGGTTTTCTTTCGATGGGGTTTATGACCCAGTTTCTTTTTTTTTTCGAAAACGCTGGCGGGTACGTGTTTAAGATACTTTTCGTTTGGCCTCCCGCCACTCGCCGGTACCGGACTTTTTCTGATTTTTCGTTTTACCATTACTTATTATTGGATTAATAAAACGTGTTCGTATTGAAAAATAAAAACAAAACAAAATTAATAACTTGAAGTAAATCATCAGTTATGAAATCAGACAAAAAGAAAACATTACGAGAGCATGTACGGATATGGCGGGGAAAAGTGTATTTTTACGTTGCACAAAATGACTTTTTATCAATTTCCACGTGACCATACGTCAGGCCCGCCGATTGTTTACGCCGTTCGAGTAATCAATCGAACTATACACTATCCACCTCTCTCATATGATTGTTCAATGTCACTTGTTCAATTTTCGTATATTTTTTTCGATCAACTTTAATAAATTTTGGAATATATATATATATAAAAGAGTACATACTTATTCTTGTAGTTAATTTTCAGTATTCAAACACAGTAGGAATAAAAGTTGCTCGTGTTACGAATTTAAATTGAAAACAGATTGTTAAAGATCTTCTATTTATTATTTCACAGAAGATTCGAATTAAACGCTTAAACAAATTAGTTTTACTTATGACTGTTGAAAATTGTGAATATTGTTAAAATATCATATCATAAATCAATGGCGTAATTAGATGAGAAAGGGCAGTAAATAAACTAGACCTCCTAACCAACATTATCTTTATCAAAATGTAAAGTGTACACATACCATTGTTTTTTCAATTAAAAATACTTACTATAGAACCATAAATAAAAATAATAAGCAAATAATTAATTAATAAAAAATAAAAAAGTAAAATTGGTTTATTACTATAACGATGAGATTTATCATAATTAATACGGTCTAATCAAATTTACGATGTTTTGCGCGCTTTAATATGTGTAAATTTATCTATCACTTCACTTAAATTAAATTTTGAATCAGCCTTGTTTTCGATTATAATCAATGATAAATGTTCAAGTCGATCTTGTCTGGTACTTTTTCTTAGATAAATTTTAATAATTTTCATTTCACTGAATGGCCTATCAACTTCTTCAAAAGTTACAAGGATGATGTGAAATAATAACATTACGGTGCACACTTCTGAAATATCACATTCAAAAACTTCAAATTTGATTATAATTTCCCTGCATAATTGGTGAACAGTGCACGTCTCGTCACCTCAGTTAATTCAGGTAGGACCCGAAGCGAAAACTTTGGTCATATTGCATTAACATATTAACGATGAAACTGATCAAATTTTTATGACAAAACTACTTTCCTACACGCATAGTAACATTTTTATAGTTGTAATATCAAATGTTTTTCAAACTGTACTCATACTAGTAAAACGCGTATTCAATCGAAAGATTATTCTGTCCAGTACATTATTTGAGAAGGTGTGTGCATCTGATGAAGTCATTAACACTTTCGTGGTCGGTGACGTTTAAATGATATTAAACAATTTATTAACGAGAAAAATAAATCACACACAATGAAATAAAAATTAAAAAAAACAATGAACTATGCAAAACAATGAAAACACGAGTGTACGGTACAACGGCGACGAACGGATTGGCGATTGTGTCGATTCCGATACATTTGGTTCAGTCGGCCGTTCGTAGGTAAATCGTATTTATTAAAAATTCGAAATATTTTATTTATGTGGACGACATTAAATACTTGCGGACGACTTTAATGCGAAAATGCCTGCACACGCATTCGCAATTACTGCGTTATTTACAAACATAAATATTTCGCTGTTTTCAGGTCGTCAGCGGCCGGTGATAACATACGCGTAATATTTCGCGACGGAGAAGGAACTGTCGATAATTATCGCTATCATATAAATCGGCTCATGAACGCGTCGTATACGCATTCACAAGCCATATAATATTAAAAACGGTAATTTTAAAAATGAATTTCCTGATTTTATTGTCAAGTGATTCCAAACAAAACATTACTGGTTACTTCACGTTCAACTTATGCGTACGAAAGAAACGCATGTTTAAAATCATCTGTTTTACGGCGAAACGTACATACATCGAAACTCACAAAAAACATGCGTGTTACATTACAAAACGATTTATCCGCTGAAGCATTATCAAAACAATTACTGGATGTTGGTAATGGAAAAATGGAGCGTCATGAAAATACACAATTAATTTAATTGCCTGAAAAATTTTGTGACGTTGTTCGACTCAAAAAATGCATTAATAGAAAGTGTATTTCCAAAAACACGCGTCAATTATAGTAACCATCAATGGCTCTGTGAACGAGTGATTTTGGCTGCTAACAATTTCTATGTTGACGAAATCAACTTTACAACTCAAGAAACATTGCCTGGTGAATTAATTTCATTTAAATCAATCGATACAGTGACGGGTGAAAATGAAATTGTAAATTATCCCACTGAAAATTTGCCTAAGAGGGCAGTTTTATAATATTCTAAATTTATTTTAAAATTAATAGCACTTAGCGTAAAAATGTATAAAACTTAATATTGTCTACAAGAAATACTCTTAAAATATTTTTCATAAATCTATTATTTTTCAAGAAAAATAATTAGAAATTTCATTTATTTGTCAAAATTAAATATTTCTGTAGTCATGACGAAGTATATTTTTTGCAATAAATATAAAATACAAATTTTATTTTACAATGGCACTTTAATATTTTACTGTTTGTTATTATTGCAGAAAAATTGTTTCTGGTTTTCATTTTTAGTGAATTTGTCATTAAATTCCTCTATTAATTTTACACCCCTCTCTCATTGACAATTTGTAAAAAATTAATTACGTTCTTGGCTGATTTGTATGCGATTTTATTACTCCATTCTATTGGGTCTATTTCCAAAAACTCTGGATTTATATTAAATTTCTTAAATAAGTTTAATGATTTTTTATTTAAAAGATTCGTGGGAAACTATTTGTTCAAAAATTCATTGGCTTTTTCATTTTCAAATGAAATTTTTTCAGTCCAAATTCTTCCTTCACTGTTAACATTAATGCACTTTTAAATTCATTTAGTTTTACAGCAAATTTTTTCAGAGTATCTAGTGAAATCCTTTCATCATATATGGAAATTGCAATGCAATCTTCTCTTAAGTATCACAAATGATTTAAACATTTTGATAAACATAACTCTGCAATTATTTTATCGTCATTTTTATTTTATGTAATGCACTTATGAAATATACGTCATTTAAAGGTCATTTAAATATTTCTAGCCAAACACCACGATTTTATCTATATTTCAATAATAAAACACACATTCTTCTTAAAGCATTTTCTTCTACTTTATTTAATTTGAATTCAAATCGAAACAAAAATAATTTTAAAAAATAAATGCCTTTTGCTATCCACCGAGCCTGATGATATGCTCCAGGCATACGAATTTTAAAACCATCAGGTGGAGATCCTCCAAGTGTTATAAATTGCGATATCTGGTCCCGATATTATACAGATATATATAAATATATACTAACTAAAGTCAATAAGTATTATTATAAACAAAAATTATATAAGAGTTGTATAAATTTGTTTATTTACTACCGGTTTCGACGAAAAGTCATCGTCAGGTATTAGTGGAAAAAGAAAATACAATAATGTATATATTACAATCAAAGTGTAAATTAATCTACACATGATGATCAGAGACGGAACTAGGATTTTTGACGCCCGCGGAAAATGTTAAAAATTACACCAAATCTCCTATAATATTTTTATATTATAAACATTATAATAGGCTTTCAAGCATTTTCATTTAAATATATAAAATATTCAATTTTCAAATTTATCACCTAAAATTATTTTAATTTAAGAAAACTAATGCGTTATTTCACTCGAAATCGTTTTATACAATTTTTTAAAGCATTTTAGTTTTTAATTTTGGTGAAATAATTTTTATTTGGTCCACTAAAAATGACGATTTTTTTCATTTGGTCTTTATATTACCATAAAAATTATTTTTGTATTTTAAACATAAAAACTATAAATATAAGATTAAAGCTATAATATATTTTCCTACAAATAATCCAAAATTCATAAAAATCGATTTGGACAAATATTTTTTAAAAGTGTTGAGAATTTCATTTACTGTATTTTTTTTATAACCTTGGAACAATGTATAATGTAATTTATTTCATTTTTCTATAAAGTCAAAAACGAACTTTTCTATATTTACAATTTTCATAGATCTTACTAATTTAGAGTTTTATGTGTTATTTTTTCTTAATTTAACAGAAATATTTAAAAAATAATTATAACTGTTATCTCAGTAAAATAATTAATAAATATATAATATTAAAATAGTATTTTTTTGGAAATTTATTCATTTATTTATTGATTTTTTTTTTAATTACGAAAGAATTGATTTGGTGAAAATTGGATATTTACAGTAGTTTTGTACGTACATTTTGCATTTTTTCCATAATTTTTCTATACACTTTAAAAGACGCCATACCCAAATTTTTATCTTCGGCTATCTAACGAACAGTATTGTAATATTTGAGTTAAGCTTAAACACAAATTATAAAATGTAAAAACAATAAATATTTTTAATACATCTAGTGACTTTTTTGTAGAATATCATCTGACCAAGAAGTGCTATTTAAAATAAAACGAAATCGGTAATAGATGCCCCAAAAAACATTCTTCTCTTCCAATTTGATAATGAATGTTTAAATTTTAATTCAATCCAAACGACACAGTTTAAGTTCTATGTAACTTTATTTTGGTATATTACTATACTGATAAACGGAGACAACAAATGCAGATGTGTTATTCTCTTTAGTATAAATAAACTACATACAACATTAAAATCTGTATTAAATAAAATACTATATGTGCATGATTTTTTAACAAAAAGTTGGATAAAAGATAAAAATCAATGCATACTTGTATTAGACAAATGTATTCTCAGATTAAAAAAAAAAATTCGCGTTATTGTAAAACCAATATTTTTTGTTTCGCTCAAAATCTAAGAAAAAAAATTGTAAAAACATTAATTAAATACTTATAATAAATTTATATTATAAATGTAAACATCTTTACTTAGCATAGGACACCGAATATTTCGCGCAATTCGATGCCCAAAGGATTGTAGAACCGACTAAACTGTGTGTATATGTGAAAACCAACTTAAACTGAATTTGTGTGTGTGTATATGCAGTCGTTATACTTTATTTGCTGCTATAAAATATTAATATTTAGATACCAAAAATAAGGGTTAAAACTACACACATACAAATAAGCAATAACAATAGGTACAATATTTATTTCATTAGTCGGCTATTTAAGCCGATAATATTATAATTTAAATAAATTAAATAAAAATAACAGACATGTATATAAAAAAAGAGCATTGGATATTAGATACTTGCTTTAGAAACACAAAACTTTACAGTCGTATTTCACATATATCACGAGAGGGTACGAACGCGACGGTTAACTAACGACAACTAGCAATGCCGTTGCCCTCTTACGTAACAATTGACGTAAAACAAAACGGATAAAACTGAATATAATATAATTAACATAAACAGGTAATTGAAAATATGTATGTAAAGATGTGTGTAGTTAATCGGTCGGTGACTGCAGCCGGTGTGCGGTAGAAAGAACAAGGACACAAACTATTGACGTTATTGGCGGCAACAGTGCTAATTATAGAGCATATTAATTCTAAGAGTTTTTAAATGCTCATCAACGCGCTAATTAGTACATGCTTCAAGGGAAAAAGTTAAATTCTAGTTAAAAAATTAAGTTGATTTTAATCAGGCTATTTAACGCTTTTAATTTTGTTTAAATTCACTTTTAACTAAAATGTCAACATTTAGTTGACTTTATATAATGCTATTTAAATTGAGTTTTAGTTTGTCCGAAGAACAATGCAAGTTTTAAGTTTTAGCAAAGTCACGAAAAATTCTTATATCTACATATGTAATAAATATGTATGTCATAAATATATATTGTACAAAAGTTTATTTTTAATTTCTTAATTTTAATTACGCACTTAAATAACATGTATTTCAATATTTGTGTAAAAGATTACACAAAAAATTGCTCTTAAGAAATGTATTAACGGTTTTCACGATTTATTTGTTTTTTATTGAAAATCAAAAAATGTTAGCTTTTAACTAAGTTACTTTTTCTTAAAATTAATTTTTAACATTTGAAATTAACGAAATAAATAATGTAAGTAACTTTGAACAATTTACTCAACCTGTATATTATCATATAGGATTAATTTAATGGTTAAAAAATTAGTATCACCTTGTCCAACCTCGCATTTTTTTAGTATAAAATATTTACCGAATTTATAATAAACTGAGTTTTGCACGGAATCGTTATCTTTCGAATGCAATACATGATTTATATATGAATATATGATCGAATTTAGAACCCTTAAACACTCGAACAAAATGTGATACCACAGTCACTATTGCGGCACTATCACTATATTAACACTGTTTCAAATAATGAAGAATGTCTCCGTAAATAATTTGCCGACTAAATGTCTAATATTCACGAGTGGAGCAAAGGTGTCGCACATCTCTCCGTGACCTCCCTTCGCTTCATCTATGAAAACCGGTTAAGCCGATAAAATATATGTATACTCGTATATATATATATTATATATAGTCGATGTACCCAATATTCACGTAACTACAATAATCGATTTTAAAACAATATATATATATATACGTAAATGTTTTTTTTCGCCGTCATCAACGATTCACAGCGTATAGCCGTGTCCAGTCTGTTTATTTTACCAGTCATTCTAGTCCATTGTGTGGTCTGAATGTAAAATGTATAGCACGCGACCGACTGTATCGTGAACTGTTAAGGAAACTTGACTAAGCGCCATAATGGAATGTCAAATAGCTTTTATCCGTAGAATAATGATTTTTCATTCATATATATACGCTGTGAAATATAATACCTATAACTATAGAGTTCTCGACTAAAAAAAAAAAAAAAATAAATAGTATAAACATTATAACTCTTTATATATATATACACACACACACACACACACACCATATAACGCTTACGATAACAATATAAAACATTAAAACGAGCGAGTATAAGAAAAAAAAATAAAAGTAGATTTTTTTTTCAAACTCAATTCTCAAAATAACAATCATTCTAGTATTCTATATGACAACTGAACAAATTTATATTATTTTAAAGACCAGTAGCAGTCTATATCGCAGGGTTGTGTTCTCGAACAACTTTGCGTCTCGGGACAATATATTTTAACTGCCCTACCCTTTATATTAAAGCGGCACAAGTATAATTGTTTTATTGTTTAAATTATTCAGTAATTATTAGTGTGTAAACGCATTGAAACTTAATTCAAAAATACATGTTACTTGTTAGATGATTTACTTTCACGTTGCTACAGATAATACCGTTTTTACTTATTGCTGTATAGTAAAATATATTTTTATTTTTTTATATGCTATAATTAAATTATAATACAAAAACACAATGAAAATGTATATCGTAACATTTAATAATTAATTTTAAAACTATCTACTAAATTCGAAATGTTACAAGGATAAAATAACCTAATACTAAACTGTTTTATAAACATAAATCATTTAAAATAATAAACTTAATGGATTCTACGAACATCTATTTCTATAGTATGAATTAGGCCAACTGATCAAGAGTACTAGTAGTAAAAATAAGAATTTATTTTGATTATGCTTTTCATTAAAATATTACTATTTTATTTTTCCTGTGTGTATAAGTTTGTCTTCGAAACATTCGTTTATCTTTGAAATAATAAATTATTACTGAATATTCGGTAAGTTGTACAGATGTACAATTGTTATTAACGGTTTTAAACGTCATAAAAGTTTCATAAATAAATTGTTAATTAGAATATTTGTCTTCAATTTATACGGTTATGTAATTATTATTTATATGTTTTCGAGAATTAAACGATTCTTAGAATACTTATGAAAAAACTACCAAAACAATTTGTTATTTTCATTCGACTATTTTGACAATAGTGACAATATGAAATCAAAATGTATTGATCATTTTAAAAATAACACGACCGAGTTTTAATTAAAAGTCACTCGTAATTTACTGAGTTAATATTGCCAAAAATAAGTTGAGTTCATAATAACATAAAATCAAACAAACGCAAGAAGTGAAGTCGAAGTTAGCTAAAACATTAACTTGTCGACTCGTTAATGCTCGACATTGTCCTTAACACACTCCCGTGCCTTCTGAGCGATTCGGTGTAAACAGAGAATCTGGTCTGTTAAATATGTATACACTCATAGGTGTGCGCAGAGGTTAGGTGAAAAAATTTAGCCGATTTTCCTTAAATAGGCCTTACAACCCCCTCACCAAAAAAATGAGAAATTTAATGCAAAATATCAATTCATAAAAAAAATCATATAGTTACTACTTAACGGCAGTGATAAGTAATTTATCACGGTTAGTGGTTGCCGGTCGGTTTATTTTATCGGGTACCTACATTTTTTCGTATCTCACGTGCCACGCGTTAGCGTGTTTTGTAGGTTGAACATTGAACAAAGCCCCGGAACGAATAAAAGTCGTATGAAAAAATACGGACCACGGGGTGTGCCACGGCCCACCTGGCACACCCCGTGCGCACGCCTGTGTATACACCCGTTGCTGGTCTCGATCTGGTCCCGCCGAACGAATTCCACTATAATGTACACATTGACATGCGGGGTCGATGGCACCCCGGGGCGTGTCTAATTCGATTGTGTCGGTGCGCGCGAGCTCTTATCGGCCTAGTCGGATCAAATTCGTTCGGACTTTGTCTCGACCGAATCGAAACACTCACGTCCACGTAAATATATTATCTATACACACACATATATATATATACACGTCCGTAGCTTGGCGTGAGGGTCGACCGGGTGCGGAGAGTTTGATAACGATATAAAATATACGTTTGGAATGTCCCGACGACGGTTTTTGGAATGCTACTTGGCGGCGGGTGGTGTTATACGCGCGACGACGCGTATCTTCCCTTCTAGTGTACGTGTACACACATGCGGTACGTATTTAATCAGGCGCGGATTCAGTGAGTGGCGAAGGGGGCGCTCCCCTCCCCCCGTAAGCTTTGTTTTACTTAGGAGAAATTCCTAAGTATACGAGTTCTGTTAAATATACCCGTAACATTGCTAGCGACAGCGACTGCATCAGCAAAACGCAATTTTTCATCTCTACGGCGGATAAAAACATGGATGAGATCAAGGATATTGGAAGATCGACCGAATGGACTGTCTTTATCATATGAATTATCACACATACACACACACACATTTTATTATGCAATATTCACCCCTTCCCCATCCTCTCCACGTAATATAAATCTGAATCCGCAGCTGTACTCAATGCGTGTGTGCGAGCACGTGGTCGGAGAACGGTACGTCGTCGTTAATGCTTCGCGGGATTACACGCACGCGCGACAAACCGAATTGTCCGTTTGAATGATATGAGGAAAACTTCATGACGGACGCCGGAAAACCGATCGGGGGGGGAAGGGGTATCTAATACAAACGCATGTGTCGTCGTCGTGGTCCGCCGTTTTTATCGACCGCGCGACCGGCGTCACTACGGTTTTTTCTAGACTGTGGCAAACATTTCGTGACGCACCAAACTCATCGTCATATATTTAGTAATAAATAACGCGATTCAAATTTTTTAAGTACGCCGGCTTGAGTTAAGCCGACTAGACTGGGGCAAGTGCACGAGTCGTCCTCAATTTCAAGGTAAATTTGAAAAAAAAAACCTGTAAAAGACAATTTATTTTTAGAAACTACATTATGTAAGGTTTTTTTAAAATTATGTTTCAAAAATTATATCGTCCGAATGATGGCTTTGACGAACGACGCACATATGAAGCCGTTCTTGAAAGTTTTTCATAACTCTCGCCAGCATATCTTTAGGAATTCCGGCAGCTTTTTTACGAATGGTCTCCTTGAGTTCTCCACGAGTTTGAGGACGATGTTTAAAAGCCTCAGGTTTGAAGTACCCCCATAAAGTCGTAGGAGCTCAAATCAGGGGAGCGAAATGACCGTGCAATTGGAATGTTTCGTCAAAGAGGAGCGTTTCCGAGCAGAACGCTCTATCGATGCTCCGACTGCGGTGATGTTATCAGGTGTCTTCGCGGTCTTAGGACGTTCAGCTGGTTTTTTAGACATTGTAGATGTCCTTAATTGTTCGACCTACTTCAAAATGGTTTTCCGATCAGGAACACTTTCATTTGGAACAGGACCGTAGCTAGAAATTTGGTTCGGGGGGGGGGGGGGGGCAGAAAATAGTTGATTCAGAGGAGAGAGATGGATGTCACATGAATATTTCTGTTATCAAAGTAGGAATAGTTGAAATGAAATGTGTTATTACACATGATCGTTCGTGTGCGCGTTTTTCGTCTTGTGTATGTATACATCTATAGGAAAATTCCAGAATTCGCAAAAAATATGCGAGGGTCTATATACGGGATATACCGCTCAACTCTAATCGGTGTAATTTCGCTGTAAAATGATTTTTTGAAATTTGTGGAGTCCATTTGTGCCACACTCTGTAATACGGTAGACGGAACCTAGATTTTCAAACAAAATTTTTTTGGGAGGTCCACAAAAAATTAGTACAACAAATTAATGAAAAAAAAAAATGATTTTAGTATTTTTGGTACTAGAACATTGATCACTACAAAGTATCTGGCTTTGGGGTCCAATACCTCTAGACCCCCCTCTGTAAATCTGCCACTGCTCAGTACTATACCCGTAAACTCTTATCGCCGTCCGGTAACACGTGCAATTACTAGTTCCGTTAAAATATTTGTAAGTTTTATTTATACTCTTTAAACCACGAAGGCACGATATATAATTTATGGACGCTCATAAATGTATTATTTGATTACCTATCTTAATTCGACACATAAAATAAAATGGGAAATATTGAAATACGAGAGCCGTTTTTTATCAACCTCCGATCGCATTGCATAAATGCCAGTTAAGCGACAAACAGGTGGCGTGCGCAGTAGCCGATTGCTAATCTCCCACATCATACGTTTTTCCACTGTCTAGTTTAAGACGTTAGTCTGTACTGAGCTGCAGTTACATAAACATGGTCGCCTTAATTGATTGTCCAGCCAAGTGCGAATTGCGACGCGTTATTCGTTTCTTGTAAGCAGAAGGGAATAGTGCAGCAGAAATTCATCGAAGAATGAGCCGAGTATATAGAGAAAAGTTTATGACGGGTGGTGTTGTACGTGAATGATGTCGAAAATTAAAAAACGGCCGAACTGATGTGCATGATAAAGGGAGTCAAGGACGCAAGTCTGTCGCTACAGACGACTTTGTTCAACGAGTTGACGAAGTGGTTAGAGACAAACGTAGGTTCACCATAAATGCTTTGTCTATGGAATTTCTAAGTTTCAAGATCTTCTCTGTACTTTATCGTTAAGGGACATTTAGGCTACAAAAAATACAACAATTAATTAGCGGCAACATTTTATAATGAGGATATGGGAAGCTTGTTCACAGGTACGACAAATGCCTCGATCGTCAAGATGATTATGCCGAAAAGTAATCATATGTGTACATAATTTTTAGTAATAAGATAATTTTTTTTTTATATTAACTTGACTTTTATTTATTATCTATCGGAGGTTGAAAAAAATGGCCCTCATAGTATATTGGGTACAGTGACGTAGACATAATTTATGAATGGTGGGGTGGGGGGGGAATCAGTATTACGAACGAAAAGTACAAAAAGTTGACTTTGTTCAAACTGACTTTATTTTTTTTCTTTCGAAACATGTATCAAAAATTAAACACATGTTGTTAAATGTTAAAAAAAAAATAATGAAGAGGATTTGACGCCCACATCATTTCTTGTATACACCCCTAATTGTATGGACACTATAAGTTTTTAGGAATCGGACAAATGAAAATCAAATCATCATTTTAAACATTTAAATAAAACTTATTTCAATTAATACATATACATATATATACGTTTCGTGTGTTTATTCTTTTGTTATTTTAAATAAATAAATGGATTAAATGAAATACTCATAAATAATGATTATTCACAAATTTTTGGGCGACGAGGATTGTATAATAAGTTCGGCGGCTTTTTTGTTTTCCAATATTGTATAATGATTTCCTTCGACAAAGTGAACCATGACTGGCGATTCGAAATACTAACGACAAGAAAATTGACAGTTTAGTCAATTTAAATAAAAAAAAAAAAATGTATTAAAATAATATTACCTTTGACAGTCCATAATCTTCGGTTATTGGTAAAACCTGTTCGGTGGGACGTATTAACAGAGTTGGGGTTTTCAAATTACCAACTGGGTTTCCGTCGTAACAAAGAATTGCTTTAATCTTAATGTAAGCACTTGACAATAATTGTTTTTGATAAGTTTTACTGTACACTATGTCATCAGGGACTTTTTCGATGAAAAAACTTAAACGTTCTTCCCACGTATTGATACCATAAAGTTCGGTTATAAACTAAAATCAAACATTATATGTTTTGTTTTTAGAATGTTACTATGTATATTATTATAAAAAGTACAGTAATTTAAATTCCGCAAAACTCACATCATCCGCACTATGAGGCCAAACTAAATCAAGGAACCTCATTATTAGTTGTACTTGAATCTCGTGCTCTTGCGCTTTCTCACCGCGAATTGCCAACTCGGTGGTCATTTTCAAAAATTGCGGAGAACTGTCGATCAACCACAATTTACCCGTGCGATTATTTTTTTCCAACAGTTTCAAAATTTCCAGAGCAATAAGTCCGCCGAAAGAATAGCCGACGATTAAAAACTCTTGGTCAGTTGCCAATCTTTCTTCGATTAACTGCGCGAATAAATTAGCTTTTAGTAAATCAAGTTTAAACAACAAACGGAATTCTTACTTACTGGATAATATGTAGCAGCCATTTCTTCAATAGTAGTCGCAACGCCGATTATGTCGTATTGTAAACACAACACTTGCATGTTCAGATTTTTCGATAAAGGTTCCATCATCGACGAGATGCCTTCGAGACCCGGCACAACGAATAAAGTACGTTGGTTGGTTGTAGGTTGTTCGACCGTAGAACCATCTTCGCACAAAGACGGTATGCGCACAACCGAGTTGTAAGCGGAAGATTCGTCTCCTACGGCCCGTATTAGATAATTCAACCCTACGTCGGATATTTGATTAATCGATTTGGGCTCGGTTTCGCCTTTTTTATCTTTGTCGTCCGAAGCTCCGATCTCTTGCAATTTCGCAAACGTCATGCTCCTGATATCTTGGGGAGTCAAAAACACTTCGAATTGTCTTTCCAACGTTTGTTTGATTTCCACGGCCATCATTGAGTCCATGCCTAATTCCGCCAGCGTTGAATGTAAACTAATTGTTTTCAAATCCCTGAGCCCGAGAATGTTAATTACCGTGTCAACAATGGTACCCGCGTTACTACTGGACGCACGTTTCTCAGCAACTACCATGCTACTGGAAATCGGGCAATTTTTCTGGGTTAACAAGTCGTCCAACACTTCCAAGCAATTGTCGATTTTTTGTTGTAGAGTACCGCCTATGACTATTTCTTGATTGTCTTCGGCCATGTCGGCGACAAGACCAACTTCGCCGATAGCACCCCATTCGATGGCCAAAGCTGGCAGGCCTTCTTTTTGACGAATTTCACATATTCTTTCCATTACTGAATTGGACATACCGTAATTAGTTTGACCAGCATTACCACGACCGCAACTTACGCTCGAGAAGACAACAAAATGTTTTAACTCCGGACACATCGTTCTAGAGTATTTATCAAGGAACGATGTAGCAACGGCTTTTGGTCCAAATGACGTTACAAAATCTTCGTTTGTTTGATTTTCAAAAATGGCATCTTTTAAAACCTTAAGAAAATATATTTAATTATTAATCGCGTAACTGGTTAGCCAATAGTTATTTTAAGTACTCGCATAATGATATCTCATAAGCCCTGAGCAATTTTCTTTTACATTTTTTAAGTCTAAAACTTTTTTAAAACAAATATGCTCACTGAAATTATGTAACAATGTGTACTTAGGATAACTAAACGAAAGATTTTATGACTTTTTTTTTCTTTACTTACTACGGCGAGATTAAAAATGGCAGTAACCGGTCCCAATTGATTTGCTTCGTTCAGTAATTCTTTGACTCCATCTTCAGTAGTGATATCAGCTTTTGAAATGACCACTTTGGCTCCATAAGATTCCCAAATACGAATTCTCATCGCTTGGTATCCATTACGGACACCTGTTCTCGTTGTCAGAATAATGTTTCTTGAATTTCGTAAAACCATCCAGTCGGCCAGTTCGAGACCAAAACCTCCAAGACCGCCTTTGAAAATATTATAGTTATTAACGAGTATTAAGACCTATAACTGTATTATTATGTTTAAATCTAATATAGTTCTTATAATAATTACCACAAATAATGCAAGATGATTTCTTGTCGAATGTTACTTTCGGATAAGCCATTTTAGTAAGGGGTGTTGGTTTGATAAAACGTTCTTCTTCTTCGGGTCGGATTTTGATGAGTACCTTACCAATATGTTTGCCTGCGCCCATATACCTAAATGCTTGTTCTATCGAATCGTTTTCGAAAACCGTGCGTACCAATGGCTTTATGGCTCCGGAATCAATGCCTTCTTGTACTTGACGTTGTAACTGTTGTTTCCATTCTTTTGGACTGTCGAAAAACGTGTCCAACATAACACCGTGGAAACTGATTTCCTTTAAAAACACTTCCATACCTAAACGGAAATCAATCGATTGAGTTTCGTCGAAACATCGTGTAGAAAATATAATATAATGTGTCGTTCCACCTAACATGCTGTTGTTGGCCAGATCGAATTTGCCGATTTCTAAAAACCGTCCACCGGTCGCCAAACACCGGACCGACGCTAAAAGTTTCTCCTCGGCCAACGAATTGAGCACCATGTCTACCCCTTTCCCGTCGGTTTCCATCATGATCATTTGTTCGAACGACGTGTCCCTCGAGTTCCCGATGTGGCTTTCTGGGATCTGTAGGCGACAATTCGTCAATCGCCGTTGGCGGACCCCGTTACGGACGTGCTCACCTGTGGGAAATGGGTTTTGATGAATTCCCTTTTCTCCGGCGTCCCGACCGTCGTGAAAATGTCGCATTCGTAATAAAGCGCCAGCGTGATAGCGGCTTGCCCGACACCGCCGGTCCCGGCGTGGATGAGCACCGAGTCGCCGCGTTTCATCCGGCCGCTGACGACCAGCGCGTAAATCACCTAAATGGGAAAACGAACGTTTTAACGTCCGCGGCAGATGAGACGCGGACGCGCCGCCGTACCGTCCCGTAAACGACCGGCACCGTCGCCGCTTCTTCCATCGACCAACAGTCGGGTATTTTCCACGACAAGTGCGGGTCGCATTCGAGCAACGTGGTCAACGCCCGCGACGTCACCATGCCCATGATCCGGTCGCCGTTCTCGGTGCGGCCCGTGTACTCGAAACCGATCACGCTCTCCACGTTGATACGGCCTCTCGCGACGACTTCGGGTGCCAGCTTAGCCGTCGCCAGCATGATGTCCCTGAAGTTCAACGCGGTATAGTAGACGTGCACAATGTCCGACTCTTCCGGCGCTTGGGTGTACGGGACGAGCGACCCGGCCAACCATTTCAACGAGGACAGGTCGCCGCGGACGGTTGTATTCGCGTACGCGTGATGCACTTCCATTAGAGACGGTGGCGGGAGCAGTAAATGTCTGTACGATCCCCAGACGTTGTCCTTGTAAACGTTCAACGCTAAATCTTTCTTCAGTTGAGTCTTATACAACGGATCGTCCAAAGAGAAAACCGGCGCGCACGTGTCCGTTACAAACACACATCTAAAGCATACGGTACGAATAGTTTTTAAACGTTCAGTTCGATAAAATATTGGTACCGTTTTATTTTAACGACTAATTGACGTTTATTAGTTGTTTTTCGACCAGACGTAACGCGATTTGCACGCTAATATCAATGGAAATATCATATTCAAATCGACTGCCGGGAAGGGAGGAGGACGCCAATGTCCAAACGACATATACATTAGGAATTCATAAATCAATAGCAATTTATAATGTCAGGTTAAACGCAATTAACTATGCAATTGATTGCAATATTGCACAGTCAGCAGAACGACGAATAACAAAGTATGCGAATATGGAATAACAACCTGAATATACAGACTCGCACGAAACTATATTCGTGAATGCGAAGTGCAATAAGAGCACCAAAATTAAACATAGTCTTCTATTTTGAAAACTAATTTGGATCCACTAGTGTATGTCCTATATGTAATATAAGAAGTGGATTTCGAATTTTATTTTTTAAAAAGTGTAGATAAGTGAAAAATACAAATAGTGTTGCTATATAATCTGGAAAATAGATAAACAGACGCCAACGAATTCGAATTAGTTTTCAAAAATTAAAATCAAATATCATATTAAACTTTCTCTTCTTATAAAAATTATCATATACCTGGTTCTATCACCACCGGGTTCTTTACGGATACAATTGAATAGTCCGATAATACCGTTCGTGGGATCTTTTTCGGCGACAAGAATGATTTTTTGTTTTACCGAAGCATCGTCAGCTTTTAATATTTTTTGTAACACGGGTAACCATGAAAACTCTGTACTCGATATGTTAATGACGAGTGGAACGATATTTTGCTCTAAAGGCTAAAGTTTAACGATTTAATAGATATAGATCAAACCACAAACGACAAATGCATATTTGATATTTCATACCTTTCTAACTAACAATAGTCTTTCTTGTTCGAACGAAGCATCTAGACAGATGTCCACAGAATTTGTCGACGATTCGACATTCAATTTTTCGCGTGTCAATAAAAATCCACCCGGTTTGAGTGTGGAGAAAACTTGTTCTAGTAGTTTTGAGTCGTCTAACACTCCCGATCCAACGGTTAAAAATACCGATTGGTCTGTGGGCAGTTTTTTATCTTCGACCGTTATATTCGATTCTAGTTCCTTCAGCTGAGGATGACTCCCGTCAGACAGAATAGATATTTCAGGCTAAGAAAAAGTAAAAAAAAATCTCTCCAAATATAATCATAATACACACATTTAAAAATATAATTTATAATATCCAATAAAATAATATAGAAAAAGACAAAAAAAAAAATAAGAAAAAACTATAAATTAATATACTTGATATTAATAAAAAAAAAAAAAACCAATTTTCTTTATTATAATACCTGTATGAGTGGTAAATCAGCCAAGACGTTTAGAATAATGGGACTGATAATTTGTACGTCAGGATTGAAAGTTTTGTTCAAAATTTCAATGGTTTTTACTTTGATGCTCATGAGGTTTTCAATGACCAAATGCAAAGCAATTCGAACTATTTCTTCCAGCGTATATTCCTAAACATATAAATATACCGTCGCAGTCATTTACTGTGACCCATTTGATCGTTTACTTCGATTTACCATTTTACTTATATTCGGCACGAACGTGTATTTTTCTAAGACCGGATCAGCTAGCGGTTTCCTTTTAGCAATAGCGTTTGCATGAAGCCCCCTGATTTCTACACCACCAGACTGAATGAGATCAATTTCCGGATACACATAAACGGGAATTTCTATAAATTCATCAACGTTCGATTATAATGTTTTGAAACAATTTAAACATAAATTATAATAAAATAACGTTTAATCACCTGGTTTCTCTTCTGGCAGAGTTTGTAATAACAACGAATGTTTTTTCACGTTGATAAACAGTTTCTGTAGTGAAGTCGGAACAAAAAGTGCTCGTGTGTCTTCTCTCAAAATTTGTATTTGTAACATATTATCCATAAACGCCACCCAATTGTTAAACCATCCGACTCTTCCGATAGTAGCTGTACATACAGAAGTAAAAAAAGAAAATCCTCCAATTGAGTATATAAAGAAAAAATATCCAATATTATTATTCAAACTCACCGTCTAGGTTCACTCGATTTAAACTCCTAAACAATCCTTTATAATTATAACCCCGGAGTCTTAATTCTTTGTAAATATCCTTATTGCTTAAATCCGTATCGTTGGGCTCGTCCGGATGTGGAGGCATATCGATCATATCTTTGTTGACATCGGTAGGAATGTATAACCGGCCAGTAACGACTGGCGCTCCGCTCTCTACTACCTCGAATGTACCACTGCCTTTTTGTACCATTACGATGAACTCGACATTACCGTCTTTAGGAATATTGGTTGCTCTTTGGAAACGAACGTTTTCAAATACCACCGGCACTTCGGAATATAATTCTCCGCGCATCAAAGCGAGTGTTTCCCATGCCATTACCTATTTATATTAAGGCAAATATAAAGATATTATTGGTTTTGTGATTTACGAATGTTAATGGAAACCTAACATGTTCTTAACTTAAATCTCTATAATAATGCTTGACAACAAATATAACAGTAAATACTGTCTTCTAATCAAACGTAGATTTAAACTTTGAACAAAATATTATTTTTTACGAATATTTTTATGTCTATTAATATAGGTATATAAAAGTCTGCTCCGACTATTGAATAAAAATTATGTGAATAAATGAATAAAACAATTATATATATATATATATATAATAATTTGCTCATAAATTAGGATTGTATTTGTTACCTTTCTTTCTAGATGTAAACAAATTGGCATCCGACTCTAACAGGAAAGTAATCATGGAGAGAATCATGACAGATTTTATTAATTGTTAGTTGTTACTATTATTACTATTTATAAATAGTATATTAAATATTTTAAAACACAGGTTGATATTAAATTGTTGTACAACAATTCGAATACTAAAAGTAAATAAAAACTTCATTCGAAATTTCAAAACGTTCAATGTATTAACAAAAATAACAATACGTACCAAGTATCCCGTCGCTGGAAACAGATTTCTTCCATCAATGACATGACCGGATAAATATTCGCATTCGTCGTCTTTTAACGATATCGAAATATTTCGCTCGCCCGATTTAATTTTGTCTTGTACGCGATACATTGTCACGTACCAATCTTCTGAATGCTCCCACCGCACTAAAGGCGCAATCATCGGTGTACCTCGACTTACCGGAAATTCAACGTCCGGATAAAGTTTACTGATTTTCGGATTGAGACCGGCTTCGAATATTCTTTGTAAAAAACAAAAATTATTATAGGTGTATGAAATAAATAAAAACATATTTTTACTTTTATTTGTATATACAGGCCACAGGATGATGATTTTTTTATCATGGTCCAGGCTATATCTCAGGGAGTATATACAATTCATGTTAAAATTTGTCAGACAAATTCTTTTACGAATTAAATTTTTATATTTTTACATAGTTTTAATATAATTACAACAATCTTTTATCCGTTAAACTTTCAGTTTAAAAATAAATGGTACCAACGATTTTAGTTATAAATTCTCAAAGAATATATTTTTATGATTCCTAACTTTTTGATCTCTTTCTCTGATACCCTTTTCGATTCTCTTCTTCCTCTACAGCAAAAGGACACATAAGCACCAATAATTCAAGCTCTATATCTCATTCAAAATCATCCTCCGGAAAAGTACTTAATTGTTTCTGACTCTTAATCCATTTTGTATTAAATTTTGGCTAATTCATTCAACTCTTATATTTCTCCTATTACGCTTCGTATTCGCTCATTAATTACTCATTTTGAAAATCATAGTATACAATTTTTATGGAGCCCATATAATGTGGACATTGAGAGAAATTAAATAACAGATTTCCTCCTTAAAGCTACCAAACATTTCCATCACAAACACTCTCTAACTAAGATATCCTTCACAGATCTCTTGGTTTCTTAATTCCAGTTTCCTATGACATATATTATTGCGTTTACTAGGCTAAGATTAGGTCATAATCGCCTATCTGCGCACTCATTTTATTTGGATCTAAATTCATCTACTCATTGCCCTCTTCATGTCTCACCAAATATTGATGATTTTTCCCATCTTATTTCCCCACTAATCCAGTCTTTCCTCAGCTAAAAAAATCTTTTCCGTTTCCTTTTAAAAAATGACATAATTCCTAATTCCTGCAGTATCCTTAACAATTTTAATCCTTAGGTTATAATTAAAGTTATTCAATTATTTTCAATATAGGATTTCATTTTATAGTTATAATTTTATTTGCTTATTATGATATATGTATACGTATTACTTTTAAATGCTAAGCTAAAATGTGTCGAACATAGTTTAATAAAAAAATAATTATTTTTTAGGAATTTACGTATTTTTCATTCATTCTATCATTTTTAAAATTATATGATTATTTCTTAAGTAATAGGAATTTTAATTTATGACATGATGAAATAAATAGGTACAATAGTGTATATTAAAAAAATACTCTCTTATTATTCGTATTATCTCTTATTACACTAGTATTTAGACATTTTTTTATGTTGGGGATGAGACAATGAATTACGTTTTTCTTATTGACAAATATCCTAAAAAACTATTTACTGTCTAGGTATATATGCTAAAATACTTTTACTATAGCATACACATAAAGAAAAAATAGCTAAAGAGGGGAGGATCTACTCCGTTTTAAACCGTATCAACTCGTAAATAAGCTACCGCACTCTCTAAGTTGATTTATCAACAATTTACAAATACGGTACAATCGTTTCCAGTGAACTACCTATTCAAGAAACGACTCCTATGGCCAAATATTTAAGTAATAATTTATTCATAAACAAAATATTGAAAATAGAAGTAAAATGAAAAAGCATTTTCATTTATTTATTTTAATTAGTTCTATACGATAGTGTAGAAAAAAATATAGTTTACCATTTTTAAATCAATAGTTTAAATTTGTTTAAAATATAAGTAGTGGGGATATAATATGAAAATAGTTTATAACTATTGTTTAACGATGTTTTTAATGATTTAATAATGAACAAAAAACACATAAATAAATTTTTTTTAGAATCTTAGCTGATAATCACTAGCCCATGATAAAAACAAATCATCCTGTACATATTATATTGATAAAATCATGACCGTTCTTACTTTCCCAAAGCCGATAACAGATATCCGAGTCCGTCTTCGTGATTTCTGAACGCCAAGTCGACATTGGTAATATTCTTCTTAGGCGTTCGATTCAATATATCTTGCAGAACACCGTGTGGTGATAATTCGATTAGCACGGATCCTTTCGGCACATGCTCGAACGTTTCGTCAAATAACACTTTGCTCGACAAATTCTTTGCGCAATATTCGGCGGAACAATACTTCGCTCCGCCCATTGCCCACTGTTCTTCCGGTACTGACGTACTGATCCATTTGTCTGTCCGTAATTTGGGATTCAACACGATTCTTTTCAAATATTCCAATAACGACGGGATTGCTTTTTCGACGAACTTCGAATGATAAGGCGTGTTCATTACGTTAATTATTTGCGTCGGAATATCTTTCGATTTAAATTGAACAATAAATTGTTCGACAGATTCTTTTAAACCGGATACGGTACAACTGTCTTGTGAATTGTGACAAGCGATTTCGACATTTGTTGGTAGCAAGTGTTTGATTTGATTATATCCAATACCGATAAAGGCCATCGCACCTAAAGGAATCTTCGAGTTTAATATGGCCAAGCCATAATAATAAGCCACTTTTATAGTTTGTTCGGCTGTCAAACAACCGTCAGCGTATGCACACCCTAATTCTCCAATCGAATGTCCGATAACAAGGTCTGGAGTGATTCCGACAACCGTTAAAACATCGAACAACGCAATCTAAATGGGGAATTTTTTCAATATGTAATTTAAAAACTTTATTAAATAATTTTGGTTGATATTTAAAAACAGAACAAACAAATTAAATATTTACTTGCATGGCTGTGATTCCCACAAAATAGTTTACTGTATTGCTCAATACGTTAAGATCGGTATCGGTTATTATCTTTATTAAATCAATTCCAAACTGCTTCAAAACGTTATGACTCTTAAGAATCGATTCGTTGAAAACTGGTAACTTCATCAGCGGTGTAGCCATTCCAGTCCATTGGGAACCAATACCAGAAAACACAAAACACACAGGACGTGGTTCGCCTGAATAATACTAAATAAACACGTTTGCGGTTAATCATTTTGTAAATAATACTCAAGGTGATTTTTTTTTATCATGGACCACCAATTATCCGCCAAGATTTTAAACAATTTTTTTTTAGTGTTTTTATTAATTATTAAATCTTTAAGGGTTAATTTATGGATATTTTTTTTAAATTATAGCCCACCTTTTTTTACAAATATAAATTTTTGATTTTCAAATGACAACCTATATTTTTCCCCATTATTTTAAGTACTTAAATAAATAAATGAAAATGCTCTTTCATTTTTATTCTTAATATTTCGTCAATGAATAATAGTTACATAAATATTTAAATAGGAAGTACATGAGCAAGCTAAACATTTGGCGTAGTTCAGTGGAAACAGTAATATCCGTGTCTTTATCAAAGTGACAATAGCAATGAATAAAATCACTCACCAAATGCGATTAGCTGTGATCAGCCTGCAGAACACAATAATAACAAAAGGTATCGGTATGTCCATAATACACACAAATCGTTTACATTTTTAACAAAGTGTCTTCAAGAAGGGTAAATTTTCAATATCTACTACAGTGTTTCTCCACTATTCAACGCTTCTTCTTCTACTTCGCCTTTATCTCAAACAAGTAGAGTTAACTATTCTAATTTTTGTTCTTCACTATTTATAACCATCTCCTTATTTCCACAAACTCATTAATGACCTCCATCCACCTTTTCTTTAGCCTATCTCTACCTCGACTTTCTTCTACCACTAAATCACTTACCTTCTTAACTAACATATTATCCTTCCTTTTTCCAATATGCCTTAACTATCTCACCTCATTCTCTCTCATTTTTCCAACTATAGATGTAATTTTTAAACTACATTTTATATATTTATTCCGAATTATATCCAACCTAGTAACACCACACATTCATTTTAACATTGTAATTTCTGCTAATTTCACTTTCTCTTCATCCCCTTCATTCAATGCCCAACATTCGAAACTACATTTTTATAATATTTTCTTCCTATTATACTAAATGGGACTTTTTTTCTTGCAAAATACACCTGTCACTTCTCTTCACTTTTATCTAGCAACGCCGTTTAACATGGCACATATTCTTCAATCTCTCCATTTTTTTGCATTTAGCAGAACCTAAATATTTGAACTCTTCAACCAGATTTATAATATCACCCTCATGTTTTATTGTATCTCACTAACATTATATCTTCCTCTCATATCCCAATGTAAACTCTAAATATTCTATTTTAGACGTATTTATTCTCAATCCATTTTTCTCCAAAACTTCTCTACATTATACTAGTTTATATTCCAATACTTAAGTATTCTTACTATTCAACGTGTATTAAATTTATGCTTATTAATCAAAAATATCCATCATACTTAAAAAAACAACATTATTAATTCCCATAAAAATATATTCCCGTGAGAATTTATAATTAAAAACATGTGTATGTTATGTTACCATTTTAAAATCAATAGCTGATATTATAGTTATAATAAATAAAGGATGGGATAAAAAATTAAAATAATAAAAAAAAATTCGAATATGCAAAAAAACTTTTTAAAAAAATGTAATAAAAATTATTTCCCCAGATAAAGCCTAGTAATAAAAAAATTACCATATATACATACGTAAGAGTACGACTTACTTGCAAGTTTATCGGATAGTTGTTTTCAGCATTTTTCGCTATAATAGTATATCCTCTATAAATATGTCCGGGAATTTGTTCTGCTTGGACGTCTTGTAACAAACGAACGTATTCTTTATCCAGTGGTCTTGACAAGAACTGCAATCGAACAAAACATTGCACAATTGATTAAGTACACGCAAAATATCAATAAAACTTACGTCGTTGAGTATAACATTCACGGCTTCTTCAGTTCTACCCGATGCTACAACCAATCTTGGCAAATCATCTTCAGGAAGCCCGTTGTTGATTTTATTTTTTTTATTCCAGTTTAGGAGCACGTGGCAATTGGCGCCACCAAAACCAAACGAATTAATACCGACCATACCGCCGCTCCACGGGGTTTTTTCGGATACGACATTTATGCGACCGTTATAAAATGCCGTGATGTCCTCTCTCGGCGTGTTGAAATTTATGTTCGGAGGTATGTACCCGGTTTCCATAGCTATGATGACTTTAGCCACGGAACACAGGCCCGAGGCGGGTTCGGAATGGCCGATATTCGATTTTACAGAACCGATTAGTAAAGGTTCTTTGCGACCGGGGCAAAACACATTCTCCAGAGCTTTCACTTCTTCCGGATCACCGACCTGTGTACATAAGCGGTAATTCATGTTAAAAACGTCATAAAAACGTATGTTTAAATATTCAACTAGTGTATTACTTTCGTTCCCGTGCCGTGTGCTTCTATCCACGCTAAATCGCTGGGTTTGACTTCGCATTCTTCGTAAAACTCTTCCAACAACCTTTGCTGTAATGGTCCGGAAGGGTAGGTTATACCTTGTTCCTTATATCCGTCACAATTGGTCTTCGCGTGTATCACTCTCGCATATACTCGTTTGGCATTTTTCGCTTTTTGCAAGTAAAGAACGCAAACCGCTTCTGACCTCACATAACCGTTGGCCGATTCATCGAAAGATTTGCAACGGCCGTCCATACAAAGCACGCCTAAACGCGCAAACTGCAGAGATACATAAGGATGGAGACACAGATTACAACCTCCGACCAATGCAGAATCACAGTGTCCATCTCTGATGGACTTATACGCATGTTCTAGTGCGTATAAACTCGACGAACAAGCCGAATCCACCGAATAACTAGGGCCTATATAGTACATTTTAAATATATATTTATAATATAAATTCGTTTTATAAATTGTACATAAAAATAATAACTATTAAGAGAATACACATATTTTCTAAAATTAGTTACCATTTACACCCAACCAATAGGATATCCTATTGGCAAGCATGGCTCGAGCACATCCAGTCAGTCCGAAACCGTTTACTTGAAGTTTTTCGTAAAACCAAGTTTTCTCTGACTCGCTGAAGCAAGCTCCAACAAATACTCCTGTTTTTGTACCTTTTAATGATTTTGGAGAATTTCCTAAAATAATATCAAAAATTAATGTATGACGTGAATATAATAAAAAATATATATAACATTTATACTAATGCTGAATGGAAACAGCTGAATGGAAAAAGAATAATACTCCTTTATACCCAAAGAAAGATATCCATCCAAAAAAAAAAACTGTTTTTTTCTAAATTGTTATTTGAATACAAAACTTGCCTATACAATTTATGTGATATATTTATCTTACCTTAACTTCCTAAAATATCAGATAATTATAATCACTCGTTTCTTTATGTTAAACATTTAATGAGCTGGAATATTATTTCGTATTTTGGAAATAGTATAATTTTTCCATTCAGCTGTTCCATTATCAATTAATAAACAATGCATTTTGATAACAGAGTATATAATTATATACATAAGAATTGTAATTCATAATTTTTTTAAATGAATCCATAGTTATCTTTTTAGTTAGATACGTAATTAGGTTATACAATATTATAAAATTATTATGATTTTAGAAATGATATTGCTCTAACATCTTCCTTAGACCGTATTAATTATTAAGGACTAAGGTATATACAGCCCCGTATTTAGGGGGTCACAAAAAGACAGGTGCCAACGGTGATGATTGAAAAAAAATTGACAAATTAGTGAAATTTGCTAATATTTTTCTTCTTTAGCTTATTAAAGTTTATTAAGGTCATTACTTCTACACACAACTATCTCCATTCGTCACGATTTCCATCCAATTATCTAGAACCATCAACTCCCAGTAAAAGGCGATCAATTTTCAATGTATTGAAACATCTTGGTTTGGTCTAGTGGTCTTTTACCTTTTGGTGAATACTCCAATGCATTCATAGCTATATTTTCAGATCTCCATACATGATATAACCATCTCATCTTACATTATTTTATTTCGTTTACTTCTTGTTCTTCAAAAAGTTATTTTAATTCAGCATATTTTGAAATTATTTCATATTATCCACTCTGTTCATTTTTTTAGATTCACATACATATTCTTCTCATATATTTTCTTTCTAAAACAACTAGTTTATTTTGTTGTTGGCCACGTTTCATATGCGTATAAGATGACTGGACGTACCAAGCTTTACAAAGCCTCGCATTTGATTTTTTGGATGTAACTTCGATTTAAACATTTTGTGTAGAATAAAATAACAATTGTTCCTTGCAATCATAAATAACTGTATTTACTCGTGGTAGTTATTTTGGCCATTCAATTCTGCTCTTGGATATTTAAAACTGTCCACTCATTCGAATCGATAGTTTTCTATATGTATTCTCTTGTTGCTGATCCAGTCGACTAGTCTTTTTTACAACCATGTATTTTGTCTTCTCCATTAATTATTAATCCTATTTTATTTCATTTTATTTTAATTTAATAATAAATTTTAATATTTTACTAGCCTGACCAAACTTATGGATGGGAAAGACCAAGTTTTTTTACATAAATTAGACTCATTAAATTTAAAATCACAAAATTCAATAAAAAATCCATCTATGAGAAGGTTCATTTTTATAAACATTTGAGGAAACAATGCCTAAAACAAAAATATTCAACGGTAAATCAGTTACGTGATTTGGCAATGGTGTTTAAAAAAAATAACATTTAAACGTATCAATTTTCCAAGTTTTGAAGATATTTACAAATTATATATTATTAAATTACAAACAACACGGATAATCCGGTATGTTGTATCATTTATCATTATTCATTTATAAGCATTTATAAGTATTTTGTAAAATATCTAGAATCACTATGCATTATATATATAATGCCAAAAGTCGAGTAGGCAATTTGATAAAAATTAACAATATTAAAAACTTAACTTTTATTTGAAATTATTGAATTTCAAACTTCAACGGCCATAATAAATAGCCCACTATTTTTAAATTTTTATGTTTTCTATTATTTTGTTATCACGAAGTTACAAATGTTTTACCAATTTAAATCAATATTTTATAAATAGAAAGAATTATATATTTTTGGAGGATATAACCATGCAATTAAAAATTGTTTTGATCGTCAGGTCAGCACCTTCATTGGCAATTTCCTTACTGTTAATTCTAATATTAAATGGTACCCAAATTAATTCAATATCCTTATGAATGACTATTAATTCAGATAAGGTTTTTTGAACGATTTCATTTTTTTGGACAGCGGATTTTTAAGTGGTAATAGAACATTTAAAGAATTATACTAATTTCATTTGATTTAAGGGAGTTGGCTGGCTTAATTGTTTCATAAATACTTGTAATACGAATAAATTTGTAATGAGTAATAATGATTTATTTTTACACTATTATGACGATTGGCGAGCTATAATACTGTATAAGAAAGCTCAATAAAAAAAATAATGATCTATCATGACTTTTATGATATTTCGTCCATAAGTATTTAGTAGTATACGATATTTTTTACCTCAATAAAACATAATAAATCGATTTTTAATTTTGTCAAAAACAAATTTGGCATTCTTTATAATGCCTGGGTAATGTTTAAAATAAAATTGATTATTATATGTTTTATTAGCATTGCCCAAAGCTGGTCGACATTATGTACATTTCCATTAACATATATGTTAAGCGAATGAATAAATTGAAAAAAATTTAGAGTTTCATAAATGCAAATTCATTTTGAATTATTTGGCCATTCAATTCTTAACTCTAATCATGAGTCATAATTTTTAAGTGATTATCATGAAAATATAATTTTATCAATATTATAAATTTCATTTCTACACGACTTGTGTCTTACATCATTTACAGTTATAAAGTACGTTCTAAAATTAATGTTTTCATACATACGAAATCATAAATTATTATTATATATTTTTAAAAATAGGGTACTACGCACTAAGCACATTGCTCGCTTATTGGTATATAAGGAGACCTAGATAAAGTGGTGTTTTAATATTATATGTTTTAACTTCATTGTGTATACTAAAAAATTTTAAAAAAATCATGTTGAATTCTTTACCCGAGTCTACAATTGCTTCGTACGATTTTTCTAAAATTATACGACACATTGGATCCATTGTGTGCGCTTGTTTGTAATGAACACCAAAAAACGCCGCATCGAACTTGTTCACCAAATTCAATTTTCCTGTTCGCTGAGGGATTTCCGGATGTTCTATAAAACACGTAGACATAATATGATATATAATTAAATCGACGGCGACAAGTTTAATATATGCATTTACAGAGCGATTTGTCTATCACGAGCTAGCCAAACACAAAAATTAACTTAATTTATTTATTAAATATAAATATTCATAAAAAAATTTCTCTGTACATTATAATATTAGCTCGGGGAACTCGTAGTATTTTCTTGTTTTTTGTCCTTTCTGCATAACCTTAGAACGATACGAGTATGAAATATTAATTGTCTCGTTCTCCTATGAAGTCAGAAATAGAACTTATCTTTTACTTCTAATGCTACTTGGCTAATTTAGAGTTTCTAGAAGATTGGAAGCTGTCGTTCATATAAGGGTCGTGTATAGGGCAATTATATGTTTTTTTATACAGTGTGTTTGTGTGAAACGTAAATAATGGTTATACCGTGTGAGTGCACCGTAACAATGATTGATTCAACAATCATTTACATAACAACATTGAATTTAACATGAAATGTCACTTCCAACGTATCGATATTGATTTGCCAATACGATAAGAATTTTGAAAACATATTTGAATTCGGTTTAAAAAAACCACTTTTCCACTTTTTTTCGTGAAAAAAAAAATATAAAATGTGAGATGTCCATTTACGTAAAAAATAATGCGGAAAAAATCGGATATCAGGTAGACTTGACACGACAGATTTATTCAAATCTGTTATCCCCGAACTAGATCAATCGTCGTTGCACAAATTGAAAAAGGTGTAAAAATGACCATGGCTTACGTGTTGGGCAGAGACTGAAAATAATACTTTTCCCCCCATAGTGAAATAATTAAATAAATATCTAACGCCAGAGCAGTAATTTATTGGAAAACATATCGCGACGTATGTTATTTGTTTGTTGTACGCGATTTCGTGTGTGTTTCACATTATTATCGTTCCGGTAGTTTTGTTATGTTTGTGTCCGTCTATCGGACAGCACACGGTGAAATCACCACGCCACGCAGGTATCTAACCGTGTGATAGCTAAATTTGAAAAGTAGCATATCCTGCAGGGATTGCACGTTTACACGTCCGTTTTGTAAAACGTCTGCTAACAATGAAGCGACTTGATTTTTCCCGTTTTTAAACCGCGTGTCAAACAACATTTGAACGAAAACGGCGTGCGGATCTCCCGAAAATATTTCCCTCTTTAAATCCGACAGCACACGTTTAAACTCTAGACTTGACACGAACGCCGCCACGATTTCGTGTTCCGCGCAACGTGAAATTTCCTAGTGTCGTCGGAACACGAGGTTTTTGAAGTCGATTACTACGCAGATCGTATATTTTCAAGTACAAATAACGTAATGAAATTTATTTATTTATTATTTCGTTGTTGTTTACCGATGGTCCATCTTCTATCGTCGTCGGAAATCAAGTCCACTTTGTTGAAAAGATTATCGGCGAAATCCGGCAGACCGTCCGAATTCGGAAACGATCCGGAAAACCCGGATATGACGATCTCGTCGCCGGGATCGCATTTCACCAGACGGCGACCGGCCTTCAACGCGATCTCCCTGTCTGTTTTGATCTTAAGCTCGATGGCTTGTTGTCTCGACATGGCGGCTGGCTGTGACTGTAACAGAGTACGATTTCGACGGTGTCGGGACACTGTATACACCGATACGTTATTATAGTGCAAACACGTATTGTCGTTTTGCCCGGTCGACGATCGCGGGGGGGGGGGGGGCACGTGAAAAGACGGACGTATTTTATTCACGTTTAATTAATACTACACGCGCGCGCACAGGATGCGCCTGTCGATTTGCATATATATATTGTTGTACAAGCACGACCGACTGCGCGGGTCTTAAGGTCGTCAAGATCGTAGATCATCGCCGCGTCTGATCGAATAATTTATACGCATTACCAGTCCCCGAATAATACGTAACGATGTATGCGACCCTTGCGGCAAACAACGCGCGTGTATTTCTGAACATGATGTACGCTTTATGACGCGGTTCGAAATACGTTGTTGGGTAGAAAATAACGAATAAAACACGGGGGCAGGATGAAGACCGGACGATGATTTTTGTTGACATTATTCAAAAAAAAAAGAACAAAACAGAACAAAACCGCGACAATACACGAACAAATTGTTCAGGGAAAAAATTAACATTTTCCATCGAGTACGTACGCGATTTTTTTTTTTTTCAATATTAATTATATCTGCCGCCAAACGCAGTTTACTGTGTTGTAGGGTGGTGGCCAGTCCAAATTTTAAGATGTCCGGCACAACACGAAAATCCTGAAACGCATACTCTTTTATTTATTTGTCTTGTGTTCGGGACACGATTCACTGAAACCGGTTACGTCCCGGACAACCCTCACTGTATTCTAAACATTACATTTGAAAAGCGAACACGTCTGTTGCGTATACGTACATTGACTACTACTTGACGTGTCCGATGATGGTTCGCGATCGAGATTATACGGGAAAACGTCAACGTTTTAAACTCATTTACACACGCGACGGGCGTAACTCTTTTAACGAGTTTATTATTATTTTGTTTTACCAATTACAATTACAGTATTTATTTACACGTCGGTTTGTATCGATATCACAATAGGATCGATTTTTAAATCTCTATGAATAAAAAAAATCTCTCTCTCTCTCTCTCTCTCTCAACCCTCACTTGTCACAATAATTAATGAATAAAATAAAAATGATAATATCCATTACCCAAGTACAACAAACATTGTGTCAACAAAAAGCCCGTAAGAAACACACTATATAACAGTGTAAATTATAAGATTTATTATAAGGTTTGTTATTTGAGTATATTTGTTATAAACACACAAACAATTTATAGATAATATATACATACAATAAATGATAGAATACATGTTTATTAAATATATGTCACTATTACGCGAAATCAAAAAATTATCTAAACGGGAGTATGGTACAAAAACACAAAATAAAACTAGTTTCACATAAATACACATCGATATTTTTATTTCCATTGGCAACGAAATAATTGGGACATATTTTGCATATTCTCACAAAATTGACATTCAACATTACTACTGCTCAGTTCAACTAAAACTATACACGATCTATGTTTCATTCGTTTATCAGTTAAATGAAAAATTAACAAAATTAACTTATAGTACAATTTTTGATTGAAAATAAATGTTAAAAAAAAAATCAATGAACAATTTGGTAACCTTGCAAGAAAAAATAATGTATAACTTACCGTCCGCAATGATAAAAAGATATTATATGTTAATAAAAAAAATTTCCTTAATCAAAAATTATCCAATGATTACTGATGTTTTTTACTGAGAAGGTAAACACAATGGCAAACTTATTCGTTCAGTCCAGGGTGAAAAAGAGTCAATCGATAAAACACACTGTTGAATTATTCATGAATTTTAAATACATATAACAGCAGCAAGGTTAATGGGAAAACAATTGACTTATACATGAGGTGTCCAATTGATTGAAGAATTAAACAATTTTTAAAAAATTAAAAAAAAATTAACACGATCAATAAAGACATTTTGTGGTGAACAAATCCAAAGAGGTCATTGTTCTCTGTTTTTTACATACATACATACATATACATATATATAAATAGATAGATATATAATTTACATCGAACCACTCTATTTGCCAGACACATTAGTAGAATTTGAAGTTAATATTGTTGTCGCGTTGACGTTAAGAATTGTTTGCTTCTGCCAACAGGCTTTTCATCAGTATATGATCATAAGTCAAGTGTAGCTTTAGCACCAAAATTCCAGCTTTTGAAGACATTCTACGTCGTATTTAACATTCCTTCTCAATCAACTTATCTAATTTCAACCACTGAAACACAAACAAATAGCTGTAATTTAAAATATTATTTTATCGTTTGGGACTATAAACATATTTGTTCGAAAAGTAAATGGAACAATACATAGCAAACAACATAGTAAATACATATTTACAATACATAGTAAACAACATTAATTTGTAATACCTTAGACTTAAACTATATTCAACATTAATATTGACAAAATAAACTTAATTTTTTTTTTAACATTAACTAACCTAATGGTTTCGTTCTATATCAATTTGTATTCGTCTAATTATCTCAGCAATAGTGTTTGATACATTTTTTTTTTAGCATGTGACAAAATTCCCCAGTTAAATTAAACACATTTGAAAGACTGGACAACTGCATACCTAAAATATATGAGTATATCATTAAAATATATACGCATAAATTATACCTCATACACAAAATAAGCTTAAGTACAAACTAGGGTAAACTCAAATTTAGAATAATAACTATCTGGAGTATTCAAAATTAAAACTATACAAATATTTATTAAAATTGAAGAGTGATTGTTGATAATTTATAAGTAAAAACTTAGTTTTATAAAATATCTACTACAAAATCAATTACGATTTAAAGGTATAAAAGTAAGAACTTTATTATAACTAGTCAAAGCACAACAACAAAATAACACATTATAAGAAAAAGTATTACATCATCCGTGATAAAAAAATACTCTATAAATACTCTATATATTAAAAGATAAAGTTTAAAAGGTTTATACATTCAAAATACTGAAAAAAAAACATTAATATAAACACTTTGAATATACATTGTACACGTTTGAAGTTTATACTTCCAAAAAGAATAATATAAGTGTTTGAATAATATTATGTACATTTGTTTTAGTATGAAACCTCATATCAATTTTGGGTCTCTAGTTTAGTAGACTTATTTAATAAACATAAAATTGTTTCATCATTGACCATTCTACTAGAATACTAAAATAAACAATAAATATCTCTTACAAAGAGTTTATGACTCAGTAATGTATACACAATATATATACATTTCTATCTATTTCTATTTAGAAACATTAAATGAAAATGTTACATTCAAAAATTTTAATAAAGAAATTCTAGAAATTGATTCAAATCTATTATATTATAAAGAATAATGTATTATAAAAAAGGCATATGTAATTTTAATTAATAAGTAATATATACATTTAACATTACAATAGTATGATTAAGAAAAAAATATTTTTCCATTTTTTAATCATTTAAAATAAATATTCAGTAACATTGAAATTGAATTCATTCAAAGTATAAATGTTTATCTCAAAATCGTTAATGACTGTTGAATCTTTGAAATGTTCTGGGCACATAACTCTCAATATTTTACAATAACTACTATATAAAGAATTGAAAACAATCACAAAACATATTGTTGCCATCAATCCTAGTCTTGTAAATTGAACTAAATGACGATTGACTCTCATACTATATAAATATTATGATACAATTATTAAGAAAAATATAAATTATTTCTCGCTGAAAAGGTATGCAATACACAGTATATATGCTATACCTTATTAAAACGTTTTTCAATATGTTTTACAATTCTTGTATGTATTTTCATGACCAAAGTAATACAGTGCATTCTTCATTACTACATTTACATCTTGTACCTCTTGATTTAGGCAACGATTAACAATTTTGATTCTCTAATAATTTATCAATTTCCTAAAATATATATATTTTTTGTTAATTGAAATAGTATTGTCTTCAAAATAGATCATATTATGATCTTCAAAACTAAGCAATCAATATTTTGAAAATAACGTTAGTTTAAAATAAGACAATAAATTATCACAATAAAAAAAAAAAAAATTAAATAATAATGTAATTTGAAATAATTTTAGAAACACAGAGATATAATAAAATGTAAGATTTACATCACTGGACATTCTTCTTTTTGATTATTTCTTTTAGTTTTTTTTTTACTATAATAATCAGTGTAAAAAAAAAAACTTTTATTTAAAAAACGGTTCAATGTAAGGCAATAATTGATTCATTGTCTTTTCTTAGTATATAATTTTTTGTATACTTCGTTAAGTCAATTCGTTTGTTATCAACTAGGGTATTTAATAATTATGTAGATTTATAAATTAAATGTAACAATATATTATATTTGTAATTATGTTAATATTAGTTTTATTAATATTTGTATAAATCAGCAATCTTACATACTCTTATTCCCCACACACTAATATGCTTAGAGATTGCACTCTTCACATATTATGGAGGTCGAAGATGGTTCTTGAATAAGCCAAAGATTGGGCAAGACAGGTAATTTTGGATGGTTTGCACCAGAGACCTTTTTTATTAATATTTGTATAACAAATTTATATATGTATTATATATATATATATATATATATATACATGTTAGTTTTTGTAATTTTATTTTATTTAGAGAATTAATTAGAAAAATGTAATAAAAATATGTCAAGTTTACATTAAAGTATTAAGTATTAAAATTGCTTATGTTAAACTTAATTCCACCCGACCAAATTTTAGTGCTTTAATTGAACTTGGTCAGAAAACTACAAATCATAAATTAATTTATAATTTATTTCAATAATAAATAATCTGTACAGTATATTTGGGTTTGGTTCATGCCATAACATAGATAGATATATTACAATATCATTTCCTAGATTTATTTATGGTTTGACTAACATCACCATTTATTTTAGATCAGGTGGTCACTTAGAATATGTGATTCTTTCATAAAATGTAGAAACATGTATAGAGTAATAATATGGAATATTTAAATGTATAATTTACTTTATGTCTTTTATCCAACTCCTTTAATATATCTCTAAATTCAAGTTGTTCTTTTCTAACAACTTACAAGTGTTTTTTAATTGTTTCTTCAGCAACACAAAATGAAAAACCCCATTCTTGAAGCATTGGAGGGTACTACCTATAATATATAATACATGTAGTAATCAATTATTATAATTAATAATATATAAAATACATTATATGCATACATGAAAAATACTTGCATTAGCTAAACTTATACCACAGCCTTATAATTTAGAATTATGCCTTGCTATTTGAGTACACCCTAAACCATGACACTAAGATATAACATATGACTAAGGTTTAATTAGAATTAATATGATCACCATCAGCGCTCGAAACTTTATGTTTCTTCTTAGTAGTCTTGGATAAATATCTACTCATCAACATCAATATATTAAAATATCATCTTGATTAGAATATGATTTAAATATTTTACCAGTACTTTGATATTTTAATTTGATATTTATAACTCAACAATATAAAAGCAATTCATGTGACTCTGACTACTAGACATAAGCCCGTACTTTTAAATAGTTAATCAATAAACGATACCTTAACCTAAAACATCAAAATTATTATTTTAATGTAATGTATACATTAAAAATAATTATGTACTTTATAAAAATAAATCATTTAAAAATGTGTATACATTATATTATTAAAATATGTATACATTGTTGAAGACAAACAAAAATTACACTTATACTTATGGTCTAGTTTATAAATTTAACATTTTTGTTTATAATCGCACATATTTTTGCTATAAAAATAATATTATTAACAAAACGTATAGAAAAATTAAAATAGATGGTAATAATAATAATAATAATAATAATATTAATAAATTAGAGGCGTACAATAAAATATTTGAAATCAGTTCATTAACAAAGTTAATTTAGTTTGGTAAAAAAAAATTGAGAATTGTCATTTTAAATGATTAAATCATATTAATCTTTTAAATACATAGAAAGAATAATAATTTTGATAACCAGCAAATATAAAATAAAATCTTGTAGATTATTGTGTACCTATTTTACAATTTATAAATAGCAATATTTTAAATAGATAACATAAAGCATTTACTTTCAACATAACGATGAATTTGTTCTTAATATTCACCACGACTCAGACAACTTTTGAATACTGTGTTTAGAGAAAGATTTTCTGATTTACAATTCTAAAAATAATAAAAGATATATAGTAATAGTATAAAAATTAGACATATGTTTTTTTCCCATATGATAATATACAAACATACATTATAAAAATAATGTTTGATAAAATTAAATTGTTTTCTTGTTATTCCAATACAATCCCTATGACACCAATCTTCACATGCATCACATCTACTGTAATTTATAAAAAAAACAAATTTCAAACATTATTTTAAAAATCAGTTTTACACAGATGATAAAAACAAGAGTTTACATAATATTTTAATACAATATATTCAGAAGTAGTGCAATAAGTTCATCAATGGTGTATTTGATAAAAGTATAAAAAAAAGTTAGAACAAATGCATTTTATCACCCTTATACAATTTTAAACATAAGTAATTCAGTGTTTTAAAAACTGCATAAAAATGTTCTTGTTATAACTCTACGATAAAATTAACATAACTCCAAAACTAATTCTGATTTGTCCAAATCCTATACATAAATTTTAAAAAAAGATGAATTTTAGTAGGTGGGTGATAAAAGGTGGGTTTAATACAAAAAAATACAAATCAACTACTTTTAAGTTAAAAATAAAATTTGGAAAAGTTTTTATACTCACAACATAAATCTAGAATTATCCATCGCAAATGCAATATTATTGTACATCTTGTTGAAATATTGTAGCAAAATTTGATTTACGCTCAGGAAGCATAAATTGACTGACAATTTCTTCTTTACATAATATAATGAACAAATTATTTTAACAAAAACTCAATATAAACAGTAAATTTATACTTACAGAAAGTCAAGACATAATATCCAATGAAGTTAATATAACAGAGGATACAAAAACGAATATTTATTAAAACCAATATTTATAAAAATCAAAATGAACAATTGGAATAAAATCGAGTAACGTGAACACACAAAATTAATAATAAAAATGATTTACAAAATAAATAGTGAAATGACCAAAAACACATTCTGTTATCGTAAAATGATAAAACGCAA
Organism: Schlechtendalia chinensis; assembly: GCA_019022885.1. Lineage (NCBI taxonomy): Eukaryota > Metazoa > Arthropoda > Insecta > Hemiptera > Aphididae > Schlechtendalia > Schlechtendalia chinensis. The sequence goes on along the minus strand of CM032339.1, from coordinate 13,692,413 downwards.
TTGTAATCAAACCGTTACCCGGGTACACTTAATACCTAACCACCGGTTGTGGTCGAGTAAGTAAAAAAAAAAAGGTTTCGAAGCACGAAGTCCTAAGGTATCAAATGAGATTATTCGCGTTGGTGGCGTCAGGTCTCTGATGTAAGCCAGCCAAAATTACCTGTCTTGCCCAATCTTTGGCTTCTTCAAGAACCATCTTCGGACCTCCATAATATGTGAAGGGTGCAATTTCTGAGCATTTTAAAGTGTGGGGAATAAGAGGATGTAAAACTGCTGATTTATACAGTTTTATATTTGCTGTATAATATTTTATACAGTAATATAATTATTGCTATTTACGACATAATATAAATGTGAATTATTGAACTATCTTTTATTTAATAATTATATCCTAAACTATTGTAGGTTATACACATTTGGCATATTTTGTTAAAATAAGTTTTGGTTAGATTTTAAATTCTTTAAACCAAAAAATACAATCACCGTCCCAACGACTTCAAATTCTGATCTTGATGAAACATCCGTAGGTAGTTTACTAATAAAAAGCAAAAACATAAAGTCACAATCACCTGAAAATTATAATGTGAGTTTTAACCATTTATTTTATAATATCAAAATTCTATCAAAAAAAAATGTTTCGATCGTTACAGTCATATCTTATTTTCGATAGCAAATATCATTTAGTTTGTACTTTAGAGAGGTCATTTTTTGATTTTCTTAAAAACACTTAGAAAAAAAAACTACTGAAAAATTACAAAAAAAATGGTATAAACGTGATTTTGTTGAAAACGATTATCATTACTTCTTCGTAGTTATGAAACTAATGAAACTAATGGTTATAGTAACTAGAAATATTTACCAAAAATTAATATGGAACTTTATATCATATTTGGGAAAACAAATTTTCAAATTTTAGACGTATTTTACAACTATATTTAAAAAAATCTTAGAAATCGTTAGTCATTAATACAACTTTCAAATTTGGGTGAATATTGTTTACTTGTATTGATATTTTTTCAAAATCTCTCAAATTTTGTTCGTACGTTCGCCATTGCAACACACATATCTGTTCATAAAATACGTTCAAGTACGTTATTTATTAAATGTCTGTGTTTTATACAATTTTATTTTTTAAATGATTTATTATACCTATATATTTTTTTTATAAGTATTCGTATGTTTTATATTGTAATCAACTACATCAAAGACGAAACATGAGCACAAACTCGAACCGTAACCATCTGATGTACTTAATTATTAATAAAGCGTTATTTACATATAGATGTGTATATACAAATAAAACCATTGTGGGGTCATATTTTTTTAAGGACATAATTTTATTCAATCGTCAGTATTGCTAAGGATGTAAAATAAAATATTTTATACAACCATCCTGAGTCTGAAGTATTATAATCAATATCTAAAGTATTATATTCTCTGTATAAAGAATAAGATGGGTGAACAATTGGAATAATTATATTCAATATGTATAATATTCATACATTGTATGAATGTAAACATCTATTAAGTATTCAACAAGTCACCAAGACACAAAGTACATTAAAGTAGTCTTATTATTAGGTTTTGGAATGCTAATTATAATTATATGATTATATTACAATTTATTATATTTAATGAGAAATTGTCTATCACGCATAAAACATAATAACTAATATATATATATATATATATATACAGGCACCAACACAAATTTTTCAAATAGGATACTGTACATAATAGTATTTATAATAATTTTAATATAGATTCTAACATTTATTTTTTTATTCATACTAAAGGTACATAAAATATTGAGTACACAGGTTATTTTTCTGGTATACACTTCTAAAAAACATCAGTTTTTTAGTTACCCTAAAATAAGTTTTAAACATAAGTACCCTAATTTATTCCAGTTTAATACAAAAATCAACATTTTTCAAAAAGTATTTATGAACAATAATAAAAAAAATAATATTATTATTATTATTTTTAACGTTTGCGTTGTGGGAATGGTTTTGATTTAATTAGCTTTTACGGAAAAAAATACACTGCGCGTCGTATTCTTCATATAGACTTAAGGCTAAAAAGCAATAACTAAAACTTTAATTTCTATAGTAATAATTGTCACTATACGACAAGTATGTTACTGTTATAATAACTAATAAATAATAAAAATCAATACAGTTGTGCTTCCGTGTTGGACATACTTAGTCGGAGATACTATTATTAAAATCAAAATATTTTTATATAATCTTATTAACTAGGCATATCTTTAAGAGAAAACATCGTGTTATTTAATAAAATGAAAAAAAAACAAATTTTTCTCTTATTGTATTTACTGCCAATATCATATATTTTTTCATAAAACATAACTGTGTATATGACGTATAAAAAATGAATGCGGTGAATGTGTAATATGTTGACATAAACACAACAGACCGACTATTGAAAGAAATAAAATTATTTTTATTCAAGTCTTTGAAGTACAAATATAATTCAATTTACCTACGCAAACGCAATATTATACTTGGAAAAAAAAACTCAAGAAAATAACAATAAAAACAGAAATTCTTTATATTTCAATATGTATTAAATTTCAATGTAACTGAAGACTTGATCTATTTTAATCAACTGTCTATGAGAATTAATAAAAATTAATTATGAAAATAAAATTTCCTACATAAAATTCGTACAATATAATTGAAATGTTTTAAAAAATTTTTTTTATACAAAATAAATAAATAAGAGCAAAGAAATGTTTATATGTATATTAAAACTTATATGACTTAAATTTTTTTTTAATTATATATATATAATTTATATAATTTATATAATACATAGTTTTACAAATACATTCGTATTACATGGGTATACAACTACTAACAAATAAGTTAATAGATTAATATTTTTGTTTTCCACGTCGACAACTACTATATTTAAAAAATAAAAAATCTTTCTTGCTTTTCATATACAAATTGGCTTTTAATTCATTTAGCTTGAATATCTCGGATTTTTTTACTATCCCGTAATTTAGTATCACCTTTTTTTATATATATATTTTCTTTCTCTAACGCATACCTTCGATTTTCACTAATTTTATTTTAAATATCAGTCATTGTCGAATTTTGATATTGCGTATAGAAACCAAAAATGTTAAAAATCAATTTGATGTATAAACGAATGCTAGAGAAATTTTTTATTGATGATTTAAACGTAGTACTAGCCGTCGACGACAGAGGAAACACAGACTGGTGAGAATCTGAGAGGGTAGTCGTAAATCCCGGCCGTACGCTACCCCCTCTCTTATGACAGTAATATACTGTCAATTTTATAGCTGCAACTTGAAGCCGTCGCGCACTGTGCGGCCGACGACTGCGGTTGCACATTCAGTCGCGGTGGTCCGTTCACGGTAACGAACAATCGCAAACACACAAGCTCGCAATCTCGAGAATTCACCACCAGTATCATATAATATAAAATATCATATAACTTATATTTTTTCTCTCGTAACGTATATAGAATTTTGATTGCCCTGTGCCGTCTTCCAAAATAGTAAGTACATTAACTAAATACCGGACGTTGTAGAAGTTTGAATTCAGTTTCGTCACATCGATAGTACATTCCGACATTTTTTAGTTTCTAAAGCATGCTTGTTATTACTTTAAACGGATTATTCCCGAATAGTTGATTCATTTTTCGACGATATAAAATATTTTTGAATAGGAAGTCAGTAAGAAAATTCGAATAATTAATAATTGTTCAGAAAATATTATATTATTTAAACCGCGCTTAGTGCAGTCGAGTTGTTCACAGAAATTAGTAGGATACAATTTTAAAGTTTAAAACTTTACTGGCAACGCCAATTTTCTAATTAAATATATTAGCTATATATATTATTTTTTTATAGATATAGGATATATTAGGTAGGAAACAGCAAGTTGCCTATATTCCTATTCAACAAGTGTCCAAGTGATTCTAAAACGTTCTACAAACATGTACAAATTATGTAAATATAATAGCAAACATCTTTTGTTAACTGATTTTTATATACCCAATATTTGATTCTAAAATTGACAATTGAAAATAATTTACATCACTTTCTACTGCTTACTGTAGTAAAATCAAGCAAACTCATGCGATTCACGTTAACCATTTTTTTTACGCCTGACCGAACTTCTTTAAATATTTCTTTCTCTGAATTAGATAATTATTATTATATTTATTAGATAATATTTATTTTTCATAACAATTAAACTGTGTCATCTGTGTGATCTCAACTGATTGCTAAGTATAAAACAACTCAGCACATCATGTTACTATATAAATACACATATATGACATCGTGTTACATTGGTTAGCTTCTCCTTTCCTCGCCCCAAACGAACATAATATTAACATATACAATAAATAAATAAATATATGTATATATATATAGGTACCTAATTATTTGACAAGTCTCACATACAAAGAAATTCAACACACAATATAAAATATTAAATTATTTATATAAATAATCGTTACACAAATTGTAAATATCAATTTTTGGACTATTCAAAAATCATTATCAAATTAAAATCAGATTGAACAATCAGAAAAAAATATGAATAACACCCAGCTTATATATACATATATAATTATAAATTACACACTATTTTTAATACGTGCCTATATTAATAGTTATGTGTATATTTTAATATTGAGTTTTCTGAATAAAAAAATAGTAATTGATCTTCAATATTAAAATTCATATTTAGTGTTCTCTCTTTAATAGTATTTCTACTGATTGACAAATCTTTAATACGTTGTATAATGTTAACCTTATTATAAAAATCATTAAAAAATTATCAGTGCAATCTAACCAAGACATCTTAATAAAATCACCATCACTAAACGTTTTTCCACGAATAGCAATAGACTTAGCTACATCGAAACTAACAGGCAATAAATTATCAGAGCTTTTAACAAATTTAAATAATTTATCATTTTGTACATTTTTATTTGATAAAGCACGTGAAATATAACTTTTTAATTCATCGACAGATTTTGTTAATAATGTTTTATGAATAGTTTCAAAGTTATGTTTAACAGATTAAATCCAACATATGACACGTTCTGAACACAAAGCTTTATTATTTTTGAATATCGTACCATATTTGGGTGTCTACCATTCTTGAAAATCTCGAATTGACGATTCTTCAGAAAATTTCACTTTTTTTTTTAAGTAACATATTAATATAATATTACAAAGCATAAATAATCACGACGGTTAACGACGAGTAACTAATTAACTAACTAGGTATGTTTGAGTAGCTGACTAGTGTATTGCAGTTATTATCACCAAAGCAATCGCGATAAGAGTACAATTATCATAAATATTATAAGTCTATAAATATCTATTAAATTTATATAGATATTTTCGTATTATTATAAACTTATAAAATTGTTTCTTCAAATTTCTTATACTAAAATTTTGAAATACAATTAATTTTTTTTTTTTAAATATTTTAATACATTTTAATTTTTAGCTTGCCATGGGTTCCCATGGTATATGTAATCTCATGCCGATTTTGCAGAATACCATAATACATTAATACGTCTTTAAATTTATTTTTAATTTGGTATTTGGTTCTTCAAAGCAAAATGCTTATGATCATGATGGTTATAAGTCAATTTATTTTGATTTGACGATTTTGATGTATGTTTGAAAGAGTTAATAGATACATTATCTCTATATGGTTGAAAATCGGTATCCTCAAACAAATAACATTTGTGATCATCCAAAATCATATGGTTCGTAACCACAAGCGGACAGGCCTTTGTTTTTATGGAGCCTGGACAAAATAATTTTTCGGAGCCTTTTTTTATGGCGCATTTAACTACTTTAATAATGACACATTAGAACAAAAGTTCCAAGGTTCCCATTACTATTTCACACATGCTTAATAAGTTATGCAGTATAATTAATCATTTTTATATTATTAAATATTTATATTCTATAAGGATATTTATTAATGATAATTAATTAACACCATAGTACTATAAACTGTTTTATTATGATAAGTAAACAATAGTTCTGCTTATTTTTGTTAAAAAGATATTATTAAAAAATATAACAAAGGAAAATAGAAAATATCACTTTACAATTTAACTGAACATTTTCTTCCTGGATTTTTTTGAAACGAAAATATCGATTAGATATTTATAGTCAATTGTAGATGATACTTCTTCTTTAATCTATATTAGTGATAGCTAGGAAAGCTTTTCTTTGCCCAATCTATTGCGCAAATATTTTTCGATTAGCTTCTACTTTGAGAAATTTCTTTGGCAATAAGCTTATATCACGAGTTTAGCATAATTTTAAGAGTAATTGTTAGATTAGGAAATAATATATGGGTTATTTTTAAAATGTTTAGTGCCTGGAGCGGATTTATATTTTTGTATACTAAAGATCGAAAAAAAATCAGTTCAAAAAATTGAAAAATTTAGATAATTGATTCTGTCTGCAACTTTTAGTTCATTATCTGTGAAAATTATTAGCAAATATTTAATGTTTTAATAAATGATCATTTTCCATTGTTTTCAACTCATTAATGTGATATAAAAACCCAAAGTTATCTTAATAAGTCAAAATAACTGTTTAAAATGACTCTCACTCGATTTTATTGCTTGATTAACAATGATGAAAAAATAATTTATACGAAAACGATGTCTATTATTTAATACGTTTTAGTCGACATTTTCATAATCAACTAATTTCGTCTTATTTCCTACTCTTGAATTTTTGAAGGCAACTGGAATAATTGCATCTTTGGTTAATTTTTAGCAACAGTTTTTGTCAATTTAAACTCTTTTTCTCTGTATTGATACAAAAACTGTAGATGACTTGATTCAATGTTATGATTTTGTACACCTTTACTTTATCGGTTAATAGTGTGAACCGGGGTCGACCCAAACAGTAAGGATATTCAATATCAATATTTTTATTTTGTACCCTTTTGCTATATCGAAGAACATAGTTTTCTGATATATTTTTCAAATGTAAAAGTTGCAGGATCGTTACAATATAGACTTGTTGATAAATTTAAAACTGTTTTAAAAATATTTATTCAACAAATAGTTGAAATGTTAAAAGTTGTTGGGGACATTTGATGAAAACATCAAAGGGGTTGCAAGGACCCTAGTCCAATAATATAAATTGTAAGAAAAAACATTTTAACGTACAACAATAATAAATTTAATCATATATACCTCAATATATATTGTACTTTTAAAATGAAAATATTTCCCAACAAGACGACAACAGCAGCCTTTGGCCGATCTCTGATTAAAGTCAAGTGAATAACCGTAATATCAGTATTGTACAATGAATAAAGGCAAACGCAATAATCCGCAAACTGCATGCAGTCGGTAGCAATAAGACGCTTTTAGGTTTACCATTTATTATTATTTTTATTATTAATATTGTTGACTGAAACATTATTATTAATTTTATTTCTTTGATAAATAAAACAAAGAAAGATACAGACGAAAATTTAAAAATATAAATTAATACGCGTAGTAACAAAAATCATTGTTACATATGAATAAATATATTTACATACAGATATATATATATTAATTAAAGTCAACAAGTATAATTATAAACAGAAAATATATAAGAGTATTATTTTTACTATTATATTTACTTAATAAATCTATACTAACCTATAATTAATATATATTTATATAAATTAAATAATTAATCCAATGGATATCATAAACAAAAATTATACATATAATATATTATATTTATAACTATCAAATATATTATTATTATAATAATATGATACATAATATATACATTATTGCAATTTATTTTTCCATTAATACCTGACGATGACTTTTGTCGAAACCGATAGTAAATAAACAAATTTAATACAATTCTTATATTTTTAGGGGTTTTTACAATATTTATTTACTTTAATTAATATATACATATTTATTTATATATGTACATATGTGTTTATTCATACATAAAAACGACTTTTATCACCACATAAAAAAAGGCGGTAGCATGACAATGTGTCTATTATATTGAAGCAGGAGTTCACATTTAAAATCGTGTTAATTTCTGTTTTTATTCAAACGCGGTTACTAATAGTCCACTGAATCAATTAATATGAAGTTTGCGGCGAAACATCAGAAACATCGTGCATTAATCATGTAAAATGGAAGTTATTACGTAAAGCGTGTAAATGTTTTAATGGAAAAAATAATGAAATCGGAAATTGCGGCGACCTCATCTGGCGTTGTCGTCCGGCCCCGTTCAATTACGTTACACAGTGTGTAAAAGAGGAAGGAACTCGACAATCGACGACCGCAGTTTCTCGGCTCTCGCAACGCGGTGTTCTGGTATCTCATAATTTTCTTTTCTGTTCATTCGTTTCCGTGTATGCACGAGTACGTAATATAATTTATAACGTTCATAATCAATTATTACAATATGATAGATGTTAAGATTATTTTAAAACACGATCTTACATCAACATTAACATATTTAAAAATATCTGTAATATAGATTCAATATATTTGTATATTCAATTTAAACAAGAACATTTATAAAGTAGTTTACCAAAAACTGACTATGTGCGTACGTAAATACCTACGTACATTCTAAATTGATCTATTTCGAGTACTCGTCTCCTGCGTACATTAATATCGTGCACTAATATCCTTTTACGAAAATCATTTCAATTATTTATGTAAAAATGGAAGTTATTACGTAAAGCGTGTAAATGTTTTAATGGAAAAAATAATGAAATCGGAAATTGCGGCGACCTCATCTGGCGTTGTCGTCCGGCCCCGTTCAATTACGTTACACAGTGTGTAAAGGGGGAAGGAACTCGACAATCGACGACTGCAGTTTCTCGGCTCTCGCAACGCGGTATTCTGGTGTCTCATAATTTTCTTTTCTGTTCACCCGTTTCCGTGTACGCACGAATACGTTATATAATTTATAATATTCATAAGCAATTAGTACAATATGATAGATGTTAAGAATCTTTTAAAACACGAACTTACATCAACTTTAATATATTTAAAAATATCTCTAATATAGATTCAATATATTTCTGTATTCAGTAACAGGAAAATAAGAAGTAAAACAGGAAAATTTATAAAGTAGTTTACCAAAGGCTGACTATGTACGTGCCAAACTGATCGATTTCGAATACTAGTCTCCTGCGTACGTATATATATATTATATTATCACCAAATACCTGGAAACAAGTGGTTGACTGCGAAAACATTTTACATATCACTCAGTAATTTATCGGTATATGTGCTTTTTCTTCGTCAGTCAACACACTTTTCTCGAAATTCATATAGGTGCACCGTTTAGGGAGGAGGCATAAGGACCATGGCCCCCTAGGCGTTTTACATTTTGATTTTTGACAGAACGCGTTGTCGCCATTTGGTTAGTTTGGAGTTAAATAAGTTAAATAATAAATTCAGCTGTAATGGTAATTAATGTTTTTTTTCTACAAAAATAAATATCAATAAGATTACCAAAATAATGAATTTGAACATAAAATAATTTTTAATATAATTTTCATTATAATCATTTGGTTATATATTATTTAAAGTGATAAATAGTAAATGTTCATATTTTATGTACGTATTCAAATATATTCAATATAAAAAGGCAATATTTAAATATTAACTTTAATATTGTGTGTAACTTGAAAAATTGAATATTTTAAATAAATGTTTACTCTGAAGTAAAATCAAAATCTTCAACATGTAGTCAACATTTCAAACAAACAATTCAATTATTAGTTGCTTATAAAATTATATTTTCATTTTTTTTTTAAATTCATTTAAGTCAGAGAATCTGTAAAAAATTTCACTTATTTAAAATGTAAAACATATCACTGATTGTCCTTTGGTCCATTGGTATTTGGTAAACATTTAATGGGTTACAGTTGAACAAATTTTTTTATTTATAAACATTAACATTTTAATAATAATAATTTTGCCTTAAAACATTTTACAAACCACTCAGTGGTTTATCGGTATATGTACTTTTTCTTCGTCCGTCAACACACTTTTCTCGAAATCCATATAATATTATAATATAGTATAATGCTCCGCACATTACATAACTTTACAGATCGGATCTATTCAGTAAAACGTTGCTTATGCCAAGACCAGACTAAACTGAATTGTATCAAATAATATTGAACTAAATATGACCGATCACAAATTTAAGAGCGAACCGTACCAGACCAATATTTCCATTATACCAGATTGGATCAATATTATTTTAAATAAAGACCAGACCGGACTGCACCAAATTTGTATTGGGCTGAGACAAATTCATACCAATTGTATTTAATAGTAATTAGCCATGGTAGTATATTCTCCCTCTATGATTTCTCTGCCAATTATTTTAAATATATATATATGTATATATTAATTAAAGTCAATAAGTACTATTATAAACAAAAAATATATAAAAGTTGTATTAAATTTGTTTATTTACTACCGGTTTCGACGAAAAGTCATCGTCATGTATTAATGAAAAAAGAAAATATAATAATGTATATATTACAATCAAAGCGTAAATTCATCTACACATGCTGATACATCAAATATTTTTTCAGTAGATACTTTAGTTTTTTTTTTTTGGTTCACTAGTTATTTTTTCTGTACGAAAAAGAAAAAATAAGTTTCTAGTTAATATAAATGTACAAGATCAGTCACTTTCAACAAATTTAAGTTTAATCAACCATATGGTCCCAATGTTCTAGTAAATTTAGACGGCCTCTTAGCTATTTTTAAGTCATTTTCAAATTCTTTAATCTTATTAGTATTATTTGTTATGGTTTTAGATTAATTTTTAAAAATGTAATAATATAGCAACAAAAACAATTTTTAGGATTTTCATTGCTAAATAAATGGTGGTGTGTATATTTACCACCATAGTTTTATCACAGACTATATTCATATAGTTTGTAGTTTTATTCTAAATTACAGTGGTATATATAGCAACTAACATTAAAAAATAAACTCCGAAACCCCCAAATGAATGAAGGTTTTCAAAAAAATATGTTTTTATTCTTCATGTACACCATTTAAGAAAAAATTAAATAGTAACTATAAATATGAAAATTTAATTATGCCCTTTATTAAAGATTAGATCAATTATCTATTATTATTATTTTTTTATTTTTTAGCCTGGATAAGTAAACAATTATAAACCTGGTCAAATCATTAGTTAAATACTACTGCAATAATGTATTATTAATTAAAATATGTATATAAAAATCAGAATTTATTATAATTTGAATTTAAATTTTAAAATGTACATATGTAGTGTAAAATGTATTGTATTTTTTAATTTTAGGTTCGTAAACAGCACCGCTTATTATGGTCTATCCTGGAGCATTTCTAGTCTTGGTGGCAATCAATTTTTAGTTTTCAATATAGCTGGACTAGAGGTGGAACAGAAAGATAAATATATCTAGATTTTTGATATTAGCCGAATTAGCACTTCTAGCTACACTAGCTGGACCTAAAAGTAAATCATTTATATACATAAAATTGTAAAACTTAATTGTGTTTTTGTTCACAGTTCAAATTTGCAAATAAATATTTTTGATAGACAATCGTTAAATATTTGTTTGTAAGTTAATTGAAATTGCACATTTAAATTAAATATATTATTTTGATTTTAGCGTGTGGTTGACAATCTTCTGCGCGATGGTGGCTAAACTGGCCATAACTGCATCGTATGGCGCCGTATATATATATACCGCCGAACAGTTTCCTACTGTGGTGCGGAATATGGGCTTGGACGTGGGATCGTTTTTCGCAAGAATCGTTGCACCTTACATCAACAACACTGTACGACAATGTTTACGTTTTGTATTTATTATGCTTAATGTATATTAGTATACTGCCACGCCATATAGCAAAATCGATAATTTTTTTAAGTCGAGCGTTCTAATGTTATTCTATCTAGTCAATATTATATCGAATATTTCATAAAGTAACCTATTTGTCCAAAAGCTATCTACAACAATAAAATAAATAATTATTAATCGAAAAATAATGACTTTTCAAAAATGAAAATCATATTTTGAGAATGACAACAAATATTTATACACTTTAAAATATATAAATAATGAAATAAATAAAAAATAATATGATTAAAAATATACTTGTTTTATTCCTTTTTATATTTATATTATTAATTCGATTAAGAAATAAACAACTTTTACAAACAAGGCTTGTTATAATATACTTTTGTTTTATTTGTGATACTTTATAGTTTATACCATTTAAACAACTGATTTTTTTTTAAAAAATTTAACATATAAATAAAATAAAATGTTGAAAAAACACAAATGGATGTACTAAATAATTACAAACATACAAAATTAACTTTTTTCCTTTTTCCCTTTTGAATAATTGAAGCAGTTCTTAAAAGTAATTGTATGTAATTTACTTTTAATTGTTTTTAGAGTGAATTTGGATTAGTATGCCATTGATTATGTATGGCAGTCTGGGGTTATTGGATGGCACATGGTCTTTTGTGTTACTGGAGACCCTAAACAAAAAACTGCTTGACACCATCGAAGATTTCATTGTCATGTTTGAAAAGTAAGTATATTTTATTTTTAAAAAAAAAACTTTTTTTCTCAAATTGCACGTTAGTGGTACCCATTTTAAATGGGTATATGTTTTACAACTTTTTAATATACGACTATAAGACGCTCTATTTAAAAAAATGTCTCAATATGCAAACAAAATATGGGCATAAAAAAACAGCAACTCATTTCAATTGTATATATATACAGAATGAATCTGAAATAAGTTTCACTCGTTAATTGGTTATATTCCGCAGGGTAATAAAATTAGGTTATTTTTTCCATTTTATTTTATCCTCAATATTTTGGACGTGACCTATTTACTCGTTAAATAATATTCTAAACTAAAACTGACCTATACCACGTGATTCCTTACAAAATTCAACCCTAAAATATTGTGTCACATCATTTTTCACCAAAATGACACCAGTTGTAACCAAATGATCTTAATAAAAAGATCTTTTTTTTTTATTATTATTTATGAAAATTAACTAGTAATTTAAACATAACTAATTTTAAGTGATTATTGTAAAATTCTACCCTAAAATGATGTCACATCATTTTTTACCGAAATGTCGCCAAGTGGCCCCACCTGGCCATACCTAAGGTTATTTTAGTGAAAAATTATGCAACACATAATTTTATAGTAGAATTTTGGAAGGAATCATGTGGCATGGGTTATTTTTCCCATAAAAAAATTCTTTATTACTTTTTTAATTTTGACATTCATTACTTGGTTATTTTACACTTTAAATAATGATGAACAATGTAAGCAGTGAAGGAATAATGAATGAAATAACAATGCATTTAGTTTATTTATAGTATATTTGATTTATTTTAATATCGATTTACCAACAAGTCAATCTGACTAATTAACATTTATTACACTCAAACGCACAAAAAATATAATTTATAATTAGTCAATGATTAATAAAATAAGTTTATTTTTTATTTTGTCAAGGAAATACAAGACAACGCTTTTAATAGAACCAGCAACAAATAGACATGCAAACAAAGGTAATGACAAGCATTAAATATTACTTATATGTATTTAATATTTTTCCATTAAGAACAAATAACATGTTTTGCAATACTTATTATACTGCTATATATATATAGGTTTAGGTGGGCAAGGTATTTTACTTTTTCAATCGCAATATTACAATATTTGTCTAATTATTTGACTAACGAATTAATATTTTATAAAAAATAATACACATTATTTATAAAAGTACATAATATACATATGTAAATTAATATAAATAATTGATTGTTCGAATTAACCGCTTGTTCGGAATAGCGATGACTGGATTAACGAGACTCTACTGTGTATATCTATTTATAATATTGTGATTTGAACGGATGAACTGAATTGTACGAGCTCATTTTGTATTATGTCATATTAAAACACATCAATTTTAATGTTTCTATTTTTTTTTTTACAAATATGTATATGTTTAGATTAATTAAATTAATATTTGCATCATTCGCCATGCTCAATTTTATCTAGGCTATAGAGTGCCCTGGGAAAATCTAATAATAACTCTTACTAATAAAACTTAATCATAATAATAAATAAGTTTATGTGTGATCAAAAATCATTTTATTATAAATTAAGTCATAATATTTATTAAACATATTTCTCATGTGATAAATATATTGGAAATGTAGTGAATGACTTAAATTTAAATTTTAAGAGAATTCATGTATAGTCATTTAGAATGTTTGCGTTAGTATATTTGTTGTCTTTTAAAACAAAAAAATTTTTCACTAAAAAAAAAAATTAGGTTTTTAATTTTCTTTGATATGCAATATAGAATAGACAAAATAAGAAATATACTGAAGTTGTAAACATTGTAGATTTTTCTATTTTTAGAGATGTAAATTCTTTTTGTTTTTGTTTAGTATAACAAGTTAAAACTTGTATATGTAACATAATTGAACAAAAATTATACAGAAAATAATAGAAAATAAGAGATTAAACCCAATAAAAAAAAATCCAAACAAAGGACTTCACGATCGCTTTATGTTTATAGTTATATATATTTAAAAATATAAGTAGTATGAAAATGATTATATAAAAGCTTTTGCCTCCCCACTTTCCTCCACATTTCCATCCGCATTCCTAATTTCCTGCATCTTCGCATTTCTCTCCGCATTGATGATTTCCTCCGCTTCCCACGTCCTCCCCCCTCCAAAAACCATACTTTTTTAAAATTTTTGACTTATAGTTGACAATGATTTTTTTTTACTTTTTACTTTTTTCACTTATAAGTGACGATGATTTTTTTTTTACTTTTTGAAACTGGATTCAGTAGACCTGTAGAGATCCACGCAGACCTGTTCAAATTTGGTCCATCGGTTAACAAAGAGTCCCCTTTCATTGTAATTTTAAAAAAACATCGATATGAACGTATGTCATAAGCTTAGTTAAAAACAGTAATCGTCCGACAGTCTTAGTATAAAGTTCAAATTCATATTTTCGCAGTTTTAAGTGTTTATACATATTTCAAAAAAAGTTTTAAAGTTTTTATACATTTTCAAAAAATATTTTTTTTTTTAATATGGTTGATTCAATCGAAATAAATGAAATGAACTGCAAGAAATAAATATAAAAATATGTTCCACCATCATCGCTAACCAGTTTTTTGAAAACTACTTTTTAAAAAGTAATTGAAACTACAACATTTACGCTTTTCGATTTCGCTGAGCGTAAGTTTTTGTTTATCGGGTTTGATCCGACTGATAACTTCAACGTAAAGATTCATATTATAACATCATCGAGACATACATGTTTACGACCAGATTATTTAAAACGAGTATAGGCACTAATGGGGAACATTTTATCGTTTATTCTCGATCCACCACAAAAAACTAAGGAAAGTATTTTTTTAAACAATATATTTTATACGCTCTAGAAAATGGTTTATCGTGGTGAAAATATGTTGATTTTAAATTCTCGAGTATAGAAAAAACATTCCATATTATTCAATGAATTAGATTTATTTACACTTCAGAATTTAGAATGTTCAATTTTCGAAACAGTTCTAAGAAAAGCTATAATTGTAAAACCGGTTCTATTGAATCAATTTAATCAAGTGAATATGATAGCTTTAAGAGACTTTAAAAACGTGTCAAACATTAGAGCAATAATTTTGTATATTCAGGAACATTACTTAGTGTAAAGATAGCTCTATTTAACGTGATAGGAGAAATTGTTTGGGTTGAATTTGAATTTGTTTGGTTTGTATTGAATGTTAAGTTGGTAGAATCATATGGACTGCTCTATATACAGAAAGTATTAGAAATAGCGGATTAATTTTTATCTGTTTTGATAGTAAAGGATTATGAATTATTGGCCATTGTAGCATACTAACGATTTACTTGATAGGTTTTGATATTGCATTTGATAACCGCCGACGTGAAAGTCGGGGTGTCAAAATAAAATTAAAAAATAAAAACAATTCAAATTACCCGTTATTAGATTGATAATCAATGTAGGGACTTAAATTGAATACTAGACGGTAAACGGTCCAGAGTTGTTTTGATGAATCTAGTGAAGTCACTTTTATGAGATTTAGTTCACGAGAACGAGTAATAATAAAACATACGATAAGCGACATTCAGACACGTGTGATACAGATTAAGGTTCTAACGGAACTGGACAGAGCTGTAAAGAATACTTTTAAATATTATTTGAGTGAATAAAAAAATATTGTCTAAAAAAGTATATAAAGTAATACTCAAATAATTATTTAACAAATGTCTTTGAGTAAATATTTAAATACATTAAAAAATATTTTAAAAAATTTTCAAAACACTAAAAAAAAAATGTACAATTTATTCATAAATTTATTAACATACATATATATATACATAAACTATACATAATATTTAACGACATATTTTGAACAAATGTTGTTTTTAAATGTATTATTAACTATATTATATGTCCAAATGACTATTACATTTCAAAAACATAATTTGTTCAAAATGCTTATCGGTTATTGATGTTCTCTTTTTTATTAACTTAGCACCCCTATACTAAATACCCTATCAACTGAAGCACTGCTGGGGAAAGGTGTATTTTATTCAATAAATACTTATCAACTGAAATGATAATAAATAACATTTTTTAAATTATAATCATAAAAACTAAAATTTTTATAGTTTGAAGAAGACCATGTAAAAAAATACTATGACGGTTCATCATTACATTCTACAATATTAGGTTCTGGAGTATTAGAAGCACACGCCATTTTATATATTTGTAAAAAAACAGTTCTAAATGCATCCATAGCCATTTGTTTTCTTACTTTATTTTTAATCCATGCCACTTTAAACCAATGATTACTCACTGATGCAATAATTAAAAACGTATTCTGTAATAAATCCCCAAAATCTTTTATCAATGCCTGAGAGATAAATGATTTTGACATTAAGTTACTGTAGTAAATTATTAACTAAATGTTACTATATGCTAAAGCTCAACTGGACAGTACCTATTTTAATCAAAAATGGGAACCAAAATTACCAATGAAATGTCGAAAATATTAATTAAACGTTCACCGATATTGTAACAACTCGAAAATAGTAAAGAATTTTACAATACAACTTTTGACAAGTTGATAATGAAACATAACGTTAAAAAATATTCAGTTTATAGTACTATGAATATATAAATATAGTCACCCGTGTGGGCCTCGGGTTAGAATAAGGCCACGGGTTGTTCCCCCTATCGTAAAAGGCGATTAATAGGAACACCGACAGTCTCCCGGGATAAGGAGACACCTCTACAAAGCCAACGGCCTTCGGGGTGGAGAAGCTGCGTAGAGTAGAGTAATATCTTGTCCTCAAGGTAGGAAATTGCCTTGCAACAAATCATATCAGATGGACAACAGCTTGACAATGCAGAAGACCAGAAGGACCCCACTGCATTAATAATTCAACTTTATTTCCCTAACCAAATCTACCAAATATGAATTGTCACAACCAATACCTAGAGAAAATACCTATTTGACTGATAATAGTATTCGGAAGTCGACGTTCGGCAGGGGATGACCTAACCTAACGTTCTTAGAGTATAGGCAAATACATTCCCTTTCACGAATTTATATAAAAACGTGAAGGGAAGTAAAATATGTGTATTTATTGTTTACAATACTAATTGGTTTTACAAATATTTGTTTTTAACATTATTTTGTCTATACCGGTGAACATTTTTGAGATAATTAAGTTTTACATATTCCTATTTTTGAACAGCAAAATATGTAATTAAAAAGAGTAATTTTTTTATTTTTCTAGTAATTTTAGTGTTCTATCAACTACATTACTCAATTTCATTACAAGCTCTTCAATTTTATACATTTCATGTCATTCTTGTATTATAAATATAGCCTTTAATTCATAGTTTTAATAATTTTAATCTGAATATTTAATAATAGTAAAATAAAACATTTTTGAAATTCGTAATTTATAAATATATTGTAGTTAATGATTTTATAATTGTTTTCTATAATAGTTATTTATACTTAAAACTTCTGTGAAATTGATAATTTGTACATTTAACACAAATTAATGAGTTTTTGAAATAAAACCCCTCTCTTTATCAATTGATTTAAAGAATGATTATGTTATAGATATCATAGATGTCTTAGTTAATTTTATAAATACCAAACCATAACAAATACAGGTTACAAACAAACAGGCTACTAATCACTATTAATGAATTTTGGTTGTCACCTCGTTTTACAAAAACCATGTGTATAAAAGTAAAATGTATTTGCTCTCATTACTGTAGCGCGACATACCTATCTTTCCTAAAGCAAGAACTGGAAATAACTAATATAGATGAAAATCGGTGTTTCCGCCAGCACGAAGATATCGCTGACGGCCAAGTTCATTACCAATACGTTTTTCGGCGTTTGCAAAGAAAACATGACAAATAGGCAGGGATATGAATTACATTTTCTACGCGTTCCAACTGAGACCGTACCTTCTTGAACTATGTTATCGGTTTTCCATTAATTGTTTTTTCATCTTTGCTTATTAATAAAAAGCAGAGTATGATTTATTTAGTTTATTATAACGTGAAGAATAATATACATACACGAGGGTGTATACGTACGAGCGCCTAGAATGAGTAACTGTAATCGCTATTTATCTGTATACTTAACTGTATCACATATTATATGACGAATAATTTTCTATAGCTGTAAATGTCCATAAGCACGACATAGGAGATCAAGTTCTTCCGCGTTCTTGTCTCCGATGCTCGAACAGTTTCGAGTGTTACCATCATCCTGGTCACTTCTATGCATGGAACGCGACTGACGGTACCCCTTTTGTGCACTACATTCCTACCGTGGCTTCTTGTTTTTTTTTGTCGACAACAATATGAATAGTTCCTCCTTGAAGCGGGGGTGCGTAATGGTATAGATCCATGGGTTTATCGAGCTGGCTGCCTTGCAGAAGAGCGCTGGCAACATCGAGCCCAGTGGCGTGATGTACTCCTTCCAGTCGAAAACGCCCAGCAAGATCACTACGGCGTACGGTGTCCACGATATGAACCAAAGAATAATGATGCAGACCACTACGTATCCAAGCCTTATATCTGTCTGTCGTTTCTGCTCTTCTTGACCATACCGGCTGGTCGCCACCGTATTGCTGGTCACCCACACCATTGCCAGTATCTTTGTATAACAATATGCTATTGTGATAAACGGCACACACCACGTAGCCACAGATTAGATGAATACAGATGGATCACTCGGCCCGAGAACAAAAGAATTGCAAATACGCTTTTCTGATTGGTTCCCCCTCAAATCAATATAGGCGCATATGATAACATAAATTATAGTGATGATATTATACAATATTATTGTACAACTTCTTTATTATTTTAAATATAATAGTAATGATTATCATATGCCAGTAAAAATTTAATGCAGATTAAGTACATATTTGTTTCCAACTAATATGTGAATGAAATTCAATTGAATTATAATTCAAAACGGAAAATGGCTTTATTTAAAAAAAATGCCATGTTCGATTAACTAATTTACACCAAGTATAGACTTATTTGTCTACATGAATTCCTAACAAATGAGCTTGACCACAAATTCAATAGAAAGAAATATTACTAACTATTGTTCTAATCCAGCTTTTAATATTTAAGGGTAAAATTTAAGTAAGAAAACAGCAATAATTTTCTTAATATGTATCGTTATTTTTTTTTTTTTAAAGTGGTAGACTTTTTTGATAGCTATATATATTCTTATATTAATTTGTTTAATTAATTTTTGTATTTTTTACATACATTTTTCTTTATTTATATATATATATTTTAATAATGAAATTTAAGTAATACCTAATTTATTTAATAGTTTGAAAATTCTTTCAATTTTTCTACAGATTTTTACTTAACTGATAAATGTTTCTAATACTATTTATGTGTCTTCATTTGACAAATATTTTTTAAATGTTTGTTTTTCAACTAATGTAAGGATGAAATAATTACACGGATTAGATGAATATTATACGTTTTATTATAGTAAATTATAATCTAGTGATCTGAACACGGTTGCTGGTTGGCTGCAAATTTCTTTCGTTGTTCGTGTACATTTTTGGCGCACATACAGGGTGTCTCAGAAAAATCGGAACTCTGGGTTTCAAACGGCTGTAGGGAAATGTAAAAAAAAAAGGGGGATTTTTAAACTGCTTCGAAGGCAACCCTGCATCCTACTCGACACATCGCACGCGGTGGAACAACGCGAAAGGCAGTTATGTTCGAGCAGCAGTGTCAAGAGTACGCGGATGACGCGATGGATTTTTCCGCAGAAATGGCTTGCCTGATCATCGAACATTATTTTCGTACGCGTTCGTTCGACAATGTTCGGCAACATTTTTACGATAAGTTCGGGCAAGATCGTACGCTTTACAATTCAACCATCAAGCGTATCGTCAACCGCTTCCAGACGGAGCACACTGTTGAACGAACGCGTACGAAAATAATGTTCGATGATCAGGCAAGCCATTTCTGTGGAAAAATCCATCGCGTCATCCGCGTACTCTTGACACTGCTGCTCGAACATAACTGCCTTTCGCGTTGTTCCACCGCGTGCGATGTGTCGAGTAGGATGCAGGGTTGCCTCCGAAGCAGTTTAAAAATCCCCCTTTTTTTTTACATTTCCCTACAGCCGTTTGAAACCCAGAGTTCCGATTTTTCTGAGACACCCTGTAGTAAATCAAATAATGAGTTTGAAAATCTGTAATTAGGAATAATCTTTTAATAACACATACAGTTTATTCGACCATATAGTACCAACATTTAACTTACAATCATATAAAACATACCAAACACAAATAGTTTGTTTCTTTAACAGTTTACTTCATTCATTTAGTTCATCTCAATATGATTGTTCTGAAATTATAAATAATTTAAAACATGAAAAAATATATTTTTAGTAGTCCTGAAAAGGACTGTTTTAAAAGCCCTGAAAAGAACTGTTTTAAAAGAAGCCCTGAAAAGAACTGTTTAAAAAGAACTGTTTAAAAAAATAGCTAAAGGTTAGGCCTATAATTATAAAATTCTTCATAAGGAATTGTTAAATTACCAAAAGTTGATTTCTCATGATTTACATAAGCTTTAAAATAACATAATAAAAAGGAATGATCTAATTTTTTTTGAATTTCTATACCTATAACACTGTTTATTTTTATTTTTAAATTAAGGTGATTTCTGACAATTATAAATAAACCAGGAGATAAGTACTTTTCGCTTAACTCTACATAATTTTCTATAGTGTCGTTATTGGCTAATCTTTTACTTAAATTTAAAACAGATTTTTTTAAACGATTAATTTCCTTCACATTATACTGATTTATTACCGACATTTTTTTCTTTCGTGGGGTGTTTGCCGACAAGTACCCTGGCGTTTGATTACTTGAATCACTTGAATTAACGGGTGATGTAGTTAGATTAGGTGATAGGTTAGTGTTGATGTTTTCAACACTCACTACATCGAATGAAGAACTGCTGCCTACACTAGCACAACTGATGTAAGAAGTTGACACATTAGTTACAAGATCCTCTTCAACATCAACTACAAATTAAACATTTTTTTTTTTTCATTTTATATATATATATATGTAAGAAATGATTTTAATTATATTACTTGCATGTCATATCTAATATAACTTTTTTACTTACAATTGAACAATGTAGGGATTGCATTGAATACAAGCCTACATTTTGTTGTGGAGTTCAAGAACATTTTATCTTCAAAATGCTTTTCACAGATCCTGTAACTAATGTTTGATTTTGAAATACTGTTTGCCAAGTGTTCTGTGTGGCAGTTCTTCATCCAAATCTCACGTCGCTCAATTTCTTTTGGGTATCCAAAGAAACTTAAATTCTGAATACTGCTAGAACTGGTACAACACTTAACGGAGCACCGTTTATTTTTGTTAAAGGCTTTGTTTTACAAGAAAATAAAAAATTTTATTTTATTACTTGAATAATCAAGAGGATCAAACAAAAGAGCAGTTCAAGCGTACTCGAAATCACAATTCACAATTCATTTTATGTAAACAAAAAACACCAACCGGTTATTTTACAGTAGCAATGTGTAAATTTTAGGTAAATATATTATACTATTGTGCGGTTACACTGATTTGAGGGGGAACCAATCACAAAATATTTTTTGTTTACATCGCGAGTGATCCATCTGTATTCATCTAATCTGTGACGTAGCCACAAAGAATATTAAGATGAACACTTTCTCCTTTATATCATCCGTCAGGTAATCGAAACTGCAGCTTGTCAAATAACCTTCCGGAACGTACCGGTTGATACCCAGGTTCAGCACGGGCACCACGGAGAACATGAACCCATACGTCCATATTGCACATACCCAAACTCTGGCCCTGTGTTTGGTGACATTCACGGCTGCTTCGAAAGGGTGTGCTACGACGTAATAGCGATCTCTTTCTATATGGAGGTTAACGTCATGCTGGGCACGGTTCTCGTCAAGCCACCGATGAACCCGTAAATCCGACAGCTTAGAGTAAAGAAGATAAAAAACAATTAATGGAAAACACCAATAACGTGGTTCCTGGAAGTCTATCGATCGTGACAACTCAAAACCGTTCTATTATAAATTATGTCACACGACTATTGTATAATAGTAGTATTCGTAATAATATTAGCCGTGCAAATCAGAAAGGTTATAGAGGATACGCAAATATACTCCTTTCAAAGATTTCTATGAAGATTTATGTGAAAGAAAGTAAAATATGTGTATGTATTGTCTACAATATAAATTGGTTTTACAAAAATTTAATTTCAAATTTTTTTTTTATCTAAATCGGTGAATTTTTTTGAGGTAATTAAGTTTAATGTCACTCTTCTTGAAAAGCAAAATATGTAATATAAAAGAGTAATTTATTTATTTTTCCAGTAATTTTAATGTTATATCAACTACATTATTCAATTTTATTACGAGCTCTACATTTAAAGGAAAAAAAAACAATTTATGAAAAACCAATAACGTGGTTCATTTCGATTATGATATTTTCTAGCTTACGTGTTTGGAGTAAAAGTTCTTAAGTTCCATGTCCCTATCATCCTACTTTTCTTCTTCCTACAGAGATTCACAATTTGTACCTCATGCAGGGTAGCCGGAGATCCGATTGGGGAGTTATTTTACCTCCGGAAATAATTTATACTCTGCTAAAATCCATTGGTTAATTGATGTTAAGCTGCTATTTAACTAGAGAAAGTAATGAGGTAGTATCCCGTTGCCTTCCTCATCGCAGTGAAGTCGCCAGTTATAAAGTTCCTGTAACTGCCGAATTTATCTGGTGTGTAGCCCTTTTTACCATAACTCAAATATTACCTGCACCTACAACCAGTATTATAGGAGCTGTTGCCCCTACAAGTTCCTTTTAATCTCTTTTTACGACAGGCAGGAACAACCGATAGCCTATTCTACTCCCGACCAACAGAGTTCACATATAGGTTACAATTTTACAAGTTACTAACATCAATATTGATGATTTTCGATTATCATCTCGTTTCATATAATCCACATGTATAAAAATAAAATGTATTTTCTCTCATTACTGTAGCGCGACAAATCTATCTTTCCATGAGCAGGGCTCTGGAAATAACTAATGTAGATGAAAATCGGCGTTTCCGTCAGTATGAAGAGTTCGCTGATGTCCAAATTCATTACCAACATGTTTGCCGGCGTTTGCAAAGACTTGCATCTGAAAAGATGACAAATAGACGGGGATTTGAATCATATTTTCTACGCTTTCAACTGAGCCCGTGCGTTTTTAAACCAAGTTATTGGTTTTTCATAAACTGTTTTTTTTCCTTTAAATGTAGAGCTCGTAATAAAATTGAATAATGTAGTTGATATAACATTAAAATTACTGGAAAAATAAATAAATTACTCTTTTATATTACATATTTTGCTTTTCAAGAAGAGTGACATTAAACTTAATTACCTCAAAAAAATTCACCGATTTAGATAAAAAAAAAATTTGAAATTAAATTTTTGTAAAACCAATTTATATTGTAGACAATACATACACATATTTTACTTTCTTTCACATAAATCTTCATAGAAATCTTTGAAAGGAGTATATTTGCGTATCCTCTATAACCTTTCTGATTTGCACGGCTAATATTATTACGAATACTACTATTATACAATAGTTGTGTGACATAATTTATAATAGAACGGTTTTGAGTTGTTACGATCGATAGACTTCCAGGAACCACGTTATTGGTGTTTTCCATTAATTGTTTTTTATCTTCTTTACTCTAAGCTGTCGGATTTACGGGTTCATCGGTGGCTTGACGAGAACCGTGCCCAGCATGACGTTAACCTCCATATAGAAAGAGATCGCTATTACGTCGTAGCACACCCTTTCGAAGCAGCCGTGAATGTCACCAAACACAGGGCCAGAGTTTGGGTATGTGCAATATGGACGTATGGGTTCATGTTCTCCGTGGTGCCCGTGCTGAACCTGGGTATCAACCGGTACGTTCCGGAAGGTTATTTGACAAGTTGCAGTTTCGATTACCTGACGGATGATATAAAGGAGAAAGTGTTCATCTTAATATTCTTTGTGGCTACGTGGTGTGTGCCGTTTATCACAATAGCATATTGTTATACAAAGATACTGGCAATGGTGTGGGTGACCAGCAATACGGTGGCGACCAGCCGGTATGGTCAAGAAGAGCAGAAACGACAGACAGATATAAGGCTTGGATACGTAGTGGTCTGCATCATTATTCTTTGGTTCATATCGTGGACACCGTACGCCGTAGTGATCTTGCTGGGCGTTTTCGACTGGAAGGAGTACATCACGCCACTGGGCTCGATGTTGCCAGCGCTCTTCTGCAAGGCAGCCAGCTCGATAAACCCATGGATCTATACCATTACGCACCCCCGCTTCAAGGAGGAACTATTCATATTGTTATCGACAAAAAAAAACAAGAAGCCACGGTAGGAATGTAGTGCACAAAAGGGGTACCGTCAGTCGCGTTCCATGCATAGAAGTGACCAGGATGATGGTAACACTCGAAACTGTTCGAGCATCGGAGACAAGAACGCGGAAGAACTTGATCTCCTATGTCGTGCTTATGGACATTTACAGTTATAGAAAATTATTCGTCATATAATATGTGATACAGTTAAGTATACAGATAAATAGCGATTACAGTTACTCATTCTAGACGCTCGTACGTATACACCCTCGTGTATGTATATTATTCTTCACGTTATAATAAACTAAATAAATCATACTCTGCTTTTTATTAATAAGCAAAGATGAAAAAACAATTAATGGAAAACCGATAACATAGTTCAAGAAGGTACGGTCTCAGTTGGAACGCGTAGAAAATGTAATTCATATCCCTGCCTATTTGTCATGTTTTCTTTGCAAACGCCGAAAAACGTATTGGTAATGAACTTGGCCGTCAGCGATATCTTCGTGCTGGCGGAAACACCGATTTTCATCTATATTAGTTATTTCCAGTTCTTGCTTTAGGAAAGATAGGTATGTCGCGCTACAGTAATGAGAGCAAATACATTTTACTTTTATACACATGGTTTTTGTAAAACGAGGTGACAACCGAAAATCATTAATAGTGATGTTAGTAACCTGTAAGTTTGTAAAGAGTGTTTTTTTTTTAAACTCATTAATTCGTGTTATATTATCAGAAATAAAATATGTTGTTAATCTTGATAGTATAAAGATAGACGCTATTCGTCCACACTTAAAAATTATCAATTTCATAGAAATTATAAATATAAATATTTATAATAGAAATCAATTCGAAAATCATTAACTACAATATAATTATAAATTACAAATTTCAAAAATGCTTTAATTTTACTATTATTAAATATTCATGTTTAAATTATTATATTTACGAATTTAAAGCTATATGTTTAACACAAGAAATGAATAAAATATTTAAAATTAAAGAGCTTGTAATAAAATTGAGTAATGTAGTTAATCTAACACTAAAATTAATACTAAAAGAAAAAAATTACTTTTCTTAATTTCATATTTTGCTGCTCAAAAATAGTAACATTTGAAACAATTACCTCAAAAAGGTTCACTGATATAGATAAAAAAAAATTTTAAAACAAACTTTTGTAAAATCAATTTGTATTGTAAGCAATACATGCACGAATTTTACTTGCTTTCACATTTTAAAATAAATCTGTGAAAGGGAATGCATTTGCCTGTACTCTAAGAACATTTCTGATTTGCATGGCTAATATAATTACGAATACTGCCAATATACAATAATTGTGTTACATAATTATATAGTCGAACGATTTTGAGAGTTCACGATTTCAATAGATTACTCTGAAGTCTTCTGTAGAATAATTTCCATTTCCTCCTTAGCGTGTTTCACAAATATTAAGTATATTGCTAATCAATAGCGGTATGATTCATTTGTTCTTTGACTTCTTTTTTCCTCCTCAGTTTCAGTACTTCCTAATGGTCAAATAGGTATTTTCTATAGTTATTGTTTGTGACAATCCATGTGTAGTAGCTTTGGTTAGGTAAATAATATTGTTTAATTAATGCAGTGTGATACCTCTGACCTTCTGCATTCTCAAGCTGTTGACAATCCGATGTGATTCGTGACAAATACCAAATATATCAATATTGGTTTGTTATACTTGTTAAACACAGCAGCTAGCTATATTTATAATACGTATCTACTTAACGGTGTGGTCGATTAGATCAAAATTCATTATACAAATTCGTCTAATATACATTTTGTTCCACGCATTTTATTTTATTAAAAAGTTATATTTATAAACACATAGCAATCGTGAAGTTCTTCGTTTGGGGTTTTTTTATTTAGTTTAAGCTCTTATTTTTTAATATTTCCTGTACAATACATATTTCGATGAATTATGTTACGTATACGAGTTGTACCCCCTTTTACTAAACAAACATATAAAGAATTTACATCTCTAAAAAAATAAAATCTACAACATTTACAACTTCAGTATATTTCTTAAATTTTCCATTTTATATTGCATATCATAGATAGTTTAAAATTTTCATTTTTTTATTTTATTTTAATGACAACATTTTTTTGTTTTCAAATTCAACAAACATACTAACGCAAGCATTCTGTAAGACTACCAGAGAATTCTCTTAAAATTTAAATTTATTTTGATTAACCACAGTAGGGTAAAAAGGGGTATTCTAATCCATAAGGAAACCCATAGCACCTACAGGTGCTATACCTTTAACACGGCCGCCCACTGGCACCGCTGCAGGCGCTAAGCCTTATTCGACCCTGGTACCTCAATACTCTTTCCTTGCTGTATTTAACCCTTAAATACATCTTTACCTCCTCCCCTCCCCATATAATATCTAATGATTATACGCGATTGATCGCGGTGATTACGTTTGATCGATATTGTTTACGATTGATAACGATCAAAACCTTCTTCACTCCTTGACCCTCCATTGTATTTATCGTATATACATAAACGCAAGAACGTTGTATATATAACATACATTATTATGCTAATTAACATATATCTCATTATTAATAGTACTATATAACAAACTCTAAAAACACTATTCATTACTATTTAGCTATATATTATAAGAATTTATTTAATTCACATAAATATATTTATATATATTTCTTAAATTTTTAATGACTTATTAATACATAAGTAAAAATATCCTTTGTCATATGCATCGATAAATAATAACATATTTCACTCCCCCTTGTGCAAATAAAGTAATATTCATGAACTACATTCTTATATTATGTGTCATACGTTTGGATTGTACAAACCTGTCCAACCACAACTGGTCTTCTCATCCACGGGACTATGCAAGGTGGTATAGGAATATCTCTCCTACCACTTTCCACCATCCTTGGTTTAGTTGTTGGGAACTATCAAGAGCACAAATTGTAATGTTTACTAGACTCCGTCTTGGACACAACCGGTTCCTGCCCATGCCTTTCTTCTCGCAATAAATGATTCTCCACTGTGCACTCGTCATTCATACCCCGCAAAATGCGATTTAAAACATATAATTTTCTTATGTCCCTCCCTAACAATAAAAAGACAAGCTCTACTCAAAAATCTGAGAGATAACAATGTGTCCTCCGATAATATCTTTTCGATTTTAAGCTCTCCCTCCCCATTGGTGGTTAATTTAGTTCTCAATTTAATTGTAAATTCTGGTTTTCTGGTTTAATTTATATATTGCACGAAACACCTCTTTTTTGTTATTTAATCTCCTTTTTAATTTACTTTTAGTTTAGTTTTAGTTTTTATTTATGTTCTTTTTTTTTCTTTTCTTTTTCACATATTACACAATCCAGTGTTAATTTAGTTTAATTGTCGAAGTGTAATGTTGTAAAACAAATCTTCTTTAATAATAAAAAAAAAAAAAAACCTTTCCAAACCCGCATAATATTTATGGACAAATGTATAATAAGTGTGTTATTTATAATATAAAAAGTATATAAGTACCGAATATCGTGTAGAATTTATTCTTGAAAACAATCAAATTGACACAGTACGGGTTGTTGGAGGTTTAGCTACCGACACTCACTCGAACGGTCGTGGAGTTGATATTTTTGCGGAAGGAAAAGAAAATTTGGTGGTGGGTAGGGCGTTTATTATTAAGCGGAAAAGAAAAAAAATGGTGAAAAGAAAAAAAAAGAGAGAGAAAAAAACAAAATAATGATCGGTGAACGCGGTGTTTTCAGTACGGGCTGTCTCGCGTCGCGTTAACGACTTGCCGGCAATGCGAGAACCTAGACCGGTCCGGCTCCACTTCCCCACCACTTCTACCATCACTGGTTAAGGTGGCGAGAGGATGAAGACGATCCGACACTGTTACGCCGCCTAGGTGGTGGTTGATAGAAAAAGAAAGACGCGTCCGGAGATAATGCTAGTGCGGTTCCTCATCACTCAGCTTGAAATTCTCCAGTAGCGATGGCTCCGGAGAATATAGCAGGGAGTCGTCGGAGGCAGTGACCTCCTCCATCGATGCTCCACCATATACGCTTTATACGTGCTTAATAAAATTTATACTTGGGTCTTGCACCGCCCGGTGTTCCGGCGTGCGTACTTGCGGATAGTTCGTCGGGGCCGGTGTCATAGGATTAAAATACCGTCGACCAATTTTACCCCCCCCGGTAAAAATATCCTAGTATAAGATTACCGGGGGTAAAATTAACCTAGGATATTTTTACCGCCTAAGGGGGGTAATAATATACTAGGCTAACTTTACCGCCCGGTATAAATAATTAGTTTAATTGGTACGGGAGGTAAAAATATACTAGGTTAATTTTACCCCCGGTAATCTTATACTAGGATATTTTTACCGGGGGGGGGGTAATATTATCCGGGGGTAAAAATCGCCTGTTACAGTTCTAATGACAATATTATTAGTAGTTATGTACAGTAGAGTCTCGCTGATCCGATCAATGCTAGTCCGAATATCTGGTTAATCTGGACAATCAATTATTTATATTATATATATATGTATAATATATATTTCTGGAAATAAAGTGTAATTTTTTAGAAATATTAATTTGCAAGTTGAAAAATTATACAAATATTGTAGTATTGCGAATAAAAAAGTCATTTTTATTACAACAAAAATAATTTAAAATACCCTACCCACCTAAACCTCGCTTTACAACTATTTTAAACGTCATTCTTTTTAATCCGGAATTTTAATAATCCGGATAGAGTCCGGTTCGATAAAATTCGGTTCAGCGAGACTATTGTATATATATATATATTTTTATAGTGGTATTATAGGTATTGCAAAACATGTTATTTATTCATATTCGAAAATACTAAATACATATAAGTAATATTTATTTTTTGTCATATCCTTTGCTTGCATGACCTTTTGTTGTCGGTTTCTTTAAAAGCATCGGTTTGTATCTCCTTGAAAGAATAAAAAAATCTACTAATTTTATTCACCATTATTAATTATAAATTCTATTGTTTGTGCGTTTAAGTGTAATTATTGTTTATTAGTCAGATGTCTAATAAGTCAGAAGTTTTTGCTGGTAAATCAATATAAAAATAAATCAAATATATTATGAATAATCTAAATGCATTTTTATGTTATTCATTACTCCTTCATTGTCTATATATTTTATCTCCATTATTTTAGTATTACAATAGTGCAACTATTATTAAAAATGATTAAAAGATTATTAAATGATAATCCGTATATTACTAACTAAATCAAATCAATTAAATCAGCATTCGTATTGTGTGGGTGGGTTAAAAAAGAAATAATGAAATCCCATATCACCACCACAGCTCTTCCACTTTCCTGACATATTTGATCTTCATGTTTTATTTTATTTAAAACAATTTACTTAATACTTGTGATTCGAAATAACTGTAAATATTAAATATTAAACGTACAGTATAATATTGTTCATTTGTACGGTAACACAAGAAACAATGCGCCGACCAATAACGCCATACTTCCGTACACGATCAACGGCATACTAAACCAAATTTCACTCTGAAAATAATAAAAAGTAAATAACATACAATTACCATTATCAACTGTTTTGTTTATTCAAAAAGAAATATAAACAAATTTGTTGTTGTTGTTATCAATTATATATTTATTTTCTTATTGTTCCGACCGTCTCCAGCCATACACAGTAAATCATTGCGGGAAGCTAACACGGTTAAATCGCGAAAATCGCATTCCCTCCTGATTTCGGTCAGCGTCATTTGACCTAAGGTTTTATCTATTCTGTTATAATATACTGCGATTGGTAACACAGTGATATTAACGTGTATCTCAGTGTAAACAATAGTCACCAAAATAACACGCTTATCGAAAGATAGTGCTTACCTAACTGCTTTTATCCACGATCCCCACATTGTAATTATAGGTTCAGGAGGAAGTGAAAGGTGCTGTACTTTTAAATATTACTACACAAAAAGGCGTTTTCAAAAAAAAATGTTTTACGTTAGAAATAACTTTATCTACTATTGAATAATGTCCAAGAATTTTTCTGCTATGCGATGAAGTTCATGAACAATACACGTGACATGAATAATTTTAGGATAAAAAATTTTAATTTCATATCCACTTTTTACCACATAAGGAACTGCGTCACTTAAATATAACAAGACGTCATTATGTCGCACTTCCTTGGGCCACAAAATATGCATAGAGTCATCGAATAACTTTGCAATAGTCGAGTTATTAGTATTAGGCAGTACTTCGGAGTTTAATAAAAATGTTTGTCCTGGAGTATCCGTTTCCAGAGTACCAATAATGACATTTGCAACAAAGCGGCTTAAAAAGTCAGTAGTTTCATCGATGGACACCCAGATTTTTTTGTCAATAACAGCATTTCTAATTTGAATTAATGTTTCAACGTAAATTTCATCTATAGCGTTTTCGTAATGTGGTCACGGGTGGAATTATTTTTCCAGTTTATTTTACTAAAAATGATTTAAAAAATTCATTATTTAATTTATTTAACGGTAATATACGGTAATATATACGGTCGATAACATCGAGGAACACAAATCTTTATTGAAGCACGGTTTTTTGGTATCGGTTATAAAAAGTTGTTGAACTTTCTATATATTTACGTTTTTCTTCTCTGGACAACTAATTTCTGATGTTTTCCTGAAGTCAAATGTTGTGTAACATTAAACCTTTTTGCACTTCCAACTTTGATATCTCAAATTTTACAATATAAAATTTTAATGTCTATTGAGAATTCTTCACGGCCGAATTCAGACACATAATTTTTCCAATTGCGAAGATAAAGACAATCTAACTTTAGGCATTTCGTATATAAAATGAATAATAAACAAAACACGTATACAGTCAACCGTTTAGAAATACAATAAAGATGTTAAGTTCATGAACGAATAGTTCATTTAAACTATTCAGTTTGCCGAAATATTCCCAACTGTTTCAGTACCTGTAACCTAACAGTTCACTGTGGGTCGGTCGCCAACGAACGATGTTTTGAAAAGATTCCGTCAATTTGGCTATAATAGTATAATACATTTTACACAAAGTATTCAAAAGGGGGAAACGCAAAGTAACCAGATTAAAAAATGAATTTCCAAAATATTATGTTTGTTAAACTGTAAATACATGAACTTTATGGTATTATTTCTTATTTACTTTTTACTGTATACTGCGTAGGATAATCACGTATAATATATGCCGTATTACTCCATTCGAAATAGTTCACTAAAGTGATTAGTTCAAACGAACTATTCGTTCATGACATTAACATCTTTATCACAAACAAATATCTGCAGTCTAGCAGTCATAAGAATAATTATAAGAACTAATGTAAAATGAACTAATGAATTTTTCCCGTAAATGAGCTAGACTTTTCATCTCTAAAACACAGCGATTACTGAAACATGAATATGTCCGATATCGGTTATCGACGTCCCCCGTGGACCGTGTAGCCGCGTATCGATAATATTTTGTACCGTGAACAATATTATCCGTCTATAAATGAAATTAATGACCTGAAAATAAATCTAACCGGCAAACCTCGTAGTCGTGTTTCTAGGAAAAACATGCCCCAGGGAACAGTCAACAACCATATTATATGATTAAAATTTTAAATAATTTTAAATTCAACACTATTTTGGTTGTACAAGTGCGACAGAGATATCTAGCACATTTTATAACGCTGTAGCGCCATCTGTGTTAAACGTAGAGAAATAATCTTAGTCGCGTTGGAAAGTAGAAAAATGATTTTTTTTCATATTGTAATGGTCCAGTCACATAGTGCACATGGGGATATAGGTGAGTGTATACATATGTATATACGTAATTATATATCAATAGATGTATGTAGTGTATTGCTGACCGGTGACATTTCCCCTTCTATCAATAATCATGTAAGATTCATCAGTCAATAAACATATTATATGAGACAGTTAGTTCGGTGCGATTGAAAATGATACTTCGTTATTCTGACTATCCTTAACACCCTAAAATTGCCCCCGAGTTACGGTGAATATTATTCAAAAGGTCAAAAACCTTCACCGAATAACTTATACTTAACTCGGTTCGACGACCACGTTACAATATAATCATTTACTTTGAAAACCTTGTAGCTTAAAATATAATGTCATCTAAATGATGACCATGATTTTCACAACAACTGCGCATACGTAAAACGAAATTATCGAAAACTTTTTCAAACATAGTAGATGGAATCGCTTCAAAATGATATTTAATTACCGTTTTAAGTTCTTCTAGGTCCCTCGGCTTGTTTTTATAAACTTTTGGCTTTAGGTATCCCCAAAGAAAATAGTCACAAGCCGAAAGATCCGGAGAATTTCACGGCCACACAATCGGAGAGTTACGCGAAATTATTTGGCTAGCAAAAAGTTTCTTTAAACAATCCATCGTGTCATTTGAAGTATGGCTTATAGCGCTGTCTTGCTGAAACCATGTTCGTGTTAATTTTCGTCGTTTCTTCAACTCTGGTCGGATGAACTCGGTAAGCAGCCGCCGGTTGGCATCCTCGTTCACCGTGCCCTCGAAGAAGTAAGGACCGATTACGCCCCACGCCGCAATCCCCATCTATACCGTAACCTTCAGCGAATAGAGGGGCTTCTCCTGAATGATACGAGGGTTAGATTCGCTCCAGTAACGTAGATTTTGTTTATTAACATCACCCTGTAGATAGAAATGTGCTTCGTTCGTTATCACGCATTTATCGGAATTTCTCCCGAGTCAATCTTTGGTAGCATTTCTTTGCAAAACTTCATTCTGGCCGCGTAATCTGCCAGTAACAGTATCTGGATATACAAAATTTTGTACGGGTGATAGGTTAAAACGAGATGAAGAATTCGGCGCACTGTACGATCGGATAAATTCAAATTTATGGTATGCATTCGGACAGATCAACTGGGACTTGCTTCAATTGCTGCGCGCACACGAGAAATGGTAGGCGTCGTTTTCACTTATTTCGGAAGATCCAGCGGTTTTTTTTTTAGCCACTGTACTACACTCACGAAAGTTTTTAACCCAGAGATGTAAAGATTTTATCGTAAAAACGGGGGTTGTGGGCCCTAATTTGAACTCTTCGGAAATCGCGCACAGTAAATGTATACAAATCGTTATTACGAAAAAACCGTTCTACGGCGAACACGTGTTGTTGCACCGCCCAGTCACCCATGCTGGCATGTTACTAGCTCAAATAAAACCTTTCTTTCTCTTTCCAACGCGACTAAGATTATTTCTCTAGGTTGAACACAGATGGCGCTACAGCGTTTTAAAATGTGCTAGATATCTCTGCCGCACTCTTTATATTAAATATTTAAATGAAATAAAAATGTCAACGGAAAAATATTGAGAAAATTATAAATTATTTAAAATATGCATCTAAAAGTATAGAATGAAAGAAATATGTCCTAATACAAAAAAAAAACTAGAAATATGCATTTATATGCAAAATAAAATTCCAATTTAACTTTGTTTCACGATGAAACATGTTTGTTTCTTACTCTGCTATTTTTGTGCAAACAAATATACAAATGCTACAAATTATTTGCACTAGTAATTTGTATCATAAATATATTTCTTATACTCGTATGGTCTATGTTAAGTATGTATTAAAATTTTAAAATATAATAAAATAATATTAAAAATAGATGTCTTATTTTATATATCAGCAGTTTAAATCCTCTTATTCCCCAAACACTAAAAACAGGCTCAGAGGTCGCACTCTGCACATATTAAAAGGGTTGAAGATGGTTCTTGGACAAGACAAAGGTGGACGGGATGAGTAATTTTGGCCGGCTTGCACCAGAGACCTGATACCACCAACACGAAAATTCTCATTGGTTACGATAGGAATCGAGCCGTATAACTCGTGCGCCGAATCGTGTGTTTCTACCCACTCGAATATAACAAATTCGTATGCATAAATAAATAATATATATATATAACGAAATATGCAAAATATATTATTCAATTTCAGCTACAATAACAATATTCAAAAAAATATATATATATACACATAGGAACAATTAAACGAAGCGCAGACTAGCCAGACTTTGCCTAAATCTAAAAATCACAGATTACAAAAATAATTTTTACAATATATTTGTGGCGATTAGCGCACACGATAAAAAATAATATATAATAAGTCGCAAAAATTCGCTCACGCTTTAATAAATAATGTATAATTAACAAAAATTATACCAAAAGTGATATCACGCTTAAGATTAAATACAAAATTTTGCGATTCGCGCCAACAAAATACAATAATAATAAAAACCACCGATTATTTACGCCTAATATCACAGAAAAGGTACGATGACAGCTGCAGCTCACACATGAGAGACAGATTACAACATGGTCGGAGATACACACGATACCAATGTTCTTCCAAATAACTTTTACATATTATATAATAATTCGCAAACTAAACAAGATCTTCTGCGTTCCGAGGGTTTCCACCATCCTAGTCAACCCTAAGTATGGTACGTGACCATCAGCACCCCCACCTTTTTCACCTTGCATTTTTTCTGTGTCTTCCTGTTATTTCTGGTTGATAGAATTGTGAATAGTTCCTCCTTAAAGCGAGGGTGCGTAATGGTATAGATCCATGGGTTTATCGAGCTGGCCGCCTTGCAGAAGAGCGCTGGCAACATCGAGCCCAGTGGCGTGATGTACTCCTTCCGGTCGAAAACGCCCAGCAAAGTTAATACGGCGTATGGTGTCCATGATATGAACCAAAGAATAACGATGCAGACCACTACGTATCCAAGACGTATATTGGTCTGTCGTTTCTGCTCTTCTTGACCATACCGACTGGTCGCCACCGTATTGCTGGTCACCCACACCATTGCCAGTATCTTTGTATAACAATATGTTATTGTGATAAACGGCACACACCACGTAGCCACAAAGAATATTAAGATGAACACTTTCTCCTTTATATCATCCGTCAGGTAATTGAAACTGCAGCTTGTCAAATAACCTTCCGGAACGTACCGGTTGATACCCAGGTTCAGCACGGGCACCACGGAGAATATGAACCCATACATCCATATTGCACATATCCAAACTCTGGCCCTGTGTTTGGTGGCCTTCACAGCCGCCTTGAAAGGGTATATTATTACATAGTACCGATCTATGGATATGGCGGCCAACGTCATGATGGACACAATTCCCGTCAAGCTATCGATGAACCCATAAATTTGACAGCCTAGAATGAAAGAAGAAAAAAAACAATTAATTGAAAATCGATAACGTGGTTCCTGGATATCTATTTATCAAGGAATTATATATAAGGTGTAATACTCGTAGCTATATATGAAGGCACATTTTTCAATTAGACACAGAAATTTAAAATCGATCGATCGTTACAACTCAAAAACGTACGACTATATAATTATGTAACAAAACGATCATATAATAGTAGTTTTCGTAATAATATTAGCCATACAAATCAGAAATGTTTTTAGAGGATAGGCAAAATTACTTCCTTTCACAGATTACTTAAAAATGAGAAGGAAAGTAAAATATGTGTATATATTGTTTACAAAACAAATTGATTTACAAAAATGTGTTTTTAAATTTTTTATTCTACATCAGTGGATCTTTTTGAAATAATTCAGTTTCACATATTCCTATTTTTGAACAGCAAAATTTATACTTTAAAAGAGTGATTTTTTGATTTTCTAGTAATATTTTAAATGGTTTAAAACTGTTAAAATATTAGACATAAGATTTGTAAAATTCTTCACAAAAATGAATAAATCTTTTTCGTAATATGAAATATAATACTAATCTGAAACACTTAAAATTTTAGTATTATATAAACTATATAACTCAATTGTATTATGACCGAAACAGTTTTAAATAACTTCATGTCACTCCTGTGTTAATAGTTTAGTTCTTAAATCATAGTTGTAATAATTTCAACCTGAATATTTAAAAATAGTAAAGTTAAAATATATTTAAAATTCGTAATTTTTAATTATATTGTAGCTAATGATTCTGTATTTGTTTTTGATTATAGTTATTTATATTTAAAAGTTCTGTGAAATTGATAAGTTTTCGTGTGGATAAATAATTCCATTCTTTATATTATTAAGAATCCATATCTAACATATTTTATTTCTGAACATTTAACACAAAATAAAGAGTTTTGTAAAATTACATTCTTTAAAAATTGATATAAAGAATGACCATTTTATAGATATTATAGATGTCGTGGTTAATTTGATTAATGCCAGACCATGACATATAAACTTAAGCAACTTATAAGTAACTCATATCATTATCGATGAATTTCGATTGTTATATCTTTCCACACATTCTATGTGTATAAAAGTAATATGTATTTGATCTCATTACTGTAGCGCGACATACCTATCATTCCAAGAGCAGGGCCCTCGAAATAACCATTGTAGATGATAATCGGCGTCTTCGCTAGCATAAAGAAATCGCTGACAGCCAAGTTCATTGTCAATACGTTTGCCGGCGTTTGTAAAGATTTATATCTGGAAAAGTAAAAAAAAGACAGGGTTTTTAATCGCGTTCCGATTGAGACCGTACGTTTTTGTAAATAAATAGTGCGTATACGTGTATTTACTTGCTATACATGAAAATCACTAGAAAATTGCCTGAACAGCCGAAAATCATGATAAAGACGTATAAGGATCTCAAAATATAGTGCGACATAGGTTTGGGTGGCATAAATTTTAACCAATGTTCGTTAATCAATTTTATAAAATCGTCCGTATAGAATCCGTAATCTCGCCACACTGTGGTCGGGTATTTGTTATTGAAATCTATCATGGCGTCTACGGTGGTCAATGTCTTGTTAGACTTGGGTTCAGTAGTCTTTGCGTTTCCAAAGTTGAACGCGCTATCGATTTTTTTCAAAGAATCTGTCGGTCTGGTTTTATCGTTGGTCGGATTCGCCAGACGTTTCACCATGTTCTTCAGTGTCATTGTCGTACCTTCCTTTGATTTTGAGTTATAGTCTTTTATCGGACTCCAAGTTTGGTCTCCTTGCCATTTCGCTGTTCGTTTTCCGTCGACTGCTGTTGTCATTGGAAAATCCGTTTCCTTTTTACCGACGACGTCTGCTACGTTTTTACAATATGCCACTTTTTCGGATAAGAAAGTACTTACGAATAATACCGTAAAAACTTGCAGAATCTGTGTCATGTTTTGCAGCTTCATGTTAATATTGCTTATCGTACTGAAAATAAAATATACTTTACCACATTTTTTTAAATAAATAAAACGTCGAATATAACAAACGTGTTACAAATTATATTTTTGTAACTTATATTTCGACGTATTTATGTGTCTATTTTAATTGAATATACGAGTCAGTATATTTTTCATTTAATTGTTGTTTAGCATCATGATTTAGTGTAAAATCCCTTTTTTTAAGTATAGTTAAGTTATAGTGCGTCCAAAGTTACAAATTTCCTTTCAAAATGTTTAAATATTCTATGGATTTATATTTCAGAACCAAATTCGAGTATAATTATAAACGTAAAATACTTAATTTTAAAGTAAATATCGACTAAACGTATTTGTTTATATTTGTCTAAACGTATTCCAATTCGAATCATACAAAAACTTGTATAAAAAACACTTATTTAGAAACATTGATATTTTATATATTTTTCTAATACGCCTAAAAAACTTAATTATTTTCTTTAAGAAACATTTTTTTTTGAAAAATGCATTTAACAAGATAGGTATTAAATTTAATAGTTAAAATAATTATATCAACACATACCACAAATAAATAAATTTAAGTATTTAAAACCATTAAATACAATAATATAATTATATGTAACTTCTATGTATTAAAATCCATCAATCTTAATTTAATCCAATATAGTGTTCAAAATCAATTGCCATCTAATATTGCAATCTATATCAATATCAAAATAATATTAATGTAACTTGATTTTTAGTATATGAATCGCTAAAACTTATTAATGAATAATCTTAATTTTAAAATATAAAAAAATGTGTTGGTTTATAATAAAGTAAAATAAAACCATTAATCAGTTAATGAATCAATCAAATATTCTTGTACAGCATTATCAGTTTGAAAACAGTTGGTATTTTTATATAAATCGCATTTTGATTTTCCCAATATCAACTTCAGTAATTACCTATAGTTGAAGAATTTAATAAATTACGTAAAAAAGATCATAAGAATTTATGGTAAATTTAAATATATTCAGATTATGATCAATACCGGAATGACTGTAACGTGAATTGAATAAATAATAACGAGTGTAGTTTTATTATTACCATAAATTACGAGTATGATATACCATAAATAACATAGTCTTTAACAAGAACAAATTGATTTCGTTTTAAAATTATTTTCTACTGTTTATGTTTTATTTTTAATATTATTATTTTTATTGCACAAACCGTTTAATTATGGAAGATATGAATTTTAATTATAAAATACTCAATATTATAATTTTAATCCTAAGAGGAAAAATAATTATATTTTATAATATAGTTGTATGAAGAATATAATTCTATTATTATATATTACGAGTATAATAAATCAATAAATAGTGGTTTTATTATTTATAAAAATCTGCACGTTGTTCAACTAATTATGAAATTAATAACATGGTTGTCGTTTTAGATATATTTTGCAATCTGAGAGAAAATTTTACATGGTATTTTTTATCTAACAGGGATACAAGTGTAATTCGTTTCATGGTCTCACGAATATAAATATAAATTTTTTTACACTTATTCAATAATTTTATATAAAAAAAATCTTTAAAATATTTTAATTACATTTTTAAATTTTCGTAGGACTTTTGTATTTATAATTAATTATTATTCATTTTCATGAACAGTTGGTTAAAAAAGATAATCTTCAGTCGTATAAGAATTTGAAATATAAATCATTTCCTTTTTTTCATATTCTTCTGTGGGTTTTTCTCTAAGTATAATATTGCGATTGCATGGGTAAACTATAATATACTTATACTTGAGGTCTTAAGTTTTGAATAGATATAGTTTTATTTTCTGTCAGTAGTCAGTAAATTGTGTTTCCAAAAACATGTTTTTGACATGTACTTTGACATTATTACAGTTATATTTTGTAAAAAAATATATTATATTGACAGTAAATGCAATAAGTTAAATTATTTTTTCATTTTATTAAACAGCACGATTTTCTTTCTTAAAAACATTCCCTAACAAGAAGATTATATAAAAATATTTTTATTTGAGTAAAATATATTTCATTTATGTTTTTGTAAAATAACTTATACATTTTAGTTATCGTTTCTTATCATATGTATAATATAATTATATGTATAATTATATGTATAATATAATCATATGTATAATATAATTATTTATTTTAAATGTGTAAATTTACCAGGCTAAAAATTGTAATATATTTGAAAATATTCAAATTGCATGTGTTATAGATTTGCCCAAACAGTGTTTAGGTTTTCCAAGTGTAACCTATTACGGCCGTCGAATTTTCAAATTATCGGTTATTTGGATTTAGGAAAGTTAATAATAGTTATTCGTAAAATATAATATTTGAGTTTTATAATTTTGTATTCAGTTTTGTTTTAATGATTAAATTCGTTTCATATGGTTTAACGAGGACAGACGAGATACGAAAGTCGTAACTCGGGACATTAAAGTTTCAATAAGTTTCAATAAAAAAAAAAAACTAAACTCGTCGTCAAAGTACCACAAAATCCACAGATTAGAATTATTATTACGAATAAATGTCAGTCATGTCATTCAATTTTTTTTTTAAATTTCTATTCTAATTTTCCATTAATATTAAGTTCAATTATCTGGTCAAATCAATTGGTCTGAATTTGTAAAAATTATGTATCTAAATATCAGAAAAAAATTTTAATACATGATAACATATATATGAACAATATTGCATGAATTAGTTAAATGTATATATGTGTGAGCATTTTGGGAAAACGTATTTAAACTTTATATGTGACGATCACTTCTAGTCTAAACGCGATCATGTGATTGCGTAATCATGCCACGTCATTCCCATATTCTCAGAGCTGTTCCTCAACCGTCATGCGTGTCCGGTGTCTAGCTTGCGAGAATTTTTACCACATAGATAGCTCCTGTTTATCTGCCACCAAGTAATCGATCTCAACAGAAAAAACGGCCCGACGGGCCGACTGGATCTATAATTGATCCGATTGGGATGAATAATATGTGTATAATAGTAATAGCATGAATAGTAAACAAAATAGTAAATACAAAATACACTGCGTTGCATTTCGATCAGCAGTGAACTGATAGTGATGGTGGTAGTGACTGTAATGTGGCAGCGATGGTATCAGTGGGTGTGCGTGTGGGTGTGTAGTGTGGGCGTGGCATAAAGCAAAATCGGTTACGCGAAATCGGCCACAAAAAAAAGTCGTATTTGGCCCAAAAACATAAAAAAAGAAATTGCATTATTATTGCATTTTTAACAGATTTTTAATAAATATAAAATTGTAATTTATTAAGATAATTAATATGTATCTAAAAGCTAATGTGATGTAAATTTTACAGAAAAAATGTTAAATTGAAACATCAAAAGTCTTTTAAAAATGTGTTTTAATTTATACTAAATTAAAATAATAAATAACATGTAAAAAACATGAGAAGGCTGGTATATACATATAGTTGGTTTTCATTGAACCGTAAAAAATACATTTTATTTTTTAAAAAAAACTGAATGTACAATTTGTAAAGTTTATTATTACACATATATATAACAATAATTAACTCAAACTAAAATAACTCAATATTCGTTGGGCGAAACAGACGCGCCTATTTGATAAACGCGTGAGTGGTACAGGTGCGTTTATATCTATAGTGTGCTCAGAATATAATAATATTTAGAGGAAGTTATTTTTTGGACATTTTAAAAATACAAGAGTCATATTTGATTTCATTGACAGAGAGCCCGTAAAATGAGAATATATGACCATAGCTAATTACTATTAAATACAATTGGAATAAATTTGTCTCCGCCCAATACAAATTTGGTTTAGTCCGGTCTGGTCTTTAATTAAAATAATATTGATCCAACCTGGTATAATAAAAATAGTGGTCTAGTACGGTTCGCTGTTAAATTTGTGTTCGGTCATGTTTAGTTCAATATTATTCGATACAATTCAATTCAGTCTGGTCTTGGCATAAGCAACGTTTTACTGGATAGATCCGGTCTGTGAAATTATGTAATGTACGGAGCATTATACTATGTTATAATATTGTATGAATTTCGAGAAAAATGTGTTGACGGACGAAAAAAAAACACATACACCGATAAACCACTGAGTGGTTTGTAAAAAGTTTTCGCGGTCAACAAATCATTTCCAGACGTTTGGTGATAATATAAT
The DNA here is from genome assembly GCA_019022885.1 of Schlechtendalia chinensis. Lineage (NCBI taxonomy): Eukaryota > Metazoa > Arthropoda > Insecta > Hemiptera > Aphididae > Schlechtendalia > Schlechtendalia chinensis. The sequence continues at coordinate 13,649,812 of CM032339.1, read as the reverse complement.
ATATATACGTACGCAGGAAACTTGTACTCGAAATCGATCGTTTTGGCTTGTATGTAGGTATTTACGTACATACACAGTCAGCTTTTGGTAAACTACTTTTTAAATGTTCCCGTTTAAATTGAATGTACAAATATATTGAATGTATATTAGTGATATTTTTAAATTTGTTAATGTTGATGTTCGTGTTTAAAAAAAATTCTTAACATCTATCATATTGTACTAATTGATTATGAATGTTACAAATTATATAACGTATTCGTGCGTACACGGAAACGGGTGAACAGAAAATAAAATTATCAGACACCAGAACACCGCGTTGCGAGAGCCGAGAAACTGCGGTCGTCTGTTGTCGAGTTCCTTCTTCCTTTACACACCGTGTACCGTAATTAAGCGGAGCCGGACGACAACGTGAGATGCGACCGCCGTAATTTCCAATTTCATTATTTTTTTTCATTAAAACATTTACACGCTTTACGTAATAACTTCCATTTTTACATAAATAATTGAAATTATTTTTATAAAAGGATATTAATGCACAATATTTCTGATGTTTCGCCGCAAAATTCATATTAATTGATTCAGAGTTGTATTAAATTTGTTTATTTACTACCGAATTCCACGAAAAGTCATCGTCAGGTATAAATGGAAAAAGAAAATACAATAATTTATATATTATGTATCATATAATAATAATAATATTATATATGATAATATAAAATATAATATATTATATATAAATATATGATTTTTGTTTATGATATCAATTGCACTAATTAATTATATATATATATATAAATTATAAGTTCGTATAGATTTATTAGGTAAATATAGATTAATTAATACTCTTATATATTTTATATAATTTATATGTATATATATATCTGTATATCTGTATATAAATACTTACGTATATATTTATTCATACGTAAAAAAGATTTTTATAACTACGAGTATAAATTTATATTTTTTAATTTTTTTCCCGTATCTTTTCTTGTTTTATTTTTCTTATTTTATTTATCAAAGTAAGGAAACTACTAATAATTACGTTTGAGTCAACAACAACAATAATAATAATAATAATATTCGATGCTAAATCTAAAAGTGCCATATTGCTACCTGCCGCATTCAGTTTGCGGGTTTTCTTCGTTTTGTTTTTATTCCTTATACATAAAATTCAAATACGACTTGACAATACTGATATTAGGTTATTTCACTTGACTTTAATCAGAGATCGGCGAAGACTGCTGTTGTGGTCGTGTTGGGAAATATTTTTATAATAAAAGTACAATATATATTAACGTCTAAATAGTGAAATTTATTATTTTTTAATAAAATGTTTTTTTTATATTTTACATTATTACATTAGAATCATTACAACCCCCTTAATATTTTCATCAAATGTCCCTAACAACTTCTAACATTTCGACTACTTGCAGTTTTAATAATAATAATAATAATAATTATATACAAAAATAATACACACATATCGTTTGTACGTCCACAATGATGTGAATAAACGTATTAATCAGAAACAGTATTTATTAATTTTTTCGTGAAAAAAATTGTATAATGTACATATACTGTAAAAATTATACTGTCAATTTCACACTCCCTACTCATCGAGCAGACATTTTAGATCATGAACAGGTAATCTATAATGTCCAATTTCATGACCATAAAATATTTTTATTATCAAAAATGTCTGTTCGATGCTTAACGAGTATAGACTATGTTTAATACAGATAGTATAATAAAATATTATATAATAATAGTTACATTACTTTGGTTTTAGTTAGTTATGATAGTTATGATTTTCCAACCGAACTTCTAGTTCCTTATAATTCACATAGGTTCGGCTCGGGTTCGGGTAACCTCAAAAATCTGGATTCGTAACATCACTAATAATATTACGAATTCTTAAATAAGAATGAACATTTTTGAATTTATGCGCTACAAATTATAACTTGTTCTTTAAAAAATAAATATTTTTAATTGAAAAATAAAAAAATGTCATTTTATTACAATGTGTTATCGTAATATTAAAAATTATTATAATATATGTGGATTAAAGTGAACTTGATAACGAAGAAAAAAATTTCATGTATTTTTTATATAATAATTATCATAACTTTTATTTCATGTAAATGTAAATAATATTTATTAAAGTATTTTTATTGACTGTCTCAATATGAACAAAGATTAATTATTACATATTTTTGATAAATGTGTAGATTAGAATATTATATTTGTATTGTGCCTTATTTATTTTTTATATTAATGTAGCAAAAATAATAATAAATAAAGCAAATAAAAAGCTGTCATGGAAACCGAAGTTATTTGGGAAAGACGTTCCGGACATTTCAGCTCTATCAAGTATTTTTGAAATGTTGCATCAAAAAAACTTTGTATCAAAACCACCATTTACAAATATTAATTAATAAAAATTAATAAAAATACTGAAAAATGAAATTAAAAATGGAAAAAACTTAAAAAGTTAAAAAAATTTCCTAAAAAAATAAAAATAATAAAAAGGCAAGTAAAAGCAAAATAAAAGCTTTAAAAAGCATTTCAGTATTACATAATTTAAACTTTGTGCTAAGAAAGCTTCGTTTTACCATAAGTTAAAAAAATGCACTTTTCTACAAATTCACATCCCTAATGTTAAGTATTTATTTTCTAATAATTGGAAAACACAATATTATAATATACACCTAACTGTTAATATAGATACGTATAAAAATATTGTAAAAATATATAATTATATTATTAAATATATCTTAATCTGTGTGTTATTCATATTTTTTTCTAATTGTTCAATCTGATTTTAATTTGATAATGATTTCTGAATAATCCAAAAATGTTATGAAATTAATATCCAATAATATTTACAATTTATGTAACGATTATTATTTATATAATTTAATTTTATGTTGTGTCTTGAATTTCTTTGTGTGTTAAACTCATCAAAAAATTAGTTACCTATATATATATTTATTTATTGTATATGTTAATAATATGGTAGTTGTGGGGGAGGTGGAAGAAAGTCACCAATGTAACACGATGTCATATATGTGTATTTATAGTAACATGATGTGCTTGGTTTTGTGTACTTAACAATACGATGAGAATGACACAGTTTAATTGTTATGAAAAATAACTATTTATCATCTAATTCAGAGAGAGAAACATTCAAAAAAGTTCGATCAGATATAATAAAAAATGGTTAACGAAAATCTCATAAGTTTGCTTGGTTTGACTAGAGCAAGCAGTAGAAAGTGATTTAAATTATTGTCAGTTGTCAATTTTAGAATCAAATATTGGGTATATAAAAATCAGTTAACAAAAGATGTTTGCTACTATATTTATATAATTTGTACATACTTGTAGAACGTATTAGAATCACTTGGACACTTGTTAAATAGGAATATAGGCAACTTGCTGTTTCCTACCTAATATATCCTATATCTATAAAAAAATAATAAATATAGCTAATAAATCCAATTAAAAAATTGGCGTCGTCAGTAAATTTTTGAACTTTAAAATTGTATCTAACGCGATTTAAATAATGTAATATTTTCAAGACAATTATAAGTTATTAGAATTCTCTTATTGATTTCTTATTCAAAAATATTTTATCTCGTCGAAAAATGAATCAACTATTCGGGAATAATCCGTTTAAAGTAATAACTAGCATGCTTTAGAAACTAAAACATGTTGAAATGTGCTGTCATTGTGACGAAACTGAATCAAACATCTACAACGTCCGGTATTTAATTAATTTACTTACTATTTTGGAAGACAGCGCAGGGTGATCAAAATATTATTTACATTATGAAAAAAAAATATAATTATTATATGATACTGGTGGTGAATTCTTGATATTGTAAGCTTGTGTGTTTGCGATTGTTCGTTACCGTGAACGGACCACCGCGACTGAATGTGCAACTGCAGTCGTCGGCCGTACAGTGCGCGACGGCTTCAAGTTGCAACTATAAAATTGACAATATATTATTGTTGTAGGGTAAGGGGGTCGCATACAACCCGGATTTGCGACCACCCTCACAGATTCTCACCAGTCCGTGTTTCCTCTGTTGTCGACAGCTAGTGCTACCTTTAAATCATCGATAAAAAATTTCTCTAGCGTTCGTTTACACATCAAATTGATTTTTTACAATTTTAGTTTCTATACGCAATATCAAAATTTGACAATGACCGATATTTAAAAGAAAATTAGAGAAAGTCGAAAGTATGCGGTAGAGAAAGAAAATATACATATATTAAGGTGATACTAAATTAGAGTAAACAAATCCGAGATATTCAGGCTAAATGAATTAAAAACCAATTTGTATATACAATGCAAGGATGAATTTTTTTTTTTAAATATAGTAGTTGTCGGCGTGGAAAACAAAAATATTAATTTATTAACTTATTTATTAGTAGTCATATACACATATAACACAAATGTTTATTATACCTGTATATTTATTCCGTATAATAATCATCAGCGAGGCAAATAATTTTTTGTCCTTTACACATTACTTCGGCACTATACATATGTGTCCATACAGTTTATTTTGTGTGTGTGTATTACACAAAAAAAGGTACGCATCTCTGGCCAGATGTCTGCAACCTAACTATTGTGAGTTCCAATTTAAATTATAATTATTATTATCATCTTAAATTATTTGTATTGCAATAAGTTACATATAAAGGTTGCGACAGAGATATCTACCACATTTTAAAACGCTGTAGCACCATTTGTGTTCAACCTAGAGAAATAGTCTTAGTCGCGTTGGAATGAGGAAGAAATAAGGTTTTATTTGAATTAGTAACAAGCCAGCATGGGTGACTGGACTGTGCAACAACACGTGTTCGCCGTAGAACGGTTTTTTCGTAATAACGATTCGTATACATTTACTGTGCGCGATTTCCGAAGAGTTCAAATTAGGGCCCACAACTCCCGTTTTTACGATAAAATCTTTACATCTCTGAGTTAAAAACTTTCGTGAGTGTAGTACAGTGGCTAAAAAAAAACCGCCGGATCTTCCGAAATCAGTGAAAATGACGCCTACCATTTCTCGTGTGTGCGCAGCAATTGAAGCAAGTCCCAGTCGATCTGCCCGAATGCATACCAAAAGTTTAAATTTATCCGATCGTACAGTGCGCCGAATTCTTCATCTCGATTTAAATTATCATCCGTTTAAAATTTTGTATACCCAGCAACAGATTACGGGGCCAGAATGAAGTTTTGCGAAGAAATGCTACCGAAGATTGACTCGGGAGAAATTCCGTTAAATGCGTGATAACGAACGAAGCACATTTCTATCTACAGGGTGATGTTAATAAACAAAATCTACGTTACTGGAGCGAAGCTAACCCTCGTATCATTCAGGAGAAGCCCTAGGTTACGGTATAGATGGGGATTGCGACATGGGGCGTAATCGGTCTTTACTTCTTCAAAGGCACGGTGAACGGGGATCGCTGCCGGCAACTGCTTACCGAGTTCATCTGACCAGAGTTGAAAAAACGACGAAAATTAACACGAACATGATTTCAGCAAGACGACACTACAAGACATACTTCGAATGACACGATGGATTGTTTAAAGAAACTTTTTGGTAGCCAAATAATTTCGCGTAACTCGCCAATTGTGTGGCCGTCGCGTTCCCCGGATTTTTTGGCTTGCGACTATTTTCTTTGGGGATACCTAAAGTCAAAAGTTAATCAACTCCTGATCAAGACCGAGACCTCCAAGATCTCGTTATGCATTCACACGTCGATGCGCACCTACGGGCGTGGTTTACTAGAGGACTTAACCATCCGCACGAAATCCAGCCCGTACGAATTCAACTCAGACGAGCTAGGTTTGATCCATATCACTACAGTCTCGGGGTGATCCCCGTGACGGGGCTTTAGCGACACCCGTACTCCTATTCTTGCTCGCATCAATAGCAGGACATGCCTCGAACGATCTTCGCCTCAGCCACTCTACCACCTTAAGATAGTTTTTAACGACATTACATTAGTGGCTCGGACTCTTAAACCACTGCGGCGTCATCGGAAGAGTGAAATTCGAATCTAAACTCTGAGAGTCTGGGGTCCTATCCGAGTGAGAGACCCATAGTTCTCTCACCCACCCAAGCCAGTATGGTGGATCTTGCACAAGTATTTCCTAAGGGTTTCGATCGGATAGAGTGAACACCTCATCCTTCCGGCCACCAGAAGGGTTAAAAGAATGGGTGATTCGGAAAAGATAAAAACTAAAAATAAATACATACATTTATAATAATATAAAATTTTATTATTTATTAAAAAACAACTAAATATAATTTGTAGTGTGATTTTTTTGCTGAGACATTTTTTAAATTAATCTTGACAAATCAGATTTATAGTTGCTACATGCTACTCTCAAATTTACTCAGGTGAGCATCAGTAAGTCTATTTCTATGCACATTCTTTGAATATTTCATCTTTGAATATGAGGTTTCCTAAAGATATATTAATGTGAATATGGTTTGTATCAAGTGAATAGTTTTATATTTTTCAGGCACTAAATATTAAAATTTGGTGTACTCAATTGTGTTTATTTTCTTTAAAAATTACTTTCAAATTTGTATAATTTTTTAACTCAATAAATTTGTCAAGTAGCTTTTCTTAGTCATATCCCAATACAGCAAGTTGTGTAATACAATTCACAGTAGACAACAAAAATATAATAATGTTATTGACTTGCAGCCCATGTCATATAACCACAGGGGCGCTGTTTATGGGGGGGCCATAGGGGCCATGGACCCCCTAGACATTTTACATTTTAATTTTTGACAGTACGCGTTGCCGCCTTTCGGTTAGTTTGGAGTTAAATAAGTTAAATAATAAATTCAGCTTTAGTGGTAATTAATGTTTTTATTTCTGCAAAAATAAATATCGATAATATAACCAAAATAATGAATTTGACAAGGCTAGATTTTTCATCCCGAATGGCTAAAAACTACGTAGCACGTGTGCATCGATATCGGGTTTTCCTATTACAAACGGACACTTATTATTATAGGCCGGGTTCACATAGACGCGCGTTAGCTAGCCGCGCTTATTGAAATATATTTATACGTGTTTCCTATACATCGTTCACGCATATCGTTCGCCGAAATGTTCTTAGCGCGCGTTTATGTGAACCCGGCCTTATATTTAGGTACTGTTATCAATAAATCTCGTAACTTAGGTTTTACGTACGTCTTACATGCTATAAACACAGATTAGATGAATACAGATGAATCACTCGCGATGTAAACAAAAAAAATGATGTGATTGGTTCCCCCTCAAATCAGTGTCACCGCACAATAGCATAATATATTTACCTAAAATTTAAACATTGCTCCTGTAAAATAACCTGTTGGCGTTTTTTTGTTTACATAAACTGAATTGTAAATTCTGGTTTCGAATGCGCTTCTACCGCTCTTTTGTTTTATCCTCTTGATTATTCAAGTAATAAAATTAAAATTTTTATTTTCTTCTAAAACATGGCTTTAAACGAAAATAAACGATGCACCGTTAAGTGTTGTACTTGTTCGAGCAGTATTCAGAATTTGAAGTGACATGAAAAAATTGAGTGACGTGAGATTTGGATGAAGAACTGCCTCACAGAACACTTAGCAAACAGTATTTCGAAAGCAAACATTAGTTACAGGATCTGTGAAAACAATTTTGAAGATAAAATGTTTTTGAACTCCACAACAAAATGTAGGTTTGTATTCAATACATCCCTACATTGTTCAATTGTAAGTAAAATAGTTATATTAGATATTACATGCAAGTAATAAAAATAAAATCATTTATATATATATATATAAAAATGAAAAAAAAAAATGTTTAATTTGTAGTTGATGTTGAAGAGGATCTTGACTATAATGTGTCAACTTCTCACATCAGTTATGCTAGTCTAGGCAGCAGTTCTTCATTCAGTGCAGTGAGTGTTGAAAACACTGCTTCTACATCAACCGTTGATTCAAGTGATTCAAGTAATGAAACGCCAGAGTACTTGTCGGCAAATACTCCGCGAAAGAAAAAAATGTCTGTAATAAATAAGTATAATGTTAAGGAAATTAATCGTTTAAAAAAATCTGTTTTTAATTTAAGTGAAAGATTAGCCAATAACGACACTGTAGAAAATTATGTAGAGTTAAGCGAAAAATACTTATCTCCTGGTTTACTTATAAATGTCAAAAATCACCTTAATTTAAAAAATATTAATGATATAAAACAATTAGCTTTAAATATTTATTTTTTAGGACTCAGAGTCTACAAGATTTTATTAAATACTTTTTCATTGCCATCCTACTCTTAATCGTGTAATTACTAAATTCGAACTATTATCAGGACTTAACGATTTTCTTTTCAATATAATTTCATTTAAAATAAATCATTTCGATGCTAAATTTAAATAATGTTTCCTTTTGTATAATATTTTTATTAATTTGCACAATGTCATTAATATTAAATTATAAATAATTATACTGATTATTTATATTTTACACTTGCTTAATGTAAATTGATTTTACTTTTCTATGCTTATTTCTTCTATTCTTGCTCATTAGATTAAAAACATGGCTGCGTTCACAAATGGGATAAGAACGGCTAATTGGGCTTGCAATTATTAAATGTACACCGTGAATTTGAAATTTCTGAAGAAAATATTATCAACCACTTTGCAAACATGAAACGCAGAAATTTAGAATTTATAATATAATTTTTATTATAATCATTTGGTTATATATTATTTAAAGTAATAAATTTTCATATTTTATGAACGTATTCAAATATATTTTAGACGACGTCTCAGTCGCATTTGTTGTCTCCGTCTATCTTATAGGAAATATAGAAAAAAATTACAGTACCCGAAACAGTAAGTGTGGCGTCTACGTCAGAATTAGAGTTGAAACACCTATTACCAATTTTGAAAAGGACAATATTTTCTAGGGAATGTCATATCCTTTTTGTAAAATATTGTTTTATAAAAAAAAATTAACAGCTTTTTAAAAAAATGAAAAATTTAAAACGCTGTAACTTCTTTGTCAAACAATATTTTACAAAAAGGATATGCCATTCCCTAGAAAATAGCATCAGAACGTGGAAACTAATATAAGTATATATAAATACATGTATATCAAAAATATTGCCCCCCCCCCCCTTGGGCAGAGAACCAAAGCCGTCACTGCATGACCACGTGTTTGTGATCCGAATAAAATAAAAAGGTTGAGTATGGCTGGTCTAAAATATATACAGATTTTTAACTATTTGGTTTTTACGACGTTTTATTTTATAACGTTTAAAATGACTACAGTATAATACAAAACAATTGGGTGGTAAATGGTAATTCAACAAATGCTTTTTTTTTCCAATTAGAACCGAAGACCGAGCGCGTCCTGCTTATCGCAATACTACCGACTCGGCCTCCATCGCTTATTAAAAACAAAAATTATTTAATATATACAAATCCTTTTGCCCATGGATGACCCAAGCCTTACCTTACCACCCACCGGTCAGGACTCTTGTTCAATTACTCCTTTCTGCAGTACTTTCGTCCGCCTCTTTCTCGGTCAGGATGGAATCCACCATATTGATGAAGCATATTCTGGCCCTCCTGGCTGCTTCCCGTATCCGTGGGCCTCGCTCGGCCCAGCCAGCTGGTCCGCAGAGCATGTCCACAACGTCCTCCGGCAACGGCAACCTGCCGTTCAGAACTGTGCGGGCTTCGTTCTGACTTTCCGCTCAATGTCTAATTCGACAATTGCTTATTAACAATTGCTTACACGAACCTATCGATTATTTATTTATTCAATATACATCACTTAACGTCTGAATCAACGTATTTAAGTACTCGTATTATTTTAAAACAATTGTTATTTTTACAATTCGTAAAACTATGTATTATATACTTTATATACATATATATATATATTTATATAATTAAAAATAAATTAAAGTATTATATGTTTTAACATATATATAAGCATTATAATAATTTTGTCAATTGTTCGGTGACTATTTTAGGAAAGTGGTTATAATCATATTTGATATCGGGTGTCATGTGGAATGAAAAATTTAAATTTCTTACGCAATAAATATATTGAAAATATGTTGAATACATTTAAATTAATATTTTAAAAGAATTCCCGAATAGTCGTTCGGATTTATTATATATGAAATAAAATTTAAATTATTAACTGATCAATGGACACCAGATGAAAATTACAAATTTCCAATTACAACAAATCTAAAAAAAAATTTAAAGTTTCAATTAGGATGGATTAAAGTTTTATATTTTCTTTTTTCTTTTATCAACGTAATACTCATTGGCTTTTTGTATATTTAAGTATACATATATATATAGGATCGCTTGTACAATACGCTGTTAATACAATGATGATATGTGTGCATATCATTACAAGGTGTTCTCTTACTTCCCGACTAAAATGTGCGTGAGCCAAATCATGCCTTGCCGCCAATGGTACGTTCAAGTAGCTGCGACAAAACATCGGTTAGAAAATGTAAATATTGTTGTCCATCTAGTCTGGGAGGTAGATCAAGGAAAGGGCCAATCAAATGGTTGCCGAGAAGTCATGCCCAAACATTCACTGTAAACCGCACTTAGCTGCGTAAATCATGAGTCTGTTATGGATTTTCTTCTGCATAATAGTGTTCATTGTGCATTTTGAAAACTCCATTTTGGGTGAATGAAGATTCGTCTGACCACAGAATTGAATGAAGGAAGTCTCCATGGTCTTGCTGAACTATCCATCGGCAAAATTCTACTCGTCGTGCAGGATCTTGTGGTTGCAGTAACTGTACAGGAGTTTAATGAAACGGACGCAATTTTTCCTTTTTCAAAATATTTGAAACATACCTTCGAGATACTCCATACTCATGGGCAACTGTCCGAATGCTCGTACGAAGATAATTTCGAAAACGGTTCAACACTGCTTCATTAAGGTCAACATCCTGTTGATAGTTACCAACTAAATGACTGTTAGTTAGAAATGCTCCGTTATTCACCAGGTACTGGTATACACTGATTAGGTTACGTGCGGGCGTTGGGCACACTTCTTTCAGGGTAACAACATTGGTATTCGTGACGAGACGTCGCGGCATTTTCTACACAATACCCGTAAACTAACATCATGTCAGCATATTCCTGATTACAAAATAAGGCCATCGCAGTTCATATACACAAAAAACAACACACATCTGTAACTGTCTTATCAGAACTAATTTTAATGCTGTAATCACAGCTTGAAAACTTAAGGTAGGGACACATTATTTACACGCCACGTGGTAACATGCCATTACACGCCACGCCGTGGTAAGACGTGTGATATACTATTGTGCACATTAATACAACGCAATACAACGCGACGGATACCATGCCCAATAATAAAATAAATAAATAGTCTAACTAGTCAAAATTATATGTAGTAAGTGTTTGCGCCGATAAGATCCCATGATGACGGGGGTTGCCGTTACCGACTTGTGTCGCACGAAGATATTCAATGGGAAAGAGTCTTTAGTACACTGTCTAATAAATCACTGAAACACGGGTTCGATACGACTTGATGCCCAATATACGTCTATTAAAGTACAAAAAAATAATGCAGGGCGTAACATACGCGTGCGAAAACAAAACGTAATCCTAATTGATATTGTTGCATATTGACAATATTATCGTGCTCTTATCTGTTTCATTAATTGTTGCACCCCAACGCTGGCCATGTACCTGTAATAGTCTTAGTTGCGATGTGAATGCCGAACCGTGCGAATGAAAATAAAGTTTATTCTTCCACAAACTTATGTATTTTCGAATTTAAATTATACAGTCCACTTTTGGCGTTTTAAGATACGTTAGCATAAAATAAGCTCCGAAACATGGTCCATTCGACCTGAATTTAAAGCGTAATTCGTTAATGCATAGTGCGAAAATTGGCATTCACAACTCGGAAATAATATCGACGATAAAGTACGCATGTGTGAATGTCGAAATAAATTGAGTGAAGTACCATATGCAACTCCAGGAATTGGTATAAACTCCAGAAACGCACCATAAAGAGAAATCGAATGGTGTAATAAGTGATCGAGTGAGTCGTTTCTTTATTCGTATTCTTTATTTAGTCTTACAAGATTCCCGTAAGCCTACTCGTATAGCTAAATTAATAATAGTTAAGGTTGTGGGAAAGGCACAAGTTAAATTAAGTGTAGATAAGTTTAAAGGCAAAATGCTCGCAAAATTAGCAAATTATAAAATTTTAGGTTGTACTTTATAGTGTGTAGATATGACAGCGGAAATTACGGTATTAAGAGTGAGAAGAGGGCAACTTAAATCTCAATTAACAAGGTTTTCAAATTACGTCGAAAACCTGAATCAAGCAGATAATATAAGTCGAAAAGAAATTAAGGGTCGTCGCGAGAAGCTCAAAAATGTATGGCAAGAATTTGAGCAAGTACAAGGTGCAATTGAACAAAGCGAGGAAAACGATGAAGCAGCAGCAGCATATCGACTGGAATTCGAAAACACATACTTTAAAAACACATACTTTAGAGCTATAGCATTAAGTGATGACATTTATGAAAGTGAAACAAATATTCATGGTGCACAAAATGAAAATTTAGCAATTATGAATGGGGAGAATATTTCAAGCCCAAATTCGCAAAATGTAGTTGTTTCAGTACCACAATCGTCAGGTTGCGTGACAAACGAATGTTGTAGGTCACTATACAATTAACGCCCATCAGTGTACCGAAATTCTCCGGCGAGTACAAGGAGTGGTCGACATTTCAAGATATATACACAGCTTTAATACATAATAATCCCAAAATCGACAACATACAAAGGTTCTTCCATTTATGGGAAGCGTTGATTGGTGAAGCAGCACAGGTGATTAAATATATCGAAACGACTACGGAAAATTATAAGAAAGCGTGGGCGAGTGTGGTGGCTCGTTACAATAATAAAAAAGTGTTGATGCAATCTCATACTAAGGAACTGTTTGATCTTCCAAAAATAAATGAGGACGCGATGCAATTGCGTCGATTAATCGATCAACTGAACGGGCATATGAACGCGCTAGAAACGTTAGGGAAAAATCCACGAAGTTGGGATTCGATGTTAGTACATCTTATAACGAGTAAGATGGATAAAAATACGTTAAAGGCATGGGAGACAGTAGCACTTAAAGACGAAATACCACCAATACAAATAATACTTAAATTTCTCGATAACAGATTTAAAATTACCGAAGCTGTAGAGTCAACTACAAAAGTATCGAAGAAAAAATAAAAAAGACGAAATATCATTATAATAATAAGGCTATGTCATTTACCGCGTCTAGTGGAATAAAATGCTTTCATTGTCAATTAGCACACACGGTGTATAAATGCCTAACTTTCTTAGTATTATCGGTTCCAGATCGCATAAAGAGAATTGCAGAGTTAAAGTTATGCAATATTTGCATTCGTCAGCATGTCGGTAGAAAATGTGAAGGTAAAAAATGTTTTAGATGTCACAAGGCGCATAACACTTTATTTCACCTAGAAGCTAAGCAAATCGAAGCAAAAAATAATGTACCGCAGACGCCCGGGGAAAATGGCCACGGAGTTAACACGCCAACCGAAAATCTCAGTATAGCGGCGCACAACATAAAGTCTGGTCAAAATTACAAATAAGTATTATTGTCGACAGCCGTAATTCAGGTATTTGATAAAAAACGGTGAGCCCGTAATGTAATCTGAATCTGTATGGATCTCAAAATAATTTCATTAGCTAATCTCTCGTACAATCGTTAAGATTACACCGGGAAAAGGTCAGTTATGATATAGCAGGTATAGGGCAAACAGTACAGAACATCAGATCAGCAGTGACGATTAAGATAAAGTCAAGAATAACCGATTATGAGGCAATTATTTCATATTTGATATTACCACGCATAACGAACAATATTCCGATACGTGCGATAGATACAAGCAAATTTAAAATTCTTTAAAAAACGTTTTGTTGGCGAATAACACGTTTAACGAGCCACAACGTATTGATATCTTAATTGGTGTCGAATTATTTTACAATTTATTCGATCACGGGAAAAATTAAATTAATTAATGATGGACCTACATTGAAAGAAACAAAATTCGGATGGATTATATCTGGTCCAATTCTAAATACCGTAATACAGAATCGAAATAATGATTCTGTATTGGTATTAAAGTTGGAATAATCGTCTAACTAAAGTACTCGGATTATTATGGTGTCCGGAAAACGATGTAATTCAATACAAAATACAAACTATAGAGTCTGAAGCACGGGTTACAACAAAAAGGGATATTCTGTCTCAAGTTTCTTCGTTGTTCGATCCCCTCGGTTTGGTAGGTCCTATAGTAATAAAAGCAAAAATATTAATGCAAAAATTGTGGAAATTGAAAATTGACTGGGATATGGTGGTGCCACCGGAATTACAAGAGGAATGGCGAAATTATTTAAGAGAATTAAGTTATTTATGGAAATTAGTTATACCACGTTTTTTAAACACCGAAGAAAATTGTATGGTCGAAATTCACGGATTTGTGACGTGAGCATAGCCGCTTATGGTGCTTGTTTGTACGTACGAGTAACCAATAACGACGGCTTCTATACATCCACCAATACAAAAGCTAAATCTATACCTGCCCTCCTTTCCCCTTCCCATGACACATATAAATCAATATATATTCTTATAAAAATTATATTACAATACTTTGCACCACTTCCTTCCACATGCTTGTCACATAATAAAAATAATTGTTACAAATATACTACAACGACCACGCTTATTGATATTAGATACGTAATATACCGTAACATTGGAAAACCTCATACGAGCTAAACACTATTATTGTTAATCAAAATAATATTTATACAATGTTTATCAAAGATATGTAAAACAAATAATTAAACAACTATAATTAATTGATGAAATTTAAACGGTGTTTATCATATCACTCTGAATATACGCTATTAGTGTGTTTTAACATAGTTTTATTTCAAACGGTTTTAACAACAATGTTATTAGACTCCTATAAATATTATAAAAAAACTACAGTATTCATTAGTATCGCGTTATTCTCTGAATAACAAACACGTTTACAAAGTTTTATTTTACTATCATTCGACTAAAATATAAAGCAAATATACAAGTACGTCGCGCCAGTATCACCTAGCTCATCGACTCGACCGTTTTTGTAATAGATTTTACCGAACGTAAATTAATTCACATTGGAATCGATCCGGTAAACCAATTTTATACTACGATTCAAATTATAACACCGTCACGTCATATAGTTATTTCACCGGATTTATTAAATCGTATATTTTCCATAATGAGTAATATTCTGTCGTTAATATTGGACTCGTCGCAAACAACGAAGACCGTATTTTTAAATACCAACGACGTAATTTTAACAAGTATGGTGTATCATGGTCAGAATACGCTTGTTATGGAATCAAAAATTCAAGACGGTTGTCGTGTACAACTCGACCGAAAGGACTTGATAAAATTACAATATTTGGAATGGAGTATTTTCGAAACAACGAACAACGAAAGAAATTTTTTTTTATTGTTTCATAGTTTATACAATAATTATTTACAAAATCCTTACTTCCCCGTTGAAAGGGTTGTAAGTTATAATTTGACCGTGTATGATTAAGCAATATGCTGATGTGGCATCTTCAAACGTTTCATACGCCTCGAATTCAATCCTTAGGTCCATAATAGATGTCTTAACATTGTCGTTTTGTCTACTCATATCGACAATTATGATTGGAGCTAGTTTTTTGAAATTGATTCTGTTCAATAAAGGCGTAACATTATCGTTACCATGATATGATTTTTAAAACTCTGCATATGCTCTGTACAACGTTGCAATTTTATTCTTTGTGAAATCACATTGAAAATCTTCGAAGGGGAAAATGTCGGAATTCAAATAAACTTTCAAATTTTTAATATTACAATCGTTGAAATGTGACATGGAATATACAGCACTATTTTTTCTATTAGTCTGAAATCCTATAATAACATATCGCGGTTTTTCTAATTTGTTTGATGTTTTTACTTTCCACGAGTGCGTGGTGTTTTTAGGCAAAACCGGGTATTCACATAGTTTCCATGTTCTGAATGCACACGCAATGGATTTATGACTATTTATCACTTTTAAAAGAGTAATTTTTTCTCTATCACTGACTTTAATCAAAGGCATTTTCCATAATATTTTAGAAATGTTTACTTTAACGTCTTTTAATTTCGATATATCGGTTTCAATAGTATTATCGGTTTTATATAATTTTAAAGCGTTAATATCCAACGACGATCTGTTCATAGTAAGCTGCTGATTACAGTTAATTAATATACGTTTATAATCCTCACAAAAACCAAACACGTCTTTAAGGTTAATACAACCACTGAACGTGTTTGATTCGATAAAATCTCGATTTGCATTATCAAAGTCATCACCCCAAATAGAGTTGCAACATGAGATAGTATCCATTTTATTATACGAGCAATAGCCTTTTAATATTGAAGTTATACCAGGGTTCACAACTTTTTGAATTTGAACACCGTTTATTTCGTATTTCATTTCGGAAAAAAGAAATGTCAAACCATTGTTTATGAAACGAACGTATTCCACCAAACCAGCAGGCTTGTCAATCGTTCCTTCGATATAGATATAACTATCACATGGGAGAGTATACGATTCCAAGTTATGTAATGGGATACATACTTCGTCGTTATTAGACAGTGCCGATGTTGAATACGGTAAAAATGAATGATACTCAATTTGAGTTATCCTGCAGTCATCTACATAATCACCGGTCACATTTAAATAACCATCGTCCATTATAAAGCTTTTATCGAACGAAGAAAATTTAAATTGTTTTTAGTTAATTTCTTGATGAATAATCTATCTTTTTTCCCACTTGTTATCGCACCATTATGCTTCACGTTACTGACGGTTTTCTCGTGTACAACTCTATTTATATTAAAAAATTGCAGTCCCATTGTCTTGAATTAATATTCGTATTGAAACAGGTTCTCCCCGTAGATCGATTAGGCCTCCGTTTTGATCTTTTAAAGCTACACTAATTTGATTAATTGTTGTACAATTAAGAGAGTTCGACACCAAATGTTTAGGAATTTCAATAATTTTATATCCGGGCGGTACGTTTGGATAAAACTCGTGTAATATATGACACTGTCTCCCGTTGTTGAATGATCCTACTATCAAATTTGATTCAATATATATACAGTTTATTTTTGTCATATTTACTAATGACTCCGACTGATGTTGTACGTTAACCTCATATGTTTTATCTGTTCTTAAGCCTAACATTGTTCCGATACTATTATCCATAGAAAAATCGATAATTCTGTTACTTTTCATTTCACACTTTAACGTGTTGTTGTTTGCATTCAACTCAAACGTAATCTTTGTATCTGATATAATTTGTTTGATTACCGCTTCCAATTCATTTAACTCATACGAACCCGTAGGTATCGTATATACATTTTTAACTATTTTGTTTCCCTATTCATGTTCGAACCCTATTTTATTACATTCATCGTTTATATTAGGAATATAATTATTTGTCTGTAAACTTAAAAGACAAATCTTTGCGTTTTTACTGACTTCTATAGGCGGAAAAAAATCACAGGACAAATTCGAGGAATTTCCATTTAATGTTAACGTGTACATGATAAAATTTTTAAACACAAGTGTTCACAGTTTGTCGTATTATACTTCTGATGTCTTTTATAATTATAACTGATGTCGCACCCGTTAAAATAATTTTGTAGTTCTAATGGTGGTGGTAAGTTTCCAAAACTATCATAATATTCTACTAATTTTCCGATTTTTTTATACGCTACCCAATGCGTGCCCGTACCATCTTCAATATCTAAGTTTACCACAGCTGTTTCTTTAAGTTTAGGGCAGATAGGTAACCTGTCTCTTGAAAATACTCCGATGAAATGAGGTATTTTCAACATGTGTGCATACTTTATAACCTCATAATCGTATAACGCTCTATTAGATAACGTAGAAATTAGTTTTTTGACTTCTTCTTTTTTCTGGTTTTCTTTACCAATCCATTTCCTCTATATGGCGTTAGATACAAACCATTACCTTTCTCGATTTTATATGAATCGCCTTTATACGGTGCAAGATATAAACCTTTACCCAAATGAATAGGGGTATTTTTATTAGATTTCATATCGTTTACGGTTTTAACTACATTAGCAATACCACCCGTAAGTGCACCTAGTGTAGACAAGCCCGCGAATATCGGTATTAATGGTAACACTCCACCCTTTTTCGGTATTGGTATTACTCTGGGTGTTTTTGTTTTCCTTTTTTTACGTAATGATTTTTTTGACTGCCGCAACACATATTTTCGTTAATTTCGTTAAATTTTTTTCGCCGATTTTATTTTTTATTGCGTTCTTAGCAGCATTGACCACATATTTAAATCCACACCCGGCACCCAGCTTCCGTTTAGCCTGCATAGTCGTAGTTACCAGCCAAGAGGTAGCTTTTTCTTTAAGACCCGAATTCTTCGACTTGAATACTTCCCAAGCTTGATCTTCTAAAATCTTGTCTGCTTTATGCCTATCGGCTAACGAATTACTATTTTCATAAGCTAAATCGTGTTCTCGAGCCAATTCGTTTAAACTGTTTATTCCACGGTCACCACGTGCCAACCTCTCATGCAATTTAGTGCCCGGACCACAAAATCTAAAATAATATTATATATATATATATATATAAACTTATCGTGAGTTAATGGTTTATAAGAGAGTTCACAACCCCCCGAGCCTTTATTCGTGTTATTCTTTCGAACGCAGGCCATAGTGTGATACATTTCATAACAGTACCGCTATATTTATATTAAAATGCGTTTTATCGAACAGGAACATAAACTTCCCGTTTATAACATCGATACACAAGATATTGTGAAATCAAGACACGGACCACTGTTTCCAAACACTGTACGCTCACTAATATTAGGCAGTTCTGGCTGTGGAAAAACAAATTTAATTTATTTTCTACTTGTTAATGAGAACGGTTTACGATTCGAAAACATTTACATTTATGCCAAATTTTTGGATCAACCAAAATATAAATTATTGAAACAAATCATCGATGGTATCGACGGTGTTAATATATTTACACTTTTCGAAAACGATAAAGTCATTCGCCCTGAAGAGGTTTTACCGAATTCTGTGTTTGTAATGGATGACGTCATCGGTGAACACCAAGGTGTTATTAGAGATTATTTTTCACGTGGTAGACACAATAAAGTAGACATATTTTATTTAGCACAGAGTTATTCGAAAGTTCCCAAGCAGTTAATACGTGATAACGCGAATTTAATTGTATTATTTAAACAAGACGAAAGAAATTTAAAACACGTGTATAACGAACACTGTTCCGGTGATATGAGTTTTATAGAGTTTAAACTTTTTTGCGCAACATGTTGGAATCGGGATTGATTTTCGTTTGTCGTAATTTGTAAAGACAGCGAACGTGACAACGAACGTTATCGACTTGGTTTTGATACGTTTGTCGTTATATAAGACAGTGTTTCACAAATACCGTCCGCATTTAACACGTAATCATGAACGAGAAAAGTATATTAAACGAAATAGTTAAAGCTGAAGATTGTATAAGGCGAAAATATAACGCTTTGAAAACCGGTGAAACTAATGTTCAATAATTAGTATCAAAAACGTTTAAATCAATAATCGAACCACTAAACAAAATATCAAATATATCGTTTCCAACACCACCATCACCATTACTATCACCACAGAATATAAATAAAAATAATATAGAGCAATTAAATTCTATTGAAAGCTTTGATGAAGAAAACGATGATCAACAAAGAATAATCAGTTGGTTTCAATCTTATGATTTAGACAAAAATTACGATCCTAAATTAAATTATTCTAACGGAGTTATTACTCTAGGTAATAAAAAATTAAGTTCTCTCAAAACACATTAGTTATTAAGGACACGACATACCCGTTAACACCCTGACTCGTTCGTTTATTATTTTATGAACATTCTACAGTTTATACCGAAAATGACTTGGAAACGTATAAATAGATATTAATTCAAACATCTGTACATTTGACTCAAAACGGAACAAAGATTAAAAAAGGTGGTGATAAATATACAGAAATTATTGTAAAATTGTTTCCGACTTCGGGGAGTGGACTTTCCGTGAAACTACAGAAACATAACTTAGTGTGATGGGATGATCCAAACGAATTAGTCGATAGACTACGACTTTTATTGTCATCACGAGCGACGGGTAATACGGGTGTATCCAATGAAATTCTATCGATTTTCGAAGAACTATTAGAAGCGGGTTTAATAAAACGAATACCAAATGTCTAAACATGAAATAGCGTCTGAACTGCATAAACCGTCGAGAAAAAATTATGTTAGACGAAGGGTCAACGTGTACGGTAAAAACGATTTATGGCAAGCCGACTTGGTTGAAATGATATATTATTCGAAACAAAATAAAGGATTCAAGTATATACTATGTGTGATCGATTGTTTTACAAAATTTGTGTGAGCTATACTGCTTAAATCGAAAAAGGAACCGAAGTCACTAATGCAATGACGAAAATATTAATTAATCGTTCGCCTAGATTATTGCAAGTTGATAATGGTAAAGAATTTTACAACAAAACATTTGACACGTTAATGAAAAAATATAATGTTAAGAAATATTCGACTTATAGCACTATGAAAACGTGTATCGTCGAGCGATTTAATCGTACATTAAAAGAAAAAATGTTTAAAGAGTTTACAGCTAGAGGTTCACATAATTGGATTTCTATATTACAAATGTTAATAGACAAGTATAATAATTCTTTACATAGTACTATCGGAATGACGCCTATACAAGTCGACGTAAACCCAATATCAACGTAATATCGTAAATAGAAAAATTAAATTTAAAATAAACGATAAAGTTCGTTTAAGTACACAGAAAGGCGTATTTGCAAAAGGATATTCGCCCAACTGGTCTTTGGAAATATTTAAAATTATAAAAATAAATAAAACATTACCTACTACTTACCAATTAGAAGATTATACTGGTAAACCTGTAGCCGGGTGTTTTTATAGCGAAGAATTATCTAAATCGTATTATCCCAACGATTATCTGGTCGAAAAAATTATACGTAAAAAAGATGACAAAATATTTGTCAAGTGGCTAGGTTTCGATAAATCACATAACAGTTGGATAGAAACCCATAATCTTAAATTATAATCGTAGTATTGTATACAAATTCATACGTCATGGACGTATTCAATAACTCGATCAGCGAGCGTGGAAATAAAATTATTAATCAAATTCAAGAATCTTACAGAATACTTAAATCTCACGTGATGATGAATAAACAAACATTAGATCTACATAAAAATAATATTATTAATCTCCAAGATAAAATACGCATGTTAGAAACTGTATAAACGGAAATCGAAACATTCAAAAAATATATTATAATTCTTCAAACAAAGACAAATACTATTGAAAAAAATATAGAACAAAATAACATATCTTTTAGAGCTCTTGAAAATAATGTGAAAACTATACGAGATGCTTTAATTGATATTCAAAATTCTGTACAAAATATTAACCAATAAACCTGATGATGTTAAATATTAATGTAGTAGTCAGTAGTATAGTGACTATACAAAGAGAAAGACTTGCGTAATAATGTCATCGGCTATATTAGATATTCAGTGTATTCTGGGTACAAGTTCAAAGTACCTTATTAAGGAAATGTCGGTTATCGATACCGATACTTAGTCTACACAACATTGGATTTTCAAACACTATAACAACACACAAGACGCAAAGAGTCAAAGGACTAATAAATGGCTCGAAAAGCATTATCATAACCTCTCGATAGAATACGGTGATGTTGAGTACGAAGAAATCGACAGAATATTAAATTCGTTTAACTTTGAACACATTTACGTTAAAGAAGAACAAAAACAGAAAATTATCAACAACTTCATTCCACATGTGACTGTCATCAATATTGAAGAACTCGAATGTCCACGATTGGATCAACTATGCATAGAAGACACATTACCGTGTTGCAGTGGCGTGCCCAGGAATTTTCAATGGGGGGGATGTTATAAGTAAATAGTAATAATACATTTTAATGAATTGTCATGGTAATACCAAAAACTCAAACGTTTATGTTTTAAGCTGTCCATAATCGTTTCTAGCTCATAATTGTGTACATTTGTAGATTGTTCTATAATCGAAATGAATTTAAATTATAACACACTAATACCAAGTTGTTCAATTAACATAACACCATTAAATCGAAAAAAATGTATTGCATGTTTAAAAATAAAATCAAAATAAAATAAAATACATGGATTGTAGATTGCTTATTCCAAATGGAATTTCAACAGCCTAGCTTTTGTACTTTTTTGCCATTAACTAATAAAAAGTATTAAGTAATGACTCTAAAACAGCTCTTATAACTAATAAATTGTTTTCTGTAGATCAGCGAAATAGACAATGGAGGGGAGGATATAACCCCTAACCTCCCCCCCCCCTGAGTACGCCACTGCTGTGTTGTATTTTCCACATGAATTTAAACCCAAAACATTGTACATTTTATAAAGTGTTTGCATTAAGAAAATGGTTTATAAATAATATTTAACATTATTATTGTTTTTTTTTTTTTTGCATTGAAATATATATTGTTTATAAAACACTATCGAGTTTGTCATTTACAAATACATCTATTATAAACAAATTTAACATATGATATTGAAATATAACTATATTTACATTAATTATAAAACTATTTGTTTTTTCTCCGGCTTCGGTTCGGCTTCGGTTAAATATGTGTAACACGTTATCAAATTAAAACCGCGTTATTTACTATAATTATAAAACTAATTGTTCTTCTCGGACAATATCACCGGCCTCGATTAATTCGCTGTAAAATATCAAAAATAATGTATAATTTCGTATAATAAAAATAATCAATTACTTACGTAATTCTATATTGTCCATGCGGAACTGAACGAACGCGGTCTTTAAACGTAACCAGTTTGTCATCAAACCTGTTGTATGTTATTTTTTTACATTTGACAGTCTTTACTTGATGTTTATATGATCGTATCGAATTATTAGTGGTGTATGCAGGGTACTTGTACAGGAGCAAATAAACATTTCTTGTGTTGGTCGAACGTCATGGTTAGGTTATATCGACTTCGTATAAACGTCCGATTGGCGACTTATCCGTTAACGTGTTTAAGTCATCAAGCGAAGGTTCTATTCACTTGAATCCACCATACGGCATATACTGTGACATTGCCCACCCGTATAAGTTATTACCTGAAAATGAGTTAAATTCAAATATTTATACTTGTAAAATATGTAAAATACTTACAGTCTTGATATATTAATCACGATTTAAGTTTGGTTTCGCCAAAGTCTGGTGTAATATAATTATTTGTTTTTGCATACCGCATGCTGGTCTGCACTAGTCCTCCTCGAATACCTATAATATAATTTATTAGATATAAGTCTTATAATAAATTATATATATATATATATATATATATATATATATATAATACCTTTTTCAATCATTATTAACATGTTGTAGTCAGTTAAAAGTTCCAGTTCCATCTGTGTGTATTTGAGCATACAATCGAAACTAAACCCGGGCGCCGTATAATAATACACCGGGTCAAGATTGTATGTTTGTAAACAAATATCCTGGAAGTTCTCGAACACAGCGGCCAATAGAAGAGTGTCAATTTTCAGATACAAATCCGAGTATTCTCCCAATGACCGACACCTAAAGTGCTCCCAGACTTTAAGCGCATGTTCGTATTCTTCTGTGTTTATATCCGTTTCTCCAAGTGTACTGTAAAACATATCTTTCGTTGGTAAACGCGTTTCCTCTAGTCTAGCCCAACTATCCGTGTAATCGTATGGATAAACGCCTTTTCGGGTGACCAGCGGCAAATCTTCGGTAGTGAATACTTTTGTAGTTTCTCGAAACTTTGACAAATCTGGTGTTACTATGTTGGAAGCAAGCGTTGACAGACTTGACGACATGAACCGAAACGTATCGATAAACCTTATAGAGAAGTCGGAATGTATCCTTTTCGAAAAAGATATATACTTTTCTTCGCTATTCGGTATAACAGTAATGGATTTGGTTTCAAACCCCAACTTGGTTACGATAAAATGAGCGTCGTAATTAGATAAATTATGTTTAAAGCATGGTACGAAATTCGATTTTTGTAATTTAAGATTACACGTATTGCACAGAGTAAATCTAAATTTCCCAGACAAATGATCATGGTCGGCCACTTTTTTATTCTCGTTTGTGAAACCACAATTGCACAAATCACACTCGGTTTTTTTCTTCGTGTATTCTACGTTTTTCATCGCTCATAATAATCGATACGTTTATTTTTTATAGATTATATATTTTATTAGCAATATCGGCCATATTTAAAACAAATGATTGCGCTACATTATCAGACTCTTCCGATCCTCGGAATATTATCGGTTGGGTTGGTATACCAAATTCTTCTAGCATCTCTATAGGTACATTATCTGCAGCTTTTACTAGGAACTCATAACTCATCGGCTAATGATCTTGAAATGTCTCTGTATTTATCCCCATTTGTTTTATTGACTTTACCAACAATGTCTCGAAATCGGCATATATAACAAACGGATGTCGTATAGTTTTCCTCCACGACTCGA
The DNA here is from genome assembly GCA_019022885.1 of Schlechtendalia chinensis. NCBI lineage: Eukaryota > Metazoa > Arthropoda > Insecta > Hemiptera > Aphididae > Schlechtendalia > Schlechtendalia chinensis. The sequence continues at coordinate 13,624,965 of CM032339.1, read as the reverse complement.
ATTTTACTGTTTCACCTTCATTGAGCATGATAGGTAATATTGGTTTGTGAGAACCACAAATACGTTTATGCTCATCGAGGGCGGCCTGTCCGTGTAATTTAAATTTTTTTGATCTATTGTCAAAGCTCGTAAAACATCGCTTACACAAAAATATACGATCATTGTGTAGAGTTTTCTGACTTCGAGCGAGTCGTGAAAAATTTTCTATATACGTAAAATGCGATTTCTCATTATCCGTGATATATAACAAATCAAAATGATCAGATTTTTCTTCGTTGGCAACTCTGAGAGGGTATACAATATCTCGTTTATCTTTTTTTGTATTTTTTACTCCGTAAATATTAATTGAGAATTCAGGGTTCCGTTTTTTGAATAGATCATTTTCCGTCAAGGGTGTTGGAAAAGTAAGTCCCGCAAAAATTATATTTAATTTCATGTATTGTATAGTTTTCTCCTACACGGACTTTATTTATTCCTGGGACATGTTTTGCTAGAATGACCCATTTAAAACATTGTTGATCATTATTCTGTGGGTTTATTATGGCCTTTTTTGCTGTTATGCTTTTTGGTAACGTAATATACGAAGACCCACCCATAGGAGTGTATTTATATACACCGAATAGCAAACCATCGATGTACGTTAAGGTGTACCCGCTACCTTTCCCCGTATACGAGTCTACCTCGGACAAAAGTATTGAAAAATCCTCATCGAGCATCGTGTTAATATCACAAACGGAGAAAACCTCTCTCGCTGATGTTTTAAATGCTCTATTCTTAAGAGACGATTCTACATTGGGCATATTGCACGTGGCCTCCAATTTCAAATTATATTTTATCGGATGAAGACTCGCCCAGTAATTTAGTTTATCGTATAATTCAATCTTTATCGAATACAGAAACGATTTATAATTTGTAATGTTTTCGGTATTTCTCCTATAATACCAAACAACTGTTCGATTAAATGACGAATGTATCTCGACAAAGCCCGGACTATTCGTTAAATCTAAACGCGGCTGCTTTCGCTTTACTTTAGAAACTGTATTAACACGTTTTCTTCCCGTATACTTAGTCGCAGTGGTCCCTCGTATATTCATAACCGGCGACGGTGGCGGCAACAAACTCGATATAGACGATAACGGTTGAATACCTATCGTAATATATTATTTTAAATTGTGTTACATTATTGTAAAATAAATATTCACCTGTCGACTGAGCGTTCTTAATTCCCATAGCCAAATTATAACCCGCACTATATTTTTTCCATCCTAGTAAAATAATGATATTTAAATATCGCTCGATTTTTTTATATTATACATCTCTAAAAAGTACATTTACTTACCGTGTTTTTCCTGAACGTGTCTGGTTAAATTGTCTCTTCGACTAAACATTTCGAAACAAAGATTACATGAAAATTTAGATCCATCGTGTATTAGACGATGTCTAAGCATAGAACTTTTTATGGTAAACACTTTATTATATACATCGCAATTGAACATTTTTTTAACGTAGTTAAAACGGTTTGAAATAAAACTAACTTAAAACACACTAATAGCGTATATTCAGAGTCATATGAGAAACACCGTTTAAATTTCATCAATTAATTATAGTTGTTTAATTATTTGTTTTACATATCTTTGATAAACATTATATAAATATTTTTTTGATTAACAATAATAGTGTTTAGATCGTATGAGGTTTTCCATTGTTACGGTATATTACGTATCTAATATCAATAAGCGTGGTGGTTGTAGTATATTTGTAACAATTATTTTTATTATGTGACAAGCATGTAGAAGGAGGTGGTGCGAAGTATTGTAATATAATTTTACAAAAAATATATATTGATTTATATATGTCATGGGAAGGGGAAAGGAGGGCAGGTATAGATTTAGCATTTGTATTGGTGGGAGTAGGTTGTGGTAGTAAAAGAAAGCAGTAACCGAGAGTATATATTCGTGATATGATAACACATGTGGCCTTGAATATAGCTTGATTTGATAATAATAAGAGGTATCACTGATAAAAGATAATTTGTTAACACTACTAAAAGATATCTTTGATAAGAGATAGTTTGGTATCAATGATAAGGTCTATCATTGATAAGGAATATGACTGATAAGAGTTATTAATGATAAGGTCTATCACTGATAAGAGTTATCATTGATTAGAATTATCACTTATGAGAATAAGGGGAAGGATGATAAGAATATTGATAATAAAAAAGTGGAGGGCGGCTTTTAAGGGGAGGGAAAGATCCAGAACTCCCCATTTTCATCTACTAATGTAATATACTATTATATTATAGTATTCAATTATTATTAGTATTGAATGCAATTTTAATATTATTTAATATTTTAATACATTTTTTTGATAATATATTTTGACATTTCATACTATAATAATTAACTATAATTACTTATTGGTTATATAATATTATATTAAAAACTTCTTACTTACTCTCTTTATGGTGAAACTGATTGAAGGAAGGACATCTTATAAAACACATAGGGTTTCTTTGATTTAGCAGTATCTCCACTTTTTCCCTCTTGAGATTTAATACTTTTAAAATAGCTGTTCTTCATACTTTTCCATCTCTTTTGTATTACCTTTCCTATAAAATCAAACAAAAATACATTACAATTTTTTTTTATAATTACTAATTATTTTGCAGATATTTAGGGACTGGAAATTCATTTCGTTCTCTACATTTTGAGTTTCTCCTTGATCGTTCTACAATAGCTAACATTATTCGAGAAACATGCTTAGCTATTTGAGAAACATTGAAAGAAGAATACATGCGACCACCGAGTACAGAAGATTGGCTGAATATTAGTGAAGTGTATTAGAAAAGAGCAAACTTCCCTCATTGTGTTGGTTCCATAGATGGGAAACATATAAGAATTATAAAACTACAGAATTCAGCTAGTGAATATTTTAATTGCAAAAAATTATTTTCCGTTATATTAATGGCTGTAGCAAACAGTAATTACTGTTTTACATTTATAAATGTAGGGGCTTTTGGTGACGATGGAGACTAATGTATTGAAAGCAACTGAATTAGGGAAACAAATTTTCAATCAAACATTGAATTTGCCACAACCTGCGCCTTTATCAAATGGTTCTTCAAGAATACCAATGCTTTATGTATTTTTAGCCGATAAAGCATTTGCTTTAAGTGAAAATTTATTGAGACCATATCCTGCAAAAAACTTAACATTTGAAAAGAAAGTTTTCAACTACAAACTCACAAGAGCACGACGTTTTGTAGAATGTGCTTTTGGCATTTTATCAAATAAATGGCGTATTTTTCATTGTCCAATGGATGTTAGTGTGGATTTAGTAAATATAATAATACAAGCATATTGCGTGCTTCATAATTTTGTAAGAAAAGAAGACTGATACACTGTCATGCCCTTTAGAGAGCATTCCTGTCTATGGAACGAAAGGAAATAATAGTGGAAAAACTATTAGAGATTGTTATACAGATTATTTTTATACTGATCAAAAATCTGTGCCATGGCAAAATTGTTATATTAATATTCACGAATAATTAAATTTAAATAAAACATTTACTAACAGCACTTACCGACATTCGTTTTACTACCGTCATCCATCTCGTTCCACTCTTCTCCTACAACAGCCAAACTTACCGACATCCATGCATCCCTTTTCAAATTTTTATTTTTATAATTATGATTTTTTATGTCATACAATATTGGATATTTTTGGACTTGGTGAATGATACATTCACTATCGAAATATTCCATTTTAAATAACAAAATAAAATTATTACAGTCAACTGTATAATTTACTATACTTAACTGTATTATTAACCAACTAGGAGTGATATGTGTAGTGTTTATTTACATGTAGATATGGTTATCAAATATTAAAAGTTGCGTGTTTTTCCGCACGTGTGTCCATAAGATAAGCGTGAAAAACAGCTATGGAATGGTACCCGGTACCGGAGACCTTGAAAACGCAAACCATTTCTGCTTAACTGGCGTGATAGCCCGGTTACATTTAATTAGGTATATATTTTCAGCAAGTTTTCCCGCGGTATCCACGCGTCAAAACAAGCATGTGAGGCCCTAGCCTTTCATCTGAACAACAGGCAAGCTTTGAACGAGCAGTCAGACGATTTTCTAAGAATTTCTTTATAAGCCTTCCCAAAATTTCTTAGAAAGGAGCGTAGATTAGTTCAAAGCTTACAGTTGTTTGAAACAAGGTCAGTACCACTACAGACATTGATTTTAGTTGCTTTACATGGAATAAAAAAGTTGATAATTGTGAAATAGTTTAACCATTCACCTCCACCTGCCACACTCCCTCCTCTCACCCAACCTAACCCTTTCACGATATTAGTTTCTTAATTTATCCCCAGAACTTTTAAACATCAAAAATGAGCATATCGTTGGAAATTTTAGTTATTGAGGAACATTATGTGAAAATTTACACGTCACAGTACAATGTGGTGCAATAATTGTACAACATTAAAATTTCTAAAAAATGTGGAAATTTAAAAAAATTGATATTTGGGCAGGTGTACAGGGCTAAATAATTAACAATGTCATACTTCCTAATGAAGACCTAAAAGAAAATTTAGTGTTTTTTCTAATAGTAACAATCGCGTTTTCGTGTGACGAATAGTTTTTGAACTACAAGGAATTTATTGGGTAAAAGTCGGGATGTACTGGAAACATCACAAAAACCGAAATTGCTGCCAAATGATTGGGAATCGGGTCATGGTTTAAATGAAATTTTTTCATCCATTTTGAACATAGAATGTACTGGTGAAATTAATGCATCGAGTAGAAAGCCACCCTGATATATATATTTATTTATTTATATATTTTTATTTTATAACGAGTATTAACTTATAATTTTTATTTTATTTTTATTCGTTAATTCTTTTAGTTAACTTCTTTTTTAATACTTTATTTTTTTTTATCCTTCTTACTCTTTATTTATTTTCTCTTTTATTTTCACTACAATAAAAAATTAATTCACTATTATAAAAATTAATTTGTTAATACGAAATAATATGACGCTCAATTTGATAAGTCTATTCCAAGTGATTTTACAGATTAGAGAATCTTACTTTTTGGACATTCCTCGTAATAATATTAAAGACAAAACATAAGTAAAAAATAACAAAACCTAGTAAAAAATAATTATAAAACGAAATTCATTTAGTTTTGTTAAAGACTATGACATTTATTATACATTATACTTGTCGTAATTCATGGTAATAATAAAACTACAGTCGCTATAAATTATTCATTTAGCGTTACAGCTATTCCGGTATTGATCATAATCCAAATGTATTTCAATTTACCTGACAAACAATTCATGTGATCTTTTTTATGTAATTTATCAAATTCTTCAACTATAGGTAATTACTAAAGTTGATATTAGGAAAATCGAAATTTGATTTATATAAAAATACCAACTGCTTTCAAATTGATAGTGCTATACAAAACTATTTGATTAATTCATTAACCAAGAAAGTGTTTTATTTTACTAAATCATAAACCAACACAATTTTTCATATTTTAAAATTAAGATTATTTATTAACAAGTAATAGCGATTCATTTACTAAAAATCAAGTTATATTAATATTATTCTGATATGAATATATAGACTGTAATATTAGATAGCAATTGATTTTAAACACTACATTGGATTAAACTAAGATTAGTGGATTAAAATACATAGAACTTATAATGTATTTAATAGTCTTATACTATTTAAGCAGACATTATTGTGACATGTATTGATACAATTATTTTAATTATTAAACTTAATAACTATCTCGTAATACGTATTTTTTCTAAAAAAAAAATGTTGGTTAAATAAAATAACTAAATTGTTTAGACGTATTGAAAAAATATATAAAATATCAATATATCTAACTAGATGTTTTGTGTTCAAGTTTTTGTATAATTTGAATCTGAATACGTTTAGACAAGTATAAAGAAATATGTTTAGTCAACATTTACTTTGAAATCGAGTATTTTTTATTTATGATTATACTAGAACCCAGTTCTATAAAAAAACCACTTAAAATGTTTGAAACATTTTGAAATAGAATTTGTAACTTTAGACATACTGTTTCTTAATTATACTCGAAATAATTGATGAAGGGTTATTTACACAAGATCGATATGGATATATACAACTTCAAAATTGACTGAAATATTTACTGACTCGTATATTAGATTAATAATAGTATTGTTTTATTTCATTGCTTTTACGTTTGTTATACTCGACGTTTTATTTATTTCAACGATCTAGTAACATATATATATTTTTTTCAGTACGATATGCAATATTAATATAAAGCTATGAGGTGAAGTTTTTACGGTATTATACGTAAGTATTTTAACATCCGACGAAATAGCATATTGTAAAAACGTAGCAGACGTCATCGTTAAAAACGAAACGGATTTCTCAACGATAACTGCTGTCAATGGAGCACGAACGGCGGAATGGCAAGAACGTCAAACTTGGAATCTGACACGAGACTGTAACTCAAAGTCGAATGACAACAATACTGAAGAACGTGGTGAAATGTTTGTCAAATTCAACCATAAACTCAACCATCAACACTACTACCAACATTAGCACCAGCGCCATCACCATTATTACAACCTCAAAGAAAAACATGTAAGCCCAGCGCTTTTGTCGTCATGATGAGATCGTCGTCAAAACGATTCTTACAGAACGTCACTAGACCGGCGAAGTCTGGGACGATAATCAGTGGCACGTTTTTGCACGTTGGAAACGCAAAGTCAACGACTACTGGACGCAAGCCCAATAAGAGATTGAGCAGCGATGACGGCATTGTGTACAAACCGCTCCATGATGACGACGACGTCAGAATGCCGAATCGGAATGCCAGCGACAAGTTGACCGCCGTTGTCGCAGCGACAAATTTCAAGAGTAAATATCCGATCAAGATCGAGATCACGGATTCTACTCGGACGATTACATAAAATGAATCAACGGCCATTAGTTCAAATTTATACAGCACAGACCTTTATCACACTACATTCTGGGATTTTAATACGTCATTATCATAGTGTTCGGTTGCTTCGGAAATTTTCACGTGATTTTCATATATATCAAGTAAATATTCGCATACGCGCTATTTATTTACAAAAACGTACGAAGTCAGTCGGAACGCGAAGGAAAAGTGATTTAAATGCCTACTTATTTGTCATTTCTCTAGATGTAAATCTTTACAAACACCGACAAACGTATTGGTAATGAACTTGGCCGTCAGCGATTTATTTATGCTGGCGAAAATGCCGATTTTCATCTACAACAGTTATTTCCAGAGCCCTGCTCATGGTAAGATAGGTATATCGCGCTATAGTAACAGAGCAAATACATATTTTTTTTTATACACATAGAATGTGTGAAACGAGATGACAATCGAAATTCATCAACAGTGGTGTTTTCGGTAAACTGTTAGTTGGTAACCTATGTATGTTATGATATTGTATTATTCAAATTACCCATGATATTTAAGGTATCTATAACATGATCACTCTTTAAATCAGTTTGTAATGAATGAGATTTCTTAAAAAAATATTGGGTTCAATGTTCATAAATAAAATATGTTATGCGTTATTTGTCCACATATAAAAACTACCAATTTCATTGAAATTTAAAGTCTAAATTACTATATTAAAAGAAGATTACAATGTCATTAGCTACTATATAATTATAAATTATGATTTTTGAAAATATTTTGGTTTTACTAATATTAAATATTCAGGTTGAATTTATTTACGAATTAATCTAAACTAGTAACACAAGAATGACATGAATTTTTTAAAACAATATAGGTCGTAATATAATTGATTTATGTAGCTTATATAATATTAAAATTTCAAGAATTTCAGATTAGCAATCTATTTTAAATTACGAAAAAATATTCAGTTTTGTTAAGAATTTTAAAAATCTTAGATCAAAGAATTTAACAGTTTTCCCTGCTTTAAGAAAATTACTTTTTTAAGTACATAATTTACTGCTTAAAAATAAGAATATGTGAAACTGAATTGTCTCAAAAAGAGTTTACTAATATAAATTAATAAATTAATAAATTTTTAAAAACAAATCTTTGTAAAACCAATTTGTATTATAAACAATACATACAAATATTTTACTTCTCTTCAAATTTTAAAAGAAATCGGTAAAATAGAGTAATTTTGCCTATCATCCAAGGAGACTTAGGTTTATATGATTATATTATATAGTCGAACGATTTTGAGTTGTCACGATCGGAACGGATTGTTTTACATTTCTGTGTGTCATCGGAAAGTGTACAGTCACTTCTAGTTAAGCGTATTATACCTGATCCAAAATTACATGAACGTCCAGGAGCCACGTAATCAGTTTTTCAATTATTGTTTTTTTTCTTCCTTTTCTCTAGGTGATCAGATTTACGGATTCTTTGGTGGCTTGACGGAAACCGTGTCCATCATGACGTTGATTTCCATATCGCTTGACCGTTATTACGTGATAGTGCACCTTTTGAACGCGCCTGTGAAAACCACCAAACGGAGAGCCAGATATGGACGTACGGGTTTATGTTTTCCGTGGTGCCCGTACCGGACCTGGGTCTCAACCGATACGTTCCGGAAGGGTATTTAACCAGTTATAGTTTCCACTACCTGACGGATGACCAACAGGAGAAATTGTTCATCCTGGTGCTTTTTGCGGCCGCGTGGTGTGTGCCGTTCACCACAATATCATACTGTTACACGAAGATACTGTCAGCGGTGTGGACGACTAGCAAGATGGCAGCGGCCAGCCGGTTTGTCCAGAAAGAGGAGAAACAAAAAACGGAGATACGGCTCGGGTACATGGTGGTCGGCGTCATAATGCTTTGGTTCGTATCATGGACACCGTACGCTGTGGTGACCTTGCTGGGCGTTTTAGACCAGAAGAAGTACATCACGTCACTAGGCTCAATGGTGCCAGCACTCTTTCGCAAGGCGGCCAGCTCCTTGGATCTATGGATCTATGCCATCACGCACCCGCGGTTCAAGGTCGAACTGACCAAATTGCTTTCGACAAAAAAACCAAGAAGCTACAGCAGGACTACAGCGTGAAAAAGGGATGGGGGCGGCAATCGCATTCCATCTTTAAGGGTGACCAGGATGGTAGTAACGCTCGGAACTGTTTGAGCATTGAAGACGAAGACATTGAAGAGATGTCCGTGATAGTCGACTATGGTAACGAAAACGACAAGAAGAAGATGAGCGACATGGGTCGACGTCTAGCCACAAGATCGAGAAGACCAAAGTGCTGGAGACCACTTTCCCACCCACCAAACAGGAGAGCCACAAGTACATGCTACTCAATTGTTATAAGATGCCTAGAACCTCATCCAAGAGTAGTATCAATTTAGAAACTAAGCCCACCGCTGTGACCAGAGCCGATGTCAAGAAAGGTGGATAGCACATTTTCGTTTCATCTTTATTTTCGTTATGGCCAATGACGAAAAATATGAACATAGTAACATACAGAACAACATAACATTTAATTTTTACAATTAAACCGTGTGGTTAAAATGCTAGTCTATTTATAAACAATATAAAACAATTTTATCTCACATGCCGTGTTTAAGGATATTTACAATTATATAAAATTATGGTCGCCGTCGTGATTATGAATTATTTATTTTAGGCACTTGTTCATATGTACTTTCGTGTATGTATATTATTCGTCATGTTATAATAAAATAAATAAATTACATTCTGTTTTTATTCAATAAGCACAGCAGCTAACATTATTTATATTACGTATCTACTTAATGACGTGGTCAGTTAGATTAAAATTATATATAAAAAATTTGTCAAGTATATTTTTTGCTCCGTGCATTTTGTATTATTAAAAATATGTATCTATAAACACAAAGCGATCGTGAAATTCTCTTTTTGATTTATTTACTTAGTTTAAGCTCTTATTTTTTGTTATTTCCTGTACAATACAAATTTGGATCAATTATGTTACGTATACGAACTTTGTCCTATTATATTAAATAGGCTTACGATGAATTTACATTACAGACATTAAAAAATATAAAAATCTATGTTTAAAAATGAGTTGACTTCAGTATATTTTTTATATTTTACTATTTATTCCATATTGCAGATCATAGAAAATTATTTTTTTTTTTGTGTAATATAAATATATTTTTTTATAAAGACAACATACTAATGCACACTTCTCGAACGACTATTCGGGAATTCTATTAAAATATTAATTTAAGTGCATTTACCATATTTCCAATATATTTATCGCGTGAGAAATTTAAATTTTTCATTCCACATTACACCCGATATCAAATTTGATTATGACCACTTTTCTAAAATATTCACCGAATTATTGACAAAATTATTATAATGCTTATATATATGTTAAAACACATAAAACTTAAATTTAGTTTTAATTATATATATATATATAAAGTATATAGTATATAGTTTTACTAATTTTAAAAATAACAATTGTTTTAAAATAATACGAATATCTAAATACGTTGATTCAGACGTTAAGTAATGTATATTGAATAAATAAATTATCGATAGATTCGTGTAAGCAATTATAAGCAATTGTTGAATTACCGTTTACCACCCATCTTTTTTTGTATTAATCTGTAATCATTTCACGAACAGCTGTTTAACCGTGATAAAATGACACGTCATAAAAACCAAACAGTTAAAAATCTGTATATATTTTAGACCAGCCATACTCAACCTTTTTTTTTATTTAGATCATTTAGGTTTTGTTATGTGACATGGGCTGCAAGTCAATAAAATTATTATAATTTAGTTGCCTACTGTGAATATGAAGGTTTGGAAGGAGAAATTATTCAGAAAACAAAAATTAAAAATACATAAATACATTTATAATTATATAACATTTTATGATTTATTACAAAACAATTAAATATAATTTGTAATGTGATTTTTTTTGCTGAGACATTTTTTAAACTAATCTAGATAAATCAGTTTTATAGTTGCTACATGTTACTCTCAATTGAGCATCAGTTAGCCGATTTCAAAGATATGTTGATGTGAATATGGTTTGTATCAAGTAGACAGTTTTATATTTTTTTAGGCACTAAATATTAAAATTTGGTGTACTCAATTTTTTTGTAGGTTTTCTTTTTAAACTACTTTTAAGTTTGTATAATTTTTTAACTCAATAAATTCGTCAATTAGATTTTCATAATTATATCCCAATACAGCTAGTTGTGTAATGCTTATTGATTCTAAATTAAGGATTTTTACAAGAAAAAACATTTCTTTATACTTCGTAAATCTTGAAATCCCCTCTTAAATTCCTAAAATAAGGTAGATAAATTATTTGAAAGTATTATATAGTTTGTTTGAGAAATGCCAAAATCATCTTGAACTGCTCTTGTTAGAGTCAAGAAATTATGTAGTATTTGATTCTATATATCCTCGTAATAGATCTTAAGTTTCTCTTCAAAAGCAAAAACTTTATTTGCCATTCGCGAAATAATTTTATTTTCACCCTGTAAAAACCATTTAAGTTCATTAATTTGTAGTGATATAACACATTTACATAATTTTAGGTAAGAGGCATAACCAACCATAATTTTTAAGTTCAGTATCAGTTTTATTATTTTGGTGTAAAAAATAAATTATTTCTAATCGTAAGGAAAAAATCTTTCAAGTACTTTTCTTCTACTTAGCCAAAGTATCGAAGTATGTAAACGAACATCATAATAATTACTGTTCATTTTTTCTAAAATACTTTCAAATTTTCTGTGGTTTAGTTTATCTGCGATCTGTCCTAATTGTCCGTCAATCACGTATTTGACACTGGCGTGTACTTACCATTTTAATAATGAAGATATGGATTGTATACATATATACACCTCAGGGAATGACGAAAAACATTGTTCATCGTATTAAGAAAAACAAAAAAACTTTATTTCTTTTATTATTAACATTTAACATTTATACTAACTAAAATAATATAACTTAACTTTTTTTGTACACTAATAAAAATATAAGTATCATGAAGACGATGCTGGCCGTATTCTAGAGAATCCACGGTCGTAGGTACTTAACTATACTTTCGGTGGGACCAGAATACGCTCCAGCCTATCTGGGCATTTACATGGATAGGTCTGGGCCATGCATGGACCCAAACAACCAGCGGGCGACCGTAGTTGGTACATAACGGAAAGACCCTGTTGAGGAGTTAACCAAGAATATTCAAATAAGTGGTCGCCAACCATGGGTCTCCTAGTGAGCGGCTAAGGGTACGGACCCAGCCTGTCAGACGAGTCGTCCGCGGGAACCTTGCTGGGAGAGGTGGACTTAAATGCTAAATCCCTCTGAAGGGAGCATAGCCTTAATTGTGCTATGCACGGCCGGATGGATAAGGTGTCCACTCTGTCCGGTTGAAACCCTTGGGAGGTGCTTGAGCCAGATTCACTGTACTGGCTTGAGTGGGTGAGAGAATTACAAATTCATCTCTCACTCGGGTAAGGCTCCAGAGTCTCAGAGTTTAGACTCGGATTTCACTCTTCCGAAGACACTGCGGGAGTTTAAAAGTCCAAGCAACTGATGTCTGGTGTCGATAAAAACTATCTTAAGACTGTAGAGAGGCTAAAACGAAGGTCGTTCGAGGAATTTCCTACTATTGACGCGAGCAAGAATAGGAGTACGGGTGTCACTAAAGCCCAGTCACGGGAACCACCCCGTGACCGTAGTGATATGGATCAAGCCTAACTCGTCTGAGTTGGATTCATACGGGCTGGATTTATTGCGGATGGTTAAGCCCTCTGGCAAACGACGCCCGTAGCTGCGTATCGACGTGTAAATACGGTACGAGTTCTCGGAGGCCTCGGTCTTGATTGACGCTGGTCGATTAGCATCTCAGTTAGAGATTTAGTCCGGCCGAGGTGTCCTCTGCTCTGGCCATTAAGTAGCACCACGTGCTAATATAAGGTCTGGGGTTAGTAGGCTAAGGCCACCAATTTCGGGTTCACTGTTATGAGAAGGTATAACAATATAAGAGGTGAAGTTTTTTACGGGACAGCTAGTAATTGAATAAATAATATACATAACTCACAACAATACAAACAATTTAAAATAATAATAATAATAATTCAGTATGGAACTCACAATTATTGGGGTGCAGACTTCTAGCCAGAGCTGCGTATCTTTTTTTGTATAATATACACAAAAAAATAAACTGTACGAACACGTATGTTCAGTGCCGAAGTAATGTGTAAAGGACAAAAAATTATTTTCCGCGCTGAAGATTATTATACAGAATAAATATACAGGTATAATACACATTTTTATTACATGTGTATATGACTACTAATAAATTAGTTAATAGATTAATATTTTGGTTTTTCACACCGACAATATTTTGTAATAAAAAATCTTTCCAGTTTTGTATATAAAAATTGGTATTTAATTCATTTAGGTGGAGTATCTAAGATTTCTTTACTCTCCTGTAATTTAGTATCACCTTTTTTCATTCACTTTCTTTCTCTATCGTATACTTCCGATTTTCTCTAATTTTCTTTTAAATATCGGTCATTGTCGATATTGTCAATATTGGTATTGCGTATAGAAACCTAAAATGTAAAAAATCAATTTGATGTATAAACGAACGCTAGAGAAATTTGTTATCGATGATGTAAAGGTAGTACTAGCCGTTGACGATAGAGGAAACATGGACCGGTGAGAATCTGAGAGGGTGGTCGGAAATCTGGGCCGTACGCGACCCCGTTACCCTACGACAAGAATATAGTGTCAATTTTATAGTTGCAACTTGAAGACGTCGCGCACTGTACGGCCGACGACTGCAGTTGCACATTCAGTCGCGGTGGTCCGTTCACGGTAACGAACAATCGCAAACACACAAGCTCGCAATCTCAAGAATTCACCACCAGTATCATATAATAATTTTATTTTTTTTCTCGTAACGTAAATAATATTTTGATCACCCTGCGCTGTCTTCCAAAATAGTAAGTAAATTAATTAAATACCGGACGTTGTAGAAGTTTGAATTCAGATACGTCACAATGATAGCACATTTCGACATGTTTTAGTTTCTATAGCATGCTAGTTATTACTTTAAACGGATTATTCCCGAATAGGTAAATCATTTTTCGACGAGATAAAATATTTTTGAATAGGAAATCAATAAGAGAATTCGAATAATTTATAACTGTTCAGAAAATATTATATTATTTAAACCACGTAAATTGCAATCGATTCGTTCACAGAAATTGGTAGGATACAATTTTAAAGTTCAAAAATTTACTGACAACGCCAATTTTCTAATTGGATATATTAGCTAGATATATAAATTTTTATATAAATATAGGATATAATAGCTAGGAAGCAGCAAGTGTCCTATATTCTTATTCAAAAAGTATCCAGTTGATTCTAAAACGTTATACAACATGTACAAATTAAATAAACATAGTGGCAAACAACTTTTGCTAACAGATTTTTATGTACTTAATATTTGGTTCTAAAATTGACAATAATTTACATCACTTCCCACTGCTTGAATTAGGTGATAAATATTTATTTTTCATAACAATTAATAAAATAAATAAATAATCGTTACATAAATTGTAAATATTATTGGATATTATTTTCATAAAATTGTTGATTATTTATAAATCATTATCAAATTAATCAATTTGAACAACCAGAAAAATGAATATGAATAACATCCAACTTAATATATATATAATAATATAATAAAAATTATACAATATTTTAATACATACCTATATTAATAGTTAGGTGTATATTTTAATAGTGTTTTCAAATTATAAGAAAATAAATAGTTAACATTAGGGATATAAATTGGTAGGAAAGTGAATTTTGTTTAAACTTATAGTAAAACGAAGCTTTTTTAACACAAAGTTTGAATTATGTAACAACGAAATTGTTTTTAAAAGTTTTATTTTGATTTTATTGGCCTTATTATTATTTTTAATTTTTTAGAAAATTTTTTTACCTTTTTAAGTTTTTTTCATTTTTATTTTATTTTTCAATACTTTTATCAATTTTTATCAATTAACACTTTAAATGGTGGTTTTGATACAATGTTTTTTTGATACAACATTTCAAAAATACTTGATAGAGCTGAAATGTCCAGAACACCTCTTCAAATTACTTCGGTTTCCATGACAGCTTTTATGCGATGTGGTCCTCATACGTTAGTAGACGTCAAAAATATTTTTTTGTCTTCCAAAATTTGATGGCAGATAACCGGCAGTCATCTTTATTCGAAAATATTACAAAGCCACTTGTTCAATGCAATAATTATAAGACGAGTAAGGTACCCACAAATAAATATTTAAAATAATAATTTATAATTTTTAGCATCTATGCCAACAAAAACGAAAAAAAAATATTTCAAGTGAATAAAACTACAATATAATAATACAATACAATATAATATAATAAAACTATAAATGTCAAAGAATAGAAAAATGATTATTCAACTTTAAGAAACAGTTTTTAAACAATTATAAATGTAAATCTTTACTACAATCTATTTTGGAATTTGTGAGCATTAACGTAATTATTTATTATTATAATTATTATCATTATTTTTTTGTTAAATTAATATAAAAAAAATAAGGCATAATACAAATATAATATTTTATTCTATACATTTATTAAAAACATGTAATAATTAATCTTTGTTCATATTGAGACTGTCAATAAAACTACTTTAATAAATATTATTTACATTTACATGAAATAAAAATAATGATAATTATTATATAAAATATACATGAAAATTTTTTCTTCGTTATCACGTTCACTTTAATCCACATTATATTAAAATAATTTTTTAGTATTACGATAACACATTGTAATAAAATGGTATTTTTTTATTTTTCAATTTAAAATATATATTTGTTTAAAGAACAAGTTATAATTTATAGCGTATTAATTCAGAAATGTCCATTGTTATTTAAAAATTCGTAGTAATTATTAGTAGTGTTACGAATCCAGATTTTTGAAGTAACCCGAACGCGAGCCAAACCTATGTGAATTATAAGGAACAAGAAGTCCGGTTGGAAAATCATAACTATTATAACTAACTAAAATCAAAGTTAACGTTACTATTATTATATAAAATTACATTATACTATCTATACTAAACATAATCTACACTCGTTACCCATCGAGCAGACATTTTAGATTTTAAAAATATTTTATGGTCATGAACTTGGACATTATAGAATACCTGTTCATGATCCAAAATGTCCGCTCGATGAGTAGGGAGTGTAAAATTGACAATATAATTTTTACAGTATATGTACATATGTACATTTTTCACGAAAAACTTAATAAATACTGTTTCGGATAAATATATTTATTCACATCATTGTGGTACAGAAACGGGTACATTTATAGAGACTAGTGTATTAGTGAAGCTGTAATACTTTTTGTGTTAATTTAAGTATAAAATGTAATTACTAGTTTTCGTATGCTTCACATGACGAGTAATTACTGCATCGATGCATGTATTGTTCTTCGTGGATTAATACATTAAAAGATCGTTATTATGTTCCAAATTTAACGTATCATGAAATTAAGAAATCTGGCAACAAAGTTTGATATTCAGGTACTCCCGAAGAGTACGGTAGAAATTATATCGTATGCATGATTTTTAACAACACTGCTTTAAAATATAATGTACGATTCAACCCGAAAAAATTAATTTTCTTGTCGTTAGTATTTCGAATCACCAGTCATGATTTACTTTGTCGTAAGGAAATTATTATACAATAAAGGAAAATAAAAAATCTACTAAACATATTATACAATCCTTGTTGCCGCTCATAACGGCAACAAATTGGTGCATTTCAAACAATATTGAAAAAAAAAACAAAAAAAAAACCTAAAATGAAAATAAAATGTACATTTTAATAAACTGACTTACACCGAATAACAAACTATATAAAAAGACTTCAATGCTCGAAATTTCATATCGATTGTATGCGTACAAACAATATGTGTGGATTGTTTTTGTATATAATTATTATTATTATTATTATTAAAATTGCAAGTAGTCAAAATTTTAGAAGTTATTGGGGACATTTGATGATTCATCAAGGGGTTGCAAAGACCCTAATGTAAAAATGTAAAACATAAAAAGACAAATTTTATAAAAAATAATAAATTTCATTACTTAGACGTTAATATATATTGTACTTTTATAATAAAAATATTTCCCAACACGACCACAACAACAGTCTTCGCCGATCTCTGATTAAAGTCAAGTGAAATAACCGTAATATCAGTATTGTCAAGTCGTATTTGAATTTTATATATGAAGAATAAAACAAAACGAAAAAAATACACAATCTGAATGCGGCAGGTAGCAATAATACACTTTTAGGTTTAGCATCGAATATTATTATTATTATTATTATTATTATTATTATTATTATTTATTATTATTATTATTATCATTATTATTATTATTATTATTACTATTATTATTACTATTGCTATTGCTGTTGTTCACTCAAATGTTATTATTAGTTTTATTACTTTGATAAATAAAATAAGAACAATAGAACAGGAAAAGACACGGAAAAAATTAAAAAATATAAATTTATACTCGTAGTAATAAAAATCTTTTTTACACATGAATAAATATATACGTAATCATTTATATACAGATATACAGATATATATATATATAAATTAAAGTCAATAAGTATTATTACTAAACAAAAATATTTAAGGGTATTAATTAATCTATATTTACCTAATAAATCTATACGAACCTATAATTTAATATATATAATTAATTAGTGCAATTGATATCATAAATAAAAATCATATAAATATATAATATATTATTTTTTATATTATCAAATATAATATTATTATTATTATATGATATATAATATATACATTATTATATTTTCTTTTTCCATTTATACCTACCAATTACTTTTCGTGGAATTCGGTAGTAAATAAACAAATTTAATACAACTCTTATATTTTTTTTTGTCTTTTACAATACTCATTGACTTTAATTAATAAATATCTATATGTATTTATTCATACATAAAAACGACGTTTATCACTACGTAAAAAAGAAGCGGCAGCATGACAGTGTTTATATTATATTAAATCAGGAGTTCACATTCAGAATCATGTTAATTTCTGTGTTTTTATTCAAACGCGTCAACTTATAGATCACTGAATCATATAATGTGAATTTTTGTAGCGAAACATTAGAAATATGGTACACTGATATCCTTTTATAAAAATAATTTCAATTATATATGTAAAAATAGAAATTATTACGTAAAGCATGTAAATGTTTTAATGAAAAAAGGAAATGAAATTGGAAATTGCGGCGGCCGCATCTCGCGTTGTCGACCGGCTTCGCTCAATTACGTTGCACGGTGTGTAAAGGAGGAAGGTACTCGACAACCGACGACCGCAGTTTCTCGGATCTCGTAGCACGGTGTTCTGGAGTCTGATAATTTTTGTTTCTGTTCACCCGTTCCCGTGTACACACGAATACGTTATATAATTTGTAACATTCATAATCAATTAATATAATATGATAGATGTTAAGAATCTTTTAAAACATAAACTTACATCAACATTAACAAATTTAAAAATATCACTCATTATATATTATATTATATTGAATGTATATTCAATATATTTGTACATTCAATTTAAACAGGAAAATTTATAAAATAGTTTACCAAAGGCTGACTAGGTACGTACGTAAATACCTACATACAAGCCAAAACGATCGATTTCGAGTACTAGTCTCCTGCGTGCGTATATATATTATATTATCATCAAACGACTGGAAATGATTTGTTGACCGCGAAAACTTTTTACAAACCACTCAGTGGTTTATCGGTATATGTGTTTTTTCTTCGTCTGTCAACACACTTTTCTCGAAATCCATATAATATTATAATTTAGTATAACGCTCCGCACATTACATAATTTCACAGACCGGATCTATCTAGTAAAAAGCTGCTTATATCAGGACCACACTGAATTGAATTGTATCGAATAATATTGAAGACAAGACCAATATTTTTATAATACTACGTTGGATCAATATTACTTTTAGTAAAGACCAAACTGGACTGCACCAAATTTGTATTGGGCTGAGACAAATTCATATCAATTGTATTTAATAGTAATTAGCCATGGTAGTATATTAACCCTTTACGAGCTCTCTGCCAATGAAATCAAATATGACTCTTGTATTTTTTAAATGTCCAAAAAATAACTTCCTCTTAAATATTATTATATTCTGAGCACACTATATAATAGTGCGTTATAAACGCACCTGTACCACTCACACGTAGATCAAATCGGCGCGTCTGTTTCGCCCAACGAAAATTCAGTTATTTTTGTTTAAGTTAATTATTGTTATATATATATATGTGTGTGTAATAATAAAATTTAAAACTTGTACATTCAGTTTTTTTTTTTAAATAAATGTATTTTTTAAGGTTCAATGAAAACCGACTATATGTATATACCGGCCTTCTCGTGTTTTTTACATGTTATTTATTATTTTAATTTAGTATAAATTAAAACACATTTTAAAAAGACTTTTGATGTTTCAATTCAAAATTTGTTCTATAAAATTTACATCACATTAGCTTTTAGATACATATAAATTGTCTTAATAAATTACAATTTTATATTTATCAAAAATTTGTTAAAAATGGAATAATAATGCAATTTCTTTTTTTAACATATTTATGTTTTTGGACGGATACGATTTTTTTTTGTGGCCGATTTCGCGTAACCGATTTTGCTTTATGCCACGCCCACATTACACACCCACACGCATACCCACAGATACAATCGTTGCCACATTACAGTAACACCCCCACCACTATCAGTTCACTGCTGATCGGAATGCAACGCAGTTTATTTTGTATTTACTATTTTGTTTACTATTCATGCTATTACTATTATACACATATTATTCATCCCAATCGGATCAATAATAGACCCTGTCGGCTCCTCGGGCCGTCTCTTCTGTTGGGATCGATTACGTGGTAGCAGATAAACAGGAGCTCTCTATGCGGTAAAAATTCACGCAAGCTAGACACCGGGCACGCATTACGGCCGAGGAACAGCTCTGAGAATATGAGAATGACGCGGCATAATTACGTAATCACATGATCGCGATTAGACTAAAAGTGATCGTCACATAAAAAGTTTAAATACGTTTTCCCAAAATGCTCACACATATATGCATTTAACTAATTCATGTAAAATTGTCCATATATATGTCATTATGTATTAAAATTATTTTCTGATATTTAGATACATAATTTTTACAAATTCAGACCGAATGATTTGACCAGATAATTGAACTTAATATTAATGGAAAATTAGAATAGAAATTTAAAAAAAAAATTGAGTGACATGACTGACACCTTTCATAATAATAATTATAATCAATGGATTTTACGGTATTGTGACGACGAGTCTAGTTATAATATAAGGATAAAATGTCTCGAGATACGAGTCTCTCCTCGTTAATCCCAATGAAACATATTTAATTATTATAACCAAACTGAATACAAAATTATAAAACTCAAATATTATATTTTACGAATAACTACTATTAACTTTCCTAAATCCAAATAACCGATAATTTGAAAATTCAGCGGGCGTAATAGGTTACACTTGGAAAACCTAAACACTGTTTGGGCAAATCTATAACACATGCAAATTTGAATATTTTCAAATATATTAAATTTTTAGTTAGTAAATATACACATTTAAAATAAATAATTTAATACATATGATAAGAAACGATAACTAAAATGTATAAGTTATTTTACAAAAACATAAATGAAATATATTTTTACTCAAATAAAAATATTTTTATATAATTTTCTTGCTAGGGAATGTTTTTAAGAAAGAAAATCGTGCTGTTTAATAAAAGGAAAAAATAATTTAACTTATTGCATTTACTGTCAACATAATATATTTTTTTACAAAATATAACTGTAATAATGTCAAAGTACATGTCAACAACATGTTCTTGGAAACACAATTTACTGACAACTGACAGAAAATAAAATGTATCTATTCAAAACTTAAGATCTCAAGTATAAGTATAGTATAGTTTACTCATGCAATCGCAATATTATACTTAGAGAAAACCCCACAGAAGAATATGAACAAAACGGAAATGTTTTATATTTTAAATTCTTATACGACTAAAGCCTACCTATTTTAATCAACTGTTCATGAAAATGAATAATAATTAATTATAATTACAAAACGTCATACGAAAATTCAAAAATGTAATTCAAATATTTTAAAGATTTTTTTATATAAAATCATTGAATAAGTGCAAACAAATTTATATTTTAACTCGTGAGACTATGAAACGAATTATATTTGTATCCCTGTTAGATAAAAAATTACCATGTAAAATTTTCACTCGGATCACAAAATATATCTAAAACGACAACCATGTTATTAATTTCATAATTGGTTGAACAACGTGCAGATTTATGTAAATAATAAAACCACTATTTATTGATTTATCATACTCGTAATATATTCATGGAATTATATTATTCAAACAACTGTATTATAAAATATAATTATTTTTCCTCTTAGAATTAAAATTATAATATGTATTATTTTATCATTAAAATTCATATCTTCCACAATTAAACGATTTGTGCAAATAAAAATGATAATATTAAAGATAAAACATAAACAGTAGAATTGATGGATTATAATACATAGATGTTATATTTAACTATTTAATTTTATTTAATGGTATCAAATGACTTAAATAGACTAATTTGTGGTATGTGTTAATATAATTATTTAACTATTAAATTTAATACCTATCTCGTTAAACGAATTTTTTCAAAAAAAAATGTAAATATTTGTTAAAGAAAATAAAAAGTAATTTGTGATTTTTTTGTTATTATCAAGTAATAGATATAAATGTAAATGTAAAATAATTTAATAAAAACCAGTCCATCTCAGTGTTTTACTTCCTAAGCTTTATAACTATAGACTTTAATTTTTTTTAAATACTATTAGAAAGGAAGTTGAAAGGCTTAGGTTTATTTTTATAACTTTTTGATTTTAACGTGTTTATAAAAATATTTAATTTTTACTTTTATAACGAATTTGTCCATGGTAATTGTTTAAAGCACCTGTGTTCCGTGTGGTATATAGTTTTGTAAGAACGCACAACTTGACGTCATAAAAGTACAGTCTACAGTGACGTAGTTTTTATATTTTATACTCTACTAATACTGTAACTAATTGAATATGGATATTTATATATACATATACATATATATACAGTCGAACTTGGTTAACTCGAAGTTGAAGGGACCGGGAAAAAAGTTCGAGTTATCCAAGAATTCGAGTTATCCAAATTAAATTTTTTTTTCTATTGCTATGTATTTATTATAAATAAAGTAATGTAATAAAAAATATTTACCATGTATTTGTTTATGAATTATGAATATGTATCTATGTATGTATAAACAAAAATTATATATGTAAAATATGTATGAATAACAGAAAATTATTTTAAAAAAGTATTGATTTTTGTTTGATTTTTGTTGTTGATTGTAGCGTTTGTAATGAATTTTTCTATTTTATTTCAAGCTTCAAAAAGTTCATCACTGACCTCTACTATGTTTTCGATAAATCGCCTCAATTCATTATAATGCAACCGTGCTTGTATACTCGTGGGAATGGGGGGTTCGATACATTCTTGTTCCTCTTCGTCATCCGATGTTGAGTACCTCTTACAATTAATTGTATAATGTCTGAATCTGATAAATGTCCGCATACTTCCAAGTCATTATCCATGTTGATGTAGTCATCAAAACTAATATTTACACCTTGCCTCACATCGTCCCAAACATTTATTGCAAGCGTTTGTTGAATTTCTTCATCACCGACATTTTCTGAATTTTCGCTTAAAAAACCAGCTTTACGGAAACAGTTTGTAATGGTTTGTGGTGTTACTTGTTCCCAGGCATTTTTGGACATTCGATTTGCTTGTAAAATATCAATTCGACCATCATCTTGTGTAATGACCTTATTTTATAGATAAATGAAGGAAATATCACAATTTTATAATATTAATAAAGCTCAAAACTTCGAGTTATCCACGAAAATATTCGAGTTAAACAAGATTTTTTTTACATTCTTTAAATATGAAATTCTAAGGACCCGAATAAAAGTTCGAGGTCTCGAAGATTTCAAGTTAAAGAAGTTCGAGATAACCAAGTTCGACTGTATATATATATATGTGTGTAGGTAAACATATTTATACAATTTTCATGGAAAAATACAATTAGCTGGCTGCGCATGAACTCGTTTAGATAAAGACATTGCGTATTGATTATCTATAAACAATTAATTAGTAATTAATAATAATTTCTTAGTAATACTAAGAAATCGTGTCAATGATAAGTTTGGTATACCGGCGGCACGTGTGAGCGCTACAATTTGTGTATTGGCTTTTGAATAATAAGGCGTTAAGAAACGCTATCCGTGATTTGAAAAACTTCAGATAGAGTTTCTATTGTAATTTCATTAATTTTATATACTACAATAAATGTATTTGTAAATATTAAATTGTAGCTTCATGTGCACAAAATCAATGAAATGATATTTCAAAATTGTAAAGGAAAAGAACAGGCTTTTTTAGAGTTCTAGGGAGAGGGTGGAAACCCTTTGCACCCCCTCCCCATAACTACACCACTGATTATAATACATAGAAGTTATATTTAACTATTTTATTTTATTTAATAGTTTTAAAAGACTTAATAGACTTATTTGTGATATGTATTGATATAATTATTTAACTATTAAATTTAATACCTATCTCGTTAAACGTATTTTTTCAAAAAAAAAAATTTTAATGTTTGTTAAAGAAAATAATTAAGTTTTTAGGCGTATTAGAAAAATGTATAAAATATCAATGTATCTAAATAAGTGTTTTTTATACAAGTTTTTGTATGATTCGAATTGGAATACGTCTAGACAAATATAAACAAATACGTTTAGTATTTATAATATTAAAGTAGTCGACATTTACTTTAAAACTAAGTCATTTATGTTTATAATTATATTTGAATTTGGTTCTAAAAAATAAATTCATAGAATAATTAAACATTCTAAAAGGGAATTTGTAATACTAGACGCATTATAACTTAATTAAACTAAAAAAAAGGGATTTTACACTAAATCATGATGCTAAACAACAATTAAATGAAAAATATACTGACTCGTACATTCAATTAAAATGGACACATAAATATGTCGAAATATAAGTTACAAAAATATAATTTGTAACACGTTTGTTATAATCAACATTTAATTTATTTTAAAAAGTTCAGTAACGTAAATTTTGTTTTCAGTACGATAATCATTATTAGCATGAAGCAGCAAATCATGGCACGGTTTCTGCAAGTTTTTACGGTATTATACGTAAGTATTTTCTTATCCGAAAAAGTGGTATATTGTAAAAACGTAGCAGACGTCGTCGGTAAAAAGGAAACGGATTTCCCAATGACAACAGCAGTCGACGGAGAACGAACAGCGAAATGGCAAGGAGACCAAACTTGGAGTCCGATAAAAGACTATAACTCAAAATCAAAGGAAAGTACGACAATGACACTGAAGAACATGGTGAAACGTCTGGCGAATTCGACCAACGATAAAACCATACCGACAGATTCTGTGAAAAAAATCGATAGCGCGTTCGACGTTGGAAACGCAAAGACTACTGGACCCAAATCTAACAAGACATTGACCACTGTGGACGCCATGATAGATTTCAAAAACAAATACCCGACCACAGAGTGGCGAGATTACGGATTCTATACGGACGATTACATAAAATTGATTAACGACCATTGGTTCAAATTTATGCCACCCAATCCCACGTCGCACTACATTTTTGAGATCCTTATACGTCTTCATCATGGTGTTCGGATGCTTAGGCAATTTTCTCGTGATTTTCATGTACATCAAGTAAATACACGTATACGCACTATTTATTTACAAAAACGTACGGGCTCAATCGGAACGCGATTAAAAACCCTGCCTTTTTTTTATTTTTCCAGATATAAATCTTTACAAACGCCGGCAAACGTATTGACAATGAACTTGGCTGTCAGCGATTTCTTTATGCTAGCGAAAACGCCGATTATCATCTACAACAGTCATTTCGAGGGCCCTGCTCTTGGAATGATAGGTATGTCGCGCTACAGTAACGAGAGCAAATACATATTACTTTTATACACATAGAAAGTGTGAAAAGAGATGACAATCGAAATTCATCAATAATGATGTTAGTAACCTATAAGCTGGTGAACTATATATGTTATGGTCTGGCATTAATCATTGCCAACGATGATTACTCTTTGTCTGGCAATGACAATGATGTCTGGCAACGACATCTATAATATCTATAACATGGTCATTCTTTATATCAATTTGTAATGAATGTTCTTTTTTACAAAAATTCATTATTTTGTGTTAAATATTCAGAAATAAAATATGTTAGGTATGGATTCTTAATAATATAA
Organism: Schlechtendalia chinensis; assembly: GCA_019022885.1. Classification (NCBI taxonomy): domain Eukaryota; kingdom Metazoa; phylum Arthropoda; class Insecta; order Hemiptera; family Aphididae; genus Schlechtendalia; species Schlechtendalia chinensis. The sequence goes on along the minus strand of CM032339.1, from coordinate 13,599,304 downwards.
AGAATGGCATTATTTGTCCACACGTACAAATTAGCAATTTCACAGAGATTTTAAACATAAATAACTATATTCAAAAACAATTACAGAATCATTAGCTACAATATAATTAAAAATTATGAATTTTAAATATGTTTTAACTTTACTAGTATTAAATATTCAGGTTGAAATTATTACAACTACGAATTAAAACTAAACTATTAACACAGGAGTGACATGGAATTGTTTAAAACTGTACCGGTCGAAATAAAATTGAGTTATATAGTTTATATAGCACTAAAACTTCAAGTGTTTCAGATTAGTATTATATTTTATATTACGAAAAAGATATATTCACTTTTGTAAAGAATATTAGAAAAATTATGTCAAATATTTTAACAGTTTTAAACAGTTTAGAAAATTACTAGAAAATCAAAAAATCACTCTTTTAAAGTATATATTTTGCTGTTCAAAAATAAGACCATATGAAACTGAATTTTTACAAAAAGGTCTGCTGATATAGATAAAAAAAATTTTAAAAACACATTTTTGTAAAACAATTTGTTTTGTAAACAATACATACACATATTTTATTTCCCTTCTCATTTTAAGTAATCTGTAAAAGGGAGTAATTTTCCCTATCCTCTAAGAACACTTCTGATTTGTATGGCTAATATTATTACGAAAACTACTATTATATGATCATTTTGTTACATAATTATATAGTCGTACGATTTTAAGTTATAACGATCGATCGATTTTAAATTCTTGTGTCTAATTGAAAAGTGTGCCGTCACATATAGCTACGCGTATTATACCTAACATATAATTACATGGATGTCCAGGAACCACGTTATCGATTTTCCATTAATTGTTTTTGTCTTCTTTCACTCTAGGTTGTCAAATTTACGGGTTTATCGGTAGCTTGACGGGAATTGTATCCATCATGACGTTGGCCGCCATATCCATAGATCGGTACTACGTAATAGTACACCCCTTCAAGGCGGCTGTGAAAGCCACCAAACACAGGGCCAGAGTTTGGGTATGTGCAATATGGACGTATGGGTTCATATTTTCCGTGGTGCCCGTACTGGACCTGGGTCTCAACCGGTACGTTCCGGAAGGTTATTTGACAAGCTGCAGTTTCGATTACCTGACGGATGATATAAAGGAGAAAGTGTTCATCTTAATATTCTTTGTGGCCACGTGGTGTGTGCCGTTTATCACAATAGCATATTGTTATACAATGATACTGGCAATGGTGTGGGTGACCAGCAATACAGTGGCGACCAGCCGGTATGGTCAAGAAGAGCAGAAACGACAGACCAATATACGTCTTGGATACATAGTGGTCTGCATCGTTATTCTTTGGTTCATATCGTGGACACCATACGCCGTAGTGATCTTGCTGGGTGTTTTCGACCAAAAGGAGTACATCACGCCACTGGGCTCGATGTTGCCAGCGCTCTTCTGCAAGGCGGCCAGCTCGATAAATCCATGGATCTATACCATTACGCACCCCCGCTTCAAGGAGGAACTATTCATAATTCTATTAACAATAAATAACAGAAAGCCACAGCAAAAATGCAGGGTGAAAAAGGTGGGGGTGCCGACGGTCACGTTCTATACTTAGGGTTGACTAAGATTGTGGCAACTCTCGGAATTGTTCGAGCACCGGAAACAAGAACGCAGAAGATCTTGATTAGTTTGCAAATTATTATATAATATGTAAAAGCTATTTTGAAAGAACCTTGGTATCGTGTGTATCTCAGACCATGTTGTAATTTGTCTCTCATATTTGAGCCGCAGCTGACATGGTACATTTAATGTGATATTAGGCGTAAATAATCGGTTTTTTTTTATTATTATTGTATTTTGTTGTCGTGAATCGCCAAAATTTGTATTTTATCTTAAGCGTGATATCATTTTTTGCTACAATTTTTGTTAATTATACATTATTTATTAAAGCGTGAGCGACTTATTATACATTGTTTTTTATTATGAGCGCTAATCGCCATAAATATATCGTAAAAATTATTTTTGTATTCTGTGATTTTTAGATTTAGGCAACAACTGGCTAGTCTGCGCTCCGTTTAGCTGTAACTATGTATGTATTACGTCAGAATGCCGTACACAATTAACGGCATACTAATTCAAATTTCACTCTGAAAATAATAAAAAATAAATTACATACAATTACTTTTAACAACTCCTTTGATTATTCAAAGGGAAATATAAACAAATTTGTTTTTGTTGTTATCAATTATATATTTATTTTTTTATATTATTCGTAATTTCGAGTATAATAAATTTAGATTATATAAATGTTTATTTTGTATGGTTGTAACTATTTAGTGCATCCATTTCTGTTTTTTCAATGTTTTATTTTATTTTCACGACAAAATTTTGAAAAAATATTAGTTGTAATGTTAAAAACTATAAAGTATTACAAATAGTACACAAGTATATTAAAACAAGCCTTGTTTGTAAAAGTTGTCTATTTTTTAATTGACTTAATAATATTAACATAAATAATAATAAAACATGTTTATTTTGAACCATATTATTTCTGATTTATTTCTAATATTTTCATACGAGAATATTTTAAATGGTATAAATATTTTTCGTGCGCGTATATGTACGTGTAACTCAATATATGATTTTTATGTTTGAAATCATTATTTTTCGATCAATAATTATTTATTTTATTGTCGCGGATATCTTTTGGACGAATTGGTAGTATCGTTCTATTTGGGAGTGAGTCTGGTGTAGTATAATGTGTCATATTACGTTTGATTTTTTGACATTATTATAAGGATGTTCTTTTATTGATAATGTATATTTGAAAATGGAAACTCACAGATTTACTAAACTATTAAGTATTTTATCTATTTTTAGTGCACCAAAAGTGTTAAGTCAAAGTATTTTACCTACATACGAAGTTGTGTTATTGGCTTGCTTTAAAACAACATCAAAATTTACAATTACAATTACAAATTTAAGAATTATCATGATAACTACTGCAATATGAGACAATCGTTTAATCGTGATAAAGAGAAAATAAATTATAGGAAATATCTCGCAAACTTTTTAATAAAGCAAACAATAACCTTTTTAATGTGGAGTTTACAAATGTGTTATGAAATTTACATGCACACGTGAAAAAAAGTCTATCTCTTGTGATTGTAAGGTAATTAAAAATTGAGAGTTCATATACGACCAGTGAACTAGCCGTTTGAAATTTATAGGTAGTTTGGATGTGACCAAAACCAAAAAGATAATGAAAAGAAATCAAAGAAAACAAGTACAAGAGAAGAACGAGATTGTTGTATCATATATGAACGCCAGTAATACTCCAATATGTTCAAGAAACTCGAATCAAGAGCAATGAAACAAATTGTAGCAATTTACTGTCAACATTTCAAATTAATATTAAACTTCTTGCTACTACCTTAATAAGTGATAGATATAGATTATCAGATAGAGACACAGCTGCTATTTCATCCTGTGCTTTACAAGATCTTGACATGGTAAATTAAGGGGATCACTCATTAGTGATAGACAAGAGCAAGGTCAGAAGAGAAAAAAATAAAATTCGTAACAATTTACAAACAAAAATTGCAAATACAAAAATATTTGATGTATATTTTGATGGATGAAAAGACAACACATTTTATCAAGAAAAAAATAGAAACAAAATGTATCGAAGATTAAAGAAAGAAGAACATATCAGTTTGGTTCAAGAGCCTGGTGGAGAGTATATGGGATATTTGACGCCAAAAAGTGGAACTGGAAGCAAAATAGCTAAAAGCATTTTGTGCTATTTAGAAAGTAAAAATTTCGACTTTGAAAAGCTTGTTGCAATTGGTTGTAATAGGACAGCGACAAACATTGAATAGAAAAACGGTGTTATTCGTAATATTGAGAATGAAGTGGGCCGTCCTATGTAATGGTCTATATGCTTACAGCATTTTAACGAACCTTAATACATTTGTTTCAAAATTTAGATGGTAAGGCAACAGGATCAACATGTTTCTCCGGGAAAATTGGCAAGTAGTTGGCTTACTGTGAAAAGCTCTCAGTTGCTAATTTTGAAACAATTGATGGTGAAGATATCAATGTAACGAAACCCGATTTGAGCAAGGACCAGCAGTGCTTGATATTTACAGGGCTGTAAAGACAGGAGAGTGTAAACCTAACCTCGCTGTGAAAGATCCAAATCTTCTAAATCATTTTAGGTGATTGACATATGTAAATAAATTATTAAGACTCTACATTTCCGAAATGAAACCTTCTTATGAACTTAGGATACTGGCCAACTACATTATGAAGACGTACGTTCCAGTATAGTTTGATATTAAGAGAAATCACTTGGTGAAGTATGGACCAATTCATGTATACAAAGTTATTCAAACGACACGACTAATTACCGAATATTTACAACAAATAATTGATTCTGTGATTCAGAGGAATGTTTTTTTTTGTCATCCCAAAAATATGTTATTAGCAATGACAGTAAATAAGAATGATCATATAAGAGAACTAGTCATTCGGAGATTACTAAAAGCCAGACAGTAGAAACCCAAAGGAAAATTAGTGATAAATTTCTACTATCAAATGTTTACTTTAAAACTTCAGACTACACATTGATTGGTTATTGATTGGACCAACAGCAAACTCTCGTCTTCATCTCGTCTTAATGATAGCAAATGTTTCTAACAAATAAATTTGTTTATTATGTTTATGTTTATGTTTGTTTATGTGTATGTTTATGTACGAGTATTGCATTATTTGAGTTTTATTATTTTGTATTTAGTACATCGTTGTTACATACTTCGTTATATATATATATCATTGTAGACCAAGAATGCTCGCTTGAGCCATACATAATAATAGTTGTAGTTTGGTGTACGTCGCTCGTATATAAATATTTTACACGCCAAGCCGTACATTTTATTGGTAAAGAAACAATTATACAGTCCACTAAAGACCGGGTAAGTCGGACATATTCGGTACAGCCCCCGGTCAGAACAAGTATTTTTACATTAATATTTTTAACATTAGTAGTTGAACATGCCACCCACCTTGAAATCATACATTATACTGTTTTAATTTACTCAATATAAACTTAAATAATAATAATAAAAGAATATTCCCTATTTAAAACTCTACTTCCCTATTTCCCTATTAGTCTCGCTGATCCAAATTTTATGGAATCGGACTCTATCTATTAATGTAAATACGGATTAAACGGAATAACGTTTATAATAGCTCTAAAACAAGCTAAACACTTCAATTTTAATGATCTATTTGTCTTTTTTTTCTGCAAAGGTGTATATGTTTAATTTAATTAAAATTAATCATCGTATTTGCACTATTCGCAATGTTCAATTTTATCTAAGCTATAGAGTGCCCTGGGAATATCTAATAGTAACTCTAATAGATTTTTTTTATATGGCATATTATTAATTGGTGAAAATATTTATGAGCTCTTAATTTCTAACAAACTAACAAACACTTAACTTATTACTCATTTAACTAACTAATACCTGAAATAAATATACATGAATTATAAACAAAAACCATAAATTATATATATATATATAATTTAAATAGAATAAATTGACTGCGGTAACATAGAAACTTTAAGAGTATCAAAAATAGTAACAACAAATACATGTTTCCAGCTCTAAAGGCGAACTTCTTAGCTACGTAGTCAATTTTGTTAGGGGCATACCTCTGCAACGTGTTTGCTGGTTTGGATCTGCCTACACTCGCAGAGTGATCTATCTACTATCTTCCATTTGTATAAAAGGAAATTATATTTTCCCTGTTCTGTTCTGATTCGGTTTAAAGTTGTTCACACCGCACGTAGTATGGTTCAAATTCTGGAACTCTACGAGTTGGATTATTAACGAGGAGTCCATTAGCTACGTTTTCTTCTCTCCAAATTTTCTTCCACAAATTCTCCGGGATATCTGTTATACTCTTGATAAATCAAATAGGGTGTCTAGACTGTAACCTTTTATTTGGCGCATTAATTATGTCGTTATGAACTGGAAGAGTTGTCAAGTTTTGAATTTGTTGTAATATTTTTACTGTTGCTACATATCTGCGAATTTCTGGTTGGGCTATATTTGAAAGCTACTGCACATTAATTTACAAAACACAACCTCATATAATTATCATTGTACTGTTTAATTCAACATCAACTTTCTTCGTATGAATACCTCTACTCTATACTGGGACACAGTATTCTGCAGCACTATACACTAACGCTAAGGCAGAAGTGCGAAGTACGTTTCCCCTACACCCCCAGTTTGTTCCAACTAGCTTACAGATAACATTATTGCTTGTTTTTAATTAGTTTTTTACGCCTTATAGATATTGTTTGAAGGTTATTGTTTTGTCTAACTTTATTCCAAGGTATTTTGGCGCTTCTTCTCTATTTATATTGACTCCATGAGGCACTAAGTTTAGTTTTCTGTCTGATTTTCTGTTATTTAAGTAGAACGTAATGGAAGTAATTTTTTTAGGTTGAGTGTTAAGTGCCATGATTTAAAATATTTTTGAACAATGGATAGATAATAATTCAGTATCTCCTCCAGTTTTTCAAATGATTCTAATCAGACCAAATCAGATCAAAAAGCTACTAATCCTACTAATCTAATAAACATTGGGCGTGCGTACTATGCGTGGACCGTGCGGATAGACGTCGAGAACATGAAGGACCACCATCACTTGTGTTACTCGTATTGTCCAGAAAGCACGTCCACGTTGACGTCGGGCATCGCCAATACCAGTCGGCGGGCGGGTCGGTCACGTCCGGCTGGAGAACAGCCCGGATGGACGCCAATCTGCTCGCGATCACGGTGGTGGTGGCCGAGTCGGCTGGAACAGCTGTTTCCAGACGCGCCTTCTCACGCCGATGACGCCGAGTCCGAGGCGGGGCGACTCGTTCGACTAGTGACCACGGCCTACGATGTGGCCCTCCCGCCGAGCAACCCCCTTCCCGGCGGGTAACGTCCGGTCTACTGGTGGAACGAGGACATCACCGCGGCTCGAGCGGAATGCGTTAAGTAGAGAAGGATGGTCATCGGATTCCGGGCTTGTGGTAATGATGGTGTCGCCAGGATCGCGGCAAGAAGCGACTTCCGGTCGGCTCGCAAAGAGCTGAAACGCCGCATTCGTCGTTCGAAGATAAAGTGCTAGACGTAGCTGGTCCGTAGCGTGGACGATGACCCTTGGGACAAGCCCTACAAGGTCATCTTCAGGAAGCTTTGCTGGCCAGCCGCGATGGCTGCGATGCAACCGCGCGCTGTGCATGGTATCGTCGACGTTTTGTTCCCAGCTGACCTCTTCAAGAGGCCGGTGACAAAGAGGCACCTGCCCATGTTGTAGAGGAACTGACTCGGTGTACTGAGCCGGGTCTGGAGCGTTGTGTATGCAACTAGACCGATAATGCTTTTGGTCACGTTTAACGCGTGCCTAAGGACCGGAACTTTTCCCGAGCGTTGGAATCAAGCTCACCTCTCGCTTTTCAGTAAACTGGGAAAACCCGAGGTGATTCCGTCTTCGTACTGACAGCTGTCGTCTCAACGACGTAAGGTAAATCCTGAAATCGCTGCTAGTGAGCTGGATAGAGACTCATATGTCTGGAACGGGTATCATATTGTAATAATACAAAAAATAAATAAGTAAAATTAAAAAGGTTTCTTTAAAAGTAAAGGTGAATACGGGTGGGTATTATGATTATTCGGGGTGGTGGATTCGAGAACCGTTTAGGTATATTTTACGTAAAGATATATAAAAAGAATTATAAAAAGAATGAAATAAAAAAGTGTAAGGCAATACACTGAGAGAAATCGTCAAATAATAAAATTTCTTACCTTATGCTCGTGCTCGATGTCTATCTGGTATCCGCAGAGACGAACGATCGCATAAAGAAATCAAAACGATAAAAAGAAAGATAAAAAGCAGGTTGGGTCGGTGACTTCGCTTCCACAGCGAATTCACCGACAAAATAAAATAAACCAATACTCAAATAAAGTTTTTTCGCGAAACTATGTTCCGTGGAACACAGAGTTGATCTTGAGTACTGGTTCGTAGTTGGGTGTGCGCGCACACACTGACGAGGAGACGAGATCATCGGGTAGTCAAGGGTGTACATTTTATATATTATAATGTCTTTAGTATGCTGATTACGTAACAGTTAAATCGATTGATATTGACAACGGATGTTTTTGTCGTCTCTATATGCATATAGTCGGCGTTACGACCTTTCATTTTGGGTAAATTTTCGTGTATGTATGTTTCTGTTTATTACAACCGTATGTGGGTCTCCTCTCTTTTTTATAAGCGTGAAATGCGCTCCCACAAGTTGTCCCTTTTATATTTTTAATTTAAATCAACTGACTATTCTTTGATCGGACAGACCCTTTTTTTGTTATTTCTCTGCATCGTAGTTTCGTTTTATAAGTTTGTGTGGAGTTTATATGTTTAAGGTTGATTTATAATTTCGGTTCCGATGATCAGTATCTCTCGTCCGTGTCGGTTATTTGTTTAGGTTCAAACATATGCGTTATATTTTTTTGTTATTATTTGAAAATACAATTTGTGTTCCGTGAAGGCCAAGCGTTAGTATATTTTATTTAAAGAAAATGTCACATGGATATATGGTATTTTACACAAAGAAATCAACACATTAATAACATTTGTGTTGGCTGTGAGTACAATGATAATATGTGTGCATATCATTACAATATCATCCGACTTGCAGAATGGTTTCCGCAAAAGACGACCGACGACGCGTTGTGCTTGGTGCAAGTCGTACCTGGATGCACGGTGCTGAACCAGTGAGACAGCGACCGGGGAGAGCCGATCACCATGGAAATTACTTATGGCGTGCCGCAGGGCTCAGTTCTCGGGTCTCTCCTCATGAACATCGCGTACGACACCGTCTTCCCTCTTTACTTGTCCAGGAGAACAATCATAGTCTGCTACGCGGACAACACGTTGATCGAGGCGAATGGAGACATTACCCATTAAAGTACCATTCTCATTTTCAATATGGTATCCCCATTCAGTACTGTGAGAATTGAAATCTCCAATTTAGACTACAGGAGACTTACGGGTAGCACAGTTAATAAACAATTACATGATGGAGGTTTGTAAACATTAAATATAGACAGATTACTGCTTAACAGGCTTTCAGGGCAGTGGGTGTATTGCCGATTACAAAATTTAAAAAAATATTATATCGACAGGTATATTCGAACACCAACTGCATAAACATTGCCCTCAATGTCATGAAAGGACTTCTTTTGGTTAACAGACATTAATAATCCATGTTTTTTATTTTCTGAGATATAAGTCTCCTGGATGGTTAAAACGTCTATTCCGAGAAAATTTTTATTTAGAATGTCCTACCTTAACTCGAGTCAAATCATTTTTTATTTATTTATTTATTTTTTAGCTAATTTGATGTTATTTTCTACAGTTCTACAATTTTTAAAATCTCAATGTACTTTGATTGTCGCCTTTTACTTTGTCTTTTTTTCATTTTCTTATTTTTTTTCATTTTGATTTTTAAATGGGACACGTATTGAACATGCCTGCCAGTGAAGTCCATGTCGCCAGCACCCCCCATTTGAGTTAAAGGGCCAGAATGGTGCCAATCGTTAGTACTTCGTTAGTGCACACAAAATTTTCGTTAGTGGTTCATTTTTTTTGGACTTTTCTCAAAATGTAGCCGAGGATGCCAAAGAAAAAAATATATGGCAGATAATTTACTTCTATTAACAGCTAGGAGACGTCCGGGATCGTGAGAACGAGAATCATTGTGCTCATGTTGAAATAATTAACTTGGATGCAATATATATAATGTTTACTGATCTCACTCTCTGCTTTGTAATTTCTGCTTGTCAGAAAGAGTGCATTGCGGATTTTACTCTTCAACAATGTATGACGGATTGAACATAGTTTAGTGAGGTGACTTCAGAAGATGATTTATAAAGAAATGTATAATAATATAAATAATGGTTGTGCTGTAATATTTAAAATAAAAGCATAAAAAAAATGTGTTGTAATATTGTTGTTATATTTTAATATTACAAAAATAATAACAATAATATTTATGCATATCATATCATAAACTTGAAGATAACATCTTAACCTTTAAAAAAAATTATATTTAAATATGTTGTACTTTTTGATTATAATATTACATGTTTGAATTAAGTAACTAATGTATGAATTTTTATCACATATTTCATATCAGCACAGATCGTTAAGTATCTATACAATATAGGTAGATGTCCATACAAGTCTTAAGATTTTTTTAAACTATTCTTACTGATTTAATTAAATTTATTATATATCAAATGATTCTTGATCTTATAACCAAGGAATTCTCTTTGCAAAATAAGAAGTAAGAAAAAGATAGTATTCAATTATTACAAGAGAAGATAAATCAACAGTACACAATATTAATAATAATTTCGTTTAACATGAGATGCGTAGGGAAATACCTTTGTGTTAATCTATGTACTTGTTGCCTATATTAATAATAGTTTGTGTATCAATGTTATCTTATGCTTTAACGCGAACCTTGTATTTATCTTAGTTACTATAAAATTCAGTTACCGTGAGCATCCGACCGTCACGCACCGTAAATTATATATGAAAATAATGTTAATAATTACTAAGAACTCATTTACATTCTTTTATTTGTTTATAATTGAAAACATACAGTTTGCTTAAAGTCCCTTGAAGGAACAGTTTACTTCTAATTTTTGATTATTACCTGTAACGTTTCGGCCGATTATACTATCGGCCTACTTTGTACACACTGACTAGGGGGGGGGGGCTGGACAATGACCTACCGGCCGATTAGACGATTCCAACGAGCCGGTAGGATTTTGTTTTTTTTTAAATCGACCAAGTTTGTAAGCGAAAGAATTCGCGGTGGTATCTGGTAGTCGTCGTTACGGCTGTCAGGTCAGGGGCAGCGCAGATCGTGACGGCGGCGGTTCCGGTATAACGTCGTCCACGCGGGCTGGCTGGGTTTGAACGGCGGTGGCTGGTAGCGACGGAAAAAATGACTTCGTACGGGAATAAACGAAATATGAAACGACCGACGGTGTGCGTCCGCGTTCAATGTCGTGTGTGTGAGAAAAAAATATAATTTTATATTATAAAAAAATAATAACAAATCTCCAAACGTCTTTTTTTTCCGAACACTCGCTTTATTGTGATAAATAAAAATGTTTTACATAAGAGGTTTTTCGTACGACGTTCCTCACACGACAGACGAACAAAACACGCGTGACAATTCTGGAGCCATGCCGTCGACGATAATATAATATATATATATATATATATATATTTACATTAGTGGGAATTTGAATGGTGTATAATCGGTTGACCCGTACAGACCGCGCGACAACAACGGGCCCATAAACAATATCACTCAATTAATAATCCGACTAAACTTCCAAATTAAGGAAAGTTACATGCCTATAACAACAAAAAGATAATGCATTAATTAATTACCTATAATAAACGTCAAATACCGTAAATAGCATTAAAACTTGTTTAAACTGAATATTGACCTACATAATAAAATTGACTATATAATAAAAATTGACTCCTCCGGTTGAATTTTTTATAAATCCAAAAATAATGACTAACGAAAATTTTGTCACGACATATCTATCTTTCCAAGAGCTGAGCCCTGGAAATAACTAATGTAGATGAAAATCGGCGTTTCCGTCAGTATGAAGAATTCGCTGATGTCCAAATTCATTACCAATACGTTTGCCGGCGTTTGCAAAGACTTGCATCTGAAAAAATGACAAATAGGCGGGGATTTGAATCACATTTTCTACGCTTTCAACTGAGCCCGTGCGTTTTTGAACCACATTTATCGGTTTTTCATTAATTGTTTTTTTTCTTCCTTTACTCTAAGATTTACGGGTTCGTCAGTGACTTGACGAGAATCGTGTCCATCATGATGTTGACCTGCATGTCGATAGATCGTGGAGAAAGTGTTCATTCTAATGTTCTTTGCGGCCGCGTGGTATACGCTGTTCAACGCAATAGCATACTGTTACACAAAGATACTGTCGATGTTATGGATGACCAGCAATATGGTGGCGACCGGCCGATATGGTCAAGAATAGCAGAAACGACAGACAGATATACGGCTTGGATCTACGTAGTGGTCTGCGTCATAATTCTTTGGTTCGTATCGTGGACACCGTATGCCGTAGTGACCTTGCTGGGCGTTTTCGACCAGAAAGAGTACATCACGCCATTGGGCTCGATGTTGCCAGCGTTTTTCTGCAAGGCGGCCAGCTCGATAAACCCGTGGATCTATGCCATTACGCATCCCCGCTTCAAATATGAACTATTCATATTGTTGTCGACAAAAAAAAAAAACAGAACGCCACGGTAGGAATGTAGTGCAAAAACGGGGTACCGTCAGTCGCGTTCCATGCATAGGGGTGACCAGGATGGTGGTAACACTCGGAACTGTTCGATCATCGGAGACAAGAACGCGGAAGAACTTGATCTCACGTGTTGTGCTTAAGGACATTTACAGTTATAGAAAATAATTCGTCATATAATATGTGATACAGTTACTCATACAGATAAATAGCGATTACAGTTACTCATTCTAGACACTCGTTCGTATACACCCTTGTGTATGTATAGTATTCTTCACGTTATAATAAACTAAATAAATCATACTCTGCTTTTAATTAATAAGCAAGTATGAAAAAACAATTTAAGGAAAAACGATAACATAGTTCAAAAAGGTACGGGCTCGGTCGGAACGCGTAGAAAATGTGATTCAAATCCCTGTTTATTTGTCATATTTTCAGATATATGTCTTTGCAAACGCCGGCAAACGTATTGGTAATGAACTTGGCCGTCAGCGATATCTTCATGCTGGCGGAAAAATCGATTTTCATCTATATTAGTTATTTCCAATGCCTTGATCTTGGAAAGATAGGTATGTCGCGCTACAGTAATGAGAGCAAATACCTATTACTTTTATATACATGGATTGTATGAAACGAGATGACAATCGAAAATCATTAATAGTGATGTTAGTAACCTGTAAGTTTATAAAGATTGTTTTTTTTTAACTCATTAATTCGTGTTAAATTATCAGAAATAAAATATGTTGTTAATCTTGATAGTATAAAGATAGGCGCTATTCGTCCACACTTAAAAATTATCAATTTCACAGAAATTATAAATATAAATAATTATAATAGAAACAATTACAATATCATTAACTACAATCAGTGGCGTGCCCAGGAATTTTCAATGGGGGGGATATTATAAGTAAATAGTAATAATACATTTCAATGAATTGTCATAGTAATACCAAAAACTCAAATGTTTATGTTTCAAGCTCTCCAAAATCGTTTCTAGCTTATAATTGTGTACATTTGTAGATTGTTCTATAATTAAAATGAATTTAAATTATAACACACTAATAACAAGTTGTTCAATTAACATAACACCATTAAATTGAAAAAATGTATTGCATCTATAAAAATAAACAAAAAAAATAAAATACATGGAAATTAGATTGCTTATTCCAAACGGAAATTCAATCGCCTAGCTTTTGTACTCATTTGATTTATGACGTCATCTGTGTTTATTTCGATTTGTCGATGAATGTTCATCAGAGCTAAGCCATTCAATCTCGTTTGTCCAATAGAATTTCTAATATAAGTTTTCAAACGCTTTAATGTGGAAAATGACCGTTCGCCAGTTGCTGTAGTAACTGGTAGAGTTATTAAAATTTTTAGTAATTTATGTATGTGTGGAAATATTATTTTGTCACATTCAACAAATACATCAAGAGCACTTTTTGAACCATCTAGCTTGTTACATTTTTCTTGCCATAAATAAATTTCTCCATTTATAACTAAATCACTGTTATTCAAATCCTCTTGATATGTATCAATAAGATATTTAATATCTTGACCAGTTGCTGAATTAATTTTATAGCCAGGTAGAATACAACTAAAACTCTGTAATAGGTCATTATGTTTTAAAAATCGATCATGTAACTGTAGTAAAAAATTATCCAAGAATGGTACATAAATAGTTAATCTGTAAAAATCTTCAGCTGCGTTATTTGTTGTAGTAACTAATTCATCTAAGAATTTTTTTTGTGTCCTTGTTAATTTTTCAATATCTGTATCTATACTCAAATCTTGACACCATTGTTTTATTTTTTGAAGTTCAATACTAAAATCTCTACATTTTCTGTATCTCCTGCTACTTTTAAAGCTTTTACTAAATCAATATTTTCTTTTTGAAGTTGGCGATTGAGAGGCATACTTATAGCAAAAATTTTTCCTATGATGTGTGTTGTTATAATAAATTCGGATTGTTCAATAGTTATCATAAGTCGTTTTGCTTTAGATGATGTATCGATATCTCCCCATTCACTTATTTCATCTAATGTTACCAAAATAGCTTTAAACAACTCAATGAATACTAGAATGGCATCATGGCGTTCAACCCATCTAGTAGGGCATATCATTTTCAAACGTTTCTTATTAGTTGATGGCAAGACTTTATCAATAGTTTTTTCAAGCACATATTGACGTTTGGGAGTTCTAAAAAACAAACATATTTCTTGAATACTTCCCATAGTGTTCCGTACACTTTTAATAGAACAAGCATTAGAGACTGCTAGATTTAAGCTATGTGAAGTACAGTGTACATAAAACGCCAGTGGATACTTTTCAAGAATGTGCTTTTACACCATTAAAACTGCCACTCATTGATGCTGCACCATCATATCCTTGACCCCTTAAATATTTTGTATTTACACTTAAGCTACTTAGAGTTTCTAATATTATTATAGCTAACCCTTTTCCAGTAACATCTGTTACAGGTACAAATACTAAAAAGTCTTCTCTTAATTTTTTCAAATCTTCATCATAGTATCTTGCACAAATAGAAAATTGTTCTATGCCGGATACATCGGCGGTCTCATCCGCTAAAATTGTAAAACACTTAGCTCGATTTATTTTTGAAACGATTTGCTTTTGAATTATTGTTCCACATACACTAATTATTTCATTTTGCATTTTACCACTCAAATAAGTTGCATTACTTGGTGCTTCCAATAAATGTTTTTTCAATATTAAATCACCACTTTCTACTCGATAGCGAAGTAATGCTCGAAAGTTTCCATCATTTTCATCACTACACTCTTTTTCAACAACAATGCGACCAGAATCATGATGTCCTCTCGTTGCTAAACCTTGGCGACCACCAAGTATTATAGTATCAATAATTGGCTTAATTTTTTCTCGATTGTTTTGTATTTCATTCTTGAGAGAATCATTTAACTGAACATCAATAGGTTTTCTTTGGTTTTTGTACATATCTAATAAACTATCTGCTTTTAAAACAGACAATTTATGGTAATCTTTCCCCAAATGATCATTGAATTTTGAAGTAGCATCTTTCCAATTATTAAATGATGATAAAACTAATTTACCAAGTTTTTGGCTACCCCTACCACTATCATTTTGTCCAAATATTACACACAGTTTGCAATAAGCCCCAAGTTCTTTAAATGAATATACTAGCCAGTTCCAGCGATCAAACCATGAATATTGGAATCTTAGTTTCCTCTTGCCTGATAATGGAAATTTAAAAGCCGGATCTGGACACCAATTTTTGTTCAACAGATCAAACTTTTCTTTGGAACTTAACTGGAATACATACATTTAAAAATTAAATTATTATATAAATAATTGTTTTATTTTTAAGTGAGCATAAAAAAGCTAAATAATCTTCTATAGGCAACTAGGCAAGTTTATTTTTATTACATTTTAAGTGCCTAATCTAAATCCATTAATATACATTTACTCAATAGCTTTAAACAGCTATAAAATTTTTAAACTAAGTTTCTATGCTTAACTTTGTAATTATTCTATAATAAAAAAATATGTAAAAGTAAAAATATTTTTGTAAGTAAGCTGCAATTAATTAAAAAAACAGTAAAGGCCAATACTAATTTATTAACTAGGTATTAGTATATGTATGGGATCACTGTATAATAAGTGATAGCTACTAAATAAAACAATAAATACTGAAAGAATATGCATATTAAAATATAACCATTAGAATACCAATATATATATATCATATACTTAACATTTGTACAGTTTTAACTGTGATATGTGTATCTCATTCAAACTATCTATTCTTCAATCTATTGCATATTTTAAAGTTTAAACCATTATAGTATTTTTTAAATAAAAATAATTTATAAACCAGAATTATAAGAATATTCATTTTAATACATTTTAAAGTAGAGTAGGTATATGTTAAAATAAATGTATAAAATACTTTGCAATAAAATAAAAATATAAAATATGGATTTTTTAGTTAAAATAAGTCCAATAATGATATTTTGAAATTCAATACACATCATATAAATTTACACTAACATATTTTATAAATACTCAAATAATTCTATTGGTGTTCTGTAAAAATAAAAATAACATTTATTTAATAAAAATATATATTTAAATTATAAAGAAATTCAATATTATTTTGTAATAATTGAAAATATTTTAAATTTAGATATAGATATGTGAAAGCTCTTAGGTATATTACCTTAATATTTTTGGATATTGAATCAACAACATAAAAAAAACCTGATGTATCTATTGTTGTGTTAGTATCAGTAGTCATAATTGATGGGTCTATCTAAAAATGAAATAGTTAAATTACATTATATAATATTATATTACACAGTCAACATCTTAACTGATGACAACATGGAAAAGTTACCCTTAGCATTAATTTTAATTTTAAGATTTAATATTTTTTGTGAATTATTTAACTGTATCTAGTTTGTAAAGCTTGCATATCACACCATACGATAATATAATATTACACAGTACTTTATAAATTAATTATCTTCATAATAATATAATATTATTAACATTCTTAATATTTTAATATCTACTTACCTTGTGATCAACTTTAGGTTTTTTAGAAAAAAATGAAGTTATGGATCCGTCACGTTTAGCCATTATAATAATAAATATAAAAATAATGAAATAAATCTTAAAACAATTAAAAAAACATTTGTGTAGGTAATACTATCACTGAATTTGATTTAGTTTATTTTGTTTTAATTAGATTTATTGAATACAGTACTTAAATATAAAGCCGGGTTCCAGTGGCGTCGGAGAAGGGGGGGCAGAGGGGGCAGTTGACCCCCCAGATATAATTCTGAGGGGGCAAAGGTATACTTTTGCCCTCTCGGATAAAATTAACAGTCATCATTATAAACATGTAAACATGGGATTTTATGTAATTAATGAATTTTGATGAACATGAAATAGGAAAAAGTACTGAATAATTAAAATATAATATAATTTAATATTATAAATTTTATCTGCTGTGGCCTATGGGGAGACATGTCATGATAGTGATTAGTGGCGGCTGATATTATAACAATAACCGAACATACACGAACAATTCAAATATAAAATATATCTGTCAGAATATATTTAGCGATAACGTTTCGTTTTTTGTACGTAGTATTTTTAATCCATATACGTTCATTCTGTTTTTTCATAATGAATTCGAAAAAACAAAGGTAGTGAGGCTGCCAATGAATGCGATAAAAAAAGAACCAAATTACAAATTGCAGCTCAATCATGTTACAGCATATCATATTTATTTAAAAATTCGGCCAATCAATCAAATAATGAAAATATGAATTTAAGAATGTGCCCAGTAAGTGGTTCTTTATAAATCATTTTAAATAAATTAAAATAATTATCAATTAATCGTTTAACATTTTTTTTATACATTAACATAATTCCATCATTTTAATTTAGAAAAATGTATGTAAATCTCTTGAGGACTAAGTAATGTTCCTGAATATACAAAATTATTGCTCTAATGTTTGACACGTTTTTAAAGTCTCTTAAAGCTATCATATTCACTTGTTTAAATTGATTCAATAGAACCGGTTTTACAATTATAGCTTTTTTTAGAACTGTTTCGAAAATTGAACATTCAAAAATTATAAAATAAAATAAAGTGTGGATGTGGTAGGAGGCGCGGGGGAGGCGAAGGAAATCATCACTGCGGAGAGAAATGTGAAGGTGAAGGAAATTAGAAATGTGGAAGGAAATGTGGAGGAAAATGGGGAGGCTTTTGTATAATCCTTTTTATACTACTTATATTATTAAATATATATAACTATAAACACAAAGCGATCGTTAAGTCCTTTGTTTGGATATGTATTTATTGAATTTAAGCTCTTATTTTCAATTATTTCCAGTACAATACAGATTTTGATAAATTATGTTACATATACAAGTTTTAACCTATTATAATTAATAAGAATTTACACCATTAAAAATAGAAAAATCTACAACGTTTACAACTTCAGTATATTTCTTAATTTGTCTATTCTATATTGCAAATCATCGACAATTAAAAACTTAATTTTTTTTTTAGTGAAAACATTTTTTGTTTTAAAAGACAATAAACATACTAACTCAAACATTCTAAATGACTATACATGAATCTCTTAAAATTTAAATTTAAGTCATTCACCACATTTCCAATATATTTATCACATGAGAAATGTTTAATAAATATTATGACTTAAATTATAATAAAATTATTTTTAATCATACATAAACTTATCTATTACAATTATTATTAGATGCTCCCAGGGCCTAGATAAAATTGAGCATGATGAATGGTAGAAAAATGATTAATTTTAATTAAATTAAACATATACACATTTGAAAAAAAAAAAAATAGAAACATAAAAATTGAAGTGTTTTAATATGACATAATACAAAATGAGCTCGTACAATTCAGTTCAGTTGTCCAAATTACAATATTATAAGTAGTTATATATAGTAGAGTCTTGCTAATCTGGTCATTGCTAGTCCGAACAACCGGTTAATCCGGACAATCAATTATTTATATTATGTATATATGTATATTATGTATTTGTTTAAATAAGTTGTAATTTTTTATAAAATATTAATAGGTAAGTTAAAAAGTTAAATAAATATTGTAATATTGCGACTAAAAAAGTAAAATACCTTATGCACCTAAACCTAAATATATATATATATATAGCAGTATAATAGGTATTGCAAAACATATTATTTATTCATAATGGAAAAATACTAAATACATATAAGTAATATTTAATTCTTGTCATTACCTTTGCTTGCTTGACTATTTGTTGCTGGTTCTATTAAAAGTATCGGCTTGTATTTCCTTGAAAAAATAAAAAATAAACTTATTTTATTAATCATTAATTAATTAATAATTCTTTTGTTTGTGCAATTTAAGTGTAATCAATGTTAATTATTCAGATGAGCCTGTTGGTAAATCAATATAAAAATAAATCAAATATACTATGACTAAACTAAATGCATTGTTATTTTATTCATTATTTCTTCATTGTCTACATTTTACTTCATTTATTCTAGTATTATAATAATGCAATCATTATTAAAAATTTAATACTTTTAATTAGAAATAACTCTAAATATTAAATATTGAACCAATAGTATAATAATGTTAATTAGTATTTGTAAGTGTAAAAAATTAGAATAATGGTTATCAAAATTAAAAAAGTAATACAGTATTTTTTTATGGGAAAAATAAACCATACCACTTGATTTATTACAAAATTCTACTATAAAATGATGTGACACATAATTTTAGGGTAGGATTTTGTAAGAAATCGCGTGGTATAAGTTAGCTTTAGTTTAGAATATTATTTAACAAGTAAATTGGTTACATTGAAAATATTGGGGATAAAAAAAACGGAAAAAATTTTTTCACCCTACAGAATATACTAACTAATAAGTGAAACTCATTTCAGATTCACCCTATACATACAACTGAAATGAGATGCTGATTTTTATGCCCATATTAATTTTAAACCCATTTAAAATGAGTACCACCAATGTGCAATTTGAGAAAAAAAATTGTTTATATAAATAAAATATACTTGCTTTTCAAACATGACAATGAGATCTTCGATGGTGTCGGGTAGTTTTTTGTTTAGGGTCTCCGGTAACACAAGAGACCATGCGCCGACCAATAACGCCAGACTGCCGTACACGATCAATGGCATACTAATCCAAATTTCACTCTGAAAATAATAAATAGTAAATTACATACAATCACTTTTAACAACTCCTTCGTTTATTCAAAAGGAAATATAAACAAATTTGTTTTTGTTATTGTCAATTATATAATTAGTAATTTTCTTATAGACAGTTATTTGTAGTTTCATATATAATAAATTCAGAATTTATAAAAGTTATAAAAGTTTATTTTGTATGTTAGTAAATCTATTTCTGGTTTTTCAATGTTTTATTTTATTTGTACATTAAATATCTGAAAAAATATCAGTTTAAATGGTATAAACTATAAAGTATCACAAATAATACAAAAGTATATTATGACAAGCCTTGTTTGTAAAAGTTGTTTGTTTTTTAATTAATTTAATAATATAAATATAAAAAAGAATAAAACACGTATAATTTTAACCATATTATTTTTTATTCATTTCTAATATTTTCATACGAGAATATTTTAAAGTGTATAAATATTTGTTGTGCGCGTATAAGTACATTCAACTCAAAATATGATTTTCATTTTTGAAAAATCATTATTTTTCGATCAATATTTAATTAATTTTATTGTTGGGCATAGCTTTTGGAAAAATAGGTATTTTTTTTAAGTATTCAATATATTATTGACTAGATAGAATAACATTATTACGCTCGACTGTAAAAAATTATCGATTTTGCTATACAGCGTGGGCAGTATACTCATAAATATTAAGCATAACAAATACAAAACATAAACGTTGTCGTACAGTGTTGTTAATGTAAGGTGCTACAATTCCTCCAATTCTTGCAAAAAACGATCCCACACCCAAGCCCATATTCCGCACCACAGTAGGAAACTGTTCGGCGGTATATACATATACAGCGCCATACGATGCAGTTATGGCCAGTTTAGCCATCATCGCGCAGAAGATCATCAACCACGTTTGGGCTAAAATCAAAATAATATATTTAGTTTAAAAGTGCACTTTTAATTAACTTACAAATAAATTAACAAACAAATATAAAACAACTGTCTATCAAAAATATTTATTATAGCAAACTTGAACTGTGAACAAAAACACAATTAAGATTTACTATTTTATGTATACAAATGATTTACTTTTAGGTACAGCCAGTGTAGCTAGAAGTGCTAATCCGGCTAATATCAAAAATCCAGATATATTTATCTTTCTGCCCCACCGGTTGAGAGTCAATAACAAAAACATATACGCTGGGAACTCGACTAATCCAGCTATATTGAAAACTAAAAATTGATTGCCGCCAAGACTAGAAGTGCTCCAGGACAGACCATAATAAGCGGTGCTGTTTACGAACCTAAAAATAAAAAATACATTACATTTAACACTACATATGTAAATTTTTAAATTCATATTACAATTTTCTTTTTTATACAATGTAGCAAAACATAGTCAGAGTAATATTTAAAAAATTCTGATTTTTATACATATATTTTAGTTGATAATACACTACAGTAGTATTTAACTACTGATTTGACAAGGTTTATTATTATTTAATTATCCAGGTTAAAAAAATAAAAATAATAGATAATTGCTTTAATGCTTCAAAGAGCATAATTCAATTTTCATATTTAATGTTACCATTTCATATTTTTCTTAAATTATTTACACGAGGAGTAAAAACATAATTTTTTGAAAACCTTCATTTCATTTGGATAGTTTTGGATTTCATTTTTTGATGGTGATTGCTTTATTTATCACTGTCATTTAGAATAAAACTACAGATTATATGAATATAGTCTGATAAAACTATGGTGGTTAGTATACACACCACTATGCATTTAGCAATGAAAATCCTAAAAATTATTTTTGTTGCTATATTATTACATTTTATAAAAGTAAATCTAAAATCATAAATAATATTAATAAAATTAAACAATTCAAAGAATGATTTAAAAATAGCTAAGGGCCATCTAAACATTGGAACCATATGGTTGACTAAACCTACATTTTTTGAAAGTGACTGGTCTTGTACATTTCTGTTGGTTAGAAACTATTTTTCTTTTTTTTCGTACAGGAAAAATAACTGATGAACCAAAAAAAACAACTAGTTTCTACTGAAAAAATAGTTGATGTATGCTGATAGATGAATTTACACTTGTATTTGTACTAAATTAATCATTAAATATTTTTACAGGCATATTCATTATATCAAAGTTTAACAAATTTTGTATTGTAGAATTACTTGAACTGTGTTCTAAAATTGAAGACCGTAATACAGTTGATTAATTTGCGGTAGTACTTGGTAATCAAAATCACCATCAATTTCAGAAAATTCTGCTTCCTCATCAGTAATAGAAAATAAACATTCAATAACTCTTCATTATTCATAGTAAATTTTTATGAAAAAAATTAAGAATTTTTACTGTAGTTATATAATAACAAAAATAATAAAATATTAATTGTCCAAAAAATGCACACATTTTTCAAATTATTGTTTGAATTTTATCAGCTTTGTGGTTAAATATTATTTTTTCGATTTGGAGGGTAAATGCACAAATTATATGATACAATATAAAATTTGTTTAAGAATTCAAAAATGTACAAGTCAGCATGTGACATTGTTTATCGAATAATAATAAGAAAAGTAATAGTAACAAAAAAATAAAATGATTAAACTACATGTATGTGCAATGGTAAATATCTTGACCACCTATAATACTATTGTTTATTGTTCAAGTCAAATATTACCTGAAATCTATGAGTAAAATATTTTACTATAAAAATATGATTAACAACCAAAATAAAATTGATTCCAAGAAGTTTATCATATGTCTTCATTATAATTAATAAACTGAAAAATTGTAGGTGGTAAATATGAAATATAGAAACCACAAACACTTAAAAGTTAAAGAGATTTAATCAATACCTGTAGGGAATATGATGACTGTGAAATTATTTTTAGAAACAATTCAAAACCCATTGTACTCTTATATTATATGACACAATTATATATGGACCAAATGTTTGTTGTTGGACAACCCTAGATAAACTCTGCAATACAATATGATATTAAAAGTCATATCTACTTATCATTTTTATAATATAAGTATATGATTTTAAATTAATTTTTATGACACTATTGGTTAAAATATAAATCCATTAATATTATTAATTTTATGTGAATTTGTACAATTTTGTTTCCAGCTTAAATATTTGAAGTTAACATAAAAATTTTATTCCAAAAAAAATAAAAATATGTTTTCAAACCACTAAAATTATATGCATATCGACAGAATATGTTATTGCAATAGATCCAGCAAACCTAAATTATATACACATATATTTAAAACTATAAAGTTAATTAGTATAATTAATGATATCACTATAATTACAGTTATCTAATAACTAAATAATAAATTACCATAAAAGCATTATGATGATTGATCTCTTCAAGATCGCTGGGTGTTTGAACAGATCGAAAAATGAAACTTTTGGCAAATCATTAGAATGTACTACAGGCTTGTCCTCAAAATCGCATTCCAATATGTTCAATATATCTTTGCTCGACATGTCCACGCCATTCACGCAACAAACTTTATGGAGAATTTGTACGGCTTCATCTTGTTTACCGTTGGCTAGTAACCATCTCACCGATTCTGGTATGAACCTTAACAAAATTACAACTGGGAATATTATTATTGGTAAGCTTTTATGACAAAAACACATATGTTATTACTGACCATTGGTACGTCGTATAACATAGAGTCGGTAAAGTGATTGCTAGCTGGAAGTATCTCCAATTAGTGAATACGTACGCAAATGCGGACGTTAACAAAAAACCGATAGAAAAGAACATTTGTATCACAACACCGACCACCATCCGATAACTGGGGCTGACAAATTCTAAGCCTGTACAAAAATTGTACCTATAATTTGTGTTCAAGACAAAAATGTCTAATATTCTACAAGCAAACTTTATAGATAAAAATTTCAAAAAAAATTTAATTAAAACATGTCGATTTCTAATAAGCACATTAAGAAATTTAAAAAAAATACCTACACAAACAGATGAAGGATTAAATATTTTAGGTATCGATTATTATGAATGCACATAGCGCCATGCTACTATACTTTATAAAACATAATATACTATACATTTTAGTAGTGCAGCATGTAATATATTATGAATGAATCCAATGCATAACTATTTAATATTTCGACAACATGAACACAAACAAGTCATTCAATTTATATATTTATTTATTCGTCTACTTGCATG
The DNA here is from genome assembly GCA_019022885.1 of Schlechtendalia chinensis. NCBI lineage: Eukaryota > Metazoa > Arthropoda > Insecta > Hemiptera > Aphididae > Schlechtendalia > Schlechtendalia chinensis. Next base: position 13,574,900 of record CM032339.1, on the reverse strand, counting down.
CAATAAGATATGATATATTGTATATTTTGTTACATATATCAATTATTTATTAAATATAATTAATAATTAATGATCGATATAGAGTAAATATTTTATCAGATGATTTATGTACCTAGGTATGTATTTTATTAAGTGATTAAATCGGCTACATTTTTATATTAATTTTTCTTTATATCTATTATAAATAACTTTTAAACTATATACAATTTACCAATGATATAGGCAGCTAAGTATAAACCTGAAGTCGATGCTCCTACCAACACTCTAAGGAACGTAAAACTCCAATATTCTTGAGTGAATGCCATACCGCAACCAGCGATTCCCTGCAGCCAAACAGATATGGTAAAAGTTTTTTTTCTTCCAATCCTAACAATAAAATAGGTTTATGGTTACATAATTTAACAGGAAAAATCCTGAATAAATAATCAATTATATTATTAGTCTTAACATTAGCCTATTATTCTATCCAAGAGTAAAATTTGTCGTTATGATACACTACAGTTTTAAATTATCCGTTTGTTTTTGTAATGGCTATGAAATATATGTGACAATTAATCTACAAACTATTAAATAATGGTTTCAATTATTATTATAATTATGTAAATAATTTGCATAAGAGAATATATAAATTTTGTAAGTACTTTTTAAAGAGAAAAAGCATTCTAATAAGTTTTATTCTTACTTTAGTTTAATAGTTTGAAAATGTACGTATTTTACTATTTTAGAATTAAAATCAGTGCTATTTCATTTTCATCTAAAGCAAGTATAATTATAGGAATGTACCTATGTAATTTACAGATAATTAATATTATGTAAGTAAATGTAAAATGATAACTTAATTAGATAATATTAAGCAACTATTATAAACTATAATTCATTTACGATGTTTAATAATATAACATAATATTTATCAAAACCAGAAAGAATTATATAACTGAAATATACATATATTTCAATATTATGTATATAACATAATACTAATTACGCACATTCTTTAATAATAATCTAATCGTCTCAATTGAGTACGTGTATTAAGCAAAAATCACTTTAAATCGCTCACTGATTAAGCACATTATTTTATTATTACATTATTATTGCATATTTTTATGTAGGTGGAGAATAAATCACCTGTCCGATAAACATCCAAATATTATCGACCCCATCATGACGCCGACCATCAGCATTGAATCAGACGTGCCTTTGTACCAAGCTTTGTCACACACCAAATTGAACTGTGAGAAAATAATTATGTTAATGACAACAAACGTTTAATAAATTCCCTAAACAACCAGAGATTATTTGTATTATTCATATTCACCTCCATAACTGCAGTGTTCCGAAACTCCGACCTATCGTATATCCACTGGTCACAGTATCTGGTCTGTAAGTTTCCCGGTCTATTAGACATGTGATTAAACGACGTTTCCGTGAAAGAAGTGTTAAACAGCTTGCATGAAGACCAACTACCTGTATTATAATCGAATGGATACGACGTGTTCATGATGTCTGGTGGTAAAGCGTAAGATGCGTTCGCCAGTTCATTCGGTAATTTACATCTATATATTAACACAATCACGATCATATTAATATAAACAAATAATAATAAATAATCACTGAAAATCTACCTGTGATGGGATTTGGCTAAAATAAAGACTCCGGCTAGCTTATGTAAAGCGCAAGATATTGCGGGCAAACACAGAAAGAAGTAGATTCTTTTCTGATAACTCCCGAAATCGCCGATTTTATGTAAAAGATCGTCGTAAGTCATCTTCAATTTATGATTTTATTTAGTAACCCGCGATCCTTAGTGGTTAAATTTTTGTTTTTGCCAGCTCTAAAAATCATAATATAATTATTAAGTACATTATTATTACAATACCAATCGACGACACTCTATTTTTGTCAAACAACCACGACGCGAATGTGGCAGCAATCCAATTGAAGAGGCAGTTTAATATGGCGACCGATCGGTTCAAACATGGAGAATAAAACTCAGTGAAGACAAAATATTTGCAGTTCTTGTCAGTCGAAAAAATCATGGCCGAATTCCTCCAATCCGGATAAACGAAAAACCAATAAAAACGAAGCCAAATATTTCGTTATGACTACTGATCATTGACTCAAATTTAACAATCATGTTAAAAATATAACAAAAAAGACTACCGGAGTTCGGGGTATGTTATGTCCGATTTTACGGGTTTAAACAGGAAATCTCCAATTATACTTACTACGTGCATTCACATCTACAAAATGATACTCCCATTCTAACCTACACTGGAGCGGCGTAGGCCGCATACATCTCGACTACCCAATAGAAACACCTCAATGCTATCCAGACTATCGGACTAAGAACCATAACTGGTATACCTTTTTTTTTTGTTTTAGAATATAAATCGGCAATACACCCACTGCCCTGAAAGCGTGTTAAGTAATGCTTGTGGCAATGGATCGCCATCGTTTATTGAATCATAATTTACAAATATACAATTATACACTGGGGTGGGTAACCGGACAATCCCTGGACATGCCACCCTTTACAAATAAAATATAAAAATCTGCGAAAATGCGTGTGTTCAAGGAGGAGCGACAGAATAGTGCCTCCCACTCTTCCCCTTACAAAACATCTTAATTAAGGGCGTACCCTTATCACCCTGCCTCTCCTCTAGCGACATGATGGAGCTACCCTCTGCAGCAACTGTCACTCGCGCTCGGCTTTCCCCTTTGCACCCATCACGGTCGATGCAAATTGGGCCACCGCTTTCCACTTGACCGGGGACTCCAGCATATGGGTCACGAGATCGCACGGCCGGAAACGACCTATAACGCACAAAAGGTCGTCTCTGGTCCACTCGATCGCCTCGCAACGAACGAGTATGTGAAATGTGTCGTTATCCTTCTCTCTATAAGAGTCACGGTCCGCAATGGAAACACCTGCTCTCCGGAGCACAACCGATCTGGTGTAGGAACCGATTGAAACAGACGTTAGCAGCTGGGAGAGATGATACGTCATCTCATTGTAGACCTCCTCACCCACCGGTCCAGAAACAAGGGGGGTATCAACGTCCGGGTTCACTCCCGGCCGCTTTCGGCAGGAGTGTCCCATCTCGTCACCCTCCATGCCCACTAATCCATCGTCAGGGTTTTCGGGTGACCCGTCACCGGAATTCCCGAAGGTGTCCGTCCGTTGTCGATAACATCCATAGATAAGAAATATATGGTTAGGCTATTGCTATATTGGATTGCATAAGGTAGCGGTCCATTTTAAAGGAGAAGTCACTATTAAAATGATTCTCTTTCTCCATGGGGTATATTTTAAGGTTATTGTACTAAATTATTATATTTATTATCATAGATTAACACATTGTGACATTTTAGGCATGTATGAAACAGTAACTTTATAATGGAAGAAAGAATAAGCAACCCCATATAATTCTTATAAAATGACCGGAAGATAAGATATTCGTAACATATGCGTACAACAACGCTCTACTGTTTTATTTATTCTTGTCGATTTTTTTCACCGTGCATACGTATATGTTACACAAAATAAACTGTAAGAAAAAATACCATTCTGACATCTCCATTAAATCATAATTGGACATCCCAGTAGTCCAAAAAATTTAAAAATTAGTAATTATAATTGCATATAATATATACTTGGATTCAACAATTATCAAACGGAAAACCCAGTAGTCGGCCAGTGGTTATCATTTTATCTATAATTCATAATATTCTACTACAATGCATAATAATAAACAAAAACCAGTAGATAACCTCCGCACGGATACAACCAATTCCAATAATCAATCGATCCAAGAACTCAATATCAAGAAATAATTCAAATAACAAAACTAACTCTACGCACAATAAAAATACTATACAGAGTGTTTCAAATGAATCTCTCACTTCTCTGGTACAACCTGAAAACAAATCGAAAAATCAATCATGGACATCTTCTAAAATGTTTGAATATTTAAATAATAAAATTGTTGAATTGTAGTTAATTTATTCACGGGAGGCGCAATTTTTAATTTTTATTTTAAGGATGGCGTGAACCAAAAAAGTTTGGGAACCGCTGATCTATAGCGGAGGCGCGTTCGACGGCCAGAAGATCGATCGGGGGCGTCGTAGTTAACTGCGGTACGCACAGGCGCTCCTGATGGCCACCCGACGCTGGACCCTGGCTAACGTATCGACGCCTCGTGGGTGGTAATATCGATTGCTCGACGCTCAAGAGCAGACGACTACGGCCCTCCCGCGGGCTGCCGACGTTCGACATGAATCCGGACAGGGCGGACACCACCCGCTCGGCTTTCTCCGAGGCAGCGCATAAGTGCACACCGAACATCGTCTCCTTGTTCTCTAGGGTCACTCCTAGGTACTTAAGTGACGCTCCTAGCCGTACGACATAACTGGTACACCTGTTTACGTTAAAAACCACATCTTGCTAAACCAATCCAGGGTCAAATGATTCAAAGACACAATTCGCCTTCAAATAAAATCTATATTTTATCGCAACAATAAAAATACAAACGAAATGGACGCTCACTCACTCACTCAGCTCTCAACCAGACAAAAACCCTTCCCAGACCTATAAATTGGACCATAGTTCTTTAATAACTCTCTTCATGAAAATCATTTTACTAGAAAAGGCATCAGCCTGGAATAGTCAAGAAGCCTGTTGGCGGTCTTACAAAGCAAAACAAAAAACAAACAAAAGCAAAAAATAAAATTATTTTATAATTATTATATTATTATAATTTTAGTATTATTTTTTGCTTTATTATTGTATTTTACTTTTCACTACCCGACAACTTTTAGTCGAAACCGGTAGTAAATTAACAAATGTTATACAACAACCATACTTATTTCATTTTGTAATACTCATTGACTTTATTTTATACATAAAAAATAAAATTTTTTTTAAATTAATAACGAGCATTAATTTTTAGTTTTTGCCCATTTTTTCTTATTTTTTCTTTTATTATTTTATTATAAGTAGTTCTTTACAAATAAAATTATATAAGAATTAATTAATAAAATACTTGTGATGCGATTCGTATGGATACAGCACAGTAATAGTATTCCTATTTATTTAGATATATGGGTACTTAGGGTTTTTTTTATTTTAGTTTTTCTGAAAAGGCGCCCAAAATTATGAGGATAGATCGCTCCCTTGAGCTTTTTTTTGTATATGCTACAGTAAAAGTATTTAAGCATACATAGACAGTAAATAATAATATAGTGTGTCAGTAAAAAAAAACCTGAATCACTGTCTCCCATTAAATCCTGAATACTCTTCTGGTATACATATACGTATAAAAAAAAGGTATTTAATTTTAATTTTTAACACCGTATTACATGTTACGCGTATTGAAACGAGTGGACATTTCGACACGTTCGCAACAGCCTGATCATTCAGAAAAAAAACAACGTTCACAACGTGACGACAAGAAAGCAAATGAATCATCCGTGCGATTCATTTTTGAAGCGATCGATATACGACGGCGAACGTTAACAGGACTGCGCACGCGTACCGACCGAATCGTTGGTCATACGGTTTGACGTACACAATAAATATTCACATTATCGTCGCTAGCACGACGTTGTATCACAGATTAGATACTATCTGTGGTTGTATGTTAAACCGATAATATCGTATTCGATTAACATAGGTGTACGGTCGGCGTGATAGGCATTTACCTGTTCGTCTCCCGAGTCGGTGTCGTCGTTTCCATGAAATCCCGGCCGGAACGTTCGAAGATTTAAGAAAATATAAATGTTGTAAAACAAACGAATTATCCGATCGAAAAACAACAACCGAACAACGTTGTACACGAGGTGGACGGACGGGAGACAAAAATTGAACGGACACGCACGCCCATTAACGACAGATGACTATAATAATAATATTAATAATAATAATAATAATAAACGTTTATGAGTACGATTCGCGTTGGGAGGGCGTAATGTGTAGTGTACGCGCGCAGGCGCACTCACTGCGCCCCGGCCAGGCTCTTATCTACAACGGCGAGCATGTACACGGTCATCCACATCCCACGCGACTATACTCCGGTCCAACAGACAAATAAATCTTTACTACAGGCTAAGGATGGGCAAAAGAAACATCGATGTTTTTCCATCCAGTGTTTGATGTATCGTAAGAAATATCGATGTTTATGTTCGATTTTTCTTTTTCATTTTTTTTTTCATAATTTGTCTCCGAAGTCGGAACTACCGTTTGAACATTGATGTTAGCCGGGATGGGTACAATTCTAATAAGAAAAATATCTGCTAATAATGACCGTTCGGTTGCACGATGCGCGCGTTGACCATAGATAATGGATAATAGATATGAGAATTTAGAATCTCATTTCTCCGGCGGCACTGCGACGTGTAAACATAAATACGCACTTTGCTCGACAAATCACGAGCGGATCATAGCAGCTAATTCCACGGCTCCTCGTTACGCACGCGCATGCACAACCATTACGTCATTACATTTCTTCGCGTACACTGATAACAATATATTTTAAATGATAATGGATTAAGTAATTAATATTTAATGATAAGTGACCAATTTTAAATATCATTTTATTATATTATATAATTATTAATAAAATAAAATGTGAATGTTATAGATGTATACAGTATATATACTATAGTCATAATAATAATTAATAGGTCGTTATTATTTTGCATTTGATGATGTATCATAATAAACATGATCAAAATCAGTATGTACAATTTGGCTAGATTGCCTTTCATTATTCATTATTACTAGAATATTTGATTTTTGTATCTGTTGGTTTTGATAATCTGTTATTAGATGGTTGTTGTCTTTTTTTTGTAGAGTGAAACCGTTGTTGATCAATATTTTTATGGCTGGGCAAGTCAGGTAATTTTGAAAAAAGTGGCCCAGAACTTGTTGAATGAATTTGACCCTGTTGTAAGATCTACATGAGATCTTCAAGCTTTTTAATTCCTCGTAATTTTGCTTTATCAGTTGCAGTGCTGGCGATTCCTACTGTTGCATTAAGTAGAGCTGTAAAGCAAGTCGATATTGAAACAGATTCTTTTGGATGAACAGGCTTTATATGAGATCCTAGGACAATATAATTATTGTGTTTTTCAAAAGCTGACGTTGCTCTATCTTCATCAATAGAAGTATATATTTTTTTTTATTTGATACTCTTATACAGGCATGCACATGTTTACAAAAGTTTCCTTTAATCTTGTAATCTACACAAGTACATGTAAATTGATGGACACAGACATGACAATTAGGACACGCCAAAGGACATCCTATGCAATTATCTGAAATATTGATTGAAACAGTATATGGATCTTTACCAAATGTTGCTGATTGTACGATCCATGTATTAATGTCAATATTTTTTACTTTACTGTCATTAATATCTATACTTTGACGGTGACTGTGTGCAATTTGTTCCATTTGAAATGTAGGTTTATTCTTTATCATTTGTATGGTCCTTTCAAACATCATATCCCTTGCAAAACGCATTAACATACTGATGCACTTGTCGACTATTCTATTTTATTTGCCTTGCATATAACAATATTTTAATTTCTTATGCATTGCTTCCAAATACATATTTGTGTTCAAAGATAGATCAAGTCGGTAACAGAATGCCCATGCTTTAGGTCGGCGAGAGTAATAATTTTCAATGTAAATACCAAAATCTTTTGTTTCATCATCATCTTTACACATTGCTAAAAAGCACTCTAAGGAATTCTCAAACTGATCAATATCCATAATTTCCATCAATGTACGACAAGTTTTATACACTTCTGACTGCTTGGCGAGAGATTTAATCTTATTGAGATTCTTTCTCCAACTTCTGTCTACATGCAAGTTGCAAAGTAAGTGATGTTGTGGTTCTGACATTATATTAGACCAGGCATTAATGTATGTTGAGTTATCATCAGACATTAATACTTTGGTTGAAATTAAACCCACTTTTTCTTTTACAGACAAAAAAAATCTTGACATTGCTACTGAATCAATTCTATTGCTTAAGCAGAATGCAACTGGGCAACCAGCTCCAAATTCATCAACAGTGAGTAATGTCGTTAGCTGAAAGTCATGATTGGTTGTTCCATGGGTGCTGTCAACGCAAATTTTATCGGTTGCATATTTTGCCAAAACGTCTTTTTGATATGGTGTCATTATTACAATCATAAAATCTTCCTTCATTAGTGGACTCTCTTTTTCATATCCTTGCATTTTAAAATATGTTACTGGTGACTTTTCTTCAAGTAACATCTGTTCTTGTACCCACATTTCTGTACTAAAAGAGTCATTTCTATGTACAATATTCCTGTCCAAGTCATAATCTCTTATTATATTATGCAAGTCCTGTTTGTCCACAGCATGGAAACGATTGATACTTTCTGCTGTAGTTACTGATTTTCGAATATCATCCAAAATCCGATCAAAAGACACACCTGATTTAATTATTCCAGCTAGTTCATCTCTTTCTTCTTTTGACAAATTTAAAAATTTCATGTTTAATGTATGGCCAACATGCGTTCTACGAAATTCTACTATTATGTGACCATTAACATTTGTCATCGTCATTCCAGCAGAACAAAGTTTACCAGTTTTATAAGTTTGTGACCATTTCATCCTCTTTCCTGTGCTTGCTGTTCGAGAATATCTTGACCTGTGACAATCGTAGTAAGTTTTGTTTCCAACCACCCTTTGGACAACAAAGAAAGACAGGTCTTCTTTTTCAACAGTTATTTTCCATGTTTTAAATTCTAAAAAAATGTATTATTTGTTTATAATTTTGTTATACAATACCTATATATAATATTATTATGTTACAAAATAAAGTACCATGAAGAGAGCCAAAAACCTTTGTTTCTTTTTTTAATTGTACATTATGTTTTTGGGAGATGTGTTCACATACATTTGAAAGTGTTTTAAAATCATTTTTACACAAAGGACATTTCATCAAACGAATACTATTTCTATTATCCACACCATGAATTTTTTGTAGATGTTTGTTCATATTGCCTTTATTACTAAACATGCAATCACAGAAAGTGCATATCTCTTTTTTAATATTATAGTCTTCATTTTTATCATGTATACCTCGAATATGTTTGTATAATGATTTTTGATCAGAAAAATTTTCATCACAACTTCAAAATTAAACAAATAAAGTATAAATTGACTTGATTAGTTGAATCAAATTAAAATAAAATTTCAGACATGATCAGTTTGTATATTAAGTAATGTAAAATACTAGTATTTCAGCGTTAAAAAAGATCATGATGAAATGTAATAAAAAGTATATTTTTTAAATAAAATATACAACTTAAAAATGTATTCTTTAAAGTATTTGAATAACATATAAATATTCTTAAAAACTTTTTATCAGTTTTATTCAAATACTATTTGGAATACAAAATAAAAGTATTCTTTATAAGACTACTTTATTAGAAATAATAAAATATGCCTTGTTCTAAGATAATATGAGAGAATAGACTTAAATGGTTTGGTCATGTTTTAAGAAGGGAAAATTCGGAAGCTGTAAGAAAGGGTTTAGAAATGAACATTGAAGGAAGAAGAGGAAAAGGAAGACCGAAGAAGAGACGAAGAAGAAGAACAATAAAAACGCCTTATGCATAAGTTAATTTAATATATTATATACTTTGAGCAAGTTTTTTCATCTTTTTTTTCTAAACCATGAACATTTTTGAAGTGTCTGTTTAGAGTTCCTGTTTTAGAAAATGTACTACTACAAAAGGGAGCATTTTATTTTGTTTTTTTCAGACATTTCAATTTAATATTTTTAAATTTTCAGTTTAAACAAAGTGAAGTCGATTGTAATGTTGAATCACTCGTTATCAATTATCATTTAAAATATCTTATCTTTGTGTGCAAGGTATATACACAGAACTGTGGTATGTACGGTATGTACTATCAAAGGTGGGTGCATGCGCGTGCGTAACGAGGAGCCGTGGAATTAGCTACTATGATCCGCTCGTGACAATTCGACCCGCATGTACATGTAAGCCAAATATTCAACACGTCACGTAGGACGCAATCTTGTGACCAACGTCCATTGTTTTATTGAAATTTCAATAATGGGACGCAGTTCCGTGTGGAAACATTTTATAAAAAATAATAACGGCGCAGCAAATTGTCAATTATATTAAATAAAAACACTGTTGAAAAATGATATATTTTTTCGATGTTTCAAATCGATGTCCCCCTTCAACCAGATAAATCGAAACAATGTTTTGAATTTCGAAGTATCGATAAGAAGCGACTCGTTATCGATTTTGATAACTGTTATGAACTATTACTGTTACCATACTAATAACAGCTATAGTTATTTTTTCAATATATTTTACTTCAATAGAAAAAAAATTATCGTGTCAATAGAGGGGAGATTGAGTCCAGTCGACAAACAAAGAAATATAAATTTAGACGGTCATTTTTAGTGTAACATACACCAAAGCTAATTCTTTCATGAGTAAAATTAACTAAAAACCATGATTTTGTTGATTTTTCAATGTTCAAGAACCCAATATGTATAGATTCAATACAATTTTCAATAGAAAAATATTTAACAAACAATTTTACACGAGTTTTATGTTTTATAAATTAATATATTTGAATTAATAAATACCAGGTATTTTAATATACTATGATAAATATGTATTTTATTCATAAATATAAATTATGGACATTTTGTGTAATATTTTATTAATTCAATTGGTTGGAATAGTATATGAAGTAATTATATACTCGTAATGTAACAGTAAATTTTTTTTAAGTACGTTTTCCTCTTAGAAATGGAATGAAATTCCTCCTTTTTTATTTAACACCTAGTCATATTTTATAGTTTTATTTAAGTTATAGTTTAAGTAATATAATTACTTACCTACCCATATACCCAACAACATAAATCATGTTATATTATAACAAGTAACAGTTACTATAACAGTAACATTTAAAATCTGATAACTATCACAGATTACATTTTAGTGTCACCAATAAAAATTTTTTTTTTTATTTTACATAAGAAATACACAATCTATACATAATATGTACAATAAGCGTATGTGATGTTAGAAATGTTGGCAGTAAAATAACGTGAGAAAGAAGTCACTCATTAGTGACACTTTCAACGGGATATTAATTTTTTATTTTTTATTTTTTTTTTATTTAATTTTTAAATTTTTTTTTTTTTAAGAGATCACGGCACCATCGTCTTTTAAGGCGACGGGGTGGGTTTTCAGGCATAGTTTCCGCGGCTAATTTTTCGACTAGTGGATTTGGATGGTTCTGGAGTGAGGAGTGGTAGTGGTTATATAAGTAACTGATTGTTTTTTCTACAGTATGCATATGCAGATAAGAATGTAGAGTTTGGTTTGTTACATAGTAAGGGGCATTGGTAATAAGGCGGAGAATTTTGGATTGAAAAGCTTGAATTTTTGCCAGGTTTGATTTTTTTGCAGAGCCCCAAACTTATATGTCATATAGCCATACAGGTTTGAGAAGAAGTTTATATATATTTAATTTGGTATTAATGCTGAGTTTTGATTATTTAGACAATAGATAGTAAAGTAAGCGTTGCCTATTATTGAGGGATAATCGTCTTTCATGTATGTGAGAACTCCATGTAAGTCGTTTGTCTAAAATAATACCGAGATATTTGGTTTTGGAATAATTTGGAATATTTATATTATTAAGAGTTATATTAGGGCAGATACCTTGTCTTAAGGAGAAGGTTAAATGGACATATTTACTTTCATTAACTTTAAAGCGCCATTTAGAGTACCAGTCGGATAGTTCGTTTATATGTGCTTGTAAATTTTGAATAGCAATAATTGGATTACTGTGGGCGGCCAGTATTGCTTTATCGTCTGCATAGTCTGCGACGAGAGTGTTATTGAAAATTGGTTGATCTGAAGAGTAAATGATATACAAAAATGGAGCCATAATTGCTCCTTGAGGAACGCCAGCTTGGATAAGAGCAATATCGGAGAGTTCAGATTCAACACGAACCGCAAATGTACGTTCAGTTAAATAGGATTTGATAACAAGATAATATGGTGAAGGGAGAATTTGTTTTAATTTAAAAAATAGACCTTGGTGCCAGACTCGATCAAAGGCCTGTGAGATATCAAGGAAGGCAGCCGTGCAATATTCTTTATTTTCAAAAGCAGTGGCTATTTTATCAGATAACCTTTGTATTTGGTGTGTTGTGGAGTGTCGGCTACGAAAACCGAATTGAGAATCGGGTAAAATTTTTTTTCCAATTATAATTGGAGAAATACGCTTTAATATAAGTTTTTCAAAAATTTTTGAGAATAGTGGTAAGAGACTTATTGGTCTGTACGAAGACGGAAGTTCAGATGGTTTATTTGATTTGTTTATGAGAATAACCGTAGCATGTTTCCATTGTGTTGGAAAAAAGGATAAACGGAGTGCTGCATTAAAAATATATGTTAGTAATAAAATAGTTTTTTTAGGAAAATTCCTAGCAATTTCAGAAGTAATAAGATCGAATCCTGGTGATTTTTTTAAAGGAGATTTCATTATAAGTTGTTGGACTTCATTAGGCGTGATTGGCTTTGGAGGAAATGATAATGAAAGCGGAGATAGAAAAGCTTGTTCAATTAATTGGTTTCTCGCAGGATCATTAGGGGCATGTGGCTTAAAAATTTATTTGAGGTGTTCAGAAAATACGGTTGCTCTTTGCAGAGGATTAATTGCCCAAGACCATTCTGATTTTTTAAAGGATATGAAGGTGATTTATAGTTTAAGATTTTACGAGTTGCATTCCAGAGTGAACCATCAGATGTGTTTAATGAAGATATATGAGAATTGTAGGAGTAGCTTCTAAATTTGGCAAGAATCCTTTTTAGGTGATTGGATAAATTGTTATAATGATTTTTGTCAGAAGGATATCTGGTATTTTGCCATATTGTTCTAGCTTTACGTTTTTCTACAATCAGAGCACGAATATGGGTAGGAAGTGTTAGCTGTAAAGGTTTTCTTACATTTCTAGGCGATGAAGAGTTCCAAGCTGTAGTTTGTATTAGAGTGGTAAGTGAGTTAATAGCCTCGTCAATGTCTTCCGGTGATTTGAGTCGAATATTTAATGTTGTTTTTTGTGAAAGAATTTTTTGAAATTTTTCCCAGTGTATATTATTATTTGAAAGCGAGCAATTAATAGAACGAGTAGGAATTATTGTATTTATAGTTAGGGATATCGGAGAGTGATCTGAACATGGGTCAGAGAGGTTTTCTATATAGGTATTCAGGTAATTAGGCAGTTTTATTACAAATATGTCTAAGATGTCTGGGTTTTTTTTATTGATGTTGGCCAATAGGTAGGATTAAGGGGAGCAATTACTGAAAAATTGTTTTGTATTTGAGTTTGATATAATGAAATTCCTCGGGAATTTTGAGCTCGACAGCCCCATTGCTTATGTTTAGCGTTTATGTCTCCACCAACAATAAAATAGTTTCCAAGTGTGTTGAAGTAAGATGTAAATTGAGCTATTGATATATTATGTTTTGGCGGGCAATAAGTAGCTGCAATTGTAACATTTATATGATTTAGAGAGACGGATATTGCACATGATTGTAGGAAATCTTCTGAAAACGTGGGCAATGTATTATATTTTAGTGTAGATCGTATTAATATTGCGGATCCAGCATGGGCTGTACCATCTGGATGGCTTGCACGCAAGAGGTTATACCCGGTAAAATTTATGCGTGAATTTTTGGTTAAGTGAGACTCTAATATAAGAGCGATATCAAATCTTTTTTCGTGTAATGTAACTAATAATTCGTTTGTATGATTTCTCAGGCCATTTACATTCCAATTAAATATGAGGGGAGAATTGACGGTAAATAAATTACTATTTGTCATCTTTGACTAACAGTTTTGAAAGTACTGTTGTAAGTAGGGAAAGAAGAGGAATAATTAAAGCTTTAAAATCTGATAGGAAATTAGTTATCTGAAAAACTGTGTCGGTTGATGTGGAAGGTGCGGTATTATTTTGTAGCGTTTGTCCAGATAAAGCATTCGCTTAAGAGTATGAAAGAGGAGGATTTACCGTAGTTGAAAGTGTCGGTTTTGAGTTTACAATGGTGTAATTTGACTGAATTTGATGTTCGATATTTTGAGAAGTGGACGGCAGCTAACTTTTATTCTTTGTTGGGTTTCGAAGATGGATAATTTCCTTATAGATTTGACATCCTTTATAATTAGCGGGATGATTGCCATTACATAAGGCACATTTCGCGGGGGTTTCTCTGGACTTGGTGCAAGATGAAGACGAGTGATCAGCACCACATTTTACGCAGCGTGAAGGGTATCCACAATAAGATTTTGTATGTCCATAATCTTGACAATTTTGACATTGGGCAATGAGGCGTTTTTTATAAGGTTCCTCTACTTTTATTTTAGTGTGTAGTATGCTAGTTATGTCAAAAATATTTTTATTATTAACAGAATTTTCAAGGTCGACAAAAAATAGTAGCAAATTCGTTTTTAAAATTCTATGGCGGACATTGACTACTTGTTTTATGCTAAAACCAATTTCTTCGAGAGCGTTTTTTATTTCGTCACATACGGTTGAACTGTGTAATCCACGTAAGAGAATTCTTAGCGGTTTGTCTTCTTGAAGTTGATACGTGTGATATTTAGCATTGGGCTGTTCTTTTAGGAATTTTATTACTGTTCTATACGCGTCTGGTATAGATGTTTAAATTTTTAAACTGTGTTGAGAGGATTTGCAGAAAAAGTTTTCGGTTCCGATTAGTTCTTTTAATTGATTTTGAAGACCAAAATAATCTATTACATCACGTAAATAAATAGGTGGAGGGCGAGTGATTATTACTGGTTCGTTTGGTTGATTATCGACATTTCCGAGGGGTTGAGATTCCATATCATGAGCAGATTGATCAAATTTATTTGAACAATTGTTTTCTTCAGGCATAATAGGTGAAAAACGGTTTGGCGTGGTAAAAAAATTGAAGCGATTTTGGTTTGCATTGGTCACGGTTTTCTGTTTGACAGTTTTCGAGGTGACCGAAATTCATTATCTGAATTTATTGAAGATGATAATTCAGGCGAGCTATTGTTTGAAACATGATAATTACCACTATGTGTTTGTTTTATTTTGATAGGAGGAATAATCGGTCTTTGTTTTGAATTCTTTCCAACAACCATAGAAGAGGCGGAATTAGAATTTGCTATTTGTGCTTGAGACATATTATCAGAAAGTAATTAAGATAATGATGTAAGACCGGCGACCGGCGACTGAGTCGGCGGCCTTTCGATAAATTTAATGATTTAAATGGTGTATATAATTAATCACTGATATATATATAAATTATACATACGACAAAAAAAAAAATCCAGTTTTGAGCCCACGAGGGGTGGATGATCACTGGTTGTATAATTTTTTTTTTCGCAGTTATGTTCGCACAATTACAACAATTTTTTTAGTATAAAATAACAATAAAAATTTGCAAATTTACAGGCACCGGCAATTAAAAACTCGAAGAGCATAATTAGACGCGTGTGACTTGCGGGCTGTCCGAAACGCAACTACCAATAAAAATAAACTGAAAATAGCAATCACTGTTAAATTGCCACTTGGGTAACAGCTTGTTATTGTTACTTCTGTAGTAACTGTTATAAATCACTGTTGTTTTTGTGTTTTGTTATTGTACACACGATATTTTCTTTATTATACCCCTCCAAAAAATTACTATAAATATTAATTGAGTTAAATACGAGCATGGACGTATCAATAAAAGTTCCGGGCATCATGGTAATTTATTTTACAGACATCACAAAATTCAACTATGAAATTATAACATATACATAAATGTTAGATATTAAAAATTATGAAAATAATTGGCTGAAAATGTACTGCAACTTGTCCATTTACTATTGCACATTCGGTAATTGCTACTGCACACAATTTTAGGCACTAGTTTATATAATATTAACTATCTTCATAAAGGAGATGCAAAGACATGGTACGACAATTTCTAATTTTTAAATTTTTATTTGTATTACATATGACTTTTACTATATATTTATAATTGTTTTAAGTGTAGGTATAGGTATGAGACATAGAGTATGTACATCGGTTTGAAAAATTAGCTTTTAGCCTTTTTCCAAACTAAGCAACAGCATGCTCTACATTTTTGAGGTATAAGATGACACTTATATCTCCTCGAATATTAAATAAATATAATATACCATTTAACTCTGTAAGAATTCATATTATTGTCGATTTGACAAACAACATTTATTCATATGTATTTTATTTGTTTCAGATAATACAGAAGCGTGATGAATTTATTATAACTTTCCCGTATAGTTATCGTTCTGGATTTAATCATGGTTTTAATATAGTTGAAGCCATAAATTTAGTGTAATCGTGTTTTAAAATTATTATTCTTTCTATGTATTAAAAAGATCAATATGATTTAAACATTTAAAATGACAATTCTCACATTTTTTTTACCAAACTATATTAGCTTTGTTAATAAACTAATTTAAAATATTATGATATACCTCTAATTTATTATTATTATTATTATTATTATTACCATCTATTTTAATTTTTTTGTTTAAAATGTTTAATGTTTTTTTAATAATATTATCGTAATAACAAAAACATGTGCGATTCTGAAAGTGTTCTTAAACTTGTTAACTAGACCATAAGCAAAGCATAATTTTTGGTTGTCTTCAACAATGTATACATATTTTAATAATATAATGTATATGCGTTTTTAAATGATTTATCTCTATAAAGTACATAATTATTTTTAATGTATACCAGGCACGGATTCAGTGGTGGTGAAAGGGGGCGCCCCCTCCCTGTAGACTGTTTTACATAGGAAAAATTCCTAATAAAAATTCTGTTAAATATACTTGTAACATTACCAGCAATCACTGCATCAGTCGAACGCAATTTTTTATTTCTATGGCGGCTAAAAACATGAATGAGATTTAGGATATCGGAAGATTGATTGAATGGAATGTCTTTATTATTTGCTCATCCTGATATTATAATAAACTCTGAAGATGTAATTGACGTGTTTGCGAAATCCAATAGACGACTAGATTTTGTAATTTAGATTTAATGATTGTGTATGTTTTTTATTTTTTAAATATTTGTTATCAGTATTAGTTTTAAGTTTACTGTTTATTAAATTAAATTGATTACAATGTTTTATTTAACATAATAACATAACTGTTTCCTATAAGTGTTTTTTGAACACACACATACACAAACATACACTTTATTTTTGAATATGCAACCCCCCCCCCCCGTAATATAAATCTGAATCCGCACCTCATGTATACATTACATTAAAATAATAGATTTGATGTTTTAGGTTAGGGTATAGTTTATTAATTAACTATTAGAAATTACGGGCTTATGTCTATTAGTAGTAGTCGGAGTCACCTGAATTGCATTTAAATAGTTGAGTTATTGAGTTTATTTCTAAAATTGAATAAAAATAATTAATCACAATCTTTTAGAATTAAAGTAATTCCTGAAATTAAAAGAATATCCAGTTTAGTCAACTTTTGTACAATAACATATTGTGTTATTTATTTTGATTAGGTGTATCATTGATTTTATAATACACAGATAAATAATATTGTGTATTATCCTATTAATGGATGTTGTAATTAGTAAGCCATAAATAGTCTATGGTCACAAATTATTAATCATTTAAAATGAACTTAAATAATTATTTATAAATTTAATAACTTTAATGATATTTACAGACAATTGTGGAATACATGGACCTAAACACAAATCTTGTGGTCCTTATAATAGTTGTAAATGAGTTGAAGATTGTGGTTTATGTTTGAAATGTTCTGAAATGAAAAGACTTTGTGGCTCAGATTAACGTGAAAACAGAAAATTTCCAAATATCAATGTACTGGTAAAATATTTAAATTATATTCTAATCATTGTGATATTTTAATATATTGTCGTTGATGAGTAAATATTTATCCAAGTCTACTAAGAGGAAACAAGGATTCGAGCTCTGATGGTGATCATATTAATTCATCATTGTTAAAACTAAGTTATTGTTATGGTTTAGGGTGTACTCAAATACAAGGCATAATTCTAAATACTGTTCAGATTCATGTGGTATAAGTTTAGCTAATGTAAGTATTTTTCATGTATGAATATAATGTATTTTATATATTATTAATTATAATAATTGATTACTACATGTATTATATATTATAGGTAGTACCCTTCAATTCTTCAAGAATGGGGTTTATCATTGTGTGTTACTGAAGAAACAAATAAAAAACACTTGGAAGTTGTTAGAAAAGAACAAGTTGCATTTAGAGATATATTAAAGTAGTTGGATAAAAGACATAAAGTACATTATACATTTAAATATTTCATATTATTAGTCTATACACTTTTCTACATTTTATGAAAGAATCACATATACATATTCTATGTGACCACCTGATCTAAAATAAATGATGTTAGCTAAACCATAAATAAAACTAGGAAATGATTTTGTAATATAACTATCTATGTATGTCTTGAACCAAAATCAAACATATTGTACAAATTATTTATTATTAAATTAAATTATAAACTAAATTATGATTTGTAGTAATCTGACCAGGTTCAACCAAAGCACTAGAACTTGGTCGGGTGTGATTAAGTTTGACATAAGAAATTGTAATATTTAATATTTTAATGTAAACTTGTCATATTTTCATTACATTTTTCTAATTAATTCTCCAAATAAAATAAAATTGCAAAAACTAACATGTATATATAAATAAATAAAAATATATATATATTATACAAATATTAATAAAACTAATATTAACATAATTATAAATATAATATATTGTTACATTTAATTCATAAATCTACATATTAATTAAATACCCTAGTTGATAGTAAACTAATTGAATTAATGAAATATACCAAAAAATTATATAATAAGATAAGACAATGAATCAATTATTGTCTTACATTGAACAGTTTTTTTAATAAAAGTACTTTTTTTTTATACTGATTATTATAGTAAACAAAAAAAAAAAAAATAAAAAAAATGAATATCCAGTGATGTAAATCTTACATTTTAATTTATCTTTGAGATGCTAAAATTATTTCAGATTATATTATTATTTAATATTTTCTTGTTATTGTGATAACTTATTGTCTTATTTTAAACTAATGCTATTTTCAAAATATTGATTGCTTAGTTTTGAAGATCATAATACAATCTATTTTGAAGACAATATTATTTAAATTTAAATATATATATATATATATATATATATATATATATATATTAGGAAATTGATAAGTTATTAGAGAAATCAAAATTGCTAACTGTTGACCTAAATCAAGAGGTACAAGATATACGAGGTCTGACAATTAAGTAGTGAGACTGAGGCTATATAAATTCTTTATTACAATATTATTCGACTACAATATGATCACCCTCAAAGTAGTTTCCTTCCGTACTAACACACCGACTCCAGCGATTTTTCCAGGCGTTGTAGCAGTTTTGGAAGTCTTGAAGTGAGAGGTCCGACAGCACGCTTGTCACAGCTGTTTGGATGTCGCCAATCGATTCAAAATGCGTACCTTTCACCGCATTTTTGATCTTGGGGAATAAAAAGAAGTCACATGGGGACATATCTGGTGAATACGGTGGCTGTGGTAACACTGGAATTTCTTTCGAAGTTAAAAACTGCGTGACACTGAACGCTGTGTGACAAGGCGCGTTGTCGTGGTGAAGAATCCAATTTTTCGCGATGTCGGGACGCACTCTGTTGACCCTTTTTTGAAGTCTATCCAGTACTTCACGGTAGAAGACCTGATTAACTGTCTGTCCAGGTGGAACGAACTCCTTATGGACCACCCCGCGGCTATCGAAGAAGCAGATGAGCATGGTCTTCACTTTGGACTTGCTCATGTGAGCTTTTTTCGGTCTCGGGGCGCCTGGCGACAGCCATTGTTGGCTCTGGCGCTTCGTTTCAGGGTCATATTGGAAAAACCAACTTTTGTCACCCGTAATGACTCGATCGAGCAGCGTAGTATCGTTTTCTACCTGTTCCAAACAGTCTTTCGCGATTGACATTCGATTGTGCTTTTGTTCTTCCGAAAGGTTTTTTGGAACCAGTTTTGCAAACAGCTTTCTCATCGAAAAATCTTGAGTTAAAATCTGTCTAACGGTTTCGCGGTTGATATTTAATTCCTCGGCTACCATTCGCACTGTTAAACGACGATCTTGACGGATTAGGGCGCGTATGCGCTGCGCATTCGCGTTAGTGCGCACTTCCACCGGTCTCCCACTTCGCGCTTCGTCTTCCACGTCTTCACGGCCATCCTTGAATTGTTTATGCCAACGAAACACTTGTGCACGACTCATAGACTCACTACCATAAACTTTTCGTAATTTACCGTACGTTTCAGACGCCGAATCGCCCAATTTACCGCAAAATTTAATCGCGACACGTTGCTCGCATTTTCGCTTTTCCATTTTTGTGACGACTAGCACAAACACACTTGTATAAAACACAACACAAAGACAATTAACGATCGCACGGGCGTGACAAAAATATGTATCGATAGAGGAGGGATACCACACTAACGGATAAAAATTTTAACGTCGCAGTGTTACCACAAGCGCGGGAAAAAAATCAGTCTCACTACTTAATTGTCAGACCTCGTAGATGAAGTAATGAAGTATGCTCTGTATTACTTTGGTCATAAAATACATACAAGAACATATAGGAAAATATTTTAATTAGGTATAGGATATATACTGTATATTACATGCCGTTTTAGCGAGAAATAGTAATTTATATTTTTTTTAATAATTCGTGTAAAAATTCAATAAATCATGATATTTATAGTATGAGAGTCAATCGTCATTTGTTTCAATTTACAAGACTAGGATTGATGGTAACAATATGTTTTATGATTGTTTTCAATTCTTTATAAGGTAGTTACTGCAAAGAAATGAGAGTTTTGTGCCCAAAACATTTCAAAGATTTAACTGTCATTAGGGATTTTAAGATAAACATTTATAAGATGAATGAAGTCAATTTCAATGTGTGTTGAATATATATTTTAGATGTTTAAAAAGTGAAAAAATGTTTTTTCTTAATCATACTATTGTAATGTTAAATTAATATATTACTTAGTAATTAAAATTACATATGCTATTTTTTATAATACATTTTTCTTTATAATATAAGTAATAGATTTGTATCAATTTCTAGAATTTCTCTATTAAAATTGTTGAATGTAATATTTTCATTTAGTGTTTCTAGATAGAAATAGATAGAAATGTATATATTATGTATAAAATACTGAGTCATAAACTCTTCTTAAGATATATCTATTGTTTATTTTAGTATTCTAGTAGAATGGTCAATGATGAAACAATGTTATGTTTATCAAATAATTCTACTAAACTAGAGGCCCAAAATTGATATGAGGTTTCGTACTAAAACAAATGTACATAATATTGTTTAAACATTTATTATATTCTTTTTGGAAGTATAAACTTCAAGTGTATACAATGTACATTCAAAGTGTTATATCAATATGTTTTTTTTTCAGTAATTGAAATGTACAAACCTTTTAAACTTTATTTTTTAACTTATTGAGTATTTATAGGGTTTTGTTTTATCACCGATGATGTAATATTTTTTCTTATAATGTGTTATTTTGCTGTTGTACTTTGACTAGTTATAATAAAATTCTTACTTTTATACCTTTAAATCGTAATTGATTTTGTAGTAGATATTATATAAAACTGAGTTTTTACTTATAAATTATCAACAATCACGTTACAATTTTAATAAATATTTGTATGGTTTTATTTTTGAATACTCCAGATAATTATTATTCGAAATTTGAGTTTACACTTTATTGTACTTAAACATATTTTGTGTATGAGGTGTAATGTATGCGTATATATTTTAATGATATATTATTATATTTTAGGTATGTGGTTGTCCACTCTTTCAAATGTGTTGTATGGAACAACTTAATAGTAAACTATTTAAGTTTAGTATTATGTAAAGTAATCTGTTATAGATATTACAATAATAATACAAATTAAAAAAATTAAAACCTATTGCTATACGTTTGAATATTTTGTTTAAACAATTTAAACAATCATGAATGCATTAGTTTGTAGAAAGGAAATATTTAAACAACATTTTCAAACTAGTCAAAATTCATATTTTATATAAAAATAAAATGTTAATTTATAGTCTATGCATAGAGATCAAAAATAAAAATTTATAAATCTAGGAATATTCATTGATGTCTATGTGTTAATTTTCTATGTTAAACACATTACTGCAGTTAAGATTGATTCTTCATTGTTCATTATTTCTAGAATTCTATCTAAGTGTCATTGATTTCATCTGAGTTTATTTTTAATTCATATTCTGACCTCCATTTTGGGAAATATTATTGTATATAGATACAAGAAAGTATAATATTATTATTTGTTCATTATTTATATTTTGTCAAATAAACCCCCTAATGTAGTTAAAAAGAATACAAGTAAATATATATATTTTTTTAGCTTAATGTTATATATTTTCATTATCATTCACTGCCATATGAAAAAAACTAAACTACGTAACCGCTGAAAAATGCATTGTTGTTTTCTAATTACAAAAAATAGACAAAACTATAATGTCTATCATAAAATCATTTCTAGAATATGAGAACCTTGAATTTAAAAAAAAATGAAGTAAAAATAATAACGAATTTATTTAAATGATAGTAGTATTAAATTTTTAATAAAACCAGACAGACATTTTACAATAAATTATTTTAAAATTAAGTAAATTTCATATCTTTAAAAATCAATTAACTTTAATTACTATTATCCATTTCGAATTAAAATATGTATATTACCATGATGATAAGGTAAACATGTATTTTTTATGAAAATAATAGGTGTATGACATCCTTTTATAATTATTATTAATTATAGACATTAATTTTAATGTCATATGAGAATACTATGAAAATAATCTTGGTTTCCTGTTATTAATTTCACCAGTAAATCGTTGGTAATTTCCTCATTTACAGATACCAATTGGTATTACGAATTTTTTCATAGATGATGTTACGTAAAGAACTAAATGACTTTCATGAAATAAAATGATAAAATAATATAACAAAAACCATTTTTTTTTATTACCGGATGTGGCGATCCATTAAGGTGAGTCCTATAAAAAGTAATAGCCTAGTAGGGCTGAATAACTTTAGTTTTTGCTCTTCCATCTCAAGTGTAATTTAAAATTATCTACTAATATTTAATTATACTAAATATGTATATTTAAACTCAATCGATTCTCTCACTTAGAAATCCCTCTTCTGTTGTTAATTCCTAGATCCACATCTTAAACATTTACACCACAACACACCAGGGGTAAATTCAGGGAGGAAGTTAATCCTTCCCCTCGTAATTTAAGATGATATATAAAATACAAGGCTGCCCGAAGGAGGTGGGGGTGTGAGAGGGACCATGCCCCACCTCGCTATTTTATTTGATATTTGTTTAAATTGGCGATATAATTTCTTTTACATGTCAAATAATTTTCAGTATTTTTTTTTTTCACATATGATAAAATAATCGATTATTATTTCTACTAATCTCGCCCGAGATCTCGAAAAACCACAGCCAAGGGTTTTATTTTACAAAACTGACTGACTACTAAAAGAAATAAAATTATTTCTATTCAAGTCTTTGAAGTACAAATATAATACATATTACCTACGCAAACGCAATATTATATTTAGAGAAAAAAACTACAGAAAAATACAATAAAAACGGAAATGTTTTATATTTCAATATGCTAGTATGACTGAAGATTTGACCTATTTTAATCAACTGTCTATGAGAATTAATAATAATTAATTATGAAAATAAAATTTCTTACATAAAATTCGTAAAATATAATTAAAATGTTTTAAAAGATTTTTTTCATAGAAAATCGTTGAATGAGACCAAACAAATTTATATTTAAATTCGTGAGATCATGAAACGAATTATATTTTTATCTCTGTTAACTATAAATTGTACGTACAAAAAAAAATCATATGATTCTCATAACTTTTCTGTTCTGTTTACGATATATATTCGAATTTATATTGAGAACTAATGAAACGTAAGTATTTATTTTTTCCTTTGAATTATTACGTTCGTCAATTAAAGTTAAAATATTAAAATATACATAAATCACTATAATTACGATTGCATACTTCCAAAAAATCATATGTTGATAAAATGGAATTTATTTATACATTGATATGTGTATACTATATTGAGTTAACTCTATCAGTATTAAATATCAATAGTCTCTCGACACAGTTGTACAGAAATAATTTTACGTATATCTATAGTAAGAACCTAAAAAATAATATAAAATAAAATCTGTCACTGAAGAAGGGTTGGTTATTAATTATGGTATGTAGCGTAAAAAAATTAATTAGCAAATATTTTAAAGAAGTGTTAACTAATTTCAAAAGATCGTATCGAAGTGGTAAATCAAAGAAAAAAAATTAACAAATCGTTATTATCCAAACGTTCATATACAAAGTATAACGAATAAACTCGTATTTTTGTAACGTAAAATATTCTCTCTGATCGCTTAATACATCTAAAACATCAACCATGTTGTTAACTCTAGAATTGGATGAACAAAGTTCAAGTTTATGAAAATAATAATTCACACTATTTATTGATTTATCATACTCGTAATATATTCATGGAATAATGTTCTTCATACTACTTTATTATAAAATATAAATTTTTCTCATAGGTTTGATATTATAATATGGATTATATTATTATTAAAAACCATCTTTTAAAAAATTGAACGATTCGTGAAATTAAAAATATTAGGGTCGTTTAAAAAGTAAGATTCCCTAACCTGTAGAATCATTTGGAATGAATTTATCAATTTGATCGATAAATTATTTCGTATTTATAACGCCCTAGTTTATAGTCGTTTAAATCTCAATATCATATATGGTTCCGTTCTTGAGTTGTATGTGTTTATCATGAACGAAATTTCATATGAATAAAATCGATCAGATCGTAGTTTTTCTTCAAGTTTTGCAACTAACCCGTCTGAAATGATGGATTGTCTGCCGCACCGATTCTCGTCGTTTACATTCGTTCTGCTGTCACGAAATTCACGGCACCACTTGAAAAAGTGTTGAACATTCATCAGCGGTCCGTAAACTTCAACTATTTATCGATGAATTTCAACTGTGACGATTCTTTTGTGGTTTTAAAAACGAATAACTACATGTACCTTGTAATCGGCAGTAACTTCGAAAATTTGGTTCATGATAAACGCGTGCAACTCAAAAACAGAACCACATACGATATTGCGCTATGGACGACGATAAAATAAAGTTAAACAAATATATATTAAAATAAATAAATAAATAAATAAATAAATATATGTATGTATACTTAAATACACAAAAAACCAATGAGTATTACGTTGATTAAAGAAAAAAGAAAATGTATAAGTTATTGTATATGTGTTTTGTTTATTACTACCGGTTTCCACAAAATGTTATCATCAGGTTAATACGAATAAAATACAACTGAGGAATAAATTAAAAGTAAGATTAATTAGAAAAAATTGTCTAGAGAAATTAGAAATAAATTGCATAGAGAATATTATGAATATTACAATAAAAATACATGGAGTTAGAAGAAAAAAAAATTATATAATAAAAATATATCAAAAAGCAAAGAAATTCTGTATATAATGAAAGTAACTATGGTGTGATATTAATATTATCTAATATATATTGATATAGAATGTAATTTTTAAAATCGGTTTGTATATTTAAGATATGTTATTTTTCATTTATTCTTCAATTGTTGTATTTTATTTGTATTAAACTTGATGTTGACATTTTGTAGTAATAAACACATATACAACAACATTTATATTTTCTTTTTTCTTTAATCAACGTAATACTCATTGGCTTTTTGTATATTTAAGTATACATACATATATATGTATATATATACATATATATATATATATATATATATATATATATATATATATATATATATATATATATATATATATATATATATATACATATATATATATATTTATTTTTATTTATATATTTTTATTTTATTAACGAGTATTAACTTATAACTTTTATTTTATTTCTATTCGTTAATTCTTTTATTTCTCTTCTTTTTATTTCTTTATTTTTTTTTATTTTTTTATTTTTTTTTATCCTTCTTACTTTTTATTTATTTTCTCTTTTATTTTCACTACTTTATAAAAATTAATTTATTAATACGAAATAATATGACGCTTAATTTGATAAGCCAATTCCAGGCGATTTTACAGATTAGAGAATCTTACTTTTTGAGCGTCCCTCGTAACAATATTAAAGACAAAATATAAGTAAAAAATAACAAAATCCCAGGAGAAAATAATTATAAATCGAAATTAATTTATTCTTGTTAAAGACTATGTTATTTATTATATATTATATTCGTCGTAATTCATGGTAATAATAAAACTATAGTTGATATTTCTCAACGACAACTGCTATCAATGGAGCAGTTAAGGTTTAATTAAGGTTTAATATAAAAATCAACATTTTTCAAAAAGTATTTATGAATAATAATAAAAAAAAATATTATTATTATTTTCAAACTAACAAATAATGTAACAAATAGATTGTTACAAAAAAATATGTAGTAAGAAATCAAATTATTTATTTATTAATATTGTATAAAGATATTGTGAATGGTAAATTCATAAATTCATAAATTAATTAATTAATTAAATTAATTAAACTAATTAAAAGTAATTAATAAATATATTTTGATAATTATCGTAAGATGTAAAGTTGCATGGGTATAACTGAATTAGTGTTAAAACATACGATAACAATAATTAAATTACATTATCAATAAATGCTATATTATTTTAAAATGTATGATTATTGATGTTATTGTACGCATTAAATTATAGAATTATAGTGTAGCACAATAAGTGTACATCTAAACAAACCACCGATCGCTTAATATAATTATATTATATTATTAGATACAATATAGAAATCTTGTATTTTTTAATTGTCAAAAAAATTAATTCCTCTTAAGTATTATTATATTTTGAGGACACTGTGATTATAAACATACTTGTACAACTTGCACGCCGATTAAACGGGCACACTTGTTCCACACAGGTGTACAATGAATTTTCAGTTATTTAAATTTAACTAAATAAACCATAAGTGTGATGTACTCAATTATTATTTGTTTGTAACAAAAAAATAATTTTTATCGACGGTTTTTGCGTGACTATGATGACAAGTCCGTTATATTTTGCTCCCGAGACACAATGTACATGTGCAATAAGTTAAATCGTATAAAAGGTATTTAACTACAAAAAAAAAAAAAAAAAAATCTGAATATAAAATTATAAAACTAAAATATTATACAATAAAATATTATAATATTATAATAACTTACTTTAATCATTACCAACTTTTTAAAAAATTTTATTTTTTTTTTTAATTAATTTTAAATAACGGAAAATTCGTTGGGCGAAACTAGTCTATCTATTAACGTTGGCGTAATAACTAATAAATAATAAAAATCAATACATTTATGCTTGCGTGTTGGACATACTTAGTTGGAGATTTTATTATTAAAATAAAAATATTTTTATTTAATCTTATTAACTAGGTATACCTTTAAGAGAAAACACCGTGTTATTTAATAAAATGAAAAATACAAATGTTTATCTTATTGTATTTACTGCCGATATTATATATTTTTTCATAAAACATAACTGTATATATGACATGTATAAAAAATGAATGCGGTCAATGTGTAATATGTTGACATACACACAACTAACTGACTATTGAAAGAAATAAAATTATTTCTATTCAAGTCTTTGAAGTACAAATATAATACAACTTACCTACGCAAACGCAATATTATACATAAAGAAAAAACTACAGAAAAATACAATAAAAACGGAAATATTTTATATTTCAATATGCATTATACTTCAATGTGAGTGAAAACTGGATCTATTTTAATCAACTGTCTATGAGAACTAATAAAAATTAATTATGAAAATAAAATTTCCTACATAAGATTCGTACAATATATTTGAAATGTTTTAAAAGATTTTTTTTATACAAAATAATTAAATAAGAGCAAACAAATTTATACTTAATTTCGTGAAATTATGAAACGAATTATATTTTTATCTTTGTTAGATATAAACCGTACGCATAAAAAAAAAAAAAAAAATACCATATGATTTTCATAACTTTTTGTTCTGTTTACGACATATATTTGAATTTATATTGAGAACTAATGAAACGATTATGTTTCTTTTTTTCTTTTTTAATTATTCCGTTCGTCAGTTAACGATAAAATATTAAATTATAAAAATCATTATAATTATGATTGCATACTTTCAAAGAAATCATATGATGGTTAACATTTACTTTGAAATCGAGTATTTATATTTATGATTACACTAGAATCCGGTTCTAAAATAAAATCCTTAAAATCTACTTTTACATTTTTTATATTCGGAGTTTTATTTATTTCAACGATCTAGTAATATATATATATATATATATATATATATATTTTTTTTTTCAGTAAAATATACAATATTAACATGAAGCAGCTATGAGGTGAATAAATCAAATCATGACAGTTTCTATAAGTTTTTACAGTATTATACGTAGTATTTTCATATCCGACAAAATAACATAATATAAAAACGTAGTAGACGTATAGCCCAAACACTCGGAGTTTTATTTATTTCAACGATCTAGTAATATAAAAATATATACATTTTTTATGATACGAGAAACGAAACGGATTTCTCAAGGACAACTGCTGTCAATGGAGCACGAACGGCTGAATGGCAAAAAGAATAAACTTGGAATCTGATACGAGACTGTAACTCGAAATCGAATGACAATAATACTGAAGAACGTGGTGAAACGTTTGGCAAATTCAGTCATAAACTCAACCATCAACACTACTACCACCATCACCACCACCGCCATCACCAATATTACAACCTCAAAGTTGAAAACATGTAAGCCTAACGCTATTGTCGTCATGATGAGATCGTCGTCGAAACGATTATTACAGAACGTCACTAGACTGACGAAGTCTGTGAAGAAAATTAGTGGCGCATTTGACGTTAGAAACACAAAGACGACGACTACTGGACCCAAGCCCAACAAAATATTGAGCAGCGATGACGGCAGTGTGCTGTAATAATACAAAAAAAAAAATTATCCTTTAAAAAAAGGGAATAAAAGGGAACATAAAGCGGTAATGGGAGGGGATAATTATTGGGGAAAATTTGTTAAAAAGGGGTGAGCGGGATTGGGTGCTATTAATGTGAATGAGAACATGAAGAGAATCGCGGGGTGTGAGTTCGAGAATTGTTTAGGTTTATCTTGTGTAAAGATATAAAAAAAAAATTTAAAAAAGAACAAAATAAGAATGTAAGACAAAACACTGAAATAAATTGTCAAATATTAAAATTTTTTACCTTATGCTTGTGCTCGAAGTCTAACTGGTCCGCAGAAACGAACGATCGCATAAAGAGATTAAAACAATAAAAAAAGAAAGGAAAAGGTTGGATCGGTGACTTCACTTCCAAAGCGAATTCACCGACAAAGTCAAATAAACCAATACTCAAATTAAGTTGTCTCGCAAAACTAACTATGTCCCGCGGAACATAGAATTGGTCTCGAGTACTGGTTTGTAGCTGGAGTGTGCGCACACACTGACGAGGAGACGAGATCATCGGGTAGTCTAGTGTGTAAATTTTATATATTATAATATTTATAATATGCTGACTACGTAACAGTCCAATCGATTGATAGTGACAATAGATGTTTTATCGTCTTTATATGCGTATATTCGGCGTTACGACCTTTCATTTTGGGTAAGTTTTCGTGTATGTATGTTTTTATTTATTACAACCGTATGTGGGATTCCTGTCTTTTTTGTATGTATAAAATGCGTTTCTATAAGTTATTTTTTTATATTTCTAATTTGAATCAACTGACTATTCTTTGATCGGACATACCCTTTATTTGTTACTCCTCTGCGTCGTAGTTTCGTTTTATAAGTTCGTGAGAGATTTATATGTTTAAGATTGATTTATAATTTCGATTCCGATGATCAGCATCTCTCGTTCGTGTCAGTTATTTGTTTAGGTTCAGACATATGCGTTATATTTTTTTGTTATTATTATTTGAAAATACAATCTGTGTTCCGAGAAAATCAAGCGTTAGTATGTTTTTTTAAAGAAAATATTACATAGCTATATATGGTATTTTACATAAAGAAATCAATACATTAATAACATTTGTGTTAGCTGTGAGTACAATGATGATATGTGTGCATATCATTACAATATCATCCGACTGGCAGAATGGTTTCCGCAAAAGACGGCCGACCGACGACACGTTGTGCTTGGTGCAAGTCGTACCTGGATGGCACGGTGCTGAACCAGTGAGACAGCGACCGGGGAGAGCCGATCACCATGGAAATTACTTATGGCGTGCCGCAGGGCTCAGTTCTCGGGTCTCTCCTCATGAACATCGCGTACGACGCCGTCTTCCCTCTTTACTTGCCCAGGAGAACAATCATAGTCTGCTACGCGGACAACACGTTGATCGAGGCGAATAAGGACATTACCCATTAAAGTACCATTCTCATTTTCAATATGGTATCCCCATTCAGTACTGTGAGAGTTGAAATCTCCAATTTAGACTACAGGAGGCTTACGGGTAGCACAGTTAATAAACAATTACATGATGGAGGTTTGTAAACATTAAATATAGACAGGTTACTACTTAACAGGCTTTCAGGGCAGTGGGTATATTGCCGATTAAAAAATTAAAAAAAATAATATATCGACAGGTTGTCGATTCGAACACCAACTGCATAAACATTAACTTCAATGTCATGAAAGGACTTCTTTTAGTTGACAGACATTAATAATCCATGTTTTTTATTTTCTGAGATATAAGTCTCCTGGATGGTTAAAACGTCTATTTCGAGAAATTTTTTATTTAGAATGTCCTACCTTAACTCGAGTCAAATCATTTTTTATTTTTTTATTTATTTTTTAGCTAATTTGATGTTATTTTCTACATTTTTACAATTTTTAAAATCTCAATGTACTTTGATTGTCGCCTTTTACTTCGTCTTTTTTTCATTTTCTTATTTTTTTTCATTTTAATTTTTAAATGGGACACGTGTTGAACATGCCTGCCAATGAAGTCCATGTCGCCAGCACCCCCTCCCCCCCCCCCATTTGAGTTAAAGGGCCAGAATGGTGCCAATCGTTAGTACTTCGTTAGTGCACACAAAATTTTCGTTAGTGGTTCATTTTTTTTTTCATCATTTTTTCGACCAGAAAGAGTACATCACGCCACTGGGCTCGATGTTGCCAGCGTTCTTCTACAAGGCGGCCAGCTCGATAAACCCGTGGATCTATCCCCGCTTCAAGGATGAACTATTCATATTGTTGTCGACAAAAAAAAAACAAAAAGCCACGATAGGAATGTGGTGCAAAAACGGGGTACCGTCAGTCGCGTTCCATGCATAGGGGTGACCAGGATGGTGGTAACACTCGGAATTGTTCGATCATCGGAGACAAGAACGCGGAAGAACTTGATCTCACGTGTTGTGCTTAAGGACATTTACAGTTATAGAAAATAATTCGTCATATAATATGCGATACAGTTACTCATACAAATAAATAGCGATTACAGTTACTCATTCTAGACACTCGTTCGTATACACCCTCGTGTATGTATAGTATTCTACACGTTTTAATAAACTAAATAACTCATACTCTGCTTTTTATTAATAAGCAAGGATGAAAAAACAATTAATGAAAAACCGATAAACGTGGTTCAAAAACGCACGGGCTCAGTTGAAAGCGTAGAAAATGTGATTCAAATCCCCGCCTATTTGTCATTTTTTCAGATGCAAGTCTTTGCAAACGCTGGCAAACGTATTGGTAATGAACTTGGCCGTCAGCGATATCTTCATGCTGGCGGAAACACCGATCTTCATCTATATTAGATATTTCCAGTGCCTTGCTTTAGGAAAAATAGGTATGTCGCGTTACAGTAATGAGAGCAAATACCTATTACTTTTATATACATGGATTGTGTGAAACGAGATGACAATCGAAAATCATTAATAGTGATGTTAGTAACCTGTAAGTTTGTAAAGAGTGTTTTTTTTTTAACTCATTAATTCGTGTTAAATTATCAGAAATAGAATATGTTTTTAATCTTGATAGTATAAAGATGGGCGCTATTTGTCCAAATTTAAAAATTATTAATTTTACAGAAATTATTAATATAAATAATTATAATAGAAACAATTACAAAATCATTAACTACAATATAATTATAAATTACGAATTTCAAATTGTTTTAATTTTATGATTATTAAATATTCAGGTTAAAATTATTAAATCTACGAATTATAAGCTATATTTATAACACAAGAGTTGGATGAAATGTTTAAAATTAAAGAGTTTGTTATAAAATTGAGTAATGTAGTTGATATAACACTAAAATTACTAGGAAAATAAAAAAATTCTATTGTCGAGGGATTTTCGACAAACTCTACCAGAGATACCACGTTCAACACTCGTTGATGAACTTAATGCATGTCTCAAATCTTCATTTCTATGGCGACATGTCATCAAATTGACTTTGAAAACCAATATGCGTGTTCAACTACAAAATGATGCATTCGCCGAACGTTTCGCAAAACGATTGCTGGATATTGGGAATGTGAAGTTGGCAATTAACTACTCTACACAATGTATCTCACTGCCAACAAACTTTTGTAAAATGACATCTATCAATCACGAATTAATTCAAAACGTTTTCCCAAATATCGCGTGGAATTATAAAAATCATCAGTGGCTTAGTGAACGTGTTATATTAGCAGCTACAAACAATGATGTCAATGCCATCAATTTCAGCATTTAAGACGGAATACCAGGAATACGGAATACGTTGTATACAACGTACATGTCTGTCGCTACTGTAATGAATCAAGACGAAGTCAATTGTCAATTACCCCACGGAATTCTTGAATTCACTCGATTTGCCAGGTATGCCACCGCACCTTCTAACATTGAAAATTGGCGTGCCTATTATTCTTCTCAGAAACATCAATCCACCACGAATTTGTAACGGTACAAGATTGTAATGAAAAAGATTATGAACAATCTCATCGAAGAAACAATTTTAAATCTTACAATTCAAGGGAGAAGATGTACTGTTGTACCATGTATTCCAATGATCCCAACTGATATGCCATTTGAATTCAAACGTTTGCAGTTTCCAGTCCGTCTTGCTTTTGCAATGACTATCAACAAAGCCCAGGGACAATCGCTACAAGTGTGTAGGCTGGATTTGGGGAATCCGTGCTTCTCACATGGACAACTGTATGTGGCCTCACGCGTCGGAAAACCTTCTGATTTATTCGTGTACGCACCAGACCGAAAAACGAAAAATATCGTATATCCATATCGTGCTATATCGAATAGCACGTTGAATATTGTTCCCCATAATGATTGACTATTGGAATATCATATAGTGCATCGTGAAATATTCTACATTTGCACGGGTGTCCAGCCAGTAAATCATAACATTTTATATTATTATAAATGTATTTATGTATTTTTAGTTTTTATCTTTTCCGAATCACTCCTTTTTCTAATCCTTCAGGAGACCGGGTGGATGAAGTATCCACTCTGTCTGGTTGAAACCCTTGGGAGGTGCTTGAGCCAGATCCACCATACTGGCTTGGATGGGTGAGAGATCTACGGGTGTCTCACTCGGGTAGGACCCCAGAGTCTCAAAGTTTAGACTCGGATTTCACTCTTTCGATGACACCGCGGTGGTTTAAGAGTCCGAGCATCTAATGTAATGACGATAAAAACTATCTTAAGATGGTAGAGTGGCTGAGGCGAAAATCGTTCAAGGCATGTCCAACTATTGATGCGAGCAAGAATAGAAGTACGGGTGTTGCTAAAGCTCCGACACGAGGACCACCCCGTGACTGTAGCGATATGGATCGAGCCTTGCTCATCTGAGTAGAATTCGTACAGGCTGAGTTTCGTGCGGATAGTTAAGCTCTCTGGCAAACCACACCCGTAGGTACGCATCGATGTGTGAATGAGGTACGAGATCTCGGAGGTCTCGGTCTTCATTAGGGCTAGTCGATTGGCGTCTCAGTTAGGGATTTAGTCCGGCCGAGGTGTCCTCTTCCCTGGCCTTCGATTAACACCGCTTGCTAATTTAAGGTCTGAGGTTAGAAGCTTAGACCACCAATTTCGGATTCACTGTCATGAAGAGGTATAACCATATTAGAAGTGGCTATTTAACGGGCAACGATGTGCACGGGACAGCTAGTAATTAAATAAATAATATATATAACTCACAGCAATACAAACAATTTAAGATGATGATAATAAAAATAATAATAATTCAAATTGGAACTCACAATAGTTGGTGTGCAGACTTCTGACCAGAAATGCGTACCTTTTTTTGTATAATACACATAAAAAAATAAACTGTACGGACACGTATGTACGGAGCATATGTAATGTGTAAAAGACAAAAAAGTATTTTCCACACTGATGGTTATTAAACGGAATAAATAAACAGGTATAATAAACATACGTATAACATGTGTATACGACTACTAAAAAATTAGTTAATAGATTAATATTATTGTTTTCCACATCGACAACTAAACTAAATCAAATGTAATTAAATTTAATTAAATCAATTTGATGTATAAACGAACGCTAGAGAAATTTGTTATCGATGATGTAAAGGTAGTACTGGCCGTTGACGATAGAGGAAACATGGACCGGTGAGAATCTGAGAGGGTGGTCTCAAATCCGGGCCGTACGCGACACCCTTACCCTACGACAATAATATACTGCCAATTTTATAGTTGCAACTTGAAGATTTCGCGCACTGCACGGCCGACGTCTGCAATTGCACATTCAGTTGCGGTGGTCCCTTCACGGTAACGAACATTCGCAAACACACAAGCTCGCAATCTCAAGAATTCACCACCAGTATCATATAATAGTTTTATTTTTTTTCTCGTAACGTAAATAATATTTCAATCGCCCTGCGCTGTCTTCCAAAATAGTAAGTAAATTAAATAAATACTGGACGTTGTAGGAGTTTGAATTCAGTTTCGTCAAAATGATAGTACATTTCGACATGTTTTATTTTTTAAAGTATGCTAGTTATTACTTTAATCGGATTATTCCCGAATAGTCAAATCATTTTTCGACGAGATAATATATTTTTGAATAGAAAATCAATAAGAGAATTCGAATAATTTATAATTGTCCAGAAAATATATTATTTGAACCGCGCAAATTGCAATCAAGTCGTTCATAGAAATTGGTAGATACAATTTTAATGTTCAAATATTTACTGACAACGCCAATTTTCTAATTGGATATATTAGCTAGATATATAATTTTTTATATAGATATAGAATATAATAGATAAGAAGCAGCAAGTGTCCTATATTCTTATTCAAAAAATGTCCGGTTGATTCTAAAACGTTATACAACATGTACAAATTAAATAAACATAGTGGCAAACAACTATCGCTAACAGATTTTTATATACTTAATATTTGGTTCTAAAATCGACGATTGACAATAATTTACATCACTTTCTACTGCTTTCTAGCAGTTAAACCAAGCAAACTTATGAGATTTTCGTTAACCATTTTTTTTTATATCTTATCGAACTTTTTTGAATGTTTCTCTCTCTGAATTAGGTGATAAATATTTATTTTTCATAACAATTAAACTGTGTCATTCTCATCTGATCGTTAAGTATACAAAACTTCAGCACATCGTGTTATTATAAATACACATATATGACATCGTTTTACATTGGTGACTTCTCTCCTACCCACAGCTACCATATTATTAACATATACAATAAAAATTTATATATATTTAGGTAGCTAACTTTTTAACAAGTTTCACACATAAAGACATTTAACTCATAACATAAAATATTATATTATCTAAATAAATAATCGTTACATAAATTGTAAATAATATTGCATATTATTTTCTTAAAATTTTTGGATTATTCAGAAATCATTATCAAATTAAAAGTAGATTGAACAATCAGAAAAAAAATATAAATAACACCCAGCTTAATATATATATATATATATATATATAATAATATAACTATAAATTACACAATATTTTAATAAGTACCTATATTAATAGTTAAGTGTATATTTTAATAATGTTTTCAAATTTCAAGAAAATAATTACTTAACAATAAGGATGTAAATTGGTAGGAAAGTAAATTTTTTTTTGAACTTATGGTAAAACGAAGCTTTCTTAACACAAGGTTTGAATTATGTAATAACAAATTGTTTTTAAAACTTTATTTTTGCTTTTATTGGCCTTTTTATAATTTTTAGTTTTTTAGGAAAATGTTTTATCTTTTTAAGTTGTTTTTCATTTTTTATTTCATTTTTCAGTACTTTCATCAATTTCTATCAATTAACATTTTAAATGGTGGTTTTGATACAATGTTTTTTTGATGCAATATTTCAGAAATGCTTAATAGATCTGAAATGTCCGGAACGTCTCTTTTAAATAACTTCGGTTTCCATGACAGGTTTTATGCGATGTTGTCCTCATACGTTAGTAGACGTCATAAATATTTTTTTGTCTTCCAAAATTTGATGACAGACAACCAGCAGTTATCTTTATTCGAAAACATTAAAAAGTCACTTTTTCAATGCAATAATTATAAGACGAGTAAGGTACCCACAAATAAATATTTAAAATAATAATTTATAATTTTTAGCATCTATGCCAACAAAAACGAAAAAAATATTTCAAGTGCTTAAAACTACAATATAATAATACAATACAATATAATACAATAAAACTATAAATGTTAAAGAATAGATAAATGATTATTAAACTTTAAGAAACAGTTTTTAAACAATTATAAATGTAAATTTAATATAATTAACGTAAATATTTAATATTATTATTATTATTTTTTTTTTTTTTGTTAAATTAATATATAAAAGTAAGTAAGGCATAATACAAATATAATATTCTATTCTATACATTTATTAAAAACATGTAATAATTAATTTTTATTCATATTGAGACTGTCAATAAAACTACTTTAATAAATATTATTTACATTTACATGAAATAAAATTAATGATAATTATTATGTAAAAAACACATGAAAATTTTTTTTTCGTTATCACGTTCACTTTAATCCACATTATATTAAAATAATTTTTTAAAATTACGATAACACATTGTAATAAAATGGCATTTTTATTTTTCAATTTAAAATATTTATTTGTTTAAAAAACAAGTTATAATTTTTAGCGTATAAATTCAAAAATATCCATTCTTATTTACGAATTCGTAATATTATTAGTGGTGTTACGAATCCAGATTTTTGAGGTAACCCGAACCCTAGCCTAACCTATGTGAATTATAAGGAATGGAAAACCATAACTATCATAGCTAACTAATACCAAAGTAGCGTAACTATTATTATATAAAATTACATTATACTATCTATACTAAACATAGTCTACACTCGTTACGCATCGAGCAGACATTTTAGATTTTAAAAATATTTTATGGTCATGAACTTGGACATTATAGAATACCTGCTCATGATCCAAAATGACTGCTCGATGAGTAGGGAGTGTAAAATTTATAGTATAGTTTTATAAAAAAAAACCTAAAATGAAAATAAAATGTACGTTTTAATAAACTAACATACACCGAATAACAAACTATATAGAAAGACTTCAATGCACGTAATTTCATATCGATTGTACGCGTACAAACAATAGGTGTGAAACAATTATTTTTGTATATTATTATTATTATTACTTAATAGTGACTCGGGTTTGAACCGGTGTTCATACCCTGTATCGGGCCTAGACCAGGATACAGAGGTTTTGGCGTATTTGTCCATTTGACATTCATTCACGTTGTCTCCCTCTATATTATATCAATGTTTAGGAACTTCCTAACTGTATGAACTGTATTTATAATTGTCACTTTTTGCAGTGTAATATATGTATATTGATTAATTCCTAGTATTCTTAAGCTATTATGTAGTTTTCGTGGTATTACCCCTGTCGATGAAAGTACAATCGGCCACTATTCTTACTTTATTCATTTACCACAGACGTCGTAATTCTTGTGCCAGATCTGTATACTTTTGGATTTTCTTTGTGTACGTTTCGTGAATGTTATGCGTGTTTGGTATTGCATTATCAATCAAGTATATATATTTTTTTGTTTATCTTTTTTATTATTATTAAAAACTGAAAATAGTCGAAGTCTTAGAAGTTGTTGGGGACATATGATGAAAATATCAAAGGGGATGCAAGGACCCTAATGTAATAATTTAAAATATAAAAAAAAAACATTTTACAAACAAAAATAAATTTCATTATTACGACCTTAATATATATAGTACTTTTATAATAAAAATATTTCCCAACAAGACCACAACAGCAGTCTTCACCGATCTTTGATTAAAGTCAAATGAAATAACGGTAATATCAGTATCGTCAAGTCGTATTTGAATTTTCTGTATAAAGAATAAAAACAAAACGAAATAACCCGCAAACTGCATGCGGCAGGTAGCTATAAGATACTTTTAGGGTTAGTATCGAATATTATTATTTTTATTATTATTGTTGTTGTTGACTCAAACGTTATTATTAATATTATTACTTTGATAAATAAAATAAGAAATATAAAACAAGAAAAGATATGGAAAAAAATTAAAAAATATAAATCTATACTCGTAGTAATAAAAATCTTTTTTACATATGAATAAATATATACGTATATAAGTATTTATGTACAGATATTATATATATATATGTATATATATTATAATTAATTAGTGCAATGGATATCGTAAACAAAAATTATATAAATATATAATATATTATATTTTATATTATCAAATATAATAATATTATTATAACATTATTGTATTTCTTTTTCCATTAATACCTGACGATAACTTTTTGTCGAATCCGGTAGTAAATAAACAAATTTAATACAACTCTTATATTTTTTTTTTTGGTTTTTTACAATAATCATTGACTTTAATTAATATATATCTATATGTATGTATATATGTATTTATTCTTACATAAAAACGACGTTTATCACTACGTAAAAAAGAAGCGGCTGCATGACAGTGTGTATATTATATTGAAACAAGAGTTTACATTTAGAATCGTGTTAATTTCTGTGTTTTTATTCAAACGCGTCAACTTATAGATCACTGAATCATATAATGTGAATTTTGCGGCGAAACATCAGAAATATAGTGCATTTATATCATTTTACAAAAATCATTTCAATTATATATGTAAAAATAGAATTTATTACGTAAAGCATGTAAATGTTTTAATGAAAAAAGATAATGAAATCGGAAATTGCGGCGGCTGCATCTCACGTTGTCGTCCGGCCCCGCTTAATTACGGCATACAGTGTGTAAAGGAGGAAGGAACTCGACAATGGACGACGCAGTTTCTCGGAACTCGTAACGTGGTGTTCTGGCATCTGATAATTTTCTTTTCTGTTCACCCGTTTCCGTGTACGCACGAATACGTTTTCTAATTTGTAACATACATAATCAATTAGTAAATATGATAGATGTTAAGAATCTTTTAAAACATGAACTTACATCAACTTTAATATATTTAAAAATATC
Organism: Schlechtendalia chinensis; assembly: GCA_019022885.1. Classification (NCBI taxonomy): domain Eukaryota; kingdom Metazoa; phylum Arthropoda; class Insecta; order Hemiptera; family Aphididae; genus Schlechtendalia; species Schlechtendalia chinensis. The sequence continues at coordinate 13,534,940 of CM032339.1, read as the reverse complement.
TCTAATATAAATTCAATATATTTGTATATTCAATATAAACAGGAACATTTATAAAGTAGTTTACCAAAGGCTGACTATGTACGTGCCAAACTTATCGATTTCGAGTACTAGTCTCCTGCGTACGTTTATATATTATATTATCACCAAACGTCTGGAAATGATTTGTATACCGCAAAAACATTTTACATACCACTCAGTTGTATATGTGCTTTTCCTTCGTCCGTCAACTCACTTTTCTCGAAATCCATATAATATTATAATACAGTATAATGCTCGGCACATTACATAATTTCACAGATTGGATCTATCCAGTAAAACGTTACTTATGTCATGACCAGACTGAATTGAATTGTATCGAATAATATCGAACTTAACATGATCGATCACAAATTTAAGAGCGAACCGTACCAGACCAATATTTTTATTATACTAGGTTGGATCAATACTATTTTAAGTAAAGACCAGACCGGACTGCACCAAATTTGTATTGGGCTGAGACAAATACATACCAATTATATTTAATAGTAATTAGCCATGGCAGTATATTCACCCTTTACGGGCTTTCTGCCAGTAAAATCAAATATGAATCTTGTACTTTTTAAATGTCCAAAAAATAATTTCCTTTTAAATATCATTATATTCTGAGTACACTATAGTTAGTATAGTATACCCGTACCACTCACAAGTGGATCAAATGGGCGCGCCTGTTTCGCCCAACGAATTTTTAGTTATTTAAGATTAAGTTAATAATTCTTATATATATATTTAATAATAAAGTTTAAAAATTGTACATTCAGTTTTTTTAAAAAATTTTTACGGTTCAATGAAAACTGATTATATGTATATACCAGTCTTATCAAGTCTTTTACTTGTTATTTATTATTTTTATTTAGGGGTCCGTCATGTTGGCCCCCCCACATCGGAATTTGTAAATTTTTTTTATCGCATTCGTTTGTGTTACGTTAGTGCTGGTTTGTGCCGTTTTTCCCATCGTTAGTGCTACCTTCGTTCAAAAGTTATTGATATTTCAAATGGGGGGGGCCAACTTAACGACAGCCCCCCCCACATCGGAATTTGTATTTTTTTTTTATCGCATTCGTTTGTGCTACGTTAGTGCTGGTTTGTGCCGTTTTTCCCATCGTTAGTGCTACCTTCGTTTAAAAGTTATTGACATTTCAATAAAACTTAACGGCAGTCCCCATATCGGGATTGGCAATTTTTTTTTATCGCATTCGTTTGTGTCAGCTATACTAGTGTGTGCTATACTATTTAAAAATACTACTTTCCAACTTTTATTATAATAGTAATGTGTAGGGATATTGTAACGATATGTTTGAGGTTTCACACAGCACCATATATAATTTTTTTAAATTCTTTAAATAATCTTACCTTAATATTTCTCTTTTTTATCAAATAATAATGAATAAAATTCTATATTACGCCATAGTTATATTTTATATGATCTCTGTTTTATTTTTCCAATTTATTTTAAAATAAGAAAACATGTATACATTAACTAATTAATTATTAAGAAGGATAATTAATAAGGAATAAGTAGTTATAGTAGTTAAGTACACTATAGTATTAAGTATTTAATTATAATTAAATGTAATAAATAACAATCTATCTTAATATACATATATCATTTAGAATACACTAATAAATGTATATTTGCTTCAATTTTTGGATTACAGATAATTGATTTAGTCTTCAGGTCGTCATACATCTCCCATATATTATTATTTCTTCGGCATACAGCTACATAATGCCCTATAGTTGATAGTTCTGGATTCTCACCAACTGTGAATATGACGCAACCTCGTAAATTATATTGATTTCTTTGTAATTTAATGACTGTAGGAATTTTGAACAGTGGAATTTTAATGTATATTTCTATGTCTGAACTATGAAGAGTTTTAAAGTCATAATTTGGTATTAAATCTATAAATATATGTGGATTTTTAATGTTAAAAGTAATAGTTGTAAATGATCTGCAATTTTGTGCTGGACAGGAGTATACTTTTAGGCTATCATGGTCAAGCATCGTATTTAACATGTCATTTAAACGTTGGATGTCATTTGGCACTTCTAATGATATACTGTGCTTAGTTCGTGTTTGAACAAAAGTACATGATTCATATTTAATTATTTCCATTGCAGATGGAAAATCATTTATTATTTTTTTTAACATTTCCTCAGCTGTAGATTCTACTGATAATAATTCTATTAACTGATCACTCAAAATTTCACTGGAAAAATTATCAATCATAAACTGGGCCCTTTTTCTATATGATTGGACAGTAGTTCCATCTCTAACTAATGTCTTAACTAAATTCCATAATGGATATATAGAAACAAGACCAAGGTCCATAATCCATTGTTTATATACTTGACTATCTGCATAACATACTGACAATATTTGTACAATAGAATCAAATGAACAGGTATTGCTTAAAATATAAGCTTTATTCTTTATTTTTACAGCCTGCAATTTAGAAATATTTCCATTTTTTAGAAGACCAATTACTTTTGCCTTTGACTTAGAATTTATATTTAAAATAGAAAATGTCGGATCAGGGGTCAAATAAATTGATTTCTTTTTTTGTTCTTGCGCAGCTAAATTTCTCCAATTTTCTAATTCAAAATTGTCTGTATATTTTTTACATAGAGATTGTACGTTTATATTTTCCAAATTTAGTTTAGGGTTTTCATGTAAATTAGATGTATTTACAGCAGAATGTGGTTTATTACTTTGGGAAATCCGTGTGGACAGATCTTTTGCTGCAATCAGTTTCATTGATCCTTCAATTGATGATATATGTGTTTTTAAAAAATCTTCTAATCGCAATGGCAAATTTTTATGTGCTAACACTCTTGTCTTTAAATCATTCCACTGACTTTTCGACGAAGCTGACGAAACAGTTTTCTCTCCATATCCAAAGCTTTTTACCATTATACTTGACCACAAGGGATAATACTTGAATTGATCAATAATATATTTTGCGAGGCTTGGAATATAATGCAAATTATCGTGGTCTCCTTCTTCTAATGCCACATTTTGCTGACTTCTAACAGTATACTGTTTAGCTAAATGATAAAATGAAAATATTAAGTTATTTAAGTTTTCATTCTTTTGATTAAGGTTATCCTTTTCACTAGTTTCATTTAAATTTTCTTCAAATGAAACATCTCCCAATTTTGATTTTATTCCTCCATCATTTATATTCTCAAAGTTAATTATGACCTCATCAATTATTTCTGGAACTCCATTTGAAATTCGTTTCTTTAAAAATAATTTTGATTTTTCACACAATGTTATATTATTACTTCTTATATCATTTCCTTCGGTTTCACTATAGATTACATCAAAAGTAGCTTGTAATAATATTTGAAGATCCTCCAACTCGGTTGAAAGAAGTATTTGCGCTAATACTCGCATATAAAAACTTTTGACCCGTTTGTGAGCGTTTTTTAATGGTGACCATGTTGTGAATATTTTAATCACATGTGCTACATCACATCTAATAAAATAATTAGGTATTTTACCTTCAGGACATATTCGATTATATATTATATCAAACCATATTTTTAAATATTCTTGTAAAGTCGCATATTGCGTAAAAGCTCTAACAGAAGCATAAATTAAAGCCAATGACTGGTCACATACAACTGTTTTTGGAATAGGCGCACCATCTCGTATCCATTCTCCTAGCCAATGATATATACTGTTGTTGTCGTGCCTTTCTGACAACATATGACATACAGAATATTGTTCCTTATACTTTTTGTCATAAACTGTAACTTCATATAAGAAAATATGTTTAGTTCTATTATTTGAAACTAAAAGTGGTTTTTGTACTAAACTTCCAGTCGCATCTATGCTCACCAGAGGAAACTTATTCGATTTTATGAATGATCTGTAAACAGCCATTTCAGCATTAGACCAATAATGAGCAAAAAATCTGTCATATCCGATGTCTCTTTATATTCCTGTATATGGAAAAATGTGTTTCATCATGCACACAGATAAAATTTGATCATCATGAAATCTAGATGCTTTCAACGCTTGACATTTGGTCGTTCGTAAGACATTGGCAGAAGGTAAATTAACAGGTTCTTTATCACCATATTCCCTTTTTCGATCCGCATTTAATTTTCTTAGCATGCTAGGTTGGAACTTTTCATTTACCATTTTTCGCACCATTTCAGTTTTAAGATTTCCGGAAAGTTGCCTTTTGGAGACTCCTGAACAATTCTTAAAAAATCCATAGTACTTGCATTTTATTATAATTCTTGACTTGGCACTCGGTTCAGATGTAATAAAACCATTAAGAACACTTTCACAATCTTTACATTGACCAGTTAAAGTTAAAAAATTCTCGGCATTATTTTTATCGTTAAAAATCTTTACTCTCTTAAATACAATTGCACAACCCAGCGATGTTTGCTCATAAAAATGTTCTGCAATTTTCTGAGTCCATATTCCTGGGTTTAATATTTTATAATTCCTATGTTTTCTTTCAGGTCTTAAGGGGTCCCAACAATGATATAATACACCAATTGGATAGATTTCGTCCCATTCGTTTCTAGTGAGTGTGATATTAAATTGTAAAGAATCAGGAGGAAATGTGTCTTCACTAGAACTTGATGTATTAGATTTAATAGACTTTTGATCAAAAATTGAATTGGTATTATCCTTTGAAATTATATTAAATTCAGTTAGACAATTTTTTCTATTTTCTAACACTATGGTATATAAATATTTCGGATGTACATGGTGGTTGAGATTTGAGGAAATTTCATTCCAAACTTTGGCTGTAGGTGGCATGATTTTACCAGATTCATTGAATAACGAATTTTGTTTATTTTTCAAAGCCAAAATAATTTCATTAAATGGAACAGTTGGTACTTTAGGCATTTTGTTAATTTTGAAACACTAAAAAAAATATTAATTAATATTGAATAAATTTATATAATAACAAAAAAAAACTAATAAGAAAAATATTATTAATACATTTTTTCCTCTAAAAACAAGTATATATATATTTTAATTATTGAAAAAGGCTTGTCAGTGACCACACTATATATAAATGAAACTAATGGATATACTTATTGAAAAATCATCTTTATTTAGTTATTTAGTAATGTTATAAATAAAGACCAGATTTATTTGCAAATTGTTAAATATGTACTTAACTCTTTGCAGCACAAGTTTTTATATTTTTTACCCACGTCCGTAAAGTTGGCCACCCTACTTTGTCCAATCAACTTCAAATATGTGCCAATATTTTGCAATTCATTTGTAACAATTTGCAACGAAGGTTTTGGAATTTGCAACTCAATATTTAGGGGGCAATCAATGAGTCAATGAGTTGTCCCTCCCTTTCTAAGTTGGAAATAATACTTTTACTATATGATTTTAAACATTTGTGAATTATTTAGCTTAGTAACAAGATGCTAAGATAATATACAAATTACAATTTAAATAAATAAATTAGCATAATTTTTAATATTGATATGTATCTACGATTATTTCTACTATAACAGTTATGTTTAGAATGTGTAAACATTTTTATGACTTGTGTAGTTGTGTTTTCCACAACTAATATTAGGTACTCGTATTTATCTTATTATATTTTATAATAATTATTACTAAAATATTATTATATTATATAATATAAAATTATTTTTGTATTGATCGACAACGTTTATTGTACACAAAAGATTGATACTTGTTTTCATTTATACCTGTCACGTATAGTATTATGTGGCACATATAAAAGAGGAAACGTGTGAGAAACGCATAATGATTTAACGAAAAAAATTTAAAAATCAAAAAAGCAAAAATAAATCCACATGTTTTGATGTATGTAGAAAACTAATAAAACAACATCATATTTATGATAATTTATTTTATTCTTATTAAAATAACTTTATAAATATATTTATTAAATAGTTTATTGTTGTATTTTTCACAATTTTTACAATTTACAAATTTTAAAATTTTAAAAGAATTAAATTTTTATATTTGCTTAATTATTTTTCAACCATTGAAAATAAATATATAATATTGTAGAAATGGTCAACTCGATTTATGTTTGATTAATGAATTAATAAATTATCTTTGTTATACTAATTTTTACTTATAATTATGATAGTAAGAAAATATGTACTTACACTCAAAATATACAAAAATATGCAAAATAAAAATTTGCAGTTGTTAAATATTGTTGAAAATTGTTGTTTAACGTTAGAAATATAATATACTAATTAACTTTCACTATGTATTTATTTAGAAAAAAACACAAAAATACTAACACACGGTCTAAAACGAACAAATACTGGCTGCTGATGTTTGGTCACTCACTCTTTCAGTACTAATCGACCACTATATATTTTCATCGTGGTGTTCGAGAAAATTCGCGCTCCTTGATATCTCGGGATTTTCCCCACAAACACAAATGCACTCGAATATTCTCAAACGCTGGGAATCTCGAACGATGGGAAAAACGGCACAAACCAGCACTAACGTAGCACAAACGAATGCGATAAAAAAATTTTCCGAATTCCGATGTGGGGGGCTATCGTTAAATTGGCCCCCCCATTTGAAATGTCAATAACTTTTGAACGAAGGTAGCACTAACGATGGGAAAAACGACACAAACCAGCACTAACGTAGCACAAACGAATGCGATAAAAAAAATTTACAAATTCCGATGTGGGGGGGCTGTCGTTAAGTTAGCCCCCCCCATTTGAAATATCAATAACTTTTGAACGAAGGTAGCACTAACGATGGGAAAAACGGCACAAACCAGCACTAACGTAGCACAAACGAATGCGATAAAAAAAATTTACAAATTCCGATGTGGGGGGGGCCAACTTGACGGACCCTTTTATTTAGTATTAAGTAAAACACATTTTAAAAAGACTTTTGAAGTTTCAATTTAAAAATTTTTCTGTAAAATTTACTTCACATTAGCTTTTAGATACATATAAATTATCTTAATAAATTACAATTTTATATTTATCAAAAATTTGTTAAAAATGCAATAATAATACAATTTTTTTTTTTTAACATAAATATGTTTTTGAGTTGGATACGACTTTTTTTTCGTGTCCGATTTTGCTTTATGTCACGCCCACATTATACACCCACACACACACCCATTGATACCACCGCTGCCGCGTTATAGTCATACCACAGACTATATGAAAACAGATGGATCACTCGGGATGTAAACAAAAAATATGATGCGCTTATCACGCGACGAAATCAGTATGACTACAAATCAGGCATAAAATGTCGTAGTCCTTAATAAGAATAATGTCACACTGATTATCCAACTATTCGCGGACAATTTGATCCCTATTTAATAAATACCATTAAAATTCTTAAAACCAGGTACCTGCATTCTTTTAGGAAATCCTACAGGGCTCTTATATTTATTATTAATTCTGTATTGATGTCATTTCACTCAACTGTGTCTGATAACCTGTCTGTCATCAAAATTTCCTGAGTGTAGTGTCAAGTTTTTATTTAAAAAATGAATAGCTAAAAAACTGGAATGAAGTGCTCAGTTAGGTTTTGTCAAAGTAAAGGTAGTGATAGGAATAAAAGTTTTTTCAAATACCCCAATGACGAGTGCCTTGCGACGTGGATAAATAGTTGTAAGACTGGAGACCTAATCGAAGCACTCAATAATAAAAAATAGTTATGAAATTTGTCAGGAACATTTTGAAAATAAAATGTTTTTAAATGCTACAACCAAAAACAGAATTGTTTTCAATGCTATTCCAACAAAATTTAATGGTAAGTACTATTCAAATAATTTTAAATGTCATTCAATAAAATTTTTTTTTATATAAATTAAAAAGATATCATAAATTAATTTTGATCTTAATAAACTAATTCTTGCTTTATTTGTAAATTTCAGATGAAATATTGTTTGCGAGAAAAGAGGCAGAAGAACAGTGTAAGGTACATGTAGAACTGACATCTGATGATAGTTTGAAAACTGCAACATAATTATATATATGTATAAACATTAAGTATTTTAATATAATATGCATCATTAAGTGTATAATGTGTACTTGCTTTGTTGAACTTGATCATTGTAATATTGTAATAACGTTAAAATATAAATACTAAATTGTAATTGTTTTATATTTATTTATATATAACGGCCCTCGGGCCGTTTCTTCTGTTGGGATCGATTACGTGGTAGCAGATAAACAGGAGTTATCTATATAGTAGTTCAGTCGCGATTTACCCGCCACATTGCACGGTCGTGTCTACCTTTCGGTTATCGCGTATTACGTAGTTTCCCGTTCTATTTTTAGTGCGTTTTCTGTTATTTTACATTCTGTGTGTTTGCATGTAGACAGTTTTTTTTTTTTTTTTTTTTTTTTTTTTTTTTCCCTTTTTTCCGGGGTCCCTTCTGGGCTCCGGATGTTGCCCAAGCCCGACCCTGGGGGGGGGGGAGCACCACATCTCCCCCTTACGCCGGAATAATGTGTTACAAACATCTGACCCACAACTTTGCAAGGATAAGTCAAGAAATTCTGGTAAGAGTGTTCAAATATCTAAATCTCCGACGAGCCCACTACACAAAAAACTCAAAATAGTCAAGAACTCTCATGATCTACAACTATCGTCCGACACCATGGTCTGTACTTCGTCCGAAGCTATTGCAGTGACGTCGCCCATATCTGGTTTAAATTCATGCAATATTGATACCCCTGACCATCAAATATTCAGGCAACCTAACTTACCTGAGTGCTTTCCTTTACTCTACTCTGGTCCCCTTCACGTTCTCGTTTCCGCTTCCAGTGAATATCATCTGGGTAACTTTCATCCAGTTAAACTTGGTAAGATTTTCTCAAAACTTTTTGTTGGAATTCAAAGTATCAACTCTATTGGTGCTAAACGTGTTAAAATTACGTTTGACTCGGTAATTAATGCCAATGCCTGCCTCACTTCTACGTCTCTTGCTGAGCATGGTTATACAGCAAGTATACCTCACACTCTGTTATACTGCATTGGTGTCATACGGCTAGACAAAAGTATCTCCGAAGAGGATTTCTGGGAAGGTCATGAATGTTCAGCAAAAGTCATTTCATTTAGACGTATCAATATCAAAAACAATGAGAACAGCCTCATTGCTTCCAACTTAGTTGAACTCAAATTTTTTTCCCCTACTCTGCCCCAAAAACTTTCTATATATAAAGTCCTTTTCGACATTGCCCCTAGTATTCGATCCCCTGTGCAGTGTTCAAGATGTCTCCGTTTCGGACACACCGCAAAATTCTGTCGCAGTAAGGAGCGTTGCAGTCACTGCGGATGTTTTGACCACAACGAGTCAACTTGCGGAGTCAAAACCACCAGCCCCCCATCGTGTATCTTCTGTAAACTTGGGCATCCGTCTACCGACAGGTCTTGTAGCGAATGGTTAATCCAAAAGGACATCAAAAAAATCATGGCAACAAATAATGTACCGTTTTCTGAAGCATCCTCGATCAAACGTACCGGTCTTATTAACAAAGCTTTCACATTTTCCGATGTTATCAAAAATAATAACTCAATTAATACTAAAGCCGTAACTCCTTCCCCTGACTTCCCCCCTCTTAACCAACACACGAATTTAAATTGGAAAAAAACAAATAATAGAAATAAACATAAAAATCACGTCTCATCCACTCACTTCCCTTCTTTACCTAATAACTATGGGAAGTCGGTTTCTCCAAACGGTTGTCTCTTAAATTATATTGAGCAAAACCGTAATCCTAATTCTGATTGCCCTAATTGGGTATCCTCCTTATCTCAATTTCTTTCGGAATCGCTCTCTCGTGATCCTAATCTAATTTCTTCTCCTTCTACGCTCCAATCCTTAATTGAATCATCCTTAGCTAACACACACTTCACACTCTCCGACAATGACGACACATTCTAATAATAATTCTATTTACCCTCCTTTTCATATCCTTCAATGGAACGTACGTAGTATACTTCCTAAATTACAAGATCTTTCTTTCCTCCTCGCAAATAATCAGTGTTCATTTGCCCTTCTTTCTGAAACTTGGCTCCTTCCTATTAAATCTATTTCCATCCCACAGTTTAATATTTGTCGGTCTGATCGTGCGGATGGTTTTGGTGGAGTGGCTATCGCCTCTCACCATTCTATACAAATAAATCCTATTTCCATTGACCCCCTTTTAAAAAATTTACTACTTAACTACTCTATCGACCTCGTCGGGGTTGAAGCTTTCATCAATTTACCCACCCCAATTTCTATCTGGTCCATTTACATCCCCCCTCTTCCAACCCTCCATCCAGTCTAATTGATAAAATTTTTTCTTTGATGTCCCCCAATTCTTTATTGGGTGGCGACCTAAATGGTCATCATTCCTCTTGGGGTGCTTCCAATTCCAATTACCGTGGTAATATGTTATCCTCTTCCATTTCTGACCATAACCTTTGCATTCTTAACACAGGGGCCCAACCCTCGCTAATCGCCTTTCCACTACTGACAGTGCCGTTGACCTTACTATTACTTCCCCCACTCTCTCCTGGCTCTTTTCCTGGTCTGTCCTGGACTGCACTTATGGTAGTGACCACTTCCCTATCATTATATCTTACATAAATACCGCTCTTTCCTCATCTCCCTTCCCTTCCAATACTACTCACAAATTGAATTACTATAAAGCCGACTGGCAATCTTTTCAAAATCACATGTCAACCCTCTGTTCTGATTTCTCTCCTTGCTCTCCTATTAACGACTATGATTGGTTTGTTTCTACTATCCTTAGAGCCGCAAATAAGTCTCTTCCTCCCTCAAAAAAACCAAAAAACATTTCCCCCCCTCTCCTATATGGTGGTCACCTACTTGCACCAACGCCATTAATTCGCGCACCAAGGCTTTTAAAAAATACAGAACATCTGGTCTTTTAAGCGATTTTTTCGAGTACCAAAAAGTACGTGCGTCTACGCAGAGAACATTAAAACAGGCAAAAAGTCTGTCCTGGCGTCACTTTTGCTCATCCCTTAACTCTTCTTCTGTTCTTTCCGACACCTGGGCTACGGCCAAAAAATTTAAAAGTTGTGTCTACAAAACTTCCCATTCCTTAAATGAATCTTGGTTCGATCCTTTTTGCTGTAAAGTTGCCCCCCCATATGTCCCTTCATTTGAAGAATCTATAATCCCCTTTCACTCTCAGTCACCTCCCCCTGTACTGCATCACCCTCTAACCTCGCCCTTCTCTCCCAGCGAACTCTCCTATGCCATTCATTCACGCAAATCAACTGCATGTGGCCTTGATGGTGTCTCCCCTTTATTTCTCAAACACCTCCCTTCCCATTCTCTTGACATCCTTTTATCTATTCTCAATTCTTTATGGTCCAATTGCATCATTCCTGATTCCTGGCGACATTTTAATGTTATACCAATCCCTAAATCCAACTCTTCCCCCCCCGCATTTCGCCCCATTGCTCTCTCTTCTGCCCTTTGTAAAATCGTAGAGCACATGATCAAAAATCGCCTTGACTGGTTTTTTGAAAAAAATAATTTTTTTCCAGAAAACTTTTACGGCTTTCGGAGAGGTCTTGGCACTATGGAGTGCTTATCTACGCTCACCGGCACTATATACAAATCCTTTTGCGATAAAGCCTTTTGTCCAGCAGTTTTCATCGATATCAGAGGTGCCTTTGATTCTGTCCATATTCCCTCTCTAATCGCCATTCTTCACTCTTTTGCCATCCCACCTTCTCTTTGTAATTTTATTACATATCTCTTTTCATTTCGTTTTTTAACTTTTAGCTCCCCGTCGGGGCTAACATCAAATCGTACCTCCTACCGTGGCCTCCCTCAAGGCAGTTGCCTCAGCCCTATCCTATTTAATATATATATGAGTAAAATAAGTAATTCTCTTTCCACTGATGGAGTATTTTCCCTCTTCTATGCCGATGACATTGTCCTCTTCGCACCCCAAAAATCCATTGATACAGCCTTCCACTCCCTTAATAATTCTCTTTCTATTATATCCACTTCTTTGCAAGAGCATTACTTCTCCATTGCTCCTGAGAAAAGCCAATTAATAATCTTCACCAGAAAACGTCTACCTCTTGTCTTACCACCTATTATTCTCGATGGTTTAATTGTTCCTCCCTCTGATTGTGTAACATACCTAGGTCTCAGACTCGACCCTAAATTAAGATGGCTTCCACATATCCGTTTCATTCTTTCTGTTACCGCCCTTTGGGCTAATTTCTTACGTAGTGTCACTGGAACCTCCTGGGGATCCCACCCCTCCTCTCTGCTTCTTATATATAATTCAGTGATTCGAGCCAAGATCGAATACGGCTCTTTTTTATTCGCTTCAGCCGCCAACACCCATAGGAAAAAATTAAACTCTTTACTTGCCTCCTGTTTACGCAATATCATTGGTGCTCTGAAATCCACTCCCTCCTCCAGTGTTTTTGTCGAATGTTCCTCTCCACCTATAGAAGTTCGATGCCGCGGACTAGCCTGCAAATTCCTCTTAAAATCCCTTTCCTCTCCTAATTCCCAAATTTTCTCCTTATTCTCTGAAATCAAATCCGTTGGCGTTACGTGCCGAAATCTCTTCCTATCTTAGCTTCACTGTGTTCCACCCTCTCCCCTTTATACCTCGTTTATATAAATCACACTCCAGACTACCTTTATTTGATTGCCCGCTCCAAGCTCTAACTCTTTCTCCCTCCGTATATTCTAATTCATGTTTCCTTGGCTATACTTCAACAAACCTTCGCTCTCTCCCTTTAAGTACCGTGAACAACCTTTTTAAAGACTATATCATTTCTAATTTCCCTAATAAATGCTTAATTTTTACCGACGGTTCCGTAACAGCCAACTCAGCCGGCTGCTCCTTTTTTATTCCTGAATTTCATATATCCTTTTCTACTGCTCTTCCCCAATATTCTTCTTCCTATTCTACAGAATGTCTCGCCATCATTAATGCGCTTACTTATATATCCACGGCCGCGAACAACGAATTCATTATCTTTTCCGACTCTCTTTCCTGCCTATATGCCATAACCTCCAATCCCTTTTGCACTCAGATTTCCCCCTTTATCCTCACCATTAGATCCCTCCTTTCATATACACAATCCCTAAATAAATCAATTCTACTACATTGGGTCCCCAGCCACGTCGGCATTTTTGGTAATGAAATGGCGGACCGTCTGGCTGTTTCCACTTCCCTCTTTTTAACTCCCACAATCTCTAATATTCTTGCTTTGGATCTCCTTCGGCACTTCCGCCAGACCATTTTTGCTGCTTGGCAGTATAAATGGTCGAAAATTAACTTGAAATCCTGCTGCTGGTACCGTTCCTTATCTCCTTCCATCTCTCCTTCACCATGGTTCCATAATCTTCACCTTTCGAGAAGCACCCTTTCCGCCTATGCTAGGCTCAGACTAGGCCACAATCTCCTACCCTCCCACGCCTATCACCTTTCCCTTAATTCCGCCCCATACTGTCCTTTACACGACGGTGAGGCCGTGTGTGATATTTCCCATCTTCTCTCCGATTGCCCTTCTTTGAGTGGCGGCAGAGCCGCCCTTTCTAACATCCTGATTTCCCATAATATCCGCAACCCCTCCATAAATTATATCCTGAACTCCCGCTCTGTGGTTGTCATTCACGCCGTGGTTTCCCTCATCAGGAGTTTCGGTTTTATTATTTAATTTTTTTTTTTTTTTTTTTTTTTTTTTTTTTTATATAAATTCACTTATTTTAGTTTTTGTTTCTTTTACTTTATTTTTTGACTTTTTCATTTTTGTTTGTTTTCTCTTCATCAAAAAAAATTTTTTTTTTTTTTTTTGCTTTTTTTTTTTTTTGTTATTTAATATAACCTTAATTTATATTCCTTTGTTTTAAATATTATAATTGTTGAGCTAAATATTTTTTTTATAAAAATAAAGGCTATAAAAAAAAAAAAAAAAAAAAAAAAAAATCTATATAGTAAAAATTCTCGCAAGCTAGATACCGGGCATGTATGACGGCCGAGGAACAGCTCTGAGAATATGGAAATGACACGGTATGATTACGCAATCACATGATCGCGTTTAGACTAAAAGTAATCGTCAGATATAAAATTTAAATACGTTTTCCCAAAATGTTCACACACATATACATTTAACTAATTTATGCAATATTGCATATTTATATGTCATCATGTATTAAAATTATAACCGACATCTTTCACAATAATAATTCTAATCAATGGATTTTACGGTACTGTGACGACGAGCCTAGTTATAATATAAGGATAAAATGTCCCGAGATACGAGTTTCTCCTTGTTAAACTCAATGAAACGTATTTAATTATTTAAACCAAACTGAATACAAAATTATAAAACTCAAATATTATATTTTACGCATAACCATTATTAACATTCCTAAATCCAAATAACCGATAATTTGAAAATTCGTTGGGCGAAATAGGTTACACCTGGAAAACCTAGACACTGTTTGGGCAAATCTATATCACATACAAATTTTAATATTTTCAAGTATATTACAATTTTTAGTCAGGTAAATATTATAATATACACATTTAAAATAAATAATTTAATACATATGATAATAAAAGATAACTAAAATGTATAAGTTATTTTACAAAAACATAAATGAAATATACTTTTATTCTAATCAAAATATTTTTATATATTCTTCTTGTTAGGGCATGATTTCAAGAAAGAAAATCGTGCTGTTTAATAAAATAAAAAAATAATTTAACCTATTGCATTTACTATCAACATCATTTATTTTTTTGCAAAATATAACTGTAATAATGTCAAAGTACATGTCAACAATATGTTCTTGGAAACAAAATTTACTGACTACTGACAGAAAAAAACTGTATCTATTCAAAACTTAAGACCACAAGTATAAGTATATTATAATTTACCTAACAAGTATAGTATAGTTTACCTAACAAAACGGAAATGTTTTATATTTCAAATTCTTATACGACTAATGCCTACCTATTTTAACCATCTGTTCATGAAAATGAATAATAATTAATTATAAATACAAAACGTTCTACGAAAATTCAAAAATGTAATTAAAATATTTTAAAGATTTTTTTTTATATAAAATCATTGAATAAGTGCAAACAAACTAACTCGTGAGACCATGAAACGAATTATATTTGTATCCCTGTTAGATGAAAAATTACCATGTAAAATTTTCATTCGGATCAGAAAATATATCTAAAACGACTACCATGTTATTAATTTCATAATTGGTTGAACAACGTATAGATTTATGTAAATAATAAATTCATTATTTAGTGATTTTTTATACTCGTAATAAATTAAAGGGGTTATATTATATTCTTATGTTATATTATATTCTTCAAACAACTATATTATAAAATAAAATTATTTTTCCTCGTAGAATTAAAATTATAATATGGATTATTTTATCTTTAAAATCCATATCTTCCATAGTTAAATGATTTGTGCAAATAAAAATGACAATATTAAAGATTAAAAATAAACAGTAGAAAATAATTTTAAAACGAGATTAATTTAGTCCTGTTACAGGCTATGTTTTTTATGATATATTATACTCGTAATTTATGGTAATAATAAAACTACCCACTGTGCAATTCATGTTATAAGACATCCCAGGAACATGCAATTTGTATTGCAAATGCAACGTCCCACTGCGATGTGTATATGATGTTTGCAAACGTATTATTGAAATATTTTTATTAAGAGTTGTCCCTACAATGTTTTAAAATGTACAGACCAGTGATGTCATATTTAAAGTTCCCTTAATTTGATAGTAATGTTATCATTTATTATAATGTAATACTGTATATAAGTGTATATATTAAATAAGCATAATAATTACTTATTTAGTTATTTAGCGTAGTCTACCCTGTAAAAATACAAATAGGTTAGAGTATGTTGAATGTTAGTGTGCATTAATGTGTATTACTAGTTTATATGGTTGTAATAAATATACAGGAAATAAATATTGAAACAAATATAAAAATAAAAGGTTTTTATTATTTTGTTTTTAGAATTATACAAGAAGCAAAAAGTAGGAACGTGTATACATGTGCCAGTTTTCAAATAGGTCCTAGTATTTTTTAATAATACCTCGTAAGTCGTCCAACCCTTTCCTTACATTTTGCAACTTTACTAAGAATTAACGTAAAGACGTGAAAATAATTCACTTGAAATCGTTAAAAAATATATCAGCAGACTGCGACAAGCATACGTGTCATAACCGATGATCGGAGCGGGATATGGCGTTTTGATTCCCGTAATCTAAATAATAACTTTTCTCAACATTTGAAAAACAACTTCAACTGTTAAATATCACAAACAAGCTCTTCCATACTACGCTCACACGTCACTTTCATCCCCCGAACGTTGACTACAAACAACAGACTTCGCGACACGATTAGAACTACATCATGTCATCGTTAAAAAAGGTAATTACAAATGTCACATTACACACGTTCAAAATATGGGGGAAACCCCTTCACGTACTTCCAATTGTGCATATTGTATAATCATCGTAGGTTAAAGATTTTGATATCAAATTAAAGGTGAGAACTTAATCTATAATTGTACGCCAGCTTTTTAAATTTTATTTAAATGTGTAGTTTATATACAATTTTGAAAAAATGATTTATTTTTATTACTTTTTTTAACAGTTAATAGAATTAATTAATCGTAAAACGCTGGCGTACGTTATTAGTTTATGTTCTTTATTTTTTAGTAGACCGGTTGAATTGAATTTTTACAATGTTAAAATACTTATTTAATTTACATTATTTGTTTAATCAATATTTAAAAGAAATATATTTGAATGGAATAAAAATTAACCAAAATCTGGTTAAGTTTTAGAGTTTTATTGTGTTCTCTCTTTAGATTGTTTTCAGATATATCCATGTGTGTAGTTTTCAGCTAACGTTTCGGACTCCTTTCAGAGTTTATCTTCAGAGCGTAGTTGGTCGAATGTTGTAACTATACTACCAGCTTGCCATGTGTCTTACTTTCTTTTATATCGGTAACGCGAGGTCGCTTATCGGTGACATCATCGTTGACTGGCTGTTGTTGTTTGTTGTTCTCGGTAAAAGCTGAATTGAATAGTAGAACAAGTCAACGAGAAAACGAAAAGGGCAATACCAGATGAAAAAGAACAAAAACAACTTCTAGTGACAGTATCAAGATTACCAAGGATATACGGAGTGCCAAAAATCCACAAAAAAGACGTGCCACTCAGACCCATTGTAAGTGCAATTAATTCTTCGACATACAACCTAGAAGGACATATTGCAGGAATATTAAAAACGCAAATCGGGAAGACATCATCTTACATCAGAAACTCAACACATTTTGTGAAAAAAATATAGCAAACCAACTGGGAAAAAGGAAACATCTTGGTCAGTTTCAATGTAACCTCATTATTCACAATGGTGCCAGTAGAAGTCACATTGAAGATCATTAAGGATTAAAAATAGCTAGATGACAAATTAAACAACGTTTTGGAACTATGTACCAGGACAGACGACTATACAGCAAAATTTGCTGCTGCGTTTCCTTTAGCTACACACGACTAACATAGTTAATTCGGATGTATCTGAACTTTTTAAGCTAATATCATTAAATGTAGTATATATTCAAGATATACTTGTTTTAATTTTAAAAATACCATTAGTAAATAGTTATGAATTTAGGTTGCATAAACCATTACTTTTACCTGTTAAGATTTAAAACGATTTATAGGGTATCATTGAACCAAGTTCGGGCTACATAACAATAGATAAAACAAGATTATATTTTGTAAATTTAAGTAATCAACAATTATCCAAATGTAAAAAATCACCAATTCAATAATATAATATTAAAAGGAACCTATATATCATGTAAAAGGATTGTGTGAAACAATGTTGTTTCGCAACCCTAAGAACTTATCGGATAGTTGTAATTTGAAGTACGTTAAGTTTTCGCATAATATTTAGCATAAACTAGAGAAGATAATAATACATGGTTGTATGTAACATACATTAATAATAAAAACGTACTTATAACATGTAATAATATTACCGAATCATTAATAGTAAATGTAAATGGTATGAGTATGTTAAGCTTAAAAAGTTATTGTCAAGCTAACACTGTTGATGATGAAATTAAACTCATACCAGAAAGAAAAATATCGTCAAAACGTATACAAATTTTGTCCCACTATTGAATCTCACTATTAATTTTGAAACAATGTTAAACTTAACTGATTATGATAATATTTTCTTTCCAAAGAAAATTCAAAATCTAAAAACAACTTAAATAAATTAACAGAAAATGCTAAATCGTTAAAAGAATTATACGATCAACTTAAGAAAAAACCTATCAATAATATTAATAAAGTCTTTGACAAAAATATTATGTATATCTTAAGAATAATTCCTGTCAGCAGTGTTTGCATATATTTTATATTAATATATTTAAAGGTTATGAATCTGTTTTGTAATAAATATAGACAAATAGAAACAGAGATGATACCTAAAATTTATGATGAAATAGAATTAACTACAAATTCCGAAGACACTGGAAAATCATCACCCAAAATTGTTTAATGTAAGGAGGGCGATCTTTCATTTAACTCTGGGGGTGTCATGAACCCCTTGTCCAAATACAGTATGTATGCTGACCTAAGCATATGTGACCGCTGTCGTACGGTCGTGTTTGAATGTGCGACGACAGTCGTGTTCCGATGTAACAACACACATAGTGTCAGTTCTATCACTAAGATAATTCATATTTATATATATATATATTAACCGACTCAATATTACTATATTAACTTTCACGTCTTCGGAGTAAAGTAATTTCGCCATACCAGGACCCTTACACTACCAAATTCCTCGACCCAACGGTCTCAACCGAACAGGTCGATACAACAAGTGACAGAGATTTTAACTCGGCACACAACAACTGTGACAACGGTGCTCCCAATAACTGGTAGCAACAGTGCTCACAACACATACAATGGCAACAAGAGCTGTTAGAATAACCGACAAAGACCACATAAAGGAGGAAAAAGCGGAAAAGATTAGTGGAGGAAATACATAGTACATATTTGGGAATAGTGAAAATGAAAGAGATAGCGAGGTCATATATATGGCGGCCTGATTTAGACAAAGATTTAGAGCAAACAGCCAAGACATGCGTATCGTTTGCATATCAAAATCTTTAACCTACGACGATTATACAATATATACTATTGGGAGTACGTGAAGGGGTTTCCCTCGTATTTTGAACGTGTGTTACGTGAGAATCCTCTTAATATGGTTTTATTTAAATAGTAAATATATCTATAATATTAAATATAAAATTACATGTTTAACATAATGTTTACTAAATTAAGTTACTTTCTTATTTCTTCTATTCAAAAAATTTAACTTACTTTTATCTAATTTAACTCTGACTTAATTCATTAAAAATAATTATTAACTTATACAGCCTAGATTTAATAAATAAAATTTTTATTACTTGATCTTTTCTTCCTAACATTTTTGATTCCTACTAAATCATATATTATACACAAATATATAGATATATAAATACATATTTTTTGTTATATAGATTATTCCAAAATGGGTTGTGGCACTATTTACCGACACTAAGGATTATAACGTTGTTCCAACAAATTGGATAATTGAATCTACTAATACTTCAAGTACTCAATTTTGCAAATGGCCACCAATAACTAAAGTTACAAGCAGTGTTCTTAGGCAAGCAGATAATCCATTACAAAATTGGAAAACATATAGAATACAAATTGTTAGTAATAAGATTTATGGTAAGAGCTTAATAATTGTATAAATGCATAACTGCCTACCTACCTTTAATCTAAAAATATTTTATTTTACACTCTAAAATAGATAACTTTGATAAGGCATGGCATCAACAAGTCATCATTGAAAATTCGTCATTAACTGAGGACACAATTGTAAAAAAGTCCTCTTCAAACATGAAAATAAAAAATAAATCTGATAGAGTAGATAGTTGTGATTCTGGTAAAAAATTTACATTTGAATAACAATAAAATGTATTATGAGTTTTTAAATGTTACTATTTTTTAGAATCCAATGCATATGCAATACAACCTATAACTTCAAAAAAAAATACTATATTTAATGATGTTTCAACTGAGCAAATTAATTATACAGAACTGGTGTCTGTTCCACCAAATGAGAGTTTAGGACACAGTTCTAATATTAATGATTTATTTCAGGTACTTTAATTAAAAATAAACATTATTTTAATTATATTTTTAATATAAGTTGCACAATAACTATGTATATAATATAATAATTAAATTATTTTACATCATATATCTAGGTTAAAAAACAATGTATATAATATATTCTTTTAAACATCACTACAACATTACCTACAACCTAAAAAAAAAAATTGTTAATTATAACAAAATAATTATTGTACTTAATAGTAAATATATATGTCGTATTAACTTAACAAATATTTTAAATAAACAATAACCTTAATTAATACAGTAGTTACCTATATAATTACTATTTTTTTCTTTTTTTACTTGTACTGATTTAAAAAAGTTAAATTTTATCAATTTTTTGTTTAACTAAGTAGATACTTAATGAATAGCTACAGTCTAAATGTTTACATTTTATAGGTCTACAGTTTACTTGAAATAAAAATAATTAATATTAAATTTTAAATTCTCAAAATTGTTTTATCTGTTGATACATTTTTGAATGGGCTTATTAATATTTTTATATGTAGACATTATTGCAGTATATTTTATTGGGTGAGTACTATAATTTGGATAGTTAAATTAGTTACTTTAATTTTTAGTTAAATAGTTTTTTTTTTTAATGAATGAATAATCGATATGTAAAATAATTTAATTGTTATTGTTATAGTTTAATTAAAAAAATATAATATACCAACTTAGGTTATATAAAAATCATAAGTATAATATCTAAAATATATACTACAATATAGTATTTTTGTACAGACTGTAGTTACACATAATTATTCACCACAGATGTGTGATAATATTACAAACCAGAGTAATGTACAACAAACAAATGTTCAATTAGAAGTTCCACCTGCTAATTTTAATGGTATATGGACCAATCATATAAATTTTAATTTTCATATTTAAAAAAATACTTATATTATTATTATCATTGCTTTTTTATTCAGGACTCGATAACAGTATACTGACAACACTATTAATTATAAATAATAACTTTAGTGAAATTAAATTAATTTTAAGTCGTATATTGTCCAATATTGAACGATTAGAATCAAATTTAGCGAGTAGGCAACAATTTGAATACGTTGAAGAAGATTTTATAAATCAATTTCCAATTAAAAATGTTAGTGAATATTTGGAGATCAATAATAAAATAGTTAGTGATGAGAATTTCGTTTCAAAATTGGTGATTATTCATTCATTTTTTTTAATAATTAAACTATTTTTATTTTATACACAAAATGTTTGAAACCCAAATCACAAAAAATTATACACAATAACCGCGTATACGTAGATGTCGAAATACGTATACGCGGTTATTGTGTATAATTTTTTGTGATTTGGGTTTCAAACATTTTGTGTATAAAATAATCACAAGTTCTCTTATAAATATTTTATTTTTATTTTTATTATAAATGTGTGTAAATTTGTTTTAAGAAATCATTTATCCAAACAATTGGTGGCAAGTCTGCTAAAGACTTCGTAATAAAAGTATTAAATAAATTATTTAATAATGAATTTTCCACAAGATGCACATGGACTGGCCAAGGAAAAGGTGTTAAAATTAAAGTGGGAGATTCAAGTATAATGGAAATAATTAAAAGTACGTGAACATTTTTTATAATATACATTCTTTTATATTTCATTTCTACTTTAAGTTTCAAAATGTAATTCATTTTTTTATTTGCTTTTAATAGAAACAATAAATGAATGTTTGATGCCATACTTTTTTACTGATGCTGAGTTTGAGAAGATTGTTGCTGACTGGTTGAGGCATGCAAATACGCGATTGGAAAGAGCGAATAAAAATTAATCTTTTTTTTATTATATATTTATTTATTTTTAAATTATTATGATTTACTTAATAAACATTAACTTTACTTATCAACTTAACTTTAATTAACTTTATATTAAATATTATATTCTTAATTGACACACTTATAAATCATATACATTGATTCATTTTATATTACTATACTTTATTTAAATAATAAACTACTTTATAATTATTATAAATTAATACTACTATTACTACAATTACTGACTACTGTCGTTAGATATACAATATGTACCTATATTTATTATAATATTTATACATTAATTATATTACCTATATCAATATTATCACAATTTATAATAATATAATTATTATAAATTAATACTACTATTACTACAATTACTGACTACTGTCGTTAGATATACAATATGTACCTATATTTATTATAATATTTATACATTAATTATATTACCTATATCAATATTATCACAATTTATAATAATATAATTATTATAAATTAATACTACTATTACTACAATTACTGACTACTGTCGTTAGATATACAATATGTACCTATATTTATTATAATATTTATACATTAATTATATTACCTATATCAATATTATCACAATTTATAATAATATAATTATTATAAATTAATACTACTATTACTACAATTACTGACTACTGTCGTTAGATATACAATATGTACCTATATTTATTATAATATTTATACATTAATTATATTACCTATATCAATATTATCACAATATATTGCACCTATAATTTATATAATACAAGGATATTTATATTTTTATTTACTAAATAATTACCTATACCTAATAGCTGTTCTGTACTTAAATATAAGATAACTTAAAAAAATTTTAAATTTAGAATTTTATAGACCTTATTCGACCCTGGTATCTTGTAGTAACACTCTACTCTCTTATACGATTTTTATACGATTTTTCCGAATTATATAAACTGGCTATTGAGGCAAAACGTGATAAAACGTGAAAAAATTAAATGATCAATTTAATAATCCTCGATTGTCTGCTACAACCTTAGTGGATAGTGTATTGAATTTCCGCCGTATGGAAAATTAATCTACTACAGGATTAACCGCTTTTTTACATGTATTTGATGAGAGTTTACGATCGCTGGAAGCTTTTAATATCAAAGATCTTTCTAGTTTTTATTTATTTGTGTTGGCCAATAAGAACCTACCTCGATCTACCAGGGAATTATTTGAAAGAGAGAATGAAAAGTTATATCCATCCGTTGATGATTTTGTTTGTTTTGTTCGTGATCGAATTAAAATTCTCGAAAATATTGATATATCCACAACAAAAGGATTAAGTAAAGAGAGATCATGTGGGAAACCCGTTTGTAACTATAACAATAAAAGAATGCTGGTCGCCACTCAAGAAGACCCGAAGGTAAAATGTCCAGTATGCAAATTTAATCATGACATTAAAGTATGTTCTAAGTTCTTGAGACTGCAAGCAGCGAAACGGTATACCTTAGACGCAAGTCTCCGTCGGTGTTTCCGTTGTTTGAGCGCGACCCATATGTCATCTTCCTGTGATACTGAGGAGAAATGTGTCACTTGTAATGGTTTACACCATAGTTTATTACATTTCCGTAAATCAGAGTCGAAGACGACATATCAACCGAACGTGAACATCAAAAGTGGTGATACTAGCACGAGTATCAACAATAGTAGGATAATAGAGGGAATTCTGGAACAATAGAAAACCCATAGCACCTGCAGGTGCTATACCTTTAACACGGCCGCCCAAACGACCGATGAAGGTGCTATATCTTTAACACGGCCGCCCACTGTCGCCGCTGCAGGCGGTAAACCTTATTCGACTGGTTGAGGCATGCAAATACGCGATTGGAAAGAGCGAATAAAAATTAATCTTTTTTTTATTATATATTTATTTATTTTTAAATTATTATGATTTACTTAATAAACATTAACTTTACTTATCAACTTAACTTTAATTAACTTTATATTAAATATTATATTATTAATTGACACACTTATAAATCATATACATTGATTCATTTTATATTACTATACTTTATTTAAATCATAAACTACTTTATAATTATTATAAATTAATACTACTATTACTACAATTACTGACTACTGTCGTTAGATATACAATATGTACCTATATTTATTATAATATTTATACATTAATTATATTACCTATATCAATATTATCACAATTTATAATAATATAATTATTATAAATTAATACTACTATTACTACAATTACTGACTACTGTCGTTAGATATACAATATGTACCTATATTTATTATAATATTTATACATTAATTATATTACCTATATCAATATTATCACAATATATTGCACCTATAATTTATATAATACAAGGATATTTATATTTTTATTTACTAAATAATTACCTATACCTAATAGCTGTTCTGTACTTAAATATAAGATAACTTAAAAAAATTTTAAATTTAGAATTTTATAGACCTTATTCGACCCTGGTATCTTGTAGTAACACTCTACTCTCTTATCATAGTTCTGTGCTTATGTGATTATGTAATAATGAAAAAAGTCAGTAGTCTGATCAAGACTCCACTCACGTGATATTTTTAATAATTATATAATAAAGTAATGATTTAGTCAAAAGCATAACTGTTATTCTAATTTAAATAATTATTATTATTCCTAACGTGGAATAATACTAAAACATGGCGCAGTCGTTCAATTAGTGTAATTTATTCAGGAAAATGTGATTAAGTGGATAACTGTGGATAAAAATCACGATGGCGAACGAATTTAATAAACTGGAAGGGAATCTTGAAGAAAATTTTAATCGCTTCAAACAAGAAGTTAGAATTTTCTTCACAGCTACTGAAACAGATGACAAGGATGAAAAAATTAAAATTGCACGCATATTAAATTTAGTTGGCCCTGAAGCATTAAGACTCTACAATACTTTTAAACTGAAACCATTAAAAGCTGATGAAGTGTTGAAGGAGTTTGAGGATTATTGCATCCCTCAGAAAAATGCGGTAATGGAACATTTAAAATTTTTCTCGAGAAAACAGTTAGAAAATGAGTCGTTTGATGTTTTTTATACTGATTTGAAAGCCCTTGTAGCGTCATGCTCTTTCAATATAATGGAGAACAAATTGTTGCGCACTCAAATAATAATTGGTCTACGTAATAAAGAGTTGTAAGCCAGGCTCCTTAGAGAAAATTTGGAGTTAAGTCAGCTAGTCAAACAATGCCAGGCAATAGAGCAAGCTGAAGTCAATCGTCAAATATTGCAGGAAGAAGTCAAAGAAGTTAATGTCATGGTAAATGGTGCACAAAAATTCACGTCAGGATTCAAGAAAAGTTTTCATAATCAATCAGCTCAAGGTAAAATGAATCAATCCTATGTCAAGATGATCACCATTTGTAAGAGATGTGGTTCAAATCACAAAATTAATGGATGTTTTGCTTATGGTAAGACATGTAGCAAATGTAATAAATTAAATCATTTTGCTAAGTGTTGTAAATTTAGTAATAATAGTTATGGTGGTAATGACTCTAGTAGTGATAAGTATAATAAAAATAAGAAAAATAATCAGGTTCACAATATTAATTGTGAAGTAGAGGAAGATAAAGTTGTAGTACTTAGTTTATTGGAAATTAATGGAAATAGCTGGTTTGAAAACGTTTTTATTAATAACTGTGATATAAACATAAAAATTGATACTGGGGCTGAAGTAAATGTTTTGCCTATTAGTTTGTGTAAAAAATTAAAATTAAAACCAGTTGCATGTAATTTAAAAATTGAAGCGTTTGGAGGTTTTATAATTAAATCTGTGGGTAAAATTGGTGTCTTGCTTAGTAATAATATAAAAAAAATTAACACAGAGTTTATTGTGGTAGATTGTGAAACTAAACCAATATTAGGATTAATTGATAGTCAGCGATTAGGATATATAAATAATGTCAAATTCAGAGAGAGGCGTGTAAATAATATAGAAAATTGTAATAATAAGGAAAAAGAAAAATTTGTAAATAAAAATATTGATGTGTTTACTGGAATGGGATCATTTCCAGATGAAATTGCTATAAAATTAAATAATGAGGCTAGGCCTAAAATATGCCCAGCGAGAATGGTACCTTATGCTATAAAAAATAAACTAAAAGAAGCTTTAAATAATTTAGTGAGATTAGACATAATTGAGGAAGTTAATGAACCTTGTGAGTGGGTTAGTAATATGGTAATTGTAGAAAAAAATGATAAAAGTTTACGTATATGTTTGGATCCAAGTGAATTAAATAAATATATAATTAGAGAGGTATATCAAATTCCATCATTGGAAGAAATTAAGATAGAGCTGACAAATAAAAAATATTTTAGTGTTCTTGATATTAAAAGCGGTTTTTATCATATGGTTTTAAACAAAGATTCTAATACATTTTTCAATTTTAGTACGCCTTATGGTATATTTAGATTTAAATGGTTACCTTTCAGAGTGTCGTCAGAATTATTTCAAAGATCCATGTATAAATATTTTGGTGATATTAATGGAGTTGTATTATATTTTGATGATGTACTTGTGTGTGCACAAACCAAGAGGAACATAATTTAATTTTAGACAAAGTAGTGGAAAGAGCTAGGGTATTAAATATTAAATTTAATGTTGAAAAGTTGCAGTTTTGTGTCAAAACAGTTAAATATATTGGTTTTTTGTTCAATGAGGAAGGGATGAAGCCTGATGAGGAAAGAATTGAGGCAATTGTAAATTTGAAGAAGCCGATTAATAAGAGAGAATTGCAAATAGTTATGGGTATAATAAATTATGTAAGAGAGTTTATCCCTAATATGGCAGAAATATCTCGACCGCTAAGAGAATTATTGAGGAAGGATGTTTGTTGGGATTGGAATTGGAGTCATGATAAATCTTTTAATGACATTAAAGAATTAATTGCACAAGACACAGTGTTACAAATGTACGACCCTAAAGTGAAATTAGAGATACAATGTGATTCGTCTCAGGACGCTTTAGGCTGTTGCTTAATGCAAAATAAAAAACCGTTATCATATTTTTCTCGTTCTCTAACAGTGACTGAAAAATCATGGGCTCAAATAGAAAAAGAATTTTTAGCTGTTACAGAAGCTTTTAAAAAATTTTATAATTATGTCTATGGTAAAAGTGATACAATAGTGTATACCGATCATTTACCCCTAGTGTCTATCATGAAAAAAGAATTAGATCAAATTCAGAATAACAGAATTAAAAGATTAAAATTAAAATTAATTCCATATGTTTTTGTTCTTAAATACCTTCCAGGAAATATATGTATATTGCTGATTTATTAAGTAGAAATATTATAAATAAAAGAATCAAAGATGATGTTGAGATTAATGATGTAGTTCACACAGTTAAAGAATATGAATTAAGAGTAACGGAGGAGAAATTAGAAAAGCTAAAAAGTGAAACAAAAAATGATGAGGTTTTGGGTAAGGTTCTAGTGCATTATCAACAGGGTTGGTCAGATTTTAATAAGAGTAAAGTGGAGAATCAAGAGCTAATTCATTATTTTAAAATTAGATCGGAAATTTTGGTTAATAATGGCATAATATATTTTGGAACTAGAGTCATAATACCTAGAGGATTAAGAAAATTAGTAATTCAGCTATTGCATGAGACACATATAGGATCGACAAAGACTTATATGAAGGCAAAAAAATTTTATTATTGGCCAGGATTAAAATCTTATATAGATAATTTTACTAATTCCTGTAAAGTTTGTCAAAAATATAGCAAGAGCAAATGTAAAGAACCAATGTTGAGTCATGAGATACCAAGTATGCCATTTTTAAAGGTAGCCATGGATATTGCTGAAAATCAAGGAAAAATCTATCTAATTGTGTATGATTATTATTCGCGTTGGTTGGAGGTTTGTAGCATGAGAGATAAAACAGCAGAGAGTGTAATTAAAGAGTTGAAAACAATTTTTAGTAAATTTGGCATACCAGAACAGACAGTTAGTGATAATAATCCATTTAATAGTTCAAAGTTTAAAGAGTTTTCAAAAAGTTGGGGTTTTGAGATAATTACATAAAGTCCAAATTATCCAAAAGGGAATGGATTGGCAGAAAAAGGTGTGGACATAGCTAAAACAATGCTTAAGAAATCAAATTTTACTAAAACAGATATTGAATTGTACTTACTAAATTACAGAAATACACCATTTGCTGGATTGAGTTATTCTCCTGCTCAAATGTTGCAAAGTAGGGAATTAAGAACTAAATTAATTTGGATAGATAGCAAAAATTTTAAACCTCAAGTTGTATACCCTGAGGAAAACAATGTTAGATATAAGAGTACACAAAAACAGTGGTATAATAGAAGTTCTAAATCGGGAAAAGATTTTATTGAAAATCAAGAAGTGTGGTGCCAAGACAAATTTAGTAAGGAGTGGTTGGAGGCAGTTGTAGTAAAAAGATTGAAGGAACCAAGGTCATATTTAATTAAACTTAATAATAAAAAAGAGTTATTAAGGAGAAATAGTCAATTTTTAAAACCTAGAGTAAATCTTAATTGTGATAATTTTGAAAATAATAGACTGAATATTAATAGAAAGAATAATGAGAAATGGATAGGATGTGAAGATTTAATTGATGTTAATAGTGATGTAATTCTTGAAGATAGGAATAATGATATTATTGAAATTGAAAGTAATGAAAATAATGAATCTCAAAATGTTGTGGAAATTGATGGCAATGATGAATTAAGGGCATTTGAAAATATAGGGCAGACAATAACTAAAAGCGGTAGAGTGGTAAAGCCAGTTAAAAAATTTGAATTTTAATGTAATAAGAAACTGGAGAATTCGATGTTTAAATTATTATTTAATTGAAATGTAATTATTATTAATAATGAATAAGTCCTGTATTGTATTTTAAAAAGTTGTTTGTGTATTATTTTTATTATTATTATTATTATTATTATTATTATTATTATTATTATTATTATTATTATTATTGTTGCTATTATTATTGTTCTTATGGTTATTATTATTATTATTATTATTGTTAGTATTGTTGTTATTATTACTATTGTTTATAAATAAAATAAGGGAGATGTTGTGGTAACACTCTACTCTCTTATCATAGTTCTGTGCTTATGTGATTATGTAATAATGAAAAAAGTCAGTAGTCTGATCAAGACTCCACTCACGTGATATTTTTAATAATTATATAATAAAGTAATGATTTAGTCAAAAGCATAACTGTTATTCTAATTTAAATAATTATTATTATTCCTAACGTGGAATAATACTAAAACATATCTCAATACTCTTTCATCACTGTATTTAACACTTACATATCTCTATATTCCTCCACCCTTCCATGTCATATTTAATGATTATACGAGATTGATTAAGCCTAATTCGCAATTGATTACGATTGATCTCGATTGGTTAAGTTTGATTCGCGATTGATTAAGTTTGATTCGCGATTGATTAAGTATGATTCGCGATTGATAACAATCAAACCTTATTCACTCTTAGACTCCCATTGTATTTTATCACATGTACATTACACGTATGATCGTAGGCATTTCACGCACATAATATATATTACAATAATGATTTTAAAATATCTCATTATTAATAGTACTATATTACACACTCTATTTTCGCTTAAATAAAAAACATTATTCGTACAATATAATATCTGTTTTATCAATATATTGTAGAGGATTTACTAATTCACATAAATTGTTCATTTCTTAAATTTTTTAATGACTCATTAATTCATTAGTTTTTTAATTCATTAAACAATACAATGATAATAATATCAGGTTGTGTTCGGTCAACGAAGGTGCAGTGGCTCCCGGTAATCTCAAATATAGCCCCCCCAGAAATACGCAGATATGCAGCAACGAAAAAAAATACTAGAACAAATTAGAAACTCGACACACCTCCCAGTTCATAACGACATATATGATGCGCCATTTAAACGATTGAAATCTAGACACCCTATTTGGTCTATCGAGAGTACAACAGATGTTTCGGAGGATTTGTGGAAGAAAATTTGGAGAGATGAAAACGTCGTAAATGACCTTCTCGTCAACGACCCAACTCAGAGAGTCCAGGTTTTGAACTCCCACGGGCGATGTGGACCGCTCTAAACCGAATTAGAACAGAACAGGGAAAATGTAATTTCCTTTTGCATAAATGGAAAATGGTAGATACACCACTCTGCGAGTGTGGGCAGGTTCAAACCATCAAACACGTTGCAGAGGTATGCCCTCTTACAAAGTATGAAGGAGGGATAGTAGGGCTTCACAAAGGAGACAGCGAGGCACAAGATTGGCTTAGTACCCTGAAAGTTCACCTATAGAGCAAGAGATGTGTTTGCAGTCACTCTATTGCATCTATATGTTATGTTTATATTTATTTTTATATTTATAGTCTTTTCTCTTGTTTAAAGTTTTATATATGTTTATTTAAAAGTTTTCACCAATTAATAATAATATGCCATATGAAAGAAAAAAAAATTCATTAGTAAAAAAAAAAAAATTCTTTGTCATATACATCGATAAATAATAATAATCCCCCTCGTGTAAATAAAGTAGTGTTCATGAACTACATTCTTATAATATGAGTCATACGTTAGGGTTGTACAAATCTGTACAGACCCGCATAATATTTATCGACAAATGTATAACAGGTGTGTCCTTTATAATATAGAAAGTATATAGTTATCGAATATCGTGTAGAATATATTCTTGAAAACAACCAAATTCACATTCACTCCTGGACTATACTAGTTTGTAAACACTTTAAGTCGCTTTTCAAATCATACAATTAATTTAACCCATATATATATATATATATATTATTTAAATCAATATAATTACTACATATAATACATATAATTGTTATAGTAAATTATCATATATCGGTTTATTAATAGTACTATATGACAAACTATATCTTCACCTAAAATATTATTCATAGCTGTCTATCGATATATTATAGAAATTTATTTCACTTTCACACACATATTATAAGAATTTAACTAATTCACTCAAATATATCCATATCTTAAAAATTTAATGACTTATATAATGTAGCGAAAAAGTCCTTTATTATGTAGACTGTTAAATAATAATATACACAACATTCTCATAGATTGAGTCATACGATAGGGTTGTACAGGCCTGTAGCGACCGGTCGAGACCTGCATAATACGTTTTGTTAGTAATTGTATGTGCCAAATAGGCTTTGTCCCATTGTCAGTATCGTTTTCCAAACAGTCGTTATTTACATCACGCCGCGATTGTGTTCTCTCTTTGATATACTCGTATATGTATCGCCGTTTCCGCGCATGCGTACATTAAATAATAAAAATCATTCATTTACTAACTAAATCGGCTTTGCCCCATTGTCAGTAACGTCTTCACTTCCATACAGTACAGTCGTTTTATGCTCACATTAAATTATGCTCTCTCTTTAATTAATCTACTCGTTTGGGTGTCATCGTTTTGTTCTCGCGTGTGCATTAATATTTTATATTACATTTATAATTATTACGACTTTCTATCATAACATTCCGAAAAAATGTTTTCTTGCACCGTGTGTAATAAAGTATTCACAGTCAAACGTAATTTAGTAAGACACACTAAAGCTCACAACGACAACAAATTGTCATGCAATGTATGTTCGAAAGTGTTTACACGCAAGGAACACCTCACCAATCATACGAAAATAACTCATGGTAAGTATTTAAATTATTATTTGTACTTATTCATTATACACATTTATCATTTCTTTTAACACACAATAATATTATTTCATCAGTTAAACAACAAAACACAGATTTGGAGGTATCTACAAATAATTCAAAAACCAAAAATTCGTCGGTCGACAACAATAGTAATATTTTCAAACATATGATGCTAACCGAAAAAAATCATAGTTATAACGGTAAGATTGTATAAATATCTATTTAATTAAATCAACGTATATTACATATTATGTTTTAACATTTTTTTTAGTATAAACATTATATACCGATTTAATGTCTTCGTTACTATATCTTTATATTAAATTAATTTTTTTTTTCATCGTTATATTATAGATATTTTCGGTTCACGTAAACGGGAAAACGAGAATTCTGCTTGTGCAATTAAATTTAAAAAAGGCTCGAATGGAATTGGTAAAAAACACCGGGGTTTTATAGAAATCGCATCATCACATCATCGTAAAGTCGTTTGGTACTATGCAAAGAATATCAACAATTTATGTAGTTATCGCGCATTTTTCAACTCCATAAAGAACGATTTAATTAAAACGATTTAAATTAAAATATTACATAAAAGCACAATTGTTCGTCCTATTAAATACAACTTGAAACTGGAAAGTAGCTACAATATACCAAACGTTGAAAATTCTGCCGAGAATAGAGCACTTAAAACATCGGCAAAAGAAGTCTTCGTAGATTCAGACATTGAAAAATTAATAGAAGACGACTTTATGATCCTCCTTTCTGAAGAAGATCATATGAGCAGAGGTAGCGGGTTTTTCTCTGCAGAAAATCGACGAATTATTGTTGGCCGTATGTCGGTATATACTTATGAGTGGATCGTCATATATTTCTTTGCCAGTTGATATTCAAAATAAAAAAGCTATTATAAATCCTCAAAATAAAGATCAACACTGTTTTAAGTGGGCTATTTTAGCAAAGCATTTTACTGGTGAAAATAAACATCGCGTAGACGAAAATTTATTTAGTACATGAAACAAAATATGATTTTTCTGGATTAACTTTTCCGACACCTATTCATGAAATAAAAGTATTCGAAAAAAAATAATCTGAACGTTTCAGTGAACGTGTATGGGCTGAAAAAAAGAAAAAAGAAAATAAAATTGTAAAAATAACCGTATACCCGCTAAAGTTGCTGATAAGGAGAAAAAAGAACATTTCAAACTACTTTTAATTGACGATAAGAAAAACACACATTATACATACATTTCTAATTTTTCAAGACTCGTACGAAGTCAAAAGACGTCCCATCATGACAAAGTTTATTTTTGTAAACGGTGCTTCACGAGTTTCGATAATCAACCGAAAAAATTTAAAATTGCGTGGTCAAGCTGCCCTCGAAGAGCATACGAAAATTTGAGGAGCTCATAAACCCATACAGCCCGTATTACCTGAAGAAGGAGAAAACACTCAATTTGAGGCTTGGCCGAAAGCACAGAAACATCCAATGTAATTTACGCAGATTTCGAAGCTCTTCTTATAAAATGCATGGAAAATAAAGGTGCAAATACTCAAGTTATTCACAAACATAACCCGATGAGTTATGGATTTTTGGTCAAACCTTCGAATGATATACCAAACGAGTTGTTAGAGAAATTTAATATACCACTAGAACCAATAATTTTTCGAGGGTCGGAGTCAAAAACTGAAGTGGCTAAATCTTTCGTGAAAAGATCGTTGATGTGGTGCGTAGAATGGATAAATTATTAATTACAAATATACCTATTATTATGTCGGACGAAGAAAAAAGAGACACACGACGAAGAAAGAATGCAATCTATGTAAAGTGCAGTTTTCTGAAAAAAACCATAAAGTCGCAGACCATCAACATTAACCGGCCGTTTTAGACAAACTTTGTGTAATAATTGTAATAGAAACTAAAGAAACCAAATTTGTACCATTTTTTTTCAAAAAAACTGCACTTTACATAGATTGCATTCTTCTTCGTCGTGTGGTCTCTTTTTTCTTCGTCCGACATAAATAATAGTATATTTGTAATTAATAATTTATCCATTCTACGCACCACATCACGATCTTTTCCACAAAGATTTAGCCACTTCAGTTTTGACTCCCGACCCTCGAAAAATTATTGGTTCTAGTGGTAGATTAAATTTTCTCTAACAACTCGTTTGGTATATCATTCGAAGGTTTGACCAAAAATCCATAACTCATCGGTTATTTTGTGAATAACTTGAGTATTTGCACCTTTATTTTCCATTGCATTTTATAAGAAGACTTCGAAATCTGCGTAAATTACTATTGGATGTTTCTGTGCTTTCGCCAAGCCTAAATTGGAGTGTTTCTCCTCTTCAGGTAATAAGGCTAATTTTGGGTTTATGAGCTCCTCAAAATTTTTCCGTATCTCTCTAGGGCAGCTTGACCACGCAATTTAAATTTTTTCGGGTTTGATTATCGAAACTCGTTAACACCGTTTACAAAAATAAACTTTGCATAGGGACGTCTTTTGACTTCGTACGATCTTGAAAAATTAAAATGTATGTATAATGTGTGTTTTTCTTATCGTCAATTAAAAGTAGTTTGAAATGTTTCTTTTTTCTCCTTATCAAATCTTTAACGGGTATGAAATATTTTTTACAATTATATTATTTTTTTCTTTTTTTCAGCCCATACACGTTCACTGAAACGTTCAATTATTTTTTTCGAATACTTTTTATTTCATGAATAGGTGTCGGAAAAGTTAATCCGAAAAATCATATTGTTTTTCATGGACAAATAATTTTTTCGTCTACGCGATGTTTTATTTTCACCCAGAACATCTTTGCTCAAAATACCCACTTAAAACATGTTATCTTTATTTTGAGGATTTATAATAGCTTTTTTTTTGAATATCAACTGGCAAAAAATATATGACGATCCACTCATAATCTATACCGACATACGCCAACAATAATTCGTCGTTTTCTGCAGAGAAAACCCGCTACCTCTGCTCATATATGTACTTCTTCATAAAGGAGGATCAAAAGTCGTCTTCTATTAATTTTTTCAATTCTGAATCTACGAAGACTTCTTTGCCGATGTTTTTAATTATCTATTCTCGCAGAATTTTTTCAACGTTTGTATATTGTACACTTTTCTTTCAAGTTGTATTTAATAGGACGAACAATTTTGCTTTTATGTAATATTTTAATTTAAAATCGTTTAATTAAATCGTTCTTTATGGAGTTGAAAAATGCGCGATAACTACATAAATTGTTTGATATTCTTTGCATAGTACCAAACGACTTTACGATGATGTGATGATGCATTTCTATAAAACCCGGTGTTTTTACCATTCCTTCGAGCCTTTTTTAAATTTAATTGCACAACAAATTCTCGTTTTTCCCGTTTACGTGAACCGAAATATACTATAAAATAACATGAAAAAAAATTAATTTAATATAAAGTAAGATACGAAGACATTAAACGGTAAAATTTTAACTAAAAAATAATGTTAAACATAATATGTAATATACTTGATTTAATTAAATAGATATTTATACAATCTTACCGTTATAACTAAATTTTTTTCGGTTAGCATCTATTTTAAAATATACTATTGTTGTCGACCGACGAATTTTTGGTTTTGAATTATTTGTAGATACATCCAAATCTGTGTTTTTGTTGTTTACTGATGAAATAAGATTATGTGTGTTAAAAGAAATGATAAATGTGTATATGAAATAGCGTACAAATAAGAATTAAAATACTTTCACCATGAGTTTATTTTCGTATGATGGTGAGGTGTTTCCCTTGCGTGTTAACACACTTTCTAACATACATTGCATAAAACAATGTGGTTGTCGTTTGTGAGCTTTAGTGTGTCTTACTAAATTACGTTTGACTGTGAATACTCTTATTACACTCGTGCAATAAAACACATTTTTTCGGAATGTTATGATATAAAGTATTAATAAAGTATAAATGGTACTAAATATATAATTCCATCGCGTGTGAACAATAACCGATGACACCCCCCAAAACTATGACATTATATTAAAAATTAAAGAGAGAGCAAAATTAATGTGAGCATAAAACGACGTGTACTGTATGGAAGTGAAGACGTTCCTGACCAATGTTTGGCACAAGCCGATTTAGTTAGTAAATGAAAGATTTTTTATTATTTAACTGTTCGCCATGCGCGGAAAAGGCGATACATATACGAGTATATCAAATATAGAACACAATCGCGGTCGTGAAGTAAATAACGACTGGTTGGAAAACGATACTTGACAATGGGACATAAGCCATATTTGGAGAACATAAATTACTAACAAAACGTATTATGCAGGCTCGACCGGTCGCTACAGGCCTGTACAACCCTATCGTAGACTCAATCTATGAGAAGTTGTGTATATATTATTTAACATTCTTCATATAAAGGACTTTTTCGCTACATTATATA
Organism: Schlechtendalia chinensis; assembly: GCA_019022885.1. NCBI lineage: Eukaryota > Metazoa > Arthropoda > Insecta > Hemiptera > Aphididae > Schlechtendalia > Schlechtendalia chinensis. Next base: position 13,498,630 of record CM032339.1, on the reverse strand, counting down.
AGTCATTAAAATTTTTTTAAGATATGGATATTTTGAGTGAATTAGTTAAATTCTTATAATATTGTGTAAAGTGAAATAAATTTCTATAATATATCGATAGACAGCTATGAATAATTTTAGGTGAAATATATTTGTCATATACTATTTAAAATTAAACCGATATATGATATTTACTATAACAATTATATGTATTATAGTAGTAATTATATTGATTAAATAATATATATATATATATATGGTTAAATTAATTGTATGATTTAAAAGCGACTTAAAGTTTTACAAACTTTAGTACCAGAGTGAATGTGAATTTGGTTTTTTTCAAGAATATATTCTACACGATATTATAATTTATTTATATTATAAAGGACACACCGTTATACATTTGTCGATAAATATTATGCGGGTCTGTACAGATTTGTACAACCCTAACGTATGACTCATATTATAAGAAGTGTTCATGAACACTACTTTATTTACACGAGGGGGATTATTATTATTTATCGATGTATATGACAAAGAATTTTTTTTTTTTACTAATGAATTTTTTTCTTTCATATGGCATCTTATTATTAATTGGTGAAAAACTTTTAAATAAACATATATAAAACTTTAAACAAGAGAAAAAGACTAAAAATAAAATAAATATAAACATAACATATAGATGCAATAGAGTGACTGCAAACACATATCTTGCTCTATAGTTGAACTTTCAGGTACTAAGCCAATCTTGTGCCTCGCTGTCTCCTTTGTGAAGCCCTACTATCCCTCCTTCATACTTTGTAAGAGGGCCATACCTCTGCATCGTGTTTGATGGGTTTGAACCTGCCCACACTCGCAGAGTGGTGTATCTACCATTTTCCATTTATAAAAAAGGAAATTACATTTTCCCTGTTCTGTTCTAATTCGGTTTAGAGCGGTCCACATCGCCCGTGGGAGTTCAAAACCTGGACTCTCTGAGTTGGGTTCGTTGACGAGAAGGTCATTTACGACGTTTTCATCTCTCCAAATTTTCTTCCACAAATCCTCCGAAACATCTGTTGTACCTCGATAGACCAAATAGGGTGTCAGATTTCAATCGTTTAAATGGCATCATATATGTCCGTTATGAACTGGAGGTGTGTCGAGTTTCTAATTTGTTCTAGTTTTTTTTCGTTGCTGCATATCTGCGTATTTCTGGGGGGCTATATTTGAGATTACCGGGAGCCACTGCACCTTCGTTGACCGAACACAACCTGATAATATTATCATTGTATTGTTTAATGAATTAAAAAACTAATGAATTAATGAAGTCATTAAAAAATTTAAGAAATGAACATATTTATGTGAATTAGTAAATCCTCTACAATATATTGATAAAACAGATATTATATTGTACGAATAATTTTTTATTTAAGCGAAAATAGAGTGTGTAATATAGTACTATTAATAATGAGATATTTTAAAATCATTATTGTAATATATATATGTGCGTGAAATGCCTACGATCAAGGCCGTATTTGAGGGGGGTTTTGGGGTTCAAACCCCCCCGAATTTTTTTAATAGTTAAAATAAATTGAATTTATTAACTAAATTATTAAGGTAAAGACACACTATTTACACATCATATGTCAACCCGCATTTAAACGAATAATAATTTCCAATCTCTTGTTATCGCATTAATTGTTTTATATATAATTGGGTTTTGCCATAATATTATTAATAACACGCCATGGCCGTATGTCGGTACATGTAGTAATATTGTTATTAAATTTTATTGTACACAACATAATCTAGTATGTTCGTATATCGTACGTATGAACTTGTAACGTGTTTTGTGAACAAAATATTTCATTTTCGGTCAGTTTTGTGTGCACTGTACAGCGTACCTTGTTTAAAGGTTTAAGTAAGTACATTAACTAAAATTTATTTTATTTCAATATAATGTCAACTCGTAAGAGCAGTTGTACTAATACATTAACGAATTATTTTAATAAAAAATTTAAAAACAATCATGATGGAAACGAAGCAAGTACATCAAGTTCTATATCGACTGCCGTTACAGAAATTACAACAGAAAACTCTACGAATGATATTGCCGATATTGGTTGTTTTTTTGATCAAAAGGTTAGTGATGAATTAAAGTACAAGTTACTTACTAATGTTTGGAAACCTGATGAAAAGTTTAAGTTTCCTATATCGGGGAATAGAAATTTAAAATTTCAATTAAATTGGAATTAAACGATTCCCTTGGTTATGTTACACTAATATGCAAAATTCTGGAGCGTGTGTAAATATTGTGCTATATTTTGTCATCATTTTACCGTAAAGGTTCACATCAAAAACCTGGAGTATTAGTTACAAAACCATTCAATAAATGGAAAAAATGCAATAGAATTTTTTAACACGCATAACAGCACAGAGTATCATAAAAATAACGTTTTCCTTCGCAGAGAATTTTATTCCGTATATTGCAACAAACAGTTAGATATTTACCAAAAAATTGATTCTGCACGTGCTAATCAAATTGCTGAGAATAGAAAAAAATTAATACCGGTTATTCAAAACTATAATATTGTGTGGTCGTCAAGAATTGGCCCTTCGTGGTACATCTGACGCTGGACCACTCGTACTCGATGAGCCAATACACAACGATGGTAATTTTAGAGCTCTTTTGCGAATGCGTATGAACTGTGGTGATAAATTGATGACTGATCGTATTGAAAACGACACATTTAAAGCTTATATATATAAGTCCTACCATACAAAAATAATTTAATTGCTGTCATCGGAAAAATAATACAAGATAATTTAGTGAATAAAATCAATAGGGCAAAATCATTTTCAATTTTAGTAGACGAGACGACTGATATATCGCGAATTGAAACAAATGTCATTTTGTATTCGATATGTCGATGAAGATCCTGAACATCAATTCATTTTACGCGAAGATTTTTTAAAAATTTGTGTCGGTAGAAAATACGACTGGCAAAAATTTAGCAAATGTTATTTAGAAACTATTTTCTCATCTTGGTATAAATCCGAAATACATGGTAGGACAAGGGTAAATTGGGGGGCGCTGCAATGACGGACATTTTAATGAGTGCAAGCGATTATTCGAAAGATACATCCAACTGCACTTTATGTGCACTGTAGTGCTCATTCTTTAAATTTAGCTCTCTCTCATTCATGTAGTGTTTCAGCATATTCGCAACTGTATTGGTACCATAAAATCGTGGGAAATTTCTTTAAAGGATCGGCAATGCGAACAAATGTTTTAAAAAAATATATTAAAGAACAGCTTCCTGAATCTAAATGGACCAAACTCACATCAATGTGTGACACACGTTGGGTGGATAATCATGACGGACTTATACGATTTTACAGAAATGTATAAGGTAATTGTAAATACATTAGAGGAATTACAGTTAACATGATAATTAAAACGTCATCAAAAGCTTTACAATTAGGAAAAACTATTATAACCAGTGATTCCTTATAAGCATGGGTCACAGCATCTATACTTTTTTCCCAAACATTACCCCTGTGTAAGAATTTACAATCTGTAAATTGTGATTTGACCGAAGCAATGGAATATGTTGATACTGTTGTTAGGTGAATTACATGATATGCGAGTAATATAGATATTACATTTTCTAAAATCTTGAAAAAAGCAAATGTTCTCATCAAATCAATTGATGACAAAGAAGAAATAAAAATACCTAGAATTGTTGGACACAAAATTACAAATTCACCTGAAAATATTACCGTATTACAATAGCTATTCCTTTTATAGACAATTTCATTGAACAGCTTCAAACAAGGTTTATTGATCATAAAAATATAATTTCTTCATTGCAAAAGTTATTGCCAGAATATGCACAAATTTGAAATCGAGTCAAATGACTTTAATATGTATTCAGAATTTTGGATCTAGAAGTACTGTCAACCGAAATTAAATTATGGGGAAGAGAAAATGGACTGAATAATAGAAAAAGACCAACCGAATTCGGCTATTGAAGCGTACATTAAATGTAATTCTGAATATTTTCCAAATATCTTTTCTCTTAAATTATTAGTTACATTACCAGTTTCGACTTCTACACCAGAACGCACGTTCTCTACCATCAAACGATTAAAGAACTATTTACGGAAACTCATCAGGCAAGAACGTCTTACCGGTTTAGCACTTTTGAGTGTACATAGACAAATTAAAATTAATCCAGTGAAGTGATCGATCGTTTCGCAAAGAAAAAAAAAGACTACTAGATTTTGTCCTATAAAAATATATAATTTACAATTTTATAAAATTATTACGTTATTCAACCTAATTGTATCAATATTAATGTAATATAGAGTTTTTTGTTTTTGTTTAAAGTTAATGTAGTTTTTTTTAAAACTATTATTAAAATATATAATTTCGTTGTAAACCCCCCCCGAAAATATGCCCCGCTACGGCCTTGCCTACGATCATACGTGTAATGTACATGTGATAAAATACAATGGGAGTCTAAAGAGTGAATAAGGTTTGATTGTTATCAATCGCGAATCATACTTAATCAATCGCGAATCAAAACTAATCAATCGCGAATCAAACTTAACCAATCGAGATCAATCGTAATCAATTGCGAATTAGGCTTAATCAATCTCGTATAATCATTAAATATGACATGGAAGGGTGGAGGAGTATAGAGATATGTAAGTGTTAAATACAGTGATGAAAGAGTATTGAGTATGTTTTAGTATTATTCCACGTTAGGAATAATTAAATAATTATTTAAATTAGAATAACAGTTTATGCTTTTGACTAAATCATTACTTTATTATATAAATATTTAAAAAATATCACGTGAGTGGAGTCTTGATCAGACTACTGACTTTTTTCATTATTACATAATCACATAAGCACAGAACTATGATAAGAGAGTAGAGTGTTACCACAACATCTCCTTATTTTATTTATAAACAATAGTAATAATAACAACAATACTAACAATAATAATAATAATAATAATAACCATAAGAACAATAATAATAGCAACAATATAATAATAATAATAATAATAATAATAATAATAATTAATAATAATAATAATAATAAAAATAATACACAAACAACTTTTTAAAATACAATACAGGACTTATTCATTATTAATAATAATTACATTTCAATTAAATAATAATTTAAACATCGAATTCTCCAGTTTCTTATTACATTAAAATTCAAATTTTTTAAAACTGGCTTTACCACTCTACCGCTTTTTAGTTATTGTCTGCCCTATATTTTCAAATGCCCTTAATTCATCATTGCCATCAATTTCCACAACATTTTGAGATTCATTATTTTCATTACTTTCAATTTCAATAATATCATTATTCCCTATCTTCAAGAATTACATCACTATTAACATCAATTAAATCTTCACATCCTATCCATTTTCTCATTATTCTTTCTATTAATATTCAGTCTATTATTTTCAAAATTATCACAATTAAGATTTACTCTAGGTTTTTAAAAAAATTGACTATTTTCTCCTTAATAACTCTTTTTTATTATTAAGTTTAATTAAATATGACCTTGGTTCCTTCAATCTTTTTACTACAACTGCTCAACCAACACTCCTTACTAAATTTGTCTTGGCACCACACTTCTTGATTTTCAATAAAATCTTTTTCCGATTTAGAACTTCTATTATACCACTGTTTTTGTGTACTCTTATATCTAACATTGTTTTCCTCCAGGGTATACAACTTGAGGTTTAAAATTTTTGCTATCTATCCAAATTAATTTAGTTCTTAATTCCCTACTTTGCAACATTTGAGCAGGAGAATAACTCAATCCAGCAAATGGTGTATTTCTGTAATTTAGTAAGTACAATTCAATATCTGTTTTAGTAAAATTTTGATTTCTTAAGCATTGTTTTTAGCTATGTCCACACCTTTTTCTGCCAATCCATTCCCTTTTGGATATTTTGGACTTTATGTAATTATCTCAAAACCCCAACTTTTTGAAAACTCTTTAAACTTTGAACTATTAAATGGATTATTATCACTAACTGTCTGTTCTGGTATGCCAAAATTTACTAAAAATTGTTTTCAACTCTTTTTTACACTCTCTGCTGTTTTATCTCTCATGCTACAAACCTCCAACCAACGCGAATAATAATCATACACAATTAGATAGATTTTTCCTTGATTTTCAGCAATATCCATGGCTACCTTTAAAAATGGCATACTTGGTATCTCATGACTCAACATTGGTTCTTTACATTTTGCTCTTGCTATATTTTTGACAAACTTTACAGGAATTAGTAAAATTATCTATATAAGATTTTTAATCCTGGCCAATAATAAAATTTTTTTGCCTTCATATAAGTCTTTGTCGATCCTATATGTGTCTCATGCAATAGCTGAATTACTAATTTTCTTTAATCCTCTAGGTATTATGACTCTAGTTCCAAAAATATATTATGCCATTATTAACAAAATTTCCGATCTAATTTTAAAATAATGAATTAGCTCTTTGATTCTCCACTTTACTCTTATTAAAATCTGACCAACCCTGTTGATAATGCACTGAACCTTACCAAAACCTCATCATTTTTTGTTTCACTTTTTAGCTTTTCTAATTTCTCCTCCGTTATCTTAATTCATATTCTTTAACTGTGTGAACTACATCATTAATCTCAACATCATCTTTGATTCTTTTATTTATAATATTTCTACTTAATAAATCAGCAATATACATATATTTCCCTGGAAGGTATTTAAGAACAAAAACATATGGAATTAATTTTAATTTTAATCTTTTAATTTCTGTTATTCTGAATTTGATCTAATTCTTTTTTCATGATAGACACTAGGGGTAAATGATCGGTATTAACTATTGTATCACTTTTACCATAGACATAATTATAAAATTTTTTAAAAGCTTCTGTAACAGCTAAAAATTCTTTTTCTATTTGAGCCCATGATTTTTCAGTCACTGTTAGAGAACGAGAAAAATATGATAACGGTTTTTATTTTGCATTAAGCAACAGCCTAAAGCGTCCTGAGACGAATCACATTGTATCTCTAATTTCACTTTAGGGTCGTACATTTGTAACACTGTGTCTTGTGCAATTAATTCTTTAATGTCATTAAAAGATTTATCATGACTCCAATTCCAATCCCAACAAACATCCTTCCTCAATAATTCTCTTAGCGGTCGAGATATTTCTGCCATATTAGGGATAAAACTCTCTTACATAATTTATACCATAACTATTTGCAATTCTCTCTATTTAATCGGCTTCTTCAAATTTACAATTGCCTCAATTCTTTCTCATCAGGCTTCATCCCTTCCTCATTGAACAAAAAACCAATATATTTAACTGTTTTACACAAAACTGCAACTTTTCAACATTAAATTTAATATTTAATACCCTAGCTCTTTCCACTACTTTGTCTAAAATTAAATTATGTTCCTCCTTTGGTTTGTGCACACACAAGTACATCATCAAAATATAATACAACTCCATTAATATCACCAAAATATTTATACATGGATCTTTGAAATAATTCTGACGACACTCTGAAAGGTAACCATTTAAATCTAAAATTACCATAAGGCGTACTAAAATTGAAAAATGTATTAGAATCTTTGTTTAAAACCATATGATAAAAACCGCTTTTAATATCAAGAACACACTAAATATTTTTTATTTGTCAGCTCTATCTTAATTTCTTCCAATGATGGAATTTGATATACCTCTCTAATTATATATTTATTTAATTCACTTGGATCCAAACATATACGTAAACTTTTATCATTTTTTTCTACAATTACCATATTACTAACCCACTCACAAGGTTCATTAACTTCCTCAATTATGTCTAATCTCACTAAATTATTTAAAGCTTCTTTTAGTTTATTTTTTATAGCATAAGGTACCATTCGCTGGGCATATTTTAGGCCTAGCCTCATTATTTAATTTTATAGCAATTTCATCTGGAAATGATCCCATTCCAGTAAACACATCAATATTTTTATTTACAAATTTTTCTTTTTCCTTATTATTACAATTTTCTATATATTTACACGCCTCTCTCTGAATTTGACATTATTTATATATCCTAATCGCTGACTATCAATTAATCCTAATATTGGTTTAGTTTCACAATCTACCACAATAAACTCTGTGTTAATTTTTTTTATATTATTACTAAGCAAGACACCAATTTTACCCACAGATTTAAATTAAAAACCTCCAAACGCTTCAATTTTTAAATTACATGCAACTGGTTTTAATTTTAATTTTTTACACAAACTAATAGGCAAAACATTTACTTCAGCCCCAGTATCAATTTTTATGTTTATATCACAGTTATTAATAAAAACGTTTTCAAACCAGCTATTTTCCATTAATTTCCAATAAACTAAGTACTACAACTTTATCTTCCTCTACTTCACAATTAATATTGTGAACCTGATTATTTTTCTTATTTTTATTATACTTATCACTACTAGAGTCATTACCACCATAACTATTATTACTAAATTTACAACACTTAGCAAAATGATTTAATTTATTACATTTGCTACATGTCTTACCATAAGCAAAACATCCATTAAATTTTGTGATTTGAACCACATCTCTTACAAATGGTGATCATCTTGACATAGGATTGATTCATTTTACCTTGAGCTGATTGATTATGAAAAACTTTTCTTGAATCCTGACGTGAATTTTTGTGCACCATTTACCATGACATTAACTTCTTGACTTCTTCCTGCAATATTTGACGATTGACTTCAGCTTGCTCTATTGCCTGGCATTGTTTGACTAGCTGACTTAACTCCAAATTTTCTCTAAGGAGCCTGGCTTGCAACTCTTTATTACGTAGACCAATTATTATTTGAGTGCGCAACAATTTGTTCTCCATTATATCGAAAGAGCATGACGCTACAAGGGCTTTCAAAATCAGTATAAAAAACATCAAGCGACTCATTTTCTAACTGTTTTCTCGAGAAAAATTTAAAATGTTCCATTACCTCATTTTTCTGAGGGATACAATAATCCTCAAACGCCTTCAACACTTCATCAGCTTTTTAACGGTTTCAGTTTAAAAGTATTGTAGAGTCTTAATGCTTCAGGGCCAACTAAATTTAATATGCGTGCAATTTTAATTTTTTCATCCTTGTCATCTGTTTCAGTAGCTGTGAAGAAAATTCTAACTTCTTGTTTGAAGCGATTAAAAATTTTTCTTCAAGATTCCCTTCCAGTTTATTAAATTCGTTCGCCATCGTGATTTTTATCCACAGTTATCCACTTAATCACATTTTCCTGAATAAATTACACTAATTGAACGACTGCGCCATGTTTTAGTATTATTCCACGTTAGGAATAATAATAATTATTTAAATTAGAATAACAGTTATGCTTTTGACTAAATCATTACTTTATTATATAATTATTAAAAATATCACGTGAGTGGAGTCTTGATCAGACTACTGACTTTTTTCATTATTACATAATCACATAAGCACAGAACTATGATAAGAGAGTAGAGTGTTACTACAAGATACCAGGGTCGAATAAGGTCTATAAAATTCTAAATTTAAAATTTTTTTAAGTTATCTTATATTTAAGTACAGAACAGCTATTAGGTATAGGTAATTATTTAGTAAATAAAAATATAAATATCCTTGTATTATATAAATTATAGGTGCAATATATTGTGATAATATTGATATAGGTAAATAATTAATGTATAAATATTATAATAAATATAGGTACATATTGTATATCTAACGACATAGTCAGTAAATTGTAGTAATAGTAGTATTAATTTATAATAATTATATTATTATAAATTGTGATAATATTGATATAGGTAATATAATTAATGGTAATAAATATTATAATAAATATAGGTACATATTGTATATCTAACGACAGTAGTCAGTAATTGTAGTAATAGTAGTATTAATTTATAATAATTATAAAGTAGTTTATGATTTAAATAAAGTATAGTAAATATAAAATGAATCAATGTATATGATTTATAAGTGTGTCAATTAATAATATAATATTTAATATAAAGTTAATTAAAGTTAAGTTGATAAGTAAAGTTAATGTTTATTAAGTAAATCATAATAATTTAAAAATAAATAAATATATAATAAAAAAAAAATTAATTTTTATTCGCTCTTTCCAATCGCGTATTTGCATGCCTCAACCAGTCGAATAAGGTTTACCGCCTGCAGCGGCGACAGTGGGCGGCCGTGTTAAAGATATAGCACCTTCATCGGTCGTTTGGGCGGCCGTGTTTTAAAGGTATAGCACCTGCAGGTGCTATGGGTTTTCTATTGTTCCAGAATTCCCTCTATTATCCTACTATTGTTGATACTCGTGCTAGTATCACCACTTTTGATGTTCACGTTCGGTTGATATGTCGTCTTCGACTCTGATTTACGGAAATGTAATAAACTATGGTGTAAACCATTACAAGTGACACATTTCTCCTCAGTATCACAGGAAGATGACATATGGGTCGCGCTCAAACAACGGAAACACCGACGGAGACTTGCGTCTAAGGTATACCGTTTCGCTGCTTGCAGTCTCAAGAACTTAGAACATACTTTAATGTCATGATTAAATTTGCATACTGGACATTTTACCTTCGGGTCTTCTTGAGTGGCGACCAGCATTCTTTTATTGTTATAGTTACAAACGGGTTTCCCACATGATCTCTCTTTACTTAATCCTTTTGTTGTGGATATATCAATATTTTCGAGAATTTTAATTCGATCACGAACAAAACAAACAAGATCATCAACGGATGGATATAACTTTTCATTCTCTCTTTCAAATAATTCCCTGGTAGATCGAGGTAGGTTCTTATTGGCCAACACAAATAAAATAAAACTAGAAAGATCTTCGATATTAAAAGCTTCCAGCGATCGTAAACTCTCATCAAATACATGTAAAAAAAGCGGGTTAATCCTGTAGTAGATTAATTTTCCATACGGCGGAAATTCAATACACTATCCACTAAGGTTGTAGCAGACAATCGAGGATTATTAAATTGATCATTTAATTTTTTCACGTTTTATCACGTTTTGCCTCAATAGCCAGTTTATATAATTCGGAAAAATCGTCCATAACAGCAGTACGTTTCATAAAACTACGTTTTAACACACGTTCGGCCCCTTTCCACCTCACTACCTGACATAGTAGGTACCATAATTATCACCGAATTAGTACAAGGAATAACTTTAATGAATATTTTGTTATCTTGCAGATAACAGAGCGCACAATAATACTAATAACAATACTAATAAGACGAAGACGATAACAATTGTATGAAAATCCAAGATAAGTTACGCAACAATTATAACTTCAACAACAATATAAAGACGCAATATAGATATTAAATAAAACAATCATTACGTAATTCAAATATCAACACGACAATAATAATATAATATAAATAAATTGATAAATAATAATAAAATGTGCACCTTTACATACTTATACACAACGAAATAATGCCAGTAAACAATAATAAAAAACAACCACGCTCTGCTACCAAATGTTTGGCGACTAATTCGTAAGCACCGATTTGATACGATGGTTAGCCCGCCAATGTGGTATTATTTGGGCTGAGTATAAATATATATATACACACAAATATATTAGATGCTCATAACAGTAATTATAGGAAATACTAATAATAAATTAACGTATCACCGGCAAAATACATTTTAACATTTTATTTTAAAAAGAATCATAAACGTATTATAATACATTACAATAAATTTCATCTAATATAATTTAACAAATAATTTCTTACCCTGATGGGTCGACCGCGGCGACGAACTACAATGTGAATCGCCTACACGACGAACTACAATTAGGCTTATACAAAAGAGACAATATAACAAAAAAAAAGGCCTACACAATTTTAGATTCAAATTTTGGTCGTCCACCGATCAGTCGGGTGTCTTGGGAACGACTCGTTTCTCGCGATTCGATATTGCAACGTCGACCGCTCCGAGATATGACCGGGTCCAAAGGTGGACTTCTATTATATTGCTCAAACAATCATGGTCCTGGCTTCACAAATAGTCCTCATAGAACGTTCAGTTTTTCTATTTTATTGCGGCGTGCATGGCACACTCGTTTCGTGCATTATACCAAAGCTTTTCAACATGGCTAAACCTTCGGAAATTCTGTATTACAAACCTAACCATAGTCACTTCTAATAGTTAAACAACAATATTTGTCAGAGTATTAACTATATTCAAGAAACATTTAAGTTTTTATTTTACCTCAGATTTGGGTTTTATAAAATATACATATTTATATTTGGAATAATCATCTTTAAAAATAACAAAATATCTTTTACCTCCTAACGAGTTTTCTTCCATTGGCTCGCATACGTCAGTATAAATTATTTGACCAGGTTCAGTTGTTATTGTTTCACTTTGTGTAAATGGCTCTTTATGCTGTTTACCATAAATGCACGGTTCACAAAAAAACTGTTCTCGCGTCTCTGTAAATTGTATTTTATTATGTTTCAAATACTCACGAACATGTTTTTGAACAATGTCATCAACATGACATTCTGATGACAGAGTACATTGTGCCAGTGTTGCAATGTGTAATTCTTAACTGCAATGTTTGCATGTTCAATTTCCTGTGAACTATCGACTCTGATTAACATTGAAAATAATTTTTTCTCACGCACACCGATTGCAATTACAAGATTATTTCTTTTAAACGTACACCCGTTTCTGTTTGTCATCATTTAAATTCTCTTATCGAGACATGCCCCACACGAAAATAAATTTACTTTAAGATCCGGCACATGTAAAACATTTGCTAAATAACGGTCTAACCACTTATTATTAACATAAGCATGAACATTTATGTTACCTTTGTTAAACTGCCATAATATATTTACCATCTCCAGTACTGGTAGTTTCACATGAAAGATTTCATAATTAACGAATCATTCTTTTGTTTGTCATGTGATCGCTAGCTCCAGTGTCCACATACCATTTGTCTGAGTCGTTAATTTCTTCGATTTTTTCTTGTACACCAATAAGTGGCTAATTTGGAATTTGAATTATTTTCTTCTTTGTTCCTTTTTAAATATTCTGCAGTCTTTTTTCCAGTGCTCTGGTTTCTTACAATGATTGCAGTTTCCTGGTTTTGTTTTGCTATTTTCATTATATTTTTGAGTTTTATAATGCTTACTCTTTCCGCGGTTAACACACTACTTTTGGCAATATCTTCACGGACTTCTTGCCCTTGTATTTGTCGCGTTTCTTCTACCATTAATCGAGAAATAAAATTTGCTAGTGTTCTATTTTCAATATTTATTGAATTCCATGCACTACAAAAATGCCTATAGCTGTCTATATGGTAATGTCATCAAAATTTTGGTAATTAACATTGAATCCGAGATTGGCTCACCCAGTTGTTTCAGTTGTCTACTTAGATTTTCTGCTTTTGATATGTGACCAGCTATATTATCGTTTGGATCCATTGTGTACCGATATAATTTTAGTTGTACTATTGTCACGCTTGTGTCTGACTTCAGCTCATACGCACCGAGCAACTTGTCCCACATAGCGCCGGCCGTTTTACAATTCATAATATATTGTAACGGTTGTTCGTCTATTGACGTGACAATTAATTTTTGAACTTTATTATCTGCCCTTTTCCATACTTAAAAATCGACATTATACCTTTTCTTAACCTCCTCTTTAGTTTCGTTACTGTATTTTGCTAATATTGGTTTCTTCGATTTTCCTGACACCACATTGAATACATCAGCTACGTTCATAATTACTTTAATTTGAAATTTCCACATATCTCAATTTGATGTATCCTTTAGTTTATTTATATTTATAGATTCGCCTTCCATGACGAATTACCTTTACACTATCTGCATACATACATTCATATAAAAATATTTCAAAACTATTGACATACTTTACACGAACGACGCACTTTGTTTATATTATTAAATCTTATTAAAACAATCTTAAATTTCGTTGTATGGGAACTGGTCCCATAACCTGTTGAGTTCCTTGGATTTACAAGTGATAATAGATATATACTACACTACAGTGTGCATAATATTACTTATTTAATGCATTATATAAGGTGTCTTGTTTATAATTTCAACACTAACAATATAATTAAATGTACTAAAAATGGATTAAAATACTCATTTATTGATGATGGTTTTGTCATACCATGAAATACACTGATCGGAAACACATATTTCGTTAATATATCACTATCTATAATTAATATTAAAATTGGCCATAGCTGACATTTTGATCTTTTAGTTAGCGGACATGTTTTTTTAAAACTGGAAACAACATTTTTTTATACCAAAATGAATATATGAACCTCCACACATATCAATTATTTGTTGAGTATGAGGAGTTTTCATTAATGTTCGTACATCTGTAGGAATATCTAAACCTTCAGATTTCATTATTTTTAAAATACTATTTACACAATTGTGGGATAGTTTATGGTGAACTACCCAAAACCGTAATTTATTGTGTAAATTTACAAATTATAATTCTTTGGTTTCTTGAAATTGCTGAATATTTAATTGTACATTTGTATATATTGTTGTGCTTACTATAGGACTTTCTACTATCACAACCTCACTAATTATATTTTGTGTTTTTGGTTCAATGTTAACGGAAATTGTTACATTATCTTTAATGGCAAAATCATTCTTGTTTTTTCGGAAAGTATGTTGGCAGACTTGATCATAAAATAAATTAGTTGTTTCATTTTTCTTTTTTTTCCATTTTCAAAATTTTCCTAAAATGGTCAGCAGTTATATCTCCCAATGATTTTTATTTTTTTATTTTTATTAATAGTCTAAAAGATGAAAATATAAATAAAATTCTAAATTTAAAATTTTTTTTAAGTTATCTTATATTTAAGTACAGAACAGCTATTAGGTATAGGTAATTATTTAGTAATTAAAAATATAAATATCCTTGTATTATATAAATTATAGGTGCAATATATTGTGATAATATTGATATAGGTAATATAATTAATGTATAAATATTATAATAAATATAGGTACATATTGTATATCTAACGACAGTAGTCAGTAATTGTAGTAATAGTAGTATTAATTTATAATAATTATATTATTATAAATTGTGATAATATTGATATAGGTAATATAATTAATGTATAAATATTATAATAAATATAGGTACATATTGTATATCTAACGACAGTAGTCAGTAATTGTAGTAATAGTAGTATTAATTTATAATAATTATATTATTATAAATTGTGATAATATTGATATAGGTAATATAATTAATGTATAAATATTATAATAAATATAGGTACATATTGTATATCTAACGACAGTAGTCAGTAATTGTAGTAATAGTAGTATTAATTTATAATAATTATATTATTATAAATTGTGATAATATTGATATAGGTAATATAATTAATGTATAAATATTATAATAAATATAGGTACATATTGTATATCTAACGACAGTAGTCAGTAATTGGTAATAGTAGTATTAATTTATAATAATTATATTATTATAAATTGTGATAATATTGATATAGGTAATATAATTAATGTATAAATATTATAATAAATATAGGTACATATTGTATATCTAACGACAGTAGTCAGTAATTGTAGTAATAGTAGTATTAATTTATAATAATTATATTATTATAAATTGTGATAATATTGATATAGGTAATATAATTAATGTATAAATATTATAATAAATATAGGTACATATTGTATATCTAACGACAGTAGTCAGTAATTGTAGTAATAGTAGTATTAATTTATAATAATTATATTATTATAAATTGTGATAATATTGATATAGGTAATATAATTAATGTATAAATATTATAATAAATATAGGTACATATTGTATATCTAACGACAGTAGTCAGTAATTGTAGTAATAGTAGTATTAATTTATAATAATTATAAAGTAGTTTATTATTTAAATAAAGTATAGTAATATAAAATGAATCAATGTATATGATTTATAAGTGTGTCAATTAAGAATATAATATTTTAAAGTTAATTAAAGTTAAGTTGATAAGTAAAGTTAATGTTTATTAAGTAAATCATAATAATTTAAAAATAAATAAATATATAATAAAAAAAAGGATTAATTTTTATTCGCTCTTTCCAATCGCGTATTTGCATGCCTCAACCAGTCAGCAACAATCTTCTCAAACTCAGCATCAGTAAAAAAGTATGGCATCAAACATTCATTTATTGTTTCTATTAAAAGCAAATAAAAAAATGAATTACATTTTGAAACTTAAAGTAGAAATGAAATATAAAAGAATGTATATTATAAAAAATGTTCACGTACTTTTAATTATTTCCATTATACTTGAATCTCCCACTTTAATTTTAACACCTTTTCCTTGGCCAGTCCATGTGCATCTTGTGGAAAATTCATTATTAAATAATTTATTTAATACTTTTATTACGAAGTCTTTAGCAGACTTGCCACCAATTGTTTGGATAAATGATTTCTTAAAACAAATTTACACACATTTATAATAAAAATAAAAATAGTTTAATTATTAAAAAAAATGAATGAATAATCACCAATTTTGAAACGAAATTCTCATCACTAACTATTTTATTATTGATCTCCAAATATTCACGAACATTTTTAATTGGAAATTGATTTCTAAAATCTTCTTCAACGTATTCAAATTGTTGCCTACTCGCTAAATTTGATTCTAATCGTTCAATATTGGACAATATACAACGTAAAATTAATTTTATTTCACTAAAGTTATCATTTATAATTAATAGTGTTGTCAGTATACTGTTATTAAATCCTGAATAAAAAAGTAATGATAATAATAACATAAGTATTTTTTTAAATATGAAAATTAAAATTTATATGATTGGTCCATACCATTAAAATTAGCAGGTGGAACTTCTAATTGAACATTTGTTTGTTGTACATTACTCTGGTTTGTAATATTATTACACATCTGTGGTGAATAATTATGTGTAACTACAGTCTGTACAAAAATACTATATTGTAGTATATATTTTAGATATTATACTTATGATTTTTATATAACCTAAGTTGGTATATTATATTTTATTAATTAAACTATAACAATAACAATTAAATTATTTTACATATCGATTATTCATTCATTAAAAAAAAAAACTATTTAACAAAAAATTAAAGTAACTAATTTAACTATCCAAATTATAGTACTCACCCAATAAAATATACTGCAATAATGTCTACATATAAAAATATTAATAAGCCCATTCAAAAATGTATCAACAGATAAAACAATTTTGAGAATTTAAAATTTAATATTAATTATTTTTATTTCAAGTAAACTGTAGACCTATAAAATGTAAACATTTAGACTGTAGCTATTCATTAAGTATCTACTTAGTTAAACAAAAAATTGATAAATTTTAACTTTTTTAAATCAGTACAAGTAAAAAAAAAAAAATAGTAATTATATAGGTAACTACTGTATTAATTAAGGTTATTGTTTATTTAAAATATTTGTTAAGTTAATACGACATATATATTTACTATTAAGTACAATAATTATTTTGTTATAATTAACAATTTTTTTTTTTAGGTTGTAGGTAATGTTGTAGTGATGTTTAAAAGAATATATTATATACATTGTTTTTTAACCTAGATATATGATGTAAAATAATTTAATTATTATATTATATACATAGTTATTGGCAACTTATATTAAAAATATAATTAAAATAATGTTTATTTTTAATTAAAGTACCTGAAATAAATCATTAATATTAGAACTGTGTCCTAAACTCTCATTTGGTGGAACAGACACCAGTTCTGTATAATTAATTTGCTCAGTTGAAACATCATTACATATAGTATTTTTTTTTGAAGTTATAGGTTGTATTGCATATGCATTGGATTCTAAAAAATAGTAACATTTAAAAACTCATAATACATTTTATTGTTATTCAAATGTAAATTTTTTACCAGAATCACAACTATCTACTCTATCAGATTTATTTTTTATTTTCATGTTTGAAGAGGACTTTTTTACAATTGTGTCCTCAGTTAATGACGAATTTTCAATGATGACTTGTTGATGCCATGCCTTATCAAAGTTATCTATTTTAGAGTGTAAAATAAAATATTTTTAGATTAAAGGTAGGTAGGCAGTTATGCATTTATACAATTATTAAGCTCTTACCATAAATCTTATTACTAACAATTTGTATTCTATATGTTTTCCAATTTTGTAATGGATTATCTGCTTGCCTAAGAACACTGCTTGTAACTTTAGTTATTGGTGGCCATTTGCAAAATTGAGTACTTGAAGTATTAGTAGATTCAATTATCCAATTTGTTGGAACAACGTTATAATCCTTAGTGTCGGTAAATAGTGCCACAACCCATTTTGGAATAATCTATATAACAAAAAATATGTATTTATATATCTATATATTTGTGTATAATATATGATTTAGTAGGAATCAAAAATGTTAGGAAGAAAAGATCAAGTAATAAAAATTTTATTTATTAAATCTAGGCTGTATAAGTTAATAATTATTTTTAATGAATTAAGTCAGAGTTAAATTAGATAAAAGTAAGTTAAATTTTTTGAATAGAAGAAATAAGAAAGTAACTTAATTTAGTAAACATTATGTTAAACATGTAATTTTATATTTAATATTATAGATATATTTACTATTTAAATAAAACCATATTAAGAGGATTCTCACGTAACACACGTTCAAAATACGAGGGAAACCCCTTCACGTACTCCCAATAGTATATATTGTATAATCGTCGTAGGTTAAAGATTTTGATATGCAAACGATACGCATGTCTTGGCTGTTTGCTCTAAATCTTTGTCTAAATCAGGCCGCCATATATATGACCTCGCTATCTCTTTCATTTTCACTATTCCCAAATATGTACTATGTATTTCCTCCACTAATCTTTTCCGCTTTTTCCTCCTTTATGTGGTCTTTGTCGGTTATTCTAACAGCTCTTGTTGCCATTGTATGTGTTGTGAGCACTGTTGCTACCAGTTATTGGGAGCACCGTTGTCACAGTTGTTGTGTGCCGAGTTAAAATCTCTGTCACTTGTTGTATCGACCTGTTCGGTTGAGACCGTTGGGTCGAGGAATTTGGTAGTGTAAGGGTCCTGGTATGGCGAAATTACTTTACTCCGAAGACGTGAAAGTTAATATAGTAATATTGAGTCGGTTAATATATATATATATAAATATGAATTATCTTAGTGATAGAACTGACACTATGTGTGTTGTTACATCGGAACACGACTGTCGTCGCACATTCAAACACGACCGTACGACAGCGGTCACATATGCTTAGGTCAGCATACATACTGTATTTGGACAAGGGGTTCATGACACCCCCAGAGTTAAATGAAAGATCGCCCTCCTTACATTAAACAATTTTGGGTGATGATTTTCCAGTGTCTTCGGAATTTGTAGTTAATTCTATTTCATCATAAATTTTAGGTATCATCTCTGTTTCTATTTGTCTATATTTATTACAAAACAGATTCATAACCTTTAAATATATTAATATAAAATATATGCAAACACTGCTGACAGGAATTATTCTTAAGATATACATAATATTTTTGTCAAAGACTTTATTAATACAATATGCACAATTGGAAGTACGTGAAGGGGTTTCCCCCATATTTTGAACGTGTGTAATGTGACATTTGTAATTACCTTTTTTAACGATGACATGATGTAGTTCTAATCGTGTCGCGAAGTCTGTTGTTTGTAGTCAACGTTCGGGGGTTGAAAGTGACGTGTGAGCGTAGTATGGAAGAGCTTGTTTGTGATATTTAACAGTTGAAGTTGTTTTTCAAATGTTGAGAAAAGTTATTATTTAGATTACGGGAATCAAAACGCCATATCCCGCTCCGATCATCGGTTATGACACGTATGCTTGTCGCAGTCTGCTGATATATTTTTTAACGATTTCAAGTGAATTATTTTCACGTCTTTACGTTAATTCTTAGTAAAGTTGCAAAATGTAAGGAAAGGGTTGGACGACTTACGAGGTATTATTAAAAAATACTAGGACCTATTTGAAAACTGGCACATGTATACACGTTCCTACTTTTTGCTTCTTGTATAATTCTAAAAACAAAATAATAAAAACCTTTTATTTTTATATTTGTTTCAATATTTATTTCCTGTATATTTATTACAACCATATAAACTAGTAATACACATTAATGCACACTAACATTCAACATACTCTTACCTATTTGTATTTTTACAGGGTAGACTATGCTAAATAACTAAATAAGTAATTATTATGCTTATTTAATATATACAGTTATATACAGTATTACATTATAATAAATGATAACATTACTATCAAATTAAGGGAACTTAAAATATGACATCACTGGTCTGTACATTTTAAAACATTGTAGGGACAACTCTTAATAAAAATATTTCAATAATACGTTTGCAAACATCATATACACATCGCAGTGGGACGTTACATTTGCAATACAAATTGCATGTTCCTGGGATGTCTTATAACATGAATTGCACAGTGGGTAGTTTTATTATTACCATAAATTACGAGTATAATATATCATAAAAAACATAGCCTGTAACAGGACTAAATTAATCTCGTTTTAAAATTATTTTCTACTGTTTATGTTTAATCTTTAATATTGTCATTTTTATTTGCACAAATCATTTAACTATGGAAGATATGGATTTTAAAGATAAAATAATCCATATTATAATTTTAATTCTACGAGGAAAAATAATTTTATTTTATAATATAGTTGTTTGAAGAATATAATATAACATAAGAATATAATATAACCCCTTTAATTTATTACGAGTATAATAAATCACTAAATAATGAATTTATTATTTACATAAATCTATACGTTGTTCAACCAATTATGAAATTAATAACATGGTAGTCGTTTTAGATATATTTTCTGATCCGAATGAAAATTTTACATGGTAATTTTTCATCTAACAGGGATACAAATATAATTCGTTTCATGGTCTCACGAGTTAGTTTGTTTGCACTTATTCAATGATTTTATATAAAAAAAAATCTTTAAAATATTTTAATTACATTTTTGAATTTTCGTAGAACGTTTTGTATTTATAATTAATTATTATTCATTTTCATGAACAGATGGTTAAAATAGGTAGGCATTAGTCGTATAAGAATTTGAAATATAAAACATTTCCGTTTTGTTAGGTAAACTATACTATACTTGTTAGGTAAACTATACTATACTTATACTTGTGGTCTTAAGTTTTGAATAGATACAGTTTTTTTCTGTCAGTAGTCAATAAATTTTGTTTCCAAGAACATATTGTTGACATGTACTTTGACATTATTACAGTTATATTTTGCAAAAAAATAAATGATGTTGATAGTAAATGCAATAGGTTAAATTATTTTTTTATTTTATTAAACAGCACGATTTTCTTTCTTGAAATCATGCCCTAACAAGAAGAATATATAAAAATATTTTGATTAGAATAAAAGTATATTTCATTTATGTTTTTGTAAAATAACTTATACATTTTAGTTATCTTTTATTATCATATGTATTAAATTATTTATTTTAAATGTGTATATTATAATATTTACCTGACTAAAAATTGTAATATACTTGAAAATATTAAAATTTGTATGTGATATAGATTTGCCCAAACAGTGTAAAGGATTTCCAGGTGTAACCTATTTCGGCCATCGAATTTTCAAATTATCGGTTATTTGGATTTAGGAATGTTAATAATGGTTATGCGTAAAATATAATATTTGAGTTTTATAATTTTGTATTCAGTTTGGTTTTAATAATTAAATACGTTTCATTGAGTTTAACGAGGAGAAACTCGTATCTCGGGACATTTTATCCTTATATTATAACTAGACTCGTCGTCACAG
Organism: Schlechtendalia chinensis; assembly: GCA_019022885.1. NCBI lineage: Eukaryota > Metazoa > Arthropoda > Insecta > Hemiptera > Aphididae > Schlechtendalia > Schlechtendalia chinensis. Next base: position 13,476,645 of record CM032339.1, on the reverse strand, counting down.
TACCGTAAAATCCATTGATTAGAATTATTATTGTGAAAGATGTCGGTTATAATTTTAATACATGATGACATATAAATGTGCAATATTGCATAAATTAGTAAAATGTATGTGTGTGAACATTTTGGGAAAACGTATTTAAACATTATATCTGACGATTACTTTTAGTCTAAACGCGATCATGTGATTGCGTAATCATACCGCGTCATTTCCATATTCTCAGAGCTGTTCCTCGGCCGTCATACGTGCCCGGTGTCTAGCCTTCGAGAATTTTTACTACATAGATAGCTCCTGTTTATCTGCTACCACGTAATCGATCCCAACAGAAGAAACGGCCCGAGGGGCCGACCGGGATGAATAATATGTGCATAATAGTAATGGCATGAAAAGTATACAAAATAGTAAATACAAAATACTCTGCGTTGCATTCCGATCAGCAGTGAACTGATAGTGGTGGTGGTATGACTATAACGCGGCAGCGGTGGTATCAATGGGTGTGCGTGTGGGTGTATAATGTGGGCGTAACATAAAGCAAAATCGGACACGAAAAAAAAGTCGTATCCAACCCAAAAACATATTAATGTTAAAAAAAAATTGTATTGTTAACAAATTTTTGATAAATATAAAATTGTAATTTATTAAGATAATTTAAATGTATCTAAAAGCTAATGTGAAGTAAATTTTACAGAAAAATTTTTAAATTGAAACTTCAAGAGTCTTTTTAAAATGTGTTTTATTTTATACTAAATAAAAATAATAAATAACATGTAAAAGACTTGATAAGACTGGTATATACATATAATCAGTTTTCATTGAACCGTAAAAATTTTTTAAAAAAACTGAATGTACAATTTTTAAACTTTATTATTAAATATATATATATAAGAATTATTAACTTAATCTTAAATAACTAAAAATTCGTTGGACGAAACAGGCGCGCCCATTTGATCCACTTGTGAGTGGTACGGGTATACTATACTAACTATAGTGTACTCAGAATATAATGATATTTAAAAGGAAATTATTTTTTGGACATTTAAAAAGTACAAGATTCATATTTGATTTTACTGGCAGAAAGCCCGTAAAAGGTGAATATACTGCCATGGCTAATTACTATTAAATATAATTGGTATGTATTTGTCTTAGCCCAATACAAATTTGGTGCAGTCCGGTCTGGTCTTTACTTAAAATAGTATTGATCCAACCTAGTATAATAAAAATATTGGTCTGGTACGGTTCGCACTTAAATTTGTGATCGGTCATGTTAAGTTCGATATTATTCGATACAATTCAATTCAATCTGGTCATGACATGAGCAACGTTTTACTGGATAGATCCGGTCTGTAAAATTATGTATTGTGCGGAGCATTATACTAGGTTATAATATTATACGGATTTCGAGAAAAGTGTGTTGACGGACGAAGAAAAAGCACATATACCGATAAACCACTGAGTGGTTTGTAAAATGTTTTTGCGGTCAACAAATCATCTCCAGATGTTTGGTGATAATATAATATATATACGTACGCAGGAGACGAGTACTCGAAATCGATCGGTTTTACATTTACGTTGGTATTTACGTACGTACATAGTCAGCCTTTGGTAAACTACTTTATAAATGTTCCTGTTTAAATTGAATATACAAATTTATTGAATCTATATTAGAGATATTTTTTAATATGTTAATGTTGGTGTAAGTTCATGTTTTAAAAGATTCTTAACATCTATCATATTTTACTAATTGATTATGAATGTTACAAATTAGAAAACGTATTCGTGCGTACACGAAAACGGGTGAACAGAAATGAAAATTATCAGACTCCAGAACACCACGTTACGAGATCCGAGAAACTGCGGTCGTCGTTTGTCAAGTTCCTTCCTCCTTTACACACTGTGTACCATAATTAATCGGGGTCGGACGACAACGTGAGATGCGACCGCCGCAATTTCCGATTTCATTTTTTTCTTTCATTAAAACATTTACACGCTTTACGTAATAAATTCTATTTTTACATATATAATTGAAATGATTTTTGTAAAATGATATTAATGCACTATATTTCTGATGTATCGCTGCAAAATTCACATTATATGATTCAATGATCTATAAGTTGACGCGTTTAAATAAAAACACAGAAATTAACACGATTCTAAATGTGAACTCTTGTTTTAATATAATATACACACTGTCATGCTGCCGCTTCTTTTTTACGTAGTGATAAACGTCGTTTTTATGTATGAATAAATACATATGTACATACATATAGATATATATTAATTAAAGTCAATGATTATAGTAAAAAACCAAAAAAAAAATAAAAAATATAAGAGTTGTATTAAATTTGTCTATTTTACTACCGGATTCGACGAAAAGTTATCGTCAGGTATTAATGGAAAAAGAAAATACAATAATGTTATAATAATATTATTATATTTGATAATATAAAATATAATATATTATATATTTATATAATTTTTGTTTACGATATCCATTGCACTAATTAATTATAAATATACATATATATATATATATACTTACGTATATATTTATTTATATGTAAAAAAGATTTTTATTACTGCGAGTATAGATTTATAATTTTTAATTTTTTTCCATATTTTTTCTTGTTTTATATGTCTTATTTTATTTATCAAAGTAATAAAATTAATAATAACGTTCGAGTCAACAACAACAATAATATTAAAAATAATAATATTCGATACTAACCCTAAAAGTATCTTATTGCTATCTGCCGCATGCAGTTTGCGGGTTATTTCGTTTTGTTTTTATTCTTTATACAGAAAATTCTAATACGACTTGACGATACTGATATTACGGTTATTTCATTTGACTGTAATCAAAGATCGGTAAAGACTGCTGTTGTGGTCTTGTTGGGAAATATTTTTATTATAATAGTACTATATATATTAAGGTCGTAATAATGAAATTTATTATTTGTTTATAAAATGTTTTTTTTTTATATTTTACATTACTACTTTAGGGTTATTGCATTTCCTTGATATTTTCATCATATATCTCCATCAATTTCTAAGACTTCGACTACTTTCAGTTTTTAAATAATAATAAAAATAAAAATATAATAATAATAATAATAATAAATAATAATAATAATAATAATAATAAAAACACCATATTACAAATATATCCCACAAACAGTATATGAAAATTAAACTCACAAGCTAGATTACGACAGAACAGTGATTACAGATAAAATAATACATCACAATAGACCGGACATCACACTATAAAAAAGATAAACAAAAAAATATATACTTCATTGATAATGCAATACCAAACACGTATAACATTCACGAAACGTACACAAAGAAAATCCAAAAGTATACAGATCTGGCACAAGAATTACGACGTCTGTGGTAAATGAATAAAGTAAGAATAGTGGCCGATTGTACTTTCATCGACAGGGGTAATACCACGAAAACTACATAATAGCTTAAGAATACTAGGAATTAATCAATATACATATGTTACACTGCAAAAAGTGACAATTATAAATACAGTTCATACAATTAGAAAGTTCCTAAACATTGATATAATATAGAGGGAGACAATGTGAATGAATTTCAAATGGACAAATACGCCAAAACACAGAGGTTTTGAAATTACGTGCATTGAAGTCTTTCTATATAGTTTGTTATTCGGTGTATGTTAGTTTATTAAAACGTACATTTTATTTTCATTTTAGATTTTTTTTTATAAAACTATACTATAAATTTTACACTCCCTACTCATCGAGCAGTCATTTTGGATCATGAGCAGGTATTCTATAATGTCCAAGTTCATGACCATAAAATATTTTTAAAATCTAAAATGTCTGCTCGATGCGTAACGAGTGTAGACTATGTTTAGTATAGATAGTATAATGTAATTTTATATAATAATAGTTACGCTACTTTGGTATTAGTTAGCTATGATAGTTATGATTTTCCATTCCTTATAATTCACATAGGTTAGGCTAGGGTTCGGGTTACCTCAAAAATCTGGATTCGTAACACCACTAATAATATTACGAATTCCTAAATAAGAATGGATATTTTTGAATTTATACGCTAAAAATTATAACTTGTTCTTTAAACAAATAAATATTTTAAATTGAAAAATAAAAATGCCATTTTATTACAATGTGTTATCGTAATTTTAAAAAATTATTTTAATATAATGTGGATTAAAGTGAACGTGATAACGAAAAAAATTTTCATGTTTTTTATATAATAATTATGATTATTTTTATTTCATGTAAATGTAAATAATATTTATTAAAGTAGTTTTATTGACAGTCTCAGTATGAATAAAAATTAGTTATTACATGTTTTTAATAAATGTATAGAATAGAATATTATATTTGTATTATGCCTTACTTACTTTTATATATTAATTTAACAAAAAAAATAAATAATAATAATAATAATAAATATTTACGTTAATGCTCACAAATTCTAAAAAAGATTATATTAAATTTACATTTATAATTGTTTAAAAACTGTTTCTTAAAGTTTAATAATCATTTATCTATTCTTTAACATTTATAGTTTTATTGTATTATATTGTATTGTATTATTTATTGTAGTTTTAAGCACTTGAAATATTTTTTTCGTTTTTGTTGGCATAGATGATAAAAATTATAAATTATTATTTTAAATATTTATTTGTGGGTACCTTACTCGTCTTATAATTATTGCATTGAAAAAGTGGTTTTTCAATGTTTTCGAATAAAGATAACTGCCGGTTGTCTGTCATCAAATTTTGGAAGACAAAAAAATATTTATGACGTCTACTAACGTATGAGGACAACATCGCATAAAAGCTGTCATGGAAACCGAAGTTATTTGAAAGAGACGTTCCGGACATTTTAGATCTATTAAGTATTTCTGAAATGTTGTGTCAAAAAAACATTGTATCAAAACCATCATTTAAAATGTTAATTGATAGAAATTGATAAAAGTACTGAAAAATGAAATAAAAAATGAAAAACAACTTAAAAAGATAAAACATTTTCCTAAAAAACTAAAAATTATAAAAAGTCCAAAGAAAGCGAAAATAAAGTTTTAAAAACAATTTATTGTTACATAATTCAAACCTTGTGTTAAGAAAGCTTCGTTTTACCATAAGTTTAAAAAAAAATTTACTTTCCCACCAATTCACATCCTTATTGTTAAGTAATTATTTTCTTGAAATTTGAAAACATTATTAAAATATACACTTAACTATTAATAAAGGTACGTATTAAAATATTGTGTAATTTATAGTTATATTATTATGTGTATATATATATATATATATATATTAAGCTGGGTGTTATTCATATTTTTTTTCTGATTGTTCAATCTAATTTTAATTTGATAATGATTTCTGAATAATCCAAACATTTTATGAAAATAATATACAATATTATTTACAATTTATGTAACGATTATTTATTTAGATAATATGATATTTTATGTTGTAAGTTAAATATCTTTATGTGTGAAACTTGTCAAAAAGTTAGCTACCTACATATATATATATATATTTATTTATTGTGTATGTTAATAATATGATAGCTGTGGGGGGGAGAAAAGTCACCAATGTAAAACGATGTCATATATGTGTATTTATAACAACACGATGTGCTGAAGTTTTGTAAACTTAACGATCAGATGAGAATGACACAGTTTAATTGTTATGAAAAATAAATAAATATCACCTAATTCAGAGAGAGAAACATTCAAAAAAGTTCGATCAGATATAAAAAAAATAGTTAATGAAAATCTCATAAGTTTGCTTGGTTTGACTACAGAAAGCAGTAGAAAGTGATGTAAATTATGGTCAATCGTCAATTTTGGAACCAAATATTAAGTACATAAAAATCTGTTAGCAAAAGTTGTTTGCCACTATGTTTATTATATTTGTTCATGTTGTATAACGTTTTAGAATCAACTGGACACTTTTTGAATAAGAATATAGGACACTTGCTGCTTCTTATCTATTATATTCTATATCTATATAAAAAATTATATATCTAGCTAATATATCCAATTAGAAAATTGGCGTGGTCAGTAAATTGTTGAACATTAAAATTGTATTCTACCAATTTCTGTAAACGACTTGATTGCACTTTACTCGTTTTAAATAATTTAATATATTCTGAACAATTATAAATTATTTAAATTTTTCTTATTGATTTTCTATTCAAAAATATTTTATCTCGTCAAAAAATGATTTAACTACTCTGGAATAATCCGTTTAATGTTATAAGTAGTATGCTTTAGAAACCAAAACATGTCGAAATGTGCTATCGTTGTAAAAAAATTGAATTCAAACGTCCAAAAAAAAAAAAGTGTACAACGTCCAGTATTTAGTTAATTTACTTACTATTTTGGAAGACAGCGCAGGGCGATCGAAATATTATTTACGTTACGAGAAAAAAAATAAAATTATTATATGATCCTGGTGGTGAATTCTCGAGATTGCGAGCTTGTGTTTGCGAATGTTCGTTACCGTGAATGGACCACCGCGACTGAATGTGCAACTGCAGTCGTCGGCCGTACAGTGCGCGACGTCTTCAAGTTGCAACAATAAAATTGACAGTATATTATTGTCGTAGGGTGAGGGGGTCGCGTACGGCCCGGATTTGCGACCACCCTCTCAGATTCTCACCAGTCCGGGTTTCCTCTATCGTCAACGGCTAGTACTACCTTTACATCATCGATAACAAATTTCTCTAGCGTTCGTTTATACATCAAATTGATTTAATTAATTAAATTACATTTGATTTAATTTAGTTGTCGGTGTGGAAATATTAATCTATTAACTATTTTTTTAGTAGTCGTTTTCACATGTAATACGAATGTTTATTATACCTGTATATTTATTCCGTTTAATTACCATCAGTGCGGAAAATACTTTTTTGTCTTTTACACATTACATCCCAAGTAACACATAAGCATTCATAAAATATTCTTTGGTTATTCAAAAAGAATATAACGAATATACATAGATTATTCTTCATTTATCAATTCATCATCTATAAATAAGCATAGAATGTCCAAAAATCCCCAAAGTTTTCTATGAATATTCTTTTAGAATAATTTAAGAATATCCAGTAAGAACATCTATATCATCTCTTATAATATTCATGTATTAATTATTTAATCATCATAATTGGTTATTCTCATAATAATAAACATATATTTGTATGGTCTCACAAATCTTTATTCATTATATGATCTTACAAATAATTAATAAATTAATCTTAAAATATTTTAAGATAAACATAAATTATATAATTTATCTTTATTATGAACATTATATTCAATTGCATTATAAATAAATAACAATAGGTAATATTCAGATACATAATGAAATATATTAATTTTACTTCAAACAAAAAAAAACATGCATATAAATCCTTAGTATTATTATAAGTTTGAGTAATTATTTATCTTTAAATTTTAAATTATTATTACTTTAAATTATTATTATTTTAAATAACTATTAATTAATAAAATTTTGAGTTTACATACTTGTAAGCAATGATGACAAAATGGTTTTATTAAATGCTTTTTTGTTATTTTTGTGACCAGTATAACTGAATGTTTTGGCAAATTCATTAGTTATTAATTTTCTTAATACACGCCTTATAAATTCATTTAAACTAGATCCTCCAATTAAGGATAACATTTAAAACGAAACCTAGGTTTAAATAATTTATTATTTATAATTAAGATCCAATCCTCTTAAGTACCATTTTGGTCACAAAAGGGACCTTAAGAACTACAAATTTTTAAAAAAAATGAATCATAATAATTACACTATTCGGTACATACTGTTTTATCACGTAAAATGTTGTTATTGGTCAATGTATGTTATAATTCATTTAAAGGTTCTTCATTGGATACTGGTAGAATTTTATAAATTTGATCTAACTCATGATCGGATGATGCATTTGAAGGGAGTTGACCAGTAGCTAATTTTTCTTTTATATCATTTATCATCATCATCATTATGTGGAGATACTCTCCATGTTCTTTACTTCTAGCATTTAATGTTACTAGCTGTCTCATAATTTGTGAGTAAATTTTTATTTTAAAAGTAAAACAGATTTTAAGTAAAAATAATTTATGTGTTAACACAGAAGTAATTCAGATAAAAGATCATTTTAATAAATTTAAAGGAAATTATGAATTCATAAAATGTACATATATATAAATTGATAATAATTATTATAATAAGTGTTTTAAAAGATTTTTTCAAACCTGAATCGTTGGTTTTCTTTTCAACTAATGAATTTAAAAGTTTTTCAGGCGACACGTTCTCATTTTGAAAATCAATAACCATTACTTTCGACTGGTTTATAGCTAAAAAAGTTTATTCAACAGAAATTCAATTTAGAATATTTTATTTTAGAATTAATTTATAGTAACATTATAATAATATTATTTAAAATACTAGGTATTTTATTAAAATGAATTTTTATTATTTTAGAATAAAAGTAAATGTTCAAAATATATATATACACCTTTTACTATGCCCTATCGGCACTAATTGGCTTCGACTAATGTAAGCCATCGACGTTATCAGCTAATTAATTTTAGTTATAACGTTCGAGAAATTTCAACCGCGGCCGCCGCGTGAGCAGTGCGCGCCAAAGCGTACGACCACGCGCATTCATTTTCGTCAATGGACTATGCCCGTGAAGTTAGCCCCTCCCACTTTGTCCGATCAACTCCAAACCGATGTCAATATTTAGCAAATTAATTGCAAATAATTGCAAATTGGTTTTTAGAATTTGCAAATCAAAATTCTATTTTTGGCGAATTTTTTAAGATTTTTGGTCAGCCTCCCCTCACTTTGTCCGATCGACTCCAAACCGATGTCAATATTTAGCAAATTAATTGCGAATAATTGCAAATTGGTTTTTAGAATTTGCAAATCAAAATTCTATTTTTGGCGAATTTTTTAAGATTTTTGGTCAACTGCGGTAAACTACGGTATACATTTAAGTATTTATTTTATTAAATAATAATAATTATACATCTATACGTCATCGAATAAAGTAGACCTAATTCAGTTTCTAATTCAGTTTAAATAATTATGTATTAACATATTTAAGTAATAATAGTACATTAAATCTTTAATTCTTAAAGTTATATTATATTTTCAATTCTTATTTAAATGTTATCACTACGTAGATACTTTAATCATAACTGAAATTATACAAATTTAATATTTGTGTTTCTACAAATTATTTAGCTTAGCCATTAATATTATTAATATATTATATTGTACATTATGTTTGTCCTGTTCGACGTTTTTTTTACGTGCAAGATTATTATAAGTCATTAGTAATTTAATTATACACGTATATACTACAGGTATTCACGTGTGTGAAGTTGGCCCACCCACTTCAAGGTGTAAACTTCAAACCTACACTAATATTTTGCGAGTTTTTTGCGAGAATTTGCGTGTCCATTTTCAGAATTTGCGAGTCAGTCATTACCGAGTAAAAAACAAAAGTACCGAAGGGTGGGCCAACTTCACGTAGCCCACCCACTTTGTCCTAGAATTTCAAAATTTGTATCAAACGAAAGCTTTTAATTTGCGAGAATTTGAGAGTTCATTTTCAGAATTTGCAAGTCACCCCTCCACTCAGCAATCCAATTTTTCGACCGTGAAGTTGGCCCACACACTTTGTCCTTAGAACTTCGCAATTTGTATCAAATGAAAGCTTTTAATTTGCGAGAATTTTCGAGTCCATTTTCAGAATTTGCGAGTAAGCCCTTTAACCAGCAAACCCATTTTTCAACCGTGAAGTTAGCCCACCCACTTTGTCCAAGAACTTCGCAATTTGTATCAAACAAAATCTTTTAATTTGCGAGAATTTACGAGTAAGTCATTACCGAGTATAAACGAAAACCCAAATGGTGTGCTAATTTCATGTACCCCATCCACTTTGTTCTAGAATTTCAAAATTTGTATATATGTTAAAAACATTATGTATTCTTAATGAATATGCGTATTTTTAATGTTTAATCTGACTTCCAGTTTAATGAAATATTTATAATTGAATTATTGTATTATTATTATTATTATTATGATTTTTAAATAAAGTATTTATAAAAAATTATATTGAAAATAATTGGGTAAACTCAGTCAAATTGGCACTCTGTAATTTAAAAAAATATGTGCATATATTATATATGCACAATTCAAAACATTTTCTTTCTTTTATTACGAACGTAATTTTTATACATTTTTTTATACAACGTTATATTTTGGAAATAATATACTATTATATTATAAGAAGTTCTGTAAAACCCACGTGTATTAACGTTTACCATTGGTTCCACGTCGACGCCGCTGTCTTCCCGCCATCGGATATCTATTATTATCCAGGGTTTTTTCGAATATAATAAATTGATTAGCGGTCACGACTCGCAAAGAGAATTGTGTTATGCTATGACTTGGGCATTGATGTTGTATGGATAGTATATTATTGTATTTTGTTATTTTATTATTTTGTTTAAATTTTAAATTTATACTGTGTCATTCGTGTATATTATATTCATCGTATATGTGTTATATTTGCATGGTTAGTGTACCCAAATCCGAACATTTAAAAGAGTTTTACCAATAAATGACTTCAAACCATTGATTTATAATCAATACTTCAAACAAATAACAAAAAAAGAATAATATAACAACATCAAAACAATTTAGTAAACATATTTTCATTGAATTTGACATTTTTAATATATCTATAAAAATTCATGAAATACCAAAAACATTAATGAAGAAGTAATTAAAACACATTTTATAAATATTTTTATTTATATATGGTGCTATTTAGATGCTACTTTGGGTTTTTTATTACAGGTTTACACTTGTAGCTACCATTGATTTTATATCTGGCAATGATTATGTAATCTACATTTACATAGCTGTTAAAAATATATGGGAGCTTCATAATGATCTGGCTCAAAAAATTACTATAGTACAAAATGAAAGTTTTGTATTAAATCCTCATATGCTAATATATGCACAAATATAACACAGTATTACAATAAAATTATTTTAATGTATATTGTGAATTAACATATTTTAAATTAGTAATTTGTAACATTTTTTGTTTAATTGTCTTTATATATATATGTATATTTATAAATACTTAATAAATAATTGAATATGGATAATAATAAAAAAGGAATAATATATAATATTTTTCAGAATTATAAATATTTGTGGATACTATAGTAATGAATTAAAAATTTTAAGCATCTTTAACTTATTTTTACTATTAATACATTTTTAAAGTAAAGAAGTAATATTATCTATATTTATTGTATTTTAATAAATAAAAATAGTTCTTTATAAATCAAATAAAGATAGTTTGTTTTTATATTTAAATGTTTAAAAATGTACGTATACCTTAATATATTAGAATTCTATACTGATATCGATTAATGAGATATAGGAAAACCATAACCATTCGTGCACAATTATATATGGGAAAAAAATTTATCTCTAAGAATTAAAAAGTATCAACATGTAAAGAAGGTCAACATATTATATATAGCACGTTACGGATTTATTGAAGAATCCAAATTGATATTTTATAGTTATATAAATATATATTTGCACACTGCACGAATTATATGGATTGACACAATGAAATGAAAAGTGAGGTGTTAAAACAATGGTTCATTCAATTTTTGAATGACATTTAAGAAATTCGATAAATGTTGAGGAAAATGCGAATTTCTATAGTTACGAATATTTTGGTATAAGTTTCTTAAATTCTAGGACGATATAGTGAAGTTAACCCACCATTTGAGTTTTCGTTTTTACTCGGTAACGATGTACTCGTAAATTCTTGCAAATTAAAAGTTTTTGTTTGATACACATTGCGAAGTTCTAGGACAAAGTGGGTGGACTAACTTCACGATTGAAAAATGGGTTTGCTGGTTGAAGGGGTTACTCACAAATTCTGAAAATTGACTCGCAAATTCTCGCAAATTAAAAGCTTTCGTTTGATACTAATTTCGAAGTTCTAGGACAAAGTGGGTGGGCCAACTTCACGATCCAAAAATGGGTTTGCTGGGTGGAGGGGTGACTCGCAAATTCTGAAAATGGACTCGCAAAATCTCGCAAATTAAAAGCTTTCGTTTGATACAAATTTTGAAATTCTAGGACAAAGTGGGTGGGCTACGTGAAGTTGGCCCACCCTTCGGTATTTTTGTTTTTTACTCGATAATGACTGACTCGCAAATTCTGAAAATGGACTCGCGAATTCTCGCAAAAAATTCGCAAAATATTAGTGTAGGTTTGAAGTTTACACCTTGAAGTGGGTGGCCAACTTCACATACGTATCAAATTATTTCATTATGACCAGAATCTTAGTGGTGTGTAGTTAAAATTCGGTTTGGTTTGGTTTGGAGTCGATCGGACAAAGTGGGAGGGCTGACCAAAAAGCTTAAAAAATTCGCCAAAAATAGAATTTTGATTTGCAAATTCTAAAAACCAATTTGCAATTATTTGCAATTAATTTGCTAAATATTGACATCGGTTTGGAGTCGATCGGACAAAGTGGGGGGAGGGGGCTAACTTCATGGGCATCGATATCGGGTTTTCTTATTACAAACCAACACTTATTATTTTAAGGCTGGTTCACATAGACGCGCCTTAAAAAGGCACGAAAAATGTTGAATCCTCGTGTGCTTTAATGTGTCTTGATAAATTACTTTTATTGGTGTAGGTTTTTGTACACATAGTACAGTTAAACATGTTGGTATTAAAATAAAAAATTAACTTGAAGAAAAAATAGTTATAATATTTTTTTCTGGAATGTGTTCACTTTTTAAATTGTATAACACGAAAGACTGCTGTAAACAGATTGATTTGAAATAAGTATTATATTTATTTAAAACACTCGTTATAAATATTTTTATCTTGTCGAGTAGTGTTCTCGCCCTTCCAGTGAAAATAACATATACAATCTGAATTTCAAATATTTTGTTCAAAGATTACACACACCAACAATATATACGTACATATTATACAATAAGACATCATGTTTTGATCGGCGGTGGTGGATGTGGCGGAGTGAGACAGGTGTTTGACGTTGAAGGCATGGTGGGGGGGAGGACTCGTGCGCGAGAAAAGGGACGGGAGGACGTTTAGGTTTGTAAACAGTGGCATCGGCGGCGGTGGCGGGGTCGCGTCACGGGCGGAGATATCTCGGCTCGGCGGGTGGTCGTAAGACGTTCGGGTGTATCGGGCTGACGAAGGAACAAGCGTGACGGCTGGTGGTGGGCGGGCGGGTGTCAAAATGATTTTACGGTGAGCAGTGGTGGTGGGGGGTTGCTGACACCGAAGCGCCGTCTACGCGTCGTCGTATGGTGTCCAGTAGACGATCTTGGTGTCCAGGAGAAAATCACGGCGTGTGTGTGTGTGTGTGTGTGTACGATGAAAAAAGGGTTTAATCACGCGATTACACGACACATTATCCGGGCGTATCGACGAATCGTTCAATTATACCGGTGGAAGAGTTAATCGAGGTGGAGGAGTTAATCGAGTAACTGACGGTGAACGCGTGTGGAACGATGATGATTAATTAGGTGATAATTGATCAATTATCAAAGGTTAATTGAGGTTAATTGGGGTTAACTAAGGTTTATTTGGGGGAAATTGATCAGTTATCGAAAGATTAATTTGAGGTTAATTGGGGTTAATTTAAGGTCAATTAGGGTTAATTGGGGTTAATTAAGGTTAATTGGGGTAATTGGATTAATTTAGATCAATTGGAGTCAATTGGGGTTAATTGAGGTAGTGGGCGAGGGGGTGAAAGATTTGGGAGGATTTGCGGGGGAACCAGAACCACTCTTTTATACCTACTAATGTCATATCCTTTTTGTAAAATATTGTTTTATAAAAAAAAATTAACAGCTTTTTAAAAAAATGAAAAATTTAAAACACTGTAACTTCTACGTGCGTGAAGTTGCCCCCCCCCCACTTTGTCCTATCGTCTCCAAACCGGTGTCAATATTTTGCAACTAATTTGCAACTTTTTGCAACCTCAAAATTAAAATTTGCAACTTCATACTTACACCAGAATTGAGTAAACAAAATGGGGGGGCTAACTTCACGCAGCCCCCCCACTTTGTCCTATCGTCTCCAAACCGGTGTCAAAATTTTGCAACTAATTTGCAACTTTTTGCAACCTTGAAATTAAAATTTGCAACTTCATACTTTCACCAGAATTGAGTAAACAAAATGAGGAGCTAACTTCACGTAGCCCCCCCTACTTTGTCCTATCGTCTCCAAACTGGTGTCAATAAAAACAAAAACAGAAATTAAAAATTAAAACTAATACAAGCTGCCCAACGTATTATTAAATATGGAAAAGCCGAAATGAAAAAAAAGTCACATTAATTTATAAATAAGATAATAATTAATAATTAAAAGTTAAAAAAAATATTTAAATATTATATCAAGAACACTATACATTTTTTGTAAATTTTTTCTATAATTTGTAATTTAATAAAATATTATACATAAATTCATATTGAAAAAATTTTTTTTTGTAAAAATGTTTTGTATCTTACGGTAAGATGCGAGCCGCATAAGTCTATGACGTGAGCCACAGTTTGGCCAACCCTGATATATAAATAAATAAATTATATATATATAATTTATTAATATTAATAGTAGTATACCAGAACTCTTATTGATGGAATTTTTTTTGAAACATAATTATATATTAATGTATTATTATGCTAATATTGAAATATCAGATATTCCAAAACAATCTGCATATAACTATAATATTGTAGTTCATATACAATCAAATAAATTTAAGGTCTAATCAATTAAGTATTTGTAATTATTATTTATTTTTAAAAATTTAGCTTTAAAATGTTTAATATAATTTTAAACATTATTTTGTAAACACTTTTATCATTATAAAATTGTAAAAACAAAAAACAAAAACCGATATATTTTAATTTTTTTTTTATTTCATAATTAATAACTCGTTTTATAATTTAACTTAACTAACCTAGTTTTTTTTCTTAATAAATTACTTTTTAATATAAATAACCAAATGAGGATTTACTTTCGCATATCTCTAATTTGATTTTATTATTTTTTTTTGAAGATCATTGTGTATTTCCCAATTACCATAAATTCTTTTTATCATAGCAACATAATGATCAAATTCATAGGAAACCACACCATAAAATACAAATCTGAAAAGAAATAATTTATATGAAATATTAATATTAATATAATATTAGGTAATTAAATACATATTTTACGATTAATAGAATATAATACCTTTTATCAATTATACGTAACTCTTCAGGAAATTAATTTAATAGAAATTTACGTGAATTTGCAAATACTTCAGTTTCAATGAAGAGATGATCTTGAATAAGTCGTGTGGATGTCAATATTCCATTGCATTTTTCTTCAGTACAGGAGTAAGACATAGGTTGAATATATTGATTTAAATCTACATTTATATTCTTAAATCCTTCGTGAAATCTTAATATAATCGTAGGGCTAGGTAAACTCTTTTTAGCATTATTACAAATTTTTTTAGAATATCTTACTTCTTCTATAGCTGATGGAGCATCATATAAAAGTTTTAAAATAATATAAGTGACGTTGCATCTAGCGTCAATAAGTTTAACATTTGTTATTCCATCAACTTCATTAAAAATATTTTTTAAAATATGAAGTCGCTTTAAATATATTGTTTTTGAACATCCATTAATAGCCAAGTCCTTACAAAATAACAATAATTCGTTTTTTGTCGAATCAATGAAGTTTTTATATATGATATTATCAACATATGCCATAGTTATGATAGCCGCAACTGAGTCGAATGGGCATGTGTTATGGAGTAAATACCTCTGTTTTAATATTTTTAATGGAGTTATTATAATATTACCATTAACAATTAAACTGTTTGAGTTTGATCGTGTGCATTGCTTTCTCAATATATGTTCAATTTCTGGTACTGGATCCATATATGTTGTCAATCTTGGTTTTTTTTTTCTAATTGTTTTTTTATTAAGATCTATTGCGATTTCATTGGTCTCTCCTAAACCTCGCCAATTATCAAATGCATATATTTCTTTTGTCCCTTCTGATACATCAGAATCACTTGATGTAATTAATTTTTCTAAAAATGGCTGTTTTTTTACGATTTCTGCTTTTATATTTATTGTATTATATTTATCTTCGGGTATATTTTCATTTATTTTCATCATCAAATCTGTATTTCTTAATTGTTTGCTTCTAAATAGTATTGCATTACTCTCAATAGCTTTAAGATGTTTTATTACAAATCTATCGATTGTCATTGGCTGCATTTCATAACGAAGTATTTTTCGCTTTAATTCACTAAAATCGCCTTCTACTGATGCCGAAGTTGAAATAGGGTAAATTGAATGGTGCGGTGTTTTCATAAGGCTTGTCCATAAAGGAAAATCTTTACAAATATGTAAAACATCTTTCACGAGGTTGGGTGCCCAGTATCCTGATAAACTTGATCCTATGACTTTTGAATTATTATAACTAATTTGTTTAATATCCCTTAAAAATTCACCAATACCATCAGATATGTCATCTTCCTCATCAGCACTGTATTCGTATTCATTTTCATTGATTGTTTGTTCTTCTTCTTCGTTTATAATTTCATTAAGCTTATGGCCTTCTATTAATTTTAAAATCATATTTTCACTAGCTTCTGATGGAGTTATACCCAAACATTCGTCAAATCCATTTGTTTCGCTTATCATTGTAGTCAAAAGTGCTATAAGTATCATTTTAAACTCATCAATTTTACAAGAAGTAATTAATAGCCGTAATCCTCTAACATAAAATTGTTTAAGCTGGTAATTTTTAATACCTGCTAAATTTTTGTTTCGACAAAATATTTTAATAATATGAGCTACGTCTACACGAACATAACATTTAGGTAATGATTTTTTATTTCCCATTAATATTTTGAAGCACTTTTCTGCATATGAGCGTAAAGTACAACCATTACAGAATGCTCTTGTTATAGCTCCTAAAAGAGCTGTAGAGTAGTCACATACAGTTTCATTTGGAATTTTGATTCCAGATTTTAACCACCGAGCAAGCCAATTATATATTGTAAGTGTGTCTTGTCTCTCTGAAATCATTTGGCTGACGGATATTTGACCGTAATCTGTACTAACAACAGCTTCATATAGAAATAAATGACTGGATATTAAATTTAAAGATGAACGTTTAATCCTCTTTACCAAATCACCAGTTGCGTCAATGGATAGTCTACAATAATTTTTAGTTATGTCTTTGTAAATAATGAGTTGGTGTATACTCCAATAATGAACCAATATGGGATCGATACCTATTGAATGAATAGAACCACTAAATTGTGAATTATTCTTAAACTCAATCAACGATTTAATTGGACACGTTTCAGTAATTCTTAAACTTTTGTCTTTATACTCTTGTTTTGTTTTACGCAAAATTTCTTTTTTATATAAATTAGGCGGGGATATTTGTCCAAATTCCATTTTAGAAGTATTATTACGCCTCCAATTACTTGCTAAATCTGTTGCAAGTTCTTTACTAATTAATTGACGTTTTGTTCCTTTCAGAGGTCTTTTAGTTACGTGTTGTAGTTCTTGGCCTCGAGTATCTTTTGCTAGCATGTTTATAAAAAGAGGTTGTCCAGGTTCAGGCTGTTGCCTAATCCAACCAAATAACTTACAACCTTTATCTTTACATATAGCCTCAAACTCAATAAAATTTTTGCTACGTGTAATATCAGAATTTACTTTAGCCCTCTTATATATAAAATTACAAGGGAAATTGTATTTGTCCAACTACGCATCGTTAATAATATCCGACCATGTGTTTTGTTTTAGTACGTTATACATTCGACATTTTTCTTTTCGTTTATAAGAAACGGTTATTGGTTCAAATTCAAGATATTTTTGATATGAAATCAATAATTCAAACTTTGTTTTTTCATCTGTTCCGTCGTCAGATTTATTATTATTTTCCTCGTTATTTGTTTTATCTTCTGAACTCTCACTTTCACTGATAATATTATTATCAAACGTAAAAATATTTAATAATTTTTTTAATTTCGTCTGATAATTGTGACGATCTTGATAAACAGAAATATACAGGGTTTTTGAACTAAGTTTATTTCCTAACTGCTGAGCAATTGTCCACACTTCGTCCGTATATGGCTTCAATATACTTTCATTAAACAAATTCCATTTATTATCTTCTAATACTTTATACACATCATCAGTATCTATTACTGATTTTCGACCTCTGGTACTTTTAGCCTATGAACAACAGTTTTATATAAAAAAATAAAATAAAATATTTTCTGAAATATTATATTTTAAATAATATAATATTTATTTATTATAATATAATAATTTAAATGTTAGAATACTCGGTTAGCTAATTTAATGAAAATTATTTACAATTTAAAATAAAAATTAGAGAATAAAAAGAAATTTTTAACGCCTCTCAACCCATTAAAAAAAAATCTACTGTAATAAAAAATTGTATAATTCATTTTTTATTATTTATTTTTTTTAAAAAGAATTGTATTCATATAAACACAATTAAATATTATAATAATTTGTCGAACCTTTTTCGAGAGGACTTGCTAAACATTTAGGAGGTCATATTCATACACAGAGATTGGGGATGTTTATAGCTCCGAGGAAGGAACAGGCGCGCAATCAGAATTTTTTGGGGGGACTCCCTCCGGGAGAGCTAACTTACATATTTTCATATTTTCTCTTACACACAATTAAACAATGACCAGTAATTTTTAATGTATAAGTTTATAAAAAATTTAGGAGGGTTCTTGCCCCAAAGAAGGGCCCCCCCTTGAGTGCGCTACTGGGAAGGAAATATAATGTACATTTTTTTACATCAATAATAAGTAGGCAAAAAGTATTAAATTATATAACGGTAGTTTTTTAAATTTTATTTTACCCTCCCTCCTTGGGTTTCTGTGGGCACCTTTGCTCACCTCCCACACCTCCCATTAAATTTTTTAATGAATTATACATACACACTTGCAAATTTTTATTTTTATAGTTCAACAAAATTTAAATTTAAAATAAATAACATGATATAGGTATATAGTATAAGTTTTTTTATTTTAAATTCTTTTGGAAATTTTAATAAAACAATTTATAATTATGATAGTTGAAAACCATTTTTATTATAGTTTTAATATACAACATAATATAATATAAACATTAAACATCTCCTCATAATATGAATAGTAGGGGAAAACCTGATGCCTATGAAGTTAGCCCCCCCACTTCGTCCGATTGACTCCAAACCAATGCCAATATTTAGCAAATTAATTGCAAATAATTGCAAATTGGTTTTTAGAATTTGCAAATCAAAATTCTATTTTTGGCGAATTTTTTAAGATTTTTGGTCAGCCCCCCACTTCGTCCGATTGACTCCAAACCAATGCCAATATTTAGCAAATTAATTGCAAATAATTGCAAATTGGTTTTTAGAATTTGCAAATCAAAATTCTATTTTTGGCGAATTTTTTAAGATTTTTGGTCAACTGCGGTAAACTACGGTATACATTTAAGTATTTATTTTATTAAATAATAATTATTATACATCTGTACGTCATCGAATAAAGTAGACCTAATTCAGTTTCTCAGTTAAATAATTATGTATTAACAACATGACATTTTAACAGGAATACATAACTAATTTCATATTGAACGTAATTTCATATCTTAGAACGGACTGGGCCGGCAGGATACCGGAAAAAATCCCGGTGGGTCGTTGTTTGTATTAATGCTCGTAGCTCGTATAACATATATTAATATATATTATTGTGTATATATTTATATTATCATAGAATTACAATTTGTTTTCATACTTTTAAAAACATATTATTCCATATTATCTGTAATTTTTCATTAAACTTATTTACAATACAACAAAAAAAACCTGAGTTTTAATTCGAATTTTTGTTTGTGACAATTTAACGAGAGAAAAATTTAACATATAGATTATATTAGGTATATAATCGATTTAATATGCGGGTTTCAGGATATTGACAATGACTGTTGGCTAAAATAATATTGATATTGAATATGGAAGTTATTATGGTGATTTACAGTAATATGGTGTGATACGAAATACGAACTACAAACTACTCTACAGCCGAAGGAAACAAAAATTTTTCGTTGTTATAAATTTATATTTTAAAGTTTCATTTTTGTATTATAATAATAATAAAAGTAATAAAATGATTGTTAAATTATTAAAATAAAAATGATCATATTAAAATTGATTATATTATATTAATATGTAAGCATATATATAATTATATTTATTAACCTTTATTATATTAGTTAAGAGTTAAGTTATAACATTTTTGTTATTTGAACTACTATGTAGTTGGGTTTTACAATTTTTGGGCCGAAAATTGATCAAGGGTCGTAAAAATTGAGGAGTTTCCGGGTTGAAATTTAGTTTCAGTTCGTCTTTGGTTATGATTTCATATTTCAATATCCATTTAGTCACGACGTCCTTGTGGTAAACCAAGCTATAAATCCCTTGAAAATTATCAAATTTAAAAACAAATTGTTTTTGATAATTTTTTATTGGTCTGTTTGTTACTGATTTCAAATTTCATAATTTGAAAATAACAAATTAAAAATTGTTAATTTGTGAATGAAAAGGTTAATGTAAAAATAAGTACGTTTATAAACAAATTACGAATATAATAGAACTAAAAAAATAAATAATTTGTAAATTGTAGGTCTATTGTATTATATATCATAATAAGTTCTATTTATTAATGGACAAAATAATAATTAAACAATTTAAGCAAAGTACTTACCATTTTCCAAGTAAAAACACGTAATTTTAAACTAAATAATTTAATTATGTAAATATATATATAAATTAACGCAGAATTTTAACTACACACCACTAAGATTCTGGTCATAATGAAATAATTTTATGTGGTAATGTAGTCGTTGATCGATTAATTAAATTTAATTCTATTTTTACAAATTTGAAAAACTCCCAAAATCCTCAACCGGTGGTGGCGAAGACAGCGATTTCCTGTAGTATATACGTGTATAATTAAATTACTAATGACTTATAACAATATTGCGCGTAAAAATAATGTCGAACAGGACAAACATAATGTACAATATAATATATTAATATATTAATGGCTAAGTTAAATAATTTGTAGAAACACAAATATTAAATTTGTATAATTTCGGTTATGATTAAAGTATCTACGTAATGATAAAATTTAAATAAGAATTGAAAATATAATATAACTTTAAGAATTAAAGATTTAATGTAATATTATTACTTAAATATGTTAATATGAAATTAGTTATGTATTCCTGTTAAAATGTCATGTTGTTAATACAAAATTATTTAACTGAGAAACTGAATTAGGTCTACTTTATTCGATGACGTACAGATGTATAATAATTATTATTTAATAAAATAAATACTTAAATGTATACCGTAGTTTACCGCAGTTGACCAAAAATCTTAAAAAATTCGCCAAAAATAGAATTTTAATTTGCGATTTCTAAAAACCAATTTGCAATTATTTGCAATTAATTTGCTAAATATTGGCATTGGTTCGGAGTCGATCGGACAAAGTGGGGGGGCTGACCAAAAATCTTAAAAAATTCGCCAAAAATAGAATTTTGATTTGCAAATTCTAAAAACCAATTTGCAATTATTTGCAATTAATTTGCTAAATATTGGCATTGGTTTGGAGTCGATCGGACAAAGTGGGGGGGCTGACCAAAAATCTTAAAAAATTCGCCAAAAATAGAATTTTGATTTGCAAATTCTAAAAACCAATTTGCAATTATTTGCAATTAATTTGCTAAATATTGGCATTGGTTTGGAGTCGATCGGACAAAGTGGGGGGCTGACCAAAAATCTTAAAAAATTCGCCAAAAATAGAATTTTGATTTGCAAATTCTAAAAACCAATTTGCAATTATTTGCAATTAATTTGCTAAATATTGGCATTGGTTTGGAGTCGATCGGACAAAGTGGGGGGGCTGACCAAAAATCTTAAAAAATTCGCCAAAAATAGAATTTTGATTTGCAAATTCTAAAAACCAATTTGCAATTATTTGCAATTAATTTGCTAAATATTGGCATTGGTTTGGAGTCGATCGGACAAAGTGGGGGGGCTAACTTCATAGGCATGAAAACCTGTGCAATGTGCATGTACAACAGTCTATATAAATATATAATGTTTGGTATAATACAATAATTAGTATAAATAATATTTGGTATAATATAATAATCTAATAATATTTTTGAAAATTCCACCTAATAATGAAATTTGATGTTGTCAATTGTTAAATTATATATACGAATATAGAATGCCCACTGATAATTTTATATGTACAACGGTACAAGTACAAATCATAATCCAAAAATTTCAACAAACCTTATCTGACATAAAAAGAATTATCTTTTGTATCTAGACAATTATGAATTTGTTTATCTGTTATCTAGATAAAAACTTAGTATTATCTATTATCTTATCTAGATAATTTTTTACTTAATTATCCGTTATCTTATCCAGATAAATTTTAAGTTACCTTTGCACAACACTGATTATTATTATTATTATTACTATTATTCTAGCTGTTTATAACAATTATTAAATGTTAAACACTTTAAGTCATAAAAAAGGTAATTTTTGGTTTTAAGGGCTAAACATTTTATTCAATATAGGTCCTACGTTATTTTAATCTTATTATTACAAAAAGTCTAAATTTTATATTACTTAATTTAAAAATTTAATATTTAGTTACAATTTAATTAATAATATGTTCTGGTTTCCATAAAAATTGTTATAGATTAAACAATATTACGCTGGCATACTTTTAGGATTTAAGAATTAAATATTGAATGTATTAAAAATAATAAACCTTTTATTAATTTTTCTTTGTATTTACACTACTATGTATATAATTTAAAAATGAAACAATGAAACATTTAAATTTTAAACATTTCAAAATTTCAAGTGGTGAGAATTAATTATCATTTTACTACTACATTTTTGTATCAGAAAAAAATACCCACAAGGAAATATTTAATAAAATGTTTGAGAAACCTACACTATAAGAAATTCTGCGCATGGACGTGTGTATAAATGTTTAATAAATTTAATATTAACAAATTTATTGTTTACTATAAAAACATTGAAATCATAGTAGAACACAAATATTCTTTTAATAGTTCCTTTGTAAACCTCCTTCCCACAGAAAAAAATCGTATCTACACAACTGGGCATATTGTACATTATAATAAACATATAGGTATAAAATAATAGGCTAATGATCTAAATGAAATACTTACCATTTTTCGTCAAAAATATGAAATCTTACACTATGTTTTTCTGCTATAAAAAAAATCAAAGAAAACTATATACCGCCAAGGATCTTGTGGTAATGACATAATTTTACACGTAGTCGATAATCAATCTATTTAATTTTGTTAATATTCTAAAAAATTAGAAAAACCCTGAAAATCTATTTAAATCCACATGGATTTCCTGTGGATTATCCCATAATGTAGCAACTGATAATATACAATACGCGACGTATATAAATGAAAACATATAACAAACTTTTACGTATAATAAATGTTACAAAAATAATTATATATAATTAAATATTATTATATTGTAATAATTATTATAAAATATAATAAGATAAATACAAATAGGTACATAACATTAGTTGTGGAAAATACAACTAACAAGTCATAAAAATGTTTACATATTTTCAACATAACTATTATAATAGAAATATTCGTAGGTACATATCAATATTAGAAATTATACTAATTTATTTATATAATTTGTAATTTATATATTATCTTAGCATCTTGCCTCTAAACTAAATAATTTATAAATGTTTAAAATCATATAGTAAAAGTTTTATTTTCAACTTAAGAAGAGTGGTAACTCATTGAAGAATTGGTTAATAAAAAGGTTTCAAAACACAAAAACTTGGTTTTACATAACAGAATAAAAATAATAAAATGTATATAAAACGATTCGGTTACCTTCAAGAGTCATTTTTCTATACCATAGCAATTAATCAAAAATATTAGCTGCATAATTGTATAAATATATTTCTATAAGTTACCTAATAAGCCTATGAGATGGATTCCCATTATAAGAATGTAGACTGCCTTCTAAATATTGAGTTGCAAATTTCAAAACCTTCATTGCAAATAGTTACAAATAAGTTGCAAAATATTGGCACATGTTTGAAGTCGATCGGACTAAAAGAGGAGGCTGCGTAATGTTGGCCCTCCCAATTTTGTAAGCCCGATTCTGAAGAAAGTATGAAGTTGCAAATTTTAATTTTGAGGTTGCAAAAAGTTGCAAATTAGTTGCAAAATTTTGACACCGGTTTGGAGACGATAGGACAAAGTGGGGGGGCTGCGTGAAGTTAGCCCCCCCATTTTGTTTACTCAATTCTGGTGAAAGTATGAAGTTGCAAATTTTAATTTCGAGGTTGCAAAAAGTTGCAAATTAGTTGCAAAATTTTGACACCGGTTTGAATACGATAGGACAAAGTGGGGGGGCTGCGTGAAGTTGGCCCCACCAATTTTGTAAACCCGATTCTGAAGAAAGTATGAAGTTGCAAATTTTAATTTTGAGGTTGCAAAAAGTTGCAAATTAGTTGCAAAATATTGACACCGGTTTGGAGACGATAGGACAAAGTGGGGGGCCAACTTCACGCACGTGTAACTTCTTTGTTAAACAATATTTTACAAAAAGGATATGGCATTCCCTAGAAAATAGCATCGGAACGTGAAAACTTATATAAGTATATATAAATATATGTATATCAAAAAATATTGCCCCCCCCCCTGGGCAGAGATCTAAAGCCGCCACTGCATGACCACGTGTTTGTGATCCAAATAAAAAAAAAGGTTTAATATGGCTGGTCTAAAATATATACAAATTTTTAATTGTTTGGTTTTTATGACGTTTTATTTTATAACGTTAAAACAGCTGTTCGTAAAATGACTACATCACTTAACATTTGAATCAACGTATTTAGGTACTCGTATTATTTTAAAACAATTGTTATTTTTACAATTCGTAAAACTATGTATTATATACTTTATATACATATATATATTTATATATATATGTATATAGTTAAAAATAAATTGAAGTATTATATATTTTAACAGACATATAAGCATTATAATAATTTTGTCAATTTTTCGGTGATTATTTTAGGAAAGTGGTTATAATCATATTTGATATCGAGTGTAATGTGGAATGAAAAATTTAAATTTCTCACGCGATAAATATATTGGAAATATGGTAAAAGCACTTAAATTAATATTTTAAAAGAATTCCCGAATAGTCGTTCGGAAAGTGTGCATTAGTATAAAAAAAAATATAAAAAATAGTATAAAAAATATATATATATATTACACAAAAAAAAAAATTAATTTTCTATGATCTGCAATATGAAATAAATAGTAAAATTTAAAAAATATACTGAAGTCAACTCATTTTCAAACATAAGTTTGTTAGGTTCCTAAACGCCGGACCATTCGCCACGGACCGTTTCGCCGCCAGACCGATTCGCCGCCGACCGTCTCGCCGCCGAACCATTCGCCGCGACCGATTCGCCGCTACGTCGAATATTTGCGTAACCAAACTATTAAATACTAAGCATACTTACGTACAATAAATTCTGCCTTTCATTTTTTTGATTTTACTATAATTTTAGCACTGTTGATGGTAGATACACTGTTCTAACGACATTAATTTTGATCCAGTATCTTTTAAGAGGTATACCAGGCAAATTACGCCAAAAATCCCTTCTAAGGGGTCTTTCTAAATTCCCATATTACCAAACCGAAGGGGTTCAAACTCTGTAGGTTTTCTCGGGTGGATATTTAACAAATAAACCGCTGACTATTCTAAACAGACTTAACACTATAGGGGAAGCATGGGGGGGGGTTAGTTTTTGGAATCTTCATTACACATTTAGTTTTAGTCGTAGAGCAATATTCACTACAAAAATTGCCTATAGACTAGAAAAATAAAATGTAAACCATTTTCAATTCGCATATGTTATAATATATATCAACCATAACATTAATTTTACATTTATATACATATGTATAAAATTATACTATTAAAATATTTTCATATGTCAACAATGTATCAATTTGTTTTATTACTTCAAACAACCAACATCTTAAAAAAATAAGATGGAAGCGTGATTAAACCTCAGGACACATCCTCCCTAATTCACCAGAATAAACCACTTACTTATAGTGTATTCGGTACATATACTATATTTGGCTTGTAAAATGTGACCACACAAAAGATAGAACTTAAAAATTTCTTTCTGGAATTTTTTGGGACAGCTTGCTGGGCGTACCTCATAAAGGACACTAAACCAAAATGTTTCCCTTTGGTAAGATGTTCTTATCATCAACAGTACCGGAGTTATAGCAAAACCAAAAAAACGAAGTGAGGGGTATATTTTTAGTATGATACACACAGATGTATTCTGACTGTACTCAGTAATGGTATCCCGATTGCTCTACGACTAAAACTAAATGTGTAATGAAGATTCCAAAAACTAACCCCCCCCCCTATGCTTTCCCTATAGTGCTAAGTCTGTTTAGAATAGTCAGCGATTTATTTGTTAAATATGAATTTGCACGATACTCTTTCGCCCGCAATTTCAATTTCAAGGGAGAGGGGCTGGCAAGTCGTCATGCCAGCCCCCCCCCCCCATGGTAAATATTAACATTTTTCAAATTAACATATTAGTATATGTTTGGTGGCATTAAATATATTTCCAATATATATCATTTACCTATATAAATTTTAAGTTTATGTTAGGTAACTTAATTATCCGTATTAATAAATAGCCTATACCATTATATCATAGAGTATCATATTATATTATTAGTTACTAATATAATTATACATAAGTATATATAAATTATTAATTATTACCTCTGGCAGTGCTAGGGGGAGGGGGTGGGCAAGGTAGGGCAAATGCTCTATCTAAATTTGGTTTTGCTTCCCCTTTGCCCTACTTATTTAAGACCAAACGAAAAATTGAATTTCAAGTTTTAATTTATTTGTTGTGTTTCATATGTTTTGCTGGGTAATTCATCGTATTTTTTTTTATGTACATGTGTTTAGATAATACACCACAGAATAAACAGAAGGGAAACTATTTTCAATTAACATGGGTTCTTATGGGAGATGATAAAAACGTGTTCGTCATGTCTAGAAATTAAACGACCGGCCCACTTTCTATTTAAAAAAATTAGACTGGGACAAATGCCCAGTTGCCCTCCCTAAAATGACGCTACTGAATGAACCCTCGTACATTTTTTATGTTTAAATATTAAACAATTTTATATGGATGTTAAAATCATTGATTTGTTGATGTCTAAATACCAAAATAAAAATTATTATTTTTTTAAACGGTAAATACTTGTTTTGGAACCAAATTAAAAATTAAAAAAACCGGAATCAAAACCAAAACTGAAATTTTTATTTTTTAAATCCTGAACCGGAACTAGAACCGATA
The DNA here is from genome assembly GCA_019022885.1 of Schlechtendalia chinensis. NCBI lineage: Eukaryota > Metazoa > Arthropoda > Insecta > Hemiptera > Aphididae > Schlechtendalia > Schlechtendalia chinensis. The sequence goes on along the minus strand of CM032339.1, from coordinate 13,448,959 downwards.
TTTAGTTAAGGTTCCAATCCTTGGTATAATTATAGTTTTTTTTCGAAATTTATGATATAACAATTGAATCAAATAAATATAATTGATATGATAAAATATTAAAAATCCACGAATACAGCTCAGAAAATTTACATGGACGTATTTTATAATATAAAAATTAATAATTAATACAAATCTATTTACTTTTCTCATCATTTATCACTCATGTTTAAAATGTGGTACTGCCTCGACAATCTTCAAAGGATCGGCCCCAGGTTTTCTACCAACCATATTTTTTAATAAAATATATTATTTATTAAAATAAAATAAAATAAATTAAATTAAATTAAATTAATGACGTCGTTCACAGATAAGCGATGTCAATGAGAATCGCAGTAGAAGAAAAATATCTATTACGAAAATATACGAGAATATAAAGTTATATGTTGACAAAAATGTAAACGGTTATTAATAGAATACCTATTAATAATAGAATACCTATTGTTCCGTAATCTATAAATGTATATCCTTATTTTGGAGATTTTACAGTTATGTATATCTAATAATGTTTATTTCGATGATAATGTATGGGGAGTAATAATCGCCTGTTACACCGGCATTAATTATTAGTTATTATAATAATTTCGCTAAGTACTTATGTTTATATTTATAATGAAATATACAAACAAAGTAAGATACATATTAAATCCTATAAAATGTGCATTTGATTAAATTTTTTAATCATTTAATTTAGTAGTTATTACCTGCAAGAAACATTATAAGCTCTCCCGTACGATTTTTAAAATTGTGGGTGAAAGGGTGGCGGCAAATTCCCAAATTGGTCTTGCAAATTCATGCGAATTGCGTGCTAAATATTGGCATAATTTTTTTTATGAATTTCGAATGGGGGGGGGGGGCAGTCTATCGCACGTGGCGAATCGGTCTGGCGGCGAAACGGTCCGCGGCAAATGATCTGGCGGCGAGACGGTCGGCGGCGAATCGGTCTGGCGGCGAAACGGTCGGCGGCGAATGGCCCGGCGGTGAAACGGTCGTCAGGGAAACGGACCGGCGGCGAAACGGTCCGACGACAAAACGGTCGCGGCGAGACGGTCGTGACGATACGGGCGGGTTCGGTCGTCTTTGTGTGTCCAATGTCAAATGCGCCACTGATTTTCTTCACAGACTTCGCCTGTCTGGTAACGTTCTGTAAGAATCGTTTCGACGACGATCTCATCATGACGTCAATAGTGCTGGACTTACATATTTTCAACTTTGAGGTTGTAATATTGGTGATGGCGTTCATGGGCGCCCATAGGATAATATTTAGGGGGGGGGAGGCAAAATAATTTATTATTTTTGATAAGCAAAAAAAAAAAAAAGGTTAGGTTTAATAATTTAATGTAGTCTTGTGTTATTTCATCAATGTATGATATTGATTTTAATTTCCAATAATCATACCAAATTAAACCATTAATATTTAACTGTTGTATCTTCACTGTTGTATTATCACAGAAGAAACAGAAGGGAAATTTGTTCAATAAACAAATATATTAATAATGCTTATTAATATATATAAAATGACTTAAAATATTTTTATTCATGTTAAAAAAATAAAACAGAAATAAAACGTCGACCTTTACAATGGCAATGTGAAAATACCAATTTTAGCGACTATACTTATTTTCCAGGGGGGACATGTCCCCCCCTTGCCACCCCCAATGGGCGTCCATGATGGCGGTGGTGGTGATAGTGGTAGTAGTGTTGATGGTTGAGTTTATGGCTGAATTTGACAAACGTTTCACCACGTTCTTCAGTATTATTGACATTCGATTTCGAGTTACAGTCTCGTGTCAGATTCCAAGTTTATTCTTTTTGCCACTCAGCCGTTCGTGCTCCATTGACAGCAGTTGTCCTTGAGAAATCCGTCTCGTTTCTCGTATCATAAAAAATGTATATATTTTTATATTACTAGATCGTTGAAATAAATAAAACTCCGAGTGTTTGGGCCGGGAGCGTAAAACAGTATTACGCGCGCCCGAACATCGTAATGGTTTTCGCGTATTATTAATGAACAAAATAAATGTAAGGCAATAAATAAATAATTAAAAGTATAATATACAAAAATGATTATAAGGAGTATCAAATAAACATGCAATAAAGGGGAATAAATAATATATAATAATTAATAAATAATAGTAAAACAATAGTATAACAATGTAACAGTGTAACTTACAATTTTGACGTAATTTCGCGATTGACAAACTTAAAAATAAATACACTACTTGCGGTGATTAGCACGCGCTATAATGCAGTTCAAACGATGACGATTCGCGTACATACACAATAATATATAAAAAAAAGGCAATGATAATAATTTAGATATAATTCAAATGATGACGATTCGCGTACTTTTACAATTACATTTACGTATTTCATACGACGGTTCACACACCTTGTTGCGGATCCAGATCTTATTTACGGGGGGGGGGGGACATCTTAATCAAAACAACTTCAATCCTCATTTTGTCGCATCGAGTAATGAAATATTTTCCAAAACGTTTTCTTGGAAATCGGTTGCGATACACCGAAATAAAACAATAAAGTCTGTCTTTATATCTTTATCAAATGTCGAATCGCGTGGCGGTTGCGGCTGCTATCGGAACAATTCATTGTCCTCTACGACGATGTTCGAGATATTTAAGATCCATACTGTAGGTATAGTATATTATGTGTAACCCATCAATTTTTAAGGTTCACGTATCGTTCAATAATTAAACTGCAATACATATATGAAAACAATTACATGTACTTTGATAAAAAGAGGTATTAATCTTTATTGGTTATCAAAAACGTTAAAACCGAAAAATCCCATAGTTACAACTTCATTTTAAATTGTCTTTCTATAGTATCATAGATAAGAGTTAGAATTATAAAACGATACTAATAAAAAAATTTAACAAGTGTCTACGGGGTGGTGGGGGGGTGATCGCCCCTTGGCTCACCCTTTGGATCCGCGTCTGTCAAACACAACGAACTCAACTCGTAGGAAATTCGCGAAAGCGACTTATCGACATATCGGAATTACCCTCTTATGTAATAATAATAATGATGTCGAAAATATTTTAATTGCTTTTATCGCCAATTAAATTAGCGATACCTTGCGCGCCAACACACGTGCATGTCGCCCGCCCCCCCAATTTTGAAATTCGTTATAATTTTTATGCAGATATTTAGAATGTTATTTGTATGAATTTGTACGACATTATTATTGACGTAATGATAAAAAAATTGAAGGGGGGCTGGAGACATACGTTTCCAGCTCTCATTTTAGTAATATTGAAGTTTTTTTCATTTTTCTACATCTAAATTTAGTACTCTATTTGTACGAATTCGTACAACCATTTTCAAATTAAATCAGAATTGATTAAATGTATTAATACAAAATAATTAACTAGTTACTAGTAATTATTAACTGTCGTGGACCTTTGTCCAGTATGATACTTTACTATTTTAGATACGTTAATAGATTTGTTTGTTTGTACCTTAGTCATTATTATAATAATCTTATATCAATAATAACTACTGATTTACTTAATAACATGAATATTGTAACACTATATATATGTAACATATATTATTTTTAAGCTAGTTGATGTTAGATGTTGTCCCTCTACCCATTTTCAAATATATTTACGATAATGTTTTAAATATAAATACACATTATATTATATTTATTCTTTAATCGTTATTTGAAAACTCAACTCAACTCACAAATATATTGTAACCGGACATAGAAAACCCGGCTTACAACATAACTATATTAACTAGTTACAATACATTTCTTATAAATACATTTACAATACAACTAATTATACACTATAATACAACATTTCACATAAAATAGTTTTATATTCATTAATTTGTTTCAGTTTTTATACGACCATTTTCAAATTATTAAATACAAAAATAAAATATTTATATATTACACTACCCGAATATTCACTATTACGTTTAAAAATATATTACACTATCCAGTTGCATTCACTTGGCAACACCAAATGACAAAATAATATAGTTCGCATATTTGCGTTTGAATAATGAAATGAAATACGAATAAAACTACCCGTATTCAAAATTTAAAATTGGAAGAAAACATTTAAATATAAAATTACCTATTTCTAATGATTAATTATTATCCATAGTTATTTATATAATATACTGTAGTAGTTCTGTAGTTATTTATGGAATATACTGTAGTATTTCGCCTCATCAAGTTATACATGCATGCAATGAACATAATCCTATTCATTTCAAATTCTTGAAAATATTAATATCTAAAAATAATTTCATAATATTGTACGGTCGTTCCTGAAAAGACAGTAAATCTAATTTTGTACTTAACTTTCGATAAATTATAAATAAATAAATATATATATATATAAACGTCTTAAATATTTTATGAAAAAAAATTGACATTTATATGGGAGAGGGGCTGGTGACACAGCAAAACGGGTTTTTTAAGTATGACGGAGAGGGGGAGGGGGAATTTTTTTGAAAATGGTCGTACGAATTCGTACAAATGGAGTACTAAATTTTGATGTAGAAAAATGAAAAAAAACTTCAATATTACTAAAATGAGAGCTGGAAACGTATGTCTATGGCCCCCTTTCAATTTTTTCGTCATTGCGTCAATAATAATGTCGTACAAATTCTGAAAGTGGTCGTACAAATTCATACAAATAGGAATTGATTTTTTTATGAAAAAAAAAATTGAAATTTGTAAAGTAGGGGGCTGGCGACACGGCAAACGGGTTTTTTAAGTATAGCGGAGAGGGGGAAGGGGGAATTTTTTTGAAAATGGTCGTACGAATTCGTACAAATGGAGTACTAAATTTTGATGCAGAAAAATGAGAAAAAACTTCATTATTAAAAAAGTGGGGACTGGAGACATATGTCTCCAGCCCCCTTCAATTTTTTTATCATTACGTCAATAATAATGTCGTACAAATTCTGAAAATGGTCGTACAAATTCATACAAATAACGTACTAAATATCTGCATAAAAATTATAACGAATTTCAAAATTGGGGGGGCGGGCGACATGCACGTCGCCAACACCGAGTATAACAAACGTAAAAGTAGTGAAATAAAATATTACTATTATTAATACAATATACGAGTCAATATTTCAGTCAAATGTTGATTTGTATGTATCCACATCATGTTTTTATGTAAAAACCCATTTATACATTTCTTTGAGTACAATGAAGAAACAGTATACCTACAATTACAAATTCGATTTTAAATTGTGTCAGAGATTTTTAGGGTTTTATTTTTAGACTTGGGTTATAGTATTATTATAAATATAAATACTAGATTTCAAAGTAAATGTTGACCTTTATATAATTTCTTTGCAGGTATGCAATTGTAATTATAATGATTTGTATATTTTAATATTTTATCGTTAACTGACGAAAGTAATAATTAAAAAGCAAATAAAGAAACACAATCGTATCGTTAGTTCTCTAACTATTATTATTATTTATATTTTTTACTTTTTATTTTTTATTTATTATTATTATTATTATTATTATGCTCTTTGTGTCTTGGGTGTTGTTACAATGTTTAAAAATCCAGTCTTGTGTCGACCAAGTATCAATATCGATAACTGACATTTCTTTAATAGGGTACTTTGAGTTTGTTCCAAGAACGCATTGAATATCTAATATAGTTGTTGACATTGTACGTCTTTTTTCCTCAACTGCAGTATTAAAACTGAATTTATTTACTATGCATTTATTATTTTTATATTAAACTATTACATTTGAATAGTTTCAAGATGTATTTCAATCTTGTTTACTTTGTATTTTATATTTTTTTTACAATTTTCAAGATATGCTTCACTGTTTATTTTTCTAGCGGTAAGATCTTTAACATACCGTGTCATAATTTCTAATTGTTCTATTAAATTTTCATTAGTGGCTTGTAATTTACTAAATTCAGTATTAATATTATTAGTTAAATTTTTTAGATTTTCTTCGAGCCTAATAATAACATTTTTCTGTACATTTAATGTTTAATTATTAATCATTACATTAGATTTAAGTATCCTGTAAGATTTCTAAATTTGAGTAATAGCTTTATTACCACATTCACTTATCGAGTTGTTGAATACGTCCATAACGTATGGCTTCGTATACAACACTATTATTATAATTTGAGATCACTAGCTTTTATCCAACGGTTTGCGATTCATCAAAACCTAACCATTTGACGAATATTTTGTTACCTTTTTTACGTATAATTTTTTCAACCAAGTAATCGTCGGGGTAATATGTTTTCGATAATTCTTCACCATAAAAACACCCGGCTACAGGTCTCCCGATATAACCTTTTAATTGATAGTAGATTTTATTGATTAAGTAGTGGGTAATGTTTTATCAATTTTTACAATTTTGAATATTTTTGAAGACCAATTGGGTAAATAATCTTTTGTAAATATGCCTTTCTGTGTACTGATACGGACTTTATCGTTTATTTTTAATTTTATTTTTCTATTTATAATATTACGTTGTTTTAATACAACCAATGATGGATTTTCGTCAGCTTGTATGGGTATCATCCCAATAGATCTATGTTTAGATTTGTTATATTTATCAATTATAATTGGTATTATAGAAATCCAATTATGTGACCCGTGGGCTGTAAACTCTCTAAACGTTAAAGATTTCAATGTACCATTAAATTGTTCGACTATACATGCTTTTATAGTACTGTAAGTAGAATATTACTTAATATTATATTTCGTCATTAATTTATCGAATATCGTATTGTATAAGTCTATATATGTATATATGTAAATATATATATATATTTTTTTCTTTTGTTTATTTACGAGTATTAACTTATAATTTTTAATTTATTTCTATTCGTTAATTATTTTATATCTTTTCTTTTTTATTTCTTTATTTTTTCATTTTTTCATTTTTTCTTCTTCTTACATATCCTTCTTACTTTTTATTTGTTTTTTATTTTATTTTTACTACCATGTTATTAAGAATAGTTGTAAAAGTACATTTGCTAAAAAAACGTTCCAGATTCAATAATAATGTAAATTAATCTATGATAATGTGGCCTTGTCTAGCCCATCAAAATAATATACAGCACATAAAATAAATAAATAATAATTGACAAAATCATTACAATTTCTAAGTGAGTGACAATATTTTATAATCCCAAAAATGGTTATACTGCACTTTGCAATTTTGCATGCTTTATATTTCTATGCATACAAGTACATGTATATGTGAGGTCCTCTCTATATTACTCAAATATTCCTGTACAGCATTATTAGTTTAAAAACTTTGAAAAAAAATTTTGATTTTTTCAGTATCAACTTTAGTAATTACCTATAGTTGAAGAATTTGATTAGTTACGTAAAAAAGATCATACGAATTGTTTATCAGGTAAATTCAAATACATTCGGATTATGATCAATACCGGAATGACTGTAACGCGAATTGAATAATTTATAACGTCTGTAGTTTTATTGTTGTCATAAATTACGAGTATAATATATCATAAATTACATAGTCTGTAAGAAGACTAAACTAATTTTGTTTTAAAATCGTTTAATTATGGAAAATATGAACTTCATAAATATTCAATATAATCCATATTATAATTTTAATTCTAAGAAAAAAAATAATTATATTTTATAATTTAGCTGTTTCAAGAATATAATTCCATGAATATACCACAAGTATAATAAATTAATAAATAGTGGATTTATTATTTAAATAAATCCGCACGTTGTTCAACCAATTATGAAATTAATAACATGGTTGTCGTTTTAGATATATTTTGTGATCTGAGAGAAAATTTTAAATGGAAATTTTTTATTTAACAGGGATACAAATATAATTCGTTTCATGGTCTCACGAGTTAAAATATAAATTTGTTTGCACTTATTCAATAATTTTATATAAAAAAAATCTTTAAAATATTTTAATTACATTTTTGAATTTTCGTAGGACGTTTTGTATTTATAATTAATTATTATTCATTTTCGTGAACAGTTATTAAAATTGGTAGTCTTCAGTCGTATGAGAATTTGAAATATAAAACATTTCCGTTTTGTTCATATTCTTCTTTGGGGTTTTTTCTAAGTTTAATATTGTGTTTGCATAGGTAAACTATACTATACTTATATTTGTAGTTTTAAGTTTTGAATAGATACAGTTTTTTTTTCTGTCAGTAGTCAGTAAATTGTGTTTCCAAGAACATATTGTTGACATGTACATTGACATTATTACAGTAATATTTTGTAAAAAAATATATGATGTTGATAGTAAATGCAATAAGTTAAATTATGTTTTTATTTTATTAAACAGCATGATTTTCTTTCTTGAAATCATGCCCTAACAAGAAGAATATATAAAAATATTTTGATTTGTATAAAAGTATATTTCATTTATGTTTTTGTAAAAAAACTTATACATTTTAGTTATCTTTTAATATCATACGTATTAAATTATTTATTTTAAATGTGTATATTTATCTGACTTAAAATTGTAATATACTTGAAAATATTAAAATTTGTATGTGATATATATTTCCCCAAACAGTATCTTGGTTTTCCAGGTGTAACTTATTTCGCCCACCGAATTTTTAAATTATCGGTTATTTGGATTTAGGAAAGTTAATAATGGTTATGCGTAAAATATAATATTTGAGTTTTATAATTTTGTATTCAGTTTGGTTTAAATAATTAAATACGTTTCATTGGGTTTAACGAGGATAGACTCGTATCTCGGGACATTTTATCCTTATATTATAACTAGACTCGTCGTCACAGTACCGTAAAATCCATTGATTAGAACTATTATTATGATAGGTGTCGGTTATAATTTTAATACATGATGACATATAAATGTGCAATATTGCATAAATTAGTAAAATGTATGTGTGTGAACATTTTGGGAAAACGTATTTAAACATTATATCTGACGATTACTTTTAGTCTAAACGCGATCATGTGATTGCGTAATCATACCGCGTCATTTCCATATTCTCAGAGCTGTTCCTCGGCCGTCATACGTGCCCGGTGTCTAGCCTTCGAGAATTTTTACTACATAGATAGCTCCTGTTTATCTGCTACCACGTAATCGATCCCAACAGAAGAAACGGCCCGAGGGGCCGACCGGGATGAATAATATGTGCATAATAGTAATGGCATGAAAAGTATACAAAATAGTGAATACAAAATACTTTGCATTGCATTCCGATCAGCAGTGAACTGATAGTGGTGGTGATGTGACTGTAATGCGGCAGCGGTGGTATCAGTGGGTGTGCGTGTGGGTGTATAGTGTGGGCGTGGCATAAAGCAAAATCGGACACGAAAAAAAAGTTGTATCCAACCCAAAAACATATTTATGGTAAAAAAAAATTGTATTGTTAACAAATTTTTGATAAATATAAAATTGTAATTTATTAAGATAATTTATATGTATCTAAAAGCTAATGTGAAGTAAATTTTACAGAAAAATTTTTAAATTGAAACTTCAAGAGTCTTTTTAAAATGTGTTTTATTTTATACTAAATAAAAATAATAAATAACATGTAAAAGACTTGATAAGACTGGTATATACATATAATCAGTTTTCATTGAACCGTAAAATTTTTTCAAAAAAACTGAATGTACAATTTTTAAACTTTATTATTAAATATATATATATATAAGAATTATTAACTTAATCTTAAATAACTAAAAATTCGTTGGACGAAACAGGCGCGCCATTTGATCCACTTGTGAGTGGTACGGGTATACTATACTAACTATAGTGTACTCAGAATATAATGATATTTAAAAGGAAATTATTTTTTGGACATTTAAAAAGTACAAGATTCATATTTGATTTTACTGGCAGAAAGCCCGTAAAGGGTGAATATACTGCCATGGCTAATTACTATTAAATATAATTGGTATGTATTTGTCTTAGCCCAATACAAATTTGGTGCAGTCCGGTCTGGTCTTTACTTAAAATAGTATTGATCCAACCTAGTATAATAAAAATATTGGTCTGGTACGGTTCGCACTTAAATTTGTGATCGGTCATGTTATGTTCGATATTATTCGATACAATTCAATTCAATCTGGTCATGACATGAGCAACGTTTTACTGGATAGATCCGGTCTGTGAAATTATGTATTGTGCGGAGCATTATACTAGGTTATAATATTATACGGATTTCGAGAAAAGTGTGTTGACGGACGAAGAAAAAGCACATATACCGATAAACCACTGAGTGGTTTGTAAAATGTTTTTGCGGTCAACAAATCATCTCCAGATGTTTGGTGATAATATAATATATATACGTACGCAGGAGACGAGTACTCGAAATCGTATTATTGTACCTATTGTATTTTTAACAAATTTTTGATAAATATAAAATTGTAATTTATTAAGATAATCTATATGTATCTAAAAGCTAATGTGAAGTAAATTTTACAGAAAATATTTTAAATTGAAACATCAAAAGTCTTTTTAAAATGTGTTTTAATTTATACTAAATTAAAGTAATAAATAACATGTAAAAGATTTAAGAAGACTGGTATATATATATAATATAGTCGGTTTTCATTGAACCGTAAAAAATACATTTTATTTTAAAAAAAAATCGGAATTTACAATTTTTAAACTTTAATATTATATATATATATATATATATATATATATATATATATATATATATATGAAGGGTCTAGTTTCAAAGTGTGCAATATCCAATTTTCATGAAAAATGAGATAAATATCGTTTTATTTGCAATTTTCAGCGCTGAATTCGAATAACTTACTATTTTCAAGTAAAATAGTCAAAATCCAATATATTTTTAAGCTTGAAAATTCGATTTAGTTTCAAAACATACATTCTCCTTAGACAAGTATGTTTCAAAACGTACAATCTCCTTTGACAAGTATGATTCAATCTCCAACACGTTTTATGCATTATATTGACGTTTAATATTCTGTCGCGACTGTCATTACTGTTTGAGCCGGGAACAAACAATATTAGTTTGTGGTCCCGGCGTCAAGTGTTATGTACGTGAATGCAGATAATAATAACAAAAAATAAACTAACAAAATACATTATTTTTGAATACAACAAATAATGTTATTAATAATATTATTTAATAAATATAAATTATTAAATTATTATTATTATTCACAACTCTTGGGCTCCGACCTCTAAACGGAGCAGCATATTGAAAATGCATGATTACGAACTTAATAATGTGAACGAAATGATACAAAATGTGCAAATGTTTTACGGGCACGCATATGTGCGTACCTTACATCATGAAGTATGATCAACAGCAATGACGATAAAAATAGATTTATTTTGAAACGGCCGGTCCGTTGGCAAAAACTTGAATATATCGTCACGTAATTCGACTAATTGGAATTTTATCTCCAAAAACTACGATAACAGGATAGTGGCACTTTGCTTTTGCCATAATGAAAAGAATGATTATTACAAAAAACTCAATAGGTGTAATACTAGTCCGTGGTGAATGCGTGTACAATTCAAATATTGGAATGGGAAAACCAGTTACAAAGAGAGCAAGGATCGTTAGCAACATGAATCCCACCAAAATTCCAATGCGGAATGTTCTCAGCACTAATAAGACAACTGATGTAAATAACCTGCTAGCTGTTCATAATTGGAAATGAATGGAAAAATAATCTCAGTTTAATTTTTTAGAAATTTGTCATAGAGGGAGATGCAATAACAGATAATACTATTGAGAAAGATACAGTATGTGAACTTTTTATAGAAGGAATTAATGTTGAAGTTTAATAAAATTAATTACTTATTAATATTAACTATTTTTCTATTTTTTATGTTTTCATGTATATAAAAAAAAAAAATTAACCATAATCAATAATTACTAACGTTAATTTTTTGTAAATCTTTAAGTTAAATTAAAAAGAAATAAATACATCTAATAGTTTTAAAACTATTTTCAAAGTGAACAATCTCCAACTGTTAGCTTCATACTGTACAATCTTCTACCAAAATCTTGTCAAAACCAAGACAAAATCTGGTATTTTTATGTAAAAAACTGATTAATCGTCTATGCAAAACTATATAAATATGTTTAAAAAATCAGTACGGAGAGAAAACGGGTTTTTTATAAGTTATTCATTTTTTTTTGGTTTTCTGAAAATTCAGTGAACATGGAGATTGTACACTTTGAAACTAGACCCTTCATATATATATAACAATTATTAACTTAATCTTAAATAACTGAAAATTCGTTGGACGAAACAGGCGCGCCCATTTGATCCACTTGTGTGTGGTACGGATATACTATACTTAACTATAGTGTGCTCAGAATATAATGATATTTAAAAGGAAGTTATTTTTTGGACATTTAAAAAGTACAAGAGTCATATATGATTTCATTGGCAGAGAGCCCGTAAAGAGAGAATATACTACCATGGTTAATTACTATTAAACAAAATTGGTATGAATTTATCTCAGTCTAATACAAATTTGGGGCAGTCCGGTCTGGTATTTACTTAAAATAATATTGATCTAACCTGGTATAATAAAAATATTGATCTGGTACGGTTCGCTCTTAAATTTGTGATTGGTCATATTTAGTTCAATATTATTCGATACAATTCAATTCAGTCTGGTCATGACATAAGCAACGTTTTACTGGATAGATCCGGTCTGTAAAATTATGTAATGTGCGGAGCATTATACTTTATTATAATATTATATGGATTTCGAGAAAAGTGAGTTGACGGACGAAGAAAAAGCACATATACCGATAAACCACTGAGTGGTATGTAAAATGTTTTCGCGGTCAACAAATCATTTTCAGACGTTTGGTAATAATATAATATATATCTTTGTTCAAATATACAAATTATAAGTGGACTGTATTACATTATATTTTATAATTATAAATTTTTATTCAGTTAAATAATTAATACATTTCTAATACATTGTGCTACCGTTCTCGTTCGTGCTCGAACAACGACTAAGCGACAAATGAAAACAGCGGCAAACATTCGTTATAATACAATTACTTATCAACATTTATCTTTTGCCCAAACAATATATACGTACGCAGGAGACTAGTACTCGAAATCGATCGGTTTTACATTTACGTAGGTATTTACGTACGTACGTAGTCAGCTTTTGGTAAACTACTATATAAATATTCCTGTTTAAATTAAATATACAAATATATTGAATCTATATTAGAGATATTTTTAAATATGTTAATGTTGATATAAGTTCATGTTTTAAAGGATTCTTAACATCTATCATATTGTACTAATTGGTTATGAATGTTACAAATTATAAAACGTATTCGTGCGTACACGGAAACGGGTGAACAGAAATGAAAATTATCAGACGCCAGAACACCACGTTACGAGATCCGAGAAACTGCGGTCGTCGGTTGTCGTGTTCCTTCCTCCTTTACACACTGTGCAATGTAATTGAGCGAGGCCGCACGACAACGCGAGATGCACCCGCAGCAATTTCCGATTCCATTACTTTTTTTCATTAAAGCATTTACACGCTTTACGTAATAACTTCTATTTTTACATATTTAATTGAAATGATTTTTGTAAAAGGATATTAATGCACGATATTTCTGATGTTTTGCTGCAAAATTCATATTAATTGATTCAGTGAACTATTAGTTAACGCATTTGAATAAAAACACAGAAATTTACATGATTCTAAATGTGAACTTCTGCTTTAATATAATATACACACAGTCATGCTGCCGCTTTTTTACGTAGTGAAGAAAATTCGTTTTTATGTTATGAATAAATACATGTGTACATACATATAGATATATATTAATTAAAGGTAATGAGTATTGTAAAAAACTAAAAAAAATATAAGAGCTGTATTAAATTTGTTTATTTACTACCGGTTTCGACGAAAAGTCATCGTCAGGTATTAATGGAAAAAGAAAATACAATAATGTATATATTATGTATCATATTATAAAATTAATATAATTTTTGTTTATGATATCCATTGCGCTAATTAACTATATATATATATATATATATATATATATATATATATATATATATATACACATATATATAAATTAAGATTAGTATAGATTTATTAGGTAAATATAGATTAATTAATACTCTTATTTTTTTTCTGTTTATAATAATACTTATTGAATTGAATTTATATGTATCTGTATATAAATATTTATGCATATATTTTTTTATGTGTAAAAAAATGTTTTATTACTACGAGTATAAATTTATATTTTAAAATTTTTTTCCGTATCTTTTCTTGTTTTATTTTTTTAATTTTATTTGTCAAAATCATAAAACTAATAATAACGTTTGAGTCAACAACAACAATAATAATAATAATAATAATAATATTCGATGCTAAACCTAAAAGTGCTACCTGCCACATTCAGTTTGCGGGTTTTTTCATTTTGTTCTTATTCTTACATAAAATTCAAATACGACTTGACGATACTGATATTACGGTTATTTCACTTGACTTTAAACAGAGATCGGCGAAAAATGCTGTTGTGGTCGTGTTGGGAAATATTTTTATTATAAAAGTATAATATATATCAAAGTCTAAATAATGAAATATTTATTTTTTATATTTTACATTATTACATTAGGGTCTTTGCAACCCCCTTGATATTTTCATCAAATGTCCCTAACAACTTCTAACATTTCGACTACTTAAAATAATAATAATGATAATAATTATAATTATATACAAAAACAATACACACATATTGTTTGTACGTGTACAATCGATATGAAATTACGTGCATTGAAGTCTTTCTATATAGTTTGTTGTAAGTTAATTAATTTAATGTACTTTTTATTTTCATTTTAGGGTTTTTTGGTTTTTTTTTCAATATTGTTTGAAATGCACCAATTTGTTGCCGCGGCAACAAGGATTATATAATATGTTTGGCAGTTTTTTTATTTTCCAATATTGTATAATGATTTTCTTCGACAAAGTAAATCATGACTGGTGATCCGAAATACTAACGACAAGAAAATTAATTTTTTTGGGTTGAATCATACACCATATTTTAAAGCAGTGTTGTTAAAAATCATAGAGTACCTAAATATCAAATTTTGTTGCTCGATTTCTTAATTTCATGATACGTCAAGTTTGGAACATAATAACGATCGCTTGATGTATTGATCTACGGGAACAATACGTGAATCGATGCAGTAATTACTCGTCATGTGAAGCATACAAAAACTAGAAATTACATTGTATACTTAAACTATCACAAACAGTATTACAACTTCTTTGATACACTATTCTCTATAAATGTACCCGTTTCTGTACAGGAATGATGTGAATAAATGTATTTATCAGAAACAGTATTTATTAAGTTTTTCGTGAAAAAAATTGTACAAGGTACATATACTGTAAATTTTACACTCCCTACTTATCGAGCAGACATTTTGGATCATAAACAGGTATTCCATAATGTCAAGTCTATGACCATAAAATATTTTTATAATTTAAAATGTCTGCTCGATGCGTAACGAGTGTAGAATATGTTTAGTCTAGTATAAAATAATGTAATTTTATATGATAATAGTTACGTTAACCTTGGTTTTAGTTAGTTATGATAGTTATGATTTTTCAACCGAACTTTGGGTTCCTTATAATTCACATAGGTTTGGCTCAGGTTCGGATTACCTCAAAAATCTGGATTCGTAACATCACCAATAATATTACGAATTCCTAAATAAGAATGGACATTTTTGAATTTATACGCTACAAATTATAACTTATTCTTTAAACAAATAAATATTTTATATTGAAAAATAAAAAATGCCATTTTATTACAATATATTACCGTAATATTAAAAATTATTATAATATAATATGGATTAAAGTGAACTCTTTAACGAAGAAAATATGTTCATGTATTTTTTATATAATAATTATCATAACTTTTATTTCATGTAAATGTAAATAACATTTATTAAAGTAGTTTTATAGACAATCTCAATATGAACACACGATTAATTATTTAATTATTACATGTTTTTGATACATACATAGAATATAATGTTATATTTGTATTATGCCTTATCTTTAATTTTATATTAATTTAACAAAAAATAAAATAAAAAATATTTACATTAATGCTTACAAATTCCAAAAAAGATTGTATTTGCATTTATAATTGTTTAAAAATTGTTTCTTAAAGTCTAATAATCGTTTTTCTATTTTTTAACATTTGAAGTTTTATTGTATTATATTGTAGTTTTAAACACTTGAAATGTTTTTTTCGTTTTTGTTGCCATAGATGCTACAAATTATAAATTATTATTTTAAATATTTATTTGTAGGTACCTTACTCGTCTTATTATTATTGCATTGAACAAGTGGCTTTTTAATGATTTTCGAATAAAGATAACTGCCAGTTGACTGCCATCAAATCATTGTAAGACAAAACAATATTTTTGACGTCTACTAACGTATGAGGACCACATCGCCTATAAGCTGTCATGGAAACCGAAGTTATTTGAAAGATATGTTCTGGACATTTCAGATCTATTAAGTATTTCTGAAATGTTGCATCAAAAACACAACAATTTAAAATGTTAATTGATAGAAATTGATAAAAATACTGAAAAATGAAATAAAAAATGAAAAAGACTTAAAAAGGTAAAAAATTGTGCTACAAAATTTAAAATAATAAAAAGCAAATAAAATCAAAATAAAAGTTTTAAAAACAATTTCGTTGTTACATAATTCAAACATTGTGTTAAGAAAGCTTCGTTTTACCATAAGTTTAAAAAAATGCACTTTTCTATCAATTCACATCCCTAATGTTAAGTATTTATTATCTTGTAATTTGAAAAAATAAATAAAAATATACGCTTAACTATTAATATAGGTACGTATTAAAATATTGTATAATTTATAATTATATATGTATATATAAATTGGATGTTATTCATATTTTTTTCTGATTGTTCAATCTGTTTTTAATTTGATAATGATTTCTGAATAATCCAAAAATTGATATTTACAATCTGTGTAACGATAATTTTTTAAATAATATAATATTTTATATTGTGTGTTGAATTTCTTTGTGTGTGAGACTTGTCAAATAATTCGGTACCTATATATACATTTATGTATTTATTTATTGTATATGTTACTATTATATTCGTTTGGGGTGAGGGGAGTAGCTAACCAATGTAACACGATGTCATATATGTGTATTTATAGTAACATGATGTGCTAAGTTGTTGTGAACTTAGCAATCAGATGAGAATGACACAGTTTAATTGTTATGCAAAATAAGTATTTATTACCTAGTTTAGAAAAAGAAATTTTCCAAAAAGTTCGTTCGGACGTAAAAAAATGGTTAACATGAATCTCATAATTTGCTTGGTTTGACTACAAAAAGCAGTAGAAAATGATGTAAATTATGGTCAATCGTCAATTTTAGAACCAAATATTAAGTACATAAAAATCTGTTAGCAAAAGTTGTGTGCCAATATGTTTATTAAATTTGTACATGTTGTATAACGTTTTAGAATCATCTGGACACTTTTTGAATAGGAATATAGGACACTTGTTGCTTCCTAGCTAATACATCCTAAATCTATATAAAAAATTATATATCTAGCTAATATATTCAATTAGAAAATTAGCGTTATCAGTAAATTTTTGAACTTTAAAATTGTATCCTACCAATTTCTGTGGACGACTCGACTGCATTTTGTGCGGTTTAAGTAATATTATATTTTCTGGACAATTGTAAATTATTCGAATTCTTTTATTGATTTCTTATTCAAAAATATTTTATCTCGTCGAAAAATGAATCAACTATTCGGAAATAATCCGTTTAAAGTAATAACTAGCATGCTTTAGAAACTAAAACATGTTAGAAATGTGCTGTCATTGTGACGAAACTGAATTCAAACATCTACAACGTCCGGTATTTAGTTAATTTACTTACTATTTTGGAAGACGGCACAGGGCGATCGAAATAGTATATATGTTATGAAAAAAAAATATAAGTATTATATGATACTGATGGTGAATTCTCGAGATTGCGAGCTTGTATGTTTGCGATTGTTCATTACTGTGAACGGACTACCGCAATTGAATGTGCAACTGTAACGGTTAGTACTACCTTTACATCATCAATAACAAATTTCTTTAGCGTTCATTTATACATCAAATTGATTTTTTACATTTTAGATTTCTATACGCAATACCAATATTCGACAATGACCGATATTTAAAAGAAAATTAGAGAAAATCGAAGGTATACGATAGAGAAAGAAAATGTTTGAGAAAAGGTAGTACTAAATTACGGGAGAGTATACAAATCCGAAATACTCAGGTTAAATGAATGAAAAGCCAATTTTTATATATAAAACTGGAAAGATTTTTTATTACAAAATAGTAGTTGTCTGTGTGAAAAACTATAATATTAATCTATTAACTAATTTATTAGTAGTCATATATATACACATTAGGGTGGTCGTAAGCTATATAGGTTAAAAAAAAAATTAAAAAATTAGTAGTCAAGGGCTCAAAATTTTGTTTGGTACACTGACAAAATAATTTTGGTAAAATTTGAACATGATTTTAAGTTAACCCCTTCACGTGCCTCAAAAGGGTTGAAGTTTGTTGAAAAGGGGATGCATTTGTATTTTTTGCATGTACTTTTTTAGATTTTAAAGTTAGCCAAAAACGTACAAGATAATTATTATAGCACTAAGTATTTACTAATTAAAAGGTTTCTTATAAATTTTTTGTAAAATTGATGGTTCTTTGTTAAATTAAAAAAAACCGATCGAAATTAATGTTTGATGGAAATAAATTAGTTTTTAGTTTTTTAATTGTATTATCTAAAATTTTGAAATTACACAAAAATTATATATAAGTATTATTATACAAAATAATATTCTCTATAAAAAAGGTGTTTAAATTATTTTCGTTATATTAACTCTTATGTAAAAAATTCATAATAACCTTGAAAATATAGGTATTTTATATATTTCTTATATATCGAAGGGTATTTTTTCTCAATTTACTTATTATTTCATATTATACATTTGTTCAAAGTTATATTTATATTTTACATTATATATGATAAAATTTGATAATTTGTATATAGTTACAACTATCAATTAAGCTAATAGTCATTATAAATCAAAATATTAGATAAAGCTTTAATGTAGATAAAATTATTTTCGATTATTACAATATCGTATATAACGGATATTGAGATAACGTCTTAATAATTCAAAATGAATATTTAGTTTGTTTCCGTCGTACTGTCTACGTGTACTTTATTCGTGCTTATTTACCCAGTACTTTAATTACGTTTAATTTTAAGGATAATTTATAAAATAATAACGAAATGCCTAGACAAACATTATTTTTAATTGGGACTATGAAAAACCAAATTACTGGTTCTAAACTGCCATCAAAAAGAGATTGTCTTAGAGTTCTATTTTACAATATGCGATTTGTCCAATTAAATTTACATGATAGTTCACATCTGGTGATCGATGAATGTTTAGTTTTTTGGAGAAAAGCACGTATTCCAACCCAATATACTTCCGACTGTGTGACTAAATTAAAAAAACTTTATGAAAATTGGAGATCTTTGGATAAAAATAAATTAAGAAAAACAGAGACACAAGAAAAACATAATAATAAATTTGTAGAAGAATTAGATAATTTATTTGACATTGATCATACCAACATTTTTAGTATAATAAAGATTGAATAAGATAGACAGTTTTTATTAAAATAACGCCAAAAAGGACGTCCTGGATGTATGCTTGATATAGACATAAAATTAACGGGTGTTGAAAAACGCAAAATTGCTAGACAAGAAGAAGAAAAAAGAAAAAAACAACAGATGGATACAGTAAATTTCACAGGTAAATTTTAGTTATAATATAATATAATAATTTCACGATATTCTCTGTAAACAATTATTTCATTCAAACCATTTTAACTTTCAGAAGTTCAGAATTTCAGCTGTTCTAATTCTGAGGACAAAGATATAGAGGAATCGATTGAGGAAATGCCTGATTTTTCCGAGCCTTCAAAACTAAAACGTGCAAAACGAAATATTATAACACCCCGTTTATCAGCGGCTCTTGGTAAATGCAAGATCAGTGATCGGGATGCTGTACATTTACTAACAGCGGCAGCAGAAAGTTTTCAAATAAATAGTTCTGAATTTGTGATAATTAGAACAAGTATAAAAAAAGCTCGAGAAAATATTCGTAAACAAACATCAGAAATTATTAAGTCAATTTTTTTAAATCTCGACTTAAATTTTGTTGTTTTACACTGGGACTCCAAATTATTTCCAGATTTATTAAACACAGAAATTATAGATCGACTCCCTGTAATTGTTACAGCTCCTAATGTAGAGAAACTTATAGGAGTCCCTACGTTGCCCTCGAGTACTGGAAAAGAAATTTATTTTGCTGTGTACAATGCATTACAAGACTGGTGTCTGGCAGATAAAGTCCAAGCATTTGTATTTGATACCACTGCGTCTAACAGTGGTCGGTTAAATGGATCATGTGTTCTTTTAGAACAATTATTAAATCATAATATTTTATTTTTTGCGTGTCGCCATCATATTTTTGAGATTATCCTGCAAACAGTTTTCGTTTATACAAAACTTACCATCATGTCTGGTCCAGATATACTTCTATTTAAACGTTTCAAAAATAACTGGAAAAATCTAGATCTAAATAATTTTAATATATTTTCAAAATTTCATAACATACACAAAAATTTAAAAGCTGTTGTAGATAAAATTGTTTTATTTTGTATAGACAAACTTAATGATCACTTTCCAAGAAATGATTACAAAGAGTTTGTGGAGTTAGTTTTAATATTTTTAGGAGGAATACCTTCAAATGGAATACGATTCCATCAATCAGGTACTTATCACTTAGCACGATGGATGACAAAGGCGATTTATTGTCTTAAAATTTTAATGTTTTGTGACCAATTTGAAATTTCAACAAAAGAAATGAATTCTCTTAAAGAAATATGTTGTTTTGTAGTTGAATGTTATATTCAAGCATGGATTTCAGCTCCAAATATTATTGAAGCGCCTATCAATGATATATTGTTTTTAAAAAAGTTATTAAATTATAACAATAAAAAATTGGGAGAAGTCGCTTTAAAAAAATTTATAAACCACTTGTGGTATTTAAACGAAGAGTGTGCTGTTTTTTCATTATTTGATGATCGAGTTGACAACAACACCAAACATCGAATGGCAATTAAAATTTTGCAAGGTTATGAAGAAAATATTAATGAAGAACAAGAAGAAAATGAAGAATCAAATAAAAAATTAAACTTAAAATATGATGATTTATCACATGTTCTCAAAAAAGATCTTCCATTTGCTCTACTTAGTAATAAATCATGGAAAATATTTCAACGATTTAAAATATCATTTAATTTTTTACGAGAAGACCCAAAAACATGGCAAGCTATAGATGAATATAAACATGCAAAAGAAATCTTATCTTCACTGAAAATTGTTAACGATGCAGCCGAACGTGGGGTAAAATTGATGGAAGAATATAATAACAAATTCACTAAAAATGAAGATCAAAAGCAATTTACAATGCAAGTATGAAATAAATCTATGATCTTATGATGTTTTACCTATTTATAATAATAAAATTATGTATAACTATTTTAGGTTGTTCAAAATTATCGTCAACAATATCCAGGGTTTAACCGCGAAATTTTAAAAAAACCATTTACCAATTAATCCTTAATGTTCTTTCATTAACATTCTTTTTATAATATATATGGTTTTAATTCGGATATTTATTTGAATCATTCAAAGAATAAACTTGAAATTAAACTTAATGGATGTAATTAATATTTTAACATAATGTGTAAAATAAATACAATAAATTAGTATAAATAAAAATGAAAAAAATTCAGAAAAACAACCTTTAATGCATAAAAGTACATAAAAACCTATATTTTCAGGATAATTATTGATTTTTCACAAAAGGGTTAAGTTAATAAAAATAATTTTAGAACCTAATTTTATAGAAAATATTATTTTATATAATAATACGTATGTACAATTTGTGTGTAGCTTTAAAACTAAGGTAATACAAGTAAAAAACTAAAAACTAATTTATTTTCATCAAATATTAATTTTGATTGGTTTTTTAAATTTAACAAAGAACCATCAATTTTACAGAAAATTTACAAGTAACCTTTTAGTTAGTAAATACTTAGTGGTATAATAATTGTCTTGTACGTTTTTCCCTAACTTTAAAAATTAAAAAAGTACACGCAAAAAATACAAATTCACCCCTTTTTCATAAAACTTTAACCCCTTTGAGGCACGTGAAGGGGTTGACTTATCACATTAAAATTTTACCAAAATTATTTTGTCAGTGTACCAAACAAAATTTTGAGCCCGTGACATAACATTCAAGAAGTTCAAAAATAAGGACCACCCTAATACACATGTAATACAAATGTATTACCTATACCTGTATATTTATTCCGTATAATAATCTTCAGCGCGGAAAATAATTTTTTGTCCTTTACACATTACTTCGGCACTGCACATACGTGTTCGTACAGTTTATTTTTCTGTGTGTATTATACAAAAAAAGGTACGCAGCTCTGGCCAGAAGTCTGCACCCCAAACAATTGTGAGTTCCATATTGAATTATTATTATTATTATTTTAAAGTGTTTGTATTGCTGTGAGTTATGCATATTATTTATTCAATTACTAGCTGTCCCATGCACTTCGTTGCCCGTAAAAACCCACCTCTTATATTGCTATACCTCTTTATGACAGTGAACCCGAAATTGGTGGCCTTAGCCTACTTACCCCAGATTTTATATTAGCACGCGGTGCTATTTAAGGGCCAGTGCAGAGGACACCTCGGTCGGACTAAATCTCTAACCGAGACGCCAATCGACTAACGCCAATCAAGACCGAGGCCTCCGAGATCTCGTTCCGCATTCACACGTCGATGCGCAGCTACGTGCGTCGTTTGCCAGAGGGCTTAATCATCCGCATGAAATCCAGACCGTACGAATCCAACCCCGACGAGCTAGGCTCGATCCATGTCAATACGGTTACAGTGTGCTCGCGTCAATAGTAGGACATTCCTCGAACGACTTTCGGCTCAGCCGCTCTACCGTCTTAGTTTTTATCGATACCAGACATCAGTCGCTCGGACTCTTAAACCCCCGCGGTATCTTCGGAAGAGTAAAATTTGAGTCTGAACTCTGATACTCTGGGGTCCTACCCGAGTGAGAGACTCGTAGTTCTCTCACCCACCCAAGCCAGTACGATGGATCTGGCTCAAGCACCTCCCAAATGTGAGGATCGGACAGAGTGGTAACCTCGTTCACCCGGCCGTGCACAGCAAAATTAAGGCCACGCTCCTCTCTGAGGGATTTAGCATTTGGGAGGCCCATGGTTGGCGATCACTTATTTGAATATTCGTGTTTAACTCCGCAACAGGGTCTTTTCGTTATCTGCCAACTACAGTCGCCTGCTAGTTGTTTGAGCTCATGCATGGCCCCGACCTACCCAGGCAAATGATAGATATGATACATAGGCCGGAGCGTATTTTTATTAATATAAAAATAGTAAAGAGTACCTGCTTAGTATGATAGGGCAAAACTCGTTTACGTAACATAATTGATCGAAACCTGTATTGTACAGGAAATAATAATAAATAAGAGCTTAAACTCAGTAAAAAATCAAACAATGAACTTCATAATCGCTTTGTGTTTATAGTTACATATTTATAATAATATAAAATGTGTGGAACAAAAAATATACATGATAAATTTTTTATGTACAATTTTAATCTAACTGACCACGCTATTAAGTAAATACGTAATATAAATAACGTTAGTTGCTGTGCTTATTGAACAAAAACAGAATGTAATTTATTTATTTTATTATGACATGACGAATACTATGTATACACGAGAGTACATATGAATAAGCACCTAAAATTAATAGTTCATAATCTCGACGGCGTTCATAACTTTATATAATTGTAAATATCCTTAAACACGTCATGTGAGATCAAATTGTTTTATATTATATATAAATAGACTAGCATTTTAATCACAGAATTTAATCGTAAAAACCGTCTACAATCATATTTTTCGTCACTGGCCATAACAAAAACAAAGATGAAACGACAATAAGTGTTATCCATTTTTATTGCCATCAGCTTTGGTCACAGCGGTGGGCTTAGTGTCTAACTTGATGCTACTCTTGGACGAGGTTCTGGGCATCTTATACCAACTGGGCGGCATGTACTTGAGGCTCTCCTGTCTGGTGGGCGGGAACTTGGTCTCCAGCGCTTTGGTCTCTTCGGTCTTGTGGCTAGACGTCGACCCCTGTCGACTCACCTTCTTGTCGTTTTCGTTACCATAGTTGACCATCACAAACACCTCTTCAACGTCTTCGTCTTCGGTGCTTGAACAATTCCGAGCATTACTACCATCCTGGTCGCCCTTAAAGATGGAACGTGATTGCCTGTCCCATCCCTTTTTTACGCTGTAGTCCCGCTGTAGCTTCCTGGTCTTTTTTGTCGAAAGCAATTTGGTCAGTTCGACTTTGAACCGCGGGTGTGTTATGGCATAGATCCATGGATCCAAGGAGCTGGCCGTTTTGCAAAAGAGTGCTGGGACCATTGAGCCCAGTGGTGTGATGTACTCCTTCTGGTCAAAAACGCCCAACAAAGCCATCACGGCATACGGTGTCCATGATACGAACCAAAGCATTATAACGCCGACCACCACGTATCCGAGCCGTATCTCCGTCTTTCGTTTCTCCTCTTCTTGCCCAAACCGGCTGGCCGCTGCCATTTCGCTAGTCGTCCACACCGCTGACAGTATCTTCGTATAACAATATGATATTGTGGTGAACGGCACCCACCACGCGGCCGCAAAAAACACCAGGATGAACAATTTCTCCTGTGGGTCATCCGTCAGGTAGTCGAAACTACAGCTGGTCAGATACCCTTCCGGAACATATCGGTTGAGACCGAGATCCAGCACAGGCACCACAGAAAACATAAACCCGTACGTCCATATTATGCATATCCAAATTCTGGCCCTCTGTTTGGTGGTTTTCACAGCCGCGTTGAAAGGGTGCACTATCACGTAGTAACGGTCAAGCGATATAGCCGCCAACGTCATAATGGATACAGTTCCCGTCAAGCCACCGAAGAATCCGTAAATCTGACAGCCTAGAAAAAAGGAAGAAAAAAAAATGAATTGAAAAATTGATTATGTGGGTCCTGGACATCCATGTAATTATGGTATAATAGGTTTGGCTAGACGTGACGGCACACTTTCCGATTTTTGAATAGTAAAATATGTACTTAAAAAAGTAAATTTTTTGATTTTCCAGTAATTTTCCTAAACACAGGAAAAATTATTACAATTTTTGACTTAAGATTTGTAAAATTCTTAACAAAACTGAATATTTTTTCGTAATTTAAAATAGAATACTAATCTGAAACACTTGAAATTTTAATATTATATAAGTTAAATAACACAATTTTATTATGACCTATACAGTTTTAAAAAAAATAATGTCATTCTTGTGTTATTAATTTAGATTAATTCGTAATTGTAATAATTTCAACCTGAATATTTAATACTAGTAAAACTAAAACATTTTCAAAAATCGTAATTTAAAATTACATTGTAGCTAATGATATTGTAATCGTTTTTTAATATAGTAATTTAGATTTTAAATTTCAATGAAATTAATAGTTTTTACGTGTGGACAAATAATGCCGATGTTATTAATATGCATAACATATTTTATTTTTAAGCATTTTCCCCAATATTTTTTTAAGAAAAATCATTTTTTACAAGTTGATTTAAAGAATGATCATGTTATGGATACCAGAAATATCATGGGTAATTTGAATAACGCAATATCATAACACACATAGGTTACCAACTAACAGCTTACTAACAACATCACTGTTGATGAATTTCGATTGTCATTTCGTTTCACACAATCCATGTGTATAAAAATGATATTTATTTGCCCTCTTACTGTTGCATGACATACCTATTTTTCCAAGAGCAGGACCCTGGAAATAACTGTTGTAGATGAAAATCGGCGTTTTCGCCAGCATAAAGAAATCGCTGACGGCCAAATTCATTACCAATACGTTTGCTGGCGTTTGTAAAGATTTACATCTAGAGAAATGAAATAAGTAGGTATTTTAATCATATTTCTTACGCGTTATTATTAAACTTGTACGTCTTTGTATATGAATAGCGCGTATGCGTGTATTTACTTGATATACATGAAAATCACGAGAAAATTTCCGAAGCAGCCGAACACCATGATAATGACGTATAGGAATCCCAGAATGTAGTGCGACAAGGGTCTGGGCGGCATAAATTTGAACCAATGGCCGTTGATTAATTTTATGTAATCGTCCGTGTAGAATCCGTGATCTCGCCACAATTTTGTCGGGTATTTGCTCTTGAAATCTGTCGTTGCGACAACAGCGGTCAACTTGTCGCTAGCGTTCCGACTCGGCGTTCTGACGTCATCGTCCGCATGGAGCGTTTTGTGCACACTGCCGTCATCGCTGCTCAATCTCATGTTGGGCTTGGGTCCAGTAGTCTTTGAATTTCTAACGTTAAACGCGCCACTGATTTTCTTCACAGACTTTGCCGGTCTAGTGACGTTCTGTAAGAATCGTTTCGACGACGATCTCATCGTGACGACAATAGCGCCAGGCTTACGTGTTTTCATCTTCGAGGTTGTTATAGTGGTGATGGCGGTGGTGGTAATGGTGGTAGTAGTGTTGATGGTTGAGTTTATAGCCGACTTTGCCAGACGTTTCACCACGTTCTTCAGTATAATTGCCGTACCATCGTTCGATTTGGAGTTACAGTCTCGTGTCAAATTCCAAGTTTGGTCTTCTTGCCATTCCGCCGTTCGTACTCTATTGACAGTAGTTGTCGTTGGGAATTCCGTTTCGTTTTTAACGACTACGTCTGCTATGTTTTTACAATGTGCTATTTTGTCGGATATGAAAATACTTACGTATAATACCGTAAAAACTTGTAGGAACTGTGTCATGATTTGATTTCTTCACCTCATAGCTGCCTCTTGTTAATGTTGCATGTCGTACTGAAAAAAAATATATATTTTACTAGATTGTTGAAATAAATAAAACGTCGAGTATAACAAACGTAAAAGTAGTGAAATAAAATATTTCTATTATTAATCTATTATATGAGTCAGTATCTATTTCAGTTAATTGTTGAGTTGTATATCCGCATCGTTTTTGTGTAAAAATCCTTTTATCAATTTTCCTCAAGTATAATTAAGAAACAGTATGCCTAAAGTTACAAATTCGATTTCAAAATATATCAAACATTTTAAGAGGAATTTTTTAGAACCAGGTTCTAGTGTAATCATAAATATAAATATTCGATTTCAAAGTAAACGTTGACTAAACATATAACTTTATACTTGTTTAAATGTATTCTGATTCAAATCATACAAAAACTTGAATACAAAATACCTAGTTAGATACATTGATATTTTATATTTTTTTTTAAGACGTCTAAACAATTTAGTTATTTTATTTTAACAAACATTTGTTTTAGAAAAAATATTTTTTACGAGATAGTTATTATGTTTAATAATTAAAATAATTCTTTTTTTATTCATGGTACAGCTTCAACGACTTAGGTTATTAGCTATAACCAGTGGCGGTAAACGGGGTGGGATGAGGGGGATATATCCCCCCATGACCTTTTTGTTATTATGTATTAGTTTTAACAGTATACCGTTTACTACCAATTTAATAATAATAATATTAAAGAAAAATTATATTAATGTAGATAATTTTGGTTTACAATAATCTAATACAACTATTCACAAATTTTGATATCAATTTTGTTTGTGTTGGTAAAAATAATTAACTGCTAATTTACAGTTATCTTCTATACCGTGGTCATAATGATAATCAGTGTTGCCATCCGTACGAACATATGCTGTTTCGTACAAACATTTTAACTATTAAATGAACACTACTGAGTGCAGACTATATTTAACATTTCAATTTTTAGGTGTTGGTTTACGTTATAAATAATTTTTTCTGCTTTTGTTTTCATTATTTGTGCTCATAAGACATTAATAATAATTTGTTAATAATTATAAATAATTATTTGTTTAAAATGTCTAAATCTAAAATAACCAATTACTTTGCTATTGAAAGTAGTAATAGCTCTAAACGATCGTCGGAAGATGATTTGAAATCTCTTCAACTAATTCAACCAAAAAAGGCATGTGTCAATATGACTGTTACTGAAAATCATGATATGGTAATATTTATTTGTATTGTTCTAAATGTTTTTAAAATGAGGGAATATCAATTTAAATTATTGTATTAGGTTATTGGTTCTAATAAGAATGACATTGGTTCATACATTAATTGTTCCTTAACTGATTCTAATAAATACTTGGTAAGAATTACAGTTTTCATTATTAATAAACTAAGGAACAAATTAGTACCTATGCATAATTTATAATTTTATTTATTAAAATATTTTATATATTTTTATCCTATATATTATATATGGATAATAACCATTTTTTTTGCCATTAATATCAATGTATATGTTTATTGTATACAGTGCAGGATTTATATCTGGTAGGACGGGGGTGCAGCTATAGGTTTTAAAATTTTCGTGCAATATTAAAGTATAAAGCTAAAGATATAGACTATATGAAATCATACTTAGAAACAGATTCTAAAAATAAATATATTAGTAATCGAACACAAAATAATATAATAGAAACATGTGGAAATATTATCTTGAAAAAAATTGTTAAAAAGGTTAATGAATCAGGTTTTTTTTCAATATTAGTTGATGAGACTACTGATATCTCTGTTAAAGAACAACTCACAATTTGTGTGAGATATTTAAGTGGATCTGGAGAAAATATATGCATGAATGAAAGTTTTTTAAAATTTATTGAAGTTCATAGTCTCACAGAAGAAAATCTAGCCACCATTATTCTTAATGGTAATAATGAAAACAATATTTTGTTTTATTATATACAAATTAATCCTTATAAATTGATTAATTTGCATCTAATTATTTTTAAATTTAAGGCTTGAAGGATTGTGGCATTCACTGTAATAATGTAGTAGGCCAAGGTTATGATGGTGCAAATAATATGTCTGGGCATCTAAAAGGAGTTCAAGCTATTATAAAGGCTATATACCCTAAATCATTATATGTGCATTGTGTTGCTCATAGCCTTAATTTAGCTGTTTCTAAAGCTAGTAGTATTCAACCTATTAGAAATTGCTTGGGCACTGTAGAAAAAATATATTGCTTTTTTAATTCACCTAAGCGACAAAATATTCTTTTAAAAAATATTGAAGAAAGTGATTTAGATCCAAATGTAAAAACCTTAAAGCGATTATGCGCAACACGATGGGTTCAGAGATATGAAGCTATAAATGATTTCATTGAACTTTTTCGCTATGTAGTAGTGTCTTTAAAAGAAATATCTAACTGGAATGATATTGCTGCAACAGATAATTCTATTTTAATTAAAGCATTTGATTCTGAATTTTTAGTGTCACTTCAAGTTGTAAATGTAAACAATGAATCTTTTTATTTTATATTTTATTTCTAAATTTATTTTATAAAAAAATATTTTTAAATGCATAATTTTTAGGTATTATTTTCTTATACTTTACCACTGAGTAAGTTATTACAAAGTAAAGGAATTGACTTAAAAGAAGCTATAGGACTTGCAGATGATAATGTTACAATGTTTAAAAACTTAAGAACTAATATTAACATAGAATTTAATAAAATGTTTAAAAAATCACAGGTAATAACTAAGATTTATTTTTATTAACCCTTTAAATTATATTTAAATTTGATAGTATAACATTTTCACTACAAAATATTTAAACTCTAAATTTTAATTTATTTTAACATTTGGTAAGGAAATGGCTGAATTCTTGGATTTTAGTATAAAAATTAAACGGCTTAGCAAGAGAAACATATAGAGATAATCCAACTATAAATAATGATGGTTGTATTTCTGATCCGGAACAATATTATCGATTATCTATATGTATCCCTTATATTGATTTCTTTATTAATTAAATAGAAGAAAGATTTTTGACTCACAGGAGAATTTTTAAAGGTTTTTTTTTATAAATAATAAATCAGCCTCATCCCCCCCCCCATGACTAAATCATTTGATCGCCACTGGCCATAACTATAATTAGTTTCTTGTATACATAATGGGATAGGACAGTATTTGTTTAATAGTAGATTTATTTCCTCTAATTTAGAGAAGAATCCATTGGGATTCCACTGAATGATTCGGAGACTATTATTAATCATGATTGGTTTGTGTTAGTATTAATTGGGTATAATAGTGAAAATAACGATTAAGAATTAGACTCGAAGATCTCGTCCTCATTGCAGTCAAAATTTGAAGTGTGACAGTAACTGAAGTCTTGGATTTTTTTAAGAGCATTTAATAATCTAGTTAGACGATTTTTAATACTTTTAGTTGTCACAACAGGATGGATAGTTTTAATAATTTTAATTATATTTTCTGGACTTGTTTGGTACTCAGCACATAAATTTCCTAGATCGGTGTATCCTTGTGCATTTTCAAAGAAATCTTTAAATTGGTTGAAAGTTAAGGAAATTTCAGAATTTGAGTCAAAAAAATCTTGTGTTGGATCTAACCATTCATCAATATTTGAATAGAAGCTATCATTTGAGCTAGTACTAGTTCGAACTTTAGGTTTCTTGTTAACATTTCTTTTAGGGTTTTTTGAAGGCTGAGTTTTGACGTTAGGAGCGTTAGGGGGCTTCATAGTTGCTGGTACGCTGAGTAGGTGAAGTGACAGTGATTGAAAAGGGGATGATGGAGCTGGACGTTTAACTTGCTTTGGAGGCGTTTTTCTAATGTTTTGGTTAGCTGATGATTTAAGTTTTTCAGCGAGTGAAGGTTTCTTTGGATGATCATTGGAAGTTTGATCAGTACTATCTTTTCTTTGGTTTAGTATTAAAATATCATTATCATGAGTGGTATTGGTATTTTAGTATTAAGAATAGGTAGCGAGAGAGATACATTTTTTTCTGCATTTGAAGCTAGCGATGGGTCTAGAATTTCCATGTCAATTTCGATTTTTTTAACAACATTTACTTGATTAGGTATGTTTTTGCATTGGTTAGAGAAGTAATCTGTTTGATGACATTGAAAACATGTTACGGTGTCGTCAGTAATGAATATTCTAAATGTGGTGCTCTCAATAGTTACTGTGATTGAACTAGGTACTTTAGAAATGCTATCTTGGTTTATGTAAACTTGTCTCCTGAAGCTTAAAATATGTGAGGATTGTGTTGTTGAAAACCCGTCTTTCGTGTGAGAGATTGAAGAGGTAGTTTTGATTCCTTGTTCATTGAGAGCTTTTATTATAAGTTGATTGGGGATAGTAGGGTAAACAATAGAAAGAATGATTCTTTTGGAAGCGTTAATTAGTCTACGAATAGGAATTTCTATTTCATTAACAAAGATTGAGGAATGAGTTTTTAGTAAATTTTCGATAACAGTTTGATTATTGAAAAAAACGCAAAATCTATTATTTGAAATACGTGATACAAATTGTATATTTTCTGCGGGTATAATTTTGCTGCGTGCAGCGACATATTCAATTTGTTTGATATTGTTGTTGAGTCAAATACAATTGCTTGATTCATTTTCGGTAATACTTCATTAGAGGTAATTTCTGCGAATGTTTTGTTATTACGTATATGTTGGGTAGGAGTGTTTATGTTGTTCATATTATTAGAAATAATAATAGGCTTATCGTCCATTAATAGTTAGAAGGTAGACTATTTAATTGGTGTAATTAAGGCGCTAGAGATAATCATATTACCTGCAACGCTGGATTTTATAACAAGATAGTGTTGAGTTACTGTTATCGATAGCTATAAATGCGTTGACTATACGAAACACACGTGTTGAACGGTCGGACGGTAAACACAAACTGTAAAATAATTGTATCAACACATATCACAATAAAGTCTGTTTAAGTAGTATAAGATCATTAAATACATTATAACTTCTATGTATTGTAATCCATCAATCTTAGTTTAATCCAATGTAGTGTTCAAAATTAATTGCTATCTGATATTGCAGTCTATATCAATATCAGAATAATATAATTAATATAATTTGATTTTTAGTAGATGAATCGCTATTACTTGTTAATGAATAATTTTAATATTTGAATATGAAAAATTGTATTGGCTTATAATGAAGTAAAATAAAACATTTAATTAATTAATTAATCAAATAGTCTTGTACAGCACTATCACTTTGAAAGCAGTTGGTATTTTTATATAAATCGAATATCAATTTTCCTAATATTAACTTTAGTAACTTATAGTTACTACTAGTAATTACTTATAGTTGAAAAATTTGATAAATTACGTAAAAAATATCATACGAATTGTTTGTCAGGTAAATTGAAATACATTCGGATTATGATAATTACCGGGATGGTTGTAACGCTAAATGAATAATTTATATCGACTGTAGTTCTATTATTACCATATATTACGATGAGTATAATATATAATAAATAACATAATCTTTAACATGACTAAAATAATTTCGATTTTTTTTCTATTGGGTGTTTGTTATTTTTTACTTATGTTTTGTTTTTAATATTGTTATGAAGGACGTTCAAAAAGTAAGATTCCCTAATCTGTAAAATCGCCTGGAATAGACTCATCAAATTGAGCGTCATATTAATTCGTATTTACAACTTAAGTTAGTAGTTATTC
Organism: Schlechtendalia chinensis; assembly: GCA_019022885.1. NCBI lineage: Eukaryota > Metazoa > Arthropoda > Insecta > Hemiptera > Aphididae > Schlechtendalia > Schlechtendalia chinensis. The sequence goes on along the minus strand of CM032339.1, from coordinate 13,416,007 downwards.
ATAGCACAATATCGTATGTGATTCTGTTTTTGAGTTGCACGCGTTTGTCATGAACCAAACTTTAGAAGTTGCCGATGATTACCTAGTACATGCATTTTTTTGTTTTTTAACCACAAAAGAACCGTCCCAGGTGAAATTCATCAATACATAGTTGAAGTTTATAGATCGTTGACGAGTGTTCAATATTTTTTCAAGTGTTGCGTGAATTTCGTGACAGTAGAACGAAGAATCGGAGAATCAGAGAATCGGCAGACCATCCAATATTTCAGACGGGCTAGTTACAAAAATTGAATAAAAACTACACTCTGACCGATTTCATTCATATGAAATTTGGTTTATGATAAACGCGTACAATTCAAGAACAGAACTATATATGATATTACGATTTAAACAACGACAAACTAGAGCTATTCAAACAAACTATTCCAGCCGATTCTACAAGTCAGGGCAGGTACGCTAGTGGTACGCGAATAAAATTTCTTTTAATAAAAAAAAAAAATGGAATGGATCATTATTAACATTAAATATTTTTGGATTTATTGATTATTTGGTATTAACTGGTTTTATATACATCGACAGTGTGAAGGTCGTTAGGTTAGGTTAGAAGTTAAACAAATTGCCCCAATATGTAAAATTATGCATTGTATGATTCACCGGCAAGCATTAGCCTCTAAAAACATGCCTGGAACTTTAAAATTAGTTCTTGACTGTGCTGTAAAAGTCATAAATTTAATCAAAGCCAGATTTCAATTCAAGACTATTCACAGCATTATGTATTTAAATGAACAGTACTTAAAACTCTCTTCTCCTCCACACAGAGGTAAGGTGGCTTTCACGAGAAAAAGTCCTCATCAGGCTATTCGAGCAAAGATCAGAAGTTTTATTACTACTGACTGATATTGATGAAGAAAAGTCCAAAGAAGTTTTTTGTGATGACGAATGGCTGTCAAGACTAGCTACATGGCTGACATATTTGACTGTTTAAATATTTTAATTATAAGTCTGCAAGGATCAAACACAAACATATTTCATGCTAATGATAAATTAGGTACATTTGTTAGAAAATTAGATTATTTAATTCGCAAGTAACCAAAAATGATCTTTCAGCATTCGAGACACTAAACAAATTTTGGAAAGACAACGAAATTCAGCCAAATTAAAATATAATTACAAATATTTTGGAACACCTACAATCGCTAAAATCCATTATTTTACAATATTTCCCTGGGAATAACTCAGAAATGAAATGGATCATAAACCCTTTCGAAGAGGATTATATTAAGAACATTCCAGATGTTATTTTGGCAAAAGAATCATTTATTGACCTAACTAGTGATTCTGCTCTAAAGGCCGCTTTCAAAACCAAAAATATTTCAAAATTTTGGTTGGACGTAAAACAAGAATACTCGAAATTGTTCACAATAGCTCTACAATTTCGAATCTCTTTTGCTTCAACTTATCTGTGCGAAAATACGTTTTCCCATTAATTGTACATAAAAATAAATATAGAAATAAATCGAACGTAAAAAATGATTTGAAACTTGAACTTACTAACATGGAGCCAGATATTGGTGTCATCGTTCGTTAAAAACAATATCAACCGTCTCATTGAAATAAATCATAATTATTAGTATACTATTTTTTTAATAACAATTTATAATTTGAAAAAAATATTTTTTCTTTTTGTGCATTAAATACTTATATTGCCATAATTTTGTAATTCTTAATAAAATAAAATTCCATAAATGTAAAATAATGTATACCTTTTTGAATAAGTACAAAAAAAAAGGTTATCAGTCTATGGTCGTGGTAAGTAAAAATTTTCAAACTGTGTAAGGGGTACGTGGATATAAAAAAGTTGAGAACCGCTGGGTTAAGAAACCTTACTTTTTGAACGACGCTAGTATTTTTAGTTTCATGAATCTTTCAATTTTTGAAAAAATGGGTTTTAATAATAATATAATCCATATTATGATATCAATCCTAAGAAGAAAAAGTTATACTTTATAATATAGTAGTATTAAGAATATAATTTCATGATCATATTACGAGTATGATAAATAAATAAATAGTGTGAATTATTATTTTCATAAACTTGAACGTTGTTCATCCAGTTATGGAGTAATAATACAGTTGATGTTTTAAATGTATTAAGCGATCTGAATGAATATTTTATGCTATTTAAATACGAGTATATTCGTTATATTTTGTATATGAACGTTTGGATAATAATTTGTTAATTTTTTTCCTTGATTTATCTCTTCAATACGATCTCTTGAAGTTAATTAACACTTTTGTAAAATATTCCAAACATTATATTAAATATTACTACGTCATTATATTTATGCTACATATCACAATTAATAGCCCTTCGTTAGTAGTGAATTTCATTTTATATTATTTTTTATATTTTTACTATAGATATACGTAAAATTATTTCTGTAACAACTGTGTCGAGAGATTCCTCATATATAATACTGATAGAGCAAACTCAATATAGTATACACATTTCAATTTATAAATAAATTCCATTTCACCATCATATGTTTTCTTTGCAAGAATGCAATCGAAATTATAGTGATTTGTATATTTTAATATTTTATCGTTAATTAACGAACGTAATAATTCAAAAGGAAAGAAATGAACACTATCATATCGTTAGTTCTCAATATAAATTCGAATATATGTTGCAAATAGAACAGAAAAGTTATGAGAATCATATGGTATTTTTTTTGTGCATACGATTTATAACTAACAAAGATAAAAATATAATTCGTTTTATGATCTCATGAATTTAAATATAATTTTGTTTGCTTTTATTCAATGATTTTGTATAAAAAAATCTTTTAAAACATTTCAATTATATTTTACGAATTTTATGTAGGAAATTATATTTTCATAATTAATTAGTATTAAGTCTCATAGACAGTTGATTATAATAGGTCTAGTCTTCAGTCACACTAACATATTGAAATTTAAAACATTTCGGTTTTTTTTGTATTTTTCTGTAGCTTTTTCTCAACTTATAATATTGCATTTTCGTAGGTAAATTGTATTATATTTGTACTTCAAAGACTTGAATAGAAATAATTTCATTTCTTTCAATAGTCAGTCAGTTGTGTTTATGTCAACATATTACACATTTAACGCATTCATTTTTTATACGTCATATGCACAGTTATGTCTTATAAAAAAATATATGATATCGGTAGTAAATACAATAAGATAAAAATGTGTTTTTTCATTTTATTAAATAACACGGTGTTATCTCTTAAAGATATACCTAGTTAATAAGATTACGTAACAATATTTTGATTTTAATAATAGTATCTTCAACTAAGTATGTCCAACACGCAAGCACAAGTGTATTATATTACTTATTAGTTATTACAACAGTAACAGATTTGTCGTATAGTGACAAGTATTACTATAGAAATTAAAGTATAAGTTATTGTTCTTTAGCCTTAAGTTCTTTTTAAGTTAGTGTTCTTTAGCATTTTATTCTGTAAAAGCTAATTGAAGCAAAACCATTCCCTCAACGCCAACGATAATGGATAGAGTAAAATTAATTTGAAACCAACTCGCTGTTTTTGCTCGTCTTTGATGTAGATGAATTAAAAATTGTTCGATTTAGTTATTTATCTAACGCTAAATTACGCTTAAATTACTAACGTAAGATATATCCTAAGAGTGTGTTTGGGTTGTATAAATGTTCGAGGATCCTATGTTTTCGAATCGACCAATTATATTGTATCCGTTATTATTTATTATAGGTATACCCGTGCACGTTTAACAATTATTTGAGTATGTCATTTGTAGACACGTTTAAAGTATGCGCGATCGTTGTTACGGACGATATTACATTTTGACGAATCCAAAGTATGTATTACTTTACAGTAATGTGTTTTTAAATTAATTCTTTTATTTTGTCTCTTATCATTTTTTCGTGTAGAGTGCTTGGATGATCACAAAGTGCGTTACGTTCAAGTAAAAACTATATCTAGTTGGCACTTTATTTGACACGTTTTTTTAGTCATAGTTTTCTTAAATGTTAGGAAAATTTACGTAAAATGTTCAGAAAATTGCAAAATAAAAACAATAAAAAAAAGAATGTTATAATTTCTTATCATACGTATCAAATTATTTATTTAAAATGTATATTTTTATTTGGCTTCAAATTGTAATATATTTTAAAATATTTAAATTTGCATGTATTATAAATTTGCCCAGATGAATATTGCCCTTATATGAAGAAATTAACATAATTCAAATATATTCCTTACTATCATTGTGTTGTAAAACATAAGCCAGTTGGTCATTAATGTACACGTTTAATTAATATAGATTATCACTTAATTGACGGATTGTAATAGGTATCTAAAATTAATTATAGTCTTGAAAAACTCAAATTTAATCGAAACAAAAGTGTTGAAATATCCTAGTTCTTATCTATCTACATAATATATATACAATGTTATATATATATTTTTTTTTATATATATACGAGTATGATGATAGTTGCAAATTTCATAATTTTCTGACAGTATCATAAATTACTAAACTTAGTTCTGCCTTAATGAAATGCCATACTATAATTTATGGGAATGTTTTTAGTACGCCTTGCTATACAATAATGAGGATAACAAATATTTAAAAATTACCTAAATTGTGATACTTGGACCTGGCGCATATGGGAATAAATGATTATTTTTTTTAACGAAATTTAATGAATCTTAAATTTTTCAAATTTAGATATCCAAGCATTTAATTAATTCTAATGAATTAAAGATGATTTATGTTATCCAAAGTATTAATTTCTTAAAGAATAAAGTGATTTTGTAATTATTTTTCTGATATTTTAACATAGCAGTTTTCTACAGTTCATGTTATAAAAAATAAAAAATAAATTATTTTTTCGAAAAATGAAATATTCTTTGAAAGAACTTGAAAAACACACTATTTATTAAATACCTCCGAAAAAGAGTATGCATCTATTTGAAAAGCATTCAAAATATTTTACTTAGATCTGGTCGTCGTCACATAAGGCAAATATTTCAACTGGACAAAATAATACTCGTATTTCCATTTCTTGTATTAAATGCACATGTACCCATCCATAAACATAATTTTTTCTGGCAATGAAAAATGTGTTTGATTTTCTAAGATACGGCGGGCAGTTGTAGCAAAATATCGATTATTAATTTTACTATTATTTAACATTTCAACCATATTATATTACGTAACTATTATACTACAGCTAGTTACGGCAATCAATTTAAAAAGTGCACTTATGTAAGAATTTAAAGAGGGAAAGAGGTCGAGAAAAGTCAAAGAACGGCTGAGATATTATTTTTCAATTATATGGAGTTATTGTCACGAAGCGCTTATTATTATTTCTTTTTTTTTTAATGTCCGTTGACCATAAAATATTATTTTCTAATAATGATGTAATATGGTGTAAAATTCAGACGAATACCTATTTTCAATTATTCGACTTAAATCTCAAAAGTATGTCACGGTATTTAGTATATATATATATATATATATTATTAGTATATATTTATATATATAAAGTACTGTGATGTATTTTTGAGATTTAAGTCGATTAATTAAAAATAGCCATTCGTCTGAATTAATATATGTATATATATGTATATATAAATTCATATATATATATAAATGTTTAATATATATAATAGTGTATATATACTAATATAGTTTAAAATACAAATATATATTGCGGTACACAAGTATGGAAAAAGTGTTTGCCTGTATTTCCTACATATTGGCATGTCTTCTTAAAAAATAATTATTTAAATTATTTTCTTATTAAATAATTGTTTCGCGAGGACAGAATTGAGTACATTCAACATTTTTAAAACCTTTTTTATCTTAATTTATTTAATCTAAAAAAGAAATTCATAATCATTTTTATTCGGGATATTACTTCCTAAACACTGGACCGATTTCGACAAATATCGAATCAATATTAATCGGCCTTTCTAGTACAGTCATTTCACTAATTTACGCCATATATGTTTACATATTCTATAAAATTCACTTTTATATTAATATTATAATTTAAATGTGTATATATATATATATATATATATATATAATATATATAATTTTAAATAAACTTAAGTATTGATAGTATATCAATTCGACTTGTCGAATATTGTGCTTTGAGGGATAATAAACTTTCCAACTAGATAAAATCAAAAAATAATAAAATAACATAAAGTTATTTGAAAATAAACTTTATCATTAAAACATTTTATTATTTATAAAAATAAATGAAAACAATGACTCAACATTATACCGATGTGTATTGTCACCAATATTTACTAGGTCATCAACTAGACAACACAAAGTACATTGATTTTGGAATGACTGTTCAAATATTTATAAGTTCATTATTAAGTTGATGTATATTTCATAAATATTTGTGGTAAAATTTCTTATTTTAAAACTTTTTGATAACATAGAAATATGAAATAACATAACATATTGTACTATTATTGTAACTAAAAAAAAATTGGGAGTACTCCAAAGTGAATTAGATAATTTTGTACGAATTTAATCTACACAAACGTTTTTCTAATTTCGGTGAATCCAGACTAATCTATTTTTCTCAGATACGACATTGATTTTTATGACACTATTTAATATTATACTTTTAACAGGTTAAATAAAATTTAACTTAACTTAACTTTGAAATTGAAAAAAATATTTTTAAATTTATTTGCGACGTTAATAAATGGTAAAATTAAGCCCAATTAGTAAGTTTAGTATCATATTGTTTCCCCTTACAATTAACTAGAGAATTAAATAAGACGCTAGATAAAAATTTAAAAGATTGAATATCAAATAAATTAATAAAGTATTTTATTCGAACGACGACTTACGATTTTATAATGTTACATGTAGTAAATGCTTATGGTCATTGATGTAGGGAATGGGACTTTAAATATGAAATAGTCCTCTCTACGAAGTAAAAAAAAACTGAAATAACTAATAATGCAATAAGCAATCGCCCGATTTTTCTATTATATAGTCGGAAATAATAATTTACGTGCTTACAGGCTGGAGAAAAAATTATCGTTGATATTAACTGGTTCACTGCCTCGTGTAAATTTATTTGTACATGAAGTAATGTCCATATTTGTATATGAAAATTGTATATGCTATCCAAAAAAGTTTAGAGCTATAATTTTCAAATACTTCTGTGTACAACACTAGTTTGGTAAAATATTGTGTGTACAAAAAAATGTAAATCAGAATACGAATGGTAAGTAAAGTTGTGTACAAAAATCTGTACATACCACCCCTGGTTAAAAAATTCCACTGTGCCAAAAAATACAGTGTCAACAATACATAGTCAACCTGTTAATAATAATATTTTATTGTTAATATAATATGTAATATTATTAATATAATAAGTTAATAAATTGTTAATTGTGATTTTATTGTTTGGACGACGCGACGTGTCGTTCAAATGCTTGCATTAAGAAAGCGGTTTAAATGTTTTCGCAGGCGTGCATATTAAACGCATCTTACTATGTATTTAAATTCCCGTATACATCTCGGACGACGTGACTTTTCGTCACAATACTCACATTGTATGCGTAATCGGCTTTGGAACTCACAAGAAACATACGTCAAAAGAAATGTATGTTATTATATTACTTGACCCAATTTTAATAATATTTGAATATAAACAATTAAATTATTCATACATTTAAAAATAAAATTATAAATTTTCCTTTCTATTAATTTTATGTAGGGGGTGCGATCTTCCTATCGTCGTGGGTATATGTATGCATATCTTATCTTTTCCATACAATGAACATATTTATTATTATTATTATTATAGGCAATAAATAAATAAATAAATATATATATATATATGTTACCGGCAATGTGAATAATTAGGCATTATGCAAAATGCATAAACATTATATATAATGCCTTATGACATTATGCAATTTAAAAAATAATTTTTTCTATAATGTTTTTATCGCATATTTCCTAGGCGTTATTTGTAATACCTAGGTATTATTTAAAATACCCAAACATCATTAGGCAAAGTACAAAGTAGAAAATTTAGTATACATTCTTATACATAAATATTAAATAGCATATTTAATTTCATTTATTAGTACACATTAATAGTGAACACATTTAGAATTACAAATAATATTATTTTTTAGGTAAATACACTTTTTGTTTATACATTTATATTTACAAGAACATTTTAGAAGAACTTAACCTGTGATTGTTTGGTTGCAACTGTTCAAAGGACAACTTCTTTTTGGGGTATCTCGTTAATATATATATATAAATAAATTGGTGTCTGTCTGTAGGTATGTTATCGATGCCTGGCCAAACCGCTGGATGGATTTTGATAGAGTATTTTCCTACGTACTCAGCGTGGTCCCGGGATTGCTTTGGTCTCTTAAAAGTTTTTAAAACCCGGCTCCTTAAATGTTTCAAAACCCAGCACCGGTAAACCGGTGGTCCTTCGCAACTACGAGTTATTTACCTTTCGCCATTACTAAGGGTGTAACGTCAAATGATTAACAAGGGCAACCGTAATATGTTTCTTATAAAGTTTCTGGCGTGGTTTTTTATTAGTTTGTGATTAGAAAATACAATTTCTCAGTTTTCGTGAGTAATTAGTGATTTTTCGCCATGTAAAGGTGTAGGTAGTTTACGTGTAGTAGCAATGGTAATATAGTCACCTTTATCGTCAATGTTTTAGCGTCGTACGTGAAAATTACATGCCAACTTTCAAAGTCCAAGGGCAAATTTAGCATCGTGCTTCTAACCTCTGTTAGATTCTGATTACAAATTTCTCCACTATATCATCAACAGTTATGCCCCTCAAACGGAAATCGATTGGCCGATCTACATCTGTAGCATAAACGATAAAAGCCTTTCGAGCTTCCGAAACAACCGAACAACAAGCATCACGATTGGAAACCATGCGAGAAGAAGCTGCTCATGAAGCTCAATGAAGCTGTTTGGCATATTTTCTAATTTCTTATTCATGAACGTCATACAACAGTTGTTCATTTGGCTGTGCATATTGAGAATGGACAGCGCGTGTATTTTACGATGGAAAATGTACATGCAAGAGCATTTTTGCCACTGCAAACAATGTTAACTGCGTTCTTCTCTTTGTGTACGGAATATTTTTTCGCAAGAACGCTTCTCTACTCAGAAGTGCCAAAATACTACACATGAAATGCATCAGCCAAAACTTTTCAATGTCGTAGACAGAGCAAACCAGTTGAAGAACATCCGAATTTATATTCGTCCAACGCTTTAGGACGTCTCTATACAGTTCATCCAAACAATCAAGAATGTTTTTACTTGCGATTACTATTAGTTAATGTACTTGGACCAAAATCCTTCCAAGAACTGAGGACAGTCAATGGTGAAGTATGTGCGACCTATCGAGAAGCTTGCCAGAAATTAAATCTTCTTGAGAACGATGCTCACTGGGACACAGCACTCGCTGATGCATAAAATACTGCTCAAACACAGCAAATACGTGCATTATTTGCAATATTATTGACAACATGTTTCCCATCCAATCCAAAAGATCTTTGAGAAAAATACAAAGACGACATGAGTGAAGACATCCTACGTTGTTTGCGAGCCACGAATATCAACATGCAATTCACACCAAACGTGTATAATGAGGCGTTGCTTTTGATCGAGGATGTATGTTTGGCAATCGCTAACAAAGGACTGGTGCAATTAGAAATGTGTGCACCGATCCGATCTACTAATACCGCATATGATCGTAATTTGCAACGTGAAACACAATTTGATATCCATGACTTGGGTACATTTATTGAAAATAATCTTCCAAAATTGATTTCAGAACAGCACATTGTATATAACACAATCATAGAGGCAATAAACAATCATAGCGGTGGATTGTACTTTATAGATGTGCCCGGAGGTACAGGAAAAACTTTTCTTATTTCTATATTGAAAAGTATACGATCACAAAAATAAATAGCACTGGCAATTGTATCATCAGGAATTGCGGCAACACTATTGAACGGTGGTCGATCAGCGCATTCAGCAATGAAATTGCCGTTGAATTTGCAAATCACTGAGATGCCAACATGCAATAACAAAAAAAATTTTGGAATCTGCAAAGTTCTCCAAACATGTGAACTTATCATATGGGACGAATATACAATGGCTCACAAAAAAGCGTTAGAAGCGCTTCATCGTACACTGCAAGATTTGAGGGGTAATAGACAGCCTTTTGGTGGAGCACTCATTCTATTGTCAGGGGATTTTCGATCCCAACTCTGCCAGCGATACCACATTTAACACCCGCTGATGAACTTAATGCATGTCTCAAATCTTCAGTTCTATGACGACATGTCAACAAATTGACTTTGAAAACCAATATGCGTGTTCAACTACAATAAAATGCATTCGCCGAACGTTTCGTAAAACAATTGCTGGATATTGGGAATGGGAAGTTGGCAATTGACTATTTTAGACAATGTACGAGTATCTCATTGCCAATAAACTTGTGTAAGATGACATCTACCAAACACTTATTAATTCAAAACTTTTTCCCAAATATCGAGTGGAATAATAAAAACATCAGTGGCTTAGTGAACGTGCTATATTAGCAGCTACGAACAATGATGTCAATGCTATCAATTTCAGTATTTAAGGCGGAATACCAGGCGATGCGACAACGTACATGTCTGTCGCTACTGTGATGAATCAAGACGAAATCAATTGTCAATTACCCCACGGAATTCTTGAATTCACTCGATTTTCCAGGTATGCCACCGCACCTTCTAACATTGAAAATTGGCGTGCCTATTATTCTTCTCCGAAACATCAATCCACCACGACTTTGCATCGGTACAATATTTTTTTAGTGAAAAATATTATGAACAATTTCACCGAAGCTACAATTTTGAATGGGAAATTTAAGGGAGAAGATGTACTTTTGCCACGTATTCCAATGATCCCAAATGATATGCCATTTGAATTCAAACGTTTGCAGTTTCCTGTCCGTCTTGCTTTTGCAATGACTATCAACAAAGCCCAGGGACAATCGATGCAAGTGTGTGGGCTGGATTTGGAAAATCCGTGCTTCTCACATGGACAACTGTATGTGGCCTGCTCACGCCTCGTAAAACCTTCATATTTATTCGTATACGCACCAGACCGAAAACGAAAAATATCGTATATCCGAAAACACTCGAATAGCACTTTGAATATTGTTTTCCATAATAATTGATTATTGGAATATCTTATATTGCATCGTGAAATATTCTACATTTGCCCATTGCAACGCATGGGTATTCAGCTAGTAGTTAATAAATTCTTCTGGCATACTGTAAATTAATTCCTACTATACAATTGTTTTATTACACCATTCCTTGTACCAAGCTGGTAAAAGTCATCATCCGTTACCTGAAAATTTCTGGAACTACCAACCGAATTTGAAAAATTCTTTTTGCATTTGATATCCCAAAATATGCCTAAATGTGTAAAATATAACTATAGTGTTGAATTTAAAATAAGAATCATAATTTAACTTAAATATTGTCTTTTTTTTAAATTTTGATATTTTTACACCGAATATTGAATATCGAATTGAACAAAATTTGTATTATATAAGAGGTGGCATTTTTTACGGGCAACGAAGTGCACGGATAGCTAGTATTACATATAAATATTTCAAATTACAAATAAGTATTTTAACATTTTCTGATTTATGTTAGGCATTATTCATAATGCCTAATCAATATGATTATTATATGTATTTTCTGATCATTATCAGCATTATGCATAATGCTAACCTAATTATTCACATTACCGGTAACATTTATAAATATATATATATATATATTTACAGTTATTGTAATATCCAAATAAAGAACTAAAAGGATATTTGATACATTTTTCTAATCGTGAAATTTGATATAAGTACATCGGTTGAATGTTCATTGGTTCATGATATTTTTGTTTTAAATTTTGCATTTATTTCAAATGACATATTTAACTATTTGAATGTTGTTACAGTCCAGGTACCATGACAATTAAGGTTGAGTTTAACATATTATAAAATTATAAGCTAACATATTTTTGAAAACTTTTAATCCGAAATAATGTATTTTATTTTGTTTTAATTAAGTATTTTAACGATACACATGTATTTATAAAGCACACCGTTTATTTTATTTGCGTATTTTATATTATTTATTAGCATAAGTTATTGTTCAAGATTATAAGTATTATTTTTCAGGAATAACCTTCGAAAAAACTTATTTACATACATATGTATATTCTTGTTAATTTTCAATGGTTTATTTGTTTAAATTATAAACTTTAAATTTTGAATTTTAAATGCATTTAATATAATTAAAATTATTAAAATTCAATCATAAACATTTTATATACGTATTTGTCACTTTAGAAAACAAAATGTATGTTTAAAGACATACAACAGTACAATAGTAATGAAAATGACAATATAATTAATAAATGCAAAATACACATATAAAATATCATTTTTTTCCATTGTCACGTCTGATCTAAATATAATTTATATTATACTTTAAATATATAAGAGTACATACAAGTGCTTATAGTACTTGTAAGTACTTAAGTACTTATACGCTGTCCTTGTTTTGTAAAATTTCGATTAACTTATGACCAAATTTTTATTTTATTAATTATTAGTTGATTTTCTTTAAAAATAACAGCAAATTTTAATGGAAATTTAAAGAATATATGGTGGTTATATTTAATCATATTTTATTATATATGTACATTCATATAATTGAACTGCAATCATTTCAGAAACTATTAGAGTTTTAATGATATTATGCTTATTAATCTGCTACTTTACTTTCGATGTTATCAAATATACAATTTACCTAGACAAATTATTACACATATAATGAATATTGATTTGTTAACACTATACCACTCTTTGTAAAATTTTTGGTGGACGTTACAAAATAGTGCATATAAATTTAAATGATTATTTTGGCTATAATAGTTTTAGTTAAATCAAATGAATTATCTGCACATTGTAAGCATTTAATTAACATTAACATTAACATCAAATTAACATCAAATTTTAGAAAAAAATAAATGATTGTAAATTACAGTTATATATATAAGCAAAGCTACAAGTTAATTATACAAATTATTTATTTTTGATATTGATATTATTATTATACTCAATCGAAAATGTTAAATTATATAAAATATATGTTACTTTTATGAAACTATTCTGCACTATTATCTATACGGGCATTATAAATATTAGGTTGGTTCCTAGTATTATTTTTATGTGGTATATGTTAGGGTGAGACTGTTTTTGACCAGTAAGCAATAAACTATTATTTCTTTGCCTACATATTTTTTTCGGGTACATAGGATATTTTCAAAAATAATTTATACTATTCTATTTTGTATATTTTTTAACGGACTTATTTTTGTATTATAGGCATATTAAATATTAGCATAAAGTATTTAGGTCATTTATTTTATGTAATATTCGTTTTATGTTGCTTATTAAATTATATTTCAAATTATCCACTGAAATCTGAAAAGGTAAAAACTTGACCAGCTCGCTTTGTTTTAAACTCCTTTAACCTTTTTGAAATATATGTAAACTTTTTTAAATTAATTCACTGTATATTTTCAAGCGTTTTGTAGTGACTTTACTTTTCCTCTATAGTTGTTTTCAAATATGTTTAAATGACCGCACGTCAAGTATTCATGTACCAAATCCAAAGTTTACCTGTAATTTCAAATTAAAGTGTCTTGTCCGAAGACTTTTTTTACAACTCAGTTATTTGTGCTCAATTGTCATTGTGTACGGAAACTTAAGCTTTTGAATTTTTTTGTACAACTAGCACGTGGCAAACTTTTTATTATATTATACCATTATAGTTTTTACTGTATTCACTTTTATTTATTTTGTAAAACATAAAACGGATTTTATCTGAAGTAGAACATAACTGACACATTTTTATTCACACGTTACTGGATGTCGGGTCTGTATTTACAATTTTTAGTTTATAAATCAATATAATTTCACACGATTTATATAAATATATAAATACGATATATAGCTACAATAGAAAATGTATTTTTCTTTTTTTATTAACATTTTATCCGTAATGTTAAATGTTGTTAGTTTATGTTATTATATGATTTTTCATCTTAATAACTAATAAGTAATGATAATTTATGTTACGATTTGTATCAGCTCTAAAAATGTAATAATTACTATACATGACAATTTACCGATAACAAAATTTAATGAATACAAACAAAAAATTTAAAGAAAGTTATATTTCAATAATCTTTTGTGTGTTATATACAGGTGTAAGTTTTATATATATATCTACTTAAAAAAGTAATTACAAGAAAAAAAATGTAATTTGTCAAAAATTCATATATTTATATTTGATAAATATTTAGCACTTAACTAGTATTATCAAAAAAATTTTTAAATAAAAATATTTACTTAATTATTTTATTTAAGTTAAAAGATTATATTATTGAATTATATCAAATTTTTTTATTTCACAATAATAATGAATATTGTAATAAGTAATTAAAAAGTTTAATATTGATCAATATATAATAATTTTTAGCGACAGCGGTGTTAAAATATAATAAATATTTAAAAAATGTTATAAGTAAAGTTTGCAAGCTACATGAAAAAAATTCCTATGCTTAAAATATACACGAGTTTATTATATGGTTGTAATTTTCTCGCTCTTATGGAAACAACATGTAAAATATAATACCTATTAGATACAGTTTTTCTTTGGAAAGTAACGCATAGTTAGGTTCATTTGATCATTTGAACACTTCATCTACACAAAAAAGTGTTTACAAAATAAATAAATAAACATAATAATTATAATGCATTATTGTAAAACTAGTACAATCTTCGCTTCGTTTAGAATCTAAAATCTTTCGTATTATGATAATGAAATAATATGTTTATAAAATTGAAATATGTAGAAAACTAAAATAATTTTTATCGATGAATTTATGAATTGGAGGAATTTAATATATATTTTATAATAATGAAATGTTCCTTGAATAATTATATCGGGAAAAGTGGGCAATAATATTATTGTTTCCCCATCTTAATTTATTTAACCACTTAAACAAAGTATTAGTATAGGAACTAAAAACACGATTGTCCTTCTTTTTTTATATTTGTGTCTTTTTATGTTTTGTTGTCCGGTACATTTAGATATTTCCCAATATTTTGTATTAACGAATTAAAAGTTAAAATTAAATTATTTCATGAATCATATTTTTTTCTACTTACTTTGAACATAATAAGTTACTTTTTTTTAAGTCAACAATTCATATATATGATTTTTAACTTAACATAACGAGTCAAAAAAATTAATTGACATGCCTTGTATTTCGTAAAAGAATCGAATGTAATTAAATTCGTCAATTATTATGCAACAACGTATTCACTAATATATATTACCATGTGTTATTTTAATATTTAAAATTATTTTAACATGATGTGGATTAAAGTATTTACGAAAACTTGTTAAAAAACTAAGAGGAAATTTGCATGTATTTTTTATATAATAAGTATCATAACTTTTATTTCTTACAAATGTAATTATAATTTATTAAAGAAGTTTCATTGGTGGTTTCAATACGTTTATTTAAAAACATAGATGAACGATTAGTTATTACACATTTTTGATAAATGAATACAATAAAATATTATATTTACATGTACATTTATTACAGTTTATGATTATGATTTATTGGTTATTTGTTATTAGTTACGTTAGTTAGTAAAATGTATCTAGTAATTATTATTATTATTATTATTTTACCAATTGCAAACAGTTATTTCCCGTTTCGATTTTTTAAGGTATAAACCAACCTTTCAGACAGATGAGGAATTTTTGTTTGTCCTTACAAACAGTTAGTTATTTACAAACATTTATTATATATAATAATTTATATTATTATAAATAAATATATAATATTATTATTAAACAATATATAAATAAGAATATATTTCGAATGCTGGTTGAACTCCTATAATTTAATATTTTGCAATTAAAAACATTTATTTTTTCAAAACCTGTATTATATATATATATATATATAATAGTCATGTTAAATTATACATTAAATTCATTTTATTAAGTCAATTAGAGTCGCTATTAGGGGGAAGGGGTTCTTGCGGAGCCTACGTTCCGGGCCTCGCACATTAAAGAGGCTTTGCTTTCGAAAAAATAACTGACAAATTGTACAGCACGCACATGTATTTTTTTTTTAATCTTTAAATTGTAGAAAATAGTTGTATAATATAATTTGTTAAATATATATATGTTGTAGATATTAATTGCACCTCTATTAGCTAGTTATTAGCATTATCTATGATATGATCATCCGTCAATAATCATAGTTGTAAGTCGTACGTTTTACAGTTTATTTTTGAACTCGAAGAACCGTGATAGCTTTTATAAACTATTTACATGCACTCATCAATTTATGAACATATTTTATCACAAAACGAATTTAAAATCGAATTGGTATCCAAACGTTATTAATGGTATAACCATTATTACAAACAGTTATTCTCTTTCAGACGGACGCAAAGACGCCGAAAACAAATTCTATTTAGAATTTTTTCTTATTATTATTTAACAAGTTATTGTTTGATTAATGACCACAATTAGCTCATTTTGGTTTTTATATGTTAAAATAAAATAAAAACAGTTGACGATATGAAATTACGGAAACATTTTATGGATTTATAGATATTACTAATAAATACGAATAGTCAGGACTTAGATGGTATTGATTTGTTTAATGAGTACAAAATCCTTTGTGAAATACTTAACAAAAAAAACTTTGTTAGAATGTATTGATGTTTTGAAAATAAACTGTAATTCTTTTCCCAAGCTGTCTATAGTTTTAAGAATGATGCGTGTAATGTTAAGAGCTACTGCTAGTGTCGAAAGAAATTTTTCGAAACTTAAAATTATTAAAAATTATTTACAAATAAAAATGAAAACAAAAATTTAATGTTAAAATTTTCAGAAACAAAGGCAAGAAAAATATATTTTGATTATATTTTCAAATTCTACTTTTTTCAATTATAAATATAATTAAACATTTAATAAATAATTTAAATATATGAATTACATAATTATTTATTTCTTTGTACTAAAATGTTGAATTCAACACTTCAACAGTTAAAATAAAAACATCATTAATGTGTATTGTATATTTTCTTTTATTACCGAAATCATTATTCTGTGGTAGTTTTTAAAATTTTACTAAATAGTAAGCACAGTATTTGAAATGGGCGAAGGTATTTTTTCATCAATTTTGAACTGTGTGACGTTTTAAACTAAATATAATAATTTTTTTGATTAAAATGTTTGTTATAAAACAGATTAAAAATGTGTTTTTATGTTAGGTCATAGGTTGGAGCAAAAAGACCTCTCAATAATATTGTGCTTTGGACCTCACAAATCCTAAGAGTGGCCTTGATGCCAATTTATTATGTAACCAAGCACCAGATGTTTTGTAAAATATTAACACCTTTATGGCTTCATAAACGATTCACCTGTTGAACATTTGTTTAATAAAGGAGCTTAAGAGT
Source organism: Schlechtendalia chinensis (assembly GCA_019022885.1). Taxonomy (NCBI): domain Eukaryota; kingdom Metazoa; phylum Arthropoda; class Insecta; order Hemiptera; family Aphididae; genus Schlechtendalia; species Schlechtendalia chinensis. The sequence continues at coordinate 13,398,318 of CM032339.1, read as the reverse complement.
ATCAGTTTTACGTGAAAACAGTGACGATGTAGATAACGGTATATTATAAAAGTATTTATAGAAAAAACATTATTGAAGAGAGTATACACCAAACTATTAATTTAGGTTCGTATTAAAATATTGTGTAATTTATAATTATGTATAAATAAGCTAGTTGTTTTTCATATTTTTCTGATTGTTTAATCTGATATTAGTTTTCTAACTAATTCTGATTAATTTAAAAATTGATATTTACAATTTGTGTAGCTAACGATAATTTATTTGGGTAATATAATAAATCATATATAATTTATATTAAATCATGTGTTTAATTTCTTTGTGCGTGAAACTTGTCGAAATATTAGATATCTATATATGTATGTTTATTAATTGTTAATATGGTGATAGAGGGAGGGGAGAGAGCCAGTCAATGAAACACAATGTCATATATGTGTATTTATAGAAATTTTTATTGTTATATATCGAACTTCAGACAATATTTCTGTCTTTATTTGTTTTTTGTGTACACACGTACACATTATTTACAATATTTTTTCCGAGTATACGGCGAGTTTTCGTGCATTTAATAATCAATAATATAGTTTCATTGTTTTGAAAAATAAGTATTTATTACTAGTCCGGAGAAAGGAAATTTTAAAAAAGTGGATGAGATATAAAAAAATTAATTAAAAACATGAATCTCATAAGTTTTCTTGATTTGACACCAGTAAGCAGCAAAACGTAATATTAATTACTGACAATCGTCAACATCAAAATCTTATATTTGGTATCTAGAAATCTGTTAATAACAGTTGTATGCTATATTTATAATATTCTTACATGTTTGTATAACGTTTTAGAATCAACTGGACACTTGTTCAATAGGAATATAGGCAACTTGCTGCCTCCTAGCTAATATATCCTATATCTATATAATAAATAATATATCTAGCTAATATATTCAATTAGAAAATAGGTGTGGTTTAGATAATATAATATTTTCTTAACAATTCTAAATTGTTCGAATTTTCAAATTAACATACTGTCTAAAAATGAATTAACTATTCGGGAATAATGCGTATAAAGTTATAACTATCATACCTTAAAAACTAAAAAATTGTCGAAATGTGCTATCGTTGTGACAAGAATAAATTCAAATTTTAACGTCTGGTATTTAGTCGATTTACTTACTATTTTAGAAGACAACGCCGGGTGACTGAAAAATAATTTACATTGCGAGTACCAAATTACGAATTGAGAGAAAAAAAATGTATGTATCACATGACATCGGTGGTGGACTCTCCAGATTGTGAACAGGCGTGTGTGTGATTGTTCGGCACTGTGAACCACCACACCGCGACTGAAAGTGCGACCGCCGTCGTCGGTGAGCGACGACTTCAATTCGGATTTTGAAACTATAACATTATACAGTACATTATTTTTGCTTAGGGAGGGGGACGTGTACGGTTCGGATTCGCGCACGCCCTCTGAGATTATCGCCCGTCTGTGTCTTCTCTGCCGTTGTCCGCCTTCACATCACTGATGACGGAATTCTCTGGCGTTCGTTTATAAACTATACGTATATATATATGAAATTGATTTTTACATTTTAGATTTCGATATGAAACACAAATAGACGATAATGACCAATATTTAAAAGAAAATTAGAGAAAATCGAAGGTATTTGATAGAGAAAAGAAACGTCTGAAAAAAGATGATACTAAATTACGGGAGAGCGAACAAATCAGAAATATTTAGACTAAATTAATTTAACAGCAAATGTTTCATACAAATGACACATACTGGCAGGGACGTGCTCAGAAATTTCAAATGGGGGGGGGGTTAAATGTTTTTTATTATTATTTATATTATGTGATATGTTTTGTTATTATAAGATAAGTCAAATGCATCTTTCAGAAACCTGAATACTAGTACTAATAATAATAATAATAGATTATATATATATATATATATATATTTATAATCTAATAACCTTGGATATGTAATGGCTAAGCTATTACCACAATATCATTTGTGATTAAAATTATTATTAAATAATACAGGACTGATAAGAAAAAAAAATTAATAAAAAAAAATAGTTTGAAGATTGCCTAATATCAGATATGAGATCTAAAATACAGTTAAGTAAACAATTTATTTTCAAAATTTAATGGGGGTTAAACCTCCTAACCCTCCCCCTTTGAGCACGCCCATGCATACTAGACACATTGTTTATTCAAATCGTTTGTTTAATTTTTTTTTTTAACTTTTTAATATATTTAAAAGATAATTTAAAGATACGTAACGCGTAAAGTAACTTCATTTTAACTTTAAACTCATAAATGCCCTTTCAACTTGCGCATATAACTACTGCATACAGTATTGCTACTAGATATAATTGAATTACATTGTCTCAAAATCAGTCGCGGACAGCAAAACACTTTGAGACTAAAGAACTTAAATTGTATTGCTATATGGTTTAATCGAGGAGCACTAAAAAAAACGAAGCAAGTGGTCGGTATATCTAGTATAATATATACAATGATGTATGTACCTACGTATTTGTAAACTTTATAGTTCATTGGGCATATACGTAAATTTTTGTTAAACGGAGATTGGTGAATGGTAAAGACATTAAATGGTAAAAATGTTACCACTAAATATTTTATTGGAACGAAAAGTTTCAGAATTTGTTTTATTATTTATCTTTGCCTCCTTATTGCAGTTTTACTACGACATGTATTTTTTCAAAAAAACGTCTTTTTACGGATTATCGGTTAGTTATAGTTGTTTAAATTTGTAATATACACGTTATTCATTTTTTGAACAGAAATGTCGAATAAAACAATACATTAAACTGCTCGATTTTAAAAAATATATAATACTTGTTTAAAAATCCAACAAAAATTATAAGACAATCGTAAAAATAATGGAAAACAGTCGTCTTTTGTTGAAAAATTAAGCTTTGGTTATGTTAGTCAAGTTTTGTGTACAATATGAATTTATGGTAGTATTTAAATTTAAATATATCACACCTCTTGTATATTTCCCTCATTTTTAGATTTAGTCTTTTATTAACGAAATTTAATTTAATTTTCATAATTTTATAAAGATTTTAAATTATTGTTCTTGTGTACAAACTTTTTAAAAATAATTATTACTTTTTAAAAACACACGTTAAGTAAAATGCAAATTTAGACATAGAATTCCAAAGTATTATATTTTGTATTAATGTATACTCTAGGAAGAAAATTTTTATGATTTTTACGATGAGATTCTGTTAAACGAGTTTTAAGTTCCTTTATAAAGTATGAACTTGTATTCCGTTATGTCCGTTTATCCTTTTAATTCGTTGCCAGAGTCACCACATACTAATATCAATATTGACAATATATTGTAAAAATGTTTATACACACACACATACACACTTATACATTATTCATTTAGAATGGTATAAACTTATAAATCTTATTTGTTTAAAACTTAGTTTTACGGAAAAAAAATAGCAAGAAGATAATAAAGAAGATCTATTTTAATTTTTTTAAATAATATCAAATATCGTTTTGTTTATGGATGTAATGCTGTCGAAATGATGTTTTTTTTTTTAAAAATAAGTTTTGTATTATATACACATTAAACATTAGCAATTAAATTAATTGACATAATATAGAACAATAACATTAAACAAAAGCTAATCATGATAATAAAAACAAAAATAGATAAAATATACAAATAATAATGTTAAATAAGAAAACATAAAAGAAAAGATGTTTATAGTATTAAATAATAAGTATGATAAATAAAATTGTAAATTAATTTCATTTTGTTAATATTATTAAGACAATTATAAAGTAATAACAATAATTTTTATTATTGTTAATTATTTTAATAATATTATATATTATAGTTGTCAACGGGTAGGGGATCGATACGTCATATATCCTCGTATAGATAAATCGGAGAAAAAAACATTATAATATTGTAACAAGATTCGTAATAATAATATGAATTATAAAGTACATGTATCGTAACCACATTGTTCGAGTCTTTACAATTTATTGCAATTATATAAAAATAGACAATTTGTTCCGTTGTTATTTAAAAAAAATATTTTCCTCTTCGGCTAATTTATCAATCATATAAAAGTATTGTGACACAAACAGTAATACTTGCAGCAGTCACCATTTCCGTCTTTTTTCCCCGAAGTAATGATTATTAATATTATTTTTTTGTATCCATATTTATCGTTTTTTCATCATTTTTTTCTTTTAAACTTGACTGCCATGAAATCCTACAGTTTTTGAAATTTTGTCATTTAGAATTATGAATCTCATGGCAGTAAATTTAACGTGAGATTTAAAAATGGATTTCATTGTATTATATTATTATATTATTATAGTGTAGCAACAAATGTTTAAAAAAATGTCACATTAAATACACACTTTTCTCTCTTTCTCTCTCTCTCTTTCTGACACATACACACACACGCACACTATTATTACGTATTACATAAATTAATTTTAACAATAGGTATGTACAATTTATTTCTGTTGTTTATACCATGTTAACTATATTGTCTTTTATATTTCAAATATATATCCGATATACAAAAAGGGCGATAAGCAGTTATGTGAGAATTACAGAGGCATCGATTTATTAATGATTACCTATAAAGTTTTATCTAAGTGTATGGTAAACAGAATTAAGCCTTAGGAAAAAGACATTTTAAGGGATTATTAGACAGGTTTTAGACAAAAACAGATCTATCACGGACCAAATATTTATTTTGAAACAAATTTTCCGAAAAATGTGGAAGTTTGACAGATCAGTAAATGTATTATTTATCAAATTCAAGAAGGTGTATGATTGCATACATAGAGAATCTCTATTGAAAATACTAAGGCAGTTTAAACTACTCCAGAAATTAATTAACCTGATAAAAATCAACATCCAAGAAATAAATGCTGGAATAACTGAGAATATGATCGTGAGTAGAGGAAAGGTCGCGGATCGTGTACATCGATCAATCTAGAAGTTGTGCAGTACAAGTTTAAGAGAATACAGCAGTTTAAATATCTAGGATCGATATTGACACAAAAAAAACGATATATTGTTATTATCCTATAACATTAAACATAATAATAGAAAATTACCTAAAAATGTCGATTCAACTATTATTAAGATCAAATAAATTATTTTTTTTTAAATATATATATTTAATTACCAAAAATGTATTATTCATTACATACAGTAAACTAATTCGACACACGACTAAATGATTTTTAAGTATTATTTTTCTGAAGTCAAAATAAATTTTTTTTACACAAGAAATATAATAAGTAAATTATCGGTTAGTTCATACACTTTTTAGTTCAAAAACCATAGGTTTAACCTAGAAACAAAAGGTAGTTTATTATACAATAAAGTTAACAAAATAATTTTTATGACACGTGAAATGAAACTACGTTTCACAAAAAAAAATCGTATGGAGTTATTGAGTATACTTTGAAATTGTTTATGTTACACGAAAGATTTCGATATTTTGATAATGTTATTAAAATATAGCTCGCTGTTCCTATAATTACGCGATCGCGCAGGTGATGTTCCTATGTCGTCCGGTCGTTTACGTTCAAAAGAGGTGCTAGAGTACCAGACCCACCGTACTGGTCGAGATGGGTGAGATGGGAACTACGGGCCTTTCACTCGAGTCAGAACTCCAGCGTCTCAGTAGTTAGCCCCGGACAGGATTTATCCGCGGACATTGCGGGTGTCTAAGTGCACGGGTAACTGATAGCTGGTGATTTAGACACCCTATAATAAAATGAAAGAGTAGCTACGTAATTGAAATTGACCACCCAATTTTGTAAACTCAATTCTGACGATAGTATGAAAGTTGCAAATTTTAATTTTAAGGTTGCAAAAAATTTGCAAATTAGTTTCAAAATATTAACACTATTTTGGAGATGATAGGACAAAGTGGGGGAGGGCTAACTTCACGTACTTAAAGCAGTTAAGGCGAAGGTCGTTCGAGGCATGTCCAACTATTGTCTCGAGCAAAAATAGTAGTATGGATGTCGTCAAAGCCCTGTCGTGAGGACCACCTCGTGGCCATAGCGACACGGATCGAGTCTAGCTCGCCTGGGCTGGATTCGTACGGGCTGGGTTTACCATAGGTGGTTAAGCCCACTGGCAAACCGCACCTGTGGCTGCGCATCGACGTTTAAATGCGGTACGAGATCTCTGAGGCCTCGAGGTGGTCCTCACGACAGAGCTTTAGCGACACCCGTACTACTATTTTTGCTCGAGTCAATAATTTTATGTGCCATAAAAATTATTTTATTAACTTTATTGTATAATAAACTACTTTTTGTTTCTTGGTTAAACCTATGGTTTTTGAACTAAAAAGAGTATGAACTAACCGATAATTTACTTATTATATTTCTTGTATAAAAAAAATTTATTTTGATATCAGAAAAATAATACTTAAAAATCATTTAGTCGTGTGTCGAATTAGTTTACTGTATTGAAAATGAATAAATGAAATTAAAAATAATCTCTAGAGTATTATAAATGTTCATCATTATCTAAAACAAGAATAATAATATTGAATTCTTTGTAAAATTAAAAATTAAATCTAAATTGTATGGTTAAAACTTATTTTTAAAATAAGATATTTCTCATAAAATTATATAAACTATTTAATAAATAAATATTGAGTATAATTTTGTTTATAATATATCAGAGTATTATAGGATTTAAAATACTATATATGCCTCTTACACACTAAATGTTTACTATTATTGATACTCGATAATCATTTAGAACATGAAATTGAATAATGCATTTTTGGTAATTAAATATATATTTTTAAAAAAATAATTTATTTTGTCTTAATAATAGTTGAATCGATATTTTTAGGTAATTTTCTATTATTATATTTAATGTTATAAAATAATTAACAATATAGGACAATTTTATTTGTGATTAGCTACGATATTTGATTTTTTTGATTGGAGAATATTTCAATTTTTTATAATAACAAATAACAATACGTATATTATTAACCCTCTAGAGGTCACCTAAAATTTGGGGGGTTGTTTTTTAATCTAAATTATTGCATGATAGTATACCACGTAATCTACTCTATTAAAATTAATAAATATCATTAAAATCAACTCTCTGGAGAAATGACTTGGTAATAACCAACAATGAAAATTCACTTTAAAAAAAAACAGAAGTAATCGATTATGGTATAGGTCACATAATTGTAATTCTTCAGTCTTCATATATTAAATGTAAAAACTACACTCATATGACGACGAATAAATCTATTTTAATATAGTAGTCGGGCATTTTTTAAAATGACTAAACGCAGTTGGATTCGTGAATATTGTGAAAAAACCACTTCACATGGTATGCAGTATTTTGTGATGAAGCAGAGATCACGTGTAGAAAAGTTAGTTAAATATCATGAAATATATTTTATAAAATTATAAGTTGATTTGTATTTGAGGAATACGAATTATTTACTTAACTTTTTTTATTCAAACTAATGGATTATTGAAGCACTATTTCGGTTCAAAAAAATCTAAATCTACATGGTCCTAGTTAAATATGACATAATATATTATGAATAAAATATTTCTCTTAAATCTAAAATATTGCACTTTTAATAATATAATTATATAATAATAGTATCTATTACAATATACTTGTAATAATATATATTCTATAAATACTATACAGAGTGATTCGTATAACGAATAACACATATTTTCTCTAACTGAAATGTTTGTATCTATATAAATATAGTTTTTAAATGTTATTCATAGTAATATTATATTAAATTAATATAATATGACATTCTATTTGAGTTTTCAATAACAACCTATAATAAACTATGTTATATACTTCATAATATTCTGACATCAATAAGTGTTTTATTTCTAATTCCAATAGTTGGCCTGTCAGTAACGTAAATTCACACATTGAAATAAATACTATATCACTTTGATCAATTGTTTATAGTCGAAAATACAATTTATTTAATTTTCTTTTTAACTTTATACTTGACGATGACTTTTAGTCGAAACCGATAGTAAATAAACAAATTTTATAAAACAATACTATATTTTTATATTTTATAATACTTATTGATTTTATTTTGTATATATATATATATATTTATTTATTAATAATAATAATTTATTGTTTTTTCTTATTTTTTCTTGTTTTTGTTTTATTATTAAATAGTTTGTGGCGACTCCACGTTATCATCAGGAGTACTGTATTTATGATTAAATATCAGATTTCATAACACAATAATTTATTTTAGAATGTTCTGGATACTGACCTTCGTTTTTATGATGGCGATGACGTTTTCGGTGCTGAAAACGTTGATAAACGTTTGGACTAACAGTCCTACCGTAATGTTTATCGAAAACGCAGAATCGTCAATTCGTGAGATACCATTTCCGTCGATTATGATCTGTCCGTTGAACCAGCTGCGACAATGGGTTTGGCAGAAATACAAGAACACCAACGGGACATATTGGTATGCATATAATATGAACATGAACAATACGAGTAAGAACTTTTTTTCCATTAAATAATTGACTATAAATTGTCACCATATTCGGTATGTATTGTATTAATGAATATTAAAGAGTAAATCCATTATTTACAACACATTTTGTATAAGATTAACGTAGAGACGTTCAATTTGTATAAGTGTACAATGTACACTGTACATGCATCATACATGAACAATTTAATGTTATAAGTGTACATGCGTCAGACTTGAACAATATAATTTTGAACAGTGGTAAATAATTGCAACAAAAATTACTCATTGTACCGCACAACAATAATATTTGTTCTGTTCATATACTAATTACTTTCTGATACATGTAATAATTTTAAAACATTTGTTATATGAAAAGTATTCATGGAGAAAATATAAAAGAAACTAATGTATTCATCGCTTCACTCAGAGTATAAAATAGGATTTGATCTAATTTCAATAATAATAAAAAACCCGATAAAATCGTAGCACGCAACTTGATATTTTCTCCGCTGCACAAAAAAATAAATAAATTATATATTTGTTTTTAGGAGTTGCTATTTATTGTGGCTCATTTGAATGATTCGATGTTTTTCTTTGCAGCGGAGAAATTATCAAGTAAAGCGTTACGTTTCCATTTATCGTTGTGTAAAAAAGCAGAAATTTGTCTTTGGTACCTTTTTTGTGAAAAAAAAATACAATACAATTTAAAAGGTGTATTATTTATTAATTAAGTAGTAGTAATAGTAGTAGCGGGTGCAATAGTGGATGTTGTGTCTAACCAAAAAACGCACACACACACCCACATATACATATATATGAGTATATTAGCGATCGTAAATACACATATGTGTGTATTAAAAATTACTATAAATATTAATTTTGTCGTCAATACTTAATACAGTATATTTATATAGTATACATCAATATGAATATTGTTTTATCAAATTATTATGTATACCAACATGTTTATTAGATTACGATTATATCATTAAAATCTATTTAACATTAAATAATTTTTTTTCATTTATTTCGTAAAAAAACTTCCAAAAACTGATGAACTTGCAATTTTTCCACCAATTATTATGATTGGAATAGGATGGTATAAATGTCCATTAAAATGAGTAATAAAATTACTTATATTAATATTATCAGCCAACGTAACAATAAATAAATAAGAAAATATATCCCTGGGCGTTGGGTTTTTAAAAATATTACTTATATAGTGAACACACATTAATATTATTAGTATACAAAGTTAATATTGAAAATTTATTATAATGCGTATGTTGAATAAAAAAATCAAATAGAATTTCAGATATTTAAATATAAAAATATTTAATCCACTGATCGTATAACAGTGATTATTAATTAGTACACGTTGAAAAGAGTCAAATAATCATATTTTAATAATTTTGGAAATTGATCAAAATCAACATACAGATTTTTTTTTTGATCTAAGTATGTATAATTTATAATATTGCTAGTTTATTACATTCAATAATATCATTGATGATATCATAATGATCATAATAATATTCAGAATACTTTTTCGCCTACTTTGATTTTAGTATTATTTTAATTGTGCATCGTAGAAGTTGTGACATTAATTATAACGCGCATCGTATTATAAACAATTTATGACGAAAAAGCCGCAGTCGATTGCTAATATTTATAATAACTAATAAGCAAATGTACATTATAATTAAATACTAAGTTTTTTAATAATAACTACATGATTTCATTACGTTGTTAAAAAACGAAATCGAATACGATATAAATTGTATCTATCATTTTCAGTTATTTATATAATACCAAAATATTTTGGATTATTAATCAAAGTATAGGACCATATTGGATATTCGTCTAATTATACAAAAGTCGGGTACGGAACCAGTAATACAATTAATTAATATAACATACTTGAAAATTGAAATCAATAATAAATGATCGTATTTAAATATTACATATATACGAAGATGTATAAAATCAGTATAATATTTAAGTGTGATATAACTTTTAAGTGCTAAGCTAAAATGTGTCAAACAAAGCTTAATAAATTTAAAAAAAATGTTTGATATAAAATAAAAGAAGATTTACTCGTTTGAAAAGTTTTTAAAAATAAAAATAAAAGAAACTCAAATAAAGTTTTACATTTTCGAGACAGTAGTAATAATAATAATTATAAAAATAATAATAACATATAAAACGAAAATCATGAAATTCTATTAATACTGTCTATTATTTTATATTCAGGGAAAATCTTAAACAATATAGAACGTTAATTTGTTCTAAGTACCTGCATTCAAATAAATGGAAATACTCGTATCAACAAAACGACAATTTTGATTACGAAACGATTAAAAGTCTACTGAATGTATGTATCAAAATAAATAAATTAGTATACCTGCGTATTCACTATAGAATCATAATAACATTATTACACGAATCATTGCTGGTTTAAGTTATGACTTAGGATCATATTATTATATAGGACTGTGCGATCAGTTGCTCAGAAGTGTTTCAATCCAAAATTAAATGGCAAAATACTACATTACACAATTTCTGTAAATATGTTCAACCAACAATAACCCTTCTTGGATTATGTTTCAAAATTAATATGATGCCAACATATCAAATGTTGAATGACGAATATCACAAGAGGTAGATTTATATAAATAATTACATATAATTTCAAAAATTAAAAAAGTGAACTTTTCATATGTATTTATAAAACTATTATTATTATTATTATTATTATTATTAAGTAATTTTTACTTAATATTTATACTTTATATGTATATTATTTAAGAAAAATACACACATATACACACAATAATATTATAAACCAATACATTTTTCAATTCACTCACAATGTAATGAAAAAATGCTTGTAATTCCACTATGATATATTATTACATAACTTAACTACGGCTGCTTTTTAAATTTTAATAATGAACATTATAATAATTTAATTATTTTTACATTACACCAGATATATGAATTTTTTTTTTAAAAATTATTCGTACATTGGTACTGAAAAGATCAGATGGAATGTAGAAGATGGCTACTCATTTCTTACAGACAACGACATGCTCGTAGACGTAACTCCTGCCCGAACAGGTGGTATAAGTTACTACCATCGTTTAAGATTGATGTTGCACATGTTTGATGACCGATTTTTGGGTTGTCATAACAGTGGTATGGAAGATGGTTTTGTAGTACGTAAAAATGTATTATTTGTTTAATTGATTAAAATTATGAGATAATTCAGAAGCTGTTTACTTATATTATATACATACATATCTACATATTAGTTTTATAAAAAAAAAACTTTTTATAGTGTATAATATTCTATTAAATTATACTTTATATTTTTAATAAATATTAGAAATCAAAATTAATATTTTTTAATAAAACAGTTTAATATATAATGAATAAATATAAAAGAACTCTAAATCAATGAAAAATTTGACCATTTTAAAATTCAAATAAATATTTATATATTCTTCATTTAATAAAATGTTAAAAAAAAATCAAACTTACAACTAGATATGGTCGATCTCTGCTTATATTCCAAGTTGATTATTGCATAAATTAGACATTAAAAATATAAAAATGTATAAATACGATTAAAAACCTTTTGAAATTTATAATTCATTTCTAGAGAAATTATAAAAACCAACATTTTCACTGTGTGATGATTGAATGTATCAAGGTTTACCAACATTCATTCTGAGTTTTTTTTTCAGATAACTATAAACAATCCAACTAAGTATTATTCATTCAGAATTAGGTCATTTATTTTACCAGACACATATACAAAAATCCAAATCACTCCATTCGTGAAGAAAATTAATAAGGATTTAATGTGGCGTTCTCTGGAAGTCAGAAAATGTTATTTACACAATGAGAGAAAATTATCCGTGTTCAAACTGTATTCCGAATCAAATTGTAACGTCGAGTGTACAATAAACGAAACTATTTCCATGTGCGGATGTGTTAATTTTGAGGCAGCCTGTAAGTATTGTTTTTTCGATTTTTATTTGTATTTTGTGTTTTAATAATTGTTAATACACAACGCAATAAGAATCTTAATGAAGAGATTCTTTATAACATTGTTATAATTTATAAATTATTTAATCAGTTTTAGTGACAACGGATTTAAAAATATGTGGTCCCTCAAAGTCAATTTGCATACTAAGGGCAATCCGTAATAATTTTTATTGTATTTTGTATATTATTTTTAAATTATGTAATATAAATTATAGTCAAGCTTATATTTGTTTAAGCTCTTAACGTTTCTTTTTAACCTAGGTTTAACTAATAAAATCTGACAGTTTCAAATCAATTTTAGTTTATAAAGTTAAAACACATATTTGTTTCATTGATTTGAAAGGTAAAGACCAATAAGTGCAAATTTCGTATCAATCAATACACAATATTATTCACAAGATACGACTAAATTCTAGTTGCTGGTGTATAATACTAAATAATAACAGTTTAATCATAAATGCATAGCAATAACATAATTTATATATATATATTTTTTTTTTGCCATTTGTTTTTTATTATATTGATCTACATCGTGATTTTTCATACATATCATAAAGCCAAGGCAGACATGAATACATAGTCTAATAATACTTTTCAGTTAAGTAATTATTTTTAAAAGTATGTGGAAACAAGTAAAATTATTACGCCCAAAGAGTGGGATTTTCTTTACTTGTTTATTATTATTATTGTAGCATGTCTACTATTAAAACATAATATACAATAAAAATAGTGACACATTTAGCAGTTTATCTAGGAGGTGAATAGTAAAAGTTATAATTGAAACATATATTTATGGAGCGTTCCCTATATCCCTTCAAACACTGATTTCTTATACACATTACCGTACTGATTAAATAATATTGTGTATTAAATAGTAATATAATCAAGGAAATTTGTACATCTATTACTTTTAAACATCTGTAAATGTGCGAAAAATATGTGTTCTTGCTCGAACTAACAAAACGGTTAGTTAAAATAAAATCTTTGGTTTTTTATATTTTCAAATATACTCGTATAGTTAAACCTAAGTTTGAAAATTAGACTGGCTTTAATGTTACGCATGTATTAATCATAGATATAAACAAGCTAATCATAATTAAATATTTCTTTTAAAAATTAAATTTTTAGAATTTTTGTTCATAAATTACTATAACGCTTTTACGGACACGCATTTTATATCGATCGCCTATGAAATGGTTCTCAAGTCGTCTATGGGCTTATATTAGAACCAATTCCCTGATTTTTTTCAAATTGGTTATGACCACCAACAATTAGGAAAGATAAATTTGTATATTATATTTCATTTTTAAATGTAATTTCAATTAAAAGTTAAATATTGAAGTTAGAAGTTCATATATTAAAATAATAATTTTTTAAATACATATGTCTCAACTTAAAGATACAATTCAAATAAAAACTGACGGTATAACATCGGTAAGTCTCTCGTCATTAAAATAAAGTTTTTAATTACGTTACTAAAATATAATTTTTTATTTTAGTTTTGACATTTATAATAGAAATAATAGATACTGTTTTATAAAATAAAAATTAGAAGATAAATAAAGTTAGAAGGCTAGAAATATAAAAAATGAAAAAAATTAGAAAGAGAGAAAAATTGACAAAAGAATAGAAAAATATTGACGTAGATACAAAATTAAATTAAAAAGCCTTCATGGTTTAAGTAAGATAATTTGTGGATTTCTTCTTATTATTGAGTAATCAACCCTAAAGTTAGTTTTACAGCGTTTTTCCATACTTCCTACAGCTTTTTCTGTTATTGATTAGTGTCTTCAGTTCCCTGTAGCTTCTCAGCCCAGCATTTTTAATAACTTTATTTATAATCGTTGTTCTAGGACATCTTCTGTCTTGTTTGTCTTCAATTTGTCCTTTCAATATTCTGTGGTGTATTTCCTCCTCACGTCTTAGAGTGTGTCTAATTAGTTTCCATCTTCTTTCTTTGATTAAACTTAGTAATCTTCTAGGTTTATCTATTGCATTAAAAACACTGTCATTAGTACGGAACTCCATACAGCTAACCTCTACCAGCACTACATTTCAAAACTTTCTAAATATCTTTTATCTTTCTTCTATTTTGTTTATCATTCAAGTTTCTGATCCGTATAAATCCACGATCCACACAAATACTTTAACGAATCGTTTTCTCATATGCAAACTCATCTTCTTGGAACATATTAACTTTTTACGAATCATGAATGCGGTTTTCGTCTGCGCTATCCTAGCTTTAACTTCCTTAGTGCTCTTGCTATCATGAGTGATTAAACTGCCTAGGTATTTATAACTATTTATCTGTTCTAAATGGTTGTTCCCACTTGAATTTGGAGTCTGCGTTTTGTTTTGTTTTCTTGCATATTATGTAACCTTAGTTTTTTTCTAGTTTATCTTCGGGTCGTATTCTTCAAAACATTTCTGCAATTCTTTTAATGTACTCTCCATCTCTTTTTCGTTTTTGGTTATTAGAGCAATATCATCTGCGAATCTAAGCATGTGTATAAGTTCTCATTCGATTGTCACTCCTGTTTTATGTTTATTGAGCCTTTCCTTTATTTTTTGGGTTGATTGTTCGACATATACATTAAACAACATTGTTGACATAGGGCACCTGTGTCTAGTGCCTTCCCGTATTTTTGCTGTTGTTGACTTGTCTTCTATTCTTATTTCTGCTGTCTGGTATTTGTACAAATTAAATATTAATTGTCTGTCCTTGAAATCCACACCTATTTGCTGTAAAGTCTGAAATAACTTTTACCAACTCACATTATCAAGAGCCTTTTCTATGACCATAAACGCAATCAACGTGTCCTTATCCAGTTCTAATTGCTTCTGTATTAGTATTCTCAAACTTAATATTGCCTCTCTTGTCCTCTTATTCTTCCTAAAGCCATACTGGTCACAACCTAGTTGCTCTTCGAATTTATTTTCCATTCTTTTATATATTATTTTTACTAGTATTTTCGTTGCATATATCATAAGACTTAGTTAGTAGTCACATTTATCTTCGGTTACTTTTTTTGGTAATGGGATGATAATACTTTACTGGAAGTCTTCAGAGATGGCTTCTGATTCATATATTGTCTTTAGCAGTTTGAATAGCTCTTTCTTAACTATTTACCCTGAATTTTGGATAAGTTCTATAGGCATATTGTCTACTCCCGGAGTTTTATTCCTTCTCATTTCCTTTAACGCTTTGTTAAACTCGTCTTTTAGAATAGTTTCACTCTGCTCATCCATATTTCCGCTGTTTTGGACATAATTAAGTTCGTCATCACCTAGATGTAACTTCTCAATATATTGTTTCCATCTTTTAACTTTATTCTCATCATTCAAGTTTAAATTTCCCTGATGTTATTATTCCTTTTCATATTGTTTTTGAAAAATGCTCTGTCGGTTTTATTACTTTTCAATAATTCATCTATCTCGTCACATCGTTCTTCTACCCATATATCATTCGCAGCTATTGCTTCCCTATTAGAATTCTAGTTTTTAGTATTCTGTATTTTCTCTTACCGAAATCATCTTGAGAGTTTTTGTATTTCCATTACTTGGGACAGTTAAAAATGATATGAGGAACATCACAGATTGCAGGATTGTCATGGAGTATGCAATGAGAGGAGCTATTCAGTTAAAGTTTATAGGAATATGCGGGAAGTAACGTGTGACCAAAACGAAGACGAAATAATAAGATAATAAAATTCCTAAGGAGATCAAGGTTGTGAAATTAGGGTTGTAATATAATAATCAGGGAAATATTTTGATACCAAGTAGTAAAAAAAGGAGGAACACTTCCCACTGAGATTGCTATAGGTTTTTGATGCAGATTCTGAGTTCAGGACAGAAATCAGACCACTTTTGATATTGGGAGAGCATCTGAGAGATGCCGTGGATTTTGCTAATTTGTTAGCAAATGCATTTGTAACTATTCCTGTATGGTCAATTATTCCATAGAAATTGAATTTCGAAGCCAGTTTTGGTAAAATAATATAAGTGTCTGATATTGATTAAAAGAGTTATATGATTCGTTGTCGGTAATTATGGCGTTATCGTGCGGAAACTATACACGTCGTTAATATTAAGCATCGGATGATTATCTATTATATGTTGTAGGTTCGGTGAAATTGGATTGTTGTGATTTTCAGATGCATTCGAAGACATGCCTTTTTTCTTTCTATTCACTAATTGGAATTATGGATCTGAGTGATGAGATGAAGCGAGTGCAGATTTTATTCTACTAATTCCGTGTTTTGACCTGAGACTGCGGCCATTACCGCTTACCGGCAACAGAATTAAATAACTTTTAATTACCTAATTAAATAATAAAACGCGGTAACTTCGATGTGATTAACTGACTGTAAATGATAGTTAACGAAAAGAGGTAAACCGCGACTGAATATAAAAATGAATAAGTAATTAAACTCTAAATTCAACGCAAACGTTAAAATTTAAAAAATCGTAGAGTGACTTTGATATATATTGCCCGCTAAATAGATGGAGACACAAATGTAGGTATAGCGTTTTGTTAAGGTACGGGTACGAGATAAAAATACGATAGATAAAAATTTTATACTGAAAAACGTTGTACTTAGGTACCTTCCTAATTTTCCATAGGAGAACATTTAAAAAAAATAAATTATTTTTAGTGGGATCTAATTTGTAAATTATTTTCAATTTTATTTTTTAGTCCGTGAACCAATTGCAAAAAATGGTTGTATCTATACGTTTACACCCATACAAATTATGTGCACACATAAACAGATCAATATAATATATTATTATATTGTATTATTATTTGTCTAAAAAAGAATATGATGTTTGTTTGGTAATATAAATGACATATTTAACTAGTAAATATGAATTTGAATGAAATATATTCACTAAAAATAGTATTTAAGTATACGTATGTGATTATACGAAAACGAAACTAAGTGATTATCACAAAAATCATATTTTCGTCAAACGAATCATATTTTTCTTATAACATAATAGTTCTTCAAATTCTCGTTAAGTAATTAAATATTTTTAATAACTCTTTTACTTACATTTAACCGACATTAATATAAAATTTTATTTAAAATATTTTAAGAATAATAGTCGATCAACAATATTGATTTTGTTAACTACTTGTGTAAGGTATATAAAAAAAGTGTTTACTTTTTAAAATTGCATACAAGTTCAAAACGTCTGCTAACTAAAATGCAAAAAAAGTTAAAAAATGCTTGTATTAAATGAATATTTCTTTTAAAAAAATGTTTCAAAAACTATTCATACTTATTTAGGTATAATTTATAGAAAAATAGGTATATTTTTTATTTATTTTATTGTTATTATTATTAAAATGTATAATATTACACAGAAGCGACATATTTGCCAGAATCACAAACATTATGCAATTGTTTGCCAACGTGTTCTATGATCGAATATAAAATAACTCAAACATCTCATTACGACAATTGGACGTATATGAGGACAACTGGTTTAGTAAAAAATGAGTACGTTCTTTTTTAAACTATTCATAAATACTAGAGGTGGCCAAATTTTTTCAGAGAACATCCATACCAAAACATATTTTTAATGACAGTTATTAATTTAATAAATATGGTGTTGATAATAATATATTATTAAATATGGTTATAATTATTATTTTGGAATATGTTTAAAATACCTAATACGTCTCCTGAGCACAAAATATATCTGCAAGACTGTCCATATTAAAATAAAAATGATCGTTGAATGTAAACAACAAAATATGATTGGAAATGAAAATTCAATAAAATAATTGTGGATAGACTGTTAAATTGTTCAGGATTGATTACATTAATTTGAACTCATTTGGCCACCTCTAATGCGTACTTCTGTATTTATCTGCAAACCTGCGTTATAATCAAGTGTTCTTGTTGTTTTTTTATTTTTAGTTCTAGAGGTGCTACAATTGAGATTGTTTTTAAGCATTCTTATTTCATAGCATATAAGACCGCATCAATTTTAGGCTTGGACTCACTTATAAGTAAGTATATCAGATAATATATTACCAATAGATATTGTGATATTACTAGCATGTTATAAAGCAATTTAAACACACAAAAATTAAATTAAATTAAAAATGTTAAATTAATTTGAACATTTTAATTTTGTTTTTAATATATTTTCAACGGATATATTTCGATGTAATGTAGGTATAATTATTTTGAATAAAAGTTGAATTAAATATACAGAATAAAGTTTTATATCGAATAGTTTATTAATTATAATAAAATAATTTTATTCTATAACACATGTTGATGTAATACACATTTTGTGTGCTATAGGTTTAAAAAACATTTAGGTGTTCTCGTGCTAATATAGCTTATTGATGTAATACTTTGTTACAGGTACTATTGGAGGAACATTAAGTTTACTTTTAGGAATAAATTTAATAAATATTTTTGAAATATTATACGTTTCAACTCAAATGGTTTATAATTTTATTACTCACATGTTCAATAATTAGTAATCAATAATATAATGTTCGTAAACAATTTATTTTTAAATAATAATTTGTACTGTGTCTGTGTGTGACTATAATATATTTATTATAACACATTGTTCTGTAAAATCGTTTAGTATATTTTATGTGTTATTAAAATATAAGAACGTAATATTTATATCGTCATTGTATATCATATAATTTTATAGTTAAAAATTATTTGATATTCAATTTATACGAAAATTCACATGATCTGCAAGTATTTAAAATTAATATTTTTCATGGTCGAAGAATTTATTATCATTAAAATGTATTGCTTTTATTACTACAATAATTATTTGTAATGTATAAATAATAAATAATTTTAGAGCGTAATTAATTTTTGATTATATTATGTTCAGCTGACAAGAATGCTAATACAATATCCAACTACACTTTATAATATTCCTTTTTTCATTCGAATGAATATGTTTACGAGTATATTATGTAAAATATAAAACATTTTATATTCATAAAAAAAAGCATTTATCTATTCACTGGAATTATAATTTGGGAATTAAGTGATTAGAAAAATAAACCATACGTGATATGATTAATTCAATCACTCAATGATTTTTATTTATAACATTATATGTTTTCAACGAATCATGCATTTTCATCTTAAGTAAAATCACGTATATGGATTGTGTTATGAACGTCTCCACAACAATAAACAATAAAAAAAAGAAAAATGAACAACAAATAAATAAATTAAACACAAACTATATTTATTAAATTCACTGCGAAAAAAATAATTTATATTATAAAATATTATTATATGACTGAGGTTCTGCTAGATGCTCTGTTACTACAACACTGACCGGACGTATGCCGGAGACGAGGCACTGTCGTCCAACACAAAAAAGAATTCGTTACTACAGCAAAATGCTTGTGTATGCTATTCGACAGTGTCTCGTTCTTACAAAATAACTGTTAAAACTAAATTCATTATATAAAACTAAAAAATAACCATGGGTTCATAACAATTGAAATATATTTTGCGTCCGATGAATTGTACCTTTGACCATTGAATAAAATCTCCTGGCTTTTAGGTGTTTTAGATCTGGCCATTTCTTTTTTTTTTATAAAACCCCATTTTTGTCAATCCTACCAAGTAATAATAATTAATCAACCTAGTAATCTGATAACATTTATGAAATAAGTATGAATTTATTATAAAGTTTCTTTAATGTTGACTTTTTCAGTTTTTTTAAAAAATTAAAACATATAATCTCTTATGAATTTGATTAAAAAAAATTTAAATTTGAGAAATTCGAATTTTAATAAAAAAAAAACAAAAAAAAAATTTTGTTTATCTGTAAACTTTGCGATTCAATCAAATCTGTTTTCGGAATTGCCATTACATTATTAGATTGACCGATACAATTGACAAGAAGTACTAAAGTTTTACTTCTTATAAACGGTTAGTAACCAATCCTCTTATTTCAATACAAAGAAATAGTAATATAAAAGAAACGAATTTTCTTTTTAAACTTCACATTACATTAGTGCAATTTGATGGGTTTTCATTTTTTAAGTAATATTCACGTAAGTTATTAGACATAATATAGTTCTGCATTTCAACTAGTGATAATCGAACTTACGGAAAATAATCGAGTTATTAGTAGTCGATATATTCTCATAATCGAGTTATCACTCGAAATAATCACTCGAAATTTTCAATTGATATAATAACTAGAAATAATCAATCGAAATAAAGTTATTTATAACTCATAATCTCATTTTTTATTTTTTTATTCTAACTCTAACCTAACAAATTATTATACGTGATAGAAATATTAAAATTATTCTTTACATATAAAACAACAATTATTAATAAATCTAACAATTTAAATTATTAAAACAAATTTAAATTACTATTTAAAAAAAATATGTAATCTAGATTTCTAGATGTTAATCTGCTTTTACTTGTTTACTGGCAGGTCTCATTTTTAAATTTTAAAAAATAAATCAAGTTTATTTACAAATATGTATTAAATATAGACTGTTCAGTGTTGTTCACGCTTGGAGTACAGATTAATGAATATTTTTTTATAAGCCTATTAAAATTTTAATGGTCACTTTATAATATATATTTAAAATTAAATATAATTTATTATACTCGTATATAATGCATTAATATATAAGTATATATATATATTTATAAACATTAGACAATATGTTTATAATATATACTCATATAACAATATGAACAATTATTGTAACATCTAAAATTATACAAATACAGTTTGTTACGATATTTTGTTTTGTATAAAAAAGCGTTGTCTAAAATAATAAAGCAATAACTTGCACAACGATAGTAATAATTATTTATGTTATTCGGAGTTTTGAACTATAGATATAAAAATAATGTTCCGAATATGGTACCTCCTACTCGTATAAAACGAGTTAATATATTCGAGTGATAAATCACTTGGTAACATAATCGATTATTATTTTAATAATCAAGATATCTCGATTATTCTCAATAATTGAGTAGCTCGATTATTTTCACTCGATTATGTTCATCACTAATTTCAACCCACGTGAACATAGCGCTCTGAGTAAGCAATTATAAAACAACTTACGCATTGCGAGTCCGTAGGTTAACAGGTGTACACATTTGTAACGATAATTTAATACTGTGTAATATACGTAGTTTCTGTTATCATTGATTATAAATACCAAAACTGTTGGAAGACAGCTTTTATGCATTTTTGAATATATCTAAAAACATATATTTTTAAGTTTTTTTAAGAAAAAAAATTGACTATGTTGTATATTTTAATAGAAAAAAATGTGAAAATGTTCCATTTTACTAACAATTTGAATTTCAAAAAAATAGAAATTATTAAAATGTTTAAAATTGGTTGAATTACTTTTCAAAAATTGTTGATATACGTATATTATTAAAATTAATAACTATTCAAATTTTCAAATATGTAATAATAAAAATTTTCAAATTACAAAAAAAAAATTCGATATGTCGACAAATTTAGATGTTTTTTTACAAATTTTTCTGAGATCATTGAAACCCATATTAATTAAGGTGCCATCTATGTACAATACGCTAACAGAAAGTGAGATTTAAAATAGAAATCAAACATCGGACGTACGTATGTTATTAAAAAGTATTGAAACCAAATAAAAATAATAAAAACATCATTTTAAAACATAGAATTTAGTAATTTTCATAAAGTATTAATTTTTATCTAATAAATTGATATGTGCATTTAAAAATATATGATTGTACACAACATTATAATGTTATTGTTTTATATAACCATTTTTGGGCAAAATATGTTCAATATTAGTAATTTAATTTTTAAACAAAATAATAAATATAATTATTATAATATTATCACATAGTCAGAATCAACAGTAAATGTAAAATACTTGTCTCCATCAACGTCTGATATATAGTAAAATCCAATTAAGACGCTCTCCTAGGGACCAGTTAATAATAGCGTAATTAAATGGGAAATCGTATTATGCGGGAAAACCAATATTTAAAAAACAATTTAAATTGTGACAAATAAAAATTATTCCTAGCTCATCGTAATTGCCATGTTTTATTTTTTGTCGTTTACAACTACCGGTCACTTAACTGCTTTTAATTTTACTCCTGTTTGCCAAAACTGTTCGCAGTGTTGATGCAGGTAAATCCATTTGTTTTTTGTTACTTTTTTTATCGTACATTTTTTAAATTTTCAACTTATCGGTAATAGAAAGAGTTTTTCATTTAATTTTTCGAAAATCAATCGTAATTAAAAATTAAAATTGAAAAATTCACAGAAAAAGAGAATAAAATGAATTACTTTTTACTATATTCAGTAATGAATCGCATACAGTCGTAAACTAGGTCCAATGCCATGAATAATGAAAATGAGCTTGTTAGACGGAAAATCGTGTTAGGCGAGACCATCTTAAACGGGTTCTATCGTAATTATAAATTTAGTTGTGGTATATTTATACCACATATCATATTTCCGATATCCCCACAACGCACTTAACCATTGTTGGAATCGACCAAAATAAAATACTAACTTATTTACTTAATTTTCATACTCGCCATCTACCGAGAATTTTATTTAACGACTTCGAAAAAACGACCAGTGAGCAATCTATAGTAATAATTATAATCAACGAAATTATTTTATATAATGATGATAATTAATATTATTATTTATATTATTATTTATTTATCTTCTAAATAAATCTACATAAATATTTTTCATCAATTATGTTTTAATCTAATACGTGTGTACTCATAATAAATCATAAATCTGCATCATAAATCTGTATATATTTATATATTTAATATTCATTTACAGATTATAGGAATATTTTAAGAAAACGCACGAATAAATCTTTAAAGTTAATTATTAACAAATATATTTTTTAATATTAGATTAACTATTACATAATATAGTCCCTGGTATCGACATTTTGTTATGGAAAAAAACCATCCCCGTTAAGTTAACTAGATACTACGTCAATTCGACTACATAATATGACAGGGCGCCTACCATTTACTGATATATGCGTTCAGGGAATTGTTATAAGCACACACAATAATATTAATAAGATAATAAAATAAAGTTATTAGAAAAGTAATACGCATTTACTATGGATAGGCAAGTTTAATAGTAAACAACGTATAATAATATATAATGCTATTGTAATATAATATAATGCTTTAAAATTTCCAAGGAATAACACAAATTGATTACTATAATTAAACTTGATGCATAAACTGTTCACGTAAATTTTAAAGGGCAATTAGAAATTTATTTGAAATTTTTTATTGAAATATATATTATAATTTTGAACACTACATTTAAATATCATTTGCGCGTAGTGTTTGACTAACAAACCGTTATTATTATTGTATTTTAGATACTGATAACTTAATGTATTATATTATTTAGAAACATTACAGAATATATTTTCTTACCGAATATTAAAGGTATGTCTATATTGATTATTGACATGTACTTAATTGCATTGATTTATATTTTAGAATAATACATTGATTTTTTTGACGCCAAATTGAAAATTATATTTTGACTGCTAAATAAACAGTATTTTGGAAAGAATTTATCTAAAAAATGATATATAAAACAGTGACGTATTGTGAAAATTTGCACCCCTTACCACTGCAAAAATAAAAAATGAGACCCTAAATTTTTTTTAAGTCATACATTGTAACGTTATAGAACAAGTTGGTCCCCGCGATATATATATTATTATATATAATATATATATATATATTAAACTATTTAATACTGATAGTGTGGATGGAGACAGTATCTTCGATGTGAATATGTGTCGGGTGTTCTAGTGTTGGGGGTTAGGTCGACGTCCGATTCCCGCCATCACATCATAATTAATTTTAATATGCGCAGTATTGAATATAGATAGTCTTAGTTACCGGTCATTTACACAATACGGTCGAGAAATATTATAATTTTTTTTTCTCGCCCACTTTCTCACCTACCGCCAACGTGTGGATTCCGCCTGTTTCCCTTAAGTTCGTTTTGTGTTCTTCATTGTGATATTTTGTTCTTTTTCCTGTGATGATTCACCACCCCAATATGGAATAGATGCCGGAAATCGTCCCCCCGACAGTAGAGGTCCGTCCACGGAGGGAGAGACGGTCGTGGTCCTAAGTAATAATTGTATATATGTTTGTTGTTGGTGCTTGGCCGGTATATTTTTATTGTTATTATTATAATTATTATTTTTTTGTTTTTATTATTAGTTTTGTTTAACATAATTTAATCAAAACACAAATTTGTAATTGTCTCTCCGACATCTGTGAGCGTTCGGAAAACCCCTCGCGAGGTTAACCATAGGATATCACGTTTGTTATTTTTTCTATCGTTAATTGTTCGTGAGTTATATATTTGAATATTATTATTATTGTTTTGTTTTATTATTATTATTTTTTTTTTTTCTAAGGATGATTTTTAATGCAGGACTATATGACCATGCTTTTCTTTCCACCAACTTAAATTTTTCATTTTTTATTTCCCAACAAATACATTTTGTAAAAAAATTGTTGTATTTTATGTTTGTTTTTCTTCCTAGTATTTGTGGTTTTGTTTAAACCTATGTACTCCGGTCCCACGAATCCTGGTACATTGTTGGCGACCCTTTAAAAACTTTTATGGAGGGTAGTCACTCGGCGCTCGATCACAAAACAGTTATCGAGACGTGGCAACATATAAACTGGCTCTAAGGCATTGAGCTTATTTTACTACATTCAAAACATTTTATAAGAGTAAAATTTATTTCTTATTGAAATTTTATTTTGTCTGTTAAAGAAAATATAGCTTTTTTATTAATATTTATATTTATATTACTAAATAAAAAAATTTGATAGTTATCAATATAGAAGTTACTAATTAAAGTTTCTAAGTTTTGCTTTTTTTCTGATAAACTTATCAGCCAGTGTGTTCATATTCAAACCGCGTATTCGATCGTTTTCAATACTATATACACTTAAGTTTAATAAACGTGCTTGTATCTTAGTGCTTCTTGAATAATTTTCAATAATTTTAATTTGGAAAAGTATTGTTCTACTGTAATTAAGGTCACTGGTGTAGTAAAAAATAAAAACTTTAATACGGTGGCTATTTTTGGAGCACTCACTATTATAAAATGATTTTGAACAATCAATAACTCAGACAATTTTTTAACACTTGAAACTTCTTTTAAACTTTGACAAAATACTTTTATTAATGAAAGTACTTACTATACAAATGATATATTATTTGAATACTGTTCAAATAAAATTTCTGCAAAATGAACAAATTCTGTAACTGAAATGTGTATAGATTTCAGATATATAATTTAGAAAATCTAAAAAATAAATTTAGTGAAGCATATTTAGGTTAATATTATATAAAATAATACGATTTTCAAATAATTGTTTTAATATTTTGGTCCTCCTTTTAAAAACGATGTAGAAACACCAGTTTTCTACAATCATGATTGCTTCTGATTATATTTCACTGAACTTATATCTTAGATTTTTTAAATAACATAATACATTATTCAATAATTCACTCGCTTTTTTAATGTTGATGTTTATATTTTGTAAACATTTTCATAGTATGAAACTTAAACTAAATAAAGCAATTTTTTGTATAGATTTTATATAAAAAAAAAATCTATACAAATTTTAGATGAATGAATAAGTTATTTATTTGTTATTTAACAGAACCTTTTATTAAATAAATAAAAAAATTATAGAAAAATTATGATTTTACACATAATATTTTGAATTATATTATATAGGAAAAAACTTCATTTTGCAAAAAAAAAAACCATTGTACTTTTAATTTGAATATTCGGTAATATTGATATCATCAAATGGTGTGTAAATATACATCATTAAACATGTGAAATGTTAAGGTTATAATAAGTATAAAATACTGTCATTTAAAAATGTATTCTAATAAATTGTATATCTCTAGAAATTATTTAAATAACGACAAAAAATACAAAACTATAAATTTTTATATTATTATTTTTTAATACGATGATATGTAAAGGTATCATTAACACAGTTTTATGAAATATTAAATATTAAACATATTCTTTTAGGCAACAATAGTAACTTTTCCAACAAATTGTATAACTTAACGCTTAATGATAAAAAATGCAATGCACCTCTCGAAATAAATTTCTGCCTACTGCCTTACGACATTTATTTTAAAAGATAGTAAATATAAATAAATTTAATAAAATGCAAAATAAATAAATAATTATTATATAATAATTAATGTTTTTCTATTGTACTCGTATATTGTGATAAAATTTATTCCTTCAGACGCTGTATTCTGTGGAAGAATTTACACTAAACGTTATTTTCGATATTAAAATGATATACGTAATATTGACAATACTGTAGTGTAAATATTTGGCAACATACAAAATTTTTAGAAAGCTTCACTTACATTTATTAAATCGGGTTACATTGCTATTAAAATCAGTTTTATTTACAATAGTTTCCAAATTAAAATTATGTCATACAAAACTTTTAAATCATCATAGTTTTTTTATACATTCTTAAATTAATTCTTTGATTATTTCTAGCAGCTATTGATTGGAAATCATTCCCACAAAATGTACATGTAAAACATGTATAAACATATATTTAAATTTTACAAAATTAGGATCAATAATATTTTTATAACATCTTAAATAAAATATTTAAGTACGTAATAAATACTTACATAATATTCTATTTGAGAATTAACATTTAGGTCATTATTTTAACGTACTCAATTTTTATATTTATGATGTTACAAAAAAAAAAAAACGGAATTTAACGTAATTATAATTTTTAATTAAATTTTCGATAGAAAAAATGAAGTAAAAAACTATTGAAATTGTTTTAAAAATGTTTCTGGTATTAAATATATTATTATTTAAAATTGAAATTTAAAAAGTCAGAAATACATAAATCATATTATTCTTGTTATATTAGTATTAATGTAAAACAATTTATATTATATGCTCTCAAATAAAATATTTTGTAATTATTTATAATTAAAATAAGTACTACTTATATATTGTTTGAAAGATTTAAATAAAATATTTTTGTAATAAAACCTAGTGGAAAATATAAGTTATAAAGTATATAATAGGGAAATTTGTTACATACGGTGTGAAATTAAAACGCAATATTTTTTTTTTTTTTTGCGAATGTCTTATACCCATAATTATTGGCACAAACAAATACGTCTAATTTTACAGTTGACAATTTATTTTATTAGTTGTAACCATGTATAAATAATATGTTTTGGAATAGTTCATGGTGATACTATTATTACTATGGTGATTACATATTATTGCGTCGCGTTTAATCGTTTAGATTTGTTTTATTGGCAAATAAATTTTAATCTCGAATGAAGAGAGCACACGTTTTTATACCGTCTAGCAACTGATAGGAATTCTCAATCTACTTATACAACCCATAACAGTTTAATTATTTTAAAACCTTTCCTTTTATATAAACGAATGACAATAATTGCTTATACACTCGTTTCGAACCATGGTATAATTCTGCGCAGATTTGATATAATTGAATAATGTCTTAGTAAGATCAACATGATTTGAATTTCTAACAATTTATACTTATATTTTATATTAAGTATTACAGCGATAATTAGTCTGGAGAAGAATATTGGAAGAAAGTTTGTGCAGTATTTTCCGATAAGTTAATAATAAACTTTTTTATAATAAATTTTGTAGTGAAAGAACGCACTTAAAAAACATATTAAACTCATTAATTGTACAGATTGCGTATTATTAAAAACATGTATATTCTCAAAACGATTAAAGTAATCGTATACGCAGATATAATACTATGTATTTTATTTCTATAAACTATAGTATAATATACTGAAAACCAATTTCAAGTAAATAACCCATGGGATATATAAAAATTAAATGTAATAATTTTATTATAATCCCAATGGAATAAATTTGCATGTTCTTAAAACACTTTAACGAATAATATATGATACTAAATTGAGGCGAAAAAAGTACAAGTCCCTGCACGATACATGGCAGGGAAATACACACCCATGCCTAAGCTTGTTGCAAGACATACAATTTGAAATATGTTTAATTATACACTGCGATAAAAAAATAAAGTCTTTTAAAATATAAATATAAAGTCATACTAATCCTAAAAATATTAAACTAACCTTCCATAAATAGTTGTGGATGTTTTCGGCATTTTCTCATTTTTTCAGCTGGAGTTTTTTATTCAAAGCTGTTGACACAGACACAATTAGGTATAAATATTATTACGGCCTAATTAATTTAATTTAATGAAATTTAATGTTCTAATTAAATACACACATATGATAGATACTTAATAATTTAATTTGTATGTATCTATCTCAAAAGTTCCCGGAATGA
This sequence comes from Schlechtendalia chinensis, assembly GCA_019022885.1. Lineage (NCBI taxonomy): Eukaryota > Metazoa > Arthropoda > Insecta > Hemiptera > Aphididae > Schlechtendalia > Schlechtendalia chinensis. The sequence goes on along the minus strand of CM032339.1, from coordinate 13,369,261 downwards.
AGCGATAAAAGTAGTACCAATGGCGCAATATCTATGAAACTTTGAGTACTAATATTATAATTCTTTATAAATACGCATGCCAAGTTTCAATGTTCTACCTGCATTTATCGCAGTGTGATAGTAGTTTTAGTGAAGATATTTAGTGTCGATGGGTGACAAATCGAATTTGGATAATTTAATCGAACAACGAATGGCTATTAAATTTTGTTTTAAGCAGGATTATCGAAAAATTCGTTCGAAGTGTTACATAAATCGTATGGTAAGTTGTGTCTAAAGTAAACAGCTGTTTATGAATGGTTTGATCGGTTTCAGGACGATCAGGAAAGTGTGGTTAACGTCGACAGGAGTGGTCGCTATACCACAACACAAACGGATGAAAACATTTCGCACGTTGCTGCTCTGTTGAAAGAAAACCGTATAGTAACATGCCGTCTAGCTGCCGAGAAGTTAAACATTTCAAAATCAATCATTCAACGACTTTTGAAACGCATTACTTGTGTCCGTCCCGAAAAGTTCAGAGATCGCGAATTTTTCATCTTGCAAAACAATGCACAAAACGTCGCCATCAACCAACAGTTCCTGGTTGATAAATGCGTTCCAACTATTCATTATCCACCATATCTACTGGATATAAGTCCCCCAGACTATTTAGCGTTCCCAAAGCTCATATTGAAGTTAAAAGGGGATAGATTCGAGAGCATTGAGGACATTCAAAAAGCTGTAACCGACAAGTTAAAGATCATTCTAGTTAAAGCGTTTCAGAAGGCCATGGAAGACTTGAAAACACGGTCTCTTCGTTGCATTGAAGTGGAAGAGAACTACTTTGAAAAATGTATGCGTTAAATAAATGTTTTTTACATCGTATTGTTCCTATATGTTTGTTGCTTCATTCCGGGAACTTTTGGGACAGACTGTATAATAAAACAAAAATATTTTTATCTAAAAATAACAACTTTCATGTCAGAATCTACGCGGGACTATTTTTTTAAATAAACCTAAAACATTACCCACATATTATAAGCAAAATAATTTAAATAGTTTTTTAATATTATATTTAAATATGTTAATGAAATAATGAAATAATTTATATATTTCCATTTAACTTACCAGACACATAATGATAACTATTAAAAACTACACTTAAATACATATTTACAAACACAAACTATAATTTGTTTTCCTTTCTCCTTATTAAACAAAATGAAAAATATGTTTATACACATAATTAATGAGTGTTCAATTTTTCTAAATAAATGCGTTCGTCCCCCCAACAAATTAAAAATAATAAAAAAAAATTTGAATAAAAATTGGCAAACAAATTTTCTGCCGAAAATAAATAAATATTTATAATTACGTTTATTAAATTACATATTATTTTCTAATAAGACGTACATTCAATTATCATTCCCGACAAGATATTTTTAACTAATCCGTTAATGTTTGTTTAGATATAACAATGTATATTGTATTACATATAAACATTGCTCTACAAGTAATAGGGATTTTACCATCAATGAAACAGTATATAAAATGTAACAATCCTAGTCGTTCTATTAAATGTTTCGTTTGATAATTTGAAAACGTACGTGAAGGTTTCTTTCTCTTTGATTATCATGCTTTTGACATGATTAAAATAAGATGAACATAAACAATGGGAATCCCGGAATATACTCAGAACAACTGTTTTAGTAAATAACAAAACAAAACCTTGTTGTATCTACGTTAAGTATAAGTAGTTTATACTATCGTTAACACTTTAATGACATAGCTGAGATTATGACATAACCCACAAGAATAAATTATCAATAATTAATTAGTATTTGATATTATTACACTACTATAGGTCGATACATAATAGCTATTATATATCGAGAAGTTTGCCCGACCTTTCTTAATCAGCCTTACATTTATTTTAATCTCTCGTGATGTTCTCAAATAGATGTACAGCACAACAATAATTTTTACGAAGTTATATGTATAAATAAATTTAATAAACACTTACAATAAGGAACATGTAAAAATATGTTACGATGTGTATGTAAACTATTAGTTTAAAACTAGTCATAAATTTATAAAAAAAAAATTATTTATTCAAATAAATATAATTTTTAAGATCAAAATGTTTTAAGCATTTAACTTTCTGATAACTGCAAGGCTTACTGGCCATATGACCAATGTAAATAAAATCAAGCGAGCATGTTAGACAGAGATAGCGAATAGATTAGGTGTTGTTTTCTCTATTTTCACATTGATAGTGTATTGAAGAACAGTGAATACGTATTTATAATTTGTATTTAATTTTAAACCAAGACATTTTTCGTAAAGATCACAATTATTCATTAATGCCAATAACTGATAATATTTGTTTTATACATTTTAAAGGTAATGGTAAACTTAAATTTGTTTCAAAATTTATTTTTGATATTATATTATAACCTGAAAAATGTTGTCAAGTATATGTTTTAAACATGAAGGAAAACAACTTAAAAAATGATAAAACTTTGAAATTTCTACAATATTTTTTGACTCGGATAAAAAAATTAAAGCCTGAACATCCAATTATTGATACATATACTTTAAAGTCACATAAAATGAAATTCGTCTTTCTATTATTGTACCTTAAGAGCTTAAACACAGTATAAACAGTTGACTCAACAAAATCATGGTGAAAAGTTCTCTCTTAGACATAAATTAACAAAACTAGTTTTATTTAATCATGTTTAGATAAACTTAAATGTTTATAAACTTAAATTATTGTAATAATTATATTTTTTTGTTTCTTTTGTATATTTATAAATTATACACATATTAAATAAAATGTTGTTTTTATATAACAAAGTTTACATTTTCATTCTGTTTCAGAAAAAATATCTAGATGAAACAATAGCATAATAATTATTTTAAGACTATGGGTCAGAATTCATTTTGTATCAGATTTACACTAGCTCCTTAAACAATTCTTTTCTCTTATATCTATATTCAAAATGTTATTTTTTTAAACCCAGTTTTAAACTTTTATTTATTAAACCATACAATAATAACAAATAATAATGATGTTTGGCCTAATAATAGTAATATTACTATTAATTTGCCATACATAAATAAATATGTTATATTTCAAGTGTAATAATAAATTATCATTATAAGTTATTAGTTATTGCTGTTCCCATATATGTAAGTATGGTGATTATGATGTTATTTAAATGAATAATAATATCACTATATTAAAGCTATTTTATTCCAAATATGTTTTAATAAGCTATTAATTTATCAGGTGACCAAATCAATACCATTAGTTTTTAATTTAATTAATTTAATTGCGCAGTTCTAACTTGTCAAAATCTATAAAATGCGTAAGAGACACACGTTAGATAAAGAAAGCACCACCTAAATTATATGCCATATCTTTCTTATGCGCTCGCTAGGGGAATAGTTATGTAGTTAAGACTTAAATATTTAAATTAACACAATATCTTATGTCCTGTCTGTTAAATCTAATGTAATACAATACATTCTATAAATATTTTACTTATTATTTTAACTTATATAACGTACGTATTAAACGAATGTGTGTGTAATGTATAGTTATGTAAATACAAGTATGTACTCACGTGGTATTACACGTGTGATAAATTAGAAAGATTGATAATTTCTTCAAATAGTTAATAGCATTAGGTAAATGCAAACTGTTCTTTTGAAATTCATTACAATTATTATTAATAATTAAATAGATAATAAAACATATTTGCATCCTTCCTACAATACAATTACTTATACATACTAATATAAAACATATAGCTCCTATATGAGAACAATACCATATTAGTATTAATTTCTATATAAATCGTCTAATTATAATTTGTGTATAGAAAAATATTGCACAATTCCGATGGAGATATATAATATGGAATGGAGGGTGGGGAGAGGAAAAATAAATAACTAATTACTAATTAGTAGTAGGCATGGGTGTGGTCGAAGACACGCTAATCGTTGATGGACTCTTGTACAGAAATCCGTTATCGGTCGAAGCTCCGATGCCACTGTGACCATTGTAATGGAGAGGAGTGGACTCGGAAGGTCTCAAGTTCGAGCTTGATTGTAATACCTCTCCATCTGGTCTTCTCTGAAGATAGTCACGTGGCGGTTGATCGTTCCATCCGCCGGCAGGTGACGGTCTCCTGAAATGGAAAAACAGAACGAATTAATATGACCCATATCTATGGTTTTACAATGGGTGGATCGCCTTGGATTTTTTTATTTTGTTAAACTGCACCCACTACCGTGGTCACAACGGGAAATGATGGAATGCAACGGAATCGTCACCGTTACCGCGGCAATATACTAAATTCTTAAATATTTGAATGGGATTTTATTTTCCTACACACTTTAGTATTCAACAAAATTATAAAGCCTATTGTGTAGTTGTGAACAAAGTTTTAAAATATACTCAATGACATAGTATACCTAAAAATTACTTCAAAATTAACTTTATAACTCAAACTTTAAAATTGTATAAAATCTTTTATTTCTTTGGTTTTATAACTATCTCAGAACCATCATGGACACCGCCCTCCAACCATAGCTTTCATTTGACTCTTCTCCTTCAGTCTTCCATGTCCATCGTCCTTAAGTCCTCGTTCACCCCGTCAAACTATCGTTTCCTTGTTCTGCCTCTTGATATTTTTTCAGCCGGTTGATATTCTATAGCTGCTCTCACGGCCGTTCCTTCATTACTCGACATATCGTGAACAAATCATTGTGTTCTCTGTCCTTTACATAACTATAGTTACCTTCGAAATTCGTGTCATTTCTAGAATTTCAATGTTTGTTCTTCTACATTGCCGATCTAATTCATTATCATATATTGCTTCATAGATTATTCTCAATATTTGATTCACTTATACTTTATTTATGCTGTTATCATCCACAACATCCATACGTCTACGTTGGCCTAATACAGCTATAACAGTCGTGATTTTGTTATTCTTAAGGATAATTTATATTTAAAAATTGTCAACAATTTAATAAATATTTAATAAAACTGTCTTGAATACAGTTCTAATATTATTATTAATTTAGTATATGTTGAATAAAAGTAGATGCGATGCATGAATGAACACATTGTTTCCCCCCTCTCCCTCGTAAATGTTTGAGAATCGTCATTGATAAAACTTAGTGGATATAAGTACCTATGTTACATTTTGACACGTAATATGCCTAGACATCGGTAGTTCGTCGTGGATTCGTAATTATTGCTAAAAAAAAAAAAAACTACTTACGATAAATCAAGTTACCATTACGTTATTATGCCCAGTACACGAGTAATAACAATATTCACTCTGTCTAGCATAAATTTAACGGTCCGTCGAACCGATGAGTGTGTGGACTGTAGAGTTGACCTTTCGGGTTGGCGACCGACGATGGTTGTTCAACCTTTATTGTTTGTACATAATGTAAACAAGCATATTTGAAAAACGACGGCTGAGAAAAACTACATATGATTATATAGTTTCGCGAAACAAAAACCTTGCGCGATGTATAATACATCTTATATCCACCGGAATTGAGTCAAGGGGATCCGCGTATAATATGCTGAATATACATGATAACAACATGGGTATTCCTATATCATGTTTTATCGATTTTGACAGCTGAATAATATCCACGGTTTATATTTTTCACCACGTGATGTACGATAAAGTAACCGATAAAATGAAAAAAAAACTATGAAGTACCTATAAATATAAACTTGTTTCAACATACAAAGTCTGCGAACGATGTGTCAATATCAATATTAGATATTTATTTTACCGATTGTGTAAAACAACGCAATGCACTTTGGGATAAAAAAAATATTTAAATGTCGAGGGCTCTAACTTTAACGTCAAATGAAATTGGTGGTGGGTGGGTTTTGCTACGAGACGTTTGACATCAAATACAACAAATTTGTTTGGTGCGTTCTTTGAATGACATGTGCGTTTGCCGCGTTTTTTTATCGCACATTCATTCACCTATCATCGTTTTTATGTAATATTATCACAGATTAAATAAATATGTTTTCATATTATTTAATACTAAATGGAAAAAATATATACATTGAAAATACAGTTTTATTTAGATACGAAAAATATGAAAATCTTTAATCTACATACAAATAATATGTATTATTAAATATATGTACAGTTTTATATGCATTACAACTACCTGCATTCTCATCACTATTTTCTGAAAACCCGAAATCAGGGTCATTTTCATCAGTGTTTATTGTTTATACGATAGATTTAATTTATACTTTTCTCGCTATTTCTTTTTCTATTTTCACTGCATGCTACACACAGTTCTCCAGGTTTCCTAACACTCCGCAGTAACATTTTGAATAGCCTCATGTTTTATATTTTTTGACATCAGCTCTTTTAAATGTGTTGGTTTTTTATGTCTAATCATTTTATATTTACGTATGTATCAACTCAGTTGGGTTGTATCAGCAGTAGTACGGTGAAAGACGTATTACTCACTTTGTATGCCTCTTGTATTAGGATAAATAAAACACCTTTTTCTGTATAGGTACACTTTTAAACTATCTTTTTCATAACTATCTCGCCATACTTGTATGTATGCACGAATATGATTTTGATTAAGCAAGTTTCATTTAAATAAGAAACTAGCTTAACAAATGTTTGGTCACTTATTAATGCTCATTTTTTAAAGAATTCTGACCTTTTTACGACATATATACATGTTATACATATAACGCCTCTTTCCATTAAACATATTTGTCCATCGTCACGTTTTTCAAAATCGGAATCTAAATTATGAATAATAACGTGAAACCGAACTTTCGTAATCAATTTTCTTTCCTTAATTTTTTGTACATTTTTTTTTTTAGTAATTGGAAATTCATTTTGGACATAAAATTCATAAATCGTACGATGCACCTCTTCTAACCTTTGGAATGTAGTGATCACATCTATATTGTATGAACAAATAACAAATTACGCGGAATCCTAAAAAAAAGTCTATGTTAATACTAAGTTTTTGTAAGCCGTCACCACCGTTATCTGACCACCGGTAAACCTTATAGTTTTGCAAACAAATTTTAAAAATGCACGTTTTTTTGTTTTTTGGACGCTATCTAAAAAATCAGGTTTGGATTGCTTAGTGGTGACTATAATAATGCGTTTATTGTGAAAACAATTTATAAAAAACATTATAATCAGAAGCCTTATTTGTTTTAAAAATTAATAAAATAACTATGGTTACTAATGACAAAAAAAAATAATATTATGATAAATTGTACGTAAGGATAAATGGAAAGAAAAAATCCATTTGAATTAGTTAAAAAATAACTTTTTTCTTTTTCGGCGCCATTTCCGATTTCACCATCATCCGATTTTGTATTGTATGCAAGATGTGTTCAAAAAGTAAAGGGATATTATTTATTTTAGTTATGCAAATGTTTATATTTAACTGTCCTTCTCTCTTCACTAACAGACACCGTCTTTTTTCTAGGTTAAGAATGGATAGTAACAAAATTCATTCCACGACTCTTCTCAATTAACCAAAAAGAGCATTTTTAACAAGTCTGCTTAGGGCTCAAATATCGATGTTTCTGAAGATCAATATTTTATCAAAAGCATTATAATAGGTGAAGAATCTTGGGTAAACCAAAACTCAGTCTTTACAATGGAAAACGAAAGTGTCTCTAAGGCCAAAAAAAAGCACAAGTTTATTCAAATATTAAGGTTATGTCAATCTTCTTATTTTAATTTTATTTTAAAGGAATTGTCCATTCTGAATTTGTGCTGTAAAGATTTCAGTTCGTGAATTGAACAAAAAATTTAGTGATTTTTCCCTCCTCTCTCTCTCTCTCTCTCTCACACACACACACTCTCACTCGCTCTCTCTCTCTCTCTCTCTCTCTCTCTCTCTCTCTCTCACACACTCTCACTCTCATTCTCTCACTCTCATTCTCTCTCTCTCACACTATCATTCTCTCTCTCTCTCTCTCACACTATCATTCTCTCTCTCTCTCTCTTTCTATTCACCTGACCTATTCTGTGTGATTTGATTATATTCCCTCAACTAAAGACTACATTTCAATGACACAAATTTCAAGACAAATAAAATCGAACAGAACAAGATTGAACAACTTAAATTAATAACTTAAGAACAAATTCAGAAATGCTTAAAAAATGAAAACACATCGTTGGATCTAGTATATAGCTTTAGGAACGCAATATTTTGAAGAAGATTCAGTTTAATAGTCTGTGAATTAAAATTTTTATTTTTTAAAAATTAAACCCTCGTACATTTTGAACACACCTCGTGTATTATGTATTGCATTATAATCATTATAACATAGAAAATACGTCTTACCTCATTGAATTGGAATGATAGTCCCAATTAGATGCGTATCCTTTTTCATATCCCGAACCCGCATGCTGTTGCGATGATCCATAAACGTCGTTGCCGTTTACGAAAGGTCTTTCGTCGTCATAACTCGGTCTGTTGTTCGTCTGTGGTCTACCATTATTGTCGGAGTAGCCACTGAATTTATCGAAATCCGCCGTTTGAGAATCGTAATCCATCACCGTGACGAAACCGTGATGTATAGAGCCCACGAAAGGTCTGCCGGATTCGTAATCAGGTCGTCGTACCCCGCTGCCGGCACCGGATCCCGAAAAACCGTGACTGCCCGGCCTTAAAGAACCATAATCGTCCGGTCTGTTGTTGTAGCCCGCCGAACCGACACCACCGGCCGACTGTTCGCCAAACAGCGAATTTTCTCCCCAATGTTGAGTGGGCCGAGAAGCAATCACCGGGTAACCCGCGGGCTTCTGAGAACTCCACGACGGAGGCCTGGAAGATGTGACTTCGAACCCGTTCGGACGCGACGTGCTCCATCCTCCGGTGTTAGGCCTGGAACCGTGGTAGTCGTGCGCCTTGTCAAATTCACCGTGAATTACGGGTTTGCCGTAAGTGTTCCCAAGAGGTCTGTCGTAATTCGATAACCCGCCGTTATGGCCGTGAGGTCTACTTTGATCAACCGAGTCCAACGGAATCGTTCCGTAATCATGACTCGGCTTATGACTGTTGTGATTGTAACTCTGTCCCCCGTAACCGTAATTGTTTCCGTAAGTAGTACCGTAATCGCCGTTGCTGTTCCGGTCAATGTACTTGTACCCGTTGTTCATTTTGACCACTTCGTACGATCCGGAACCGCCCCATCCCATGTACGGTTTCTTTCGGTCGGTACCGTCGAAACCAGTCCCCTTGTTAAAATATTCGTCGTCTTTGTCGTTCGCTTGATGAACAGAACCGTACCCGTGCGCAGGCTTACCAGAGTCGTACTTTTTTGGGCCGCCGATCCATCCGGCAACGACGCCTACCTTCTTGCTATCCTCATCCCAACCGATATCCTTGGGCGGTTGACTTTGCCAATATCCCGATTCGATTTTCACTGGATACGCTCCCTTTATATTCCATCGGTCATTTGACGGCGGCCTGTGATAAATTCCCTGCGCGTGTGCACCTTGTCCGTCGGGAACGATAGGCACTGGATACGACGTCATTCCTTGATAATATCCACCACCACCACCACCACCACCGCCGCCGACTCCGCTACCTTTCCTGTTATTATTGTGCCTTCGTTCCCATTCCGGACTTAAATTGTCGTAACCGTTGCCCCGATAATCGGAGTTGCCGGTTTGACCATTCGCGTTAAAACCGCCGTAACTGTTTACGTGATTATTAGTAACACGACTGTTACCGCCGTTTATGATGCCCGAAACATACCCGTTACCGATGTTAGAGTTGTAATCGTTTGGTCGAATATTCGTATGGTAGCTACTATGGCCCCGGTCGTCGGAACCGTAACTGCCGCCTCGACGGTCCGGCACGTGGCCACCAACGCTAATAGGTTCATTTGCGTTGTTACCGTGCTCGTGGACGTGCGTCGTGTAACGAGACCCAGGCAACGGAGGTGGAACGTTCGTACAACGGCTGCATGGGTCTATGGGCTGTCGGCTGTCCCAGCCGTAGGAAGATATCCCGCCACGGGATGTCCACGTCCCGCTAGCTGTAGTTGTCGGATAATTCATGCCGCTGACATGATCCACCGAACATCCTGCCTGAGTCGTCCTGGATATAAGGTGTAATAATAGCACGCATTTGATAGCATAGCACAGACACTGAAAAAACGTATTTATTTCATATAATAACTTATTATTATTTATATTATTATTATTATTTTTTTTTTTAATGTTTATATTTTTGTTGTCGTCATTAATAATAATATGTACCAAAGTACTGAGCTTTGTTTTAGCTGAATTTTATAAAAATTATGAGTAAAACGTAAATGTAATTTTAGACAAAAATATGTGAAAGTGTCTTCATTTTTTCTTTCCTTTCTCTCGTCTGTTTCGACTAGGCACATTAGATTTAGGGCTAAGGATAGGGATTTATAGGTATTTGAATATTTTTCGATTATCATTCAAAACATAGTAGTTAAATAATATAAAAATGTGTTTCTTAGTACCAGGAATGAATAATGAATAAAAGACAATTTATTTGCATATTTTGAATACTTTACTCTTTTTCAATACTATAAGTGCATATAATATTATGGTTCCATATAAAAGAGCATATTGTATATATCTTTTGAAAACTCATATGTTTATGTTATGTTTTTTACACGTTTTGACCAGGATGCCAATGATTTGCCATCGTTATTCGTACTACACTGAGTACCAACCATATCACATTATTTTTTGCAAATAATTTTTGTGAAAATTTTTAGAATTTGTGCGACAACAGCTTTAAAGAAAAAATAAATGATCGTTAGAAGCGCTATCGATATCCTACCCCCTCCTCACCATACCACAAAAATTGTAATTTTCATAATTTTTCTTTTTCGATTAATTAGTGCGTAATTTGTATAAATGTATATGTTAAAATATAAAATAATCGTGTACCAACCGTATCATTCTCGTAATCCTAGCAATAATAAACGGGGAACACATTTGACGATCACTATAGTGAATAAATGGCAACGTATATTGTTTTTGCAGTACGCGTCCAAAGCGCGTTTTCAACAGCGTAAATATTAATAATAAGTAGTTGTTTTATATTTGTCAACCCGTTTTAAACGTAAAAGCTAGACAAAAATTCAACCACATAAAATGAACCAACATAATTTATGAAAAATATTTGAACTCATTACACTCTTTTATAGAGTATTGTTGGAATCGAATTTTGTTATTTAAATTGAAACTATGTTAAAAACAATATTAGTTTTTAAATTTTCGAACATGTACACTTACGGAAATAATAATCAATTATTTCTCACACAAAAACACGCGCTAACATACATTCCGAAAATCACTAATCCAATATTCCTTAAAAATAATTTCAATTAATATTCACACGAATCCCTATGTTTACCATAGCACAATGATGATATTCGTAATTATTAATACTGTTTCACGTCTAGGATTGATGAAGATAAGATAATCAATAAATAAATATAAATAAGCTATAAATATACTACATTATGACCAATAATAAATCATTTATTTCACCATTATCAATACATATTTATAACATTCATATAATATTAAATTATATGAATCAATATTATATTTTTAAACATCTTGAAATTGCAAGGCGGGAGTGAATGCAAAAATGTGTAGAAGAGTAAAACCGTAAGAATGCACACATTGCCGCTGTTACGGTAACAACATAATTGCAATCCATCGTTTTTCGAAATGACCACAGTAATGTGCGGGGACTAACAAAAAAAAACTCCCAAAGGGAGGTGATCCACTCGAGTACCTCCCAATAAAATCTACTGTAATGATTTACTGGTTTAACATTAAATGCTTCTTTTTTTTTTTAATCAAAAATCATCAATGTTTAATTAATATTGAGTTAATTATCGTTAATTAATAAATTACTTCCGAATCCAAAAACGAATTGCGCGTTTATTATACACGCGCTGACGTGTAAATACCGACGAATGTTCATAATAGAATAATGTAAGCTTAGTCTTACAATGATCTCACGTCACGTTACCAATTTTTTGAATAATAAGCCTCTTTTAATATAACGTTAAAGATAACGGATGAACGCTCGGTTATTATAAAAGAGAATAATTATTAAACGGACTAGACAACTGACTCTTTGGACCATACAGTTGTTTTGACATTTCAGGTCATCATATTATATGTAATTATCTAAAAATTATTGTTTTATTATTATATGACGTAACAACTACATAAGTATATAGCTAATTAACAAAATATATCAACATACCCGCGGCGGTAAATTAAATTCGGGCATTGCGATTACAGATACCAGTATACTTACAAATTACGATGACGCTGGAATGTTGGTTAATACCATCATTAAGGTTTGTGACATATTATTATTATTTTTATTATTATTGTCTCGTTCGCCAGTACGCACATGTTCGCGACAACGACCCGACCCGATCCGGTTCGGAGACTACTGGCACCAAACATCTTATGCTCGTCATTGTTAGTCTCTAATTGTTGGGCAATTTCTTTTTGATTTTTTCTTTAGTGAATTGACGCAAAGACACTGATTTTTAAATTGTTAATTTATTTTATATATTATTACACACGTATTTTTTTATTTATTTATAGTGTATTCTAGTCAAATGTTAGTCAAATATTGTTTAGTCAAATTATATCGTATTTTTATATAATAATTGTAAGGGTTTCCGTGTACGTCCGTTTTTCCCCTATTTTTTCTTATATTTTGTATGATAATTTTTACAACATACGAAGTACATAAATTACACACAAATTATATTATCTTTTTTATAATACAGTCTACTTATTACTAGTAATTACTTCCAAATTTTGATTATTTAACTCACTAATCTTTGTTCTTCATTAATTTAATTTTTTTATTTTATTCTCAATTTTGTCGGCAAGAAAGATAGTCAATTATTATTATTCGGTTCTTTTAGTCACAACAGTATTTATTATATAATATACTATTCGTGTCATATTTCTAAGCTTAACTTATTACAAAGTACTTGAATACTATGGATAATATTTATTTACAGTAAAAAACCAAATACAAACAGTATTTACTTTGAGATGTGTATTACAGCAAAACCTTTTTTACCATTTTTATTGCAAAACATTGACACCCGACATAATATTTTTAATATTCTCGTGAATAATACAAAAAAAATATACAAAATGCATAATATTAGGTCAAAACAAACTTTAAAGTGTTTATAGCTTAACTTTTGAACACATGTTGAAAAGATATGCAATCTCCGAACAAAGATGGATTTTTCATATATATATTAAATTACTCAATAGATAGAAGCATCCCGTTAGAATAAAAAACTTTTTAGAATTACTTTGTTTTTTTTTTTTTTTTTTTTAAATAAACAAAAATAATATAATCTCGTACCGCGTATTAAAACCAGCTTCTTAAAACGGTAAACATTTTTATCAAATTCCAAAATCAATTTGGGACGAGAAAAATTCAACATTAGTTTATTTTAGTTCGAATTTATTTTAAAAATGTTGATATTTATTTCGTTGACATACGGATAAAGTTCTCGTCATTACATTTTATGGACAAACTGTAGATCAAATAAAATTTGTCTTTCGAAACGACCTAACAAAACGAACTGTTCAATAAACATTTATAGACATCAGTCACTAAAATACGAGTATTATTAACCGAATGAATATTGTCGTATACATCGTTTTGCTAAGTCGAATTAAAACACATATTTTATTTTATTACCATCGAATAAGATGTCTAATATATTGAAAAGAAAATAAACCAGTGGCGTCATTTTTTTTGTGGGGGGGGGGGGGTGAAGGGGTGTGACCCATACAATTTCCCCAATGTATTTAGCTCATTCTCAGTTGGAAAATATTAACTGTCAATACTCTTAATAGTCTTAGATATATACTCGTATTTCATATTCAGGCAAATCCTAATTTTAGTACCTACTAATTACCTACTTATTGAGTAAGTTCTAAATTTTAAATCATGTTTTAGTACAATATATTATACAAAATTATTTTTATACAAATTAGGTATTGAAAAAAATGTGTTGGCAGTTGGGAATATTTTTCAAGTTGACATATATATTACGGAATGTTTGCAACAATCTAAAAAAATCTGAAATGACACAACTGTGATAAACTATATTTTCCATATTAAACTGATCGAAACAATCACATATTCAAAACAAATTTGAAACAAATTTGAAACAAATTTTAACTATTCGTTTATGAAAAAAACACTGCACGAAACGAAAAGTTCCTACCATAGAAATTTTCTTAGAACGATTAAGACATATTGACATATCGTTTAGGAAATATATATAATTTCATCATTTGCGAAATATCGCATTAATTGCTTTTCAGACAAAATATTATTCATTACGATAATCTGTCGTTTAGGTTTACATACAAAGTTTAAAAAAATTTAAGTCAAACTTTTAAAACACTTTTCCAAATAAAATATATGCCGAACTTGTATACCAATTTTATGGTTCAATATGATCGAGAACTTTCAACCGATGTTTTCGTATATGTAAAATGTGAACGCTCAATGTGAATCACAATACGACTTACTTTTCGCGACCATTCGACGTACATGATGATGATGATAACGAAGTTTGTGGACGACGATAATGATGAACGAACGATTGCCGGTCGCGTACTGTTGCTGCTATGCAAGCACAACGAGACTTTGAGGCAATGCTAATTCGCAATTTTATACGTGTATACATATATGTGTGTATATGTGTGCAGACGTTAAGAAAACACCGGCAAGACGTACACACACACACACACACTAAGACAACGATGATGACGAGTGATGGGCATTGTCGTAACGGTTCAGGTGATACGGTGGCCTCGGCGGTCGTCATAGTTTATTCGTCTTGGCCGTCGTTTCCTCGGCGCTCGTCCGGTACGCTGCAACAACAGCGTTTATAATATTCTGCACTGCCGGCGGACGATAATTACACCGGTCCTCGGGTATTTATATTGTAATATTATAATATTATATAACATTATGGCGTGTACTCTTGATGTACTTACTGCGGCCAAGGCACGACCGAACGATGACGGTAGGACTACCGAAAAGCGAACGTTAATAAAAATATCCATACGAAACGTGCAGAACACGCCGGATGTCCCCGAGCACCGCGCGTTTTCCTATCATTGTTTAGGTAAATACCTAAAACCTGTCCATATATAATTATATATACGTTCATAAAACATTTATATTGTTACCGTGAACCACAAATTTTTGATATGCATGGAGCATACTGAAGTGATTTTTTTTCATCATGAGCCAACGATTTTTCAATGTTTTAAACAAATTTTATTTCGATGTATTCATTATTAATAGTCGTTTAAGTATAGACCGTTTACAAAATTATATCCACGCTCCTCGTATCTTAAGCAAATGTAAGCTATTGATTTTCAAATAGCAATCTATATTTTTATCTAAAATCTATTATATAGATCAAAATAAAAAATGAAAATGGTTTTTCAAATAATGTTTTCAATATTCTTAAGCATATATTTAATAATTATTACCACATAATATCCATTATTAGATAGTGATTATAACTACCTTAATTAGAAGGAACATTAAAGTTATTTAACTATCGTCTAATGACTAACCAATTTTTGATAAAACGTCTCAAAGAAAACACATTTAAAACTTTTATTACTTTACCACACCTTAGATTTCAACAGCCATTGCATGAGAAATATTCATTGGATTTTCAAAATCAACATTTGTAAATTATCATAAAAATATCTCCTTAAATTTGTTTAAACTGTACCAAATATATGTTTTGAATCATGAATGACAGATAAAACAAATCGCCTAACTATGACACTATTTTAGCTTCATATAAAAAAATTAAATTATAAATAAATATATTATTATTTTATCATCAGATACCGAGAACCCAAGATTTATAGTCGCGCTCAAGGGGTACAGCAAAGGACGTCTCGGCCGAAAGCAAATCACCGGGCGAAGCGCCAATCAACATAGCACCGGATCAGGACCGAGTACTCGGAGAACTCGAGCCGCGTTTTCACGTCGATACACACTGTTAATTGTGGTGGGCTCAACAGCTTATCCACCGTAACGAAACCCAACCCGCACTCACCCCACAATGGGCCCGTTCCATATCTCTACAGCTGCAAAAGTGGTCCTTGCAACGGGGCCTTAAAGACTTGTTACTGTTCGTGCACGCGTCGTCAGGAGGACATACCTCGAACAACTTGCACCTCTGTTGATCTTCCTTTATATAGGCCTTAAAATAGAAAAATCCATCAGCTACCCTTGCACTTAGACTCCGTAATACCCACGGTCGAATGTCACCAGGTACTTAGTCTGAGGTGCTGGGACCCAGCTTATATGACAGACCCGTATTTCTAACCACTCGTCTCGACAAGTACAGTAACCTAGCTCAGGCATCCCCCGGCGGTGTTGGTTAAACCGACGGCGTGGGGCATTCATTTCCGCCGATCGCCCGTCGCTCCTCTCGACGACGCTACAAAGACGTTCCGTTATCCGTGACCCACAGACGCGACCTAATTGTGTGGGCCCACGCATGGCCCGATATCAAGTATCGGACAACTACTAGTCGGTACCTCGTACCCTAGGATGTAGTTTTCTAGGTATATATATCATCAGACAGTATAGTCGTATATGATATCGTATAAATTTGATATTGCGATAACAATTGGAATATCAATGAACGTATAAAACGAATCAATGCTAATTTATACACTATGTTATATGGATTTCCTCACCATTTAACGTTTAATACAAAATGCTCGCGCTAGAAATTGATGGTTATCCATGTACAATATAGTGGACGTAATTTCGCCGACACTCCAATTAATCGTATAATTTTTTATGTGGTTATGAATTTCGTACAGTTTTTTCAACGCAATGTTAATATTAATATTCGTATTTCAAACGGTATTTTATATCCGCCGGATGAAACATATTCTACACGATTTATACATTCAGATTGAAAACGTCTAGCGCGTGAATTTCTTACGTTTTTCTGACAACGGTCCGTTGAAAAACTGACGTTGAATATATTTTATATATATACGTCCGTACAATGCAGAGTAATATTAAATAAAATAGCGGTCTAATACACTTGAGAATATACGACTGCGCGTCCTTCGCCGAAACGATGTCCATTACACCAGTTACACCATTTTGACGTTAAGTACGACTACGGTTTGACAACGTGTATTCTCAACAAGCTATCCAGAAAAACACTATGGAAACGCGACACATTATACATTCTAGCCGATGAGATATTTTTACTATTTTACACGCACATAATATATATATAATAGTATATAAGCTAAATATTGTACGGAATTCACCGGTCGCCATTTTCACTCAACTCAATGACTGAATATTAAATATTAAAAATATTACTTTAAAAATTGTTTAACTATTAATATAATTTTGTTTAAATTATACAATACAACAGTTTTTTATCAGAAATTATGGTAACGAGTATAGCTAAAAAAAATGAATTAGTGTATGTGTATGAATGTTTAAAATAATTATAATTTGGAATAACTACATATTTATTGATAAAAAGTTTGCATAAAAAGTTTATTTAGAAAATAATATTGGATTTAAATTTTAAAAAACCAAAGAAATTGGCATAGGTAATTAAATAAAATTCTATAGGGTTAGAAATAAAAATATGCCTTTCCCGGAAACTAAAAAAGCTTTTTTTGAAAAATATGTTTTTAGCTTTTGAAAAGTTCTTGCAAGAAACCGACGATAATGTAATAATTTAATTACATAAAGCAGTTAGTGTTAATAATAGTTTTATAATATTATAATTACCTCTAATCATATGACAAAATTACATTTGAATTTAAAGATAATTCAATGTGTGAACTACAATTATTTATTCGTATAGTTAATATACGAAATATAGTAAAGTATAGTTTACTTGCTACTCCTCAAAAATCGAAAATCAAATATTGATCTTTTTTCGATTTCCTTGCTTGACCTTTATTATTTTATAAACATACTTTTTACTTGATCTGGTAACACTTCTAAATATTTAACATTTTCTACGTGATATAATATTAACCTTGCCAATCAATATTTGTCTTTATATTTATACATATATATAAATACATTTATTTTATATTTTGTTTAATTTTATTCGTAGCTTTATACAACACGCATTCTTATATACATAACTTTCACTTAGGGGTATAATAGGTAGCAACTACAAAAACAGCAATATATTACAGACTTATGGCAAGTCCTTCAAACTTCTATTTTCTACGTATAAAATTGTTATTACAATTAATAACAATCACATATGATTGTTATGGCTAACCCTATGTGGTACATATAACACATTGTTAAATCACCAATAAATTTAGTAGAACCATAAGTTTCATAGAGACTTCTGAAGTTTTTTTATTATTACAAAAATAAATGTAAAAAATTGTATTGATTATTTAAGTATATATTGTAGTAATATGTTATATTATAATAGTAACAAGAAATCAAAACAAAAAATGTATGTACCTAATACATTCAATAATAATTATATATTTGTCTTAAAACAATGCTAATTACAATACTTTAATAATATGATGATCCGTTAAGATAATTTTTTAAACACTTTAATGGAATATAATCATAAATCATATTTTGTTACTCTAAAACGCTGAAGCTTGAATTTAGATATACACCGTATACATCGATGTGCTTGACAGGCACTGTCTGTACGTATATATACGCCTTCAATGGTCAATAACATACCAGTTCAAATTCGTCAACAAATGAACTATAGCCTGAACTCACAAATATAGCAAAATAAAAATGAACAATCATGTTAAATCATTTCGGTGCATATCAGTATTAAAATATTTTTATGTAATAGAAATAGAATAGCAGTGCTCAATTTATTTTTTAAAAAAATTGTTTGTAATAATTTTCGACGTTTTTTCTTTCTGTTTTTCGACACAATTATACTTACAAGTTTAGTAAGTACTCAAAAATCAAAATTATCTATGTTGTATCATAGATAAATCTACAACGATATTTTATAATTAAAATATTATATATGATCACGTGAATCTAAATTATGGAAATGATACAGTAAAATATTAAATGAAATCGCGAATAATTATTTAATTGGGTACTTTACTTATCCGAATATTCAATATTGACGACCGGTCAACCAGCGATTTACTAACGTTTTTAAATTTAACGAAATATGTATATAATAATAAATTTAGTACAACGTAATACACATATGTTTAAAAATCAAACGAACATTTAGTTAAACATGGAGACACAAACCTTAATACAATTTTCGTAAAATATATTAGCACCAAATCAATGCCGATTAAAAATTTTAAACAAAAAACTTCAAATTTAAATATATTTTTTTCTTTTTCAAATTAAAAGTATGTATATCATCCTATGAGTACGATTTTCTTTGTTTGCACATATAATATATATATAATATGTAATAATATTGCTTCATTGTCAAAATCTTTATTGACTGATATAATAACTTAACATTTGATTACGTATTTGCAAAAACGTTCTGATTGCCATTATCGATATATGTTAGGCTACTCAGCTCTTTATTATATACTAGATATCTATTATTTTGTAAGTAGATAAAATCTTAAATTGCCAACGATGTATATACTCTTATTGTATTAACTATGTACAATTACTGGCTAAACGACTTGTTGATTGTACAAACCAAAACGATGGAGATTTATTGAAGTGTTTATCCTTGAATCACATCATTGCTAATGGCAATTCGCAAATATTAAATGTATGAAATTTCCGCTAGATAATTCGAAAATCGTATTTTATTTTGTACAATTTCTAAACCGATTATATAAATGCAATTACATAAAACAAATACAAACAATTTCTAAACTTACAAATACCATTGTTGAAAAATAAAAACGCCTATCAACATAATAGTACATTTGGACTTCACTACATTAATTTGATAGTTAAAAATAAACATGGAAATAAACAGAATATTACGTTAATAAAATATTAATCATTTGTTTAAATTCAACAATATTTGATTTTGAGTACGAAACTACGGAGTTCGTTACGCATTCACGTGTATACACGTGTATACAAACGAAATCGTATTACAAATAATGTCCATAACACGTGTCAGCTAAAATAAGATGTTAAGGACTAACATAGTTTTGTTTTTTTAATTGTATCATTAATATTTTTAAAAGAAGTTAAATACATTTTTAGCTTATTTTTGTTGTATATTAATTTAATACTAAATAAAAACTGTATAATCAGATAATAGATCATTTAAATGATTGCATTTCATAACGTTTAATTTGATAACAATAAGATATCAAATAATGACACAAAAAATGAAAAACTATAACAAGTAGAGCTTAATTTTGCTATAAATTACAGTCTATAATATGTTCTCAAACTGTAAGTGCTCATAAAAATTAATTGCTAAACCAGATTACCTAAATGTTTTAGACATTCAATTAATTATTTATTAAACGTTTATGTTCTAATCCAAAAACTACAAATTCAAAAATTATTCAAATTAAAAACAATATTTTGAGCACTAATATATGCTTGAGAACTTTTGACTGTTTTATATTATACACTATAAACTCAAAATCACAAAAATAATAATACATTTTAACTATTTCAAGTAGTAGTTGGTTCGCGCTGAGGATGACAACGTAGTTATCGAAATACGTATACATAATTAAAGTATATTATTATTTTTGTAATTTTGGGTTTATATTATTTAGTAGTATTCTAAGACTAAAAATAATTATTTTAACCAAATTATTCAACTTTTTATATATTATATAAGTAATATAATTATATGAATAGGTTTATATTTATAGGCACTCATAAGTACAAAAGGTTAGTTACTTTAAAAAAGTAACATCATACATTTCTCAAATAGTAAATACAATTTTATTTAATGTAACCTCAACAGATATAATATAAGTATTGCCCATAAAAGATAAAAACTTATTATAAAATAATATAACATAGATATTATAAAATGTATTATATTTATAAAAAATCCCAAAACACACGTGATATTATTACATGATTAAGTGTATCGTCTTTTCGAGTCTTTTAAATTTAAATTACAAATTAAATATAAACATTATCTATTAATGTCCACAATTTTTCCACATTTATATAGTTTTATATTGACTTCAAAAATATTAATTTATATTTTTAAGATTGTATCAATTATTTACTTACTAAAAAATTTAAAAAATTAAACTAATTTTGTTTAAAATTGATTTACCAGAATTATTCATTGTTTTTCAATATAAGCACAGAGAAATTTAAAAACAATGATCTTTTTAATGAATCAATTTTTAAACATTATCATATCTTTATGTAAATAAAACAATGTATCAATATAACTTTTCTAACGTATAGTACCTATTTGTGCTTATTTTAAAACAAATGATCACATAAAAATATACATTTGTAAAACTAATATTTCACTTCGTTCAAAATCTAAAACCATTTATATTCCGTGTAACACACAATATATATTCAATGTATTTATTTTTATTAATCACCAATTCGATAGACGTTTAAATAAATTGTATAAATTGTATGTTTGTATAAATTGTAGACATTTATTTACGTACTATTCTCTTAAATCTATTTTTCTAATTACGTATATAAATGTATTTACTAAATCGGTTAAATTACAAATGACACCATATTATTTAGTAATAGTATACTTCAATTATAGGATTCAGACGAGCGAGTATAATTTCGCAAATAGCGGTAGGTGAAGTAATATGCACAGAGATTGAGAGATCACTCACATTAGTTTTACATAAAATAAAGTAAGTCGATAATATAATTATATTCTATACGGTTGAATTGACCTATTTTGAAATGCATTTCTTGTTTTAAGCGTAAAACTCAAATTATAACCTTATGGGTGTATTATATAAAACATTTAAAAAAAATAAGAAAATGTAAAAAATTAAAATTTACAGATATTTTATTCAAACAATAATTTATTTTAATATAATACCTATTGGATTTAAAGATAATGTAAAATTTGACAAGTTAAACTCATATACACAGATCAAATTATTCGTATACGTCAGCGGTTCCCAACATTTTATGAGCGTGATCCTAAAATTTTAGATTAAACTATCGCGACCCAAAAAAAAAAAATTAATAATAATAATAATCAACGTATTACTCATTGGCTTTTTGTATATTTAAGTATACATTTATATGTGTGTGTGTGTGTGTGTGTGCGTGCGTGCGTGCGTGCGTGCGTGCGTGCGTGCGTGTGTGTGTGTGTGTGTGTGTGTGTGTGTGTGTGTGTGTGTGTGTGTGTGTGTGTAAGTAAATAAAATATTATAAATGATATGTTATTTAATTTTTCATGTTTTCTAGAACTATTTTATATTGTATACAATCAAATATAATATATTTTAAACATAACACAAACAAACAAATACAAAATAAATCATAAATCGACCTATAGGCTATTATGATCATTATTATTTTAAAAACAAGTATAGATATTATAGATATGATCCTTGTATTTTGGAACATTATAATGACCTTCTTCTTTAACGTCCATTGTTCAATCATCTTGATATCGTATCCTTTCAATCGAGCAGTTGGATATAATTATCATAACCTTCATCCTTAATTATTATATCCATGAAGTTAGTTCTGTGTTGCACATTTCATTTCATATTACTTCGAAGATACGTATTTTCACTCATCAGTTCGTTTTATGACTACTGATAATAATATACCTATAAGGTTATCGTATCTATTGTAATCTCATATCTGAAACATTTACATATTTACTTGTAAGGATGAATGTGATTTACGTGCAGTTATTTGTTTTAGTGGCAGTTTTCATTATAATAAATTGTATAACAGATTTTCTTTGATGATTACAATTATAGTTCATTTTGGCAACAAAACAAATTATTTACATTACATAAGTTTCACTTCAGTGACTTTGGAATGTCGGGTTATTTAAAACGATCAAAACTCTATTCATATTTTTTTTTAAACCTAATCTGGAACTACTTTATTATTTTTCCAAGCCTTGATCTTATATCCTCCTCTTTCTCCTAAGCAATAGCGTATTTAGAATTTTATGCAGAGAGGGTAATACTAAATATTATTTATTGTTGCACAATTGCTGGCAAATGTGATATATTAGATTTGTAATAACTGAAATGTGAAATGTGTGTTTGAGGTTGTAAAGTTTCTAACCTCGGTTGGAATAGTGCATCAACGACTGTGCCTGCTTTTGTTGTACCCATCACACATCTGTTAGAATACATGTAGAGGTTTAAAGTGTCTATCAAACATGTTTATGTGATCATTCGCTCTTCTTCTGTAGGTCTTAAGTTGATGTTAAAAATCTACACTGATTATCATAGGCATAAAATGCCTTATTCTAAAGTTTCCTTATTCAAAAAAGCTGAACCCCTTCTGTGTACAACAGAAGTACGAAATGGAGAAAATGGTAATTATCGATCGAATATAGATCGATTTAATGACATATATATATATATATGATAATCGTGAGTATTGTAAGCCCATTTAGAAGTACACACTCAGCCAAGCATATGTCTCCGATGTCTAGTAATGATACGCACCCAAACCATTTGTTCGACAGTAACTAATATCCGTACATGGTTTGACTAGATGATTACTGTTTGAAACAGTCTGTTTCCATTTTTATAAATGGCTACTCCAGTAACTGGTGTATCAAGTCTTTCAAATTGGTGTATATTAGTAGAAGTTTGGTATATCTACACTATAAACACTGTCATGTTACAGATAGCATTAGGAGATAATTATTTTGAATAACTGTATCGTCGAAATCATGGGAATGCGCCCTCAGCCTCTGACAGTTTAATGTCTAATTGAGAGTTTAGCTTGATGATAATCTCATATGATTCTTCAATTATTTATATCAACAGTTTGATCATAAATAAATAATTGTACGCGCTTGGATATAATTAAAGTTTACATTGAAAAGATATTTATTTAAAAATTAATTGTAAAAAAACTTTTTCATCAATTATAAAAGACGTCTTACTCATGTATTTTTTGTAAGCATTTGTTTTCCAACATAGTGAGTATGTTTGGTACGCGCGTGTGTATATCATTATCATTATCGGTTTTCTCTCTGCGATTGCGAATATATTTTTCCGTCGTCGTCGCGGTTTTAATAAGCAAGTGTGTCGCGCGCCTTTCGCGAGTTCGGTTAACCATGCTGATCAACTATTCGCATTGCCGTTATTAGCAATCCATACTTTTTGGATTATGACGCCAGGGGCGAACGCAGAAAAAATTGTGGGGGAGGGGGTTTTGAAAAAAATATCAAGACGATTAAATAATATTCGTCCAAATTCGAAAGTTTTATTAATGATTATTATATTAAAATATCCTTTCTTCGAGGTAATTTAGCCATTATATCAATAACTTCTTCGCATGTAACCTCAACATCTCTATACAAGTTGAATAATAAATAATTTGAAGTCGTTGGAACGGTGATTGTATTTTTCGGTTTAAAGAACTTTAAATCGAACCAGAACTAATTTTAAACAAATATTCCTAATGTGTATGATCCACAGTTATATCCACTATACATTATATTTATCCACGGATATAATCATTAAATAATACACAGTTCAATAATTAACATGTGTATTATGTTGTAAATCACAATGATTAAACAACAATTAAATACGAAATCCGTAATGGAATAAACGTATTGTATATAAAGTGAATAATATTCATCTTTTAATTTATGTAGATAAAAAAAACGGTTATTTGCAGTAAATTATTTAGATAATTATTCTAATAAAAGCTTTTTTTTAAGTTAACTTCTATTATATTTGTAATTTGATTATAATGGACATAATATATACATCAGGTGTACAACTGAAATTTCAAAGCTTTCTGCGTTACTTATAGAGATATGTTTTGATACCGGGAAATTATTATTATTATTATTATTATTATTATTATTATTGTTATTGTTATTGTTATTATTATTATTATTATTATTATAACTTACAAGGAACTGATTCACGATAAGGAAAATATTTTTAATTATAAATTATGGTTGAAAATAATTTCTATTATAATCTATAATATAGAACAATATAACATAAACATCTCATCACAATACAAATAACGCGGAAAACCTGTACAAATCCATTATTTTTACTTAATGTGTTTTTTAAATTTTACCAATAAATAATTAAATGTGTTCATTTTCATACCTATGTATAATATTATATGTATATAATTCAATTTTAAATCTTATTTTATATATTGTATTTTGTATATTTTCTTAAATTAACAAATCCTCATGTTGTCATGTAGGAT
Source organism: Schlechtendalia chinensis (assembly GCA_019022885.1). Classification (NCBI taxonomy): domain Eukaryota; kingdom Metazoa; phylum Arthropoda; class Insecta; order Hemiptera; family Aphididae; genus Schlechtendalia; species Schlechtendalia chinensis. Next base: position 13,343,773 of record CM032339.1, on the reverse strand, counting down.
CATATAGATAAAACTCAATTGGAGAAAACTCAAATATTGTTTATAATTTAATTATAAACAAATATTATAAATATGTACATTTAAAATTTTAGAAATTATTTAATTAAAAAAATGTTAATACTCTTATCAAAAAAACACTAACTGAATGCACTGAATGTCTTTTTGAAGTATTTATATCAGAGAGCAATTATTTTCTCAATATTTCAAATAAAATTTAAAATTAACGATGTTTTACCAATTACATCAATGTTTTTCCAAATACATCGATGTTTTAATAAATACATCAAGTTTTTGACATCAACTTTTATTTAAACTTTTGATATTGTTAACATTGACGATTTGAAAGAAACACATCGATACATCGATGTTCATGAAAAAATTGCCATCCCTATATGCACGTAATGATTTTTTGAAAATGATTATGGTCATAGTTGTAGCTCATATGTAGGTGTATCGTGTATGTACTACGCATTTACAACCAAGTTTTGTCCAATCATTTTATAAAAACAAATTATTTATCATTACAATCAATGTAATGTTATTTTTCATAGTTATTATTTGAATTAATTAAATTATGATGATTTTATAAGTTACAAACTTATATGATATAAAAAGAATTTTTTTTTACCTAGATAATTATGAATTTTTGTATCTGTTATCTCGATAAAAATCCACGAGTGTGAAGTTAGCAAGAGGTTCCCAGCAAGTGATAAGAAATGTATACAAATTTGCTTACCCCTACAATACAGTGAATTAAAAAAAAACAAGATAAAACAAAACATAGATGGCGCCACTAATATTTTATACAGGTTTATCATAAAAACAGATATATTTCATTACTTAACTACAGCAGATTTTACCACTTGCTGGTATGTCCGGAAGGTGTGCCACCTTACACTATACATATTCGGAAAGCTGAGAAAATTTCCTATTAAAATCAGTCATTTAATTTGGTACTCCATAGGTTTGCTATGCATTTTGACACTCTCAAAAAAGATAGTCCACGCGCCGTGTGGTAGTAGCCGAGAGCCGACGGCCGGTCAGTTTTTACCACTGTGGTATGTTCCGGAAGGTGTGCCACCTTACACTATACATATTCGAAGCTGAGAAAATTTCCTATTAAAATCAGTCATTTAATTTGGTACTCCCATAGGTTTGCTATGCATTTTGACACTCTCAAAAAAGATAGTCCACGCGCCGTGTGGTAGTAGCCGAGAGCCGACGGGTCCACTTGCTGGTATGTTCCGGAAGGTGTGCCACCTTACACTATACATATTCGGAAAGCTGAGAAAATTTCCTATTAAAATCAGTCATTTAATTTGGTACTCCCATAGGTTTGCTATGCATTTTGACACTCTCAAAAAAGATAGTCCACTCGCCGTGTGGTAGTAGCCGAGAGCCGACGGCCGGTCAGTTTTTACCACTTGCTGGTATGTACATAATGAAAATACCTATGGCATAATATTAATATTATCTAATATATATTTAAATAAAACGTTATTTTTAAATCTGTACATTAAAAATATTTTTTAATTATTATGTTTAATTTCTTTATAAATATATAAGTCTTCCAAACAGAATTGATATAAATATTATGTTTTCTAAGTCTATCTATATTAAAAGTAACAAAATGATTATTTTTTAATACTTGTTTTGCAAAATTTGAATTTGGATTAGCTTTTTTAAATCTTATTTCAGAGATGTGTTCTTTATATCTTGTATTAACATTTCTATTCATTTTACAAAATTTATTACAACTACTTTTAAGTTTATAAATAACAGGAAATTTAAATTTATTAAAATTATTATTTGGAAATTGTTTTGTTTTTAATTTTTGTTGTATTGAATTCAATTTTAATATTATTTATATTATTATTTAAAAATTTGAGAATTTTTCTGATATTATATTTTGATATTTCATTCTACAATAATTAACTGTATTATTTATTTGTTTAGGTTTTTTTTAATTTTCTTTAATTTTTTTATGTATTCTATTGATTGTGTTTAAATTATATTTATTTTTAAGTGCAATATCATATATAATATTAAGCTCATGTTTATAATTATTTATTTAAAGGAATACGCTCAAGTCTATAAAAAATAGAGTTAAAAAATACAATTTTTGTAAAAAAGGATAATTGGAATTGTAAAAAATAATGAAATCAGTTTATGTAGGTTTTCTGTAAATATTAAATTCAATTTATAATTAAGTTAACCCTAAGGTCTAAAAAATTAATTTCACTATTTAATTCTGTTTCTAGAGTAAATTGAATAATAGAAATAATATAGAAATACAACAGTTATATAAAGAACCAGACATAGTCGCAGTATTAAAATATAGAAGAATGTATGTATGGAGGTCAAATAGTTTAATGAAAGCGGTAGTAAAATGGAAATCTCATGCGAAAAGACCACTCGGCAGACCAAAACAAAGGTGGATTGACAAAGTGGAGAATTTAGCAGAGATCGGAATACGAGATGGAGAAACTTTAGCGCAGGATAGAGATAGATGGAAGCAAGTTTGTGTAATGGCCTATAAAACCGAAGAAGAAGATTAACCATATTTTCTGTTTGTCTATTAGTACTTCTGAATAAAATGAATGTATCATTTACATATCTGAAATAAGCTTTAATAAATGGACTATATAATTTATTGGAAAGTATATTATTTGTTTCATAATTTATTAAGTACAATTCCGATAAAAGTGCACTTACAGGACCACCCATTACTAGACCTTTTTACGTATATAATTTATTGTTGTATTGGAAATAATTTTGGTTAATAATAACGTCAACTGATTGTATAATTTCACAAATTTCATTTGGATTAAAATCACTATTAAGAATAAGCTTATTTTTGAAAATGTTTAATGCATCGAATTTAGGAATAGATGTATATACATTTTTTAATCAAGGGAAATCATTCTACAACCAGGTATAATATTAATATTATTTATTTTTTTAATAAAGTCGTAAGAATTTTGTATTGATGTTTCATTATTAAATTTTAATTTTTGTTTTATTAGTTGATCTAAAAATTTAGCTAGATTATGTGAAGGAGCAGTTCTGAAATTAATTAACGGTCTGATTGGTTGATTATCTTTATGTAATTTTATAAATGGGTAATAATGGAGCTGTAACGGTTCTATTATTTAATAAAAATCTTTTCTGGTTTTTAGGTCTAATCTTAGTTGTATTATTAATAAATTATTAATTTGTTTTAAATAACTTGTAGTAAGTTCAGTGTTAAAATTTCAATATTATTTTTATTTATAAAATCTATAGTTTTGTTTTGAATATTATTAGTACATGCAATGACAATGCGTTTTGATTTATCTACAGGAATGATTTCAGATTTATTTTGTTTTAGTTTATTTTTTATAGTATTAATAATATTATTTTGTTCCACAATTAATTTATTTTATTTTTTTTATAATTTTTATTGCAGTTTTCTATCAAGTTAAATCTAGTTTGATTCTAATTACGGTATTGGATATAGTTAAAACGGATTCACACTATTAATTGTTGTTTTATTGATTGGAGTTTTGTAGTTGTATAAAACTAATACAATTTTTTTTTTTTTATTTAATACTCATTGGCTTTTTTGTATATTTAAATATACACACACATATATATTTTATTTAAAAAAATTAAAATCTGCTTTCTGCATGTAAAATGATGATTTTTGTATATGTACATTTATACATATATTAATTTTTTTAAATATCATTAATAACATTAAAAGATTTTTAAAAATCAAACATTAAATAATTTTAATACTAAAAAAAACATTATTTTTAATATTTCCTATTGAAATGATTTTTGAATATAAACAATTTTATTATTGTTAATAACACTTCATAAAAAATAGATCGAACACAGAATAATATATACCTAGGTGTATAATGAAATGATTATAGCGAATTACATGTATTATAATGTAATATAATACAGGTACATTTGTATTAGTTTTATCCTATATATCCATAGGATCAGTTATATAAATTTGAGAAAAAAATGACAAAAAATACATTTTTTCTTGTAGACTGATTGATGTGATGTTTAGGATTTGAGCCACAAAAAAACAACTTGAGTAATAATTTAATTACTACCAATTATTTAGAATTTGAGTTCTAATGTTCACGAATAGTGAATACTTACTATTTCACCATAACATGATTAATAATCTGATAAATATTTGAATAAAATTGTTTCTCTCTGTAGTATGTTCTCTGGCATCTTATACAGTGCTATCTATCGTTTTCTTATAAATCTGCACAATAGCCTTATCAGTGTACATTTAGAGTTAGGGGCTGATGGTAGGCAACTCAATATACGTTTTTTGCTAACTTCACACACGTAAAAATCCTTGGTATTATCTATTATCTTATCTAGATAAATTTTAAGTTATCTTCACACAACATTCTCTGTTGGGAAATATATATTGTGGATAATTGTATGTAGCCTACCCTCTTTCCCTATAGTTTTAAGTAAAACTCATCTACTTTAATTTATATCTGTTAATATATCTTAAATTTGATAAACTTAAATACTCTTCTTTTTTTTACACATTTTACCAACCCTGTCATAATCCACGAAACGGTCAATTCACTGTCTATCTATATGATCAAGGAAGTTGTTCAAGCATATAATATAATATTTAATATACCATTGATCCTGCAGGATTCCTAGTGGTGTAATGGCTATAATTTATATTTATGATTTGAGACTAAATGTCTCCTTGATGTACTTATAGCAAAGAGCTATTATTTCCTCTATATTTCAAATACAATTTAAGATTAATGATATTTTACCAAATACATTGAGTTTTTAACATTGATTTTTATTTAAACTTTCGATATTGTTAACAGCGTTGATTTGAAAGCACATCGATAAATCGATTTAATGATGTTCATGAAAAATTGCCATCCCTACTCCAGTATCGTATTTGCATTTATGCCTATTAATTTCACTCCAAATTTTTTGGAAACATTGTTAATTTACAACTCTTATCAGGACACTTGACTTTCGATACCACTTTGTACCATCTCTTCCAGAATAAAATGTTCGACTCATAAATAACGGTAAATCATCATCTGAATCATTGAAGGGTATTCAGAATTATTTGAAATATTATAGTCAAAACTACATACATAGATTGTTCTGTATCCGTAATTTGATTCTGTACTTCATATATTTTACTATCCACTTTGTCATCTCACTTGAAATACTTCCTAAAATATTTTCCTCTGTACTTTGTAGTAGACAGTCAATACATCTCTTAATTTCATTCATGATGAACAAATATTATAAAAACAAAAAAAATCAACACTCATATTATGTTTGTTCTGAAGAATAACCAACTTATCAATGATCATTTTTTGGTGTATATTGTATAACATTGTAGATTATATACTACGGTGATAATACAAATAGTGTTAAATATAATGCAAAAATATATTATGATCTGATAGTGCAAATATGCAGATGACATAAAACAAAACAATATTACCCAAACACAACCACAGAATGAATTATATCAATTAAATAAATGTAATAGTCAACTTATGACAACAATGAACAAATGGCACAATACTGATAAAATCTATATTAATATCCTTATCATGGAAATCTGATAAAATATGTACTTTTCATACAAGAAAAACAATACTAACATTATTGTATGACAGCTTGCATAGATACTTTTTGATTAATTGGTAACAGGTGCTTGGCAATTACAAGGATATTATATGTATATGTTATGGAGAATTGTTATAATTAGTAAATAAATAGTCTTTTTTAAGTACACAACTAAAATATTTATAAATACAAATACAAAATATTAAAAACATGTATTATCTTAATGACTGAAATTAATAAACGATTATATTATATAAAATATATTTTATATAATAAAATGTATGAAATTATAGGTAAAAAAATATCATATATGTGTACGTTTGAAAAATAACTAGACAATGATTAATTTTGAAATGATACATATTGTTTATTTTATTTTATCCAAAATTAAAAAACATTATGTGAATATTTTGTTATTTCAATGGTTATAAAAATTATTTTTTTTTTTACAACAATAAAAACCTTAAAAATTTGGTACAAAAAATATAGTTTTAATACAAAATAAAAAATGTTTAGCTTAAAACTATAATTTAGATCTACGATTTATATAATATAATTCTTTATGAAAATATTCTAAAAAAACAATTTTCCATTAATATTCAAGAAAACCAAATATTTCACGGTATGTTAATAATTGAAATATAAATTATAGTACTTGTAGCAATTCATATATTTTTAATTTTTTTTAGTTTAATAATACTTAACTTGAAAGACTTGGGTATGAGCAAATCATGTACTCCTATTTAATGTAAAAATATTTTAAAAACATTTTGTCTTAATACTACTAAGACAGTCCAATAAAAATAAGAGATTTCTTGTTCAATTAAAATAAAATTATAAATAAATAAAATATATGATCATCTTGTTGGAGAATGTACAATAGGTAATGGTGAAGAGGTAGATTATTTTACTAATAATAGCATGAACTATTTTAAATTATAGTAATATATTTACATATTGTAATCCTCATAAATTTGTTTTTGGCTTAAAGCATAGTCAATTTCGAATTCAAAAGTTTAAATAAATATATGGTGTAATACTCAAGTTGATTGGTCAGATTTGTTCCATAATATATTTATAAACATATTTTATCCAGATCTTGTTTTAAGAATTTTAACAATAATAATTAAAATTAAAAGAAATATTTATAAACACGTTTTTAAATAATATTTAGTTATAAATTGGATTGTAGTGCGAAAATTTGAGAAATTACTTTTGAGTATCAGATTCTTTGTTCAAAACAGAATGAAGATTCAGAATGTTCAGAAAGAACATTTTTTAAATTTATTTTTATGTCAACTTATAACCCTACGCTTGAATATTATGATAAATGTATATCTCATAGCAGACATGAATTTAATTAATTAATAAAATAAAGGAATGTTATTAATGTTTACAAAGTTAAATTAATTTTTTTTCTCAAATTTAACCAATCTGGTCAACATAGACGTAATACAGGGAATTTGCTTTTGTTGGTGCATACATACATTAGTAGGAACATTAGATTCAAAGTCAATGGCAACTTGACGATTAACAAAAGTCAATAAAGTTAAAAGATCTAGTTGGTAACCATATTTATTGAAAGCACCACATAGAGCTTGCATAAACCAAGAGCCTTTTTGAGTATTACGCCATGAATAGAAACCTAAAACAAAGTAAATGCAATTAATACAAATTGAATCAAAGGGTTATTTTTAATAATAAATTAAAACTATAAGTTTATTAAAGCTTTCATGGATTGAGAATTTATTAACTATGTGATTTTCGGAAATATCCATGTATATAATGTTTTTACTCTGACGTTTCGGAACCGTTGCAGGTTCCATCTTCGGAGTGATGTAGTAAACGTCAGATTAAAAACATTATATACATGGATATTTCCGAAAATCACATAGTTAATAAATTAAAACTACATTAAAAAAAGGCAAAAAAAAAAAGAATGAATAGTCAAACCATTGTAGTCAAGTCATATCAAATGAAATATACATGTGTCCAAAAAAAAAAAATTAAAAATTATTTTTAAAGGAACATTGAATTTTAAATTGTAAATCTAATTTAGTATTATATACTAAATAAATGAATACAGAGGAAATCATTTATTATTTTGAGCGGATAGATAATCATACATATATCATAAATAAAATTATAATAATAATAATAAATAGCCATATAAAACATAAAATATTCTTACCAGGAATCGTAGAGTATGCTATAAGAAAATCTGCATAAACAGGAATCTTGAAAGATGAACTACCACTATCTACTTGTGTTCTTAAATAAATTCCACTATCCAGTCGGTCTCCTTGACAAGCCTGAATGAAAAATAACTTTGGTTTACTTGCTAATGTTTTACACTTATCTCCAGTAAATCGTCCCCAAAGATTATCTTCTGGCTTATATGGAGCGTCTTTAGCAAAAATAATTCCATGTTCACCATGAGATAATACTGCCATTAACAAACAATCATAATCTGTATAGTCTACATTAGCCCCTAAAAATAAAAATAAACAATAAAATTTATAAGTTCATTTTTAATAAGTAAAGAAAAGATTATCCTATACAAAGACAATAAAATATATTATTTGGTCAGTAATTTGATCAGATAATAAATTATAGTTAATAATAATTTGAGAATAATGAATTATACAATATATACATACAGTAATCCAGTTTTTCATCCATTTCTTTCAATGTTAAATCCACATATGGAACAACATCAAAACCAAGTTTTTTTAAGGATGCTTCTAAATTAAAACAATCCAATCCAGTACCAGCTCTTGGTTTAAGATCTCTAACTTGAAAGTTTTCATGGTTGAATATTATGGCTTTTCCACGATATTTATGGTTCATATTGTAATACCATGCATCTTTATCCGTTGAACTTGTAACAGGACCTGAACGAGTTGTAGTTTTAAACCTATAATTATAAACAAACCATGTATTATACTAAAGAACAAATAAGGCAGAAATTTGAACTCTTTTTTTGAAATTGTCAAAAAATAACTACGATCAATAAAGTACACAAATATTATAGAGAACTTTTGATTGCACATTGTATAATTTTATACACATCGACTATTTTATCATATTTTAATATTCTCTAACAAAATAATATACATATTAATCAATATTTTTCAATCAACTTTAAAAAAAAAATTATGGTTATACTTGATCATCTATTATCAAAATTTTCCCCAGTATTTTTCTAAAAGAAACTAAAAGAAAAACGACCCAAAAATTGTAGGGAGAAGTAAAATTATCATCACATTTGATCGTTCTAAAATTGAATATTATTTTTTTCTTGCCATACAAAGATTTTACAACAATTTATTAGTTTAGTATTATACATAGATAAAACAATGTTGGGCTAAATGTAGCATATCAAAATTTCAACAATTTCTTGTTTTTATGTTTAAAATTTAGTACAACTTTTAGTTTTAGAACCACAATCCTGAAAATGTAATATAAGGTCTATCATATGAAATCCTAATATTAATAATTTTTTTTAAAAATTGTTAGCCACTATTTTTTGTTTATAAGTGTTAAAATTTAAATTCTGACAAAATATATTAATTTTGAATATTCATGTTATTACATTGATATTATTATAAAATTGTTTTATGTAAATTATACATGTTACATAAAAAAACTATATACAATACTGATAAAATAATCAATTTTAACTCGCAGCTTCCTACATTTTTTTAATTGCACAGTTAGAACATTTAAAATTAAAACTTTGATATAATAATCCATAGAATAATTTAAAATATATTTAAATAGGTAATAAACAGGGTTAGGATGTTTATGATTTTGCATATTTTTTTAGATTGTACTATTGCATGCACTTTCAGATAAATGTGTTTCATTTTTTTTTTCAAAATTCAAAATTTAAATTTTATTTTGAATATATTTACATATTTTGGTTTTTTCTGTTTTTAATTACATATTAATGATTTTCAATATAAAAAACAAATATAAACAGTCATTTTATTGTTTATTTACTAAATCTAAATCTGAGTTTGATTAACTATTTACATAGATTAAATATAAATTATTATTTATTTATTGTTGGGAATTCAATATTGGTAAATGAAGTATAGCTAGTACAGGTCAATATTGTTGAACTTAATGTGGGTTACTACATCAACATGCGTTATATGTTTAATAGGCAATATCTAGTTGTCATCAAGTTTACAATCAGTGCATTGTATAATTCACATGTTATAGTTGTATTTTTTTTAGCAATACCTCAGTTAAAAGCTCTTGTTCTAACTAAGAGGTTTTAAAAAAGAATTTGGAAAGCACATTTTATTTACCAATGATTTAATTCTTTATTGCAAGTTATGTAAAGTTGGTAGCAATCGTTGGTTTAACTGCATATGAAAATGGTTAAACATATCCAAATAAGTATTAAAAAAAAAAAAAGATTCACTGCAATTTATATATTGAATACAAAAAAGTCTTAATTCAACTTAAACTTGTGTAGGGCATTGACGTCAGCTAACATACTATTAAATTTGATCAACAATGATGTTTTATGTGATTTTTGAAAAAGTACACAGGAAAAGAGATATCTAATCAAAACTACATAAAATCTATTTATTAGTGCTATCAAGAAACAATAAATAAAATCCAAGGTTACTTAATTAGCAAGAAAATGTGGGTTTCAACTAATGAAATAACCGTTACATGGTAAATGTAGTAATTGGAATACTATAAACAAACAAAAAACAAATCAGGTAACATTTTTCTGGTAACCTCAGAAATATTGGAAAGGCCAACTACTATTATTTTTTTATTTGTATTTAATAGATGTAGATATACCGTTGAAAATTAAAAACAATCTATTGTTATTCAACATACAACTTTCTTAGTTTAAATATTTAAATAGCATTATAATTCATGTATCTATATCATATTTCATAATCATTTTTTACTGATATAATAAACAAAAATTGTAACTTTTCAATATTTCAATATTTATTGCATAGTTAGTGTCCATATATTTTAATTTTTTATACATATTTTTCAATTTTGTCATGCATATTAAGCTACTGTTTAGTGCATTAATACACATATATTTATTAAAATTTTAATACATAAACATCTTAACCCTAGTAATAACATATTTTTAAAAGTAATCCTATAAAAAGAATTGTATTTACCTATTGCTTACCAAATGTATATGATTTAAAGAAAATAAGTGATAATAATAAGAATAATAAAAATAATAACAATAATAATTTCATTTTGCAATAAGGTAAATCTCATAATAATAATTAATAAACTAGATGAGTGGTTTCCAATAAGGAGTCTGAGGACTCTCTAAACTATGGCAAAGGTCCGTGACTTAATGCTAATTGGGAATCTTGGTACTAGATCATAAATTTGATTTTAAAAGAAATATTAATAAACTAATATTGTACTCATATAATTGGTGAATTCTGTCAACTATTGCACAGTTAAGATAACCATAACAAAAATATGTTATTGGAATTTGAAATAAAATATTCCATAACAGATAACCTAAATTTGTGATTACTTTTATACATACAATATACTTATCTGTATTCTGTATTAACAAATAATATAATAACATTTTAAATGACTGAAAATTAGGAATTATGCTTAAATTTTTTTTTAGAGATATTCGTATTTTTGTATAAATAAATAAACAAACAATCTATAAAATAAATATAAAATCAAATTTAAACATAATTTCAACACCAAAATAAATTTTAATTAATTTTATATTACTGTTGTCAATTTTTTTAAATTCAAAACAAAACCTATCTAAATTACTGGCTTACCCAATACATTGGCCTATCAAATTCTTGAAGAACATCATGCTCCTATATTTTAAACATGAAAATAACACAATATATTTTAAAAATTGAAGAATATAAGTAGTTAACATCAATATATATTATAAAAACCAATGTAAAACAGTTATAACTTATAATTGCTTATTTAATATATTTAATATATAGCTAGTATTATAAAAATTTAGGAAATTCAGTAATATAATGATAAGTATTTATAATAAAACATAAATTTTCAAAATATGTATTATCTTAAATACAATTATTATCTTGATAATAGTGTTTTCTTTAAATCTTTAAGTCTTAAACTATTTGTTATGCATATTAAATAATTATATATGATACCTAATAAATATATATTATCAGTGTTACTCAAAGGTCAAAAGTTTATTTTTATTATTTTTAGCATCAATCGATTTTAAATGTGTATAATTGTCAAATGATGCACTAATTATTTATACATTTTTATTAATCATGGCATATAAAGATTATATATATATATATATATAACCATACCTGGTTCAACAAGAGAATGTAGCTACTGAGCATATATACTAAATGACATAGCCGACCAATAATATTATATACTCTCTTTGCGTACTACTAGCAGTTGGTAAGGGTGTATGGTATTGGTGAAGAATGTGCATAAATACTTGTTTTGGTTAACAAACCATACATTCTCTCGTTGAACCGGATATACTGTATATCAATAAATCAATATGATATAAACTTACTTTACTGGACACACTGTTTTTATAAATTTTTTACTTATGTACTTTTGAAAAAAAAAAAAAATATAGAGCAATCAATATTTAACAGGTGAAATTGGTTAAGATGTTATGCTTAAAACTTTTTTTATTAATATAATAAAAAGTAGGTTATTTCTAACTCCTTCAGGGGCTTTAGTTGAAAAATAAGTATTGGTAAAACATATTATTTTTTTGTGACTCATAACTTATAAAGTAGAAATTTTAAATAAATTTTGTTATTACCAAAAATAGATAAAAACAAATTGAAAAATAATAATTTTTAACAATGTTATTGAATTAATTGACAAAAATTATGAAAATGAAGGTTCTGCTTTTAACGATAAAAGTATATGCACTTTTTGTTTTCACTATTTTTTGTATAAGAAAATTCATAGATATATTGAATAATTACAAATGATATTAAATCCTTTTTATATTTTTCTATAATTTATAACTATTGATACCAATAATAATAAATCATTTGAGTTTATTCTTATTAGTACTATTCTTCAAAAAGATACCGGAAATTTAAATGTATAATAAATAAAATGATATATTGTTCATAAAACAAAACATTATATTTAAGACTATGATTAACTAAAACGTTGTTAAATTCAATTCCGAGCAATAGGTCTAACATCAATTAAAGGTATTATAAGCGCCTACAGCATATCTCCTTAAATACATTTATTTATTTAGTAAAATGTCGTTAGGTGCATAATTTTAGATAATAAGAATAATAAGACATCATCATCATAATAATAGCCAGAAACATATTTTATATATTAAACGACTTAAAGATGTTTATGATACTATAATCACTCACAGTGAACCGAAAGCATCACCGACGTCTACAGTGGGATTAATGAAACTGATTAACCCATCATTTTGTGTGGTCTGAGTACTACAATTTGATGTGACAGTATTGCAGTTGCCATTTTCGTACCTAAAACAATAGAACAAAGTGGCATTCCGAATTAAGCTATTGAAAACAATGAAAAAACCGTCTTACTCACTGATTTTCAGGATTGCCGTTATTTTCCATAATAATAAAACGAATACTTCAAAACAAAAAAATATAGTACAAAATCGATTGAACGAAGACAATTTTTCGTTTGGTTTAGACACGCATTTCTGGGAGAAACAAAAATATACTGACCGCATAGGTTATAGTATGATGAGTCACGAAAAATTATATTGCAAAATGTAAACAATAAGTTGTTGAATCATTGCTTTTGTTATCTTCTAAGATTGGTAAACATAATCTGATCATGGTAACCGTTTGTTGGATAGGTATACGTGAACGGATATAGTCGGTTCATAGAACAATCCATTTCAGTTAGTTCTTGGCCACGATTATCGATAAGATTATTAATAATTCTATTATTTAGTATTTTCATGTTTAAATAATATGTATTTAAAATTTTATAGCTGCAAAATATAATTCGTTTATTGATATGATAATTACATTTTTGTTTAATCGTTGGTCACACTGTTGTAAGAAATGAATATGTTGTATGCATCGGTCATCGAAATAATTCATTGTGTATATTATATTACATTATATTATATACCTATTATATTATACTCTATGGTATAAACCACGATTTAAGATCTTAAACCGTGCTTAAACTTAATATCAGTTCCTTCTTAAAGAATTACACCCCACCCCTGATTCAAATACTTCAAGATTTTAAAGTCGACATATAATGTTATCCGTTTCTTTCGTTAGCGGTGGGTGGCCCCTATGACTGACTTTAAATCTTAAGACTTAAGTCGTGACTGAGAATAAGTCGTGCACAAACTATACAATTATTCGGAAAACAATATTATTTGAACACGTGGAATGGCAGCATTTAAACATTAGAGGTTCGTGACATCTGCTACGTCATATGTGAGTGAGATAAAACCGGTTCAAGTACTTTGGTCGATTATTCCGTATAGTGTCTAAAGGTTATCGCGTTCGTATTCGTTTTATTACCGATTTTTCGGTTCGAATGAAAACCACGGACTATATGAATATATTCATTTAGTCTGTGTGAAAACATTCAATATACATTCGACCGACGATGTCAGTGTATGTGTGTGTGTACGGTTCAATGTTATACAATAAAATAAATAATTTATAATCCTTTGTTGTCTTGTTAGTTTGGTCGACAAACAACACTTCCTCGTTTTATCGTTGTCGATCATTGTTAGATTTTCATTTTCATTTTGTTTTTGTGTATAAAATAAAGTTGTTAGACGTCCGCAAGTCGTTGCCCGTTGCACGTCGTTGTAGTAGCAGTCGTCATTTACATATTTTAACGCCGCGTTTCATCACATTCGACATCTAAGCGAAATTGTTTCAGTCTGAAAAATGTTCAAGTCAATCGCGCTCGGCTTTCTGATCTTCCATTTCGGTCTGAGCCGAATCGCGCCGCCATCGCACAACCCCAATGACCCGATGTCGGACGAGTTCATCGACTATATCAATTCCATTCAAAATACTTGGACGGTACGTATAATTGACTACAGTGTGTAAATGGTTTACTCGTGATCTTTTTTTCCTTTCTTTTTTAACCGTTTTGTAAGACCCAGCATGATTCACCACTGTCATTGAAAATGTCTTAACGAGCGTAATAACTTGGTTTTTTTTCTTAAATGCCGCGCGGCATACATTTATAATTGAATATGATAAGAATAGAGACCGTGTGCAAGAACACCAAATCGATTATTGATATTACAAATTCTTCGAGTCTGATTTCAAGTAAAAATACAAATTTCAAGTAATTATTTTTATTGTCTGTAACTTGTAAACTACGAAGTGCAATCGATAAATATATATTATTTTACAGCACGCCAATTGCGATAACACAATGGAAACAAATAATAATTTTAAAATTTAGGTAGATTTTAATTATATAGAGCTGACTTTCCGGACAAAAACAATATTGTTGTGAAAATAACTATTGCGGGGGTGATGACAGGTGGTGAGGAGGAAATGCATCAACAGAAAAGTAACAATGGATTGAACAAGTAATAGATGTGGAAAATTAAAATGTTTGATGGTTTGGTAGTCTGATAGTATGACAATTGTTGACAATTTTAGTGATAACGACCAATTTTAATTGAAGTCCTTATCATTTTGTTTTAATACGAGTCGAAAAGCAGTTTTAATGACGGATAAATAACTTGTTGCGAGGACGTCACGCCAAAATGAAAACGTAGAAACGCCCGACATTGAGCTATAAAGGCCCACGCATTGTGGTGGTGCGAGAACTCGTTTGAACCTGACCGCCGGGTTTTGCACTTAATAATGTAAACATGTAGTGTACGGAAACAATATACGATCCCTTTCTCGTTTCGTAACGGAAATACGTTTTCTACGAATTGTTCAAATCATATAAACCACGTAGTTGCTTCCGTAGTTATGCCTACCATAATCGCATACACGGAACGGTAATTAATGTTACGGTTTTGATCCGTCTTATCTATAATGAACGTTAGTTTTACGTAATACATAAAACGAATAATAATATTGATGTAGACGTGTTTAATCAAATCTAACATCGAATTAATTATCGGACACGCTTTTAATTATAGAATTTAAATGAAAAAATGATTTTACGATTTAACCATATTTATCATTTAGTCTTTTTAATAGATATTCGTGGAAATAAAGAACATTCGTGATTATATTGACAATATTGTAAGTTACAATGTTACTAGTACAATACTCACTTTATTAATTATCTATTCATACATAACTTCCTGTCAACATTCGTAATATTTGTGTAAGATTCTACATACGGAAATGGTTTTATATAATAGATAGATTATTATCATGTTTTTATTAAAATATTTCAATATGTTCCTATCAGGGGCGGATTTTGAAGCTCATTTAAGGGGGGGCGAATATTGATAATAAATTGCAATTTGGTACTAAGAGGAAAAAAAAGTAAATCCTAAATATAGAAAATTCCTAATTATATACTATTATAAAATTATGTAATTTTAATATATTTAAAGATATTAAAAAAAGTCCAAGGGGGGGGGCGACCGCCACGTCGCCCCCCCTAAAATCCGCCTCTGGTTCCTATTTAGGCCCAGAATGGTTATACATTTTTGTAAATCACGAAATGGTAATATTAATCTCATATACTATGTTCAATCTATATAACAAGTGAAATTAATGAGTTTTGTCGTAAATGAAATTTTAAATGCTTATAAAAAAAATATATATATTTTTAAGTCGATTTCAATGAATTTTGGAATACACGTAGAAAAGTATAACTAATCTTGTATTGAATTTTCAAAATTACTCGCGTTATGAATTGTATTAAAATAAAATAGTCAAATATAATAATAGTTGTAGGTACATTGGACAATTGTCTCTAATTAGTAATTTTAGTTTTCGTGTTTTGAAAAAACTATTTAAAAAAATGTTGAAATTGATTGTGTAGTGATTTTTTTGAAGTTGTATGTAGTTCAGAAAATAATAATATTGTGTTGTAGAACTTTAGACAACTTGCCGATTTGTTAATTCAAAACATAATGTTATAAATAGACTTTTTAGATTTTTGTTTTTATATTAGTCCTAATGAAATGTATTTTAACATTCTGTAATGGCATAATACATCGTCATCAATTAAAAACACACATATTTTATTTGAAATTATTGTGCGTTTCAGGCTGGCCGTAATTTCCACAAAAATACTCCACTTGCTTATCTAAAAGGTTTGATGGGTGTGCACAAGTCCAGTGATATTTATTCAAAGCTGGAAGAGTTATTATCTTATGTGGACGCGCCGACTGATTTACCAGAGAACTTTGATGCCAGAGAACATTGGCCAAATTGCCCGACCATCAAAGAAGTCAGAGACCAAGGATCGTGTGGGTCCTGTTGGGTTAGTATGAGTTTTGGTTTTCTTTACTTTGTCAAATTTATGTTTGACGTCATACTGTAATAAATTCAATAAATATGTTTTATAGGCATTTGGAGCTGTTGAAGCCATGTCTGACCGTGTCTGTATTCATTCTAATGGTGCTGTGAATTTCCATTTTTCGGCAGAAAATTTAATTTCTTGTTGTTGGACGTGCGGTTTTGGATGCAACGGAGGTTTTCCAGGGGCAGCGTGGCATTATTGGAAAACTAAAGGCATTGTTAGCGGAGGTCCTTATGGATCTCATTTGGTAATATTTCACAATTCATAATTTTTGCAATTAATTCGTGGAATTACTAATGATGAGTGACATTTATAGACAAAGAGGGGCTCCTCTAGATGGCTATAGCAATTTACTGTGACAAAATATATATCGGATTCAATATTACAATTTTTTGATTATTAGCATAGTATCTATTATTAAATAAATATCATTTACCTTATAAGGCCAATAATATATTTGAGAAATTACCAATGAATTTTTTGAAAATCCATCTGGACAATGTGAATTGAATCAAACTATTAATATATTAAGTATTATACATCATGTTTATCTTAATCACTAAAAAATTTTCTTGGATATTTATTACTGTATCAGCTATTATATTTATTATTAATTCAAAAATTCAAAAAAATCAATATTAATATTAATAAATTTAATAAACATCACTTGGAATCACAAACCTCATTTGACTTGTTAAAAGCTCTCCTTATACTGCTATAATTATAAATGTGTATTTATTTATTTATTTACGAACACGAGTAAAATGGTAAAAATTAGTGATAAAGTAATCGTTATATATACTACAGTAAACACAAAAATCATTATTTTACTGATCAATATCGTTTTGGATCAATTTTTAAAGTGGAAATTTGATTAATGAACCCAAAACCTTTGAATAATACATGATAAATTTTGTGTAATATACTTCCCAATTTTGTTCGGGATTTTGTTTGTTTGTACAATTTTAGGCCTTACTATGTTACTTGCTTATAGTTTTAAATACAATAATAATTTATAGTTATTGCTAATTATAAATAATTTTTATTATATAATGTTCAATCATATTTATTTCTACTTTGGTCATTATGCACACCCAATTTCCTACTTAGCCTGCAACATATATATAATATAAATAAACTTTTTTATTATCTAAATTATTATATCATTATAATTATTATACTATCAAGTTTTATATGTAAAAAAAACATTACAAAAATATTAGTAAAAGTAATAAACATCTGCACTGGCCTAGAATGGTCATAAACATTCGTATCTATGAATTTTTAAATGAATTCACCTTCAATAATTTGAATTTATTTTTGAGATTGGACCATACTAAAAATAATTTTCACGTGTTTTTAAAAATATATGTAAAAGTAAATGAATTACTTATATTGCTATGCTTGCTAGTATATTACTATAAAATGTATATTTAAAAAACCTATGCTATTATTGATAACCAGACAATTTCATTAATATATTGAGTTGATGGGTTTTCCATTGTTTCATAATTAAACAATCACATATTTTAATCATAAATTATCATTTCACACATTATTAATGTTTTTTATATAGGGATGTATTCCATATGAAATTGCTCCATGTGAACATCACGTAAATGGTACTAGAGGACCATGTCAAGAAGGAGGTAAAACTCCTAAATGTGTTAAGAAATGTGAAGATGGATACAAGATACCTTATGACCAAGATTTGCACCGTGGTACATAATTTAATTAAATCTTCTAAACTAATCAAAATTAGATTTAAATATGAGAAATATGCATGTTTTTAGATATAAAGTATATTTTCCCAAATTCTCAATATAAATACAACATTTATCAATTATTTAGGAAAATCTGCGTACTCGCTTGGGAATGATGTTGACCAAATTAAACAGGAAATTTATACGAACGGTCCTGTCGAAGGAGCATTTACAGTTTATGAAGATTTTGTAGCTTACAAATCTGGTTAGTATCAGTATTAATATTTATTTTGTCACAATTTTAAAAATTTTGTACATTTTCAACAACGCTTTTATAATATAATATTTATTTTGATAGTGATCTTTGATAACTGATCACTGATCATATTCATACATTTCCCTAGAAAATGATTGTGTTGAAATAAATATTATTAGTTAAAAACCATATTATTATACTTGGTGGCACACAATGCATTTTCCAAAAGTTAATATCTTGGCAGCTTTTAATGTATGCAGCTGATTTAAATTAGTGTATTAACTCAAATAACTATAGTTTGAGAAATTTGAGCTTCAATATTTTGCACTACATTTAATATTTAAATACAAAAAAATATATATTTATCTGATTAAGTTTGTTAATTTTATGATACAGCAAAATAAACTAGTGTATTTTAAAGAATGTGATTTTCATCATAAGAAAATAAAATTAATAATAAAAAATTGTCAACTTTTGAGTTTTTATACTGTATTGAATCCTGATTGTGTGTAAAATACATATTTGTCATTTTTATCTGGGATAATTATTATTATTTTATACAAATATTCAATAATAATAATAATAATACAAATGAAAAAATAAATAATATTAAAATTATATAAAAGTGTATACTAATTTCTGAATAACATTTTATATTTAATTTGTAATACAATATACAGTTTATGATGAGAACCAAAATGAAAAAAATTGCCACAATAATTATTAATATTGTAATTATAATATATATTTATGTAACGTTTAATAATAGTGTATATTTAATAAAATGAATTCTATGCACATTGTTAATGAATGATTTGTTTATTTTAAATTAAAAATATTAATACAATTCCTTTAACAACATCCAATTAAGTGATCCTATTGAACTCACACACCCAACATGCACTACCTATTTTTGTTTAACATTATCATTGCTAAAGGACTAATAAATGTGAATATTTTGGTAGTTATATTACTGAGAGTATAAAATAAACAAATTAGACTATTCCGATGTTTGATAAAAAAAATATAATTAAACTAATTTTTAGAAATACTTGTTTATGAATTTATGTATAATTTTAATAATTTTTTTTTCTGGATTTGCAGGAGTATATAAACACGTTGCTGGTAAAATTCTTGGTGGACATGCCATTCGTATTCTTGGTTGGGGCATCGAGAATGGTACACCATATTGGTTGGTGGCCAATTCATGGAATAATGACTGGGGAAATAATGGATTTTTCAAAATATTGAGAGGAAGCAATGAGTGTGGTATTGAAGGACAAATTAATGCTGGTTTACCAGCTTGAATTGGATGCTGTTTAAATTTAAATTTTACAAATTTCAAACTGTTTTATTTAATTAAATAGTTATAATTACTAATATAAAAACTAAATGTCTTAAATTAGTATATATATATAATACAGTTTTTGCCTAAACAGAATAATTTATTAAAAAAACTAAATGAAAAGAAATACCAAAATTTATTGTTGTATTTAATAGATTTTATTTATTTGTGAAAAATAAATATTCTTAAAAAAAAATTCTGTATATATTTTAGTATTAAAAAAATTGACCTGTGTGCCGATTATATGAATACACTGGTATAAATTCTATAATAAACAAATTTATATTATGTTTGAAAATTTGACTTATACACTATCAAAATATGTTTTGACATTGTACAAAATAACCATAGTCGGTTTCACAGCACTAGACATTCAATTGTAGCATGATCCATGCAAAATCTTTGGTCTTTTGATTTCTTAATATGTTTATTTATATAATATTCTTAATATGTGGCCAATTTGAAATATATTTTCATATCCCATTACATTTCTGGCTACCAGTAATCCTCAGTCGTTGAAATATATTTGTAAATAAATATTGATTATAAAAATGTATTTTACAGCTAATAGCATTAAGTTATAGAATTAAGATAGCATTAGACAATATAGTCTACTGGCAAATAGTATAATAAAATGTGGTACTAAATATTTCAAATTTACAGCACTATTATACATAATTGTGTATATAAAACTATCGAAAATCATTCACGGGTCATACCACAACTGTGGTCTATCCAGTGCTATGAAACAGGTTATAGTCATGTATGTAAAAAACAAAAAAAAATGTAGCTTAAAACCATATAGTATTTTATAAAACTATTAGAATACTAAATATTATAATATTAGGCAGTAAAAAAAAAGTTTACAGATGAATATTCAATAAAAGGATATATAAACATGTTTATTTGCTTTAAAATATATTCACAAATATTAAAATTATCGCAAAATATAAAGTTCTGACGAATAAGAGCAAAATATGAATTATTGCCAATGTCTGGTTATATAGGAATGTGTGCACTAATTTTATTTTGAATTCTAGTTTTAATTTCCCTAAAAATATTTTCGTCTTGATGATTTGTCATCGATAATTCCTCTATTAAACATAGTTGTTTCTAGAGAGTAGATAAATCAAATTAGTAAACGTATAAAACAGTAAGTAAACCGATTAAGATGTTTACTTGAATATCTGCAAGAACAGAACATTGTATGGTAGCTGGTTGATCATTTGATAGTTCACTGAAAATTCCATTGCGAACTGCAATTAATGTATCTTGATCAATACACTCTAGAATTATTGTTTTTGTAATTTTGTCATCTAAAATCACTGAGACTATTTTTCCAAAAAAATCCAAATACAATGCTTTTGGTATATTTTCTAAAATAAAAATGATACATTATTAAAAATGAATCCAAACATAAAGACTAAATATTATAAACTTGCCAATTATATTTGTGTACAACGATTTTGATGTTCTATGTTTATTTCTATTAGTGAGGATAGTTAAACATTCTAACAAGGATAAATGTTCTGGAAATTCAAAAACATATCTATGCCAATCTCCTAAAGGATTCATTATTGGTATTTTTGCTTGCTTTTCAACTCTGATAAAATATAACGAATTTAATTTTATTGGATTCAATGGAATAACAAAACAGTTATTAATCAAATCATTTTGAATTTGACATATCAATTCACAGTACACCAAACCAGAAGTACAATTTTCAGCAATTATATCTAATAAATGGTGTTTCACTATTAATGGATGATTATTGTTGAATAAATTAGTGTCAATAGAATGTAAGCCACAGTGTGACGATGAATTTTTGTTATTTGTGACACGAACTAAAAGCTGCCAAATAGTAGATGGAAATGATAACCATGCACAGTCTGTGGACAATTTGATTGCAAAAATATATTCATTTTGGCTAGCTCCTAATTTTACTGCTTTAGCACCTATATATTTGTAAAATTTGAATAATACATTGAAACTGATTTTTGAAATTAAATAGGCATATGTAACCTGAATAAATTAAAACGTTCATTGAACAATTCTGTGCAACTGAATCTTTGCGCGCAATACTAGATATTGCATTTACAAATTTATCCATTTTTTCACGTTCGTTTTGTAATGATTCTAAGCTTTTACATAGACCTTTTATGTTAACTAATATAGATTTTTCGTTGAATTTAAATTTGAGCTCCTCTTTGTTAGTGATCACTTCGTATTTGGGAGATAGTTTGTATACTTTGTTTTGTTGAGTAATAGCAATAATATTATTTAACTGAAATCTGTGTAATCCAAAAACTCCTAAAATGTATAAAGATTTAAATATTAATGTTTTAAATATTAATTATATGAAATTTAAATATTACCTTTCAATGGAGTTACAACTTGTTTGATAATTTTTAAAAATTTTTTATCCAATGTAATTTGAAATAAATGAATACCATCACTTATAACCACTGTGGAATCTATAATAAATGTAGTAACAACTTTGGTAATTGTTAAGTATATGAATGACGGCGGAATATTTTCAACACAATCTAAAACTGTAAGAATTCCACCGGATGACACTAATAATAATTTTTTTGATTCTAAAAAGAAAAAAAAAGATCATAAAATTATAATATTATTATTGTTTTTCATTACTGTTTTTAATGTTAGTATCATTACCGAAATCACAAAGTTGTATATGTACAATGTTCTGTGGAGAATATGAAAATAATTTTGCATTATTACACATCATGTCAGATGTTGCACAATATATTTTTGATTCTTCTGTTGCTAATATGAAGATATCGGGACTTTCAAGTACATTTGATTTAAAGAGTTCTATGGCCCGTTGACTACTAAACCAATTTCTCCAAATACATGATAAAAAAGAAGTAACTGAAAATGGAAACTAAATTTACATAGAATTATTGTTATTATTATTATTTTAATAATATCTCTACTTCTCCTACCTCTTTTTGAAGTCTAATTCGTTTGCTATAAGTATTAAATATAGTTGGTTCATCATTGTCATTAAGAGTAATTTTTAACAACTGTATAATAATCCAATCGCCTAATGATGCGATTATGGCAATTCCATCCGAGTAAGAAACTGCACTAAAAATATCACAAGGACACTTTTGTGAATGGAAAGATATCCACTCATAACTGCAGACCAGTGGTGGTTGAGAAATTGAAATGGGAGATGAACAATAAAACAAGTCTGGAGAATCACTAAAACATTATATTAAAATTAATTTTTATTAAAATCATTATAAATGAAATAATTACCATTGAACTTGTTTTAGATGATATATAGATCCAATTTTATCAATACAATAAACTTTTGAATTGAATGTTAAGATCGATATTACTGGATTACTTATGGACAAAATCTAAAAATAAATTAAATAGAATACATTATTATTCTTTTTAGTTTTTATGGTAGGTACATTTTTTAATACATTTTATTTACCGGGTAAATCTGAATATGTAGATATATAAAATAATACTAAAGTTTTATATTGAGTATAAAAAGTATAAAAATTAAAAATATAAATATATATTTATATATTAAAAAATATTTAAAGCTTTAAACTTTTATATAGAACACAATAGTTGATTTACTATTATACTATATATTATACACTAATACTTACATAATGACATAATAATTACATTTAAAAGTTTACCAATATCAGGATGCTCTGGCTTAAAATAATACTTTTTATTTTGTGTTATAGCTTACAGTAAATTTAGGTTTTGTCTTTCTTATTTAAACATATATTTAAGACAAACAGAGATCATGTAATATTTCTTTATAAATTTGGATTACTTTAGATTAGTGCAAATTAATTAAGTACATTATTTACATACAAATATTAAAATAATTAACAATTACTTAATATTAGACAGCTATATTCTATTTTTTTAAATTTTATTGAAATTGTATACTATAAAAGTTGGAAAATGATTTATTGTATCTGATGAAGTCATGTTTCATCTAACCTAACCCACTGAGATAGATAAGAATCTACTGGAGCGTGGACTAGGGTATAAAAACGAGTCATTGCAGTTTTCGTTAATCCCCACTCCTGTATGGTAAGAAATTTCGTGGATTACAGTGTTTGTCTATGCAGTGTGTAATAGATATTAGCTTTAGCAATTATTATACAGAATTTATTATTAACATTCACTGTTTTTATTTTGTGTAATTACTTTATTATACCTTTAATATTTATATGATTACAAAATTAAAAAATATATTTTCTTATACAGGTTTTAAAATGGTTATGTCATGTTCAGATTCTGGATGTACTAACAGGTGGAACAAAGAAAGTAAAGAGAAATCTATTCAATTTTATAGGTGAATATTATTTTGTAATAAAGTTAATTTAACTCAGTCATGATAAATATATTTTTAATTAACAATTATCATTTAAATATCTAAATTTCCCCTAAAAAACCAGTTACTATAAAAATGGGTGAAAATGATTAAAAGAAAAGATTTTATTCCTATAATATACACTTTTATATGCAGTCAAAACTTCATACCTGACAACTACCAAATTTGACTAGGAGCAAGTGTAAAATTGCTGAACGATAATGTTTATCCTAGAATATTCAATGCTTTTCCTAAGTATTTACAAGAAACAATGCTTGTAAAATGCCGTCTATTGAATGAAATGAAATAAGCTATTATGAACACATTGACTTTTTTAAATTAGGTATGTTTTAATTATTCTGTTTACCTACTGTTTAGTTAAATAAAAAACACAATTTAAATACCAATAAACCAGTATGTAGCACCACATCAATGGAAAACAATGAAGAAGTTATAAATAATTTTACATGAAAGTTTGTGGTGGGTATTATTTTATTAATTACTTATTACTATTCATATAGACTTAAGTTATCAAATATGCTTATTTCAATGTATTTTGTAGAATGTCACTGACAAAAATGATCAATATGCTATTACTTTTCCAACAAAACAAATATTATGAAAAAAAATCAAATGTTTGCAACAACATTGGAAGCGACAAAATTTGAAAATTAAGTCCTTGAAAGGTTTAATTGTAAACATAAAAAAAATATCCCTTCATCTGATGAGATAGTCTCACAGACAGATGATAGATTTGGTAGGAACCCCTTTACATATATTGCAAATGCAAAACACTTGGTAAAAATGCTGTCTGCTATTCTAATATTATGAAAGACTTTTGATGTACAATATTATAAAAATGTTCATTTTTATATAAGTTTATTGTTTTTTCTTTATTAAAAATGTTGTTCACAGAATAGGAATTTAAAAAAGGCATTCATTCTAAAAATATCCTACGTATCTACTTTGACTTTTATTTATTTTTTGTTAAATTATTATTGAACCCTTGTGTGTGATTAAAATAATTAAACCATACGTACATGTGTACAATGTACAAGCAGAATGATTTATTATAGCATGAAAAAGTTAATTTTATTATAATAATTAGTGTTAGAGTAACTTCTATAACTATTCTGTTCATTAAAATAATGGAACTTCTTGCCATACAGTGGTGTGGGTAGCAGCATTCGTTTTTCATAACATTACGGACATAGCGAGTCTGCGCTACAGTATATTCTTATGTATCTTAATGACCTAACCAAACTACGAAGTTGTATATTTTTCATGCTTGTTTTTGCTTCAATTAAAATTATATATATAAAAAAAACTAATTTAATTATTGATAGCAAATATGATTGTTATATATAAATTACAACTGTTTAAAATGTGATAAAATTTAGCAACACGTTTACATATAAGTACCAGTAAACTTTTGTAAAATAATTATGAAAAAAAAAAAACTAAACAGGTACAAAAATTTACCACAGGCTCGATGGGATTCCAAAGACTAGCTTCAGCTAGACCGTCCAATGAATATAAAACTGTGACACAATCATCCCATGAAACAAACAAGGGATTTTCATTTTCTTCATGAAAATGTGTATGTTTCGGATTAGTGTGTAAATGTTCAGATTTTAATTGCAGTTGGGCGATATGTAAGACGAATTCCATGTCCACTAAGTCAATCAACAAAAATATAAAAGAATGGTCGTTAGTTTTATAGAAATTATTTCATTTGAAGAATACATGGAGGTAGCTAGTTTAACAAAACTTACAAAGACACACCTTCTTCTACCAATTTCAACTGTCACCAAACATTAACAACAATGTAATATTTTATAATAAATGTGTATTAACGAAAATGATTATCTACGATTAATTATTAATTATTATTTATTATCTATGAATTAATGATTATCTATATATTATTATGATATCTATGCGATATTTTCAAAATATATCGTACACATAATATCGATATAATACACACACATTATTATTGTTACTCTTAACTGTAACTTTCGTGTTTTTATAGTGAAATATTAGAATTCTGTTCGATTAATTAATTGTAAAAATATTATTCACAAAACATAATATAATAATAATTCATAAGTAATAATAATATAAATAATATAATAATCATATAGATTATAAAGATTGTAGGTTATAGATTGTATAAAAACGTTTTTCTTATACAGTCAAAAGTTAGTACCAATATATTTCATATCAACACGAATAACGAGTCTGTTGATGATTCTCTTTTCATCGCGTGGTCCGTACTTATCAATTATCATCATTCACCATCGCGGTTATTTTGTCACGATTTTAATTTTTACTTGAGAACTCACCCGGGTTCATGTAACATGCTGAACTGTAAATATATTTATTGTTTTATATGACGATTTAAGGTTATTACATATATTAATATTTTTGTCTGATGTTTTTCTTATCTACGGGGTTTTGTTTAAAATTAAATTATTTTTTTCAGTGGCTATTATAGTTTTTACATTTCCAGTTGAGGCCAGTGAATTGTGATTTGGTATTGTTTTATTATATCTGTTACACGTCAGTTATTATTCCGTTACCTAGTCATGGCGTTTGTTCGTGTCAAAAGACGTTATGACGAAGACCCGTTTAACTCAATTGTTATATCCCACAAAAAACTAAAAACGATTGGCACAGACTTCAGTAAAGATCGTGTATTTCAATTTGCTGCTACTATAAAAAACGAAGTGAGTTATTAAGCACAACGGTTTGAAATACTTATTAATTATTATAAAATAAATGTTACAATATGATGTCTCTGACAATACTTTAAAATGTTAAAGAAAATCCCTTCAATACTTTGGCTCCAATTTATTAAATTCCAGTGAATTAATTTCAAATGTTTTATGTCTACATTGTCGTGAAGTATTTTTATTAATTAAATGTACCTATAGTACTTATGTAATATTAAACATTAATTTTACATTCCATTCTTTTTTATATTTCCCTAAAAATTGAGAATTACAGCTTCAAGTGTAATTTAATACATTTTTATATTAATTATATTAAGTTATTTGATTTTACCATTTTAATTTGCCCTGTTTTGTATGATTTAATTTTCTATCCTAGTAGTCATTTTAAATTAACCTGTTATTGGCATAAATCTAGTTTAGCACCTACACCGCTTTTTGGCTTTTGTTTTTCATACTTATGTAGTTTTTTATGATTAAAATTGTGATGAAGTCAGAATTTGCAGGACGGATTTAGTTATAAAAATTATGATTAGTTGAAATTTGAGAATTTTATATACTTGTATTTTATTGGTACTAATCTATTATCGCTATAAAAATATTATTACTCCAACACGCATAATTTGTATGATAAGGACCCAAAATACATTTCCATATTCTCTGTTATTTACTTGTGGGTTTTCATAACAAATCAGAGTTACTTTTTGATTTGCAGAACAAAATAATGGCGTCAAAGTGCAGAATGAGTACCAACCATGTAAAGTACTTGACTGTCCAAAATGCATTTCCATATTTACTGTTATATACTCAATATTGGTTTTCACAGCATATCAATAGAAATATTACATAAAAAACTTCACATTAACATTTAAAAAAATAGAAAAAATGGTTTTACTTCTAATATAGTATCAAACCTAGGACTGTAACATGTATGTAAGCCGCATTATTCCATTAGACAACAATATTTATTAAATGGTAAGTGCAAAGTTGACCTTTTATGACAATATCATATATTTTTCTAAATTTCAAAACTATGTCTGACTAATTCTGACTTCACCATAATTATTGTAATGAGAAACTACACATGTATATTTTGACAATTTAAATGAATTAAAAATCTCAAATTTGATATAGGTCAGGGGTTAGAGACAGACAACTATTCAAATCCTGACTGCTAAAGGCGAAAAACTGTTGGAATAATAATAATTAAATTTGACAAATTAAATTCATGATTATTAAAAAAAAAAATTAATTTTAGTTTTACAAAATCAATGTCTTGCAATTCTTCAGTAGTTTTTCATTACAATTAGGAAAACTATCGTCAAATGTATCAAATAAATTACTATTTGTTCAAGATTTACTATCGAAAAACAGGAAACTCATGTGAAGATCAAACTATCAGAGTATTCTATCTAGCCGAAAAATTATTTACAAATGTAAAAAAATGATATTAATTACAGATTGTTTTTTGGACTTCGATAACAATTTTTATACCCTTTCAGACTATACTAAAAATTCTTGCTTATCCCTAATATAGGATATAATGGGTTATAACTTGTAAAAAATATTATTATTTTTAAACACTTTGGTATTTAAAATATACCTAAAACATAAATGTATATAAGTAGATATTTAAAATATTTTATTGTTGTTTATATAAAGTTTGATCAATCTAGACATGTCTAGAATAATATACAATGTTGCCAACAATATTTATAATCAATCTTCGAAGTTTAATATAATAATATGACAGAAAATCAATTTTATTTACAACCAGTTTAATGACAAATTATTAAAAATATTTTTATAATTTTTTCTATTATATCTATTATTAATAATTGGTTTCAATTTTTTTTTAGGTATGACACTTTTGTGTCTTATATTGTTTATTATTGATTGATATGATTGGTGGCTTTATATTACTCTCGAATAAAATTTAGAAAAGTGGCCATTTGTAAATTTAAGAATATAATATTAAATTATCGTTCTTGCCTTTAAAATAACTATTTTCAACTTCCAATACTTTTATTTATGTAATTCTCTAGATTCCTATTTTAATGATTGGGGTAATATGGCAATTTATTAAGTTGTATTGTTATTATTATAATTATAATAAATTTGTTGTACCAAAATATGTAAAATTTAATTTATTTTTAGAATGAAAACCTATCTCAAATACTAAAAGAGGTACAAGAAGGAAAATCTGTAAAATGCTTAACGAAGACTAATAAAAACAAAAATTTAAATTATGTGATTGAACACTCAAAAGCAGAACGTTTGAAGGTTTGTTATACTTAAATTTATATTTATGAAGTACTTAAATAAAAATGTTTATATGCAATTAAAAATGACAATATATATGTTAGTAAACTAATTGCTTATAAATCATTTATGTTTTACAATATGGTGGTTACAACTGTTAGTGAAAAATTAAAAATTGTATAACATATTTTTATTATACCTAATCAACATTCTTATAAATATTTGATTTTATTATGTACAAAGTTTGGAATTGTACACATTGCAATGATTACAGTGATTTTTGTAATTTTTGCAATTTACACTGTTTTACACTGATGGATCAAAAACCGTAGCAGGTGTAGGGGCATCTGTATACTCCACTGACATAATAAAAATGTTCAAATTATCAGACTTCTGCTCTATATACACAGCAGAAGCCTATGCGATCTATCAAGCACTCGAAATAATTAAACAACTCAAAATTGACAAAGCATTGATACTAAGCGACTCTCTAAGCTCTATAAACAGCATCTGCAATATAAATCAACCTAATATCTTATCCAGAATAATTCAAAACCAGATTTCTACACTTAACAGTCTCAATCAAGATGTCAAGCTCACATGAATCCCTGGCCACGTTGGAATCCATGGTAACGAAATTGCAGACACCTACACCAAAAGAGCAATAAACTCCCCTGAAGCCATTTCTTCCCTAATTTGTTCTCTGAGCGACATCAAGCGAGCCATACAATCTCAGATACTGCAACTGTGGCAACACCGCTGGTCGTTGTCACAAACCAAGTTAAACGAAATTAAACCTTCTATTAGCTCTTGGACAACCTTCCACTCCAAAAGACGCCCTGAAGTCGTAATCAATAGACTCAGAATAGGGCACACCAGGCTCACCCACGGTTTCCTCGTAAGACACGAAGAACCAGAACTATGTACTACTTGCGGGGAAGCATTAACAGTCAAACACATTATCTTATTCTGTCGTAATTATGCTGATACTAGAACAGCTCTGAATTTACCAGACCATTTATACGAAGCACTAGGACCAGATCAAGAAAACTTCAACAAAATCATCACCTTCTTAATAACAACCAAACTGTACAACCTTATCTAATTTTATCTTATATCTTTTTTTTTTTAGCTGTTCTCTCTTATCTATATATCTTTAACTATTTATGCCTAACATTTTGTTATTATTTGTAACCTTATTCTATGTACAAACATAATGTAATATTAATATTGTAAACTTCGTAAGCCAATAACCTAAGTCGTTGAGGCTTTAATAATAAAAAAAAAAAAAAAAAAATATAAAATACATAATTAAATAACTAGATTTTCATAATTTTTTGTACAATTTTCAAAGTGTATAAAATACATTGTATTGTATTTATACATTGTGAGTGTAGAATTTTGGACTTTGTATGTAATATATTGATTACATATAGATAGTTTCCTTCTTAAACCCCATTTTTGTGATTTTGTAAGTCTACAGTATTTTTGAATATTTGTACAATGATAATTATTATCACTTAAAAATTTTAGAAAATTGTTTTTCTATTTTTTAAATATTCATTCATTTTTATTACACACTCATAGAACAATCTGGGGCTTAGGGTTGGAGCTTATGTTGGAAGTAACGCTTCTCATATGTATTTATATTTAAATCAGTAGTGTTAAATATTACACATTTAGTAAGTAGTAGATGTTAGTGAATCACTTTATTTGATTTAATTTTATAATTATTATTTTTAAAATTGTATTTTTTTCTAGCTTGTTGATACTCTTAGAGCTGTTAAACAAGATACAATACCAATTGAAGAAAATGATGGAGAAAATGTCAACATAAAAGTAGTTGATTTTGTTAAGCAATCAGAAAATTGTATCAAACCTTTAATGGATGAAGGCATTTCAATAGATTATGTATATGATTTATATTATGCATTAAATCATGATGATAAATCAATTGATATACAAGATATCGATAGGTAATTATTATTTTGGCAAATTGTAATAATAATTTTTATTTAGTATTTCATTTCTCTAATGGAATAATCGTCAAATGGCGATTCAATATTAACCAACCCAAATCTATCCATACATTCATCCTCAGACATGCACCAGGTACATATGTTTTCATATATGGTTCACATATCTCTGTCTCCTTTTCTGTCAAATATCTTTAAACAATCCTATACCAAAGATTAACATGGGCTTATCACATCAAATCTGAACGACTTAATTTAAATTCTCTCCTACACTTTTTAAAAACACTCATCAATAACACTTCACACACCTGCAGTCCTCATATCATACCTAATCGCATCCAACCACTTCTTTAGTCTTTCTCTTCTTCTTCTTCCTTCAATGCTCATTTCTATAACCGACCTTACAGCTTCTGAATTTTCTCTCCTCATAATATGGCCAAACCATCCAAGTCTATTCTTTTTCATCTGATTGACGCTACTCTTATACTTTCTCTTACATATTTATTCCTATCCTATCTTCTCTTGTCGCTCCACTCATCCATCTAAGTATTCTTGTCTCTACTAAACACTCACTCACATACACACACACACATATTAATAATAATAGAAAAAAATTAATGTTTAAAAAATTTAAAATTGTAAAAATCTGAATGTGATTATCATCAGTGGATGGCTGCTCATTTCAAAATATTCAAGTTATTATATTTTGAAAATTTTTTTTCTAATTTTATATATATATTTTTTCTTCTTTCCTCCCATGTACTTATTATGTCTGTAGGTACAGCTTGTATATTTCTTATAAATAATAATAAAAAATAAAAAAAACAATTATTTAACTAAATATTATAAATTTAATAGTTAAATACTTTATTAGTAAATATTTTATTAAGAATTCTTCAGCTTATTGTCATTTTATGAATTACCAAACAAAAATGACTGAAAAATTAAAATATCTGATTCATAAATTTGTATTTTATTTTTAGTGTACATGGTTTAGATTCAGACAAATTTTATAGTATTTGTAGAAATATAAATGATTCTGATGATTCCTCACATTGTGAAGATGAAGATGATTCTAATGATGAAGGAAATTGGAGAAATGATTATCCAGATGAGGATGAAATGGAAAGCAGGTAAAAATAATTATTTATTTTTAACATACGATGGCCGTTCAGAAAGTAACCTCCAATTGATCATTATGTGAAAGTAGTGGGGGTAGTGCTGTCGTCATTGCACAGACATGTGTGGCAGGTCATTTGGCATCCAGCCATGGTAGATTATAGTTGTGCGATCGCTAGTTTTGTTTTTGTAGCGTCTCAAAATGTGTGCTGCAATAGAAAACCTCGCCAAATGCGAAGTGCGAGCTGTTATATTGTTTTTTACGGCAAAACAATATTTGGTAGCAGCTATTCATCGGGAACTTTGTGACAAGTATGGACCAAGTATGATGAGTGAAGGAGTTGTTTATGAATGGGTTTACTTATTTAAAAGTGGACAAACAAACATTCATGATGAAGAGAGGAGTGACAGACCATTAATGGTCACTGATGAACTGGTTTAAAAAGTTGATGAAAAAGTTCTTTGAAAATCAACATTTCACAATCTCAGAGTTTTTTGATGAATTTCCACAAATTTTCATGACTGTGTTGTATAAGGTAATGATAGAGAGGTTAGGTTACAGGAAGTACTGTGCTCGATGGGTATCCAAAATTCTTTCTGAGCACCACGAAACTCAACGAATGGTCTCTGCAGTGGACATTTTTGCACGTCATGATGAAGAAGACGAACTATTACTAAACAGGATTGTAACCGGTGATGAAACCTGGATTAAATATGTAAATTCTGAGACAAAACAACAGTAAATGGTATGGGCTCATACAATATCGTCTAACAAACAAAAAAAAGCCTGGCAAGATTTTTCTGTGAAAAAACTCATGGCAACTGTGTTTTGAAATGCTGAAGAGGTATTGCTTGTTGAATTCATAGAACAGAGATAACCATTAATAAGGACATATACTGTAAAACGTTAAAAATCTTAAAAAGGGCCATACAAAATAAACGCTGTAGTATGTTGACATCCAGTTTTGTGTTTTTGCATGACAACGCTCGACCATTACTTTGCTCAGGTAACCAAACATCTTCTGGAACAGTCAAAATGAAATGAATTCAATCATCCACCTTACAGCCCATATTTGGCATTCAGTAAATACCATTTCTTCATGCATATGAAGAAGTGGCTTGGATCTCAGCGCTTTGGTGATGATGAGAAGCTGAAAAATGTGGTCACAGGCTAGTTCAAGGCACAGATGGGAGATTTTTATACTGATGGGATTTCTAAGCTAAAATAGAGCAAAGATGTAGTTTTAAGATAATAAATTAATATAATAAATTGTTTTTATTTACTTCAGTGTTTTTTTTTATAACTAACCGGAGGTTACTTTCCAAATGGCCCTCATATATGGTTTTTTCTATTTTAAATTATTTCAACTTAACTACACAGTGTAAACATTTTATTATCTGAGCAAATCTCAATTCATTTTGTTAAAATAATATTTTAATGTTTATACAACGTAATTTTTAAATAAATGTGTTGCTCAGATTTTTAACTATAATTTTGATAATAAAAAATACAAGGTCAATTTAAGCTATGACTTATAAATGTCTAGTTATAGTACTAAATACTAAATACTTTTAAATTTATAATTACACAACTGTACATTTAAATCACTTACATTGTTTATATTTAGTGAATTTTCTAGTTTTTCTAATATAAAACAGTTACGTTGATTTGTATTCTTAATTTTCTTGGTGCAATAAAACAATTTTGAAGGTGGTTCTCTTGTTCCTTCACGAGGTGTAAATTTTTGTCATTTTTATTGTGAATATTTACAATAAAACATACAAGTTACTTTAGTATTACTGAATTATTAGGCTTCAATTAATTTATGTAATGTAATGTAATATATTAGAGTATATATTTAAGATTATATTATTGGAAGTTATAGATTCATACAATAAATTATTCAGTATGAACACGCATTTAAATTAGCAAATATTAAGTTTAATAAAATAATCTCTCTGTAGGTTACCAATTTATTCTAATTTGTTTGCCATCTTTTTCCATTTGTCTGTCATCTGCTTTCCTCTTCAATTTTATATATTAATCATATCTCTGATCTTTTGTTACTTGTTTTCTATATTGTAGCCACAGTCTTCCTTATTGATTTTTGACTTTGATTATCTCTTTTGTAATTAATTTCACCAATCCCTCATTTATGATTATATGGATTATTCACTAATTTTGTCTTTTTATTAAAATTGTCCCTAACAATCATCTTTCCGATCCGCCTTGAAGTACCTTATCATTAGTATTTTCTCAGTCAAATTTATCTTTAATATTATCTTATAACACTACATTTCCAGCACTTTTGTTCTTTTATATTCTTCTATTGTTACTGTACAATTTACGCTGATATATAATATTATACTCCAAACGTACATTTTCATTAGATTCTTTCTGACATATAAACTGATTAACTTTGAAATTTTTTTTTTTTTTTTGATTTCATATAATCTGTTACGCATTCGAACAATAATAGAATAGATGATTACATATAAAATATAAAAAAAAAAAACAGGAATAACAGAATGTAGAGGCCTCCTACTGGAGGAACTACGACAAGAATATATTAATTAATTAAGTAAATCACGACACCACTGTCGTTTTAGTCTTTTAGTTGGGTTGCCTGGAATAGTGAGAGAAGAGAGTTCAGTAATTAGAGGATTTTGGTGTCGAGCAAGGCATTAAAGCAAGGATTATTAAAACGTTTTAATGAAGTTTGGCTATTTCGGTTATTAAGGGTATTTTGAGGTCAGAGTGGAGTGTGCGGTTAGAAACATAGAAGGGAGCTTTGGAGATTAATCGGAGTATTTTTGATTGGAACCTTTGGATGCGATTTGTGTTGGAAATTTTAGCAGCGCCCCATAGTTGGATACCATAGGTCCACATAGGTCTTAAAAGTTGCTTGTAAATTAGAAGTTTTATTGGAAGTTTGATATGATTACATGTAAGTAAAGGATGAAGAAGTCTGAGTCGAGCATTAAGGAGTCGGATTTTGTTGGCATGTGCGGCAGCCAGGTAAGCCGACAATCAATAGTGATACCAAGGTAGCGTACCTGTTAGGCTGAAGGGAGGGATTGGTTGTTAAGGAAGAGTGTCGGGCATGTGCCCTTACGAAGAGAGAAAGTACAGTGGACAGATTTGGATTCGTTCATTTTTACACCCCATAGTTTATACCACGTTTCTAAATGGTCAAGATGGTCTTGCAGTTGGGACGAAGCTAGGTTTGGATCTTGGTTGCTATTTAAAATGGCTTTGTCGTCGGCAAAGTCATAAACTTTGAAATGAATTATTTTTTCTACTGTTTCTTCTGTCTGTTAATTAGTGATTACCCTAACTAAATATGTGAATTAGTTTACTTGTCCTATTTTATTTTTTATTTCTGTGGAATCTTAAGCTTACTTATTATAATTATATAATTAAATTTAAATATACTCACATAATTAATATGTATTATACTTATTTTAATAATAATTAAAAAAAAAAATTTTCAGTGAAGA
Organism: Schlechtendalia chinensis; assembly: GCA_019022885.1. Lineage (NCBI taxonomy): Eukaryota > Metazoa > Arthropoda > Insecta > Hemiptera > Aphididae > Schlechtendalia > Schlechtendalia chinensis. The sequence continues at coordinate 13,307,356 of CM032339.1, read as the reverse complement.
TGATGATGATTGTGAAAATCTGGTTGGTCTATCAAAGAAATTAGTTATTAATAGTAAGTTAAATTGTTTATATTATACAATGCAATGATATAGCCAGACCATAGCTCCATAGCTTGTGGGGTAAATCTGGCTAGTCACTACTTTATTAGACAGCACATGGATCTGAAATTTGAAACTCTATTGGTTGAATTTTATTAGTTTATTTTCTTAGTTATTTTATTAGTTTATTTATATCATTTTTATTTTGCATTCATTTTTAATTGACAATGTGTTTTATTCTCATATTTACTTATCTTATTAGTACAGAATGATATTAGTTTTAGTTGATTTCCTATTATTTGTGCTGCTAATTGATCAAAAATTTAGTTACCACTAATAACTATAATGAACATTAATTTTTTCAGGTACTAGCAGTAGTGATAATGAGGATAAATATACAGACGACGATGATGACAATGTTGATGACTATGATGTTCGTTTTGCTAGATATAAAGAACGTGTAAAAGCTGAAGAACATTGTTTTTATAATTGCGTTTTAAATAACACTTCTAGTGAGTCAAGTGATTTAGATGATTAAATTATACAATTTAAGAATAAATAACGATTAATATGTATTTAAGTTATAATTTTTTTTCACCAATTAATAAGTTGAGTTAATTTTTTTATTTTCACTAAATTATTTAAAGTATATGAAACTATAAATTATTTGAAAATAACTTCTACATTTTATCAAAATGTAATTTAATTGTATTTTTATGGTTTTTATTCTTTGCCTTGTGTTTAGGATTAGTAATTTAAAATATAAGAATTTCAAACAGACATATTAAGGAAATGAAACATTTTAAATGTATACATTTTTCTATACATAGTTGTGTAAAGTGTTAGTGTTTTTTTCTAAAACTTGTATGTCCAATCGAGTAAATAACGAGTTTAGTCAAAATTTCAAAAACAAATATTTTGTATAATATATATATACATATCTTGTACTGTCTGTAAATATATATACAGTCGGTACAAGACTTGTTATCTTAATAACAAAAAATGTAATAAAAAAAAAGTTGAAAGTTTAAAACATTTTTTTATACATTTATAAATTGTGGATTGAATGATTTTCGAGTGAGGCGAGGTTAGGTTTTTTCAAAATGACATGCATCCAATACATCGAAGGCAGGCACCCTGTCCACCCGTTGAAAAGCTGTTGTCTTCAGTGACGCAATCATATAAATATTACCTTATTCGCGCCGCTACCGTACGTATACGGAAATTAAATTTAATTACTGAAATGAGTACAGTGCGCTCGGATATTGGCGGGGCGCAGTATCGTCTACGGGTTATTCGTTCGGCTTCTTTACGCATCACGAGCCTTTTAACTCTAAAGTGCCGAAAACATTGTACGAGCATACAAAATTATAATACGATAATTGACCCATAGGGGCGTATTTTCAAACTGCGGCGCACAGCAGATATATCGCGCAAAAGTTTTTAGGCAGTGCTTAAATTAGAAAAAAAATTATAAAGGGTAAAACAAATGTGCGTTCCTGAAGAATTAAATGGATTATTGACTTGTGGGGGGGGCGTGTAATATTTCATGGGAAAAATTAGAAGTACGTTAAACAAATTTACAAAAAGGAGGTGCTTCCCAATTCAAGTACTGGTTCTTCAAGGTGTACTTTGTTTTAGGAATAAAAAACCACGATACTTACATCGCAATAAGGCCTAGTGACTAGGCTATTACGTCGTAATAAAATGGACCAAGTTCCCTTCGGAGGTTTTAACATATACTCATTGTTGTACACTTTGTGTTATGTACTTTCAAAAGTAATAATGGAGAAGAGAGTATGCGCTGCGACAACCGTATACACACCGCAGTGGCGTGGCGAAGGAGTAATTTTGGAGCGGTTGCTCTTAGTTCAAATTGGGTGGGTGATGGTCGGTGGATGATGTGTAATAAATGATTATGAATACATTATTATTACTTGACTTATTAGTAAAATGTTGGTTAGAATTTAGAAGATAGAACTTGGAAGAAAACAAAAGCCAGAAAGTATTTAAAAAATGATACATATTTTAAAATAAAATATAATAGAGCACTTGTGACTGTTGTATATACATAACACAGTATACTTAACTTAAACAAAACAAAATATGCCTGAGAATAATAGAAAATAGTCATAATTACCATTACTAAAACAGCATGGTATGGAAAATTCAATAATGAATTGACCACTCGGTAATCGGATCACCAAAATAGTCTGATATAGCAGAAAACTGTCACAAAAAATACAAATAATTACACCATAAACCTTTCGATAATCACGTCTCGTTAGTGTGCGCACACTCCAGCTACGAGCCACTACTCGCGACGAAATTGGTTTTACGTAGTACGACTTCAGTTTTGTGCATCTACGTATTGGCTTGTTTAATTTGTCGGTGATTTCAATTTGAAAGTGAAGGCACAGACCCAACCTATTTTCTCAATCCTCTTTGCATGGTTAATTATATTCATAGATACAATAAAAAAAATCAAGTATGAGCACCAAGGTAAGAAAAAACATTCTATTTTATTATTTTGCTTTATTTTTATTTCATTTTTCCTATAATTTTATTATTTTTTTTAATGTATTTTTTCTTAAACAATTCTCGGACCTACACCCCAAATTTTCTTATTTTCATTTAATTACAACTAACCTACCATGATATTTTTTGTATTATTACAGTGATAAACGACTGATTCGTGTTATATATAGTTTTCTAGTATAAACAATAATAAACCGCCGCCGCCGCTTAACCAACTCGGAATATTACCATTAAGTAAGTTGGCTAAATGTTCGGAAATGTTTCTTGTAATTGATCAAATTTTAAACGTTTATATATAGTAGAAATACTTAATTTGGAAACTTTAAGTTTCAACAAGTATACTTTGAAATGTATACATTTGAAGTGGCCATCACTTACTCATAGGACTGAGCAGTGGGGCGCTCGTTTATATAGTGAAGCTAGGAAGGTGAATTCGAAAAACAAGAAGAAACCAAAACAAAACAAAAAACAAAAAACTCATATATATACATATATCGCATGTATGATACATGTGTGTACGTACAGTCATTAAGTTAGCGGGTAGAGGAAGGTGTTCCAGAAGGAAGCAGGGGCGATTTACCCAGTCGTATATTTTGGGGGTATATTTGGCGGATGCAGCGATGGAGGGGTTAGGATGCGATACGACCATTTCGCGAAGTGTAGCTGCGAAGATTGGGGCAGCTTGTAGAAGTAGTGCGATGTGGATTTCTTTGACGATTTGGGAGTTACTGATGTAATATGGAATTTAAAAACTATTCTCAGTAATCTCATGAAGCAGCCCTGGACTGGTTTGAGACGGTTTTCACCCACCGCTCACCAGATGGAGATAACGTAGGTGCAGATACTTTTAATGATAGCTGAGAAGGCGCGAAGTTTTGTCGCAAGTAACACGTTTTTGTTGTTGAAGAAGGGCTTAAGTTTGATGAAGGCTCCAAAAGCCTTGCCACGTGTGATCCTGATGTGTCTGCACCAGGAGAAGTTACGGTCTAGGGTGACGTCCAGGTATTTCGCGGAGTAGCTCTAATCGATGGGGGCGTGGTATCTTTTGGGAAAGAAAATCGCAACCGTTTTGGATTTATTTATAGACAGCCGCTATTTGCTGTACCAAATGCTAAGGTCTTGGGGATGAATATTCAGAAGGGAGGTGCAGCAGTCGATTTGTACGGTTGTGTGAGAGACGGCCGCGTCGTCGGCGTAGATCGAAGTAATAATATCTTTTCGTTGAGGCATGTCATGGCAGAAAATGTTGAAGAGGGTGGGGAGAGTTTCGAACCTTGTGGGACACCAGTTTTGATGGGGTGTGGGTCAGAGAGGGAGTTTCTTACTTTGACCTTCAAGGATCTATTTGAAAGAAAGGACCTCACCGGGCCTATTAGGTAAGGGGAAAGTTAAGTTAGGTCATTTTGTAAAGCAGGCCATCATGCCACACTTGGTCGAATGCCTATTGAATGTCGAGGAGGTCAATCGCGGTGTGGTGCCTTCTGTTAAGGCTGTCGGCAATTATAATATGTTCAGTGACCCTGAGAAGTTGGTGCACTAAGAAGTTTTTGGGTCTGATATGTCAATATATATATAATTTCGTTTAAAACTTTGAGACAGCACTACAAAATGTTAAAATTACGCCGTGAACGATTCACGTGTTAAACGTGTGACGTCATTTTACTCACTAATGTTATCCTACGTTTTTTATGTTACAACCAATGAACCGAATACGAATTAATGGAATAATGTATGAAGATTTAAAAAAAAATAAATTGATAAAAGAACAATATTAATTCTGGTACTGAAATTTAAGTGTTTGATACCAAGTTGATATGAAAAGTATTAATAACATGTGTAATCCATCCGGTGTACGTAGTATGTCAGCCTATAGCAAACAACTTTACGTCTTAAGCGCTGGGTACGTCTCAAAATCGTATAGATACAAGTATAAAATATTTTAACATACATTAAATACGAAATGTGTAAATTATTACGTCATAGTATAATTGCAAACAATTTAGTAAAAATTTTCTTTTATATTATGAGAAATATTATTACGTATTAACCTCTTAGCGAATATTGTACCCATCTTTCGTAATAAATGTTATATAATCGTGTACGGAAAATATGGAACTAATTAAAATATATGCTGGTATAAATATATAATCGTATGGAGTGAAATAGAGGTTCTCCATTTTTTTCGCGTACTAATCAATAATAACGATAAAAAAAAAAATTAAGCAAAACACATTTTTTTCACTAATTCTATTACTATTACTATTACTATTACTAGTAATTTTCATTAGTTCTCCCACTAGAAAATTGTTGTTCATATTGTTGTAATCTATTCACTGGTTGTTTTTTAAGGGTTTAATATTGATAAATATATATTGCAGTAAGTTATTTTTCGTACATAGTATAATACTTTTAATGCGTCGAATTTCGTGTATACTAAATGGTTTGGCAGTGATGGCAAATGCTGACTTTGATATATTGGCATGCTAATTAGCCATTTTTCATATAATACAAATTTAAACATTAAATGAGGCACATACTAGTATGATTTTTACCGATTTCAAAAGAAAACTAATGTTATAATAAAATAGTAATAAGTTATAATACAAATTAATAATATTTTCATAATGCTAACGTTATTAAATTAGTTCAATATTACGTTATACAGATAACGGATAACGTTATAGCGCAAATATATGGGAAAATCACTACAAATTTAAAATAATTAAAATTCAACGGAATTTCTGTCATACGTTATTTGGTGTTCTTAATAAGGGGTTTGTAAAAAATCTTCTTTATTAAACTTCTGAAGTAGGTACTATACGTATAACATTATAATATATATTTTATATAAATATCTTATATATGGTGTACACGTTCTCCACATACATTTGCGTGTGTGTGTATATATATATATATATATATATTGTACCTCCTGAAAAAGAAAATTTTTTTCGACTAATCTGCTCAACATTGTCAAATTATTGAAGTTTATTTCACACGCCCTTTCACGGGATATCTATACAGCATCGAATCGATAGGTGTGAAATGACGAGGTTCTGGTAGCTATGTCAAATTTCATTTTTCGCTTATACACGCGTTTTCGATGTCGGCGTACGGTATGACAGTACAGTGGCGCATCGCCGGCAACGTTTATCGTAACGGCCGCCACCGACGTCAATTCAACCCGTTTAAAAACATACTTAATCATCTTTCATGCGATTGTAATATATACATGCAAATACATTATATGTGTACAGGCGTTTTCATTTTACGTTGCTTTCTCAATGTCAGCATTTCTTTCTTCGTTTACGTTCCAACACGTCTGTTAGTTTTTTTACCACGCTCTAATTACTGTATGTGTGAATGTGTGTGTGTGTGTGTGTGTGTTTGTTTGTGTGTGTGTGTTGTGTGTGTGTGTGTGTGTGTGTGTGTGTGTGTGTGTGTGTGTGTGTGTGTGTGTGTGTGTGTGTATGCATATATATGTATACATATATGTAATGATGACTGAAAAGGAAGGGATCGTCAAGTAGCGACGGCGTGTTATACGAGTATAATAATATTGCCACTATCCCGAATGAAAAGTTAAATAGGATTTTATAATTTGTTGCTTGAAAATCATTATATATATATGTTCACAGTATTAACGAGTTTTCCAGATGAGAACGTAACGCGTATTAGACGAAATTTACACTATCCTCTTAATGAGTTTAATTGAAAAATAAATACAAGTTTAATATACTTTTAATAAACATAAAAAAGAACCATATGTCCGTTTGACGTTTGGAGTGTGTAATTTAATCGTCACTTGTGTGGTACGCAAACTGTACTTCAAACGATGATGGTACTATTGGAAGAGTTGTATAATACGATTATTGTATAGTTGTTGTAATAATTAGCACTCGACGGGCGGTAGTATAGTTAGGTTAGTTTAGGTAAATTTAATTCACGTTACGAGTATACACAATTTATTTTCTTTTATTTATTATTATTATTTTTCTTTTTGAATTTATATTTTTTTTACTGTGCATTTTAATTTTAATAATCATCATTTTCTTTGTGTATTCTTATTCATTTTTATTTTTTATTTTTGCGGTTTTATTTTCTTTTTCACATTATACCTGACGATGACTTTTATTCGAAACTGGTAGGAAATTAACTAATTTTATACAACATCTCTATATTTTTGTTATTTTGTAATATTCGTATTATATATATAATTAATGAACAGATAAAATATATTACATTTTTTTTTCTAAATACATAAATATCATACAAAAATTGCATAGATAGCGTTGTAAAATAATATTTAAGAATGAATTATTGAAAAACTCAAAAATGTATTATCGAATTAAGTGCAGTACCTTTTCAGTTAATTTCTATAGTCGCCTCTTGTCATTCTAATAATATTATATTTGTTAAATTTCTGCTATTCAACAGCCAGTTATAATAATTTACAATTTTTGAAATATCAATTAAAATTAAAATATATACTATTTATACATGAAAAGTTCAGAATTGTACACTTCTTGAGATATAACCACAAAAAATTTTCTACATTTTATATAAAATTATAATTATTTTTGATACTTATATCTTTAACAAGAAATTTATTCAGCATAATTTACTCAATAGTAAAAAAGAATATTAGTATACTTGTTGATGTATTTAAATACATATGTTTTGTGTTTTATTAGTATTTAAAAATATAAAATAAAATTTATTTTAATTTTGTAATAAATTATTTGGCATTTCGGCGCATGGCTGTAGCACAATTGCCTATCCGGATCGCCGTGCAGACATTGAATTCCAGTCAAGTGGGCAATTTTCTAATGACTTATTTGCTTTTTATGTTTTTAAAACCTACAAAAAAAAAAAAATAAATATTAAAACATACCAAGATGCTATAATCTCATAATAAGTGAACTCTTCAAAAAAAAATATATGTAAGTATATAATATTTTTTCTCTGACAATATTTCGTTTTCCGCGCTAAGAAAATTGTCAAACCCATCTTTGCATAATAATGTTTTTAATGAGTTATTTATATTAAAAATATAAAATACATGATTAAATACCTAGATTTTAATAATAATTTATACTTTATACAATATTTGTATGTAATTCGCAAAAATTACTAAAAATCATTGTACTCATTGCAAAGTGTACAGTTCCAAACTTTATACATAATAACATCAAATATTATAACGATGTAGAATAAGTATAATAAAAATATATTATACAATTTTTAATTTTTCATTTACAGTTATAACCAACATATTGTATTCTATTAATTATTTATACGCAGTTATTTCACTAACATATGTATTGTTATTATATGTATATCAAATAAGTTTCAAGTTTACATAATATTGTATTTTATAAAATTATAAATGAAAACAAATATTATTTATTAACTGATAAATGATTTTATCACTAAATTTAATATCTCTAATTGATTTGATTAGTAAAGTGTTGATGTTTTGTAAAGCCTATAAAGGTATAATTATGCCATAGTTATAGTTGTTTATTGATCGATTAGATCATTTATTTACCAGAATAAAAATAATTTCAATACTGCAAAAAGGCAAATTTAAACAACAAATACTTAATAAAGAATTGTTAAAAACGACTGGTGAGTAAGTTTTTTGTGACAGCGGCAGAAAAAAATGTTTGTTTAGAACTTGGTCCCGTTTATCGTTCTACGTTCTCATTCTCTCTCTCTTTCTCTCTCTCTCTTTCACTCTTTCTCTCTTTTTTCTCCCATTCCTATAACTTAAGGCAAATCTCACCAATATCTATATAATATTATATATCAATATTGTTATGCTGTGCCTAATACCATTGATTATATAATATACAGATTAGCCATTCTATACAAAATAGTGGCGACCAACCGTTGGCCGTCAGCCGCTATACAGCGCTGTAGTAGAAACGGCCGTCAACAAAGGGGTACTCTACCGCCCATCATACATGGATAGACGGGTAGTGGTGGCGGTAAATCTTTGATTTGTTATTTATGGGTAAAACCAAATTATTTTCTGCTACAATATTATTTTCTTTGCGTCGCTCAGTGGCCAGGAACCACGTTAACATTACTTCCCAACTGCCAAGCTACAATATTATATTTTGTGTTTATAATAACAAAATAATACCGGAAAAATGTATAAAAATAAAATGAAATATGATTATTGAATATATTATGGTAAATTGTTTACTTATCAGTGAGGTGTGTATCGTGTGGTTCGATGTCCATTTGTTAATTTTATGTTAATTTTATTAAAATACCCGGGAACACATGGCAATACGTAAATTGTGGGAAATCTTCGCACAAATTTAAAAATTTTAAAATGTTTAGGTTTCTAAAAGATAAGAATAGATTAGAAATATGGAAAATAAATTCAGGTATGATTAAAATTTTTATGTACTTTAGTATTTTGATATAATTTAGCGGCAGCACGTTTTACGAAGCATAGAAACACATGGACCATCCGACAAATATAAAAAAAAATATTGACATGTATTATAATATAAATTATAATGGTTATTATGTCAAGTATTTATATTTATTAAAAAAATAGGAGAATAATATATTTAAAAATATAACCAATTAATATCTAAATTATCAACGACTTTAAAATTATTTTATTCAATATTAATTATTAAGTTTCTCATTAACTTTAAATATGTTTTTTTTACATTTATAAACTTTAATATTTTTAAACCATCGTGTGTGAAGCTCACCAACTAAAGTAAAATGATTACTGAAATTTGAATTGTTTTGTGGTGTATATAACAATTACGAAATATTGGATTGGTTGGGATGATAGGGAGTGTGCAGGGAAGTACCACAGATTTAGATGAATATTCATCTAATCTGTGGAAGTACCACAAATGTATTTCCCCACACAAATTAATGAGATATTTACTCGGCGATTGTCATTTTAAGAAATATATTGTTTGTACACTATAACAACGACATCTATCGACCATCCGTATAAATAAAATTTTAGTCGCCAAATATCCCTATATCATGGCTTATCTGTATATTATAAAATCAATGCTAATACCGATACCGGTTCCCTACATAGAACTATACTCTATAAAATACTATAAAATAGAGCTTTATTGTTGACAAAGTTTCCATGCATAGCATTGACATGTATAGATTGATCTGCAATAAATGTATAAAAATAAGAGGAAACAACGTAGACGATTTTATTCTAATAATTAAAATTAATTTGAATAGTGAGTGATATACTTGTAACTTAAATAAGAATAGAAAATAAAGTTTAGACAATATTATCGAAAAGTTATACAACTTTTTCACGAAGTCAATACATTATTTTTCAATAAAACTTTGAATTTTACATTTTATATTACTATCTAATTATAGTACTAAATTCTTTCAAATGTATAGTAACACGATTGTAAATTGGAATCATTTATACTTTCTATATTCAGTAAATTTTCTAGTTTTTTTAATATAAAGCTGTGACGTTTATTTATATTTATAATTTTTTAGGCGCAATAGAACAATTTTGAAGGTGGTTCTCTTGATCCTTCATGAGATGTAATTTTTGTCTTTTTTATTATGAATATTTACAAAAAACATACAAGTTACTTTAGTATTATTAAATTATTAGGCTTCAATTAATTTATGTAATAATGTAATATATTAGAGTATATACTTAAGATTATACTATTAAAAGTTATAGATTTATAACTATTAATTTATAAAATAAATTACTCAATATGAACATAAACATTTTATCGATAAATATTGTTTAATAAGCAAATATTTTTTCTGCTACTTTAAAAACTTATTCGCCAGTAGTTTTTAACGGAATATATTATTTCATTTCTTTAAAACAGTTTGTACGTATAATATGTGTGTATCAGTGTGTATATATACGTATATATACGTACATACGTTAATTTGGCTCTGTCTGAGACAAACAGCTGATACAGGGTTTCCGTGTTAGTTTAAAACTTTCACCTTCAAACAATGAACTTTAACAGTTCCATATGTTTTCGGTTCATTTTTATCGAAAATCCAATCTTCCGACCAAAACTTATATTCGTGTTTATAATCTTTTAAATATATATATATATATATATATATATACATCATTATATAAAAATGTTGTAAATACAATAAATGATTTTTTTTATGTACTTATAATATATTAAACTTGGTATTTTATTTCTAACTCCACTTATATTTTTCTGATAGAACTACACAATTATTTTTAATAAAGTGTCGTTTTTTATAAACACGGTCAGGTCACTTCATTTGATGCTGTAAAAGAAATAATTTCGTCGAGATTTCCTTCGTAATTTATGCCCTCCTATCGTTTTGACACGAGTACTTTGAATTTGCAATGATCTCTGTAATACATATAGTTTTACAATACATAAGTATAAATTAATATTTATAACTATATATAACTATAAATATTTAACTATAATTAGTTAACAAGTTATTATGTTTTTACAGATTTTATACAACACTGTTTATCATAAAAATGTATTCGTTTGCCTTATAAACAAGAATCTTGATATAATAGAAACGAAAAATAAAAATATATTATATACAAATATAATTCGAATGATCGGAAACTATAATAATGGCGATTTATATATTTTTTCTCGAAGCAAAAATAAATCGAGTAATTTAAAAAATAAACTCCGAAATGGTCTGGAAATCCCATAATCATTTTGCTCATTTCGCTCGATCTTCTTATTGCATAGACGCAAATAATGTTCTATGTGCTTATCAATCGTACGGGCCGAGGAAAAAAATATTATTGATATTAACAGATGATACATTTGATGATGTCACGAGTACATTTTTTTGTACATGAAGTAATGTCTATACTTATATATGAAAATTTTTTATGCTTTTCAAAAAAGGTTAGGACTATAATTGTCAACAATTTAATTTCTGTACACGACACTAGTTTGATGAAATATCGCGTGCACAATAAATTGTATACTAAAAAAAGAATGGTAAGTAAAGGTGTGTACTAAAATCTATACATACGGTCTCTGGTTAAAAGTTCCAAGAAATACCATAGAAGTCAACCTGTTAGTAAAAATATATTGTGATTTTATTTTTTGAATTGTTACATATCTCACAATCTCAACTATATTTATTCAGTAGTTGGAGGGACTGACTGGGACTCAAAGTCTGACGCCAATCATGTTAACCTGTTAATTTAATAACAATATTTAATTAAATATAAATATTTATAACTACTGTGACCTATACCTACTGTATATTTAATTTATTTTAAATTTTATGTTATCTTATTACTATTGTATATTATAAATTACATGTAATTAAAAACACATGCTAAATAAAACACCATATTTTAAAAAAAAAATTGAAATAAAGTAGTATTTTAATTAGAAATAAGAATTACAATTTTATCTACATAGAAAATAGTTAGCCACAAAGATTTTGCTAATTTTCTTTTTATATATTCCAAATTATTTTTAATTATATGTTCAAACCTTTTAACCTTTAATAATTGCTATTTTATTGTACTCTGGTAATTTGTTCAAAATTTAATCTGTATTTGGAATATTATTAGAATAATTTATCATTTAGTTTTTATTAGGTAAATAAAAGTCGTTATTGAAGTTAAAAATATAAGTTGCATACGTTTTATTAATTTTATCAAAAAAATCAATTTTCAAAATTCTATATACAGTCAAAAATAGTAAATATTATCGTAGAATTTGGAAAAAATGCAGTGCAAATCTTGATTTATATTATATATTTTTTTCGGTTTTATATGCATTATTTTGAAATACGAGTATGCAATGATTTGTTTGTGTAGTTCGCTTAATGATTGATTAATAGGGCTACATAAAACATAAATAATAGAGTGCATGTTTGTAGTATGTGTAGACGAATACAAATTTATATTACGAATAAGAATTTCCGGGAGTATCTTTGCGATTTGTTTTATTACATGAAAGTATGAAATATAAGAAAAGAATAAAAAATGAGATGAAAAAAGGTTTAATATTTCTTTCTCAGTATTTAAAATTGATATGACAATGAAATAATAAAAATAAAAATTTGCTTTATAATGTTGTCATTTCGAAGAGCCATAGAAATAAATGTATTCAAGTGTTTATGTGACGGAAAACTTTTTTCCTTTAACAGTTTCCACGAAGAAATATGATTAAATATTGACTTGATGATTAATATAAAATTATGTTTTTTTGAATAATTTATAGTTGTATGAACTTTTTATACATATCTGTTATGAAATTGATCGGTTGGTCAATTTAAGAATGGTTTGGCGAGAAAGTACCTTCTTAATGTTATTTATAAAATTTACCGATGTAGGCCGTACGTACCATTGATGGATAGGTAATAATTCGTGTTGTATTGTACACAACTTTTTAAACAGTGCTTACCAAAATTGGTCGACATTATTTGTGAAGTCAGTCATAAAAGTTCTTTACAATTTTAACATTCTTAGATGGTACGGTATAAGATTTAGGGTAAAAAATAAAATGCAACATTTTGGATATAAAAATAATACAACAGAAAAGCAAGGGAAAAATAAAAATATTATTGCCACAAAAATTATTTCGTAAATTGTGAACTCAATAATTATATAACATTTTTAAGCTATTTTTTTCTAAAGAAGAAAAAAATGTACTTTAAAAAAATCTATAGTTTTTTTTATGGTAACAGATTAAAGTAAATAAAGCACACGCATAATTTTAAAATAAATATAGTTTTTCCATCTGTATTGTTTAAGATATAAAGATCGATGCACTTCTCTAGACGTAGTATTAGTTTTGCATGCTAGATGCTAGTATCGAAAATTTCACGCTCCACTTTCTTAAACCACATTTTAAACGTCTCTTAAAAAGTGAATATCTTCGTCGTCAGAAGAATGTTTTTCATCTAAAAACTCCTTGAGCTTAGTGAAAAGTTGATAATCATTGGGTGCAAAATCCGAGCTGTATGGATAGGAGGAGAGGGGACGGAGGGTGTATGACAATATCTCAGTCATAGGAGATAAAAAGTTTTTGGGAAAGCGTGCGGTATGAGGTTTGTCGTTGTCATGAGAGAAGCTACGAAAAAGGCGATTTTGTATGTTTTTCCGTATTTTCTTGAGGGTTTAAGTAGACTGCAGAATTGATTCATCTATTCTGAATCTTTCTATTACCAAAAGATCGTGATCGTGATCTGGCAAATTAAAGAAGTGGTTTTTAACTTAGACGATGATGAGGTCGTGTGTCATCATTGTAACGATGGTCTTTTGGACTCAGGGGTTAGTAATTACACAACCACGTTTCATTTTATTGCAAAATGATGCTGAAACGGTTGTCACAATCGGATTGACTTGTCGTTGGGAATATAAAGATATGTACTAAATGACAGATGCAACAACTTTGAAAAAATTTCCCTACGGCTCACAGAAGTATTGTAACCTTACTTCTTGGATGATCCTCGTCATATGTTCGTCATAGAAGTTCTTCATTTCTTCTAATTATGTTTCCGTACCCCAAACAAATTAAAATAATATAGTGTATGATTTTTTCCTAATTGATTTTATATTATCGAATAAAAATAATTTTGTGTGGAAACTGAAAATGGAAGTGAAACTTTTTAAATTTTAGAAACAACACGTAAAAACTAGTTTTTGGTGTTGTGGAAACTAGTGATGGCATGAACAATTATTTTTGATGACACAAATCAAAATTTTCAGCACTCATCGACCTACCCAGATATACGTACTCTAATGGATTATTAACTATAAACTATGCATTTTAGTTACAGTACACATTGATTTTATTTCCCTGTGTTAGTGTGATGTGGTGTTTTTAATATTATCGTCATTCGTCGACCTAGTCGGTGAAAATAAAAACAATGTCGTATATAGTATACAGTCGATTTAAATATAGATATCTTCATAAATAAACTGTTCAAATCAAACGACGAATTAACCACGGTACGTCTAGTTGCTACCTAATATTAAAATTATACGCATTGCATCACGCAAATATCTGACAGACCTCTAGCCAAAAAACATTTTCATGTCAAAACTTAAAATATGAACTAAAAAAAATTAACTTTGAAATGTACACTTCGTGAACGAAATTTATGTCGAACTGGAAGTCTTCTATTCGCTATCTGAACGAACGCACTGCAAGCGCGTGTGCATAAAGTGCCGGGCGCTGAACTAACGAATAACGATGTATACAATATCGTGTAATAAATATAATATTTAACGACTTAGCACGACTACGGTAACGTATTCGCACGCGTGACGGCGCGCGATCGTCCGTTAATCAGGATGTACGTATCGCGTAATGTCGGTCGACTGACTGACTGGGCGCAAGCGCGAAGCAATTGCCGACCGTCGCCGGTGCATCATCGCAAGGGAAATGTGCGACTGTGCGAGAGTGGGTCGACCGGGCGGAGCCAGTTTATTACGCCTACGCACACGTATTGTGTGCCCGTACTCATGTTATTAGTCGCGGCAACGTGCAGTCGTCTCATTGTTGTCGCCGCGTGCAGTTATAACCATCATGGTGATTGTAATAATTAGGGCAGAGAAGTTATAGGAGCTAACAAAGACAAAATACGCATTGATAAATCATTAAAATATGCAAAAATATGAAAAATAAAATCATATTTAAACTGGTGACGTTATGAAACGAATTTGCATCTTAACTGGGTATAAATTCATCTGCCCTAATAATTAATAAATATATTATATATTAATTACAAAATAATAATTAATAGTACGTTCTATACTATTGCCGGGAACAAGAAAAGTTAACGACGAAATTAGATACCTATTTATAAAGTTAAGTCAATGCGAGAATAATTTTTTAAACAGTTAAACGTTAATTGACTAATAATATGACTTGACGAGTTCGAGTTTAAAGTTAAAATCAGATTTTACTTAATACTTTAACATTTTAAATTTAGGTTAGTTAAAACCTAAATTCAAATTCAGTTAATTCAGAAATTAATTTTTTTCTTTTTTCCGTATATATGGATACCTTACAATTTTACCTTGTCATTTTTCGAATAAAAATTATAAATGCCAGTGTGCAAGAAATCTAACACTAAATAAAAATAAAACATCGTTCATGATTTTTTCCTGTCAATAAGACTTTTACAAATTTCAATTCAATACTAATGCATAACGAAGAGTCGAAATTTCAATGATTTGGATAATCCCTTTAAAAAAAAAAATCGAAACGGTCAAACGTTTTATAAACGAAAATAATAGGAAATTGTTCAAAAATAAAAGAGCAAATAAAGTATATAATGGCCCTGTGAAATATGCTAGTAAATCTTTTGATCAATCAGTTATTGACTGTTTAGGAATTACGTATTTTAATGTAATGTCATGTCAGTTTAAAAAAGCATTCACTATGATGAAAATAATGTTAAAAAGATTTTGAACAATTGGTTATTTTTAAAGTTAGATTAGGTTTTCATTTTGTTTTTGTGAATATTCTATTTTTTGATAATATGTAGTTAATTACTTGTTTTTATTGTAATTTTGAATTTGTAAAAATTATAATTTTCATATATAAAATGATCAATATGTGGATGTTGTGCGAGCTGTACCTGCGAAAGGCTATCGATTGACTAACATCGGATGATTGCAGAAGAAATTCGCTTGGATAAAAATACAGTTTATAGAATTTCAACTGACGTTTTGCAAAAATAGTGCCAAAAAAACAGAACTGGTCGACGATTTGCCATGATTAACTGTAAACACTTGAAATTCAATGGTTTATAAAGTCATTATGAATTAGGTTCTTTGAGTATGATCTTGACATGAAAAATTCACCATAGCCTAAGGCGAAGCAAATAAAAAATAAATACGACGGTCATTTTTTTTTTTTTTTTTTTTGTTTTTGACAGTCCAGGAATTGTGCGAAAAGAGTGTTTACAGACGGTTAAAGTCAATCGGGGTTTTTCACAAAGGTGTCGCTAAACGACTTGGAAAACGTGTTCTAGCGATTCGACGAAATGACATTGCACGCGATTAGGGGGCTGTTACACCACCGCCCGGTCCAGACGGCAAACGGCGTTGAAACGTTGTCACGATCGATTGGAAAACAAATGCGACAAACACGAGACCACTGCATATTGACCGCCTGGCGTGTTCGTACTTTGAAGTAGACGGAATTTTCAGTTTCAAAGTGAAAAACGAGTACACGGACGTACACATCGTGCCGGAGACGAAAGGTCAGTGGTGCGGGTATAATACGTTCCGTGGCGAGAGGTCCATTCGAACGGGACGGCGGCGGCGGCGTCGCTGGCGTTACATCAAAACGACCGCAAACACGGCCGGTGTTCGTTGCCTCGCGCGGCGTACGACAAAAATGTTGATCCGATTAAACCGGGCCGACCCTTCCAGCCAGCCACCGTCCCCTTATCGTCCAGGCTTGGTACACGAAATCGCTGCCGACGCCCCAAAAAAAAAAAAGGAAAAAAAAATAGAAAAAAAAAAAACCCCGGCGACGGCGGCGGACCACGACGCGATGCGCATGTTGCCGGGGGCGGCTGCGTGAGACGGTCGATACGTTCGCCGTCCGATTTCGCACGTCCCCGAGCGCCGTGCCCCGTGCGAAAATGCTCGTTCTCTCGTGTCGCGTGGGTGGGTGCGCGCGCGCGCGCTTTCGCGTTTAGCTAGCTGTTCTTGACGCGCGCATTCGCGACACGACCGCGCGCCACACGCCGAGCACGCGAAGCGGCGGACAGTACGGTAACTCGCGCGTGTGCTGTTCGTCGTCGTTTTCCGCACACACGGACACGCCGAACGCGGTACACCGTTTGCGGCCGTTTTGTTATTCACTCGCCGGTACCGGTCGTCGTCGTCGTCGTCGTATAGCGGCCGCGTCCTACACCGCGTTTTCACGTGCGCCATGCCGGCGGTCCGCCGCCGGCCCGTCAACGTCTTTGTCGCCGAAACCGGTTTCACCGCGACCGCCGACGGCCGTCCGGAACACGGCCCCGTTTTATCCGCGCGTTCCATTCTCGCGATGACGGCCACCGCCGTCGCCGTTGCTGACCGTCCGGTGACGACCGCAACCGCCGGCACCGCGTCGGCACGGTAAACAGTGTAAGCGGCGCCACGACGCGTTATTTCGGACGATATGAAGTGCCGTCGCGCTTCGCGGAACGCGTGAACGAAAATGCGACGCGACGCGACCGCAGTCTGCACTTCCGCTACTAACACTAATACCGACACTACTGCTAACACCACTACAAATACCACTACTACTACTACTACTACTACTGCTATTACTACTATTGATACTACTACTACTACTACTACTGCTGCTGCTACTATTGCTGTTATTGTTTCAAACACTATCGTTTCTACTTCTACTACGACAGCGACAACAGTCGCCGCTATTGTACGTGTGCCAGAGAACGCAGCGGAAACATGAACGCCGCGGCCGCCAAACTGCTGATGGCCGTGTTCTTCGTCTATTCACGATTCATCCAAGGTGCGCGATATAATATCACAATTTTCTTTATGCCCTTTCACGCCATTTACGCCCTCTTCCCTTGTCCCGCTCTTTTCCATACACAGTCGTATCTTCTCCATTCCTAACGTCTCTAACGTTGTTGCCTTGCCCGTTCCTTTTTGGCAATCAATTGTGTTCATTTATTGGCTCTCCGTTCCCTGTCCAGTTTAACCTTTGATTTTTGAGCGTGCCCGTTATTGAACCGTTTACTCAGTTCTCCATTCGACCTTATTTCATTATCGTTATTCTTCGTGGAATTTTCCTCACAAATATATTTCATTTTTCCCCCGTCGGATTTAGTGGATGCCCACGCTCTACAGGCATCTTATATAAATACAATAATAATATCGTCGTTTTATCGATGCGTTATGATTATATAGTAATTTGAACCGTTTATTATATACCGGTCGTTTGACTTGACCGCCACGCGAGTTCCAATCCGGATCTCGCTTAATGATATTATGTATTATAAGGGAATTAAACATTTTTCATTTTTCTTTTAATATATAGGGGAAAGGTGTCCAAAGTGGCCATAGCGGGTAAAGTGGTCATGTCTTATATTTATTTAGTATATTATTACCAAATGTTTAGTATACTTGAATTTTATTTCTTGTTATCATTTTTATCGATTAATTAACGATTAATGATAAACACATTTACCGTTTACGATTAGTAACAAAAATTTAATTTTTCTACAGTCTGATGTAAGGTAAATGTTTTATGTAATTAATTATAACCCAGCGATTCATTTAACTTTTTTTTATTTTTTCGAAATCTACAAATGTTTTTATATATAATAAAATTAGTATTAACTTAATTAGACAACAAGAATATTATTTTTTCAAATATTGAAAAAAACATTTTGAAAAGGGCAAAGTGGTCACTATGATGACTATTATACCACTGTTGTGTGTTTACCACCACATTGTAGTCATAATTTGCAGCCATTGAATGTCTCTTTTATGGGACCTCTAAATACATACTACGTTCAAGCAATTGAAAAGTTTCTATGAAATAACCCAGAAAGAGTGGTTTCACAATTTCAAGTGAGTAAACTTTTTGGAGAAGCTTATGTTAAAGCTGCAACTCAGATGACTGCAATAAATGGGTTTAAAAAATGTGGAATTGTGCTATTAGATCCAAATGTATTTAAAGATTCAGATTTTATTAAGACTACTGAAATTGTATCGATAGAACCACCAATAGCAGAAAACTCAAGAAGTGAAACTACCGAAATTGTACCAATAGTAGAAGAAAATCAGCCAAGTATATTATTTACAATTAATCCATCAAATGTTATTCCTATACTTACAACAAATACTAAATCCTGAAAATATAATTTAAAAAAAGGCACTTCTACTATTTTAACATCTAGTCCTTATAGGGCACAACTAGAAGTTTCAAAAACCACAGAAAAAACGAGTACACGTTCATTTAAAAAAAAAGTCCAAAATTTAAACACCAAAAAAAGGAAATTATTTCTAAAATCATGATAGTTGTGCTGGGTGTGAAGATGAAAACTTTATTTGTGATTTTTTCAAACTTTGTCTAAATTATTTCTTAGATAATTGATTAAAAATGTTAAAGTTTGAAGTTCTTTTTAATAAAGTAGATATTCATTTATGTTTAATTTTGAGAAGACTAAGTAACTGTAAGACTGAAAAACTTTAAAAACTTAAAGTGTTTAAGTTTTCTTTCTGTAACTAAGAAACTATTTATATTCATGTTTAATTTTGGTTGTTAAATAAAGATAAATAAAATATCATATATTATTTATTGATTGGTAATTAAAATATGTATAAAAAAATAGTTTTAGTTATTTTTTAAATTAAATTTGTAAGTTATATAATAATAATATTATAAAATACATAAAAGTAAAACAAATTCTATACTAACGGTCAAAGTGGACATTGAACAACCACTTTACTTACCTAGGTAGGAAAAGTGGCCAATTTTGTAATTTTTTTAAAAAACAAATTTACTATTTTTCTATATGCATAAAATGTTTTCTGATTCCAAATAATGATACCTAATCATTTCAACATTCAAGTAAATAACCTAAAAGTTTACATTCACTAAAAATAAATTTCAGAAGTGGCAGAACATAATTTTCCTTAGCATGGCCACTTTGGACACCTTTCCCCTACTATCATCTGTATCGTATTAGGTGGTGGTAAAAAATCAGTAGTGGCGATCATCACGTACGTTTCCCTAGAAATATCATGAGCGACTTGTATTGTAATTTTTTTTTAATGTGATTTTTGAGGTAAAAAATTGAAAGTAATACTCAGTGTGTATTGAGATACGGAATCGTTATGGTCGAATAATACGTATACGGGTGTACGAGATTGTGGTGAGAACTGTGAAGACAGGTGTCGTCATTTTCATTTTACACAGTTTCCTGTTAAACTATTTCTGTGTACACGCGAACCGCAGTAAGTGAATTAACCGAAGACGACGTTACGCAGTGAAATGAAATTACCGATTGAGGTGTATTTATACTTATTACGCGTGTATATGTATATGTGTACTGGATATAACGCTCCGGAAATCTTTGAGATCATGGAACATTCCGGTGTCATTTGCGAGTTCTCGGGCTCATACTTCTACACGTAAATTCGATTTCTATCAGTGGCATATTTACAACCCTTTTTTATGGGGGGGGGGGGTGTTAATAATAATCACAAATTTCATCACTACAATATGTTATTTTTTCTATCAATTATAACCTATAATTCATAGTTATGGTTTTAGATCCACTAATTGACTAATATGTATGTATCAGTTTGCGACGCCAGAGAAAAAGAAAGAGATATAAATAAATATAAAGTGGTGTTACCACTTTACAATTAAATATGTAGTTTTTTTGTGATTTATAATATTAATAACATATTTGTATAAATTAAATACTTATAGTCAAAAAAGCATAGTCAAATAAAAGTAGATATAATACGTATGCAAGTAGATATGCAGTATATTATAAAATAAAATCAAGTTATTTATTTTTAATGGCTAAATTGTCAATTAATTCATCATTCTAAAAAGTTAGCTCTCAGTGAATTAATAATAAGGCAAGGCCATTAAGTCTTATATTTACGATAAATGTATTTATGAATATTAAATTTTAGCTTCGTGTGCACATAATCAATGAAATGATCAAGCTTTTTTAGAGTGCTAAAGGGAGTGTAAACCCCTTGCAGTCCTCTCTCCCGTATCTACGCCACTGGCCACACATATATTTTGTTTCAATATCAATGTTTTTTCAAATTTTCTAATATTAAATCTGCTAATTCTTTTCCGGTCAAATTTTAAAAAATCTTCCCGCAAAACTTTCTTTTTCAAATCAACGTATCTAGCATATAATGAAACTTGTTCGATACGCGATAAATCGGAAGTTTCATCAGCAATAATAGTGAAACATTTTGCTTGATTTACTCGAGTTACAATTTTTTTTATTAAAACATTATTAAAATAATCAATGATAGCGTTTTAACTTACGAAACTAATATATTTATTTCGATGACCTAAGCTTTCAAAAATATTTTTCAAATGTGTATCACCTAGTGTCCTGATCGGAAATTTTTTGCTGGAGAGGAGGGTGGTTGAATTTTGTTTGAAATAAAGCTACACATTTTATAAAATTGATAAATTATAAATAATACATTTATTAGTACATAAATTATTTGATATATTCTTCTCAATATGCAATAGAAATTGATTAGTGAAGCTATCTTGTAACAGTGAGTTAGGCTTTAATCATTTATATTGCTTAATCTATCAAAAATGTTTTAATTGATTGATTTTAAAATTGATGAAAGTAATAATTTTTAACTCATCCGTTAACAACAGTGTGTGATCTTAAGCGGCTACTGAACTTGTACTAAGTTTTTTTTTTGTATGTGCGGTTGTATAATCATAATCGAAGACACATAAAGATACAATTTAATTCGCAGATTGTCCATTTTAGTATTTTTATTGTGATTATATTAAAAACAAATATCGAATAATTTTCAGTACTATAAAACAACTTTAATGTATAGAATATTTAATGGTTTTATTTAATAAAATGTGGAATTTTAATTTGGTATATTTTCAACTTAAATACATAATTTGAAAATTATAATTTATTTGAAACTCGGAAAATCAGCTTAAACAACACTTTTATGATAATTTAAAGTTTAATTTACAGAGTAGATTTTATAAATTTCATGACGATTTTAAGTTTATTTATTTGATTTTTACAACTATTAGAATTAAAAAATATCGGGTATTGTTTAGATTTTAATTAAATATTTTATGTGATTCATCTATTAGTACTCTGTTTAAAGTCAATGTTCGAATTGCGACGACTGACAATTTTATTTATAATGATAATTTTATTATCATTGAAAACAATAGCTAAATACTGGTTCATGCCACGATAAGTGAAATAAAAAATGTTTTCAATCACATCATAGTATTCTGCCAATGAGAAATATTATATAATTTGTATTTTTCGACGAATACATATGTATTCAAGTATTATATTATATCTATCGATTTATTGAATGTTAAGATAACAACGTATTAAGGTCATGCAAGTAATTGATGAGAAGCCACAATAGAAAACTATAGAATAATTATTATAAATAACCTACGACATTATACGAAATTAAATATATCATCACTATATTATGTATATAATAATATGTTTAACTGACAATAATATAATTTAAGAACAACGAATTATAGATTACGAAGATGGACTTCGAAATATCCAAAAATTTTTAAGTAAAAAATTTAGTGTAAAACAAATTTATAGCCAAAATAATTATTATTTTTACTAACGATGACAAATGAATAAATTTTTAAACCTCTAACTATGCCGTTAGAATGACCTAATCTAAATAATGGTGTTTTACTCGTTTTTACTATAGATGTATGTACAAAATAAATAAATAGGCAATACGAAATATTTTATCGTCCGTTCCGTATTTATTTATATCTTCTTCCACTTGTAAAAAAAGAAACTCATAAATTAAAATGTTAAATAATTAATGTATACAAACTATAAATTATATATATATATATATATAATTATGAATTTAATAGAACTTTTATAAAATATTCTTCTCAGAGTATGATATTTTTTAAATGAGAAACACATATTTAAAAAATAAATGAAATTATAAAGAGATTAGTTACGGTTAAAATCACCCATACTCTTATATATTATTGATTTTAAAACTACGAATGATTAACGTTATTCAAATCAATTATTAATTTAAACTCCAAATTTATTAATTTTAAAATTAATTGACTTTAGAATCCGAGTAATAATAATAAGAGCATCAATTAATTTAATACAACTATGTGTATAAAGTATTACGAATTTAAGTATTAAATTATAAGCTGACAGTCGTTACGAATTGACGAATATTTAACAATTACCTGGTTTAAGAAGTCATTATTCAATATAAAATATTTATCGAATAAAACCTCTTAAAAATACGTCGTCTTCTTATATTATATTGAATTATATTATCACGGTAATTACGTTAGGTTATTCATTAAAAAAAAGAACCATAGTTATAATAACATATTACCTACATACAGAGACAACTCGCGGTCACTGATGGAGGGAGTAGGACTTTAAATATGAAATAATCCTCCCTTCGAATTGAAAAAAAAAAATCAAAATGGCTAATAATTTAGTAGTAATCACCAGATCTTTTTATAATATGGCCAGAGATAATACTCTACATGCTTATGAGTCGTAAAGGCTGGAGAAAAAAATTATCGTGGATATTAACAGGATGACTGTCTCGTGTACATTTATTTGTAAACGAAGTAATCTATTTGTACGCAAGTATGAACATTAGTTCATACTTGTACATGCACATTTGTTATGTTATCCAAAAAAGTTTCATGCTATAATTGGCAAACACTTACGATAAATACTAGTACGATACTATACACGTCATTACATACACTTTATGTGTATTTCATACTTGTACTAATAAAACAATTTTTTGTTATTATTTTACTTGATCCAATTTTAATAATATTTAAATAAACAATTAAATTATTTATACATTTAAAAATATAATCATAATTTTTCCTTTCCTTTAATTTTAAGTAAGAGGTGCGGTCGTCCTGTCCTCCGAATCACGAGCGGTCACTTCCTACCTATTAATCACTGTATACTGTTTAGAAAATTATTTGTATAAAAACAGACATTTTCGTAAATCTATGTAGTAAAAATAGCCCATGTGAATTTCACAGTATTTTACTTTAATGGAAAAATGAAACATTGAACCAACTTTCTGGGGAAAAAGATTTCGACGAATGTTCTCAGGTAAATCGTAAAGAATAGATGTAGTGTTTTCAATCATTCTCATACACAATATATATTCCATACATTTAATATTTCTTCTACTTTATTTTAGTACTATAGGGTTTTTTCGTAACATAATAGTATGACAATATTTAATAATAATAATTATAATAATAATAAATAATATTGAACTATTTTTAAATATTGAAATCCTCGATGTCAAAATTTTTTAAAAAAAATATTTACATATTTATTTGAATTAGATCAGAGGATTTTAGGTTTTAGTCGATAACTAGTAACCTATACATTATTATGTGTAAAGTAGTGTTGTTTTCTTTGAGAAAACACTTTTTGAGACAGTAAAAGTGTTTCAAAATGTCATAATGTTATACAGCGTGTTATTAATAAATATGTAGAATTTAAATGAAAAACCCACATTTTTTTGTCCTACTAAAACATTATAAGAATTCAACATTTGAATTAACAATACATATTTATATTTTTAATATAAATTTAATAACAAAAAAGTTATTAATAATTCAAATAATAGTTGTGAGTAATCATATATATTCTATACATTCATAAATAATTGCGTTTAAGGGGATAGTTGATATTCATACATATTCCTTTCTGGTTATGGACCAGTTAGCTGGATATTTCCTACTGCACTGATCTATCTTTTGAAGCGGATCGTTAAAACCATATGAATAAAAATTTCTAATTTACATTTAACTATGACCTGTCTTTGTCTCTTAACACAAAAGCAAGCACAATCTGGACGGTTGAGTTTATTATTGTATGAGTTCGAATAAATGAATAAATAATCTTACTATCATCTGAGTCATCTGAATCATCTCTATCATTTCGATGTTGATGTGTAGTTTATTAAAATTCACAAACAAAGCAGAGCACGGTTCATAGTGATTAATTATAAATAAGTCAATACAATAACATGAAAGGTTTTATTTACCAGTTATATTATAGCACGTTTTAAATATTAATAATAAAACAAAATACGCTAGTTAAGAGACTAAATGTTACATAACGCTCTATAAGACCCGCACTAAAAAGTTTGTAATATATAATGTGACGTATAATCTCGTGCATTGTATTA
Organism: Schlechtendalia chinensis; assembly: GCA_019022885.1. Taxonomy (NCBI): domain Eukaryota; kingdom Metazoa; phylum Arthropoda; class Insecta; order Hemiptera; family Aphididae; genus Schlechtendalia; species Schlechtendalia chinensis. The sequence continues at coordinate 13,281,813 of CM032339.1, read as the reverse complement.
TGCTTATCCAGGTAAGTCACGGCAAGACAACCATACAAATGACGATTCAGTGTAATTGTATCGTAAGTAGTTACGTTTGTTTCTATAATTTGAATGCATACATTTAGCTTACAAAAATATATAAAATCAATACAGGTGAGCGCACACGGTGTCACACAATTGTATCAAAAGTTACTGCAGTACATTAAATAAGACCATCCCTTATATATATATACATTATGTAGGTTTATTGGATATTGTTTTTCTTTTCTTTTTAATAAAACGTTTTATACTCGGTAGACGTTTTTCTCGGGTTCGACGACGCGATATAACAGATATCGAGAGGAAGGAAGTTCGGAAATGAAAAACGGTAATATTTCGAAAACATTTTCATATCCGTTATTATTATAGTGTCGTGACTCAAAGAATAAAGTTCAAAGTTCGGAATAGGATTTATAATGATAATTTTGTTAGTAGTTATAGAAAATAATTTATCCGTTAAAAACCTACTGTACGAATTTTAATCAGTATTGCAATAATGTAACTATTATTATTATTATGACTATCAGTATGCATTAGATAAAACTAGTCTACTTCTCGGACTTAAAATTGTATATATATATATATATATATTTGTTATACATTTATAATGATATTCAAATGTTTTTTTAAATAAATTTTAATTTTGAATAACTGAACAAACATTAATAACTATCAAAATATTGTTTGATTGCAATACGATCAATCTTGGAACACGCCTAGTATAGTTATTATTTCAATATCAATAATAAATTTAATGCTTTTTAAAACATTTTTGCATCAAAATGTAGTTAAAACGATGTTGAATGTAACTACAAAATATCAATCATAATGCATTAATAAAAACAATTGTTTAAAATTCAATTCAAGTGAAAAATTATCATAAAAAGTTAAAGAAATAAAGTCCATCATAAGTCACAACTCTATAAAGAAATATAAAAATATAATTGTATTAACAAATATGATATTTTAAAGTTAAACATAGGATATTCAAATATTTTATTTTGAAAAACATGCAATATTGCATTTATTTTATTAACTATAATGTTTAGATATAAAGGTTCATGTGATTTTGAAATTATTCAAATATTATGTCTAAGACACTATGAAATATAATGTGTGTAGTATGTATAATAATAATAATAATAATAATAATAATTTAACTATACAAATATAAATAAGGTACTTACATTTTTTATTTAATTTTGTTTATTTAAAAATCTTAAAAAATTGAAATGACAATTGAATACATATTCGAATAAAATAGCTCGATATTGATGAAAAACATTATCGAGATCAATCAATACACAGGTAACCATTTAAACCTAATCGCCAGCAAACTATGGAGCAATATTGATGACGTATACAGCGTGTACTCGACATGTTAACATATAGAGCCAAGTTTAACATTATTGTTATTTTTGTTGAAAACGTACCGGTGGATTTTTATTTAATTTGCGTCTAATAAATGCATTACACGAACTATATATAGGAATTTTTTAAAAAAATTGAGATAACTATCATATTATTATGTAGTTATTTATCATAACTTATAATCTGTAAGTGATAGTAGAGCATGTTTTAATATATAAAGGCACTGGTACTTTAATGACTGGTTTTTTTATAGAAAACCCCATCATTATTTTAAATAATTATTATAGTACATTGCAAATTATCCCAGAGGAACTAGATATAAGCACGGGTGAGTGAAAAATTTTTTTAATGAAGTTATTAACTAAAAAGCTACCTGGGAATAGGCACTTGGCTTAGTCCTTAGTCACAGTACTACTCAGTATTAACTCCCTAAAATATGCTTTGAGTAATAGTGTACTGTAATAGTAGTACTGCAGAAGGTTTGTCTAAACATGACCTGTACTATTATTTTTACTCTTTCACGTAATGATATAGAATATGCATATAAAATTGTGATAGCGATATTCGTGGTGGACTATCTTCGTAAACATGTATAAGTATGTATGAGGGATGTCTGGGTGAGGTATAAACTCGTGTTTAATTAACACTGCATGCCACACATTTTGATTTAAATCAATTTTATGGAATAAGTGTACGTTCGAAATATTATTGTATACATCTATGGATGTGTGGCAAAATATTTTGAGGTGCTTTTAGCTAACACTGCCATTAATACGGGTTAGGAAACATGAGTCCGTCGCCGGTGTTTTGAGATAAAAAGTTAATCAGTACGGGAAAGAAACGTGGTGGTAGAAGTTGATGGGAATGCGTACGAGAACAGTTAATGGATAGGAAGAGAGAGAGAGAGTGAGAGAGAGAAAGAGAGTGGAGGGAAAAAGGGAGAGAAACCTTTTCCATAGACACGGTAAAAGAAGCCCCTTTGTTGCCAGAATTTTATCCATCCTACCGCTAACCGCCACAACTCCCATCACCTCATCGTTGCCAGTGCCGGAAATCTCCTTTTTCTCCCCTCATCACCATTTGACGACGGTCGACCGGCTACCCGAATCAACCACGCACCAAAATCGATACTAGGACATTAAGTAGTGAAGCGCACTTTCGCTAGCACTTGCCGTCAAAACCGCTTTGGTAAGGTTTCCCCATAAAAACGTTCGTGAACACGCACGCAAGTGCGTCCACGCTCACGTGGAAGCAGGCGAATCAACGAATATTTCAGGTCTACAAAACGAAAAATCGAATATGACAAAAATCAAATGACAAAATTTTTCCCCCGACCCTCAAAAATAGAGATTTTTTTGTTTTTAAAATAGAGATGTGCGCATATAGTGTACGTGTATTGCACATTAAAATGAAATATGACTGAGAGAGTATTTTTTTTAAAAGGATTTCAGTATAGTTTACACAAACGTGAAAACGTTTGATAAAAATGATCTTTTATTTAAAAAATATTGAAACAACCATGAAAAATTATAAATTAGCCCAGTTTTTCTTAATCGATTTCGACTGTTACCGGGCTGTATAATGTGTCGAAAATCGCTTTTGAAGAAACAATGTAAAGGCGAGGTAAATGCACTTCCTACAAGACGACGCGATATCATGTGAACGAGAATTTTATTTTTCCTTTTTTAGATATACTCGTAGAGAGGGGATATAAAAAGTCTACAATCATACACTCTATGAACACACAGTACGAGTGAAATACACTAAATATTACTTTTATTTTCGTGGATACATCAGAGTTATAACTTAAAAATTATCAAACGAAAAATATTTGAATACTTGGAGAATATGATACTGAGAGAAAAGGCGTTAACAGTGATTCGTAATTATACAACTAAGTATATTATTATTGTTTATATTTTTTAACAGTATTTGAATATCATATTGGAAAAACAACTCAAACTTAAGTTAAATATTTACTATTAGATATAACTACATTTCAGCGCTTTGGTGAGTCAATATTTTTTTAAAATGTTTAATTAAATAAATAATGCATTGTTAGAGTGAGTTAAATAATACCTTTATATTTATATAATATTGAAACAAAAATTAGGTCATTCATAAAAGTATTATTTAAGTTAGATTTAATTAATTATTATATCTTATGTACAATAATATATGGATATATACAATGATGTTTGAAATGTCATATTAATTAGTTGAAATAATTATAATAAAAAAATTAATAAATAAAAAATTGCCATTAAAGTTAATTTCCATAACTTTTTTTAATTAAAGCATATATTTTTTAAATTAATTGTAATAAAACAACGAAATAGAAATATTTTTTTGAAAAATACATAAAAGGGCGACAAAAATATCATTAGTACATTAAGTCATTCATTTAAAAAATATTATTTATCTAACCTTTGGTATCATTATATCGGGTAATATTAATTAATTAATGACATTACGAATCACATGTTAACACACGCAGAAATGATAGATTAATGTTATGAATTATAAACGACTTTATAATGCGGTTTGTTCTGGCAGACCGGATTTCCAGAGAGACGGACGAATTTCAACTCCAACGATTTCCGCAAAACATTAGTTATACACACGTAATTATCGAGGATAAAATTAAAATTACGCAAACGTATATTCACGTATATTTGTGTATGTATGCCGGATCAGCTAATATATTAGCTGATCCGGTAGACGTCCTGTCTGTAGGTGCGCGATGATATAGATTCATAACATACAAAATAAGTTTACAATAAATATGTCTATTTGATATTATAAACTTTTTATTTCAATACGAAATTTTAAGTACATCAGTACATCAGACATTAACAAATAAAAATATTGATAAAATGTTGTTTTTTTAATAATTTAAAAACTAGATTATGATCAATTTTTCTTGTTAGTCTATCAGGTGGATAAATAAAAAGGTTTGATAGTTTTCCTTAACGCGAGGTTAGGTTAGGTGCAATATATAATTATCCATGTGAAAAACACAGATGTTCAAGATCCAATCTGCATATGACCATTGTTTGTCCTTACGATTCATTTATAGTCATTGCAAATGTTAAACGTATTAGAAATTGTAAACCTTTGAACTGAATTGGTGCATCAGTGGATATCATTAGCAATAAAACACTGTTTCCTCTGAACTTTCCATTTACTATTGTCGCTTCAAATATATTCACCATAATCTTTTTAATAATTAATTTCGCAACAATTTCGTAACAATTGCAATGTTTCGGTGCGTTTATGTTTCGAAGCAAAATCATAGGTGAACCGATTTTTAAACGTAAGTTATGTGGTGGAAATCCTGGTAAAATCAAGTGAATTTAAAAATTCAGAGAGATAATTTCCAACTTCATTTTCATCTGTTACTGTATTTGATTTAAACGAAATTAATTCACCAGGCAATGTTTCTTGAACTGTAAAAATGATTTCGTCAACATGGACATTTTTAGCTGCCAAAATCGCTCGTTCACAGAGCTATTGATTGTTACTATAATTGTCACGTATATATGGAAATACACTTTCTATTAATGCATTTTTTGAATCAACAATGTTGCAAACAGTTCTAGGTAATTTAACTAATAGTGTATTTTCATGACACTCCATTTTTCTATTACCAGTATTCACAATTGTTTGGAGAATCGGAAAAATCATTTTGTAATGTAACTCGCATGTTTCTTGTGAGATTCAATGTATGGACGTTTTACCACAAAACGGATGATTTTAAACATGCGTTAATTTTATCCTCATACGTTGAACGTGGAATAATCTGTGATGTTTTTTGAAATCACCTGACAATAAAATTAGAGCATCACCAAAAAGTCTGTCATTACAATTCAAATCTTTTTGAGTTCGATTTAATGCTTCCTGTGAATATTTATGGGTCATTCTACATTCATCCCAGATAATAATGTGACATTTTTGCAGTACTTTAGCTATTCCTAAGTATTTCTTAATATTACGTACGGCATTTTTGTTGATTTGTATATTTAAATTTAGAGCCGAATGTGCTCTAACCACAAATCGAATGTCCACCAACCAACAAAGTTATAGTGAATGTGGTGAAATTATAGTGAACACATTATTTTTTTTTTACCGGTAGGGCGTGACACGACGTATGTAAAACCTGGCTATATACTCACACATAAAGGTGCACTTAAACTCACCTTATAAAGAAAAAAAGAGTGCTATAAATCCAGGTATAAAACCAAATCCATATTTTGTTAATAACTTTAAATTGTTAATAACATTATTATGGTGTTATACTGCGGCTTTGAACAACGCTATAAACCATCGTTTCGACTATACAAATATGTTGTATAAATATGACTGCAATCTGTTAAGTCGTTCAAAAGTTAAACGAATACTGACAGAATATATTCAAGAATTATATATATATATATACATATATTATACATTTAATAACATCGTTTCGATTCAAACGTAATATGCTTGTTTTAATATGTTTTTTAACACAAATATTTACAAATAAAACATGTTACTAAGCAATTTTACAGATATTATGTATCTCGTAAATACTTTGTAAATAAAAGTCGTATTTGTTTTCGTTTAATCCGTTATACAAAATATATAAATAAGTAATTTTTTTAATGGAAAATGGACATAAATTCTCTCTCTCTCACTGTCTCTCCGTCTCTGTTTGTTTCTCTCTTTCTCTTCATTGAAAATAACATATAGTAAAAATAGCTTTCACTAAATTAATTATAATTAATTACACTTTTCATATTTCATATTTCATTAAATAATTTTGTGAAATATTGTTAAAACAATATATGGTCATAACCATTTTTCTTCAAACAAAATGATTCCGTTTTTCTCTACGGTTATTTTCCGTAAAAAAAAAGAAAGATATATGTGTGTGTGTGTGTGTCGTGATCATTAAGTGAAGTAGTTTATTTCACGAGTAGTTGTCGATTTCATGTTATGGAAACCATTATTCAATTTCATTTACATTATGGCTACCGTTTACTTAGCGTATTAAAATATAGAAGGAGTTTGTATTATAACTATACAAACGTTGAACAAAAAGTTGAACATACAATTTAATTGTATTTTTTTAATAATTTATTAAATATTATTATTGTTATATATTATTAAAATTATAAATGATAAATTATATATCATTATAAATATACATACTCGTACTTTATTATTATTTTGAAAAATACAATTATTATTATATTATTGTATTTTATATTTCGTTTAAAACAAGGCTACAAGCGCATCGTTTAGTGTGACATTTATAATTTGACATGAGTAGCTTTGTATAATCATCCCCCCCCTCCCCTAACCATGTAGCAATAACGATTTCAAGTAAACTTAACTCCATTTGTTTGTCAACTCGATTATCAGAAATACAATTAGCTGTTTCGTATTGTTAATTCCCAGCAATAAACCATCGTTCATTAAGGCCATACTTAGTTTTTATATAGCTCGTTCATTTTTTTCTATAATTAATACAATCATCACACATCTTGAGTCTGAATAAGATTCTATATCAATTTTTGTAACAGAAGTTAGGACCATTTATTCTAAACTCTAGAATTATTACATCGTGAACACAGAGAAGTAAAGTCTTAAAATTATAGTCGTAGAAGTACGAAATTAATTTATATTTTTCTTGGAATAATGATTGGAAATTAACCAATTGGTAACTTGACCCATCTTATTAAAGTCTTTGATATCTATATTGGAAACGAAACTAGATTTTTTTCAAAAATATTATACCGTCGATTTTGAAATACATATAATTCAATATCCAGCGATACAGTTATGGTGCAAGCTATGTAAAAAACAAAGCGGCGGCACGATAGTGTATATTATATCGAAGCTAGAAGTTTACATTAAAACCGTGTTAATTTCTGTGATTTAATTAACCTGCGATTACTGATAATCTACCGAATCAATTAATATGAAGTTTACAGCGAAACATCAGAATTATTGTGCAGATTACTCGTTTGTAAAAATCATTTCAATCGTATTTATATCGATACTTACATCAGTGAACGTGTAAACTTTTCAATGAAAAAAGATAACGAAATCATATATTGCGGTGGCTGTATCTCACGTTGTCGTCTGCCTCACTCAACTACGTTACCGAGTGCGTTGTCTATGTGAAACTCGACAGCTGACGACGACGGTTTCTCGGTTCTCGCAGTGGGATGTGCTGGCGGGATAATTTTCTTTTTGTTCACTCGTTTGCGTGTGTGTACGTGTTTATCGCAGATGGAATACAGTTGTACGTAGGATAATGACTTCGACAACCGACGACCTCTCACACAGTGATTATTTTCTTCTCACCTTTATTGTATGTGCCCGAATACATGAAATATTTTCTTATTTACTATACATTTATAATCAATTAATGTAATAGAATAGATATTGTGCTTTAAAAAATTTAGCGAAATCGTATTCGTTGCAAAAGAACTCTCTTAACCCTAAGACAACTCTTAAGCCATTCTTTCAAACTTTTTTAGCAACAATGTGCAGCCGTATTTATAAATGAACTGTTTTTTTTAAGCAATACAATTAAAAACCTTATAAAAAATAAATTTGTATCAACATTAACATGTTTAAATTATAATGACTATAGAAACAATACAGCCCCTAATTATATATATATATTACCTCTTGCAGTTACAGAGAAAAACTATTTTAGATTCTTAATTTAGTCAAGAAATAATAATAAACGAAATTAATTGCAGTAAATGTAACGTAACAGGAAACTACTTTTGAGTTTCAAATGTAACTTACACTAACCAATATTTATATATTCAATTATAACAATGGAATGATTCACAAGAAAAAATAAATAATATGACACTTACATCTCTGCCAAGAACAGCTTTAAACATTGATGGGAAAACTTATAATGTATATTCATATATATAATATATATAATGTTATTTTCCACCAAGGAGAATCATTACATTACTATAATAAAAAAAATCGAATTGTGCGTAAGATATAATGATCTTATTTCTCGTCAACAAAGATTTTTTTGTAGTTATAAAGACAATTATATAATAATTTTAGAAGAAATAACAAATTAGTAATATTACAACAAAAACTCTTCACTGAACTACGTTTAAAAATGGCTACGTAAAAAAAACTCAATTATTTATTAGGTCTTTAAACACTATAAAGTTGTGATATCGTAAATAAATGCTAAGTAAACTAAATTTAAAATATACTTATTTTCTTTGATTAATAAATTAATATGGGGAGTATATTATTATAAATTAGAATAGTAATCTATACGATACATATAGAAAATGTATAAAATAATCAACAAACAATTATAATACACGGAGAAACTTATAATTCATTATAAATCAAAACTATTAGTACAGACATTTAAATTGGTACTAGGCAAAATAAATCCTCGCCAAGTAGATAATTTAATCAAAGAAAAGAAGTGTATTTTAAATTTAATTTACCTAGTATATATTCATGATATCAAAACTTTATAACAATTAAAAATTTGATAAATAATTAAGTTTTATTTTACATAGTCATTTTTATACGAAGTTAGGCGTGATATTATGATCAATATAATCCATTAGCAGTATGTTTCTTAGGCCTAAACTAAATTAGATAATACCATACAGTCAGTGGCGTATTTAGAAGGGAACTAGGATGGCGATTGCTCCGGGCATTACGTTTTTAGAGGCAGCAAATTTTTAAGGGTTTTGTTTGAATAATATTACTACTTGTTTTTGAAATATTTGATATTCAATGTTTTATTTTACAATTTGAACAATAAATATTATCAGGCATTACATATTACCCTGTATATACCCTATAGAAAATTGTATTTTATTATTTTATAGTTATAAACATTGTAAACATTAAAAATAAACAAGTATAACCATTATTATAATATTGATTTATATAATTTATTATTTATTATTACTATTATTATTTATTTATTTATTTATTTATTATTACTTTAACATAAAATATTAATATGTCTTAAAAGGGAAGAGGTTGTGTATGTGTCAGAAAACTACATGGCAAAGCATTTATTTTACATGCAGTAAGAAGGTCGGAAGGGGGGAGCAACAAATAAATGTGTACCTAGAACAACAAAATTCTAAATACATCATTGCATACAGTATACACTAAGGGCCGCTTCACACTACACGGGTTTGACCATACAGCAAAAAACCGGACGGCATAAACCGGACGGCATAAACCGGATCATTGGCTCTTCACATATTATACGGTTTTGACCGTATGGTAATACACAATTTATGCACGGTTCCCATGCTTAGTATACTTTTGTAAAGGTTTAGTTTTATAAAAATACTCGAGTCTCGCGTTGTTATAATGAACTACAAACAAATTATTGCACTATGGTTATACAATCGTCGCCGCAAAAGACAACAGAAAAATCGTATTTTTCGGGTATATCCTATTAATGCTAGGGGAGAGGAAGTGGGATTATTTTATCCTATCTTTGTAAGAATCTAAAAATTTGTCCCACAACACTGGCCTCTCTTGCACGAGGGTAATTAAAAATTCGACATCGAATTCTGCCATTATTTAAACAATATATTACTGTTGTTAGTTTAATAAATTTAATGTTTAAGTTAATATCGTGCCTCGAAGTGACTGATCGAATTCTGTCGTACGAATAAAATCGTATAATGTGAAAACGTGTATTTGGTCACGTATGCCACTAAGCTTATCGCGCCGTCCGGCTGCTGTATACTGTAGTGACGGCATTACAGTGATGTTGCTGCACGGCATGGCGACGGCACTTTGCCGTGACCGTATTATGATATGAAAGCGAATATGCTCTTCTTCGCGCCTCTAAAATAATATCGCCGTCCGGTTTTTTGCCGTACGGTCAAAACCGTGTAGTGTGAAACGGCCCTAATAATGTGATGACTTTAATAATTTTATAAAATAATTATCGTTTAGTGGGCGTAAAACTCATACAAATAGTTATTTTTAACTGTATTTTAACTTGGACTACGAAGTATATCTTTTATAACTGGAATAATGCAGTTCTATACTGTTTGAACACACATTGTGGATAAATTGATTTAAAACTATCAAGATATTCTACGACTACTATTTTACTATTTTAATTATAGGCAACCAAATGGAAAATATTGTTAAGAGTACATCAATGAGTAACACGTATACACATAAAAAATGAACGTACCTATACAGAAAATCGGCATTGTAGGCTTTCCGGAAAATTATTTAAATAGATTAAAATATTTTATAACACTTCCGAGGAAGATTAAAGTAAATTCACAGGTTCACAATTCCGTATGCTGTAAACATTCATCATACCTTATATGGTTTTACGGGTTTAGTCCGCGTACACTATTGTAGTCACCGCAGGAAACGATAGAACGCAGCGATATCGTTACGGATACCGCGGCAATGCCAATGTATCTATTATCTTCTATATTGACTACCTTTACCACTTTAATAACTATACCAAGAACTTGGCTGCATAGTTATGACATTGCATTTGAAACCTTGACTTTTTTCCTTTCAATTCATATTCTTCCTTTTTTTAGAGTTCTCGACCAGAAATACCGAATTAAACAATCCTATTTTTTCCGCTAACCAACTTTGTACTCAGTTTATAGTGTCGAATCATTTCGAAGCATAGCTTGTTTTCACTGATGACTCAGTATCGAGTAATTCCGCAGTAAATTAAACATACCGACAATCTACCTCACCATTACTCTTTTACTACCGAATATTACACTATTTAAATTGCTCTCAAATTCATCAAATCATTAAATCACAAACATTTTTGAATTGTATCAGACTTCCAATCAGTTTATTAGGCAATAAATTCTATATTTTTCGATATAGCATAAAATATTAATACAAAATATTAGTTCTCACGATGATTATATTATTATATCAATAAATTGAAAATTCATTTACAAATAAAAATAAACGACAGGATGAGAATAATATAGAAAAGTATACATTTTGTGATTATATGATACTAATTATTAAAAATAATGAAATATGAAATTTATAACTTAGTATTGACTATAATATGTGGAGTACAAATGTGACAAAATCCATACTATTATTTTTATTTGAGTAAGTACGATGTAAAATTTTATTTCTTCACTTCGTCAGTATACATTAATATATAATTATGTTATGTTTCGAACGTGGTTGGATCCGAATACGGATGTTTTTGGTAGTAGATTTTTTTAGGAATGTGGAAACACGTATTTATAAATAACTATAAAGTATATTGATTTATTTATTGAGTGAAATATGTGCTATTGAATATTATTATAATCGATACACTTAATGCTATTACATTTGTTGATCGACTAACGGCGACGTGCATTATATTATATGTCGTCGACGGACGCCGTAAGAAATGCTTACTTTGCTACTCTTATACTTATTGAACCAGGAGTTTGTAACATATATAGCATATGCCATATACCCACATCCACACCCACGCCCACTGATACTACTGCTGCTGCACTAAAATCACTACCACCACCACTATCAGTTCACTACTGATCGGAATGCAACGCGGAGTATTTTGTATTTACTGTTTTGTTTATTATTCATGCCATTATCAACTAGGCACTTCCAAAAACATATATACGATTCAGTGTTTCTTCGTGCAGCGGAGAAATTTCTGTTAGTTTACTAACGGGTTTGACTAAAAGTGATCGTCAGATATAAAGTAAATGTCTTATTTTTATTATTGGTTGAAAAATAATTACTATTGTACTTATTATTATTACTATTATTATTATTATTATTATTATTACTTATACTTATTATTCACCTCATTTTGTTACAAATTATATTATAATATCGAATTAATTAACTTATGTTAATCTAATTAACATAAGTTTTTTTATATTCCATGGCATTCTGTACTCTAATCTTGTTTATAAACTTTTGTCAGAATATCATTACTAGAAACATATTCTTCACATTTATTATTACATATCTTTTCTAATTAATTTGTATTAGTTATTTATATGCATTTAATATAAATAGCTATAAAATAAATTGTAAATGAAAATTTCGGTAAAAAACAAGAAGATTTTTGCGGAGTAATTGAATTATGCTGTGTTTAATACAGATAGCATACGATTTTTAAATCCTAAATATACTATTGAAACCCTTTATAAAATTATAGTTGTATAAATAATATGGAAATAATAAGAATTTAAATATTTATATAATAGATATAGTTATGTAAAATTATAAACAAATTGCGATTCTTAAAAAAAGTACAATTAACTTTGTGTAGAGTTAAAATGTCTTTATATTTTTGAATTTGGAGTTTTAAAAATCCACAAGTTACATAATTATATTTTGATAATATTTATGTATAATTATAGCTTGTGAACTACTCTTACAAATCCGATTTCAGAAAGTTATTGAATTTCTGTAATTATCGTCTTGTATAATAATTAGAAGGGTTAATAAATTTATATTATTCTATTAATGTAATGTTACTAGTTAATGCATTTTCACAAATATATTGAATACGATTACAATATACATTAATTTGTAAACATTATTAATTTTTAATGATTAATGATTCATTATACTTATTAGTTATAATTAGGATATTGTAAAAAACAAAAAAAACAAAACAAATAAGGAGTAAATTTAACAATGATGTAATCGACACATTAAAAAAAAACAATGATTAACAATATAAGAACGTGTTTATCATAAGAAAAAATATTTTTAAATTATAAACTAAATGTAAATATAATAATAATAATATTTTATAATAAATTTAATTCATTTAGATATTTATATACCAATAATAATAATTGAATCATGATAATATTAATATAATAATAAATAATGTAAAAATCATAACATTTTTTCAATATATTTGTTTTTAATACAAAACGTTTTTCAAATAGTTAATCTGATAGTTTATGACTTCTGTCGATTTTGGCCGCCCAGCTAGGTCCAATGAATATTATATTTATTAATTACTTGGACGTGTATTAATGACATTTCAACAGAGATTTTTATAATTTTATTCATATCTGCAGTGACACATAAATTGAGAGTATGTGCAAAATAACTAAAACGCATTGGCAATATATTTTCTACTTCTATCGTATGACCTGCGTCATTTTAAAATTGATCATTTTCATATGATTCTAAATCAGAATCTGAGGTATCAACCGAATTTTCCTCTGCAGTAATTATATTTGTTTTCTTTACTCCAAAAATTTTGAACGCTTTAACAAATTACTGCCATTATAGGTAACTGTTGCGATAATTTTAGTAGGATTCAAGTTGAATTCTAAGTTTATTTCATTAATTAAATCAGAAATGTTGTCATAAGTATGACTTCCTTTAAAACGAAAACATGCTAAAGCCTTTGATATCTGATGTAAATTAGTCGATGAAATCCAGTGACCAGTTATCCATAGAAAACTTTTTTTTCCAGACCAAATATCTACAGTAGTGCAAATAAATTGTATATTTTTTAATTCTTTTTTCACATCAATTATGTTTTTTTCATAATGAATATCAATTTTTTGACAAAAAGACCGCCGGTTTAAAATACCAAATCTAAAATTAATTATATTTAAAGTATCAACAATTTTTTTTAAATATGGGTCTCCTACACATCTCAAAGGAATCAATGAATGTAAAAAAAAGTTCATAACTTCAGTTTCAAAATTGTCTTGAGTTATTTTAGTTTCTAATTGCCTAACTACAGTTTTTTTTTAATTTAGTAATTCAATTAATCTCAAATTAGTTTTGTATTCTTTAGCAGCATTAGGTCCATGTCGTTTTTCGAATGAGTAACGAAATTAGAAAATTAATTTTCATAACCTTTTAGTTCTTTAATTTTTGACTCACATTTCACGCAGAGAACCGCCGTTTTATTTTGAAATATGCATGATTTTTCAGGCGAAAGTTTAAAAAAAATACTGTCAATTGATCGTCAAAGTGTAAGTGGAAATTTGCTGAATGTTATGTTATTTTCTGATACAGAAGTTTTTTCGCTGTCACTCAATTTAATACGTATACAAATAAAATGTTATATTATACGAAAAAAAAAAACGAAAAATAACGAAATACAACCAGTAATATACGAATTCAATACACACAATATTTTATTGTACGTTTACAGATAAACTTTGAAAAAGTAGGAGTATTAGGTATGTTGAAGAAACCTTTGAACATTTGTCAGATAATGATATAACTGCAGCTTATCGGCTGGTTATAAATGTCCTGCAGTTCTAGAATTTATATGTAGATGACGTTTTGTAAATTCATAATTTTAAAAATAAATTGTTTATTACCTAATACAATAAATAAATAATACCTACAGACATTTTATTCTATTATGCTTATTTATAATGATAAATTATAATTAATAATACTTCTTACTTACTACAGTTATATGTGTATGCATACAACTATACAGGACTGTGCTAAGAGGCAATAAATGCCCTAGGGTACTGGAGGCACCAAAAATATATAGGGCACTAAATATAATGATAGTTAGCATGGTACTATGTATATGTAGTTGTAGTTATGCGATAAATTTAGCGTAAATGATTAACGATTAGAAATATGTAATCATGATTACTGATTACTTTGAAAAATGATTAAACGGTTAATAACTTATGTGATTTAATAAACTAATCGTCATCGATTACGTAATTAAATCGTAAACTAATCGACTACGCCCAGTTATAACAGTAGATGACAAGGAGGTAATTTGGGTAAAACAATAACTAAGAGTAAATTGTGATATACGAAAACACCCACGCATCCAAATACACAAACCTATGTACATGTGTGTGTGGGTGTGTGTATGTGTGTGTATGTGTGGGTGTGTGTATGTGTGTGTATGTGTAGGTGTGTGTATGTGTGTGTATGTGTGCGTGTGTGTGTGTAAGGCATTCGCGTGCATAAAATAATATGTTCGACGAAAACTCTGGAAATGGCAGTCACACCCGTGTCAAAGCGGATCGATCGTCCCATCCGTCCGCCACCGTCGACACCATATTCGTCGTCGTTGGGTGCGATACTCTCTGTATATTATATACGCGCACTTTGCCGTGGAACCGCCCACACGTTCACCACGACTATTGCTGGTTAAACTTAATCTCTTTGCCTCCGTTGTATGTCCCTCAGTGGCGCACCCAAGGGGGTGGACTCCGGGTCCGGACCCCCCTCTTGACCTGTGTAATAGTTTTAAATTTATTGATGAAAATCCAAATTCTGATACAACGTTCATATTTTTCTGTCAAAATTTCATAATGTAGTTTTTTAGACCCCCCCCCTTGAAAAAATCCTGGGTGCGATACTGATGTCCCTTAATACCAAACACACGCATACACGTGTGCCTCTCCCTAAAATTCGTATTTCGTTGAAGTCGTCAACTGAAAACCTAACTGAAGATAGATAGAGAGAAAAAGAGAGTTTGGAGATGGGATAAATATTATATACAATATGTTAACGTAACAATAGCTGTATGAATTTGACTTATAAACGCGACTGAATAACTAAAAATGTTGAAACCAAATGAGCATATCATCAATTACGTATTATGTCTTTCCAGATGTATAATTTAGCAACAAAATAAAACGTTTTAATTACGTATATAATATAAGTTATACTTTATCGTTCTCATAGGCGGTGGCTGGGGATGTGCAGCGCATGTTATGATATCCTCTGAACGTAAAAATAAAAGTTTTATTAATTCTAAAAACTCTGTTCACTGAAAAAAATTACAACGTTTTTAATCTGTTTGATATTTACAATAAATAATAGTATAGTATAAATCAAATTTAAGTAATGTGCAAAGTTTACTATACATTCAACCCAAACATCATTGATGATTTATTTTTATTGTCCAATAAAATTGGTTGAGTATTTTTAAGTTATAACGATTAAAACCGAACGAAAAATAAAAACGACTATATTTTAAATGACGAAACGGTAAAAGTTAACTTATTGTTTAGTTTAATTAAAATCTACCAAACTATAATTATATACGAAAAAAGCATTTTGTTTTAAATTGGGACGGTTTAAACCAATGCAGAGTGTCTTATTTTTATTGATTCGTTATTGTAACCATTTTGTAGGTCAATTTTCATTATTTGACCTTATGAAATAAACCTAAGAAAAATATATTTTTTTATTATGTTCGTTATTTGTTTCCTAAATGTAGATATTGGTAGAAATAACAGAATAACTAAAATATTTTTAGATTTCATCATTTTTAATTATTATCCAGTTTAAAAAAATAGTTAAACTATTTTATCATTAATTTTAAATTATATATTAAGTGTTGTATATCTACTGTATTCATTTTTTTTTTTTTTGTATATTTTGACAATCAATTATTAGAGTATTTATATTACATTGGCTATTTCAAAAATTTTACCTTTATTGATAAAAAGTAATTGAAACTTTATCAATAGTTTTCTATTGTGTAGGTACAACCGGTACGGGTAATAAGTAAGAGCATTAAACTACTGTAATAGTTTATTAATAGTGTAGTTATATTTTTTTCAGTTTAAATTAAATAAAAATAAAAGAAGATTCCATTTTTCGTAATTTATAATTATCTAATTTTGAATAAATTATACATATAGTTATCTATTTTTATTTTTATTAGTTATACATTTTTATTTTAATACTTAAGTGCAACATTTTTTTGTCTATTTAAAATTTTTTTAAATATTCTTTGATATTTTAGTGCATATTTTAATATTTTATATGCATATCATGATGTTTTATAGGGCATATTATTAAGCATATTTTAACACTTTATAGAGCATATTTTATAGGATTTTAGTACATTAAGTTCGCTCTTTACTAATTATGTTTGAAAGAAAAGTGTTATAAATTGTATATGAACTGACATTTAACTTAGAAACACAGATATATGAAAGACGAAGTAACAAAGATGTAAGAAGATTGCATAATGGCTATATATATTCTGCTATATTTGGAATAAGTTATTAGATTAGTTTGGGAACGCATGGAGAGCATATGAATGGTTAATTCAAAATAAATTAATCAATAAAATTGATAAAACAAGAAACTTTTGGACAACTCAAGCATGTTGACTGGACGTTGTTAGCAAAGATACAGCAAGAACAGACTAGAACGAATTGTTACAGACAGAGTATCAAAGATATATATTAAGAGAGCTTATGTTGACAGCGCTAGTTTTGAATATACCGTTAAGTTGAGGAACATAACCAACTATTGGCTTTTATTTTATAACAAAAAAAAATAGATTTAAATCTGTAGAATAATCATAAAAGTAAAATAAACAGAGATTCGTATTCTTGAATTTTTTATATTTATATTCATATTTTACTTTATTTATACTATCTAATAAGTAAGTTATTAGTTTTGTAGTGTTCATTAAAAAAAACTACAAATAAATAATATAAATTACATATAGTATATAAGCTGTATTCTACTGTAGTGATTATAGAAACGATTACATACAATTATAGTCTATAAAATAATTATAATTAATATTATTGTTATTATTCTTCGGTAATAATACGATGATATATTTTGAATAGTTATATAATTATTATGATTTTAGTTGAAATTTTATTTCAACAATGTTTTTGTCACGATAACTTATTGCATTTATTGTGCTACTATAGTTTGAAATTATAAGATTAGTTTAAAATGTTTTTACTACAAA
The DNA here is from genome assembly GCA_019022885.1 of Schlechtendalia chinensis. Taxonomy (NCBI): domain Eukaryota; kingdom Metazoa; phylum Arthropoda; class Insecta; order Hemiptera; family Aphididae; genus Schlechtendalia; species Schlechtendalia chinensis. The sequence continues at coordinate 13,263,674 of CM032339.1, read as the reverse complement.
ACTATTTTTCATTAACGTATAATAAATTCATGTAAACACTTTCTTTCGATTCTTTTATACATTTTATGTTTTCATAATAACTAATGTGCACTTATCACGTTGACCATTACCTTTAAGTATTTCAATACATTCACAAATATACAATCCATTTTCTAGATTTCATATAAATAACTATTTACTTTCAAAATAAAATCTTTACCTTCTATAACAAATTATGAATAAATAATTTCCTGAATTAATCATATTTTGCTGATTACAAATGAAGACAGTTTAAATTAGAGATATCGAATAATATATGGCATTATATTTAATTACAAAATAATTAAATATAGAACAATATGATATGTTTAATGTATAAATAGGCGTGTGTATGACTATACAAATATATGATCCACTCAAATGAACATAATATGAAATTATATTTAAATCATTTGATTTGTATAATTATTATTATTTTTAGCAAAATAAATAAATTTGATTGTTATTTCATATAAATATAATAATGTAATTTTTCGTTTTATTTATTTTTGTTTTAAATAATCATTAACACCCTTAGTATATATAGTATCTATATAATCAAATACTCAATGAAAAGATACTAGACGATAAACATATTTACCTAAAAGAACCAATACACTAATTAAACTAATTACATATATATCTAATTTGAACTAGATACACAAATAACTTTAATCTATTTCTCAATTAAAACATTGATATTTAATGTAACATTTAAACTACTAATGGTTAAAAATTTCAAAAAGTTGAAAATTATTAATTAAAATGTGCTAATTTAAATTAAATATACACAATATTAAATAAAAATATTTTTAAACGGTTTAAATATATATTTGTTAATTATAATTTGTAGTTAGATATTATTTGTTTTAAAAAAAAATAATACTAAGGAATAGACTAGACTTTTAGTTAATTATATATTAATAACGTAAATACATTACTAAAAAAAAACTACTATACATTTTGGACATTTTTTTTGATAAACAAACGCCTGTGTAGAATTAATTAAAGAATAATGTCAACAAAAGTTATAATATACATTTGTTTATAAGACTCGAAATGTTACAGGATTTAAACTTAATTATATATTGTGTAGGTAATATAAATGCAATATATTTCGAAATATAGTAAACCGTCGTTATTGTTTTTATGTGAGTTTAATATTTAAATTGAATATTAAAATGTATATTTACTAAAGTTAACACAATTATCTGTTTAGCACACATTAAACTATTATGGCAGTTAGGGAATAATATCTTGTTTAGTATTATACATATATTTAATATAAACGCATCACAACAATATTTATTAATGGTTTATCTATTAGATATGTCATATTTATAAGCGTTTTTAGACCTCTATAGTCGGGAAGGCAAATTTTAAAATTTTAGTTTTTACATACTAAAACTAACTAACTATAAACCTAGCATTAAGTACCCACCTAATATTTGTGACTTTTTTCTTATAGTATTACAATATTAGCATCTGTAATTTATGTAAATATGTGAACACAAAATTTACTAAAATCATAAAAAAATGTCACGTTGAATAAAACGCTGATACATGAATCAAAATCATTTAGGTTATTTGAAACTAAAATCAGGTACCTGATAAAAATGGGTAGGTACCCATTCAAATTGAATATGAAAGAAATAAAATTACTATTACTAAAAACTGATTTAAATTGAAAAATTAAATAATGTATAAGTGTAAAAATAACAAATAATAAAATCAAGTCATTAAAATGTTATTTTTACAATTTCATACGTCTATTTACTGGTTTTAGTATTTTAAAAGTTTCAATTACATCATCAGTATTAGTAATATAAGACTGAAAATACACACTTACTTTTAAAACTAAAGTTAGAATAAGATTTAGTATAAACATTACAAATATTAACTCAAACGTTTTCATTTGATGCCTAATACTTTTATCTTTATAAATGCTTTTTATTTTTGTTTTATCAGAAATTCGTTAATAGCAATTAATAATGTGTTGTAATTTTCTTTAATAGCACTAAGTGTTTCAGCACGGTAGGTCCATCGTGTTGCTGATACTGACTTTAAGGTCTTAAGTATTATGTTTATAGTATTAGCAATTTTTTCTAAAATACTGTGTCTAGTACAACTGCCTTTAATGAAAAATTAAATTAACTGAATATTATTAAAATATATCCTTCCGCCAAGTCGCTGGGGAGGCAGCTACCCATCCTACCACCCCCGTAGACACGCAAATGGTCGTATGTTTTCGACGACTGTATTTTTACTCATGTTAAATAATTGATCTACTCATTTAAACAGTGCTTTAAAAATTAGTACAAAGTATAATCCATTAGAATTTCTTTTAAAACCTACTCTCGTTTAAAACAAAACAAAATAAAATATTATTTGTTCCATAAAACATATTGAAATTCGATAACATTATAAAATTTGATATTTTTTCACGGATAAGAGACGACAGATGTGAATATAAAGAAACACGTATTTTGTGTAATAGCAAATATTAATTTATATATATTTATGTATTAGTTATATTATATGGTAGTTATAATATAACGATTAGCAAAGATAAAATTGTAATCGAACTTATAATATAATGTACGAGACAAAATGAACGAAACGAAATATTATTTAGTTGCACACGCGTTATGGTGTGTTCATTTGACATATAAATGAGTTATAGATAAAACTATAACGGACAATTGTCAGGTTATTATATTATCTTCTCATAACATTACGTTCAAAACTTGTGAACGTGTAAAAAAACCGCCTGCGTACCCAAATACACGTATCCATGCACGACCACAGTACAATACATGCACAGTCGAGATTTCACTGAAGTGTACGCAAACGTTAAATAGTAATACAATAACAAAAAGAAGACAATAACGAATAAATAAATAAATGAATATTATTGACGATAATAGTTTAGATGTCCTTTGATTGACTCATGTACACAATGACATAACATTGTACTAAAAAAAAAAAAATCATAACAACTCGAGCATCGGAAAACTCCGACTGTAATCTTTAGACAGCGTATAGCGTATAAAGTGGCGTTCTTGCCGTTCTGCGACAAATACGCGTGAGGGAGCGTCTACGCCCGGGCTTGGCCCAACGCGCTCGTGGCCGTTTTAAAATCAATACCACCGCCAAGAATCCGCCGTATTTAAAGTTTCGTGTTCCCGCTGCACTGCAGTACCATTCTGAGGCGCTAATATTTTGTGGAAGAAAAGAAAACAAAATGCCGAAAATTCCTATTGCCTACAACGGTTCAACAGCAAAATTTCGCGATGAACAAAACGTGATTATGAGTTATTTCGATACAAAATAGAATTTTCATCAACTACGATGTCAGGTTTAACACAAATTAATACGCATAACAATTAAATAATGTTTGATAGACGTGGAGGATAGGATATCTGGAATTACTGTGTACTCATTGTTACTTCGAATATGTAAAACAAAATGGACTGTATAAAAAGAACGTTCTTAAATTGAAATTTTTGTATATTATAAAACTCCAATCACGATACAAGGTTAGGTATGAAAAATGTTCTATTCAAAAATAAATAATTAGGACACAACTTAATTAACTGGCCAGTATAGGGGCTTTAAACAAACTAGATATATATATATATATATAAAATATAATAACATAAAATAAACCGTTTTCGACGACGATGGCATTCGAACGGCGGTAGTTATTCCAATAGTGACTGCCGGCGGAGTTGATAGTGACAACGGTGGTGCAAAAAGATAAACGGTGACCGACGATGGTAACAATAACGCACAAAAAAACCAAACGGTAACGGTAACAATAGGTAATAAAAATGTATATTACATTATATATATTAAGTGTATATCCGAAGACGACTCGCCGACGACAGACAGAATAAACGATAAACAACGGTAATGACGGTAATTAATAATATTGGGTGCATCGGTCAACGCTCCGCTAGTATGGCAGCAATACGCCCAAACACTCATAATATGTGAAATGAACAGTCATCTCCACGTGCACTCATGTGCGCGGTATAAAGTTTACAATAGCACGACCATTCCAACTATTTGTATGCCATTCCAACCTCACTCCCTCGCGCCGATTCATGTCAAATACAAAAATGATCAAGCATGCGGCAAATTCTTTTTTTTCTTCTTAAATACCTACAGAGAGTGCAGTCTGTATAATTCTTAAGTAAAATAAAAATTATGTTGTAAACGTTTTTTCAAAGAAAACAATTTAAATATATTTCAAAATTGTGAAGAATATGATTTAAAGATTATCCAATTTTAAAGAATTATATCGATTATATGTGGTAACCATATAAATAAATAATTAAATTAAATTACTCCTAGGTAATTTTATGATATTAATTATTGTTGTTATTATTATTATTATTATTATTATTACTATTATTGGGTAATTAATTTATTATCTCAAACATATATCTAAATTAATTATTAATAATATACAATAATGGTACGAACCCAGATTTTTTTAATCGAACCGAATCCGAACCAAACTTATTCAAATTATAAAGAACCCGAACCGAAGTGAAATTACAATTTTTATTTGAACCGAACCGAACTTCATAAGAAATACAAATAATTTAAGTTAATTAAAAACATCTAAGTACTCGTTCGATTAGAAAGTTAGTTAACTTTAATGATTAATTATTAATTCATAAAATAAATAATATAGATATTTAGTATTTAACACAAAATTGTTTTGAGTTACAACAAAATATTGGTAACCGGAGGATAATGATATTATCAGATATACATTTATATAATGTGAATAACCCAGGAATCCTGTTTTTGTTTATAATGAATGATTATACAACTTTTATATGTACTAATATGGATCAAGATGTTAAAATAAATACAATGCAAATTAATATTTAAATAACATTTTAGTTTGATGTCTGAGGAACATGAATAACTTGTGTGAATAACTTTTAGTAATTGTAAAACATCACGAATGAATTTTTAATGAATAAGTATTCTATGACTTTTTCTATGACTACTGTTATAACTACAGCCGTAATAACAAATTATGATGCTCTGTAACCAATTTGCCAAATACTAAAATATAATCAATAATATATAATAGTATAAAACAAAAATATACATTTTTAGATCCTAATTTTTCAAATATTTATATGCATAATGTATATTTTCCTCGTAGATCACTTTCAATACCGAAAACCAATCAGGCTAATCGATAATAATATCGCTTTTTATTTAGAAGCAATTGATTTGTAAATAGTTATTAATATATCATATTATTATATTATATTGATAAACGATAGCTAACATGGAAAAATTACTATCCATCCTAAAAAATGAACAAACTGAATTTTATATATTTAAAAACTTTTCGATTTTTCTTTATTATTGTTTTTCAATAAATTTGGTACGAATTTCATTTTTTTTCATTCGATGCTCGAACCTGCTTATTTTATGTTTAGTTCAGTTTATATAATTCCAATTATGAGTTCGGTTTAGTTCAAAAATTAAACAGTTCGTAGTATAACTATATATATAGTGTATAGTGTATATATATAAGTATATTTATCTAGTATACTCTATATTATTTTATTTTTTAATACTTATTGGCTTTATTTTGTGCATACATTTTTTTTTAAATTTATATATAAAATAAAGCCAATGAGTATTACAAAATAAAATAATATAGTATAAAATGTATTAATTTAATAAAAGTCATCATTAGGTATAAAGTCAGAAAGAAAATACAACAGCAAAAGTAAAAAAATTATTTTTAGATTTTTTTTTTACTTTTGTTGTAATTTTTTTTCGCTTTATACATGGGGATGATCTTTAGTCGAAAATGGATGTTAATAAAAAAATTGTATATAACAACTATATATTTCTTAATTGTTTAATATTCATTAGCTATATTTTATATCATTTTATTATTATTATTATTATTTATTAATAACAAGTATTAGTTTATAGTTTTTTATTTTTTTTATTTTATTATAAAATATATATTGTGATTTGATTACTATTGTACTTTACATTTTTACAAAATATCAGATAAAACATCAATTTTCAGAACAGATGAGAGGTCCAATCACGTATGTTGTAGTCGTTAATTTTTGTTTTTATAACAGTTTTATATATATATATATATATATTGAATATTTATGATTTAAACCATAGCAAATTATATTTATAATTAAATGAAAAAGTTTAAAATCAAAGACTTAGGAGTAACAACCCATATTAAAAAATATGGTGTAAATTTATAGATTTGAATGTTCTAAAATCGTTAATATCTTTATAGTTTTATATTCACAGAAAAAGCTTAAAAAAACGTCTTATAATCAAAAAATAATCTAAAATATAATATGCAAATCCCACACTAAATAGTAAATTCGAATATTATAATTTGTACGTTTAAACGTGAAAAACAAAACGAAAGGTCCTATTTCAAAAATTTATAATATGTTATTATAAATAATGGTTCAAATTTTTGTTTACACAATTTAATATTCTCTAACAAAAAATCCATTCATCATAAATAGTAGCGTACTATTATAATTTATAATTTTTATTTATATTTAATTTATAATTATAATTTTACACAAACTGTTTGTTAATATGAGGAAAAATCAGAAAACTACAAGAATAAAAAATATGTGAAAAAAAACGAAATAAAAATATATTTTAGTGTTTTCTTTTTCGTCGTTTTTTTAATAAATACTTGTCGAGAATTTTCACACGCCATAGTGCAATTATTACGAGTATGTAGTATAATGTCATGGACGTACACGAGACGAATTCTTCGTCTGAATACCAATAAATCTAATACAGCGAAAGCGCGTTTCTCCAAAACATTATCGCCTTCGGAGTTGAAGTGACTTATAAATGCGTTAGCGTGGTGATATGAAAAAGATATTATGAGGAGGCCACCGGAACCTTTTCGTTTCAACCAGATCCCCGTAATGTATACCGCATAAAATTATTATTGAATAGTATTTTATATAATAATGTTGTATAGCGAGTAATGATACAGATAACACGTGAATATAAAATAAATACCAGCACATAATGTTTATGAGTATCTACCAACGTCCGTTTCCTTAACGGTGACCACATGTACAATAAGTTTTAATAATATATTTTTGGAAATTTTTATTAAAATAATTTGCTTTCGATATCATTTGTCTTCTTATAACATTATAATATCAATATGTTGATTGAAACACGACATTGAAATTTATCAATTTATTAATTCCATGTATGAATAATATTATCTAAAATATTAATATTAATATTAATATTAATATTACCTTATCACCAGTCTGTATAACCGTTCACAAATTACCGAATTACTACTGTCGACTAATCGTCATTTGAACACTAAGGGTCGTTCCACACTACACGGTTTTGACCGTACAGCAAAAAACCGGATGGCATAAATCGGATCATTGGCTCTTCACATATTATACAGTTTTGACCGTACGGTAATACACGGTTCCCATGCTTAGTATACTTTTGTACAGGTTTAGTTTTATAAGAACACTCGAGTCTCGTTTTGTTATCATGAACCATAAATAAATTATTGCACTATGGTTATACAATCGTCGCCGCAAAAGACAACAGAAAAATCGTATTTTTCGGGTATATCCTATTAATGCTAGGGGAGAGGAAGTGGGATTATTTTATCCTATCTTCGTAGGAATCTAAAAATTTGTCCCACAACACTGGTCTCTCTTGCACGAGGGTAATTAAAAATTCGACATCGAATTCTGCCATTATTTAAACAATATATTACTGTTGTTATTTTAATAAATCTAATGTTTAAGTTAATATCGTGCCTTGAAGTGACTGATCGAATTCTGTCGTACGAATAAAATCGTATAATGTGAAAACGTGTATTCGGTCACGTATGCCACTAAGCTTATCACGCCGTCCAGCTGCGGTATACTGTAGTGACAGTAGACGGTTGCTGCACGGCACGGCGACGGTATTTTGCTGTGACCGTATAATATGAGTGCGTATATGTTCTTCTTCGCGCCTCTAAAATAATATTGCCGTCTGGTTTTTTGCCGTACAGTTAAAACCGTATAGTGTGAAATGGCCCTTAGAGCATATACGCTTAATATTTTTAATACTTTTTTGTATACATATTAATTACGGAACCAATACTTAGGTTAGGTTAGGTTTGAAAAATATGTATCTTAAATTTTAATCATTACACCCCTAACAATACTTTAATATTTTATTCATAAAAACTACTTTAATTTGAAATTAAATTTATTATTAATTAGTTATTCAACATTCATCATAAATTAAAATAATAATAACAATTTGACATTTAATATGAACTTTAGATAAGATAATGGAGTTTTATAGATCAATTATGTATATATGTATATATATGTTTCACCGCAGGCTTGAAATTACCAAGTTCATGAATTGAAAAAATGTTGGCCAGTTCATGATAATTGAGCAATCAATTTTAAATTATTATAATTAATAGGTAATATTAAATTCCAACAAAAATATATTTAGTAAAAACAATATATTTTATACAATATACCACAATGAAATTTGCGATTTAATATTACATTATCGTAAATCATGATGTGTACACGGATGGTCATTTCTAAATTGACGTAATTAGTGTTTCGTTCTAGTGTAGGAAATAATTTTTGCATATTTACTATAGTAAATTTAATGATTTTTACTAATAAATCAATAGAATAATATTTTTAATATTTTATATCTATACAAATTATACACAGAAATCATTTGTTTAAAGTGCTAGACATGATCACTATTGCTTTTAAGGCATAATTATGTCGGAATTATTATTATAATAATCATAATTCAACGGAATTCTGACGTTTTTAGTAAATCACTCTGTATAACATGTATGCAGTTGTCTTGTTGCCAATGTATATATAATGGGGGGCATTTATAATCCATTTCATGAAATGAGCATATTTTTACCCTTTTTATAAATTGTGCTATTTCACATCTGGTGCGTAACATTTACATTTTACTATAAACATTCCTTCTATGATAAATAAATGGTGATAAGAATGAGCAATTCTTGCTTCAAAAAATAATCAAGTGAATATTAGAAATTTAAAAATAGATCTAAATTCTACTCTTAAATCAATTACGAGTAAACAAATCCATAGATACATTTTATATTTAGAATGAAATATTGTAAATGAGAAGTCTTATTATAATATATATATATACATATATATATATATATATATATTTTATATTATTTGAAAATTACTATTGTAATTATAGATTTGAGATCTAATTTATTATCGAAATGATATGATGAAATAGTGTCAGTACATTTTGAAAAAAAAAATATACATATAAAGATTTTTAAGCTTCTTGAAAAAAGACGAAATAAATGCAAAAGTAGATAATATCAGATTAAGTAGAGAAAGGATGAAAATTGAAGAAGCTTAATAGGAGCAATATACACACAATCTAAGTATTAACCAAGTTTTATGTGTTATCTTTTGGATAAAAAAAAATTTTTTTATGGAAATTCTTTGTTGTAACATTAAATATTATAAAATATACATAAAATCTATCGATTATTTTTATAGATGGAAAATGTCACATTATTTTACATAAAGTACAGATATTATGGAATGTAATACGTTTATTTAAAATAGACACATTTTATTAAACGTTTGGAAATTTCTTATTGTCGTAAATTGTATAATTCGTAATATTAATTATTATATATTAAAGGGTGGAAAATGGAAACAGAAATTAAAATCTCAAATGGAATTGTGTGTGTATGTGTGTGTGTGTATGCATGTGCGTGTGTGTGTGTGTGCGTGTGTGTGTGCGTGTGTGTGTGTGTGTGTGTGTGTGTGAAAATGATAAAAATGACTGACTATTGGTATTTGTTTGATGATATTCGTTTTTGTTTTCGTACGCCGTATGGGTGTAAATCATCACATAAAATTTTTGAATTGAAACAATGTTAATCAATAGAGTTTTCAGAACTGTTAAGTAAACAATAAAAGCTATTAAAATAAAGAAATGTAACATATATATAAGTATACAAACGGTAAAGTAAAACAATTCGATTGTTTATCTTGAGCGTTAGAAAAATATTTAATCCAAAAGTTATTGTAACACTTTGAGAAGTCGTCTGCGAAAAATACAAATTCTCAAACGTCACGACCATATATAATGAATTTTTATTTTTATTTTTGTATTTTTACTTACAACTGTAATTCAATAATTAAATTTTAAATCCTGTTTTCATCACTTGTGGAGTTTTTGACGACTGTCAAAACTAATTAGAATATTATAACAATGAAAATATTATCCGATTTCAATAAAATAGTAAATGTACTCAATAGGTAGACATCAATTCGGTCCAAAACATAAAAACCATTTTCGAAATTTTTAAACATTATTTAAAAATACATTGTGATATAATATTATTTTGAGCGTGGTCATATTTGCATTACTGGTATGATCACAAAATCGGTGAGACGAGTCTGATACCGGAAAACATGAAAAGACATATAACCGTCGAATGTACAATAACACGGAGGATATAAAAAATTCACATGAAGTAAATAGTTATTGAATAATATTAGAAAACTAACGTAATGGGTACATGATACGTTTAAGGACTAAACGATTGTATGTGTACACGGTGTCGGCGTTTCAACCGAGCCCAACTGCGCGCGTGGTGCGTAATATTATTACGTTGCTAAATATTAATAAATAATAATATTGTTTCGCCTCACGGTAAAAAAAGGCTGTTGGAGGAGTGACGACGAGACGGTTGAAAGTGTTCGGTAACGACGAACTGGCGACGTGGAGGAAGAATGTAATTCGACAAAGACGCGATAACAGAAAGTGTAAAGGGCGTTCGCATGCATAAAATAATATCTCGTCGGCGAAAACGACAGTCGCGCACCCGGGTCAAAGCTATTCGATCGATCGCCCCACCACACGCGTCCGTTAAAGAGTCCCTATCCCTCTTCCATCGGCGAAGTCAGTCGTTCCGTCGTCGTCGGTTGTGGAGGTGGTAGTGGTGGTGGTGGTGGTGGTGGTGGTGGTGGTGGTAGTGGTTTTTGGGTGTGCTTTCTGCAGTGTGCGCGCTGTCGTAAGCTCTGCCGTGAAATCGTCCGGACACGACTTCAAACGTGGCCGAACCGAAATTCTTCGTCAGCCGTCGTCAATCCGCCGCACGCACCGCGCATCTCTACAAACGTGACAGACAAAAACCTCTTATCGCGTTGTCATCGGACGAGGACATATTATGAAGTATAAAAAACAGAAAACTAGAACGCGAACGCGATTATAAATATATAATACAAAAATAATACACAATTCGTTAATTGGGCAAAAATCAATATTTATAAGCCATATTTCACGTTGGTTTTCAATTTAAATTCGTACAAGTATAAGCAATTAGTGCCAAATTAAAAAAAAAAATATATGCATGATAAACAAAATTCGTTATAACGTGTTTACTTAAAAACAATTCAAGTTATAAAATATTACAATAGAAAATTTACTTTTAAATATTACACCGTCGTAAATCGCGATGTAACATTTCTTAATGTGAACACTGCACTAGTATATTGATTGCCATTTCGTACAATGGCGTATAATTTTTGTATATTCATATTTCCATGGGATGATATACTTTCTACACCAGCAGTTCTTAAACTGTAATCCACGGTCCCCTGAGGGTCCGTGATACTCGTGTTGGGGTCCGCGGCGGCTCTATCGGTATTTACTGTTTGAACACATAACTTACGTGACACGTGTGCATTAATGCAATTGTTGGGTAAATTTGAAATTGTATTTTTTTCGTGTAGCTTATCTTATCTGTTTTACACCGGCGACGAGATATAATGGAATTCGATACAATTAGGTACTTACGCTTAATTATTTTATTATTAGTATTCATTTATCAGTTTGTCTTGTTCATACGAAATATACAACACTTTTGTATATATACACACATTTTCTGTACAGCACAATCGTATATTTACTAACACTAAGTACAGTTGATCGATCGTACTCAATTAGTTGTATACTTATGTAATTTACGATTATTACGTGATATTTTTTCAAATCATCTTAAAGAAATATTATTTAAAATGGATCGCTGGCTAAAATAAAAAAGGAAGAATTTTGACGTAAACAATGAGAAGACACTGTGTGAAAAAGCCTCCTCCGCCCTTGTTTATATCTATATAAATAAAAACCAATTATCCCACGTATGAGACATCATCCCTTGAGAACGGCTCGACCAATTTGGCCGAATTTTTTTTTTTTTAATTTTTATTGTTAAGTAAAGTTTGTATGAAAGAAAATTTTTAGAAAATCCACCAGAAAAGTCGGACATTGGTTACAGTTTTGTTACGTGTGGTAGTACTTTTGTTAAATAATGGTTTAAAAGAAATAATTTCGAATAATATTGAATTAGAGTTTATTTATTTATTTTTATAATCATTAGTTATTATTATTTTTATATTATTATATTATTATTATTAGATCATGGGAACATATCTAAAATCATAAAATTCATTAATTTGGTGTATTTCAAACATTTCAATTCGTAGTTTATTTCTTTGGAAAAAATGCCACCAGTGAGGCATCGAAAAATCAATCGGCGTACGCACAAAGCAAGCCAAGTCAAAGAGACTAACGAAGAGCAAAGACAGCGTTTGGAGACAAATCGATTAAGAATTTCTCAAGCGCGATTCATTATAACTCCGCAACAACAGATACAGACGTGTCGACTCACAAAGTTGGAGCTTATACACAACATATTCTGGAACGTCAGCAAAACAAACGGCTAAACGTGACAATTCGAAATGAACGTTTGGCGTTTAAATATCAAATGATTATCAAAACAATGAATTCCGATTTATTTTATTATACGTATAAGTATAGATTCGCAAATTTCACGAAATGGTTCACCAAAAGAACAAACAATATTAATTCCTGATATAAACAAAACTATCCGCAATGTTATCTTTCAAGAAATTTTTAGTGATTAAAGAAAAAATTAACGCTGGGTATCTCGATGTGGTTTATAATGAGGTTTTAGAATAGCCATTTCTAAATATTATTAGTCGGTTAAGGAAAACATGTATTTAAAAACTAAAAATAAAACTCTAATTCAATTTTATTCAATACTATTTAGTCCTTTAAATTTTTATAAAATATTATTTAATAAAAGTGTTACCGTTCACACGAGTAATTCAATTTGAAATATTTTACGTAACAAAACTGCACACGGGTGAATCCGGGTAATACAGCTATATTATATATTAACTGTTTATTATTTATTTATTTATGATATCTAACAATAGCAAATCATTGCTGGGTCAACTAGTTAAGAATAAGTTTCAAAACCGAATAGAAAACATAGATACCGAACTATGATTAAAACTTTCTAGTATTGAGTCCGATGTTCAAAAACTGATGTCTGAAATGCAACACCATCCTTCACATTAATTAAATAAAAATTAAATTTTAAGAATATTAAAATTAAAATATTTAATTTTTATGGATAATTAAGTGTAATCAAATAATTATAAACATGTATGTTTTTATCTACCTATTTATGTGATTTCTAATATAAAATAAGTATTATAATATTGATTATGATAACATGAAATATTTTGTAAAAAAAATAGGTATTCGAAAGAAAATTGGTAAGGAGAGTTCGCGATTTCTAAAAATCTTTCATCGGGGATTCGTGTTCTACAAAAGTTCAAGAATCGCTGTTCTACGTCATCCTACACTCCTACACATCAACTAAATTTTTAATTTATCTAATTTAATGAATGAAATTAAATTTAGACAATAAAGCTATAATGTTTATAATTAAATTGTATTCAATTTTCTTAATTTTTTTTTAAGAAAATATTGATAAGTATACTTTTCGAGCCCCCCTTCTTTCGTAATGATGCCATTCGTTTTTCATAATTTTTAAACATATTTTTTAATTGAGAATTTTCTCCGTATCTAATTCAAATGTTTAAAACGCGTGTTCATCATTTCGGCATAATGATGATGAACGTTATAGATATGATAAGTTTTTAATTGATAACTTAACGATAAGTGAAATGTATATAAAATACATTAGAATTCTAGGCGTGTGCTCATTCCACTTTCATATTTTCACACTTTTAGTATAACACTTTGTATATGTACGGGTTACGTATTAGCGAGCAGCATTTATCGTAGACCATTTCATATGAAATATTTTTACCAACTTCATATAATAACCAAATGACTTACACCATAATTCATGAACTGGGCTATATCACGTTATATATATATATATATAGTATTTAAAACATAATAAAAAAAAAACAAAAAAATTATAACCAGTAATCTTCTTCATTTCACGATTGTATCGATGACAATAATATCAACATTGACGAAATGGCGTAATAATGTCGTTGTTTTATTTATGTCAGTACCGGACATTTATTAAAGAGTACACTATAGGTACTATTATCGTGAATCACACCATTTCATTGAGCCAAAACATTTTATAAGAAAAACTCTCATAACTCGTGTAATAGTCGGATTTAGATCATTTTTTAGATTCTAAATGAAGCGATTTTTATACACGGACTTAGTTATTCATAATTATTAGACGCAAAATAAGCATTTTATTATTTTCTTTATAATAATAATTATTATTGTTATTATTATTATTATTTTTTTTTTTTTATTATTATTGTTGTTGTTGCTGTTATTTGTTTTTCCGGAAGTTTTGTTCATATATTAAGACATTTTGCAGGTCACTCGTTATTCATTCTGAAAAAAGGAGTGTGCACGCCGGATTTCTATAATTTTATATTTAATTTATTTAATTTTCTTCTCCCGTTTATACTTTTTAAAATAATGATCATAATAAAAATAAGGGTCAGCCGTGGACAAAAAATTTATCTTTCTCAAGTCCATCTTTTATGCTATGCGTAAGGTTTATTATCTACTGTGGCCACTGTAACTCCTACTTATCATACAGATACAAAAACACACACACACACACACACACACACACACACACACACACACACACACACACACACACACACACACACACACACACACACACACACACACACACACACACACACACACACACACACACACACCACACACATATATATGCATATGTATACATATATATATATATACATTTTATTTCGTGTCTATTCATAAAAAAATAACATCATTTGTATTTTTTTCCCCCGTGTTTCAAAGGTTGTTGGTGTTCAGAAGACGAGGAGCGTCTGGTTAGAGATCTTTTCAGAGGCTACAACAAACTGATCAGGCCAGTCCAGAATATGACAGAAAAAGTTAATGTACAGTTTGGTTTAGCGTTTGTACAACTCATTAACGTGGTAAGTTACGTTTTATTTATATTATCAGATATGACTGTACAAATCTGACAAAAAATAAGCAAATAAACGTGCTTGGGGAAAAATATAGTAGTAAAGCAAATGACTAAGTAAACCATTGGACGTTTGAAAATAAAAACTAAATACAATGTAAAAATACATAAAGAATATATTCACTGTTACTTAAAATTAATAGTATACAAAAGTTCAAAGGTTTTGTATTTCAAAATATATTAAATAAAATTTTTGTATTTTGGTTTTGTGATTAGTATTTACATTCGATAAATGGGAATTAAAATTAACGATGCTAATGATTGTACAACATACATACAAACACATTTTAATTATCTTTAGCAACTTTTTTTTTGTTTTTTTGTTAATATTTCAAAATAATTAAATGTTTACAAACATATCTATTATTTGTACAGATTACTAAATATTCACTGAAAAAAAAAGATACTATAAAAAATGTAACTAAATATATATAATGTATTCTATTTTTTGTAATTCATATTTGAAAAAAATCTATACATAATATGAGCACGTAAGTTAACTAAACTGTAGTTAATTGAACATTTTAACTGAATATACTAAATAAGTAAAACGTATTTTATAAAATAATAATTACCTATTAAATGCTTAAATATTATGATTTTATTTGTTTCAGAACGAAAAAAGTCAAATAATGAAATCCAACGTTTGGTTGAGACTTGTAAGTACACAATAACTCAATACTTATTTCCAGTTGGAAATAGGAAAATAAAAAAAATTAAGAAGAATAATCGTTTTCCATTTTTCTTTTATGTTTGACTTACTGCCTTTGTATACTGATTAAATAACAAATGCTGTTTAAAATAATCAAGAATTCGTGAAAATTTTACTCAGTGGGTTTCGATATTAATATTTGCTCAACATCAAACCGTTCTTTTATTATTTTCTTCATTTAATCAACTTAATTAGCGTCATTCTGTTTCAAATTTTGCTTTTCATTGCAGATCCTTTTGAAAATATTTATTCCATTTTAATTGATAAATTTTAATTTATTAAATATTTATTTTGAATGCTTTTAACTTTACAACATGCCGCTTTTTGTTAAAATGAATAAAAAAAAAATACAACAACGGCAATAATAGTACCATCTTTATAATAATTAGTTTCTTTCTTCCTATTCTGTGATTTATATTTCGTCGAAAACCCTCTGAATATAAATCATGTACAAAAATTAAATATGTAAGTATTTTCTTTTTAACGTTTTTTTGCTTGTAGTATTGTAATATACATTAATTTTACACATGTTATAAAATAAACTTTTTTTTAAACTATTTACTATAAATATTCTAGAGTGAAAATACAAATAGATATATTAATTAAAAAGATGGATCGATGAGTGTATATTGAGTAATAATGCATACTTTTTAGTAAATGTCTATTTTTATTCAGTTTTAAAATAGTTAATCACTATATATAAGATTCTAAGTATAGGTACTTTGTTCAATCAGATTTAAAAAATATATAATAATGTAAAAAAATGATAATTTATGATACATAATTTTATTGGTTTGTTAATGTGACACAGTCTGTATAGAATGACCGCTGCCCTTAAGTGTTTCTTTTATTAAATATTTAAATAAATTCTCTACAAATGAAAGCAAACCGTATAATAATATTTAATTAGTATTTGATTTTGTCTTTTTTATAAAAATATTCTATTATGGGAAGCAAACGTTAAAGTTCCATACAGTTGTGTTGGTATGGTATATATTAAGTATTCACGATAATCAATAGTAAAAACAAATTAAAATAGAAAAAAGAAGAAAAAAAAACGAATGAAATATTGAATTAAAAAAGATAAGAAAAATAATAAGGGTGTTGAAACAAGTAGAAAAAGACGATGCTGGCCAAATATCAAAAGTTTAATTACAAATCACGATAAGGAAATACCATGTAATATGATTATCATAAATATTATATTACTCACTTAGAAAACTATAACATACATTTTTTAGATTCAAAATAATATCAGTTATTATATTAAATTAATTTCAAATATTGTTTTAAGACATTTATTTCTTGTGACTTATTCTAGGTCATTTTGGCTCATTATGAACCCCATGATGTCTCATATGTGATGCAATCGCTTCTTTATTCTGTATTCCTAAGATTTTTTAGACTTCCTTAACCCGGTTTTCCCATTGTTGTCCTAAGTCTTCCCCTTCGTCGCACTTTATTTGGTTATATGAATAAGTTGACCATCTACTTTCGACACTTCTCAGACCAACTTATTCTTTGGCTTTATGCCCACTATATTGTTCATTGAATAAAGTAATCCGTTCTATGTGTGATCATATTTCATAGCCAATTTTTTCATTTCTCTTAGAACCGAAAATTGTTTCTTAAAATTTTCATCTAGAACACCATTAGTTTATTTTCGTCAGATTTAGTAGACGTCCATTATCCACGCGCATGTAGTGTTATCGGTCGAATAAAGTATTTCTTTTTCAGCCTGTTAAGTATTATTGATTGTTAAGTCAATTTTTTTATAATATGTAATAATAATATATCATTTGTTGTTACACATTTCAATAAATATTCATTAAACGTTATTTTTAGGCTTGACGAACAACATATTTTTTCTTAAAAAATATTTAAATACATGATTTTATATAATCAATATATATTTAAATTAAAAATGACATAATACTTCTATTAACTCTATCAACGAAGTTTTTAGTATGTATAAGATCCCGTACCGCTAATGTGGTACATCGTAAAAACAATGATTGTGGATTTTAATGCGCAGTCGAGTGAATTTTTATGGAATATAATTTGATTAAATGCATTCCGCCTTATACTAAATAATTCTCCATTATGTACTCGTCATGAAGGTGAAACCATATGTGTCTTCACTCGTATTATCATAGACTGTCCTTCTCTCGCGACCTTACGCTGTAGATTTTTCCATTTTTGCCATAATAATAATTTCTCGATAATAAATCCGTTAAATATATTAAACAGCAAATCTCCTCCAGTAATTAACGAAACACTTAAATTTATTAATACTTCTGAATTATCAGTATAGTTTATCTCGCTGTAACTTGCATATTTTTGGTTGTATTGCATTTTTTGTTTTCTATTTTATGCATTTTTTCTTTATTTTATGTACCCGTAATTTCTAATTTGTAATTGTTGAGCTATTATAATTTCAATATTTGTAGCTCAAAAAAAAAAAAATAATTCGATTATCTTGTGGTCTCGTTATATATTTAAAGCGTAAGATATTAAATATGACATAATAAATATAATACAAATAATAATAATATCTGTTTTACACAACCACTTTGTATATATTTTTCCAAAAAAAAAGTTTCTAAATTTCTAAAATAAAAAGTTATACAGAAACTGGGTTTGAAATTGTCAGTATACATATTTCACTTTAATAATCTAACTATATAATAATAATCTAACTATACTGTTGACCAGTTCTTTTTAATTCTAAATTTTAATGTGTATAATAATTAACTAACCTTGCAGTATTAAACTGATTAATTATTATGTACACGTAAATGTTTCAAAACTTTTGTTACATTTTATAAAATAAATATTAAATACATTGTCTCAAACTCTGTATCAGTTTTCTAGGATTTTTAGAGATGTAAAAACAAGTAATTAGTTTACAGTTCACCAAATATTATAATATAATTACTAAAACAAAAAACAAAAACAAAAAATGTGTATTAGTAATTTTAAATATTCATATTTTTTAAATTTAAAGTTTATTGAATTCATAAATTACGACTATTATTTTGGTTCCTTTGACCATAGTACAGTAGTATTTGTTCCCAATATTCTATAATTTCTAATCTACATTTTAAATAGTAATAAATAACAATATTGTTTTAATATTCAATATATTTTCTTATTGACATTTTTAGAAAAATATTCTTCATTATAATATAAAGTTAAACATAAAGATTATCATAAAAAATAAAACAAAATCGATTAAAATAACCACGATCAAAAATAGTATACAAATATAATATCTTGATATAAAAAAAATGTATATATATTGTTTAGATAATTAAAATTAAAATTCGTTAAAATATCGTACTCTCATAATTATTATACATACGAGCAAGGCCGTATTTGAGGGGAGGGGTCAAAACCCTCTCCCCCACCCCGAATCTTTTTAATAGTTATAATTAATTAAATTTATTAATCTTAATTTTTAATGTGGAGACACTATTTACACGCCACATGTTAATCCGCATTTAGACACAATAATTGTACGACGTGCATTAATAGTTTAACAAAATGTATTCGTCCTACTTATTTCAACTACATTCCTAATTAAAACACATTGCAGTATGATTATTCGCGTTATTCCCGGCCGCTTAAAGAATTTGAATCCGCAAAGGTCTCCCGAACATAATATCATTATTTAGCTAAACAGTTTATTCTAATACATAGAAAACTATTGTATTTTATTATTAACAGATATACTTGCTCGCGTTATTTTAGGTATGGATGGACTACCAATTACAATGGGACGAGGCAGACTACGGCGGTATACAGGTGCTCAGGTTACCACCGGACAAAGTGTGGAAGCCGGATATAGTGTTGTTTAACAAGTAATTAAAAGTTGTTTTGACATACATGCAGCAGGTATGAGCGAATTTGCAATGGCAATTAAAAGAATTAATTTTTATCCGAAAGTTTTGAAATAAATTATGAGTACCAGCGCAAGAGAACAGATGAGTTTTGTATTTTTACAGTACTGAACTCTAATTCAAAACCAATTTATGTTTGCAATCTTGAATAAAAATAATAAATATAATAATAAATAACTTTTATGATATAAATCATATGTAATATATAATAAATATATTGAATCGTTTAAGTCAGTGGGGTATGTTTTCTAAGATCGTATTTATAACAATGTTATCTGTTTTTTGTAGTGCCGATGGAAATTATGAGGTTCGTTATAAATCAAATGTGCTCATCCGACCAAATGGCGAACTCCTATGGATACCACCAGCAATTTACCAGGTATGCATATCGATTATTTTATTAACGTCAAACTAATGAAAGTCTACTACTTATTGCTAAACTGAATTGATATTAAAACGCCAATTATACAAAAGTATAAAAATGTATAATTTTGAATGATTGAACTCGTTTTGACGATGACGTGTTTTCTGAATTAGAAAATGATTTAAATATATATATTAAATAATGTAACGTCAACGAATATGTTATAAAGAGTGTTCCAAGGAAATCTGAAGAATGTAATAACTTCTGTTCTATTGAATATGTTTAAGTATTTTATTTTCTATAATAATTACTAGAACTTTGTGCTACAGTGTGAGCATATTGTATTAAATTTTTTTTTTTTTACTTTTTTACAATTAGAAGTAAAAAATTAAAACTGTATTTCATTAAAATTAGTAGCAAATTAGATGAATTTTTCAATATTTATGAAAATGTTTATTTTCTTTTCACAACAGACAACAAGAAAACACACCCGGGTGGATAGAAAAATGAGTTTAATCGCCTATATCACTAAATAATATTAATTTATTTGAATTGAAACAATAACTGAAAAAAAATGTTTTTAATTAACAACGTAAACTATTTGAAAATGTTATACACTCAATTTATTCTGTAAATTATATTTATAAAATGACTAAACATATTTTTTTTTCAATGTGCTTAAAATTCTTCATTTTTATTTAGATTTCCTTATAATTAAAATTTAATTTAAAATACATTATTATTATAATGAAAAAGTATAACAAAAACAACGAAAAACAAAAGTTCTAATTTTTAATAGAACAAAAGTTTTTGCATTTGTTAGATTTCCGATGAACACTGTATATATTCCATCATTTATACAAAAAGCATTGCTAATGGAAAGCCAAAATTAACAGAGGAAATTAATTTTAAAAAGTACGTCATTTTATATATTATTTTAATTAATCGAAATTTACAGTCAACAGATAATAAGTTGTGATTACTAAATTAATTTTTTTTTTAAACTGTAGATTAAGGTTTTATTAAATCATTTTAATTAAATTTAAATATATATTTTACTATAGTTTTTTTTTATAATTTAACTCAAATGTTTTTTTATATTCTTTTGTAGATATCTATTATGTAGGTAATTTTAATCAAAATTTCCCGTCTTTAATTTATTTTATGATCAAATGCAATGCACAAAAACGGTTAACATATTAATAAACATAAAACCTATACAATTTCAATTAAATACAGTTCATTTTACATTTTTTTTAAACAAATTTTGTGCACGGCATGTAACACGTAATATTCGAAATTTTAAATTAAAATTATGACCTGATATAAAGAGGTCTTACTAAAATAAAATGCAAATCATTTACCAAGTATGCCATTGTATTTTTTTAAAGTCTGTGACATCATTTATTTCAAATCTTCATTTGTACTATAAAGGGATAATACACTTGGGACGGAATAGGAAACCGTTTGTTCGAGTGATTCAATACAAGGCGTCTCCTTGGATACGATTATCATTGAAATTGGTTTTCTGCTTTCCTCTCTTCCCTTCTCTCTCGTTCCCCTTTCTTAAATCCTTCAAGAGGAAATCGAATTTTAACCAATTAATTAGCATCTTTTGATAAAGTTTACCCTCACTTCCTTTTGAATTTAATATCCAATATTAATACTTCTCAAATGGATACCTATTAGAAACGACTTGTTAAAAGTACAGGTCACAAATTACATTTTTTCTTTTTACGATTATATCTTTGTAAAAATTGCAATTTTATAATAGCAAATTTTATTGTTTTATTTTATGTGTAGGATAATAATAATAATCGAGACGAGTTACTACAATAGATGATAGCTGTATATAAATATCTATTAATTTTATTTTTCCAAAAATTTTTAATATTTGTGTCAGTTTACAATTCTTAATAAAATTAATTATTTTTATATTACTATAAATAATTTATATTCTAGCATTTTAGGTAATAAGCAAAGCGATGAATACATTGGTTTCATTTTTGAAGTGTTATAATCTATCAGACAAAGAAAAATACTTCAAAACAAATCTTATAAATTGGGCTAAGATTTACATGCAATAAAAAAATGTATTGTCTATATTAAAATTAGTTAAAAAGTACAATGTAAAATATTATTAAATTAAATGTTATATGCTGTAATAATATGTTGTTTTAAATTGTATAAAATGAACGACCAGCGATTGAAACGTAAAATAGATAATACTTATACGGATTCTATTATACACAGATAATGCTTCAAACGGGTTATTTTTTTAATTTTTCAGTATTTTTCGAAAAACAAACATAAATAAATAGTTTTTAGTTTCTACTTATATTCATTTAAACAATCATAAAAAACAACTGCTTACTTAGGTATTCGTTTTTTCTTTCTAGAAGCAAACATTACTACTAATTCATTTTTTTTAATGCGTTGAAGTATAATGTTATTGCCTTCAAATATAAAACAATAATATTAAATAAGAGAATTGTGTTAAGATCAGAATATCAAGGCAAGTGCCCAGCAAATAGTCTTTGTGTCTTGTCTATAGTTTTTTTATATTATGTTAAATTTAATGGATTTGAAAGTTCTTTCAGACTATATAAAAATACTATATATACTATACAGACTATATATAAATATTTATATTACAAATAGTAAAATAAATTAGGTGCAATTTATATATAGTATATGTGTGTATATATATTTATGCAAGTCCAATGAATATTTTAACATGCACATGCAAACTTGATTAATATTAAATTAATAGTTTTTAATACGAGTACTGTGTGCAGTGTGTTGGTTTGTAACACATAACTTAATGTTTGAATGATTTATTTTCAAACGACTGTTAAGATTTTATTACTATGTTTTTGAAATTACCTAATAAAATCATGTCAAATATAAATACGATAAAATTTTAATGACATTAATAATATGATCGATCAAAATATGACAGCTGATACAATAGTTTGTTAAACATTACAAATTTATTATTTTTGAAGTACACATAGTACTATATTTAGTACACATAGTTACAAATTATTATTAATATAATAACTTTTAAAAACCAATTTAATATATATAAATAATATATTTGCTACTGGTTATAAAATGTTTATACATAATTAAAAGTATCATAAACTACAAAGGACTAATACCGAGTATGTACTACTATAAAAATATTGAATTACATTTTATACTATTAGAAATTTTAAACAAAAATCGTACTTTAAAATTTAAGTTATTAGAAATGATGACTATAATGAGTATAAAGTTTACATTAATTGTATATAGTTTATCATTTATGCATACCAGAGGGCTTTTAAATATAATTGAAAATTATTAAACCTCAAAGTTATTTTTATTTTATATTAAATTTTATTTATCTTATATTATTTTACTCTTTTAAAGATAAAAAAATATAATTTAATTTAATTTGAAAATAAATTAATGAAAATGGTTACAAACATTTTAAAAAGGTTAAATAGGTACTTAAACTACATCCAATAGTTATGTTAATTTATAAAATATTTAAAAATCAATTATTCAAGTACTTGTTTCAAATACAATTTTTCGGTATGGAATACTATAACTATTCAATACTTTTATTTTTTTCAAATAGTTTTTTTTAGATGTAATATTACACATATACACAAACTGATTTTTGAATTTCTACTAATAGAAAAATATCATCGTATTAATCTAGATATTAGTAATAAATCTTCAGGAAATTAAACAATATTTTAATTTATATACATTTTCTATCCTGTTAGTACAAATATAATTTAATTCAACATTCACCAACAACAATATTGATCATAGTAAATATTGTTCAGACAAATTTTAAATATTTTAATTTATAAACTTATATTTTAGTATTTAAAGCATTATTCAAATACATTTTTTTTTTTTAATATTTGGTATATATATGTTCGTAATTTATGCACACTCAACACATTTGTCGGAATTCGCCAAACATTTTGATAAGCGGTAAATGTATACGAATCGTTATTACGAAAAAACCGCTCTACGGCGAACGCGCGTGATTGCACCGTCCAGTCACCCATGCTGGCTTGTTACTAACTCGAATAAAACCTTCTTTCTTCCTCTTTCCAATGCGACTAAAATTATTTCTCTAGGTAAAACACAGATGGCGCTACAGCGTTTTAAAATGTGGTAGATATCTCTACCGCACCCTTTATTATTCACAAAACGTGTCGGCGATAGGCGTTAATCGGTCGGACGGTCGAGTCCGTTCGTGTTTCGTTGATAGACGTGAAATACAACGCGACAATGGCGGTTAGAAAAAGTAACGTGTGCTACTCGCTGACAAGTTCGTGCTTAAGTGCAATTAGAGTTAGAATTTTGGTAATATTAAAATTATACAACGCACATGAAGCCGCTCACAACTTACTTCCCACTATATTAACTATATTGACTTTAAACTAAATATACACATACAAAAAACATAAATTGGAACAAATTACTTTTTCATTGTATTAATAATAATAATAATAATAATGAAAATCATTAATGAAAAAAAAAATAATTACTTAAACAAAATATATCAATATATATTAATAAAACAATTATTCTATGTTCAATGGCTAATTTACTAATAACATTTTCAGTTTTCAAATCACTCGTTAAATCGTTTTAAAAAATTAACAATGACAGGATTTGAAATTTGTCTTGTGTAGTCTGGAGCCAATTTGTTATTCGCCACATGCAACGAATCAACGAAGAACGATCTTTCATAGTTTCATAAGCTGATTGGTGGTTAACGGTAAACGGTAAAGGCGTAATAACGTTTACAGATATGGGGCTAATATCTATGAGTATAAAAACTTGTCTAATATAGTATAATAAATAGTTATTCGTTTATTTTCTGAAGAAAATACGAAACGGGATGGTACAAACTGAAATCGACAATATCTGAATATCTTATCAATAATACTAAAAACCACTAAAAGGTAATTAAAAATTGCATATGAACATTTTAAAACAAATTAATATTTTATTCGATGGAGGTGGGAATGTTCAGATGTCCGAAATTCGTGCCGAACACCTCCTAGCCGAGGGATGCCGTACTTTTTTGTACCAAAGTGTCAAAATAAAATTTCTGGTTGGATTTTATTTGCCCGGCGTGTCAACAAATTTGATGACCTTTTTTTCTTTGCGTGTTAAGCCTAAAAAAATTCTTACATCTAAGGCTTGCGCTTGAATAATTAAATTCATACATTTCATTATATTACAGTTAAAATATATTGGAAAAGTGTAGGTATATCACGGACAAGATTTAATTTTTGTAATACTGTTACGTGCTAATCAGCGGTGACTTTGATGAATTTTAATTTTTTTTTTTTTTTACGACGAATGATAATTTTCAAACAATTGTGCGTGTCGCTAAAAAAGCTCGCGTGTATCATAGGTTCACTATTTCCGCCCTAGCCCAATCGCATTAACGACGTCTCGACGAAAAAAGGAAGACGGTAACGGAGGAGTGCAGTCCGTTATCCGTATTACGCATTGTTGTTCATAACACGTGAATTTCGCGCGCGGCAGCCGTTGGAAAGACGGGCAACGATTTTCGGCAAATTTTTCGGCAAACGGGTCTTAGCGTGGTTCGATAACACCCAATGGCCGAATGCCGTTGCCGGACAGCCGCGGAATTCGAACGAGACCGCTGCGCCGCCACCGCCGACGAACGCAGTCCGCGGAAACGGTGATCGGAATGTTCGCGCGGCTTGGCGCGGGTCAGTCGCGGGAGAACGGAATAACGGTCATGGGCATGGGTTATACCTTCCTCGTCCGACAACGGGGACGAAGGGACGTTGTATACAGAAACGATTTTCCAGCCTTTCAGCCCGCCGCACGTGACCCGTCCGTCCGTCCTGACGCTGTCCGTTTGACTTTCGATCAATAACATATATACCTATCCGCATATAACATAACACATCTACATACCAGGTATGGCTATTAAAATAACGAGACCATCAAACTAGCGATAAGGCGGATACGTATAAGCACAGAATACAATTGGTATGATTATAAACTATGAATGTCATTGCACCAAACAATACCAGTTTAGTTAGTCTGCGTTCGGTAGTTTACTTCTGAGCGTCGGTTAAAGTTAACCTTATTCG
Organism: Schlechtendalia chinensis; assembly: GCA_019022885.1. NCBI lineage: Eukaryota > Metazoa > Arthropoda > Insecta > Hemiptera > Aphididae > Schlechtendalia > Schlechtendalia chinensis. The sequence goes on along the minus strand of CM032339.1, from coordinate 13,237,051 downwards.
CGTTGTACGTCGACATTATGCCAGACGAAACAATTGAACAGCGTATCAATTTAAAATTTCCAGTGAAACTCGGAAAATCTGCAACCGAAAGTTTTCGTTTGTTGACTGATGTATACGGAGATGATTTTATGTCACGACCACGTGTTTTAGAGTGGCACAAACGATTTCGTGAGCGCCGTGAGGAAGTTGATGACTCAAAGCCATGTTGATCGTACTTTTTGATACAAAGGGTGTAATAATGTAATAAGGTAATAGGTGTAATAAGATAAAAAGTGTAATAAAGTAATAGGTACCTCATGGACAGACTGTAATCAACATTATTATCTACGAGTATTGACAACACTCGGAGAGCGAGTAAGAAGAGAGCATCGTGCATTGTGGGGAAACGATTCTTGGATTTTGCATTAAGACAATGCGCCGGCTCATAATGTCTTATTTGTTCAGCAGTTTCTGGCCAAAAATCGAACACCAGTGTTACAACATTTATTCAGTATTTTATTATATTTTATCATATTTTATTCAGTGTTACATTTATTTGCCAGATCTTGCTCCATGTGACTTTTGGCTATTTCCAAAATTAAACAGTGTATTGAAGGGAACACATTTTGAGTTGGTTGAAGCTGTAAAAATAAAATCGATAGAGTTATTAAAGGCATTACAAAAAAAGATATCCAACATTATTTCAATGAAGAAGAATACATAGAAGGAGAAAAATTTTAAATTATTAAAAATCGATAATAATTTTTTTTTTAAATGAAAGACTCGTTATTTAATAGTCACACCTCGTACACGTCATACATACAGTTATACACGCACGTTGCCACCGTCGCCGTAGCCACCACTAGTACGGTTTTGCAAGTACGGTTTTGTATGGCAAGTACGGTTTTGCTAAAATCAAACGACAGACGGAGAAAGAGAGAGAGTATAAAGAGAAAAAGAACAGTGTGTGTAGACAGAGAACGAAAGTAAAACAAATAATACGCACATAACCGCTTTCATCGACCATTCTATCGGCATACTTTCCATCGCACGTGCACAATTCAAGACGCTGTCTGAATCGCAACTCTCGTCTTTAAGTGAAAATAAAATTAATACACCGAATCGCACGTCGAATAAAGATTAATAATGTTTTCTATACATACAGTGATAATACGTCATCTTCGTTTACATTTTAATCAGTTTTTAAAACATTAAAAAAAAATTATATTTTGAACACCTATAGGGTGCGTTTGCACCTGCTCACTTATATATGAGTTGTCCACTGTGTATTTTACACTATGAAATATAACCTAACATTATAGCACAACGAGATTAGTTCTCTAACTTTTCTTACTTCTCGCTGACCGTAACCATTTTACCGTACAATAGATCGATTCAACTCTTACAATATTAAATATGATAATTACTCGTACGTATCAGACAACATCGTTCTCGTATAGAGTTTTATAAATATAAATACATTGCAATGCATTGATGAGCAAATTTCGATACTGCGATATTTTGCCACAGTATAGTGTGCAATATGTTTTTGTCATCTAACAAAATGTTGTTTTAATAATAATTTAAATATTTGTATTATTATAATTAAGTCTAAATAAATTTAAAAAATTATCAATTGAAAATACAATTTATTGTAATATTATTTTATGTTACTACAAAAGTAAACATTTATGGCTCGAAGACATTAATATTTTCTATATGATATAATTTACGTTTTTGTTTATAAGAATTAAGAATAAAAAACTAATTATTTTTAAATGTTTAGTTTAAATCAATGATGAGTAGTTAACATTGTATTGTTATTTTAAATTTTAAAACAATGTTAATTCATTGATTACCAAAAGATAAAATAACAAAAATAACAAAAGTCTCATAGTAATAATTATAATAAAATCTCGTAGTCATAAAAAAATGATTACTTAAACATTTCATAGATATATAAATAATTCAAGTATTTGATATTTGAAATGAAAATAGCAAAAAAAACAAATACCGTGAATAAAACATTTTATACATCTGTACAAAGAAAAAAATATTACCTAAACATAATTATAATTGTGCAAACTTAAAGTCGAAATATTATATGAGACAATATTTTACAATAAAAAGTATCAACAGTGAATTCAGTAAAGCCAAAAAACACAATGTATATTTACTTTTACATTATGTCACGCATTAAAATTAAAATAAATGTATATAATTCTTTTAAAAATTACAATTTAATGTTTAAATTAATTGAAATAAATACATAAATTAAATGTTTTTTTTTTTGCTCAGAAACTAATAGAATAATAATATCATAGAAATATAATCATATCTATTCAATCATTAATCATATGAATTCTTTAAAAAAAAAAACAAAACAATAACTGAATCATGTTTAAAAATAGTATACAGAAAATTATTTTAAACTTCGAACAAAGCAAAGAATGTATGTGATGATTTTTTTCTCGGTAAATATTTTATATAATGTTAAAAAAACATTTGTGAACGGATTTTCAAATAAACTGAGCTTTGCACTTAGAATTGTTTGTCGGATGTAACGATTAATCATTACTTTCAAATTAAAATTAATTACACATATATGATATTGACTCGGACTGAGGTGAAGGAAGTGGATTCCGATACAGTTAGATCCTCGTTTCAATTTCTTTAATTTTGCATACATAATCGTATCAATGATAATATTATTATACACATACCAATAACATGTGTAAAAATTAATTTTCGAAATAATAACCACGTAACTTGTGTACATATTCATCGTTGACATTTTTTTTTTTTTTACTTCATTTAAATATAATATAAATGTATTTATTTTTTTTTTTTTTTTTTTGATCCGCAGAGCTCATGTACCATAGATGTTACATATTTTCCATTTGATCAGCAAACTTGCATAATGAAATTTGGCTCTTGGACGTTCAATGGCGATCAAGTGTCATTGGCGTTGTACAATGATAAACAATCCGTCGATTTGTCTGACTATTGGAAATCCGGTACTTGGGATATTATAGAGGTAAAAATGAATGCATCTATTACATTTATATCATGCACTGATTATTAATACTAAAATGTTGGTAGATAATTTTGCTTTCAAATTATTTTTCGACGTATTAAATTACTGGTATGATTACTTTTGTTGCTTACAATATCTACAAATAATAAATATCATAAAACGGTTCTAATGCTATCTGCATTAATAACTTGTTTAAGTCTAAGAATATTAAAATACATTTGTAATGAAAAAACTGTGAACTAAAGTAATTTTAAAAATATGTTATTATCAATCAAAATAATTTTCAATTTATTGAATAATTAATTAGCAATATACATGTATTATTACCATTCGATGTACAATAATTGTTTCTACAGTAAATTGTTGTGTTCATGAATATTATTTTTTTTAAATATAATTTAAATTAATACTATAAGTTATTATATTGCATAACAACCAAAAATCAATTTTGAATTTTTTTTTTTTTTGTCTCAATGATTAATTTTTGATTTTACAACAATAACATTGATTTACACTTTTTACTTCAAACTTTAACACCAAAACAAAATATTTTCCTGGAAATTTGTATATAAACATTTAAAACGTTGAATTAATTCTGTTTTATTATTTATTACGAGTAGGCAGTAGTACAAGAAACTAAACAAATAATGTCCTGTACATTCTTCTCCACATTTCTAATAAAAAATACTCTGCGTTAAAAACAATATAAAAATATAAATAAAAAAAAATTGTTAAAAAAATTAAAAATTTTTTGTATTTTAAGTTTAGTGTTGTAGTATTTTAGCTACTTTATATTAAATTTAGACAAAATTTTCTTAAACATTAAAATTGACCGAAGAAATATGTATTATTTGAACGTTCAATAAATCACCTTGAAATCTTCACATACACACCTAACGTACTTTCAGAACAATACGTATTCGTAAAATACATCTGTTTGTTTTGTATATTTTATAAACACCAAATTTTGTGAAGGATATATATATATATTGAAAAATCAAGGATTTTTAAGATTTTTAGAGCTAGAAAATCGTTTAGAAAAAGATCTTTATTTAATATTTAAACGAAAAAGAAAATATAATTGCATTACCTATATTAAATAATAACAATAATAATAATAATAATTATAATTATAATAATAGTCATAAAACGCGTTAAAATGTCAAGTATGTCTATAACATTATAAAAAAAAGTCATAGCGAAGGAACGTTAACGAAAAGTTGAAATTTCTCATTTATACGCACGTGTGTGTGTTTCTTTATTTTTAAATTTATATATAGGTACCTGCATATCTCAATGTGTACGAAGACATACCCACCCAAACGGACATAACATTCTACATAGTGATTCGAAGAAAAACGTTGTTCTACACCGTTAACTTGATACTGCCCACGGTTCTCATATCTTTCCTGTGCGTGCTGGTATTTTACTTACCAGCCGAAGCCGGCGAAAAGGTCACGCTGGGTATCAGCATCTTACTGTCACTAGTCGTCTTCCTGCTGCTCGTCTCCAAAATACTGCCACCCACTTCTTTAGTACTGCCGCTCATCGCCAAATACTTACTGTTCACGTTCATCATGAACACCGTCAGCATATTGGTCACAGTTATCATAATCAATTGGAACTTCAGAGGTTAGTATTAGTATTTGTCGACAGTATTATTAGGATTATAATTTAGCGTCTAATAAAATAAATAGTTAAAATGTCGATAGAATGAAAAACAATTGTTTTACAAAAACACGAATCAAATCATAAAATATATATTAAATGGTACGTTCAAACTGAAAATAAAATAACCACATTACGTTGGATTGTCATGTTTTTTCGAAACTCAACTAGTCGTATACAAAGAAAATTCACACTCTGCGTCTTTTTCATTTTTAACTTGGAAGATTACGCACTGGCCGCTCTTTTTTTATTTTACATTGCTATGCACGTTTATTTTATGTAATACAACTTCTTAAAACTTATTAATGTTATTAATTTTGAAAACATTTTAAAATATATTTTATATTTTAACAACTTCTGGTTGTAAAATATGATTTATAACCACTTCCATAATGCTTATTGGCGCAGTTATAGAATAATTTAATGGATGAATCCATCTGGTTCTGTTTCAGTTAATTTACTATTCCGAATTATTATGTTCTTCTAGTCCCTCTTATTCAGAATTTTAATTTTTTTTTTAAATATATCTATTTGATTTGTTAAACGGTATGATCTCATAAGTTTATTTTAATTTCCTTTAAATCAACATTTTTATTGGTGTCTTATTGTTTTTCCATATATTTACTCACGACAAGAAAAGGTACGGAGTCATATTATTAAAAAGGCATATTTTATGTACCTAAATATAATGCTCTAAAATATAGAAATTAAATCTAAATATTATTCTATAACGCATTATGCTATTATAGTGATTATCCAAGTGCTATAACATTTACCATATTATACGTATTGTTAATATTTTCGAAGTTTTTTGTGTCTTGTATTTTTATTAAAACGCAACAGAAAATCTCCAAAGTAAAAACATACCTTAAGACTTCGGATTTTTCCGATCCAATAATCAACGTTAATATTTTCAGATGAAAATTATTTTTCTAAGGAATGTTGATAAAAATAAAGAAAATCTGACCCTTTAGTCATTATTATGATAAGTAACGACTAATTATCATGATTAACTGTGATATAATATCGTTTTGCAATCGTAATAATATAATTTATATTGAGTTCACGTCATCATATTATATTTGTAATATTAGTTGTATTACGTGAAACTGTGAACAGCAAACAGGCGAACGAAAACCCATTTAATTGATATACATAATATATTAATGAAAACTGTGCGTGCATCGTTTTAAATCGATACGCGCCCAACGGCTTAATATTATTATATGAACAATGCCAAAACTACCATTTTGTTAAGAAAATAAAATAAATGAAAAAGTGACAACAACAATAGCCATAAAGCCGTAATACAATCGACCACAGTAGTGTATCCAGAATTCTTTTTCTGGGGGGGGGGGATAAATAAAATATAACAAATTAAATTGTTGTTCTGCGTTCTGTGTAATCACTACAGACTGACAGCTTTGACATTTCAACACGGACAATAATGTTATGAAAAACGCTATCGAAATTCAAAACTATACTAAAAATACATTAAGAGATTAGGAGTTCTATTTTTGATATTAATAGTAATCTAGTTTAACAGTATTAATAGTAATATAAATTAAGTAATTAATAGTAATAGTTATCACCGGGTACTACACTGACCGATTTTAAATTTAATCAGGAACGATTTTTATTATCTGAAAATGATTTTATTCGATAATCATAATAGTCGACGATATATACTAATTCAGTTATTACATGTAAATTTTTAATATTTATTTTATTTTATTTGTACATATTCGATATTAATAATATTATTTGACTATTTAGCAACAATTTTCAGGGGGGGGTACAAACCATTAACCCCCCTAGGGTATGCCACTGATCGACCATAAGGAATACAAAACGATATTATTTGTATCAATATCACATCGTTGTACACATAATTCATACATGTATACATTTGTGTGTGGATATATATAAACGTTCCTATAATGTGAATATATAAAGTAGAGAGTACATTTTTTATTTTTTATTTTTGTACTACATACCGCGACACACCTTAAATTTGATTATGTTCACATTTTGAGATCAAATTTGTTAAAAATAACTGTTACTTCGAATATGTAAAACAAAAATGGACTGTATAAAAAGAACGTTCTTAAATTGAAATTTTTGTATATTATAAAACTCCAATCGCGATACAAGATTAAGTATGAAAAATGTTCTATTTAAAAATAAATAATTAGGACACAACTTAATTAACTGGCCAATATAGGGGCTTTAAACAAACTAGATATATAAATATAAAAAATATAATAAAAATAATAATAAAATAAAATAAACCGTTTTCGACGACGATGGCATTCGAACGACGGTAGTTATTCCAATAGTGACTGCCGGCGGAGTTGGTAGTGACAACGGTGGTGCAAAAAGATAAACGGTGACCGACGACGGTAACAGTAACGCACAAAAAGCCAAACGGTAACGGTAACAATAGGTAATAAAAATGTATATTACACTATATATATTAAGTGTATATCCGAAGACGACTCGCCGACGACAGACAGAAAAAAAATAACGATAAACGGCGGTAATGATGGTAATTAATGATATTGGGTGCATCGGTCAATGCTCCGCTAGTATGGCAGCAATACGCCCGAACAATAACATTTTACTATTTATTTATTTACGAACACGAGTAAAATGGTAGAAATTAACGATATAATGAACGTCATGTATACCATTTACAGCATACACGAAAATCATTATTTTTGTGATCAATAAATCGTTTTCATCGAGTCGACGTCGTATGGTCTGCTGCAACAGCAGGTCGTCGGCTGTTGCTGTCTCGCCCGATTTCTGGTTTATTGTTAAACTGATCGCGCTACAAGGTTCGTCACCACGTAAACGACATCCCTGGCACGATCTCTATTTACTTTATAGTGATTTTCAAACCCTGCGTGACTGCGAGAGTCTCACGCCCATCGCGAAATTCCCGTGACATACCATTATATTCTATAGCGGTATGGCCGGTATTGCGATAAAGTAACTCTTTCATTTTCCATTCCGTTTATTAAAACCACATCGGTTGATTCTCCAAAAACATCCTTTTTATATTATAAGTTGTATAAGTTGACATGTGGTCGTGGTAACAATAATAGAACGACATGCGGTGGTGAATGCTTCCGCACGTCCGTTTCCCGACGATTTCAAATAGTGTTAATTATTATGCGTTTACCCTTTCACATCACCCACGACCGTGCCGACCATGCCACGTTCCACTATTCCGGAATAAAACTCGTGCCACGCCGCAGCAATCAATAATAATAGGTCAACGGTCCGTGCTAGGACGCGTGACAAAAAGTTGAGTTTCGAGATTATAATATTAACTAACACACACACGTCGTGTGTGTATTCTACATATATATATATACATATATAGTTCACTATGCACTGCAAATATAAAAGGTCGTTTTTCCGAAAAGTAATAATTAAAAACATACTATGCGTAATTAGAAAAATCATCAATTCGTAAGTACAAACAATATTTTTGAGCCGTTGAAATTATTATGTCAAAAGCAAACACATATGCTTTATAATTTAGTTGAATATTTTTAAAAAATCATATATTATTATAATACATACGAGTTGGTATAACAACTTATGTTAAAAAAATTATACATTTTACTGCAAAAATACAATGTAGTTAATTTAAACACTCTTTTATTTATTTTAATTTATCAATTAATTATATTTTGATTAATAATATTTAAATATTTTCAACTTTTCAAATTTTAACATAACTGTTACAGATGACGGAGAAAATGAAAAAAAAAAATACGTAATTACAAATTAAAAAATCGCCTTTGATACGCGAAACGAAAAAAAAGTGTTTATATCAAGTCTGTTATTTGTTTTTTTTTATTATAAAAATATTCTTGTCGTGTTTTTAAACGCAATTTCGTTCCAATCGACAGTTGACCATAATGATTTACTACAATATGATTTCAAACATTAACACTATCATAATTTCGTAATATCGTTTGTATTTATTATAAATATTGATGGAGATACTAAAATATCCAAACATGATTTGCGCATTCTCTCTTTTCGCAATAGTAGATCTACTATATAAGACTATCGTAGTTTTTCCCATCTGTTGCCATATTTTTGAAAACACTTTAGTTTTAATATAGTTTGATTCAATAAAACAGCATTATGGACCTTTTTATCAAGTCTAAAGAAAAAAGACTAGACTTCTTCTACAAAACTACGAAATTTTTTGTGAAAATTATATACTGAAGTAATTGTTATTATTATATTATGTAGTAATATCAAGAATTTCTTTCTTGTCAGTTACATTTATTACTCGATAGTTAACGCTTGATTATTATGTAAAAAATTATTTTGCGCACCGCCATTTTTGAACGCAACAAACAACCGCCGAACGGACACGGAAATTTCATTTCATTGGTTCTGTGCGTATACGCGCTTTCAAATTGTTCATACTTATAGACATTAAAAGTGAAGTCAATTGAATGTAACATCATCTAATTACGAAGACGACATATTATCACCGTATGTATAGAGAAAACATTATTAATTTTTGTTCGATTTGTGATTGGATGTATATGCGTATATGCGTGTTTTTCGGATATTAACTTTTATTTTCACTTAAAGACGAAAGTTGCGATTCAGACAGCGTCTCGAATAATGCACGTACAAGGGAAATTGCGCTGAGAGGATGGTCGATGAGAAAGGTTATGTGCGTATTATTTGTTTTACTTTCTTTCTCTACGCACTGCTTTTTTCTCCTTATCCAAACACTCTCTCTCTCTCTCTCTCTCTCTCTCTCTCTCTCTTTATCTATTATGAAATAATTAGAAATAACTATTCTGTCCTAATCGTTATATTAGAAATTTGAAATCTCGATGATGTTGTTTAATATAATTTTAACGTCTAAGCATAGTCGACACAGATTAAATATACTGGAATATATTTTTGATGCGTTTAAAAACATAATACATATTTTAAACAAACATAAAACATATAAAAGCGTACATATATTGTAACTTATGTTTTTGAATCAATTTGGTGGGTAATCGGATTATTATTATATGTTAGTACCTACACAAAACATAAAAAAATTTTAAAATTTAATTGTATAGGTTGATACACGAGTAAAAAATTTAATAATATATAAGTTCCCAAACCAATACGAAAATTACTACATAACGTTAAAATATTAATATGCGTTTCTAAAAAAAAAAAGGTTTACGCAAATATATGACATCAATAATATGGTTATGAAATTGACTTATGAAACTTTAATTTTAAAACGTTGGCAAATATTTTATACTACATTCACATCAGATTATGGTCCATTTCGCGATATAGACACGTTTGTATCCATTTCATAAAATGGAACTGTATTGCCTTTACCAATGCGTAATTACACAATCTCGATTACATTTCACGAATCGATGTATAGATTAGATAGATCACAAAATCATAATCCTAAACAAATGTTCGTTACACAGCATTTTCAGCACTACAACGGGAGACATTAGATTGTACATTACAAATTACAATCGATCACGTATTATTTGTATTTACATACGAAAAGTGTTTCATACTAATTATGACATTTAATGAAAAAAATTAGTTTTATGTAAAACTCGATACTTACTATTTTGATAAACCCGGTAAAAAACTTCATAACATGGATAAAATTAATATTATCATTCAAGATAATAAATTATTTAATTAATAAAATTAAGATTAGAAAAAAAATATAATTCTAATATCATATAACATCAAAACACTAAACTTCAAACTAAAAAGTGCACTTGTTTTAAAGCTATCATTTTCGATAGTAATTAATTAACTAGTAATAATACGAGTATAATTAATAAAAAAATAAATTGTGGATCATAGTTATATATATTTATATCAAATAATATCACAATATCACAGTTCACCAATCATATTAATACGTTATTAGTAAACTCCATCAGGCAAGGATCCAGGAGGGGGGTCATGGGGGTCACTTGAAAACTGATATACGCATAAATTGCAATTTAAATTTTTTTCACAGGATTTTTTTGCACTAAAAATATTTAAAACAATTAATATTCACATGCTTGTTTAAATAGTTAATATTTTGTTTTATACAACGCATATATAACGTGTACCCTTAAACTACGTAGTGACCATTTTCTACTCTCAGGCGCCTTGAGACGTGGCTTCGTGCAAACACGGGAGAGGAGCACCTCATCGGTCTTGCGTTGCTCAATATTCACAAATATATAGCCATCAACATTAATGACATTATTTTGCAAGATTTGCAAAAACAAAACAAAGAAGATTGTTAGAATTGCCGTTGAATTTGCGAACCACTGAGATGCCAACATGCAATATCAAAAAAAATTCTGGAATCGGCAAAGTTCTCCAAACATGTGAACTTTTCATATGGGAGGAATGTACAATGGCTGACAAAAAAGCTTTAGAAGCGCTTCATCGTACACTGCAAGATTTGAGGGGCAATACACAGCCTTTTGGTGGAGCACTCATTCTATTGTCAAGGGATTTTCGACAAACTCTGCCAGTGAAACCACATTCAACATACGCTGATGAACTTTATGCATGTCTCAAATCTTTAGTTCTATGGCAACATGTCAACAAATTGACTTTGAAAACCAATATGCGTGTTCAACTACAAAATGATACATTCGCCGAACGTTTTGCAAAACAATTGCTGGATATTGGGAATGGGGAGTTGGCGATTGACTACTCTACACAATGTATCACATTGCCAACAATCTTTTGTAAGATGACATCTACCAAACACGAATTAATTCAAAACGTTTTCTCAAATATCGCGCGGAATTATAAAAATCATCAGTGGCTTAGTGAACGTGCTATATTTGCAGCTACGAACAACGATGTCAATGCCATCAATTTTAGCATTCAAGACGGAATACTAGGCGATGCAACAACGTACATGTCTATCGATACTGTGATGAATCAAGACGAAGTTGTCAATTACCCCACGGAATTCTTGAATTCACTCGATTTGCCAGGTATGCCACCGCACCTTCTAACACTGAAAATTGGCGTGCCTATTATTCTTTTCCGAAACATCAATCCACCACGACTTTGCAACGGTACAAGACTTTTGGTGAAAAAGATTATGAACAATCTCATCGAAGTTACAATTTTGGATGGGAAATTCAAGGGAGAAGATATACTGTTGCCACGTATATATATTTATATATTGATCATATTTATACGTATAGGCATACACAAAATCAAATAAGTTGTCAGTCCTACGTCTGAATAAAGTGCGATGAAATTTATTTGTCTTGAACATTTTTATAATAGTAATATAAAAATATATATTTTTAATATTACTGATGTAGGAATGTATCAATCTCATTTTTATACTGGTGTAGGAACTACCATGATATCTCATTTTTTACTTGTGCACGAACTCACATATGTATTATTCCCCAAAAACACAACTTCTACACCCGCCCACCCGGCAATATTTTGCACAGTCGATATTTGACAAATTATTTATCTAACAGGAGAAAGACTCCACCCTCGTTAGAATTATGTTGTTTTAATAGCACTTAAAAATGGGGTTCAGTGCCACTGAATTCGGTCGTCAAATAATCATTCGATAATAGTCATCAAACAAATACAAATTTCAAAGACATATATTGTATAAGAGATCGTACATATTTTGTAGGCACGTTACATAAAATCAATTTAAAGAGAACTCGTGTCATCAGGCGTTTGGTCATATGCTATGGTCCTACGTATTATTATCGTTTGGCAAACGGACCAATACTAATATAACAGTTATACAATAAGCAATTGTTTTATGGATTTTCATCGATTCGAAATATAATGGATCAACGTCTACTACTTACATTTGGAGTTTTTTATTTATTTGTATTATTATATATTATATATAGTATAGATATCTGCATTATGGAATTATGGATATTGAGCACGTCGAGTTTTGGTGGTAGTGGTGGTGGATAAACTACAACTATAAATTGGTGTAGTCGCATAGTACTCGTTGAAATAACATTATTATATCTATTTATAATCTGTATGTATACGTGCGATATAGTGTAATACATATAATACAATATTATTCTGATAGTAATCACACAGCTATCTCACCCTACACATTAAATAGACAATGAACGTGATTTCTAAATATCCAGTACTTTATAATAATGTTTGCTGAGGCAAATCCGTACTTTTGTTCTCCATTTTAGAAGTGCTGGGGGACGTCATCATGAATACCGCGTATGAACGAGTCAAAATACATACATTTCTCCCTCAGTACTATCGAAATGGCACATATAATTGCAGTTTCACTTCTTATCGCGTTTTAGAAATCAAGTTTACTGTACACATATATTTCATGTCTATACCTGTACACACTATTATGTTCGCAGGACCCCGAACCCATCGGATGCCGCCGTGGATCAGAACTGTGTTTCTCTACTACCTGCCGGCGTGCATGTTCATGAAACGGCCGAAGAAGACGCGACTGAGATGGATGATGGAGATGCCGGGCATGAGCGGTCCGCCGCATCCGCACCATACGTCGCCATCAGAGCTTCCCGCGCCTGTCCCGCCGAGTTCAGCGACGCCGTCCAAACACAAGATGGAGGCAATGGAACTGGCTGACTTGCACCATCCCAACTGCAAAATTAACCGGAAAGCAAGTGCCGAGCGGCGAGAGAGCGAGAGCTCCGACTCATTGATACTGTCACCGGAGGCATCAAAAGCCACCGAAGCAGTAGGAGTTCATTGCCGAACACTTAAGGAACGAGGATCAATACATACAGGTGATATATTAACGAAAATGGTCAAATATTGTCATGTAAATAGTTATATAGTACGAAAAATTCGAATTGTCAGAGTTAGGAAAGATTTATATCTATTTATGACAGGATTAGGACTTGGATTAGATAAAATTTATGAGCACATCTGAATACAAATCAATAACTCAGCAAAAATGTCAATGTTATTGCTATTTTAGTAATCATATAAGCTGAATTTTGAACAAAGGTTTTGAAATAAACTAGGTAATTTAAAGTTTAGGTACCTATTACATTTCAAATATTGTCTATTAAAATTAAATTACTTGAATAGAATAATAGATTATTGAAAGACAAAGGCTGCATATTTATTTTTAAAGAAATATTAAAATTAGGTCTTTTTAACCAAGTCAAGTTAAATTAATTCTGTAAATAATTCGATCAATGTTATCAATTTATTTTTATTTTTTCTATACTTTCGGTACAATATAATTCCATACAGTATGTATACTGCACTGTACAAGGCTGCCCGCAGGGGGGCAAAAGAGGCCATGCTCCCCCTTCGCTATTTTATTTGATATTTGTTTAAATTAGCTATATAATTCCTTTTAAATGTCAAATAATTTTCAGTATATTTTTTTAAATCGATAACGATGACAATAATTATATTTTTACTCGATTTTCGACGACTAAATGTAATGGTGTTATTCACACGTGATTGTACTAACCCGCACAGAACAGATATAATATTGTATCGCGTTAATTATCAAACAGCAGAGTATACAAATGAAAATGTGGAGGGTCAGATGTTCTTGTATTTTTTCAAGAAATTTCAAGATTTTTAGTGAGAGAGCATAAGAAATGTGTATGTGGTTGACATTGCTATTCATCAATAATGTACATGAATATATTTACTAATATTGGCGTAAAAGTATATTAGTCCATTAATACCTAATAAAGTATTCAAAGATTAAAATTTTAATTTGACGCCAATCGCAGTGGGTATATCACAATCCACATATAAGTAGAGATTTGATAGGATTATAAGAGGAGGGAAGGGGTTCTATCATTTTTTAACATAAAGTGACGGTTGATCCCCAAGTATATTAACATAACAAAATTGACTTAAAAATTACCGTAAACATACACAGTGTATAAAGACTTAAATACATCAAAAACCGATAAAATATGAATGTATGCGCTAAAAATGTTTAAATATGTCCAAGAAAAACATAATATTTCTTATCAATTTTTTGTTACGAATAATTGTATAGGCAATAATTACATTTATTTTTGTATTAGACAATAATAAATGATGTACTAAGCAAATTAATTTTGAAATGTGTAAATTAATTATTACTACAATAAATTGACAAATATTTACCAGAATATGTATTAAATAACCAAAATCACAAAAATACACATTAAAAATTAAAACTTTTCCAACATTTTTACAGTTAGTTTATAGTATATTCATAATTTAATAAAAAATATAATAATATGATTTTTTACCGTAAAAAATTAATCAAGATTATGAATTATAATAGTATTAAATGTGTATAAAGAATATTTTCAATTTAATATCCAAACCGAACTTATTCAAATTATAACAAACCCGAACCGAACCGAACTTACAATTTCTTATTCGAACCCGAATCCGAACTTTATAAAAAGTTCAAAGAATTTAAATTAATTTAAAATATCTAAGTACTCGTTTGATTTAAAAATTGATTAACCTAAATAATTAAATATTCGTTAATAAAATAAATAACATAAGTATTTAGTATTTAAAATCAAATTTTTTAGTTATAACCAATACCGGATCAAGAGGAGTTCAAGTGGATATCATTATTATATTGTTATTAGCATACGCATGTGGACATTCACTACAAAATGCTCACTCATGTTATGGTGGGGAACGGTGTATTTTCGCACCGTTTCCACCAATTTTCTAATTGCAGATAAGAGAAGACTGGAAGTACGTGGCAATGGTTATTGATCGGCTGCAGTTGTATCTGTTCTTCATAGTCACTACAGCCGGCACGCTCGGCATACTAATGGATGCCCCCCACATATTCGAAACAGTCGACCAGGACAAAATCATCAAAATCTACGGGGGGAAATAATGAACGCAAATAAAAAGAAATAAAATGATTTATAGATAAAAATGCTCAAGTTAGAACTAATTTGCTTCAGAGGAGTTATTTACAATTAAACTAATAATTTATTTAAAAATTAATGGGGAAATAAACATTACTTTACCGATCGTGTTGTTGTTATTATAATTTAAAAATACGTATACAACTTAGTTAGTTTAAGGGCCAAAAAATAAATAAATCTTATTTATTAATAATGTGTATAATGATGAACGATGTTTAAGTAAATAAGAACAATACAAATATTATTAATATTATTAGATTAGTGTTAAAGTTGGGACGAGTGACTGACGAAAATGTCTTGAACGTCCGTACGTATACAGGTTGTGTTGCACAAATATCCTAAGGAATTTTGAATAAGCTCAAAACGTTCATTTTACAAATACATCACACACAAGGGTGATGAAGGATGTAACATTTTTACAAATCCAATCCAAATTTGTTTTGTCTCTTTTTTTACTTTCTTGTCTCTACGCTGAGTACTTTTAAATAACGTACTGGGCTACTGTAGATCACCAGTTATGTGGTTACTGTAATGCACCACGAAAATCACATCACGTTAACATGACAGAAGACAAACAAATTTTTTTATTTTTTTGCTCAAACTCGTCGCGTGCATAACAAATAAAATAGCCCGAAACAATAATTTCATTGATTCTTTGAACGACAATAATTAAAAAGAAAAACCGAAATGCAATGCAATATATTATCATTACATTTTTGTTTATAATTTTTTACATTGTACTTGTTTTATCGAGTATTTTTATCTGTCTAAATATATTGAATTTATCGCTCAAATATTGTGCACTGATGTTATACTGTAAACGATGACGTTCGGGATATGTTCGTCGAATTTTGAACCAACGTTTGGTGTACATATATAACTACTATTGTTATATTTTTTCAGTTTTTTTTTATTTCTTGTGTATAGAAGTCATTCTAGCCCGGTTTGTCTATAAAACATTCTCAAATAATACATATGAAGACACATTTAACGTTGTGTTGTCGGGTATTCATGCGTACTTGCGTATTATACTGCATATTGTACACCGCATATTGTGTGAAAGACTGACAATCGACTTAGGTGACGTGAAAGCAAATCGGGTTAATATTACTGTCTATATGTTAAATCCAAAGATGATTTCAAAATTATCGTATATACTACATCAATACAAATTGATTATCATCAAAAACCAATCGCAACTTTTTAGCAAAACCTACGTTATAATCAAATTTCTATTATTAAAAATTAATATCTAATCATTTATTGTTATAATAATAATTATAATTATATTATTATTATTAATTATTTATTATTATTATTATTTTATTATTATTATTATTATTATTATTATTATTATTATTATTATTTATTAGTATTATTATCATTATTATTATTATTATTATTATTATTTATTATTATTATTATTATTATTAGTATTATTATTATTATTATTATTATTATTATTATTATTATTATTATTGTATGCACTAACGGCATATGGCTCACGTTAGATGTATATCCGGCTTTAGTTTATTTTATTATTTTATTAAAAAAAATTAAGATTAAATTTGTTTTGTTTTCATGTAGTATGTGTTGCAAAATTTTGATGTACGTACAATTTTGTTACTGCGTTTTAATATTATAATAATGTTACAACTCTTGAAAAGAGGATTTTTTTTTAAGTATTGTAAAAAAATAATAAATATAGTTAAGTCATGGAAGATATACAACACAGCTGTTACAATCATCCGTGTACACAATAATAATTTAATTACAAAAAAAAAATTCAGACAATCTCATCCAATTGTAAAGTGTTTATGTAAGTTCTGTTTTGTGTTGGCTAGTGTATAAAAAAAATGTTTGAAAAACAGTTTGTAATACCATTGTGCAATATTTAAGTTGTTTAAATTAATTGAACGATATAAAAACCAAAATTGGTCTTATTTAAATGTTTAAGATCTTTTAAGATATTGGATAATGTTTTGGCTTATTGTTCGTTGATTTATTTTATATATCTTACATTATTCGTAAGTCAAATAATACAACAAAACTGAAAACAACGAATTATAAAAATATTGTTTTTTTTTTTTTTTATTCTATCTAGTCTTTTATTTGTTATTAATTATAATTATTATTGTTAAATAATTTTGGTATTTTAATGGATATTCAATATATCTGTGCAATAAAAGTTCACACTTAGCAACATTTATAAAACTGAACTTGAAAGTAATTTTTATTATTATTATGTATAATTTGAATAGATATAGTCTACATTATTCTCATTTTTATGAGTAAAGAATAAAAAAAAATGTCTGAACAAAATGTGTTGTGAAACAAAATAAATATTAAATAACTAAGGTATATATAATATAAATTTGTAAGCGTTTTAAAATACATTATAGCCAAATAAATTAAACAAATTTAATGCTTGAGCACTGTTTTTTTTTATTTGTATCAAACTTCGTAATAGAGTCATTATGTATATATGTAATACGTTATATCAGATTTTGTATTACATAATAAATATATTATATGCTTCTAAAATATATCAATATTTAAAGAGAACGAAATATTTGTTTCATTTTTTAATGGATAAACAAAAAATAATTATATTTTTATGAATACAAATTTGGCGTTCTGGTTTTTTATTTTGATACTATATAATAGTATATATTTAATTTAATTACAAATAGTACAAATAAATTAAATATATATAAATTATTTACAACTTAAATATAAATGTGGTTTAAAAATGGTTTATTCATTCTATTCTATATATAAATATAATTTTTTTTCAGTGAGTAATGCTTATAAAAGTTATAATATTGCAAATATATTAATCATATTATATGTTGCACATGTTTACTATAAACTTGCTAACAAATATTATAACTTAACAATATTCCTAATTAAAATATCTACGATACAATATCAAAATATTCTATTTAATTTATTTAATCTAATAATAAAATATTATATTAACATATTAATTAATATTAATTATTAATATATTTAATTCTAATCAAATCTTTTTATAAATTATAAAATTTTACAAAAATGATGTTTTGTTTTCCACATATTTAATTAAATACTAATCACAAAATAATAGATATTGGAATAATTAAATGTTTTAGTTAGAATTTTGTTTCAGGATTGGATATTAAATTTGTGTTATCCTACTCGTATAGACGTTCATATATATTTTGTAATAATCACCATAATATGATAGTATTAATTCTTAACAGGCTTCTATGTTGCTAAAGGAATACACTTACTCTTAAAAATGTCATAATTTTAGAACCAAAGATTTAGGCTGGACATTAATGATTTTAGTTCAACACATTCATGTGATATTTGTACTAAAATAAACTAGGTAACATTTTACTCAAATGTTAAATTGACTATAATAGTTAATACTATTTTAATATTCACAGGTATTCAGTTGTCAGAAGTATCGCTGCTATTCAATAAATGTGTACTTATATGCTGGGTATAAGAAACAGGGTAGTTTTATTTTAGGATTGCACTGAAATCATATGAAAGCATATCATAACATGCTGTGTAAAGAAAACTAAAAAATTAGATACACAATATTTTTTGAACTTTGATAACTTTACTATATTTCTTGATTTTCATGGTTAAAATCAGTAGAAAAACATAATAATGTAAACACATTTAAAATACAAAAACTACTCAAAATAAAATATTTAGTTCATAGAACTTCTTTCCTTGTAAATCCACCATTGTAAAAACCAATGTTTAATAATACTAAAAATAATACGAATTACAAAATTTAATTAAATAAAAAAGATCAAATGTAATACAAGATTTGAAAGAAACTATTTTAATAGGTACTTTAAAAAATGTTTACAATAATACCAGATTATATGTTTTTAATTTAATCTATATGCCTTAATGTTTAATTCTTGAATAGATATTAAAATATGTTTAAAAACCAAAAGAATAACTTATTCATTTTCATTAACATACACTCAAATATTATGTGATTATATAAAATTATTAGAGTTCAATTGAAACTTGACTATATTAATTAAACGTATTGAATTCCATGAATATTGTAAATATGGTTGAAAATATTTAATCAAGATTATCTTCTTTTGGGGGGGGGGCTTTATTTAATTAAAGACTTTATTTCACTAATCCTCGACTATACACGAGTTTTGACAATTCAAGTTTTATAAACTCTGAATAATTATAATTATTAATTGTCCATGATGTATAATATATAAAAGCAAATAATTACTAATGAACTATTAGATATACTAAGATTAAGTTCAGATTTCCAATTAAGTATATTAAAATATATATATAGTTTTTTAATTTATTATTTTCCCTTTCTCAAAAATGTTTGATTTCTTAGGTTCTGTTTGGCTGCAAAGACTTCACAGTTTATATGAATATTTTAACAGCTACTCACTGTCATGACATAAAATCATTATAAAACCAATATATTCTTTACTTCACTCAGGATCTAAAAAATTCCCAAACCAAAAAACGTCTTCAATAAAATATTACATAATACAAACATTTTTATAGATATTTACCATGTATAAAAATTTCACTGCATTTATTTTATGTATAAATTTATATTTGATTCACATAAATTGAAATATAGATTTTTCCCAGCAAATTAAAATAATTAAAATTCCAATTTTTTTAATAATTAATGTATTTTTAGATTTAATTGGGTATCAAAACAATTTTTACAAATTTGAATATATAATAACTATGATGAATTAATAGTAGTAGTAACAATTGCAGTAGAATTAGAGGAAGCATTCAATTCTTGTTCTCGACGAGCTCTAATCTTTGCTTGTCGCCTTTCTTCAGCCAACATTCGATTTTGCATCATTCTTTGTCTCTGTTCTTCAGTTAATCCAATATTGTGGGTACTCGGAGTAGAAGTCACGGGGAATATATCTACACTGTTAGCAAGTCGATCAAATACATCAACTTGAGTAGATGGTTCTACCACATCATCCTCCATTTGTTGTACAAAATCATTGTTATCCATATCCATCCGGATTCGCTTCAATAATACTTTTACATCGTTCTTTTTACCCAATTTCTCCAACTTATCAATAATGTCATCAAATGTGTATCTAGGAAATAATCTATGGGTCCATTGTTCTAATCGATTTATAACAGTGTTAAGATCTTCTGATTCATGTCCTTTGCCTTTCAACTTAATATTTTCGAACCATGCAGGAAG
The DNA here is from genome assembly GCA_019022885.1 of Schlechtendalia chinensis. Taxonomy (NCBI): domain Eukaryota; kingdom Metazoa; phylum Arthropoda; class Insecta; order Hemiptera; family Aphididae; genus Schlechtendalia; species Schlechtendalia chinensis. Next base: position 13,216,179 of record CM032339.1, on the reverse strand, counting down.
CACGGATAACCCACGAGGACCTCGCAATCTAAAAATATTAATATAATTAGATAGTAATATAATTAGAACTTAAATAATACAATTGATAATTATTTTAAATTTGTAGTTAAATCATCTTACATGCAAACAAGAACAAAATATTTCTAATTTTTTGGCAATGCTATTAGGTTTATAAACTTTTTTAAATTTGTTTTGGAAAAAAATAATGATGATTTGAAGTTTTTATATAACATGCTTAAAGGTTGATTCAGTATTTGTAGTCATTAGTATGAAATTTTTATATTCAAAACTAAAATATTGGCAATTAGTATTGTATGTAATCTACATAATTATAGAAACACAGTGCATATCAATTGGTATTATATTTTTGTTTTAATACTGATAAAATGTATGATGTATTTATAACTTATAATATTGTAGTTGAACAGTTTTTCAAGGATTGACAAATATATAATTACAAGATTCTACTACATTGTGCTAACCAAAGAACAAAAATATATAAAAATAAAAAAAATAAGAAAATTACAAACCAATAAACACGATAGATAATCACATAAATATATACATTGGGGATAAGACTAAAAGTTTTTGGTTTATGTCAATTCAATGATTTTTTAAAAAACAGATTATATTGTTAAAATACAAGTTGGTAATAGATTACACATTGGCTATTAATTCAAAATGAAGTAAAGGAAGGAACTACGATATACAGTGATTGATGGAAGGCATAAGCCACATTAAACCAAATAAGTATCAATACAGGCAATTATAAACTGTACTACTTGTACTTATTTCAGTGTAAACTGTGCCAGAAATAAAAACTAATAAATGTATTTAGCTATGTACCAGGAAAAAAAAAATTATTAATTGTAAAATTTCAATAAAGAAGATTTTTACTACTTTGAATTATATAAAAAGATTTGTAAATTAAAAATGTTCTTCTCTTCCTTAAAAAAAATTGAAAATTAAGTTATAACTTAAGTATAGCAGTTGTATAGAAATTATTAAAGAAAAACTAAAAAAATTATAAAATATTTTCTACAACCGAATTCATAGCATTTGTCAATTAATTAACATTTTTTAAAATTTCAAAACATTAACATTTGTCGATTAATTTGTCTTCAGTACCACTTAACTCGCCAATAATATTGACGCAATTTCTAATCATTTAAAACTAAATTAAGACCAAAAAAAAAAAAAATTGTGCAGCATTAAGACAAATAGAAAATTATTTGAAAAAAATTTAATTTGAATAAAGCGCTCAGTAAAAGTTTAAAATGTTTAGAAACTAGATCTCTTGTTGAACGTTGATAGTATACTGCAAATTTTCCAGCCGGCAGTTTACACACACTGGCATATGTACTAACACAATTTCTATCATAGACAATCGTGATTTAAAAAATTCACAATAACTTTAAACGCACAGGAGTTACCTATAAAATACATTACTGTAAAACTAGTAAATACTGATACACGCGCAGTCTTGTTCAAAACAAATCATCAACAACCAATAATGTTTACCTTTCAGTATTCAACTTGGGTTGTGGATTCTTCATGCGGACCTTTACCGGGACGATTCTCTTCAACCCATCGTTGTCATTTTCCCGTTCGTTACGGTCCTGCAGCGCCAGACGCTCATCGAGATCGTCGTCGTCCACACGACGATCAATCAACTTGTCTAAATCGTTATCGTCGGAGTCGTCCATCTTCGTTCAATCGACTCAAATAGGCGCCCAACAGATATTTGTTCAAATGATCCGTCAACGTCGGCAGTGTTATGCGTTTCGTGTCGTTCCACCTAGTTCTCGTCCGGCTCACCGGGCATGGCAAAACACTCGCAGCCAAAAATCGAAACGACAACAAATATCGCAGACGTTGCGGGAAATTCGAAACGTTCACACGACGCCGATAACAGATAAACGTGATAACGTTGAATCTTTAAACGTTTACGGTAGTGATGGGCGATTCTCAAAATTGAACCGATTTAAATCGAAATGAAAAAATTGTTATATTAAAACGTCGTCATTCTTTTTTTTTATCGGTTTATAATTATATACAATTTATGAATGGTATCTGATGGCAAATATGACGATAATTATTGATACAAGTCATAAGATAGCGAGTTTGAACTCTTGAAAAATTTGTTTTTCACTTGTGAACGTTTTTCATCAAATGTAACACTTAATAAAAAAAATTATATAATAATATCTATGAGACAACTATACTACCGAGTATACTAAATATAGTACATGTACGGTTGTATTGAAAACCAATATACTATATAATATAATGATATATGATTAAATATGAAACCCGGCGATATTTTTTGAAGTATATACTTTAATTTAATTTAATTTAAATAAAAAACAAAATTTTCATTGATAGTTAAATTACAATAAATATAGTTAAATATACAATTTTTACAATGTTTGAAATAAAAATAATAAATAATAATAATACAAATATAGAAAAATGATGAATATTACTAATGTAAAATACCTAATGATACATAGATTTTAATTTTATTGTATGTTCTATGATTATTTTATTTATCTACATACCCATCATTTTGCGAAAGGGACCCAAGAAACAAAAGTTTATTTAAATTTTCCTCTGTCAATCGATTACGACTATCAGTCACTACCTGTACAGCATTCGAGAATAGGCGTTCAGATATTATTTTAGACTATACTTATATTTAAACCCACAACGTTCCACTTCCATTTCTAATATAAGAAATATATTAATATATTACAAAAGTGGAAAAAAAAATATTCGCGTTCAGCGTAACCAATACAAAATATTTTTAAAACCTCCAAGGGAAATAAAAACAAAATCCTAAGGAAAATAAATTTTAAATCGGCCAAATCGAACAAAAACAAAATCGATTTATTGATCAAATCGCCCAGATAGAATCGATTTTAAAATCGATAAATCGAATCCAAAAATAGATTTAAATTGCCCATCACTAGCTTACGGTAGAAGAATTGTCGTTAAAATAATCGATCACAAAATAATTTATTCAGTTGTTCAGTGATGGGTAACACGCTATTGAATTTTTATTCATTTTGTGTTTTATTAATTTTTTTTCTTTTGAAAATTCAAATGTTGGCAAGGGACTCCCGGAATTTCAAGTCGTCTTATCGCGCAATTATCATTTTTCAGAATATGTGATCCGCCGCTGCACGTGTTTGAAATGTTTGAACAGCGTATCCTCGTATTAGAATTCGCGATAAAGTGATTAGTCTGAAAGTTTGCATTTTGTTTTTCAGTCGCGTTCTACGTTTGTTTATTGTTTCGGCCTCAACTAGTTACGCATCGAGTATCTAAAAAACAGACGATGATAAAATAACTCTAATGTTCTATACGTACGATCCGAACACCGCGATTTTATCTCGACTATCATAACGATCATCATCATAACGATCATCTATCATAACGATCGTTCTTTTTTCGAATTTACCAAACTAGGTGTCACGTACACGTTCAAATTCCATTTCATAGTCCTTCGGTTGAATTTGGAAACAATGAGCAATACCGAAACTGAGTAAGTACCTGTCAATGTGAACCCCATGAAGATTTCTTCCAAAACTATCCCCAAGTATTTAGTAGTATAAGTAAAATATATGTATATATTTCGATCTGTATTATCTACTTATTTTACTTAGTTTTCAATTTGATGTTCTCTTTAAACATTAAAAATTAACCTTAATATTCATGTATAGAACCAATAGTTTTAATTTAAAATATTTGATTTATTTATTCAAAGATTGTTTTTTAAAAATAATTATTTTAATACACGTAATTACAGAGATTACCCAGAGAAACAGTGTAGTGGTAAAAAAAAAATTAATTTGAAAAGAGCATGGTTGGATGAAGAAGAAACAATTTCTAAGTAAGTTGAAAATTATACAATAATTTAATTTAAATACAAATTAAAGAAATAGTTTTTTTGATTGATATTTCTAATATTATTTTATTAATATCACTTACATTTTTGTTTTGTGTTATTTAGCAAAGAACACAAAAAGCTTTTAAAACAAAAATATACTGGAATTGTTGGTAATCCAAAATGGGCAAAAATTACAGCAGACAACTTGAAAAAAGTATCACCCGTTGATGACGATGATAGCGATTTGGATTTACTGAAAGTAAATATTGAAATATTTTAATAAACGATAATTTGTTAATGTTTACATCATTTTTTCAGTACACCGGTATTCTAGTACGTTCCAAAAAAGGTGTAAATTTGGCTAAAGGTTTGATTGGTATAAAAAAATTACATAATTTAAATTTATCCACTTCATCTTGTGGTAAAATTGTAAAGGCTGTCGAATTCCATCCAACATCCAGTTTAGCATTAATTGCTGGGATCTCGGGAAGGGCTTCAATTGTACAGGTATAATAAGAAATTAAATAATCATATTAATTTACATAAATAGCAATTTAAAACGTTTACAGGTTAATGGATTTAACAATGAGAAATTACAATCAATTAAATTTCAAAAATTTGCAATCGACTGTGCTCATTTCACTGTAGATGGGAAACAGTTTGTTGCCGGTTCAAGGACACAACGACATTTTCACTGCTATGATTTAATGGAAGGAAGATCGATGTTCATTCCTGTCCATCATAATATTGGACAAACTAGAATGGATGTAAGTAATAGTTTTTGGGGATGCATTGCTTACGCAGAGCTCCCATTGTTGTCGGTTAAATTAAAAAAAGAAGTAATAGTTTACTTTTAATCAAATGATTGATTTCTTACAAACTTAAATGTTTACAGAATTTTTGCATGTCACCTGATGGAAAATTAATAGCTTCTTGTGGCAAGTTTGGAGATATTCATTTATTTACTGCTAAAAGCAAGGAATGGATCACTACACTAAAAATGAATGGTGCCGCAAATGCCCTAACATTTTCTAATGACGGAAAAAGAATGTATTCCTTTGGAGGTAATTTTATTGAAGTTTTTAGTTTGTTATTATAATACTTTAAATATACACATATAATATTTAAATAATAGTTTCACTGGAAATAAATTAACACTCCAGATGTATAAAATTAATAAAATTAATTTTATATAAAGATTTTATTATTATTATTAAGCTGGTGTATATATATATAGTATTTTTTAACTGTATAAAATATATCGAATATAATCCGTGCCACGAGAAAACGCAATTGTATGAAAACCAAATAGTACCCAGTTTGTGCATCTGCCTTCAAAAAACTATCAACAGCGCCTACTCTACCGGAAAACCTTGAAGATCACCTTAAAATACTATACAGAATGAATATAATTCTCATGTTATTTACATTATGAAATAATTGTGCTGCGTGTGCAAATCACTGATGAGCTAAAGTAGTAATAGTGTAATAACTACACTTGCAATGTATACAGTAATTGATGGCTGCTTGTAGTGAGAAATTTGACTTCGAGACTACTCGAATAAGTCATTTGGATGCTCAGTGAAGTTGTATTCCCTCATGTTGTGAACTAATTTACATATCTCATAGGTTTTATTGCCTGATAAAATATTCACGACTTGAAATAATTTTAAAATAAATTTAATTTTGTTTTAGAAACTGGAGAAATTTATGAATGGGATATGAACAGTCGAACATGTATAAAGAAATTTTTGGACAATGGTTGCCTCCAAGGCACAAGTTTAGCACTATCAGGCGATGATCAGTATTTGGCAACTGGCTCGTCGTCAGGCGTTGTCAATTTGTATAAACTGCCTTGCGATGTAAACCCAAAACCTGAAAAAACTATTTTAAACTTGTTGACAACAGTTTCAAAATTAAGCTTCAATAAAAGTTCAAATATTTTAGCAATGGCTTCTAACCAAAAAAATGATGCTGTGAAATTGGTAGTTATTTGAAATTTTTCTCAAAATTTTTTTGCTTCTTTGTGTTGCCCAAATGTATAATATAATACATGTATTATTACTTTTTTCTAGTTGCACGTACCATCTAAAACTGTGTTTTCTAATTTTCCAACCACGTCTAATAACATTGGAAAAGTTAATTGTATAGATTTCTCACCTAATGGTGGATACTTAGGGTTATCCAATAATAAAGCTGAAGCTCTTCTATTCAGGTAATATTGAAATCATTATACAATTTTTTACTGTGAAACAATTTAACAGCAAATAATATCATAGACACAATATTCTGACTTACATTCACTCAGTTATATTATATAAACTTATAATTTATGTTTTTAATTTAATATATATAGTATTAAAAATATATTTAATTTTAGGAAATAACATTACAATTTTAATCAAACTGAAAATTGAAAAAAGTCACCTTATATATTAGTATTTGTTTTCTTTATTCATTTTTGCATTAATATTACTTTTATTGTCTTACCTGTTAAATTATTTCAATAATATCTTTAATTTTATTGAGAATATATTTTTTCCCTATTAAAACTTAAATTTCACATATAATGTGTGTAATCATTTTAATGATTAGATAGACATATTTTTACCATATTTAATGATTAGATAGACATATTTTTACCTCACAAGCAAATCAAATATAAACACTGTGATTATGATACTGACGGAGATCGTTTATTTATTATGTTGCAGGTTGACTCATTTCGAAAACTATTAAGCTCACATAATATAGTTCAAGTAGTTGCAAACAAATAATAAGTTTGTTAAAACCGTCACGACTGCTTCCAAAAATTAAATTTGATATATAAATAATAAGTTATACATTTAAATGAATAAAAAAATTAATTTTCATGTTAAGCGAATTATTTCTTGGTAAACATTAAAAAAATATCTAAAACTATACATATATTTATTTTTAGCCAGCTTTTTTGAATATTTGAATATGTATATAATTATTATAATTTCATCATATTATCTATAAATGTATTTAAAATTACAATTTAGACACTTATTCAAATATGTTATATATATAATATATATATATATTCATAATACAAAAAATATATTTTATACAAGACCACTGAAAAGCAAATAACAAATAGAAACCAATATAAGTGATACTTTATACAAAACTTGAAATACTGTTTTAATAAATGTTTATTATAACGAATTCGCTTTTGTCCAGGTTGTATGTATTAGAAAATACTTAACTATTAAAAACAAAACATGTATTTGATGATTTATTTTATTTTGTACCATAAATTTTCAAATACAACTCTAAGTATAGATAACTTTTATTTTGCACTCCTGTTTTTTCCTTACAAACTAAATTTAAATTTAACAAATAACATATACCTTAACAATTTACCAGTTCATTAATATTTTTATACAAAAATGTGATTTAGAAGGAAATCTTCCATTTATTCCCTTAATAGTATACAATTTATTCTAAATTTTCTTTCAAGTTCGGATTTTTTAATTTAATCGGATATTGATTGAATTTTTGTTTTTATTAATTTAATTATATGCAAAAATGAAGTGATTTAGAGTAGACAAATTTATTTAAAAAGAATTAACCAACTAAAAGTTATTTTTAATCCAAAACATTTTACTTGAAAGAAAAGTGCATACTTTGGAAAATTAATTTTACAAATTGGATATCCCATAAATTTGATTTGTTTCAATAATAATTTATAACTGACACATACAATTTCAATTTCCTTAAGTATGCCCTGTCCCAATTGACTACTTGTCTGAGACTCTAGTCTCCTTTCTGGGTGAGCATTTGCGAAATCATCCTCAGTAATATGGTCGATTGCTTGTCTCCTTACAAAATCATTCCTGCTGTCCAATATCCTGTTTCACAGGGCTGCATAGGAAGGCTTTTATATTCTCGGGCTTTTGGTCAGGTTTGCAAGCACCATGCCATTTTTGACCATGCTTTGATTCACTTGGGGCATACGAACACCAAATGCACAAACAGTGTCCGCGGAATCAATTGAACCGATATAAGTAGGTCTTGGTAAAAACCTATGGTTCATGAGAGCCTGGGTTAATGGCATCAAAACCTGAAAGTTCAGTGCATGTGTAACTAAAAAAATAAAAATATTTGAAGATAACATATAAATTTAAAAAAGTAAAGTTTATACACAATACAAATTGTTGTTTTGCTTTTAATTCACAAAAACAAATTACCCTTATTATTTCATTTGTCAAATCAATAACATATTTGTTTAATGACAATTTAAAACTGTGCAACACTAAATTTTTCTATATCGTCAGGTTACACCAACTGAAGTATCAAAAAATTTACTAAAAAAAAATTTTCTAAAAAACTTAAAAACTGTACACCTTAAATATGTGTTTATAATAAAGTATTTTATAATTCACTTAATTCATTACTTTATAATGCATATGATATACTTTAAGTTATAATTCATTATTTTAGATGGCAACGACCATTATGATTTCAACAAATTGGAAGTTTAAATAATATATTCATATGAAAAATTACATGGCAATACAATTTTATAACTTATTATAACATGATGATTGCCTGATATAAATTGTATAGGTTGTAATGAAGTTAATAAATGTTAACCAAATATACATGCACTGATTGACACTGACAGAAAACATTTGTGTACTTATTACATTACAGCTGTTGACATATTTTGACAGCTATTAACTTAAAAAAATAGTTTAAGCATATATACATACATATATATATATATATAATATATATATATATATATATATATATGAAATTTTTTGACAAAATGATCACAGTTGTTTCCAAAAATATGATTTATACTTTATTTTATTCTATTCAATATATACATATAATTTACAAAAAGGAATAAAGACAATAGACAATGCATAAAAAGTGTATTGTTAAACAATAATATCTTTTACAAAAGATGGTAAAAAAAAAGAATTACGAGTAATAAATACATAATTTAAATTTGTTTAAAAACCATACAGGTAGTCAAACGAAAATATTTTGATTTTTACAAAAAATTGTTATATATATATTATATATATAATAAACTACTATACTTATTAATGTATATGTTAAATTTATTTATATTTCATATTTAAGTTACTACCAAGTGCACTCTCCCAGTAACAATTATCCCAGCTGACTGAACCGCAATTATTGCAAATGTTGAACACACGATGTTCGTCTTTAAACATGTCTACCGATAACGGTTTAATCTGAAATGTTAGCATCAAGAAAATAATTAGCATTATTCGGTTTTTCTTGCATGCATTTTCAATCATTTACGTTTATCTCCCAATTTTCACTGGTGTAACCACTCAAAAGTTTACTATATGGCTCTTCAGGTTTGCACATAAAAGTGTTGGTTGATTGGACGTGGTTGATAGGAGCACTTGTTCCTTCATCCTCCGAGTATTCATCATCACCAGCATTGTATTCATTACTGTAATCTTCGTCAACAGAAGGCAGACTATATTTAACAACTGGCTTTTTTTGTATACTTCTAACAGTGTCATAAATTTTTTTCATGACTGAACTACTAACAGTTTCGTAATTGACGCTATTGCAGTTCTAAAACAAAAATTTTTTTTTAATAATAATTCTCGTGAATGACTATATAACACCGAAATATTGTATTTGACACTCAGATAAAAGCTAGAAGTCATTTGGCCTCAGAAAAAATAAAATGTACAACCCCAAATATATATTAACATCCAACAGAAACAAAGTTTGTCTGACTTAAAAAGAAAGTGATAATATTTAAAAAAAACTTCTAAATAATTTCAATTCTGAGGTCTATGATATAAATAATTTTAAATAAGCTCGAAATTAACTTATACATAAAATTTACAAATTAGAAAACAATGCAAGTTATAACACATAATAGATTCTGAAAATAATTTTATCAAAAAACGAATCACAATTATTTTTATAATAGTAATATTATCAATAAGTTAATTGGTATCTAGTCAGATTACATAATTGAAATCAACCTAAATGATTTCTTTCATAAATTTGTGCAATATTCCAAACAATATATATAACAAAATTATATTCATAATGTTCAATAATAAAATGAGAAATATCTTATTTAATTTAGATTTATACGTTTTATTAAAAAAATATTGAGTTGTGAACAATATTAAATATGTATATTTACCCGACAACGACTATTTAGATCATCTTTATTTACAACAATTTTAAAGTAATTTAATACTTCTTGTAGTTGGTCATCTAAATTATGATTCTGTACACAATAACATTGGCCAGCATTTAATTGTTTTGCTACCTAAAAATATAATTAGTTCATCAATTCTAATCCTTCCTATTGATGAAATCTATATTTAATTTCACCTTTGAAAATGCATGTCCAAAAGCAATAAAATGTAAATTATTCAATTTAATTATGTTTACTATGTACTGGCAGTCATTTATTTTTGATCTATCAACTATAGAAGTGTCAATACCACATTTCCGTAAACGTTTAGCTAGCTTTTCCAATGTGTTTGGTACTAACAGTTTAAAATCTTTAACACTTGAAACATCATTATGTGGTGACTCTGATTTAATATTTGTTGTTGGCACTTTCTAAAACCAAAATTATGTATATGTACATTTAATGGTCAAATAAAAATAAAATATATTTCAATTAAGTACATGTTTATGTCTTTTATTTCTTGGTTTTGGTTTCATGGTTTCTAGACGTTCATTATTGGAAACTCTTTGACACACTTCGTGAAATGGAATATTACTGGTTTCACATATTTTTTTGAACACATTGTAAATTTCTAATAGACAATAAGCATCCAGAGCTGAAAAATAATTCACTTGAATGTTACAGTTATTACTTATTAGACCATATTAGATCATTATTTAACTATTATAAACAAAACATACTTTGTATTATTCTTTAAAATGTGGTCCAATAACCAATAATAACTTTTAGCATTTTTTGAAAACACATCTTAACTACTTAATAGTTTTTTCATCATTACACATAATTGAATATACACTTACCAGCGTAATTGATTTGATTAGATCGTAATGGTATTTTTTCCCAATTTGAAAATTGCTCAGTCTTATTTAATGGCTTTCCAAAACACAATTTCACTAAATCAGAAAGACTATTGTAAACTATATCTTCATTCAGATCTAGAAAAATATATTTTATATGTAATCAAGACAATAAAGATATTATTTTATATTACAATAGTTGTGATGTATGAGTTAGTCAAACAATAAAATTTACATCATTTAACCTTTCAGTGCACCATGGAATGTTTATTTTGCTTAAATTCATTTCTTTTCTGTCATAAATAAAATTATATTTTATTATTTTAGGCGAACCATTAAGTCATTAAACAATAGCTTAATATCAAGTTTAACAATATGTATATTATTTATAGTTTTTTTATTATTTAAAAAAAATGTTAAACCTAACAAATATTTAATACGTAATAAAGAAAAATCATCATTATAATGGTTTTTATGTATTTTTTTAAATTTTGAATCATACTCAAAAATATTTAAGGAAACTTATCAAATTATTAGCTTATAGTGTTTAAGTGTTGAATTAAAATATATATATATATATTTGTTAAATTATAGGTAAAAACTAAAAATAGACGAAACTGAAATGGAATAAAAATCATATATTGAAATAAATCAATGCATATAACATACTTTGAAAAGGAAGCTGAAAATTCCACTTGGTCTCTAGTTCTTTCCATAACAACTTCATGTCAATAAATCCAGGCCCATGCAATTGTATATTATCAATAGGTAATGAAGATTTGATCATCGATGCGTCTCCTTTCCATTCAAAGCCTAAAACATACAAACCAATTAGTTTCAAATAATACATTTGTTAATTAAAAAGAATTGTAGAAATTTATTACATAGACAATGTTTAACTGCACAAAACTCTGAAGATATAATCAAATGAATATTTATAAACATTTCATACACTAACCTAATTTTAATATATTAATATTGCTGAATATGTTCATGGCAAATTCTTGCCAATGAAAATTAAAATTTTCGGCAGGCTGCAGTTGTGGTAAATGAAATATGTAGATAGTGTCAAGTGTAGCAAGCTGAATGGAAGCTAAATCACTCTTGTCACGTGTCAGTTCTGGTTTCCATTCACAGTCCAAACCCAAGACATTCAAATGTGCATCAAACAATTCAATATTCATTTTATCTAAAAATTCATTAAATTTTGACACACAATCAACTACATGTATTTGTTTGTCTGACAATAATAATTCATGGTATTCTGTAGTTTTAGATTCCTCTGCTGGTATTGGCCTCTCTACACCCACACTCCTGTCGACAAACAGCACACACATTAAAAAATTGTTTATAATTTGCAAACTCATTTTAAACTTACGCATTTTCACTAAAAAGTAACTCTTGTTGCATGGTTGGTGGCAATAACGATGGATCAATAGAAAATAGTCTAGCAAAATAAATACCCTCTTGAAAATCACCATAATTATACAACATTTTAACAACTTCCAACATCATTTCCTCATCTCTGCCAATTGATTCCAATACCATCTCTCTCCAACCATCGATACCTTTAAAATACTTAGTATGATGACTTTGTTTAAACACAAATCCACACCTGTAATTTACCAGTAACACCAGATTGATAACGATGAAACATAAACTTTAGAGCTCCTCTTCTTTTTTGTTTAGTAATATTGGGTGCAAATTCATTTGAAATGTTATACTTTTTCATGATTCTTGACAAATTTGTTTTGATTTGATTTTTATTTGAAAAATTGTTATTGGCTATCGTAACATTTAGACGACTGAAATAATAAATTCCAACTAATTGTTAACGTTAAATTAAGTAAACAGTGTTTATTATAAATGAAGATAATTATTTTGAAAAAGAAGTTATAAAACATGTATTTTGATCAACTGTTAAGAAAATAATCATAGTTCTTGTTATGTATAAATATTAGACAACAGTAGATTGTAAGTCAATAAAACATTAATATGTATTAATAATGTATATACAACATATCTGAAAAAAAATATTGCAGAGTTCGTAACCTGGTTACGACAGATACTTTTCAAATTTTTTTCTTTATGTAATACTATCAATTTATGTTTCTTGAAAATCTCAATGGCTTTTCCAAAGTGAAAAGTTGTAAAATGTTTAAAAAAAATCATTTTGACATTATTTTTATGATTCTCAAAAAAAAAAAAAAATTAAAATTATTACAATTTTAATTGAATACAGGCCATTCTAATATTAAACTTTTTATGAACGTTTTGAAATTTACAATATGATGTGTGTGATATTGAATATAGCCAATAGCACGTAATAATTTAAGCAAATGTATAGGAAAGTTTCCAACGTTCTGATTGAAAATCTCCGCAATTGATTTAACTGAATATCAAATGATCTATATTGCACACGACATAAAAAAAATTAAACTGATGCTGTTTTCGAACATCTAAGGTGGATAGGAACTTTAAAATTCTAATAAAAAGTTTAAAGTTAAAACATAATGGCTAAAAGTGGATAATTTGAACATTTTGAAATTTGTTTTTAAAAAAATTACCTAACATATAACTTTTACCTTCATATAGAACAAAACGAAATTGAAAAATACTCATAACTATAAATGTTGCAATCGTCATTCTCAAATATACTGTATATGAATGTTAATTAATTAATCAGTAATCTTACTTGGCTAGTTTAAATAAACAATCATCACTTTCCATTAACAAATTGTCAAAATATTTAACCAATGCTTCTTGTTGAAACTTGCTAGTAGCTAAAAATTCTTCAGTTACGGACATCAAATTTATGAAAAACAATGGAAGTAAAAAATCTTCTACAGTAAATCTATCTTGTACATTTAAACTCATGGTAGCATAACATGCCTGAATAACATTTTATAATATTAAATGTTGTTAATGCCTTCCAGCACGAAGTATTTAAATTATTGAGTATTATTAACCTCTTTATATCCTTTTTTTTTTATTTTTTCTCTAATTAACTTTTCCATCAGTTCCAAACGAGTATTACAGTTGAAAATATTTACAATTTTGTATATTGTGTTTAGACAAATTCTCTTTTCCAATACCATTTTGAATGCTTGGATTTTTAATTCGTCGGTTAAAACATGTTCATATTCGCATTCATTGAGTCTTATCCATTTGTAAAATTCCTCCGTTACTGTAATGCATTTGAAAAATGTCATTGTAAGATAACACGATTTATTGATCATACCTAATAGTTTTCTAATTATAATGTTTGTTTAGATCATGCTAAATGTGACAAGTTATATATATATATATATATACATATATGTATATAAAAATATCATTAGAAATTTCAAAATATAAACCTATTCATTGGTCTAAACAAAAAAAAAGAACTAAAATTTATTTGTTAATTCATAATACTTTATATTTAAAAAACATACTCTAAAAAATAAATTTTAAATTAAAATAAATTATATGATTGACTTACTCGTATGAATAATTGTACTAGCTTTGCCCTTAATTCTATCTTCAGATATGACATTTATCAATTTCAATAAAGAGGCATATGGATTTGAACTACTTTTAAAAAAATTTCTCAAAGTATCGGTTAAGACTTTACTCTGTTTCCCTATGAATATCAGTTATAAAATATAATAGCAACAACGATAATCAGATATTTAAAAAAAACTCACATGTTGCCCAGATGCTCTGTATATGTTTAGCAACTTTAGCAGCCCTTTCAGCGTCCTCAAATTCGAGTGCAGATGGTGGTATGCAACCGTTTACGTTTATCATTGTTACATGTTTATCATATGATGTCGAAGATTGGGCTTTTGGAAAACATTAAAACAGGTAAATACAAATAAAGATTTCTAGGTGGTAAAAATCAACACAATGTCTTATATTTAAAACCCCGTTTATAAACTATATTACAATCAATGGGCACATAGTAACCTGTCTGTTAGCAACATACCATTATAACCTGACGATCCAGCTTGTGTCAAGCCGTGCATTCTTTGCATTGAAGGCCCTGCCGCCGACCGGTTGGCGGTGGGTGAATAGCATTCATTCGCGTTTCGTTGGCTGGCCATGATACCTGTATATTGACGTGTACCACGTCTCACCGAAACAACATGAACGGACGAAACTCTAAAACGAGCAGTAGTAGTTACCAGTAAACAACTGCGCACACGAATCGCAATGACGACGAGAACAACGGTAGCGGCGTCTTTCGTAATTTAAAATCAATTACGAACGACCCAACAAGTTAGTGGGTCAGTAGAATAAGTTTAATTTACGTTAAAATGATTTCATTGTTGTACAACCGCGTCTTTTCCCGACCATACACACGCAATATGTGACAACAGACAAATGGCAATAACAAATAATAATAAAAATAATGACATTATCATTATGATAATATCGTCATCACAGTTATTTATTTATTATCTATGGTCAGGGAGCTGCTATTGATAACATATTCTACTGTTCTCCGCATAGACTTATAATATAGCTAATATACCTATATTATAAGTCTTTGGTTCTCCGTGAACGGAACGACTGTTAGGCCACGGCTTAAATCTTCTAAAGCAGCTTTAGTTCGATCAATTATATTGCTCAATACTTTTTAACACAAACGATTCAGTATTTTTTTGCAATACTTAGTTTGAAATCACGATTCGCTGAGAGCAAGTAAATTAAAATGTCTTAAAAACAAAAAGCGTAACTAGCAATTGTTTTATATTTTTCATCCATGAAAGAACCAAAACGGCGGCGTTTGTCTAAAAAATGGTACTTGAAACGAAGTAAATTTACAAATAAGATTTTACTGCGTGACTTAAAGTTAAGTGAACCAAGGGATTACTAAAATATTTTACGCATGAATAATGACACATTTAACGAGTTGTTGGAAATGATATTATCGATGATTACAAAACAAGATACAGTGATGAGAAAATCAATTTCACCGACAAAACGATTAGCAACAATGCTACGGTTTTTAGCAACAGGGCGAAGTTTCGAAGACTTAAAATTTAACACAGCAATAGTACTACAAACTCAGTTTATATACTATTATTTTGGAAACATGGGAGGTAGTTTTTAGTATTAATAGCAAGTTCAAAAAAATGTTTAATTTAGAGCACGGTTATTAATACGAACGATACGATAGTTTATATTACGGCTTAAGATATAGAGGTTACTCAACGTCGTGTAGAAATTAATCTGGCAGTTGATACATCAAACAACCCAATGAAAAACTGCTGACCGATACACCACAGTCTGTGGTTATACATTTGGTAACTCATGTAATCACTATTATTATTTTTATCTCAGATAAGATAAGACCAGATTGGGTGACTGACATAGACTTTATACCATTGATTATAGAATATAACAGTTAACCCATGGTATGTAGGTTTCGGCCATAGACTTATAAAGATCTTTATATGTCTATGGTTTCGGCCAAGGTGGATTGATAGATAATATTTGATAGTTTCGGCTACTAAAATTTTATTTATACGGGTGCTCGATAGATGTCGTTGTTGTAATATACAAACAATATTTTTCTTAAAATGATGTTCTTGTGTGATCATTAATTGAGCGGTGTGTGTAGGGATGGCAATTTTTTCGAGAACATCGATGTATCAATGTATCGATGTGTTTCTTTCAAATCATCGATGTTAACAATATCAGAAATTTAAATAAAAATCGATGTCAAAAACTCGATGTATTTGGTAAAACATCGATGTATTTAGTAAAAAAATCGATGTATTTAGTAAAAAAATCGTTAATTTTAAACTTTATTTGAAATATAAAGGAAATGAATATAAACTATAGCCATTTCGCCACTGGAAATCCTCCAGGATCAATATTATATTATGTATTTTATTTAAAATAAAATATATATTGTATTTTTTAATTATATATATATGAGTATTAACATTTTTTGATTAAATAATTTCTAAAATTTTAAATATACATATTTATGATATTTATTTTTAATTAAATTATAAAGGATATTTGAGTTTTCTTCAATTCAATCTATAATCTAACTATATATAAATATATATAACTTATATGACTACATGAGAATTTGTTAATTGAATCGAAAAAATATACAAAATACAATATATAAAATAAGATTTAAAATTGAATTATACGCATATTATTATAAATAGTTATACCTAATATAATAGAAGTACCTAAGTGATACTTAGTGATTAACAACTACGATTATAGTAAATTTTAATAACCTCATTAATAGTGTTTACCACTGAAATTTGTTTTAGTTTGTCCAATTGTATGTAAGAATCATGTGTAATAAAAGAATATTTTTCATAACAACATCGAAGACAAATAAACATCGAAATTAAAACATCGGTAAAGTTTTAACATCGATGCAAAACATCGGAACTACACCATCGATGTTTAACATCAATTTTTTGCTTCAAACATCGATGTTTTTTTGCCATCCCTAAATGTAAAAAGACTCGTTTGCATAATGTTATTAGATTTATGATAATAAAAAATCAAATAATGATTTATTTTGCAACACAGCAGTAAAATATTTTGTGAAATTCATATTACTTTTCGTATTATCAGTTGACTGTTAACCATTATCTATTATCAGTTATCGCAGGACACTAATCGTAATCGGTTCATTCGAAGTTTTACACACCACCGCTCATCATGCAACTTATTCGTTAATAATGAATATTTAACTTCACGTCGTTATATCGTATTATCATAGAATTGTAAATTATTAGCGTCTTTTATAAGTTTGAGATGTTTTTGAAATTGATGCGAACGGCAATGACGAAAAATGAAATCTCTTCGGAAATATTACTCAAACGAATGTATTACAGTGTTACTGCCGACCGTTTACGATTTGGAAATTATTACTCACTTCAACATCAAACGAAATCTAATGTTCAAAATTGGCGTGATGTAAACCAATATTGCCCATTTAAGAATTTCTCAGTCTCAAACAATCCGTAGGTATTATTAGCTGTAGTGTTCCATTCTGAAGTAGATTTACCTATTTCAATCAAATATTAGTTTTTAATTTTTACTCTTTGTTTTCTTTTGAGGTCTGACATAGATTTCGAACAGGTGTGCAATGAAACATTAGAATCGCTCTGTGAATATTTGGAACAAATTGTTGAAGATAGTCCAAATCTTGATAACCCGGATATCATGTTCAGCGTGCGTATATAAACAGTAAACACTACTCAATATTGTATGTAATTAAGAGCATTATTTTGTATCTCCTTTTTAATTATGATTTTATAGGATGGAGTATTAACTGTACAATTAGGTGAACCTTACGGCACATACGTCATCAATCGACAAACGCCAAATAAACAAATTTGGTTGAGCTCACCTACAAGTGGCCCAAAACGATACAATTTTGATGGTACTAAATGGATTTACAAACATGATGGTGTCAGTTTGCACGAATTATTGACTACTGAATTATCTGTTGTTTTTTCAGCTAATGTTAATTTTTCTAACTGTGTATTTAGTGGTGCTAATGTATAAGTATTAACTATTTTTTATTTATATATTGTCTTAGAGTATAGTTTTTGTGAATAAAATAATCATAATACATATTATATTTTGGTATGAATTTCTAATTAAAAACATTGAATACTTTTTTATTTGTTCATTATAACAAACATATCAGAATATGGAATTTTCTATTATAATATAATATAATAAAATTATATTATTATGATATAGTTTGATATATAATATGATAAAGGCACTAATTTAAAAAAAAATGTAGTATTAATAATTGATATCAGAGGCATGCATAGGAATTTCAAATGGAATGGAAGGGGTGAAATGTTTTTTATTATCTATATATATATATATATAAAAGAAACCTGATTGACTGATCTATCAATGCATAGCTCAAACCACTAGACGGATCGGCCTGAAATTAAACATACAGATAGCTATTATGACGTAAATATCCGCTAAGAAAGAATTTTCTAAAATTTAACCCCTAATGGGATCAAAAAAGGTAAAAGGAGTAAAAATGGTATATATAGATTAAGAAAAATACTAAATACTAGGACAAATGAAGTTGCATAGGATTGCTTGTTGTTTAAAAAAAATTTTTAAAGATAAAAAAATATTTAAAACAGATCAAGTTAACCTGGTTGTATGTCGGGTTATACAGCTAGTTCATATTATGTGATATGTCTTGTTATTATAAGATGAGTCAAATACATCTTCCAGAAGCCTGATGAAAAATTTATGAAGCCTTTCTCATAATATGTTATTAAAAACATGATAATAATCTCTAACATAATATAAAATTGATAATTATAGTTAAATAATTACACTTGAATCCTGATTTCAATAGGAATCAATAGAAATATGATCTAATAACCTTGAGTATGTAATGGTTATGATAAATAGCCTGAAATCAGATATGAAATCTAGAATACACTTAAGTACGTAAAAACAATATGTTTTCAAAAGCCAATGGGGAAGTTTGAACTCCATAACCCTCTCTCACTTGAGCACTCCCACGATTGATATATCTATTACTTTCTGTTATTTTAGAAATTCACTGGATTGGATTTTTTCAATCAATAAAAGATCAAATAAGAACTGTTTTAATAATTTTCATGTTACATTACACATAATAAGACTCACACCAATGGATAGTCCTAGTAGTATTATAATTATTGAAATATTAGATTTCTAAATATATTTTAATTATGTATAGTGCTTATTGAATAAAATATCTACTAATGTATTTGTATAAAAATATTTTCTATTTATATTATTCAATAGTTTTGAACTGATTGTAATTATTTTTATATTTTCGTTCCAACAGGTAGATCTGTTATTACTGGTCAGGATTTAACAAATTACTTATCTAATTGACTTCCTGCCATATTTTTAAAAAATATTAATTTGCAATAAATCAAATAATTACAACACTGTTGTTGCGTTAACAATGTCTATAGCTAAATAAGTGAGTGAACTCTACAAAATACTACTTAATATAGAATATTTCCTGTCATCTTTTAGATATTAGATACTTAAGTAAACAAACATTTCCAAATAAGTTAAGAACTGCAATTTTCAAACTACTTGTTATGTAGGGTACATAATATTATTCTTAAGAAATATTCTTATGAAATTTTCCAAAATTGTTGATCTCTAAAACATTGTAGTTTTATGTTTAAGTAGATAGATGGTAAATTTTTTAAAATAATATTAAGTAAGTATTTAAACAAATATATATACACCTATTGGTTTAAAAATCTAATATAGGTCTGATTTAATATTCAATATTTTATTAATAATGGTACTATATTGCTAAATATTATATACATATATATATATATATATATATATATATATATATATATATATACACAGTAGACCCCGCTTTTAAGACTCATTTTGGGATCAGCATAAAGTGAGTTTTATAACCGAATGAACCTTTTAGGCGAAATGGGAATGAAACGAAAAAAAAAATTAAATAATTTTTAACTTTATTTTGTTTTTTTCATACACTTCACATAACCTATTTTTTAATATTTTACCATTGATTATAGAATATAATTCTATAATCAATGATTTTACTTAATACCGATTGTGAAATGTTTAATTTACTTGTTGCCTCACGCTGTCCCATTTTCGGAGAATGGTCGTACTTTTCTAAAATGTCTAATTTATCACTCAAACTAAGAGCACGTCGCGTACTCATGTTAAAAACAAAAAAAGACGATATGATGTTAAAACTCGAATGACGACTGATTGTACTACGATAACAACAATTTAAATTGCGATTAATGTAAAATGCAATACTGGGCCAGTTAATCGGAATTGTATTTATACCTTACACTACAATAACAATAAATGGGATAATCGTGAAGTGCGATAACGTATGAATTGAAACCACAACACAAATAACTTTTCAAAACTAATTTATTTCAACATTTTTCTACAATTTTTACGAAATTTGAGTCTTATAACCGAAATGGTGAGTCTTATAACCAACTTTTTTTAATGTGTTTAGATACATCCGGACCGTTCCAAGTGATTTTAAGTCTTATAAGCGACTGAACCTTATATCCGCGAGTCTTATAAGCGGCGTCCATTATATATATTAATAAATCATGGATGTTATTTATAGATACTTTTTTAGAAAAGGAAAGTACAAGGGTTTATTAAAAAATAAAACGATGATTTTTATTTAATATTCATATTTTTTAATTTTATTTAATATGTTTTTTTAAGTTATATTTCTTATCTGTCTATTTATTATACACTAGATCTACTAACCATCTTGGTAATGTTCAGTGTTGTGAAGAATATTTTTTAAAAGTACTTATAAAAACACTAAAAATAATTTTACATTTATTACATAAATTTGATTTATTTTCAACCAATATCTAAATTACTTGTTAGATTAAAATTGAGTACATTTTATACACTTGTATTTAGAGATTTAGATTTAATACTATACATGTTTTTTATATAAAAAGGGTATACGTAAATTTCTAAATATTTAATTATAAAAAAATTATCTCTACTCGAAAAATAACTATAACTAATAGATGCGAATTTTCATTTTTTCATTACTCTCGATATGCAATTCTATATAAAATCAAAATTATGAAATTATATATTATATTAAATATTAATTATTGTGTTTATTCAGGTCTCGTTCAATTTTAATTGTTTTTTATTTTTTGAATCATTGATGATAAATCAGTTTTGAGCATGCGCAACGCAGTTTTTGTTTTTCATATGAAACATTCCTGATTGGACAAATAATTATTATTTTATATATTTTAACAGTTGAATTATTATTTCAACTTAAAAAAATGGCTATATATTATTTATATTAATAAAAGCAGTTTTAATTTTCTTCAAATCAACTTATTTGACTGCTATTATGCTAACACTTTAATTTTTTAACTTAAAAAATTAATTGGACCATAAAAAAAAAATTTTGTGGGAACATTTTACTTCTAATTATTATAATTATTATTACTAATTTAGGTATCACCTAACCAGTTTGTTTTTTTGTAGTATTTTTCTACTAAATTGCATTCATAATTTATACGCATATACATATATTAATATACAATTACAAAAAGCAATAACAATTTTTTTAGTTCATTGTCCAAGGGATGGAAGCAAGTGCCTTCTCGTACTCTTCTTCAAAAGGCGCCTATGCTCGTCATTTGTAGAACAATTTTAAATTGTAAATAATATTCATACTTGGTTGCAGGGACGGATTTTCGGGTAGGCCATGATTAAATGAGTATGTAGCTAAATAAGTGGAAGCGGCTGTATTGCATTTAGGAGTAGATGTAAAAAAGAGATGTACCTATAAATTACAACTCTACAATTACCTCTCTTGAATGCAATATAGCCGTTTCCTTACTAAGTTGGTATTAATTATTACTTTATTTTCAATAAATATATATATTTATGTATTTATTTATTTTTTAATGGGCCTCCTTCATACTATTATTCCGGGTCGAATTTATATCCAAATCTTCCGTGCCTGGTTGGTATATTTTCCTCTCCTCGTTTCTTTTCATTCTTATTGTATAACATCGTTCTGATGAATCGTGTATATTAGTGATGTTACGAACTGTTCGATTTTTGGTTTGAACTAAATACAAAATTGGGTTCGAATATCGAACTAAGGAAAATGAAAACATATCGTACCGAATTTGTCGAAAACAATAAAAAGTAAAAATAAAAAAATGTTTAAATTAATTCAGTTTGTTCTATTTTTAGGATAAATTGTAATTTTTCCCGCAATCCGCAGTTGTACGAATAATACCACGTATTTTTTACGTTTTCGTTATTGTTTTTTAATATAATACTATTTCTAAATAAAGAGCAATATTTATTGTTTATAAAGATTTAAAGTATTATCGATTGGCCTGATTAGTTTTCAGTGTTGGAAGTGGGCTACGAGGAAAATACTATAATTTGATCATATAAATATTCGTAGCATTAAGCTCCAAAAATATATTGTTCTGTCTTCTTATTGATAATATTTTTTACAAAAATTAGTTACAAACGTCGTAATTCGCTATTGTGACTGTGGTTATCATAGTGTTCATTCGTATTTTTGTAAGATTACCAAAAGTTATTGGTTTCTCAGACAACAGATAAAAATATTATGTAAGTATTTATTTATATTGTATCTATTTTAACCTCTTGATTCATATTAGCACACATGGTGCCACGATATAAAAATTGTATTCTAATACATTACACACCATAAACAGTTGGTTGCTTGGGTTAATTACATTAAATAAATGTATATCTGATACAGGACCAGATTTAGGTATGTGGTGACTTTGGGGCGAAATATATTGCGGGGGTCCCATTATTCTATATAAATAAATAGGCGTCAGGACAATATATGTTTTGCTTATTTAATAACATTTTATATTTTCTACTGTCTACATATTTAATTTTGCTTAATAATAAATTAAACAACCAATTCCGATAAGTAATATCATATAAAGTTTCATTTTAAAAATATAAATTGTCTAAGCATTAGTGTGTCAAATGTAAATTAAATTAATAATACAAATAATAATGTTAAGTAATGGTTAAAGTTAAAGTTAAGTAGCTAAAGAAACTATTCTTGATTTTATTTTCACAAAATCATCAATTACATTTTGAAAATCAAGTATTCTTAAAATATTTGATTCTGAGCTCATTCTTGCAAGTTGGTTAAGTCTGTCTCCATCCATAAAAATGCACAATCTATTTTTTATATTTTTAAAATTAGAAAATGATTATTCATTACTGCAGTTTGTTATCATAAGAAATGGATAAATGCAAAAAACAATTTCAACAATAGAAAAACTATCTTTTACTTCTTTGTTAATTTATATTTTATACATTACATATTCTTGGCTTAAATTTTTAAATTCTTTGATTTCATCTTTAAAGACTTTAAACAATTCTTTAGATTGAATAAGTTCATTTCCAACAATTTCATATATGTCATCTTTGTAAGTCTTTACATTTTTAATTGCCTCATTTTAAATTTCTTGATTACTTAAATGCTCTAATTTTCTAAGAAAGCCAAATTGATGGTATTCCAATTCATAAGCAGATAAATAAATAAATAAAGCATATTAAAATTAAAGCATATATAAATAGAGCAATAAACGTATCTATAACCGGTATATATTGTTGAGTTTTGAATTTTTAAGAAGGTGCTAATTCTACATCGGATGTTTCATTAAAATCTTTTGGGTTTGTAATAATACAAAAAATAAATAAAAATATAAGTGAAAGGAGGGTGTGAGTTCGAGAACTATCTAGGTAAAAAAATAGAGGTATAGTTATAAACATGAAATAAATATCGAATAAAAATGGAATATAAATTATAAGACGAAAATGCTTGCGAAATAAAATACTGAAATTATATATTTTCTTACCTTGTGCCCGTGCTTGAACTTTTTGTTGAATCTTCAAACACGACCGACCGTATAAAGAAATTTCAAAAAAAAGATAAAAATAAAAGGAATAGGTTGGATTGGTGCCTTCACTTCAAAAGCGAGGTCACCAACAAAATCAAATAAGCCAATACTCGTTTAAGTTGTTACGCAAAACTAAATTTGTCCCACCGAACACAGATTTGGTCCTGAGTACTGGCTCGTAGCTGGAGTGTACGCACACTGACGATGAGAAGAGATCATCGAGGGCTCTAGGGAACAGATTTTTGTATTTTATTATTCTTTTGATGTGTCCGACTATAGTGATGTTTTTTAAAAAAATATGTTAAAATTCTGATCCTGATGAATCATCCGTGGGTAGTTTACCAATAAAAAAGTAAAAACTTGATGAGTCAAAATCAACTGCAAATTATAATGTGAGTTTTATCTATTAATTTTATAATAGCAAAATTCTATCAGAAGTAGTGTTTCGATCGTTACAGTCATATCTTGTTTCCGATAACAAATAGCATCTAGTAACTAGATTCTAGTTGGTACTTTAGACGGGTCATTATTCAATTTTCTCAAAGCGCCTCAAAAAAAACTGCATAGAAACAATTAAAGAAGTTGTAATTTTTTTTCGCATATCCAATAAAACATGTCAGGTTAAAAGAACCATATAATATTATCATGCGTGAGTACAAAACAGACACGACTTCTTAATTTCTGTGAAACACGTTGGGAAGAGCACTTAGATTTTCAATTTATTTTATGATGTATATGAATATATTTGTGCATCACTGGAGGATTTGGATAAAAAAAATATTAACTTTGATAGAGTGAAATCTCACACCCTGCTAGATAATATAGAAATATAATAACTAAGACATAAAAACCGTGGTTGTGAAACAGCTGTAGTTGTAAGTTGGCAGTTAATTATTTCTATCATCACAAAAAAAAAATGATACCAAACTTTATGAATAGTTTTATCAGATTATTGTAAATAAAAATTATCTATATTAATATAATTTTATTATTATTATTAATATGTAATAAATGGCGTACTGTTTAGACTAATACATAATAACAAAAAGGTCATGGGGGGATATATCCCCTCATCCACCCTTGTTTAATCGCCACTGTTGATGGATAGTGGTCGCCTGATGGGGAAATGTTTATCAGCAGGGCTCATGGCTTCTAGCACTTGCATATTTGTTTTGAGAGGTCTTAGAGGCACCTAGGTAAGCTATAAATTTGTTTCAGATAATTGAAAAGTAAAATACGAAAATTTGTGTTGCATATATTTGCATATTTCGAAGTTTTTGTGTTATTTCGCTACTTTTATTTTTTTTAGGGCTATTTTAAGTTTATTTTGCCATTTCATAGAAAAAATGTTTAATTATCTAAAAAAAATTATAATTTTTATTATATTAGACCCGTTTCACAAGGATGCGTTATCATGGCGCGTACAAACTTGAATAATTTTAATTGGAATACGCGTCCATGTGTTTATCAATTGTTTATATTTCTATATTTATGTTATAAAGTACAATACATGTACAATATCTGTCATAAAAGTACAATGAGACATCGAGCGATAATTCTTCGGTGTTTAGAAATCCCGTTGATAAAGAAATAAGGAACATAGCATTATAGTTTCGAGATCTGCTGGTATTAAAACCGGTGTTAAAACATTCTGAACTATAAGAAAAAACAAATTATCCGACCTTTAGTAAATTGTTTGACAAGTGTATACAAAATATTGGTGTTGTATATGACGTTTTATTGTTTACATCCGACGCCGCTCCCTATTTGGTAAAAGCTGCTAATTCTTTGAAAGCATTATATTAAAAATGATACATATAATGTGCACGGCTCATAGTCTTCATAGAGTAGAAGAAGAAGTGAGAGGGAAATTTAGTACTGTCGATAAAGTAATTTCTAGTGTCAAAAAACATTCCGAAAAGCACAAAATCGTGTTGAAATTTTTAAAAATGAAGCACCTTATTTAAATTTGCCACCTGAACCTGTAATTACGCGTTGTGGTACGTGGATAAACGCTTCAAATTATTACTGTGAAAATCTGGAAATCATTAGTAAAATAATTGAAAAACTAAACGTAGAAGATGCTATTAGTATCAAAGAGGCCAAAAAATATATTTTCAAAAATGGTATTGAAAGAGATTTAACTTACATAAAGTCCATTTTTTTAATACTAATCATTTCTATTACCAAACTACAAAAAAAGAGACTTCCATTAGCTGAAGCGATAAATATATTTGAATCTGTTGAAAGTGCATTAAAACTCTCCCGGGATCAATTGGAACAGCTATTTTAACTAAATTCAACAATGTCGTTAATAAGAATCTCGGCCACAAAGTTTTAAAAAATATTTCAAACATATTATCAGGCAACAATATGAACACCGAACATGAACTTGGACTTCCTGAAGATCTTTCAACTGATGATTTAGCGTACCTTAAGTACGCGCCAATTATTTCTGTCGATGTCGAACGATCGTTTTCTATGTACAAAACTTTGCTCAGTAACAATCAAAAATCGTTTATATTTGAAAACTTGAGTAAACACCTCGTTATTCAATGTAATTTACAAGATAAATCATATTAAAAATAAATATATTTAAGTCATTTTATAGTGATTTAAATATATCACGATAAAGTGATATATTTAAAGTGAAATATAAAGTTATATAAAGTATTACCTATTTTTTAATAGAATAATTATCAAAGAAGAAAAGAGCGAAAAATATAGATGATTTTTTTAACGAAATAATAGTAAAAATATTTAGAAATACTACCTATTGAAATTTTTTATAAGTTAAATTTATAAGTTTATGAGATACAATTCACAAAATAAATAATAATAATAATTATTCATTTGTTTATTATTGACATTTAAAGTTTTTGTTTTTTGCATATTTTAATATCTTTAGTGCATATTTAAGTGCTTATTTGACTGTTTTTAAGAGCATTTCATTGCGCTTATAATGTTCTTTTTTAGAGCTACAAGTTACGAGCCCTATTTATCAGCTTGTATTACTCATAGACCTTATACTAATAGACAGAGAATGGCAGTAGTTTTCGCGGTCAACGATGGCTGTGCTGCACATGTTGTTCTACACTTGTGCGTATGTGCAAAGGACAAAACTTGTTGTCCAATAATACAATACTATCATTGTATTTTGGTTAAAAATAATGAACGTACTCTTATTTTTTAATTTTGGTTTATTAATTTTGTTTTATTATTATTATTATTATTATTATTATTATCATCATTATTATTATCATTATTATCATTATTTATCATTATTATCATTATTATTATTATTATTATTATTATTATTATTATTATTATTATTATTATTATTATTATTATTGACGATATGTGTTATTGATTATAATCTATTCTGAGGTTGTTTATTTGTTTTCTAATTTTTATTCAAACAATATTTTGTACTAAAGGATTGGCATAACTGCACAACTAATTACACAAAACTGCAGTACCCACCCGCATCCCGCCAAATGCTCCGTTTATTAGTATAAACGTATAATGTCTATGATTATTACCCGCCTTAACCTCCTAGCAGTCGAGCCCGCGGTCTTTACACCGCACCTTTTGAAAAACCCGTTTTTTTATCTATAATTATCGATTAGCTTATGGAGACCCCGCTATTCCTACACTATATATGTATAAACTAATTGCAATAGTTACCAATTTTATCGGTCCACTTGGATTCAAAAGTAATTAGTCATAAAGCAAATTAAACTGCGCGACCGCTAGGAGGTTAAAAATAGTCAAGATCTACTTGTATATTAAATTTATTTGTTTAATTAAATTATTATTAGTAGTGAATGCGATGTAATGTTATTTACATTTTTATTTTATAATTTAGAGTATTCTTCTGATAATACATTTTGATATTTAAAATTGCAATAATTTACTACATTACTTATTTGTTTAATATTTTGTAAAATTGTTCCATGTAATCTATTGATTGTGATTACAATTATAAAGGAAATACGAAATATAGGAACACGTTCAAATCTATAAAAAAACAAAGTTAAAAAATGCATTTGTTTGTGTAAAAAAACGATTAGAATCATGAGGAATAAATAATCAATTTGTGTAGGTTTTTTGTAAATATTAAATTCAAATTTATTATTCATTAAAGTAAATATAAGTAATTTTGTTATTATTTAATTGCGTTTCGATTGTAAATTGAATACGTTTATTAGTTTTATTTCAACTATTAACTATAATTTCTGCTTGCCTATTTGTACCTCTGAATAAAATTAAAGTATCATCTACATACCTGAAATAAGTTTTAATGAATAGACTATATAATTTGTTAGAAAGTACGAGTATATTATTCGTTTCATAATCAGTATAATTCCAATAAAAGTGCATTTAATGGACCACCCATTACTAGGCTTTTGTTTTGTGTGTATAATTGATTATTATTATTGTTGGAAATAATTTTGATTAATAATAATACTCAGTGACGCAACCAAGGGGATGGACCTCGGGTCCAATCACCCCCTCCCACCCTTGAGTATTTCTAAAGTGGAAAATTGTGTAAGGTAATATTAATATTACCCCTAATAATAAAAGATTCCCCTTGAAAAAATTCTGGGTGCGTTGTTGATAACACTAACTGATTTTATAATTATTTATTGTATATTTTTTACTGACGTATTTTATTATATAATTTTATAAATGTGTGTAAAACTATAGCTACAATGTTTAAATTATTTAATGAAAAAATAAACAATATTAATATTGAACCTGGGTGTAAATTTGTATCATATATTGTTTGATTAAAAACATTGTATACATAAATTCCTAAATTTGATGTAGAGGTTAGAAGACTTGTCCAATCTTAAACATTCTTACTCTTGTCTTTTCTCAATTTTTTTAGAACATCTTAGAAATGTTATGTCTAAATAAAAAAATTAACTGTTTATTAACTATTAGTTAATAATTATATTTACCTATGTGTTATTTTTGTATCTTAAAATTAGACTTTGTTGGACTCTGTAGCATAAAAACTAAGGTAGTTATAACGAAAATAAGGTCGATTTATATTTTTTTCGTGAAAAAAAACAATAATGATACCCTTGGCATTACTACCCTAATTGAAATTAAACGTAATCCATTGACAATTCACTTTATTTAAGCACTAGTAATGTGATATAAACGTTTGACCGGTATAGAATGCCTAATTTTGAAAATAATTATGGTTTAAGTGGAAAAACCTTTTTGAAATTTTTAAAAAAACCATCTTTTTTTCAAAATAACTACAAAATTATCGAAGATATGGAGAAATTGCTAAAAAATAAAAAGTTAGGCTTTTTTACTAAAAATTTTTGTTTTTTTTTTATTGTCATTGCTGACAATAGTCAGTCCTCTAACTAAATTATCTAAATAATGTCCTCTGACATTAACCGAGATATGGTCTTTTAAAGTTCGTATTAGCGTGTGACTAGCACCGTTTTGCAGCTTTTAAACGTTGCCTTTTTAAAAATAAAGGGCTTAAGAAATTTGAAAACTTTATGAGATTTGAAGGTCATAAAATTTCCTACAACATGGTTTCTTGATGAGCTTTCTAGTATAAAAATTAAGCGAATTATCGTCAAAAAAGCAAACGCATTTTTTTTTTAAATTTCGGAGTAGTTCGATTTTGGAGCATAGATGAATGTATATATAATATAAATACGTATTCACATGGTGAAAAGGAACAGCGCGGAGCTCACATCAGCTGATCAGTTGAAAGAGGGCCTTATTTATTTAATCTGTATATGTTTATGTGTGTGTCTTTCACAGGGTGATGCCAACGCCAGCATAATTTTAATTATTTTATGTATATATTTTTATTTGTTTTTTAATAATTTGTATGTTGCATACAATATTATAAAATACACTTAATAAATCAAAAAGTTTACATTATAATATATTCTTACTAAATTTTCAAATTTTCATAATTTTACAAAATTTTTACACTTTTTTCTTTTAATTGCAATATTGCAATTTATTGCAAAATTGCAATAAATAATTATTCAAGTTGAACACGATAATAAGATACCAAGTTAAGATAAATGATGTATTAAATTATATAAATATGCCAGTAAATTATTTTTTCAATTTTTTCATAATAAAGGATGATTTTTAGAGATCGAAAAGTTGGAATAAAAAAATGATTTAAGTGGAACATGATACAAATATACCAACTCAATATAAATGAAATATGACAAAGTCAATAAATTGTTTTTCCAATTTTATCATAATAAGGGTAGTTCATAAGGGTTAATAAATCAAATAAGGGTTGACAAATAAAAATAGTGTCATAACATCAAATAATCTTGTTTCAAAGCCTATTAACGTTTTTTAACTTATTAAATGCTTCAATTTATTATATTAATAAGTTTTTGTAATAAGGGGTAGTTTTCACCCCTCAGAATAATTAACGTATATTGGCATAGGGTAGGGAATGAAGTGGATGGTAAGTAAAGCTTAATTCCAAAATTTTATGTAAATCCATGCTCTTGATAGGATTCGAAAGTAATACCATATTTTTACCGTCGTTTACCGGACTATTTGGACGAGTTATTTTTCTTTTAGATAGACTAGATAGATAATTTAAAACTTATCAATAGTAGAAATCGATTATAGCGACACCAATTAAATTAAGACGATAGCTGTTATATGTAGAGTACAGGCACTTTTCGCATTATTTATTCTTTTATTGAGTAACGAGATTTCTGGGCGGTGTCTTATAATTTTTTATTTTATAAATATTTCAAATTAAATTGAAAAATTGTTGTTCTAACAGGAGTAAATAAATTTTTTAATAATAAATAACTAACTTATAAAAAACGATTTTTTCTAAAGTACTGCAAATCGCGTTTTAATATGTTTAATTGTCCATGAATTAAACAATGTGAAAAATTAAACTAAAATTGTTATTAATTATCTTTCATAACACTTAAAATCAACTTTAAATGCTTACTAATACAATCAAGTAACTTATATAATATTAAGGTACAATTTGCCATTTAATCTTAAAAATTAACATAAGAATATGTGCGAGTGTATCACATTAATAACCCTAAAATAGTTATAATAATAACGTGGATTAGCCGGCACTCCTATAGTTCTAAGAATATAGTATTACCAGAAAGCCAAAGAAGTGTGGGCACTACAAATGTTTTAATTTTCTTAAATTCATATTTATCTTCAAAAGTTAAGTATGGGATTTGAACACAAACATAAATATATATCAAGTTATTACTAATAATAATTATAACAATCTGTTATCCATAAATATCAAACGGCTTGACAAATAATGATAGTAGGGGATCGCCAGCACTAAGTCGGTACATATAAGTAGCAAACAACCAAAATATGATATCAACAATTTTGTAATTACAAAAGCAGTACATTTTAAATAAATCGAAAATTTGAAAGCAAGATAATTTCAGCGAGGAATGTGAAACGATTTGGGGGGAGGGTGACTAAGTTTTAAGTACTTTTTTTTTTTGGGACGGAGGTTGGACGGATCGGACCGACACATCGCGTCCCAAGTACACGTAGCCGGGGGTAGGCACTTATCGCGTGTTGGCCGGTACCGCTATCGTTTGCCATCGCGACGGCGCGAGGAGAATCGATAAGCACGGATAGCGCGGCGCACGACAAACGTGACCGGCGCGATCGGCGGCGGTGGCGGCGGCACGGTAATTTCGTTACGGTCGCGGCGCACGCACTGCGGCCCTTGGAGTCCGGTCGGCGATGGCGAGCGCGGGCAGGTAGAGATAGGCGCACTGTGTATAGGCAGTATTCCCGATCGTCGCGAGAGACCGTCTGCTCGGCACGAACTACGGCGTTTGTATTTTCTTCGACCTCGCCGCCGACGCCGACGCCGTCGTTGTTGCTGCCGACCGCTGCAGTCGATCGCCCCGCGCCTTACGAGTACCTCGTCTGCTGTCGGTGTTCCCGTCGGTCTGAGTGTGCGTTTAAGTTCCGGACGCGTTCACACGTTTCTTCTCGTTATTAATCTTTTCGTGAAATTATTAGTGGGATTTTTGTTCGCGGTAAAAACGATCGTGCACGCGAGAAACCGCGGTCGGTTTGACTGTAGCCCGCGCGCGCGCGCGCGAGTCGAAAGGGCTCGGATCAAATAATAATAAACGCGCGACGGTCGTCGTTTCGTTTTGTCGATTAATAATTTATAGTTTTATTTGTTTTTGGCCCTCCCGCCGCCCCCGTCCGTAAACGCGCGCGTGACATTCTGTCATCCGTATCAACACCGACGATTATGAATAAGTGGTGGCTGGTCGGCACGGCCGTGTTGCTGCTGCTCGTCGCCTGCACGACCGACGCCAAGAAGAAATGGAAAGCCGACGAAGACTTCGAGTTCGAAGAGGTGCCTACGTTGTTTCGTATTAGAATAATGAAATTTGAAAATTCCCCGGTCGTTCGTAATACCGAGTGGATTTGATAATCCGGGTTTATTATTATAACACATACCGCGACAGTACCATTGCTATATGGATATCGTAACCGGCTACGGTAACAATAAACTGGTATTTTATATTATATATATATATTTATGGTACACACAATATTATTATGCGTGTAGGTATGCGCTTTTTACTTCGTGTCCATTGTGCACGTGTAGCGTGTAGACTGTACGGCTCCGACGGTGTGTGTGCCTGTACCTGCCGCCTATTATATGTACGTACGTAGAAGACGTACGACTGTAGTGTGTGTTGTTTATATTGTTGTATGCGCGGCGGCGGATGGTCGTCGTCGTCACCACAGTCGGTGAGAGAGTTCGTGACGGTGGCGGGGCCAGGTGTTTGTGTCCCGTGCGTGCCGCATCTTCTCTTTGTTCGCGCCCGGCTAAGATGATAATAATATTGTGGACGGTGTGCGCGCTACTACCACTACCACTAATACTACTACTACTACTACTATTATTATTATTATTATTATTATTATCGCCGGTTTTCGTACACCCACGCGGCCAATTTGATTGATGTGTTGTACGTGGTTTCTTCGACAAAGTTTCTCCCTGTCCGTCCTGTAGTGTCCTATAATGTTGTCCCACTCATGTTATAAAATGTATTACTTGGTGTCTATTCGGAGAAAGCCCCCAATGTCGTGTTTTGTCGCGTTCCGATTGTAACGAAAAATCCGATATGTACAATTATGTATGTAGTAGTGTTTCCGGCTGTTTTCCAAATTTGTAATTTTGGATACATAAAACCCACAATATGATTATCGTAAAATGACCGACACCCGCCCCGATATACGAACCACAGTTACATTATATATGTATGGAGCGTGTGACCTTGGCCCAAATATTATTTTTCAATCGTTTGCCCCCTTTTTCTAGACTCCGAGTGAATCGAAGAATATGTACTACTGGTTTTAGTGTTTTAGTGGTTTAGACATGGTGATGTGTTTTTTTTGTCTGTGAACGTTTCTTTCTTGACGGACGATCCCGAAATACAAGTTTTATTTTCTAGTTTGTATTTATTCCGACATTTTTTTCGATTTTCACAGTAGTTACTAGTTTTCTTAAGCGTAATTATAAACAACCAGAAAATTGTAAAAATACCCATGAAATTCGTTTCGGACATTGAACTCAAAGTGTAATTACAAGCTTACAATATATAATATGTATCATATTCATTGATCGTAATAAATTTCTAGCGTCGCTCGGAATCGTTATTCGAATACAATGATTTATAATATAAATTATAAGTCATTATAAATCATTAGTATAAATTCAAAATATAAAGAACATTACTCTAAAATTCCATGTCTAACTTGAAGTGTCGTCTATAGAACCTCGGAATCTTTTTTTTCTTCCCCAGCGATTTTTAATCGATAAATCCATAACCCATTCGGTACCAACTGTTATAACGCGCTACTGCCGAAACATTTTTTTCTCAGGATAATATACGCGTATTTTACGATTATTATTGTTAAAAACTATCGATTCGTTTTTCGAATTGTATTTTCAGGTACATTCCTAGCACTGATTTTCATGGTTTTTACCGCTCTTTAATTGTCGGGTAGACTGCTATTGTGTGTACATATATCATGAAGTATAAGAAATATTAAAAAAAAAAAATTCGAGCATAACCTACGGTCATCATGTACTGTATACACTATATATATATATAATTATATCTAATATATTGTATATAAATTATATGAAAAACTGGTTTCGTTGTATTTCGTTGTGCTTACGTTTATTACTATATTAGGCATACGAGCTAGCATGACGGGATTTACTAATTAGAAAACATCAAATAAATTCATCACGTGCATCAATTATACGGATAGTTTGGTAATATTATCATCTTTTTATTGCGCGGTATCTATTATTATTATGATGTTTGTGAGCGAACGCCTCTTTTGAAATCGAATTTTGTAGGTGTCAGGTTTGGATTCGACGGGATATTATAATAGTAGTATATTAGGTTTATTGTTTTCCCAAATTGTACACGTGTAGGTAGGATTTACGTGCATATTATTGTGTATATTATTTACGTCCTATTAAATTGACATCCGACACACGCCCATATCCTCCCGACGGAATTATCTCGCGTTATTTCAATGGCAGTGGGTGCAAATTGTCATAAATATAGCGTTGTTTTTAGTTAATGTTAATTTTTTATTTTTTATTGTTTTGAATTTCAAAGTAAAATAACTGTATTTTTACGTAAAAAAACTTATGATTTTAATCGAAACCCTCGCTGGTCATAATCGTATGTGTAGTATGATATTCGATTTAAATGTACACTTAGACGTATGGTATTAATTAATTATCATTTATCCGTTGTCGTGGTAGTTATCGTGTTTTGCGATTTTTCGTTATTATGCATTATATGACGAATAGGAACGAATGTGTTGAATTTTTTTTATTTTATCGTATCGTCCATTTAGTTTAAGACGTCAACTTGAAAAGAAAAGAATTTTAAAATTTAAAATTTAGTTGACTGCATTTTATTTTTATTTTTCAAAGTAATTAGTTAAATTGATAGTGATATTAATTTATAAAAAACACGTTTTAGTTTTAGGATAACACAGTACGTTTGCATACCTACATATCCATAGTTCATATACATAAACGTTATCCTGATAAAACATTATTTTTTTTTATGTTGTGGCCTGTGATCGCGATTATTATATTAATGGTTTGTACTTATAGGCGTTAAAAGAGAGGGTTGCTAGGAGATAACGTAGCCCCATAAAACTCAGATGTTACCCACCCCTCCAGAATTCAAAAATTTAAAATAGTATTTCTATCCAACAAAATTATTAATGTTGTGAACAGAACGACTAATTTAATGGATACCATTCGTGCTAAAAAATGTGACGTATAAAAAAAACTGTGTATTTTTCGTGCTATTTTAGATCTAAAAGCTAGACGAAATTCGACCACTTTAATTGAACCGCATTTCATCCTGAAAATAGATTTGAACTATTAATTTTTTTTTATGTTAATGTAAAAATCGATTTTTAATATTTTATTTATATTATTATAATATTAATTATAATAATAAAAGCTATTAAAAAACGATGTTAATTTTTTATTTGTTAATGAATACGTAAATTTATACGTATTGTCATGGTAATTTGCACGTATGGTAACCAAAAATTGATAAGTTTTGGTAAAAAAAAAGAAAGGAAACGACCGGTATCCAATCTTCATAGGCTAATTATATGTATTCTTTTTATTTCCGATCTGTTCACCTGTATTATCCCGGATTACCCGGAAGATGCCTCAAATGTAAGTGGTGTCATGACTTGTTAGATGAATAAATCTAGCTATACGTCATGAAGTTTCGATTAAGTCTTCGGTCAATCTACCTATCTGTTCATCACATTCGTTTATTGTAAATATAATTAATTACAGATTGTAAAATATATATACATATAAAAAAAAATGTACCAATATAATAGAATGTATAAAGTTAAGGTAAAATATACTGGTCTTTTGACTTACATTTTTTTAGTCCGCTCACCCCCTTAAAAAAAAAAATTAAAAATTGAAATTGCACCTGTGTTCGTATTTATTGGTACCAATTCATCTATATTTATTTATTAATATAATAAATTCTTATATTAATTATATTAGTAATCTCTTGGTATAGTTTTTCTACATGGTAATGTAAATTGTGATTATCATGTCAAGAATAATTTATAATTACCCACTAAATAAAAAAAAATTGTTACATTTAATGTTAATCTTGAATCGGGATGAAAAAAAAATGTTTAACGTTCACTACCCGTACCGAGAAAATATGGAGGGAGAGCAAACACAGAGTGAAGACACGTACTGGTTTTTCGTTTATAACAGGTTTTCCAGAGACCTCATGTACCACACATGCACGCACGCGGCACAGCCATAGATGCATTATATATGGCTTAGAAGTTAGGACGGAACGGGTCATCGTCGCCCCGGGCCACTCTTTATTAGTTCAAATATATTATAAAGCTATATAAAAGGACGACAAAGACACCGGTCGCGCAGCAGTCCTTTTGGCAGCTACAATGGGTCCAACGCGCCAACGCGTGCATATTATAATATGTGTGCCATACCCTATCACCCTCTCTCCTCTCCCCTGTCATTATCGTTTATAGCGTATCGAGTAGAGAGAGAGAGAGATAGAGAGAGCGAGAGAAAGAGAGATAGAGAGAGCGAGAGAAAGAGAGACGGAAATATGTATATACGTGGAGGGTTGATATGTGTTCATTATCAACACGTTACCACGCTACACGGTTTCGTGTTATAAAATAAATGAATAATACGTGTTTTTCGGGTTCAAATGGGTATATACCGATTGACATTGAAAAATTCGTATAGTTAGCGAAAATTCCTCTTTGTAGAAATATTATCTTATTTATACCATTCCTAATGCACAGACCGTCTTTGATTGAAATGCTTTATTTGTGATGATTTTAAACCATTTGGGTGTATGGAAAAAGAAAAAATGTAATTATATCGTATGAGTTATATAGATATTGTTAGTTTTTTCGGTTTTTTTGGTTGTTCGTATTATTATGAATATGATACATTTATATTATATTAATGTATTGAATTGAAGGTAGGTAGTTAAATAGTGAGAAACGGGTAGATTATACGAAGTATAGTTAAGAACATTTTTATACTATGTGTGTGTATGTGTGTGTATGTGTGTATGTCTAATTATATAATTATATATTTTTAATACAATGTATTATTTTTTATGTATTTATTTTTCTGATATTTTAATTTTTGTAACGAGTTATTATTTTAATTTATTTAAATGAGAAAAAGTTTTTATTTCTGTAGTTGTAGGTTCCTCTTTTTTTAGTACTTCACGCGTTTTCCATACTAAAACATATACTAAAATTAACTAGTCTTGTAAAAATTATGTAAGTCATCAAACAATACACCTAATTGTCATCATTTAAATTATTTTTTTTAACATAAGAAGTATAAGCTTCTGAGTGAAGTAATAGAAATATTTGGTTTTAATACGATGTATTTTTTTTATATTTTTATTTTGTTCATTCACTTTTTCGCGGGTAAAAATTGTGCTTCAAAAGTTCCATTTAGTTCAATCATTAGATTTAAGATCGGTTACAGATTTATATATTATAGTTT
The DNA here is from genome assembly GCA_019022885.1 of Schlechtendalia chinensis. NCBI lineage: Eukaryota > Metazoa > Arthropoda > Insecta > Hemiptera > Aphididae > Schlechtendalia > Schlechtendalia chinensis. The sequence continues at coordinate 13,178,114 of CM032339.1, read as the reverse complement.
ATGGCGAAGTCGTTTTTTCAATTGCCATCTATATAAGCAGTTTTTTATAAAAGTGTGAAACAACATTATTAAATATACGACATGCCCGTTTAGGTTATACTATTCGTTTTGTTACAGCTTAAAAAATTACAACTCTCCAGATTTTGATGTTTTCATCAGTAGTTATTTTACTACTTACCTAGGTACCTATTTTACAGACATGATATAATTTTCTAATCATTTTGATCAGTTTTTGAGCATAAAATTCTGAAATGTATAGTTACAGGGGTTTTTTTAATACAAGATTAATCATTTATATTGCCTTAGCTATATCTATATTTCAAAATTCGGATAAGTTGGTTGGAAATGTTTTAAGTTTGCATTGTGTCGGCGTTCAAGAATAATGAAACAATGTTTTAATGTCATTATGATTTGATTTTTAGAGAATTTAGAGTTTAGACCGTTTAAGGTGTAATGTGTAGATTAGATGTTTTTATGAAAAAACAAATTTTACCCAATACTGATTTTGTTAATCGAAAATTGTATGAGTATTTAAATAAAATGTTTAAACTATTTATTGTGCTTATTATTTAAACACATTTTTGACGGTAAGGGTAAATACCAAAATAAATATAGTACGGTTAAATTTTCGATTAATTCATCAAATATAAAGCAATATAATAGATGTAGTTCCTTCAAGTTATACCGCACAGTTAAGTGATTTACCCTTTTAAATCACTTCACCGTTCAATCGTGTCACATTATATACTATAGGAAGGAACAATAGGTATGACCTCTCTCTTTCCATCATTTCGTCGGTTCAATACAAATTATTGTATATACGTATATGTATATATACGCAGTATTCGCAAAGTATTCTCATTGTTTGTCATTTTCGCTTAATTAAAAAAGCCTGTTAGGGGTGTCAAATCTATTAAAGCATTTTTTTTGTACTGCGAAGTTCGTAAGAAAAATGTCATTTTTTTGCTACCGACATTGTTGTCTTCGAACAATCGATCACTGCGGTATACAGACAAGTGAACATTTATTAACTTAGTTTTTTTGTTTGCGTTAAAAATCGTGGAAAGCGAAAAATCATATAAATATATATATATATACGTGTGTGTGTGTGGTAGGTAGCTAAAACAATGATCATTATTGTTCAAATCGAGAGGAAACAGTTAGGGTTTATTGACAAGGAAACGGAAAGGAAATTGGTTGAACCGGAGATTTGTCAGCGTCAACTGAAATGATAGAAACACCCCAAGGTCCAAGCCATTGCCTTGTTATTATGGTCCTACGTTTCGGGTAAAATGGAAGGTTGAGAATGAACGTAAATAAGAGTGCTTTTTTTTTCTTGTGGAAATATTGAGACACCTTTGTGTTCGTTTACCCGAAACAATCGTGTCACTTTCGCACAATTAAACAAAATGTTTTTTTTCTTAATTGAAGAAGTTTCATTTTTATCGTTTAAAGTTAAATTGATTATAACCTCAATTAATTTTAATTTTTAACGTGACGTGTGAGGAATTAGAGATTCTTTTTGGCAAATTAAAAAATAAAAAATAAAAAATGATACGATAATTAATATAAAAAGATATTGTATATACTTATTTACAGAAATTAAGGGTAGTAACAAATTTAAATAAATTTATGTCACTAAAAGGCATTTAATTTTTGCTAATTTTTGTGCATACGATGATCATTTAGTACTATATGCTGTAGCTGAGCTTAAAATGTGGTGAAAGTGTAAAACCAACAGAAAGATTAAAGTTTCAGCAGTAAAATAGAAAAAGACCTGAATATTGAATCATTGTATTATTATGTATTATATACTATTTATACAGATATATTATTAATTAATATTTAATTGCTACTATTCAATTAAAAATTTTATCAGTTACTTCTGCGACACCAGAGTTTATATTTTACTTTAAAAAAATTTAAGAATGTATTTAAGGTCAACAATATGACAGAAGACGGACTTAATGGATTAGCAATAATATTAGTTGATAAAAAAAAATTTTAATAGTAGAAATTATTCAAATGTTGGCTTAAAAAGCTCATAGATATTTTCAACTGGCTATGGCATTTTGGCTAACATGATTACTGCAAATTGAAAAAAGTGAACACACAATTTTATATTATTTTTTTAAATTTGAATACAAATATAAATTATTGAAATTTGAAAAAAATACGACTAATGGTTTTTGAAATTTGAATAATATTAATGGAATTATGTCTAAAATTGTATTGAATATTCATCTCTAATTACAAAACTTGTCCATATCCAAATCAGTTGTGTCGTCAATTTTACATTTTTTTTTTTTTTTTTTTTTGTAATTTTTCGGTAGTATTTTCTTACGCCTAAATAATTTACTGGAAAAATTGAAAAATATGTAAAATAAAATACCATTTATGCATAATTTGCGACCAGAAAGTGCTGAGTACACATACAGGATGTGGCAGAAAAACCTCCTTGATTTGTAAAACTTATAAGTACCAAACCAAGTCAAATATCAAAAAGTATATTTTATTTATAAATTGTACATATAATGCCATTTAGTTTTAACTATTTTTAAAAATTACATCACTTATGTGGCGGCCCTCATTTTCAATACACTGATTGAGCCTTTCTCGGTAATTGTCTATAACCCTACAGGCCATTTTGGGCGGAATGACAGCAACTTCCTGGGTTATTTATTACCTCCTTCAGGGCTTTTAAAGTTCAAGGACAATGTTGGTATACTTGGTTTTTGAGATAGCCCCAAAGAAAAAAATCGCATGGGCTCAAATTTGGTGAACGTGGCGGCCACTCAATGTCACTACGCGAAGAGACAATATGCCCAGGAAACATTTCTCGCAGAATGCCGAAATAATGACAAACTGTATGTACGGTTACATTATGTTACTGATAATGGCATAGATAAAGCTTTCTATCGATGTAAATCCCATTAATTTATTTCCACCGGAACCAAATCTACAACCTTATCAAACTAAAAGGGAGCTATTTCTGCCTCACCTTGTATTTACAGTGTTCGCAGCTAAATTAAAAACAAAAAAAAAACATTGTAAAACCACTAATTACATTCTTTGGTACCTCGGAATCTTTTATGTAAAAATGAAAAAAAGTTTATTGTTAAGTATATTTATACGACGATGTTTGTTTGATTCCCCCGCTATTATAAAATCTTTGCTACGATATTTCTTATAAAATATTATTAATATTTATTGTTGAGAAATAAGAATCGTTTAATGTGAATAATTTAAAATCATTTAAATTGTTACCATATATAGGTTTAACGGTGTGCCAATGTATTCAATACAATATATGTGTGTGTGTGTGTGTGCGCGCGCGTGTTTTGTGTCTTATATCTAGAAAATTCTTTTAGAGATGGTAATCACAGCTGTACAACAGGAAGACGTTTAATTTTTTTTATGCAAAATGCTTATTGCGCAGTTGGCCTCGGTTCGATGACAATATATTATTATAATATAGTTGTCAATAAAATGTATAAATATAGGGAAGTGCTCATTGGCCATGCAAAAGTAAAAACAACGGTTATTTTGGTCGAATATCAAAAACAAATAAAAATAGGATTGATTATAGAAATTGTGAACTATTTATGAATTGGGGAGAAGGGATATCTAGGAAAATAAAAAAATAATAATAAGGTGATGTTTATGTATAAGTATGAATATAGTAGATAAGCAATTAAAATCAAATTAAAACTTTGATTAAAAATAACAATACGCGAATTAAAAAAAATTGTGATGCATACTTAGGAAAAAAACACTGGTCAGAGACCAACATTATTATAAACTGTCAGTGAAATTATCGTAGGTACTTAATTTATAAGATGACATTGGCCATGATTGAAATGAAGGTTGACGCCGGGGTGTATAATATGTAAAGTTTATCTTCGAATGGTTTTCATGGTCTTTTTCTGGCACGATATAATATATTGCTATTATATATTATTGTCAGATTGCCAAACATGAAACTTTCGTCTATAGGATCACGTTTCTATTCACATGGATTATATAAAGACATTGATGTATAAATCTATAGGAAACTTATAATATTAAAAAATAAAAAATAAAATAATAATGTAAATTTTTTATTATGAATTATGTTGTTTACCTAATTATATTGTATAGATCGTTCATTAGTAGATTCAATTTAATTTATATTTAATTTTAACTCGATAAATTTATCATTTACGTGTATACACAGAATAAAAAAAATTTATTTGAATGAAAAATGTTAGTTTAGTACGGGTTATCAAATGGACGGGAAATAACGATCCGATCTGTAGATGTATTAAAGTAAGAGCAAGTTATACATTCAGAAAATGTCTATGTAGATAGACTTATATAATGGAAAACTGAAAATGCAACCACTCGATGTACTTATAAAGATAAGGTACCGGGGGTTTAGTGTCTTGGTTAGGTTTCAAAAATTGTAGAATTAGACTTATTATTTTTGTTTTATATTTTGCTTTTACGGTTTTACTAATGAAACTATTATATTATTGAACTACTGCAGTAAATCAATATTCTATTACTTTAGCAGTTTAGCATTTGTATAAGTATATACCTACGTTTATTGTTAATAAAATATTAAAAAATAATACCTACTTGTAGATATTTTGTATTACGGGTATTGTTTTTGTGTAATTTATTTAAAGTATTAAAAAAATAATGAAAAAACCCATTTTTTTTAAAAAGTTTTGCTAACTTACTTTAAAACTATTACTGGCCACATACTGGTCCTTCTATGCGCCCTTGATATAAACTTGAGCATGTCTGATAAAACCTATAAATGTATAGTTAATTTAAATTTATATTTTAAATAGGTATATACTATATGTTGGTAATTACTATAATTATGATATACCCATACACATTTGTATTTCATTTAAAGTTTGATTTTCTTTTAATTCTGAAATACGTCCATTGTTCATGTTTTATGAAGTCTAAGGCGTATTAAAACCACTTGATTATTATTTTTTGTCATCCTGCGTGTAATAGAACGAATAAAAATATTACGTTGTACCTACGTATCAGTAGTTTATAGGGCTGTAACTTGTATAACGGACATGAATTATCGGATTATTCACCAAAGTACATAAAAAAAATTTGTTTTAGTCTTGATTTTTAAAAAAATTGTATTAAATTTTTTTATTCTAAAGTTTTTACAAAACAATATTTTATAAATACAATTATGACGTAATACGTAGGAAAATTGAGTATATTTTTTTCTAATCTATATTATATACTTATATAAGTGTAGAATAATATATAAGACTATTACAATGAGCTTCCTTTTTACTTGTTCGTCATCTGCAGACCTATTAATGGTAGTTAATTAATACAATTAACTTTCATTTTTATAATATATTCGTTTCAAATCTCTGAGAGATTGTAATATATTTTTAATTGACCATATTTAAAATATTAGTATCGTATATGTTTGACTTTTAAACTTAATAATTCATGAAACTTTTTCTTATGCGCATGTTATTATTTTCTCTAATATATATAATATGCGGAGATGTATCGATCCCGCCGAAACTCCGATTTAAAAAATGGAATGTACAAGTATATCGATTATGCCGGCTATGCTTTTTATAATACTTACATTCATGTCTTATTTATGATCGTCAAAATGTTTAAAACTAACCAATATAATATATAAATTATAATTATAAATACGTATAAATGGTAATATATGTGGTAAAATGTATTTAATATAAATTATATAAACTATGATATATGTAATTTGTGAATTATCGGTTGACTTGTGATATACTTTCGCAAGTTAATCAGAATTGCCACTGATGGTTCATAGTAGTTTCATAATAGGTACAAATTTAGTAGCTGATGGAGTTGATAAGTAATTTTTATGAATAACACAGTGATGTATCATTTCAGTTTTTTCTAGACTGGTAAACATTTCGTGATGTGTCATCTTATATTAATTACAAATCACCTATTGGTAATTAATATTTTTTAAGAGCACTGACTTAAGGTTGAGCTAAATACTAGATAAAGGCAAATACATGAGTTTCCCCTCAAATGACCTTACTGGAATAGTAGCTGGCAGATAGTTTATATAAACAGTAGCCGAGGAGTCGATACTAAATCAGTGGAATTGATGTACGTCCCAGCATGCGTATTGAATGTAAAATATACTATTAAAAAAGCACCTTATTCTTATTCTTTGATTGTATATCTCAGGACAAGAGATATAATATCTCGGGTATAATGATTTATCTATGTAAAACAAAATATACGTATGTATTGTGTATACATACGCACATGTTTATAACTCTAGTTTATATTAAATGTGCAAATATATCATAAATTTTTGAAAATTCAAATAAAATTACATAGGTGTAGAAGTTTTACCAATGTGAATAAAAGAAGAAAAGATATTTTACATATTATATTACTTGAATCGTGTGTAGTGTATATATGTATATACGAGTAAATAGCATGTGCTCACTTTTATTCTCCCTAGGAGTATTTTATTCGACCACTTTTTGAATAGATTCTATAAAATTGAGTTCTCATCTATTTCCCTTCCACACACTTCCCCGGGAATATAACATGTAACATCGAATCATTACCGTCCCCGATGAAATTGGAACCCAAATAAAAAGAAAATTGTATCGTAAGATTTGAATGAAAACGAAAGGAAAATTTTCTTTACGCGCGTGCGAATACACAATTTTCTCATTCGCGCGCGCGTGCGCACGTGTGTATATGTATGTATATATATATATATATATATAAGAAAGAAAATAAAAAAAAAGATTTTGTATTTTGCAATCGTCTAAAGGAGGTGAAAATGTCTTATATAAATAACGACGAAATTGTCAATCACTATTGCTACGCAGTGCCATCTACATATGTAAAAACTATATTATATCATTAATATAGGTCAGTGCTCGAAAATTCATAAAATATAGAAAAATATGAAGTAAATCACGACTCTAAAGTGACATTTTTGAAAATTTGTTGTCATCATCTGAATGGGATTTTTTTTTGTTGGAATGTTATACATTCTAGAAAATGCAAAAACAAAAAAAGAAAATCCTATAAAATCTCATGACTGTATAGTTATTATTAGGTACACAGATAAATACACATTTATTACGATAAAAAAACTGTCTGTAAACGATTCGTATTACGGTTATATACGTAATACATAGGTGATACAGGTCATGTACAATTGTCGTATTTTACGCTACGTACGACGGGGTTGTCTCTTATATTAGTATGACGAATGTGTATATAATGCATTGCAGGGGCATCTGCTATTATATAATATATATAATATATAGAAATATATACATCTATGTACATACACACATATAATGAGTTTTATATGTGGTATACGCGCGTCACGGTGATGTGCAGGTGGAGGTCCTGCTTTGTTATCGTATTCTATACAATAATTTACGAATGAATATATATAATGTATATAATAATAATAATAATAATATTATTATTATTATTATTATTATTATCACCATTTCAAAGTTTTAATCAGGGCGAAGGAGTCAAGTGCACGTTTGATACCTGCAGCGCGTACTATATTCTTTTCGCGAGAATTCGTTTCGTTTTATTTCGTATATTATCTATATTATTCGTTTAGTTTTGGGTTCGTTTATCTGCACCTATCCTTCTAGTAATATTATATTGGATTTTATTGCTTATACGTAATACTAACTGTAATATATAATACATGTTAAAATCTATCGAAATGTGACTATGAGTTATTGTATATATTTATTACTATATTGTAGAAGTCCGTATGACATTATTTTTGTATAGAACATCATCATGAAATATAAATTTATGACTTAATACATATTATTTAGAAGTAGTTGATATGTTACATAATCAATAGTTTTTTAATAAAGTCCGTAGAACACCTTTTCTTTTAATACTGTTTTACCGGGCGGAATTGGTTTTGTCTAACGAATTTCCAGTCATTTTAAATTTAAATTGGCAATGGTTATACTATAATATTTATAAACCTTAAATTAAAGTTTAATGTGATATAATATATCTAATATCTAAAATTCAAGATAGGCAGTATTTTGTATTAACTAGATGTATACTAGATATTTTGTTATAACAACTCGGTGTTCCTTGTATTTTTTAATATAAATATATAATATATGTATATATAAATATTTTTTTTTAATTATCCAAAATATATTTTTCTGAAAAGTTTTTTCTTGAAAAAAAATATTTTCTTTATAATTCAATATCAATTATTATATGAAAATAATTTTTCTATGATGTTTCCTGGTCCCAGATTAATTTTTTTTAACAATCAACACAGTTGTGACTTATAACTGAATGGGTAAATTGATATCTTCTTATGGCATAGTGTATTTAGTATCTATTATCTATGGTATCTTATAAGTTTTACTAAGAGGTAAGAGATATAAAAGTATATAATATCTAATATCTATATTGTTAACAAAATTGAATGTATCATGTGTCTTGTATTTAGATACTTGTATTAAAGTAATTTGTCCATCTCTACTTAAAGTAATGTTTACGATTACGACTACAAGAGTATTATTGTTAATTAATAATAGTATGGTATGAAAGATGCGCTTGCAATTTTGAAACTTATTACGTGTATTATATTAATTCTTTGTCAACTACCCTTTGTGAAACGCATAAACCAAATTTCGATTTTAAATTTTGTCTTGCACAGGCATTCTACTATATATTCAATTACCGTTTGATCGCGGTGATGTAATTAAGCTAGTATAATTTTATTTGGAGTTAATGTACTTTAGACATTTTAATGTCCCTTCTCTGGTTTTCAACCGACAATATCTATTATTGTTATAATTTGTTATAATTTGTTACCCGAAAAAACTGAAATGGTTTAAATGATTGCAAAATAATACCTATACCTAAGATACTCAGACATAAGATATATCCCCGTCTGTTAAAAATGACTATAGGTTCGTTGCTGTGGTAAAAAATATTGATAACTTTAATTATAAGTTATAAAATAATTGTTTATTTATATATTGTTTAAAAAGACAGCGACGTAGATGGAAATGATAAATAATGTTATTATTTATATATTTTATATAAAGAGATGTTACATAATTATAACTATAATAATATATATACTTATGCGAAATTTAATTAACATATCAAATTAAACCATAAAACGTATTCTACGCAAATTATTGTTTCACAAATGGTAAATTTTATTTTATTGTACTTTAGTTCACTAATGAAAAATACGTATAGGGAACGGGAATCAAGCACGATCGCAGAGTGGGCTTACAAACTAGTTTATTATTATCATTCAACAGTTACATGATATTTTTACGACCATAATTTTCTGTATTTTTTCGATTTTTCAAAATGTCTCAAAGTCTTTTTAGTATGCAAATTTTAAAAACTTTTCACCCACGTTATATTATATTGAATACATATTGTATAGACTACGAAATACCCATGTTGTATATCGTTGTAGCCTGTGATATTCTAATTGTTAGGGAGTTTTTCAGATTTAAACAAACGCTTATTATTGTAACGGTATTATATCCATTTATTTTATACACTACTATTACTTGGTATTTTACAGTATTTCGAGTTAACAGTTCTGCGGCAATATATTTATGTATGTAGTTATTGAATTTAGAATAACGTTCTTGAAAATGAACAAAATATTAAATTCAATATGTGTAAGATTAATTTTAATTGTAATGTATATATTTTAAACTACGCAGTTGTTGAAAATTTGTATAGGATAAGTGTTGTATATTATCGGATTTGTTCTAGTGGACGTAGCGTATAAAATATGTAACTATATTTTATTTTTTTCCTATATTTAAAAATACCCACTATATTGTATTATGAGGTGTATTTTTTACGTTTTTGTTCAATTTAAAAAATTGTTTTTTTAAAATTCCTTTCTGTCTATATTCTATAAGTATTTATGGAAAAAAAATATCGTGTGGGAGGTACTTGCGCACGTAAGATTATCAGTCACACACATTTTTTGACAAATTGATAGTTAAATAAATATAAATTGATATTGTTCTAAAGTATTTAATAATAATAATAGTAATAAGAAAAAAAATGAATTAAAACCGTAAAATAGATTAAAATATTGTGCTATAATTTTGTTAAATATACATTACATATAGCGGTGATATTTTATTTTGGGTATGCGCTAAATTAAAACTACAGATATTAGGGTTGACGCAGAACAATGTTTATTGAGTTAGGAATATCCAAATTTATCCCTTTTTCGATTTTTGAATACATAATGGTTTCAAAATTACTTGTTTTGAAACATTCAATAATCGTGCAAGGCCAAGTGATTATGCACAATTTTATTTTTCAAAACTGTTCACGGACAATTAAAAACTATATAACTGTACACATATTTAAAAAATGTCACGTTAGACAATAGGCCTGCGTATATATTTCTTAACGGGTATCATTTAATTGTAAAATGTATTAGTAGTATGGCGTACGACCTGCTCCACCGCACCTCGGGCGATCATATCCGTTCGATATGAGCCGTCGAGGTATTTGAAAACACAAAAACTTCGGTCAAGATTGTTGCCTATACGGAAAATAAGTTGTCCGATTTTTTTCATGAACATTGTTTCTATTTTATTTTTAAGTCATAAATGAATATAAATACGCATTATATAATACGTAATGTAGTAGTTGTATTCATTATAAATAGCACGTAATTTTTATTTATTTTTTATTTTGGCCAAGCATGCGTTGCTCATTCCGCATGGTTGCACGCCATTGACATTATAGTGTAAAAATTCCGTTTAAATTCCGGAAATAATTTCATATTTACACACTGTTGGTTTAAATTGTATTTAAAGCTGAAAAAAGTTCATCGCCTCTTGTTGGTTTTCGATAAATCGTCTCAATTCATTATAATGTATCTATGCTTTTGCAAACGCGATAATAAGGGGGGGGGTCCAATACATTCTTGTTCCTTTTCTTCATCGGATGAATGACGCACATACGTACTTGTTACAATCATTACAGATACCAAAATGTTCGAGTCTGATAAATTTCCGCACACTTCCAAGTCATTATCCATGTCGATAAAGTTATCAAAAAGAATTTTTTATTTTATATTTACACCTTGCTTAACATCGTTCCAGTTCTTCATTGTAACTATTTGTATAATTTTTTCATCGCTCGTATTTTCTAACTTAACCCTTTCACTTATATAAAAGCCAGATTTTCAAAAATAATTTGCAACGGTTTGTGGTGTTACATAGTTCCAAGTATTTCTGGACATTCGATTTATTTGTAAAATGTCAATTTGACGACCATCTGATGGCAGGTTCTGTACTAACAGACTATGATAGTGGTGCTTAAAATTTTTCATAATTCTTTGGTCCATTGGCTGAACAACAGATAACATATTGGGCGGGAAAAACAAAACTTCAACATTTTCCATTGTGGGAATAGTATTATGGGCAGTGCAGTTGTCAATAAACAACATTGCCTTTTTGTTTTGTTTACAAAATATTTAATCGATTTTCAATAGCCAATTTTTAAAAATTTTGCTTGATATTCAACTAGTTTCGATTTTACATTTATACAACACCTCGGATTTTCCTATCATCAACAATGTCAATTTTTTTAATCCGTCTATGTTAGCTAATAAAACAGTAACTGATTTAATTGTCGGTAAAATATTTTTTGATAATTAATAGTATTATGTCCTCCTAACAAACAAAATGTGACTTTTTAAAATCATTTAATATATACATTATAAATGAAGAATATTGATGAAATTTGCAAAAGCATTCATTAAAACAAATTAAAATGTATTTTTTATTCATAAAAATATGAAATGTAATTTGTGTTTACTTAGCTGTTAACAAGATTTCTTCGGCTAAAAATTAAATGTATAAATATAAAAATATAAATAAAAATTCTAGAAATTCTAGAAATAGAATATTTAAAAATAATATTAAATAAAAATAAAAATTAAAAAATTAAAAATAATAATAAATAAAACGACTAAATGTAATTCTTTTTCATTTATTGTAGGGAAAAGATGTGAAAATACGGAAATTTAATGTGTACGGTAACTTTATAAGCCCCCAAATTACGTCACTATGTACAAGTATATATATTCTCGTAAGTTTGTAAAAATTTACTTTCGTAAAAGTGTTTATGTACGAGTGTTGTATATAAGTTTTACTGTGCTCTGCAATAATAATCGTCAAAATTGCTTTTTCCTTTTATTAGAAATGAATTGTACTTTTTTTAAATTGTTTCTTTTGTTTTAATACGTCGTAATACGAATACAAAAATCATACAAGTTGATATATTATTACATTTAAAGGTTTAAAGAATTTATAAGAACTTTTCTTTCTTTGAAATAATTATTTTGTACCCAGTAAATATTAAAATGTTCAAAAAATGTTGCTGTAATTTATTTCTGGATGATAATCGACGTAATTACACACCGCGTCTGTACTTTTTGATTATTATAAAATTATTTTACTTTTAAGAATTTACGCCGAAAAAAAATTTTTTTTACTTATTTTTCAAAATTTGCACATTACTTTTTAATACATATGCACTTACGTAAACAGCGTACGAAACACCACCATACGAAATAATTAACCTTTGTAAAATGATCTTCAAATGTAAAAGAAATTTAAAACCAAGCTTCGCGTTTAACTGTTAGAACGTTTAAAAACAAATTTGCAACTTAAATTTGTATACTTACGTCGTTCAAAAATGATTTGGAAAACATGTGCAAATTTCGAACACGAGTAAATAGTCGATAAAACAATATGCGAGTACTATTTTCCTAATCGACACGTCCATCTCACTTATTGTTTACCCCTGACAATATAAAGAAGCCACGCAAGTGGTGTATCGTTTGTCACGCAGAAGCCTACTTGTCTATACTAAAATACTGTTATAACTTTATATGTATTACGTACTTCTTGTGATGTTTTACAGACTTCACAAAGTTGTTATACGCACTCATAGTATTTTTTTTAACGGCTTCTGAGTTTTATGGTTTACGAGTACATATTACGTGAATCGGTATAAATATCCGAATTCTGAAGTCTATCAATTGTTCTTATTAATAATCAAAATATTGTAATATATTAAAATTAAAAATTACAGTAACAGGGATATTTATAAAAACAATAGGAATAATGATAACAATAATATTAAGAATATCAATAGCAATTTCAGGAACGATAAAAAAAGACGATAACGATAAATAATAATTAAATACGCATTATACGAGTATACAATATAATTACATAATCTTGACTCAATAATTCATTGAAATATTTTTGAAGTAATATTAAAAATTCATAGATTTCACATTTCATGTAAGTTACTTACACATTGGAAATGTAATGTTGATTTATTATCACTATTATTATTAAAGTCGTCCTGTTGATATAGAAACGACTTATTGCAATCAATTTCTCTGCAACGTCGATAATATTCTATTGCTTTTGTTTCTTGTTCAATATTGATAACACTTGCACGAATTTGCTATGGCACTTTTGCTTAACAATTTTTGTTACTTAAATGATTTCAAAATATGTTAACATAATTAAATATAATATAATATAATTTAATTTAATTTATAATATATTATAATATAATATAATATAATATAATTTTTTTCAAATATAATTTGTCGCGGCAAATTTGAAAAATTCTTTACTATCTGACATTTCTGGTTACGAGCAACCATACTTGCGTTGAAATTTATTTGTAAATAAGCGTTAGGTTAGGTTAGGTTTATTGAGAAATGTGTGGATAAGACCGTCGTTGTACGTATTTCGTCTGAAATCTTATCAAAAACACATTCCAATATTATAGTCAATATCCTTTCACAATAATTGTTATTATAATACGGGGGTATACTTTCCTAGTATTTATTTGCTATGCAGGGTTCTGTATGTCCTTTGTATGAACATTGCATGCGTGCACTTGACGTAGTGACAATGAGTAGACTTCAGACCAATGGCCCATAATGGAATCGTGATGGAAATTGTTACTTGTAACTATCGCATGTAATTCCGTGTTGAGATAGGGAATAAGATCATTTCACGTTTTTCTTCAATAAATGAATATATCCAGAAAAAAAGAGTTAAAGTTAAAATTTAAATATCTATTTTAAGATTTTTGGGTCTTCGATTTTGGCAAACCCTTTATAACAGGAATAGAAGAGCTATATATTTAAATTAAAAATAGCTGAATTACACCGTTTCACCCGTTCCAGGGTTTTGATAAAAAATGTACTATTTATTTAATTAAATTAATTATATTCACACATTTTTTTCAAACACTATTTCAACGTTATTAGTTATATTTAGTGATATATATATTTATATTTAATACACTAATTCTTAAGAAAAATTGGAAGAAAGGAAAAAACGTATCAAATAAGTGGGAATTTATTAAGAAATTTTACATGTTTATTACAATACGAATTGAATAATCTGCGTATATAGTTATAGTTGATATTTTAATATATTGTCACATTGATAGTAAATACTTATACTTTACTATATGGCTATTTAAAACACCACATTCGTATACAACACAATCATTTTCCATTCATTATTTGCTTTTGTTTATTAGTTCGTATTTAGTTTTGCGTGGAACTTGTTGTTTTTTACTATTTAACTGTTCGTTTTAATTTAGCATTGTAAATATACTTAGGGAAGTCATACTAATTTAATTTTGTATATTTTAATAACATTTATTTACGAGTAATGTTACGAAATGAATTAAAATTATATAAACTAAAATCTGTTATTTACATTCTAAAGAAACAAAAAAAAAAAAAAAAATAAATAAATATGGTATAAATATTACGACTCTTGTGTTAAATATTGTTCGGGTGTTTTAACTGGGTGGATTCTATTCACGGTAAGTCGTCTGTATAAGTGTTATATTATGTAGTAATAGATAAATTTAGTTTTTGAGGTATTTCGGAGTGTACTGGTGCGCACTTACGAGTCATGCAAAAATCTTGGTTTTTGTATTTTATAATTACAATGTTTCCCGGTGTATAAGACTCCCCTAATATGTCCCGCACTGCCGTGCCTTTACACATAAAATAATAATAATAATCATAATCTGCCCGTCAACCGTCGTCGCGCTTGTAGTCGGTCGACCGTCGGCGGTGGCGGTGGCGGTGCAAGGCTGGTGACGACTGGTTAACTGCGTGTGCAGACTGTTGCTAGAGGCGATTGGGGTGAGGCACGTCGCCGTCTCGTCGTCGACGACGACGACGATGACGATAATGCGACGAGACGCGTACGTGTATGGATGGAAGTGGCGTCGGCAAGGAAAAAGGGGAAGCGGGGAAAAGCGATATTGGCGGAGAACGACGACTACTATCTTTGGATTTATTACACGCACACGTACGGTAGACGGTCGGCGGCGGCCGTGTTTTTGTATATTGATAAACGTCAGGCGCCGTAGTCGCGGCGGCGTACAGTGTTTATACGCCCGGCGGCGCCTGTCCGCTGTCTCCTCCACCGGTCGTCGTCGTCGTCGTCGTCGTCGTCGCCGTCGCCGCCGCCGCCACTGCAGCCACCACTGTCGTACCCCCACAAGTATATACAAAGGGTAGGCGGGAGAGACAAAAAAAAAAAAATGAAAATTTGTATGCGGTCTTTTCTCGAATTAGACGTGGTCCGTATGTGGCCGACGGGGGTAATAGTATACCGGTCACGACGGTGTGACGGGAAAAATGAAAATCGTTCTGAGAAATACCCGCGCGTTTTAATTCCGACGCATTCCTATTTACGTTTATTCTCATTAGACTGTCGGAGGCGGAAGAGTACTACTGAGCGCGGACATGGTCTGCGGTTCGTGCTTTTTTCTACACCGCGAATAAAACGGTATACACGTAAGGGTAACTTTTAGTAATGTTCTCAAAAGTAAAAAGAAAACAACATTAATTCTACGCGTGCACGTGCTAAACTCATAAATATACCATTGAAACGTGCACATCGTCGTATTTCCTTCTAACTAAATTTCAGAGGTATTTGTGTAGGTATAACACGAATCGTGGTCGTAGCGCGTACATTTGGGACTGTTAATAATTAACATAGACGTCTTACGCACGCTTATAGTGTTTACTAAAGAAAAAAGTACCAACACATATAAAATAATATTCAACATAATTAAATGTGAAGGTGTCGGGAAATAGTTATTTTACCCAAGGAAATCGACTGATTTTGAAATGTTTTTGATTACGATAACGATGATTAATTGATAAATAATTAGTGAGTTTTGAATTACGAAAAAAGGGGAAAATATAAGTAAAGCTATTCGACTATAATATAATATAATACTCGTCGAGCGAATAAGAAGGATCCAGCGAAATCAAAGTCGGCGAACCGGGAAGACGACATAAATGATTTCCCGTGTACGGAGCCACCGCAGGATTCATTCACCCCCATTGCGCTCCTTGTCAGTCTTCCATAGCATCAGATAATAAACGGGCAGACGTCCACGCCATATACTCGTATACATCGAGGTACGAAGTTATAATAAGTAAATACAACAGTAATAAAACTGTACAGTGTAACAATTGTATGAACGTAAGATCGCAGGGGGGGGGGAAGGAGGAAGATAAGAAAATCCAAAATGTAAGAGTAATTGAAAGAACAAATATTAGTATACGTGTATATCGAACGGAGCAGAACGGTTGGTGAGAGTACTATGTGTGTATCATATGTACTTTAATAAAATACCTTCAGAGGAATGAAAATAGAACACAATATTAAAGACAGCGTTTAAGTGCATTTCAAAAATATACGAGTATCAGTAACATCATATAGTAGTATATTATTTTGATCGTTGAGTAATAGCGAAATTCCGTTTAAATTACACACGTTTCCTTCTTTCGTAATTCAATTCGAAATAATTAGTAACGGATTTGTTGACGAATTGGTGAACAAAAACGGTAAACCGATAATAATCAATATTATTAGTAATTGTTGTAGATATTTTTTCGAATTATATAAATACATGTATATATGTAACTCACAGATCACGCACTTTGTGCAATTAATTTCCACACTGGAAATGTAATATTGATTTAATATTGTTATTATTAAAAAACGTTGACGTCGGAGAGCACATCACGACTTATTGAAATCGATGTCACTGCGTCATCGACAACATTATATTGTATAATATATTCTACTGCTCTCGTTGTTTTAATTGTTTTCGATATTGACGACACTTGCATGCATTCACTATTACCACTTTTGTACGTAAATTACTGTGCGTCTATGGCTATGTACTATTTATATTCTAATACAGTACATATTATTCACGTTACCACGTTGTCCCGTGACAACGAGCATAGAGACACAAATTGTAAAGCTACAAACTATAATACTAGATTATACTATATAAAACGCCGTCCCTTCACCTTATGACATTGATGTTTTTGTAGATTCAATGTCCCTCCCTTTATGGCCTTTCCAAAAATTTGCTTGTTTTAAAAATTGCACCATCACTTATTTTCAAGAATTCTGTGTTATTGCTCAAATTTCGATGAAACATGGCTATAAAAATGTTATCAATAATTAAAAAAAAACACTATTTCGTGCTTAGATTTTTGACGGATATCAATTTCGAATTTTCATAGTCTATATATTTATATAATGTAATTCTTGAATTAAAATATTATTGTAGTATAATATAACTGGTACATATGCTTGAAGGGATTTACACGCGTTTTAGTAAATTGATGTTGCACACCGCTGCTCTGCTATTCGGTGAATTTGACTTACATATATTATATATATATTAGTTAATTCTCGCGGGGTGAATATGAAATGAGAATATAATATGTTTGCTCAAAGCGTCTTATCTGTACCGCGAATTATGCATCATGTCAAACAAAACGTTTCATTAATCAATAGTGTAGTATAGTTAAATAAAACACTAAAAATCTTTAAAATTATAACAAACACGAACCGAACCACCGAATTTACAATTTTTTGTTTGCGCTTGAACCGAACCGAATTATTCAATTTAAATATCAAACCCGAACTTCATAGAAATTATAAAAAAATTTAAATTAATTTAAAACTTCTAAGTACTCGATTTAAAATTTGGTTACATAAATAGTTAATAATTAATTATTTAAATTAATAATATTGGTATTTAGATTTAAAATAAATTTAAAAACAAATTATATCAAACAATTGGGCACCGGATAATAATGTTATTATCAGACATATATTTGTAGAATGTGCCTAACCCAAGAAACTAACTGTTTTTGGTGTGAAATGTAGTAGAATACGATTTTTATATCGCGGCATCATATGTGCTAATATTGATCAAGGGGTTAAAATAAATACAATATAAATAAATACTTACATAATGTTTTTATCTGTTGTCTGAAAAACCAATAACTTTTGGTAATTGTACAAAAACACGAATGGACATTTAATGAATACTTATTCTATGATTACCACTATAAGCACAGTCGCAATAGTGAATTACGACGTTTGTAACTAATTTACCAAATATAAAAATATTATCAATAAGAAAACAAAACAATATATTTTTGGAGCCTAATGCTAGGAATATTTATATGAATAAAGTATAATATTTTCCTCGTAGCCCACTTCCAACACCGAACACCAATCAGGCTAATTGATAATACTTTAAATCTTTATAAACAATAAACATCGCTCTTTATTTAGAAACATTATTTTACTGAAAAACGATAATGAAAACGTAAAAAATACGTGGTTATTATTCGTATTATTGCAGATTGCGGGAAAAATTACTACCCAATCTTAAAATAGAACAAATTGAATTTTATTTAAACATTTTTGTTATTTTGTTATTTGTTATTGTTTTCTGACAAATTCGGCTCGAAATTTTTTCATTTTCTTTAGTTCGATATTCGAACGGAATTCATTTGAGCTTAGTTCGGTTTGAAAATTTCTTATTCGAAAATCGAACAGTTCGTAATATCACTATTTTTTTTCTAATACATAATTTAATATATCAAATTTTATGTTATTCAACGGGTTAAAACAATTTTAAAATATCGAAAGTAAAAATTCATATTTATTATGAGTACTATTCAATTTTATTTTTGCTCTAAGTTTGTAAAAGAAAAAATATATTTCATGTGATTTTGAAACTCAAATATGACAGTTTATATATAAAAATGTTTATAATTTTGTTCTCTAAAAATACATATTTTTTTAATGGATTATCGTTTTAATAGTAACAGTCAGTGCCTGTTCTCTCCCCAACCTAATGGTCAGGATACATACCTCGAACCTTCTATTAGCACGTGGTGATATTCAAGGGTCGAGGCAGAGGACGCCTCGGCTGGAAGCAAGTCATAGTTATAATAATAATAATATTTAATAATAACAATAGGCTAGAAAAATGGTTAAAGTGTTCATATTTGTTATCAGAATTAAATTTGATTTACTTTAGTTGTCGAATTTTTGTTTAGCTTTTAGGTCTAAAATATTATGAAGTAGTATCGAATTTTTCATTATTGGAACCAATATGGTGTATAAGAATCAAGTGAAATGAGTTTTAAAGAAAATTAACGACCATCAACGTCACCTTAAAATAATTTTTAAATAATAAAAACATAATAGAAATATGTTGAACATAGTTAAATAGTTTGAATTTATTCATTCATTAATCTTTTTCACTGTTATTTAACCTATGATACTTTTACATGTAATATTAAATTTAATTAAATCGCCAAGCAGCGATGATTGATAGCTCTTAATTTCTATTTACGAGTTTTTATTTATAATTGCAATAAAAGGGAGTCGCATTTAGGACTCGTTTTATTCCATCCCTTTTGTGTATTTGATACCAGTCTATTATTATATGGATATTATTATTATTATTATTATTATATTATATATTATTATATATTATTAAAATGGTTTAAAATCTAAATCATCGTACTATGAGCATAGAATTAATATCAAACTATTTCGAATTACTGACATGTGTATGTGCGCGAGCAGTAGTTAGGAGTTAGCATGAGTTAACATGCACACTAATAAACAATAATCATTTACTTCTCACACAACGACAAAACGTGTTCACGTGTCAGACACATTCTGAAAATTGCTTATTCTTAAGAAAAAATTCGGTTCCGATTTCTTCAAGATAATTTGTTTAAAACCAACCGGGAATTAATTATTTGTAATGAGCTGCTATTTCGATTATCTCCACAATATGGTTTATATAGTCATTGAAAAAATGCGCTCTAAAAACCTTGAAAGAGAAAGAGAAAAAAAATATATATATATTATAATATAATATAAAAAAACTGTCGGTTTGATGTACTTATTCTGTGTTCATACTCGGTTCGCGCGCGTTCGAACGTGACTCGCGTCCATAATACCAATACACATAATTATACTCGATCAGGTCGTCATTTAATGTGGAACGTCATCCTTTTTATTCTTCGGGAAGAGGTCCGATACATACCTATAAATAAATATGGTTTAACTGCGGGAATTTTTTTGCGACGTAAAATATTGTTAAAAAAACTCAAAGCATATGAAAAAAATATATGTTTATCCCCAACGGGAAATATCGAATGTTAGTTATTCGCGCATGTTTGTATGTACATATACTCGTATATATAAATGCTAGTTGCTAGTCACCAAGCTTAACCTGTCATCCTCTCGCGTATCCTCATTGTTTGCGTATTGCACATACGCACACCGTAAATATATTATTATTACAATTATGTGTAATTATGTACACAAACATTGTACTCCTGTTCTTTTCCACAACCATTGCAGTCTCACGAATCGTAATGTTTCCCTGAGCCGTGTTTCATTGATGCATGCCTACATAAGTTACACCGTATTCTTATTGTCATATCAATCATTGGATTTGTTACAACTCTCCTCGTACGACTCTCTGTTGTAGTTTGTAATATTTTTATATTCTTACATTTTTTCCCATTCATGCCCTTCATGATTCGTGTCATATATTCTGCCCATGGTCTTTCTCTTCTCATTATTCCTTTAACGTATTCTTCAATTATCGTTTTTAATAAGTTATCATGTCTTAATGTATGTCCTATCGTCTTTTATCTTCTTGCTAGAATATTTTTCCGTAATTGTCGATTCTTTTTATTCTGTACAATACCTTTTTTTTATTGTAACTCTCTTAGTCTAGCGTTTTACTGAAGCACCACATTTCAAATACTTCCAGCTTATTTTTTCTACTGAGATAATTGTCCAAGTTTCGCAACCTAATCGCGCTACACACATAGAATTTCTTCTTTATATCTAGATGTACGCTACCAGTAGTATCTACTGTTGTATATAGTACGATTGCCGATACACCGGGAACGTACGTATTATACGTATGTATAGGTATTATAATACACTTCGCGAGTGCATTCATCGACCACCCTCACTAATTAAAACTCTCAATGCAGCGTATTATACGGGGATATACAAGAAGGCGCTGCCGTGGTTTTCATTTGAAAATCGAATTTATTTATTCCATTTACTATCCGCCAATCACCGATGACATAATGTGTAGTAATAATATATGCGTGCGTACACGCGGATGGTACAAAGCAAGGTTGGTGCACTACCATTTGCATTCTTCGGAAAACAAAACAAAACCCCAGGATGAAAGCAAAATAAAAAAATTGTGAACATTTGGAAAATAAGTCGTTTGCATAAGTATTTATGTACAAGCGTGAAACATTAAAAATGTTTTATTATACTAAACCGATTCTTATATTATTCATAAAACTTAATTTCACTGCCAGTTTTTCAATAATCGCTGATTATTTTGTTTTTGAACTTCTGACATATCCACACATACGACATACTCGTACGTATTTGTAACCAAAGTAGATACATTTTTGACGATTTACATATTTCGAGTGGTGGCTCACAAATACTTAATAAAGTATGGAAATATCAGAAGTTCAAAAATTAAAGTCCTCTATTCCTGAGAAGTTAACCATTAAATTAAATTTTATAACGGACAATTTATACTTATTTCACAAATTTTAAATGAAAAATGCTTGCGAACGACTTACTTATTATGTGATCTCAAGTTTGGGCGGCCATACCTTCACGCGGATATGACAAAACAAAAATTTTAATTTTTTAATTTTTTAATTTATGCATGTATAGATATAGTCTTGCCTCAATTGAAGAAAGAGGAGTTAGTAAATTTTTTTTTGAAAAATATTTCATTGCCCCTCCATTTTTACAAAATGAAACGTAAAAGATAGTACAGTTGAAACTTTATTTTGTTTAAAAAAAAATTGTATTACATATAGTAAAATGTTTTAGCTTTTTTTTATCAAAATAAAAATTATGTCGATTTGTTATTGACGTTATAAACGTATCTAGTTTATCTCTCTAGCAAGAGGTGCAATACACGTGTTTTTTCGTTACTTATATTTAAGGACTTAAATTCAATTCCCGAAAATTAAATCTATAGGTCTATTATTATGAAATAAAAATGAATTCTAAGATAAATTCGTAGAATAACTTTTGTATAACAAATTTAAATGTATTCGATTTCTGCAATGACAGGTAGTGTTGATTCGTTTGAAACAATTATAATATAGTGCGTTATAGACGTAACAAAATATCGATTAAAAGTCTACAATTTGAGTATTATTATGGAAATTTTATAAAAACACTAAAGATTAAAAAAAAATTTTTTTATTTTTTTATGAGAACCGTTAGAATGAGGAAGGGAAGGTAAGAGGGACGAACGGTCATTTCAGTCTACTAGTTAGTTATTCAATTCAATCATTGAATATAATGTATAATACACACTTGCCTTGCTTAATACTCTCTCTCTATATATATGAGGCCATCCATCATTGCACTTAGGGCTCGATTTATATTTTCACTCTATACCCAAAAAACGGTTTACTTTTGCGAATAACGTGATGCATTATCTATAACAATAATGCATTATATCTACACTCATGTAACGTACGTTTATTTATTTTATACACATATAACATTATTATTATTATTATTATTATAACTATTATAATTTTCATTGTGTTGCAAATATTACATATAATAATATTCGTCAGAACGTGTCTGAAAAGAGATTATTGAGTGTTTTCGTTTCGGAAACCCGATCATCGTTATGAATATTATCGTCAATACGCGGTTTCTTAAGAAATTCACATCTTACGATATATACGAGATAATGTTAATATGGAAAATATCATACTAATAAATGCTTTTATTTAGGGATCGAAAAAGCTGGCGAAGCTGTCGTGCAGTACACGATTGAAAAACAATTTCGTTTGAAACATTATAAATTCGAATCTATTCGAGTTTTTATAATCGTGCATTTCAATGATTTGGTAGTAAAACAATATATATATATGTATATAATTGATACGTTTTTATATTTTTTATGGATTTTAAGCTTTAATTAAGATCATTTTTTACACCGTCTAACATTAAAGTTCTTTTTTTACCTAAATTAAATATTCACCTTTTGAATTTTCATAATATGAATATAATATTATTATATTCGGGTGAAAAAACGTTTGCACCGGATTTAGGTAAATATAGTTTGTTTGTGTGGTGTGAACACGACATTTTACGTCATTTTAATATTTTAAGCAATTAAATGAATGTAGTTTGTGTTTTACTTTTTGTGTAAGGACGTTTAAACAGTAATATAGGTAAACGTAAAGTAAACGATTTTTCGATGTAATATACATTATTATATTATTATTATTATGTATACACATACATTACTGGTTTTGAATTCCATGCGTGCTTCTTATTTCTACGCATATATATGGTATTGAATTATGTTGTATAAGTAAGTGAGGTTTAAAGAAGCGTTTTTTATTTGTATTTAAATATAAACTATAAATATGTATATGTTACAAAAAATTGAACTTTGAATTTGTTCAAAATGTTGTATAATTAAATATAAAAATAAGCATACTTAATATTATAGGTAGTTTAATTTAAGTATATAATTCTTCTTCTTTTCTTTTGGCTTTATAATTCTATTAGAATTTCGGCTAAGTATATAATTCTATTTGTATAAATTAGAATTTGTATTTGTAGTGAGTGAGACACACATACACACATACAGCAATGAAACGTATGCATAGTGGCATATTTTAGGGGAGTGTTCACGGTGTCTGGACAGCTCCTCTACCTTAAAGTAGAAAAAAGAAACGGAGAATAGACTTTTTAAGGATAATTTCGGAATTGTAGTATAGGAAAAAACTATTTTTTTGGGAGTGGGGGTGGTTTTAACTAATATAGTGCAAATATAAACTGAATTAATTGTCAATAATGATAATATATTATGTTACAATTTTCATGAATTTTGTATTTATAATGATATTGTGTAATATATTACGTATAAGAAAAATCTTAATTCGGTTCAATCATATTTTTGATTATTCGTTAGGTGTGATGGGACGGGACAGACAAATATGAAAAGTAAAAATATTACCATTAAAACTTGGAAGATCAAATTTTGTCGGGACACCCACCAAATAAAAATCCGAATTTCATTACTGTTGGTTCTATACAGGTTAAAGTGTTCAATTTGATCGACACGACAAAATCAACGTGTACGTCGTAAAAAATACTGTTTTTCTACATATATGAGAAACTTAAGGTAATACAAAATTCACAATTAAACTCGCTGAAGTTTTTTTTTGCGGTGCAATATAAGTTGAATATTGTATTTCGTTCTCTTTAATACGTTTTGTCAATACACGCTCAAATCGTGATAATATTTATACGCCCATTTATCTCGAACAAAAGCACGCGGTAATCTCGTATTAATTTTTCGATAATACCGGAATTTTTCTTATCTGAATTAAAATTGCGACCGTCTAATCTTGGGTTGGGTTTCAGTTAGTGCACATACTTACACTTACCAAAATCTCACGTGCCGTTAACGCTTATATGTATAAAATTATGCAAATAATTTTGCGTATTATATTGTACGTAAAACATATAAATTAGTCAAAATAAGTTAAATAAATTAAATTTCTTTTTCTTTTTACACGTCTACAGTACGCAAATCCATCACAATATAATGTGTGTTTTATTTATAGTACATACATAATATAATAAATAAGAAAACATTTAGTAATTCGAAATCGTTTTTATTTCTTTTCCAAGTTAATGGAGGCCAGATGTATTGTATTTATCGTGTAATTAAAATTTGTATAGTGTATGTTTTCATAATTCATTCATCAGTTTTTATTGACGTGGAAATTGTATTTTAATAAACAAATTTGTTGTATAATTATTATTTTTTATTTTTGTATTATTTCTCTTATATATGTAAACTTCATTCTCCAACGTGTTTTTCACATCGATAAAAAAAGCGAAGTAAAACATTATACATATATGAATATAGTGCATTTAAATCTTATTTTGCTCAAGACAGTATTCGAACAACTGTTATTTTTCTGTGTTAGTACAAACAGCATTAATTAGTACTACGGGAGTGGGGAGTCTCACTGTTTAATCACAAGGTCCCACAAGGTTGATGAGCCTACCTCGGCTGAAACGTGATGGCTGTAAGACAAGCGTTAAATGGTAACCAATCCATAAGACCCTGTGGGAAAAGGGTGAACCTACACGACACTTAACTGAGATGTGCCTCTTCTTCGAAAGGGTACGAGCCTAGCCCGATGCTGATGGTTTATAGATGATCCAGGATTCGATCGAAATAAAACTAATCGAATCCTGCTCTGCCGATCTCTTGAGTAGCGTCTCTCGCTAATAGAAGGTAAGCGATCAGTAGGTTTCGGCCGCAAACCCGGTATGCAATGTTATTACATATACAATATGTAATAGCAATATACTCTATGTACCAGTTTTTACTTTATGTCATAGAATTGCAACTGGTACATTAACAGCAACCCAGTACATAGTTTGAACATTAGACTATGTTACCAGTTAATAGCATATAAAGAAATGGATTTCAAGATTTAAAAAAAATTCCTTAGATTTTGTTTACATTATATATCATTGTTCACAAATAAATGTATTTGTTATACTCTTGATATAATTTTATTTTGAATAATGGGAATTAGAGGTATTTTATTACATTTTAAAGTGATTTTTAATATAATGTCATCAGAATCAATTCTAAATTGAGTTAGCTCTTTAGAATGACCCCGGTGATCAACGCTATATATTTTTGGTCATTTGTGAAAGAATTCTTGATTTTTTGTGATCTGCATCATCCCCTTACAATAAAATTTCTTCTCGACCACAAAATAAAATGGTTTTAATTATTGGTCGGAGACGATCTTCGTGTTATTGAATATTTTTTATTAACACTTCAAATTAATTTTGAATGTCCACTGAGTTGAATTTTTTATTTTGCATTGCAAAAAAACTATTGAATTGCATCTGATTGGTGGTGATGGTTATTTTTAGTAATCTTTAAACTAAACGGATCCCTAAAGCTTTCTTTTAATTGGTGAATTGTTTTACTACTATATTCCTTGGAAGCCGCTGAACATATTCAGTATTTAAGGTAAAAACGAAATGCAGGTAAAGCAATAATAGTGGTACCAAGTCTGAATAATTCAATGTCCGAAGATGATTAGGACATATTACCGGAGTATTTGTTACAGTACGTTAATTTTGTTTAATATAGTCTCTACTGCACTTTTTGAAACAGTGCTGGTAGCCTTTGAGTTGATTTAGATGTATGTGTCTACTACATTAAAACTTGAAACTCTTCAGCACGTTTTATACGGGTTTTTGCCCCCACGACCCATATAAAATGTTAAGTTTGACACAAAATCGTTTGTGCTATTAAAATATCATAAATCAGTCGGTTCATTGTTTATTATCTTCAAATGTTGTTTTGATCATTCCGAATGTTTCAATCGTTGATTATCACCAAAGTTCGACGCGAAAATCGATGCTAAAGTGGTGTAATTGTTTATTCATACAATATTGAGTGTGTTGTTATTATTTTTTGATTCTTTCAGTAGGTGAATCGGGGTAGAAATAACGAAAAAAAAAAATTTTAATTACGAGTATAATACTGGTAAATATATATATATATATATATGTTTGTGGACTTTCAGTTATTACTTTACCGTAACTGTTTGTTGTATTCATTTTATAAATAATACGCTTTGCATTCAACGATGTCTGTAATTTATTCCACGGATAAACAAGCGTTTGACATCAAGTTATCTGTAACATTTGTTTTCTTGAAATTGTATAGTCATTATACGAAAAACGTTTGATTCGATTGTAATGCAATAGGCGTATTTGTAGAACTCGGGATCAATTTTATGCATTATTAATAATATGTATAATTTAATTTTATGGTAGCGTTATTCGTCCTGCAATTGTATTATATACAGGTACGAGCATTGGAGGGGATGAAATTAAATAAATCAAATGAATCAGTTATTTTTTATTGTATTATTGGTACGCGAAGTGCGTCTAAACAAATATAATTTAATTATAACGTTATAATCCATTTGTCAAGGTTCAACGTTTCGGCAGAGTCGGTTTTCAAGTGCGTATTATGCGTTTCTTGTTTTTTATTTCAAAAGGGTATTAAATTATACTAATATATTATATAGGTACGTATATAGCTGTTGGAATTGATAACACAGATTTTTCTATGTAGTGTTCGTATTATATTACATTGTTTTCAATTGAGAACAATCAAATATAAGTATATATATATATATATATATATGTATATATATATATCAAACCATGTCAAGTACGTCAATCAAATTAATCGGACTATGTTCTACTTAAAATTGTAATTTTATATGTTATACTTATCCTGGGAAAGGCGTAATAATACTACAATGATGTTTCGATATACACTAAAGTTTTTATAGAACTTCACTTAACGATATTAATGACGCGGATTGTGATTTTATATATACATATATATGCGGTTCATGGCTGGTAATAGTGGTGGGGGAAGGGAGGAGGGGGTGTGCATTTTTAATATTAAATATTCCTCACTTTAAACTAAAAAAAAAAACCCCGAAATGGCTAATCGTTTAGCAGCAATCTTTCTATTGCATGGCCAGAATAAATGTTCTACATACTTATGAATAGTACAGGTAGGAGAAAACAATCATCGTTGATACAAACAAGTTGACTGCCACGTGTACATGTTTTTGTACACGAAATAATGTTTATACTTGTACATGACAATTTTTATGTTATCCAAAAAAGTTTGAGCTATAATTATAATTATATATATATATATATATAGGGCTCCCACAAAAAGGGGTCAGTGAGTACTATGGTCTTAAGCCCGGGGAAAAAATATACGAGGGGTGATCCCATAAAACGGGAATTTGGTTATAGATCTTTTATTTTTCAATATTTTTACATCAAATTTTTAAACCTTCAAAGTAAACACCATCGATTGCAATGCACTTCTGTAATCGTTTTTTCTATTGTTTAAAACAGTTTGTAAATTCACCTACTGGAATCGCCTGTAAGTTCATGCAGCGATTTTTGTTTCACCTCCTCTACAGTCGCAAAACGTTGTCCTTTCATGTCCCTTTTGAGTCGGGGGAGCAAAAAAAAGTTGCAGGGGGTGAGGTTAGGTAAATAGGGGGGATGATCAATCGGTGTCATGTCATTTTTCGAGCTTCACAGGCTGGGCAATGTAGGCAGGTGCGTTGTCATGATGAACGAACCAATCCCCCGGGAGTCAAAGATCCGCCCTTTTTTCGAATACTCTCCCTCAGTCTCTTCAAAACTTGCAGGTAGCAATTTTGGTTAATCGTCTGACCCGGTGGAACAAATTCTGAGTGCACAATGCTTCGGCAATAGAATAAAAACAAGTGAGCATCGTCTTAATGTTCGACTTCTCTATGCAGCATTTTTTTGCACGAGGGGAGTGAGGGTCTTCCACTGGCTAGATTGTTACTTTTTTCGGGGTCATATCTATAGCACCACGTTTCATCTCCAGTCATAACTTTGGAAAAAAATTCTGGGTCCGCTTACGTCTGATTTTACAGCTCCAAACAGGCCTGAACTCGACGTTCCCTTTGCTTGTCTGTGAGAAGGCGTGGAACCAGTTTAGCTGCAACCCTTCTCTGCAAATCCTTCGATAAAATTCTTTGAATTGAATTCTAAGACAACTCGGAAATACTTACTGATTCATCAATGGTTCAACGATGGTCTTCAAGAACCAGAGAGTAAATTTTTTTAACGTTTTCATCAATTCTTGACGTGGAGAGGCGCCCAAATCGAGGCTGGTCTTTGATCGACATTTCTCCACTTCTAAAACGTTGGAACCACTCGTAGACACGAGTTTTACTTAAAGCAGTATTCTCATAAACTGTTTTAAGTATTACAAGAGTTTCCGCGGGCGTCTTCCTCAATAAAAAACAAAATTTCACGGTCGAGCATTATTTTCGGCAGTCAGCCATTTTACGTTTTCGCCGAAATGAAAAAAGTTCTTTCACAAGAAAAATTCTCATGGACAAACCGTTCCACTTTACAGCAACCGCTCGACGCATACTGACTCGTGAAAAGTGTTCTTTCAAAACCCCGGACCGGTTGATAGGCCACGCCCACCCAACTCCACCACTAGCTCGATTCCCGTTTCTTGTGGGTCCCCCCTCGTTATATAATTAATATATATTAGAAAAATAAAATGAGTCGTGTCACCTCAGTAACCATATCTTTATACAATATTGGTACATAAATAATTTGATTTCTTACTACATAATTTTGTGTAACTGTCTATGTGTAAATTATTTTCATTTCATAAAATCGGGCCACTTGGCGTCAGTAGGCGGATGAGGGGGGGGGGCATGCGGAAGTTTGAAAATAATAATAATTTTTATTTATTATTATTCATAAATACTTTTTAAAAAATGTTGATTTTTATATTATACTGCAGTAAATTAGTGTACTTGTGCTTCAAACTTATTTTAGGGTAACTAAAATAACTAATATTTTATAGAGATATATAGCAGCAAAAGAAACTGTGTGCCCAATATTTTGGGTGTGCCTTTTGTAAAAATAAAAAATAAAATGTTAGAATGTATATTAAAATTATTATAAACACTATTATACAATGAGGGCCTGAATTTATTTATAGTACCGTTGTTGAAAAAGTAATGTGGGGGACTGTATATATATATTTATATATAATTATTGCTCAAACTTTTTTGGATAACAAAAAATTGTAATGTACATGTATATATATATATTTTATTTTATATATTATACAACTCAGTGTATTTAAAGTTTTTTTAAACTCACAAGCACATAAGTAGGTATTTTACAAAACTATTGTCTCTCTTTGGTTTGTCTATTTTTTTTTTTTTTTTTTTTGACATACAGAAAAAAGTAAAAACTTATAATTTAAAAATTTCGAAGTTTTTTAAAATATTATCTTTGGTTAGGAAAACAAAAAACAAGTTATTTTTAATCAAGTTAACGCAATAAGTCTGAAAGTCATGTGGTTGGCTCTTGTGATCCGTGTTTGGTGTACAGTCTAAATGTCTAATAATATGTATATAAAATAACAAAATTTTAATTAATTATTTTTTCAAAGAAAATATGAAGTTTCAACTTCTTTTCTTTGAATATTTCAGCGTGATTCGTTTAAGGTAATTTCCCTCGGGTTTATATCTGTTTCATTATTGGTATGGTACTCGGTGATTTGTAAACGGTGTTTCGTATTTAAACATGGTTATAGTTATGTATATGTTTCGTTTATTGGATGTCGAATTATGTCGCGGCCAGCTCTTGAGCGCGTAATAACAATTATTTTTGTCAATTTCGTCACTCTGTATGTGTTGAAAAACCAGTGCGATGTATTTATTCGGTACCGTCTTTTAAAATTTTGAATGCCGTTTCTGTTTATTTAAATATAACAAAACGAAACATTTTTTTTTTTTAATGGGTTGAACAATTTGTTGCATAGGTTTAGAGGCTTTGTTTAAAATCAGAGTGCTAGTACAGCATCTGAGTACAAGCATTCAAACGTTCGTTAAGATCTCTGGTGAGAATAGAGGTCGCCGAAGAAGACGACGTCCGTCCATGACGACTTTGCGTAACATAATGTCGTGTCCGAAGCGCACGAAAGGAAATTCAATTAAAAAACCAATTCATTTTTCTATTATCGTCGTTATTGGCCGCGTCGTATTGATTCCGCGAAACGGAGTCCGACGCATAATGGATGACGACGATGACGACGATGACGACGTCGATGATGATAACGGTAATTGCCGTCAGTAAATGCAGGTAGAGGTAGACGCGTAAAGTACCGTCGTCGTTGCTTGCCGGTCGAAGGGGTTGCGCTGGTGGTGGTGGTGGTGGTGGTGGCGGTTGTGGTGGTTGTCGGGTGGCGCTCGCGAAATGTGGTTTTCGCGGACCGTGCCAATTGAACGCACGGCGCGTGCGTGCGTAAAGTCGGAGGCGGCATACGCCTAGACCGGAAAAAGCAGCAGCAGCGGCGGCGGCGGCGGCGACGTTGTCGTCGTTGTTGGAGGATAAAAATCAATACACCGTCAACATGGATTGCCGACTGTAACGCTGCATGCCGCCGTAAGGACAGTGGTGGCACGGGACACCGCCCCTAACGCCACCACCACCACCACCTCCACCACCACCACCACGACACACATCTACTACATAATAAGTATAATATGTACTATACATCTTTATACGCGGCTTTACCCGTTTACACGCACGAGCTTTCATTATCAACGCGTTGTTATATTTAGCTCATTTTCTCCTAACACAGTCCGTCGACATCGCGACGACGAGACTGTAGGTTTTGTAAAAATATTAATAATAATAATAATAATAATAATAATAATGATTTAAAATGGATTTTATTAATAATACCGGCACAGGCTAAATTGGGCGAAGTTACAATTTAGTACAATTTTTGTGTGATAATAATAAATTCATTTAATAGGTAAAAGTCATTGAATTTATAGTAAAATAATTTTGATTAATTTTGAAGACGAACGTTTAGATAATTAGAAGATTTTTTTGAATATAATTGGTCAGCACGTGTAAAAAACGTTTAAATTTCAAAGACGACGATAATGAAAAATGTTTTGGATATGAGTTTATTGAAGCTTTCATGGATTGAAAATTTATTATCTGTGTGATTTTTGGAAATATCCATGTTGTGGATATGTTACGAGACTTGTTATCAAATTCAATTGATAGTGATTATGCGGTACTCTGTTAATTCCCACCATTGAAATTTGATGTATTATCAACGAATAGACGATTAGAAACGAAATACATATTTAGAAAGTACATGGCGAAAACACCAATGATATTAGGCCGTTTAAAAAAATTGAAACTTTTGTCGCTGAAGAAACCTATAGTTCTTTTAAGCGATAGGTATTGTAAACAGAGCCGAAGATAAATGAATGGATGCCATATTGGAAGAAAAGAATGACAAACGAAGAAGAAGAATGCAAGGAGTTATTTGTTTTGTTGTCAAACGAGAAAGGAAGTGCTGTTTGTTGTATAGAAACGCTCTTAGATGGAAGTAATTATAAAATACCTGTGGAAAATGACGGGACATCCGATTTGGTAGCATCAGGAGGATCTACATAAAATTATACTAAAGAGATACATTATACATGATCCAAGGGAAATAGGAAAGTGAAAGGACCTCGTAATTTTTTCAAAGGACAAAAAGAGGAAGACGAAAGAGTTATCATCGGCAAGCAGTTAAAAAAAATGGTGAATCATTGGTTGAAACGGAGATATGGAACTGTAATTGAATCTACAGGTGAAAACATACACACACGTACAGAAAGATAAAACGAATCAAATTTAACTCGCTACTGGATTAACATCACTATCTATAAACGGTCTGATCTCGTGATATTTTTTACTATTTTACATTCCTATATGTGTAGAAAATATTTTGGAGCGAGCTTTATCTTAAACATCTTCAAGGGTCTTTAAAAATTCTACGTGTCATCTAAAATCTCGTTTCTTTGATGGAAGAGTTCTTTTATCCTTAGTATAAACTTACTCGTATATTTCATGCCTTAATAATTTTTTGGTGCTACTTATTTGGTCCGAACTTCACACAGAGATTTATCATACACTGTTTGTAATATCCATTCTACATTTTCATAACATGCACCAGAACAACGTGAATTCAAAAAAACGTACTAAAAGCACACGTTATATGATATACTTGCAAGTTGTGTATACAATCTATAAATTTCTAAAACTCGTGACATTTTTGAAAGCATATTGTAATATATCGAGTATATAATATAGGGAAAATTATTTAAAGGATGTATAAATTTCAAAAAATCCATTAGAGCTGCGCGTATAAGTCGTTACCATAATATGGCTGGCAACCGAACGCGATTCAATATCAATATTGTTGTTTTCTATAAAGTTCAATTTTGCAAGATCGTAACAATATATTTATTTTAAAGTGAAAACGGTCGGTTTCCCGGTAAATCCTGTTATAATATAATGCGGCGTAGAGGGTAAAAAACTCTTAACTAAACGTTCCTCTCGATAGCGGCAGTAGTTTAATAATTTATTAAATATTACGTTGGTGATAAAAAAAAAAAACTATCGTTTCCTCTCCGGCAAACTGTTTACGCGAAATTTAACGTCACGTTGGTCGTTCGTTTTCTTATACTATCACATACCAACTGTACTTACTATATACCGACTAATACATGTCACCGACGCCCTTCCTCACCGGCCTACGTGATTGACTTAACTACGGTAAATCTTAAAAATAGTTAGTTCTTGTCCATATATCTACGTTAAAATGTTGATAACCCTTCCTGCTGTTATAAACAGTTGTTTGAAATTAAAGTGAAATGTTCAATTTTACTATATAGTATTATAGGCCAGGCCGCCCGTAGAAATATATTTCTGAGAGTGGGCCATCAAAAAATGTACACCCTAATTTTTTTAAATATACTGAGAGTATAAAAACTAAAAATTATAAATCACAGATCACGGAGTCGGAAGTACAAACTATCACAACAGCTGTTCTATAAAGTTGTTTCCACGGATATAGTTATCTATAGCCGTGATTGTTTCGGGCGAGATTAGTAGAAATAATAATCAATTATTTTATCATACGTAAAAATAACACTGAAAATTATTTGACATTTAAAAGGAATTATATCGCAAATTTAAACAATTATCAAATAAAACAGCGGGGATGGCATGACCCCTCTCGTCTCCCTGCGGACGGTTTTGGTTATAGGGTTCTACTCGTAGCAGTATATATAGTATTATATAGTAGGATCATTAATGGTGGCTTGAGTTTCCGATTTTCGATTACTGATGGCTGATGAGCGAATCATAAATAACTAGTTACTTAATTATTCAGTTATTTGTTTAAATATTTTTTAACTACATGCTTGATAATAGTCATAATATAGTTAATCACCTAATAACCTATATCATTTGTTGGTTAATGTACTTAAGTATAACTATTTGATTTATTTCATATTCTTTCTTTAGTCGCCAATTATCGGTTTTTGATATTATATTTTTAT
Organism: Schlechtendalia chinensis; assembly: GCA_019022885.1. Lineage (NCBI taxonomy): Eukaryota > Metazoa > Arthropoda > Insecta > Hemiptera > Aphididae > Schlechtendalia > Schlechtendalia chinensis. The sequence continues at coordinate 13,143,523 of CM032339.1, read as the reverse complement.
AATATTACGTATCTTTTATTGTTGTTTGGATAATAATTATCAATTGTACTTTGCTCCTTGAAACAGTCAGTAATTTAATGAATAAATAAATATATACTCGCTCAAAGTTGTATTATATTCTCGTATGTTTTCATGTATATATATATATACTCACCTAATGTAGGGTTGGGATGTTTATCTGTATATGTACGTATAATATATATATATAGATAGATATTGGCTATAATATACGAGGTATGTTCAAAAATTATTGAATCGTATCTTTTTTTCGGAAACCATGGAAGCCTTACCAGACTTGGTAATTTTTATTCTGAGATAATCACTATAGTGTGTAACGATTTTTGTCCATTTTAGCAAGTTTAATTTGTAATAATAATTATCTTGTATACTTGTCTACATTGTATTTTCATGTTTTCACCATGAAATAACGTATTGAACAACGGTACTGCTTCAAATTTTGCATAGCATTTGATGATCTTAAAGTTAAAACTATTCGCAAATTGCAAAAAGCATTCAAATACAATTCTATGAGTGTCGCCCGTATTACAGAGTGACTAATGCACTGAAATGGATGGAATGCATGACAAAATATAAAAATAAAAAATGTATTTGTTGCAAGAATAATGTTTGTTATAGATAATTCAAAATAATTTATATCTAATATTTAATGTGTTTATTATTATTATTGTCTATTATTATTATGATTATTTTGTCTGTGAACATTTTTGAAATAATGCGTGCTCCGTTGATATTCACATGCGTTACTTTTCAGTTGAAAATTGTATCTAGTTGTTATTTTATGTTACACGTTTTTTCATTTTATCAATAGTTTTTTTTAAGTGTATGGAAAAATGACATAAATTTAAAAAAATTGCAAAAACTTGCAATATTGTTAACATTTCAGGTTTTTGATATGTACAATTTTTTTATTTAAGATCTGAAAATTTATTACAAGATAAGACATTATACATATATTTATTATAAATATAATATTTTAACAATATTCAAAAATATAAATAAATAAATAAAACAAATTCGTTTGTCATCTTTTTTTGAGTGTATGAAGTTTGAATTTGAAAAAACTACAAAGAATAATAATAGTAAACAATGTTTCACTGAGAATTGATTTTCGAAAGCAATGTCTGTCTAAGTAACTCACTTAAGCCGACATCATAGCATTATAAGTGATATGAATAAAATAATAACGAATTAACCATTACAAACATAGAATATTTTTAATTTATTATTTAACTTTACCTACATTTGATTTGGAATTCATTCAGTGGCGTAGTTATGATTATGTCTTTAATAATCATATTAATTATTAATAATTAATAATTAATATTTTACTACAATAATAGCTTTAGATATGTTACAACATAAATGTAACCTTTATATTATTATATGTTGTTATATACATACATTTTATAATATCAAAGTATGAACAGTCTGTAGGATGAAGTTATAAAATATTTATAGATGTTTTTACGCGTTAACAAATATTATTTTTTCCTATAGCTTATAGTACAGCTTTACATTAAATGACAAGCACGTATTTATTTTCGAAAAATTGCTTATTTTTGAATATTCAATGGCCTAAATAAAACATGTACGAAATGAGAAAATGTTTATTTTATACAAGATAATAGAACACTATAGTTAGGTAAATGAAAAAGTAGACCGGTTAAAACGTTAATAAATTATGAGGATCTTTATGCGATAAAAAATTTATTATCACATGCATCTGATGATTATTAATTATTATTATTCAATGTGGCTTCCGCATTAAACGTACAGTAAAAAACTAATTTAAATTTTAGATTCTCATAGCGAATTGTATCTAGTTCGTACGTTACTTGTTCAAATTTCCCAATGGTTTCCCGATAATTATACCGATAAAATTGTTGACACATTTGATTTTCTTGAAATTGAAATTCATATTTTTATTATAATTCCACATTTAATAACGCGACGAAACACTTACAATTTTTACCACTTATTTTAACATTATACATACATATACATACCTAATATATATATAATATATACATTTTAAGTTATTTGATTAATTTAGAGCTAAACTATAGCATTTTAAAATGTCAAAAATTCCCGGTTTTTCAAGAATAACGAATACTATATTTTTGGATGGAAAACTTAATACGTCCGTATTGTTCGTCCTGATAGTTCGTCACTATGGTAACTCATTGTTATATTGTATTATATATTTTATTTTTAACATTTGTTATTTGTTGCATTAACTTACATCGTGACTTATCATAGACATCATAAAGCCTAGGCTGAAATTAATACATAATATACTAAAAAAATTTTGTTTCACATTTATAGAAACTCGTAAAATCAGCATGCTTGAAGTGAAGAGTAGGGTTTTTTCATGTTTAAAAATTAATATAAGTTTATGTTTTAGGATCGAAGGTCTGAAAATTAAATAGGTACAGAGTTTTTTTAAAAAAATGATTCTTTTTCAATTTATTCAATTTATAACATTGGTAATTTTTGAATTTAAGAACTGGACATTGAACGCGAGATTAATAATATACTTAACATGTATTTCAAAATTTATTAAAATCGAATGGAAAAAATATTTTTTTGTGAGCGTTTAAAGTTTAATTTACGACAAAAATACATTAATTTCACAAAGTTTATCGAAATTATATTAATATTTAGTTATGCCATTTAAACTTGAAAATGGTATACAAAATTGATATTATCATTTTGTTATGTATAATATGTATAAATATTATGATTAATGCATATACACACATCTAAATTTCATAAAAATTATTGCTATTATGTACTATATACATTATATTATATTATAATATAATAATACTATGCAATATAATATAATTAATCGTAACCTAGAAATATTATTCTTATATTCGTTAATTATAATTTATACTTAACTATATACTAGCGTCGTATACAATTGTTTTTCGAATACAATGATTTACCATAGATTTCAAATTCAAAATAATATACTATATGTCTAAAATCTGTTTATAGAGACAACCCACTTAAATAGCGACATCAATAACAACCGTTGGCTTGCTTTTCGATTTTTTTTTTTTATAGATATGTATTATATTTTATAAATTAGCTTAGATATACTCGTAGTCCACGCGGAATTTCATCACTGAGTTTGTACATTATCGTCTTGTATATAAATCCAAATCATGCAGCAAGTAATAACTAATTTTTACCGTCATACTTTTTATAATAGATATAACTACGTTGTTTTGTTGCAGTACATTTTTTATACCATCCTTTACCATTTCGAATACATTAAATAAATAAAAATATATATAAATAAAGCTGTAATTTAATATTTACTTTTTAAATTGTTTATTATGTTTTACGTAAAACATCAATGATTTAACTGAATTAAAAAAAAAAATTATCATGAACGTTAAAATTAAATTGAAAAAATAAAATTGATTAGAAGAGCTAAAAAGTTTCTTTGGTGTATATTGATATTGATATCTAGTTTATTTTTCTCTCTCTCCAAAATGTCAATGTGTGCATAATTTTTAAATTTCAGCTTCGTTATAAATATTGTTTTCAATAACTTCGTTGGGACATAACAAAAATTTGTTGCTGTACATTCTATGTATATAAATTTTTAAATCTTGTATGTTTGCCGACCAATAAATTGCCGTTTTTTAAAAGACATTTAAACTTCAATTTTAAGATAATGTTAACTTGTTTGTAACCATGGTTACCAAATCTAAATCTATTTAGATCTTAAATAAATATTAAAGTATTAATACCGTATTTGAAAACTTAGGATATGTTCAGAAGTTCCGGACATTATTTCTTTTCTATGTTATCACGACTTATCTGATGTTAGGACAAAGCTATGTATATGCAAAATTTCGGGTTTATCGGTAAAACGGTGTAGGATATAGAGGTCAAACACACAAGATTTAATTTATATATAAATATGTGTGTGTGTATTTATAATATTATAATCGTTATATATTTTTTTTCAGGAAAACTCAAAGCCAAATGAAATCGGAAAATTTGGAGAAAAGAAAAGATGGATTCATGATCCAAATAGTAAGTGTAAACGTTAAATTCTTTATTTTCATCTGTGGAACGTTTCATTTATCCTATGGTTGTTTAAATATATTATAATATATATCTTGCATGTATTATACATATATACATATGTATATAATATAACCATTCGAACGTTTTTGAATTTGCATTTTAATAGCATTGCACTAATGTGACAGACGAAGTATTAAGTTTGTTCCCAAAATAACCTCTGGAGTGTGATAAAAGACCTTTATGATCGTATACGTATGTGTATATATATATATATATATATAATATGTAAGTACACAACCATAAATACGGGGTTGTTATATGGTCTTGTTTTCCTACTTGCTCGACGGAATTAAGACAGGTAGAACATTTCGTACACATTCGTATACATATAAATATACGACTGAAATCGTTATATCGATTATATATATACATATATACATGTATAGGCAACTTTAAAGTTTTTTCGGATATCTATACGTGTGCTCGTGTGTGTGTGTCTTATAAGGGTGTGGCGCATTATCGCTCGGTGGTATATACGTATACACTCGATACATTTTTCTTTATTGAAAGGTTATTTATATGTATATATATAAATGGGTGTGGTTCTAATATGTCTTCCGTATTTGACAGGTTAAGGTACCGAAAATGCTTGTATATGTACTTCAGTTGCAGTGCGGATATCGACCTGAAAGTTCGTGTTTGTATATTAAAGGAACGCGGAGATTACATATACGTATATAAGTGTTGTGGACGATATTATGAACGAAAATATCAATACGCATCGTTATCCCAGCGCAATAGTAGTCTTTCGTGAAATTATTTCGAAATCGCTGCATATATAAATCAGTCTGTCTGCGTTTTTCTCAAAAACTCCGAAGTATTTATATACATTTATATATATATACAAATAATATATTGAATGTTGAAATATTAACACAATAATATTTTCAAATGCTTCAAATAAGCTACCTACATAATGTGTTTGAATCTCTAATATTTGTATGCTGTACAATTGCAATTAAGCTGTAATATTTATTTTTAAAACATCATTAAAAAACTATGAAATTATTTTCCAAATGCATATTCCGGACTTCTTCAAACACGAGGAAATCGATTTCTCAAATTATTTCTATTGAGATTGGTGATATCAAATATTTTGTGTTACAGATAGAAGTCATATAGAATTACAACAAAAACAATAATTTCAAAATATTTGTTTAAGCCTTTCTAAAATATATTGCGAAAGTATTAAATGTTTTGCTAAAAAAAGATGTGTTCACTCTTTTGGTATTTACCAAATTCATATGAACTATAATAAGGACTCTTGGACTTTCTTGTCAGTTTAAACTATATGTTGTCATTATTAGGGAAGAATTTTAATTTAGTATAAAAGTAAAATTATTTAAATATATATTTGTCTATTATTTAATAAATATTTATTAATAATATTGAAATATTTAAATTGAAAATTAAGTAATATATATAAATATAACTTATAAATTAATAATTAATACATAATACAAATAAACATTTTTAATCATCTAAATAGTCTTCATGAGGGAAGCAGTTAGAAACAACATATAATTTGAAGTTTTCAAATTTAAAATGACGGCTATTCGATCTTAGCATTACTTTTAACGACTGAATGACCTCTCCACATCAACGGAAGTGATTGGTGCATATTTCATACACATTAGTTCTGTCGAATTGTATTCGATTTTTAAATTATTTTTTGGGGTTTTGTTTAATAGTTTATCTCTTATCGTCATTACAACGTTTAATCTTTGGTTTCTATCCAATATGTTTTGTAATTTTGAATTAGTTAAAATTCTAATATCTCCGGGAACACGTTCCAATTGCTTCGTGGCATTATTAACTATTTTTAGACTTTCGGTTTATGGTATTTCAGATGTTTCTAATTTTGAAATAGTGTCAACTAAAAATTCAAAATTAGCGGGAATAAATGGTAAATTGTTTTGCAAGTTTTTATTTACTATGAGCTCAATTTTTTTTTATTGCATTAGCAACATAGGGATCTAAATTGATAATAGGGTTTTTAATATTTTCAAAGTTATTTGAATAATATAAAACAGCTAATAGCTACGTACCCCACCGAGTAATAATAGGCTCAGGATGCACGATTACATTTGGATACATATCTTTCAATATTTGTACTCGACTTGACGCTTAAAAAAAAAAAAAAAAATGTTGAACTTTGTTAATTAATAAACCAACCTTAGAAAATTTAAATCTTACTGTTTCTGCAACATGACGGAAACCATGTACTAGATAAGTTAAATGAATTATTCTTGGATAAAATATGTCCAACACTTTTCTCGCTTTACACATATACGATGCGGCGTAGAGATAAAAGTAAAAGTACATTATTGTGTACTCTACCATTTGGTCACAAAATACCCATTGCATTATTAAATTATTGACATATAGTTTTGTGGTTGCATTTTTCTAACTCTTCATAACATATTAAAAATAGTTTAGATGGTTCAGTGCTCAATTTTCCTATAATACCATTTCGGTATACCGACCGTCGGCGTCTGTGGTTTCATCCATTTCAACCCAAATAGGTCTATCTACAATAATTTTTGAATTTTTGAAATAGTTTCTTCATAAACTCTCATTTACAGAATTTTTTCAAAGTGTGCTCTTATCAGGAATTTTGTGATGAGTATATTTGTTCATGAAATTTTTAAATGCAGAATTTTTGAATTCAAAAATAGTGGTATCTGAATATTTAGAGTACGACACAAATCACCATTAAAAACAGATTTACTATTAGTAGATGCAGATAATGTAGAATTAAAATTTTGTTGTAATTTAAGTTTTTTGTCTCTCTTCTCTTTATGTCTACTGCTATTGATATGCTGAATAACATGATCACGTTGGTCAATAGATACTGATTTTTTACAAGATTGACAATATAAAACTTGTCCATCACTACTAAAACTTTCATTTAAAAATTCTTGAAAATGAAGACGAACTTTTTATGTTTTTGTGCGAGTGATTTTGGGCATATTTAAGTTATTAAAAAACTTATAATATAAAATAAACTAACGGATACAAATTATACAAACGGACACGACACGAAAATAATGTGATCGAAATGCGAACACGTATATACTACTGGCTACTGAGTAGGTATTAAAATTTGTATCTAGGTAAGATATCAAATCGTTGTCGTTAGATGTCGAAAGGTGTATATCGTAAAATACTAAAATAAACACGAAAATTCTACAATAATACATAACATGTGTATCTATTTGTAAAATATTTAAAACTATTTAAAATAAAATTAGTAACAATTTATTTAAAATACAATGAAATGTACACATCTGTCGAGAACTTTCCGATGTAAAAACTATATAAACATATTTATTTAAATTAAAATTCGTTCTCTAGTCAATATGTATTACGGAAATTGAAAATAAATCATCATTTACTATTGACTTCCGATTCTGTTGTATGTATAATACATTTTCCATAGAATATCAAGACCAAAGTTTTTTCCAAGAGGAAATTATTGCATTTGGTTATACAATTTTCCAACACTCGGCAAATGAAAAAAGCACGTTTTTATAATTGTTTTTTATTTAACGTCTAGTTAATATAACCGCGATAATGTCGACAAGAAGTTTTTTCATTTTGTTTCTTTTTGTTTATATTTTAATAATAATATTCTAGCTCATTAGTTGAAGCAGTTTCGAGTCAAAAACATGACTTGAATTTCGTTATCGAAAGTTTGTAAATTAAATTTGAATCGGAATGATCGCAATAGCGTTATATGGTTCTCGTATGATCGTATCATTTTGATGTAGTGTTTCCCTCATGCATACCATCACGTCAATATTATTCTTGTACACTGTAGTGTATAGTTATTGTCTATAATATGAATTCAGTTTGTACATGTTTCTATTTTAATAATAATAATAAAAAATGAAGATCTCATCAAAATTGTAACATAATATATGGTCATTATTTATTTATTAGTTTTTAAAATAAATAACCTATTATATTATATTTAATTATATTATATTATATTATATTATATTATATTATATATATTATATTTTATTTTATATTGTATTTTATATCATATTATATTATATGCTATTATATTTATACCAGTCATTTGATTGCTGCGTAATCGTTATATTTTTATTATTGCTAAATATTTGATAATAATAGTACGACACAATAATGTAGCAACTCAAATATTTCTTTTTTTGCTACACACACCTAATATTTTTACGTACTTAAAATGTTCACTATTGTATCCTACTTTGTATACAATTCGTGTTATTTTTTATCCTGTGTAATCAAATTAATACACCGACAAAAAAAAAATACAAAAAAATTATAATTATAATATTTTTTTTAATATCATTGTAAATCTTCATATATTTTATAATGATCTTCGATCAACCTTCTATTTTATAATAAATGTTTTATAGAATTTTCTAGTTTGTTTACTGTTTTGAAAGCACGAAGTTTGTATTGAATTTACTCGAACCCAGTAAATTTCAATTTTGAGAGAGAGAGAGAGAGAGAGAGAGAGAGAGAGAGAGAGAGAGAGAGAAAGAAAGTAATATAATATTATCATATAGGTATTTTGCTTTTCGATATTTATAAGGTGCATAAAAAAAAATCATAACGATTTTCTATTTTCTCTGGTTATATAACGGTGAAGAATTGCCAATAGTCTGCTTTTTAAAGTAGATTTACAATAGATGATTTATAAATAAATGTCTATATTTTTCAGATCTATAAGAACTTTTATTATACATACTCAACTTTTTTGAGAAATACATTTCGCTCCGTCTGCAAATTTTTTTTATTTATTTTAGCCAACGGTTTTCATATATTTATTTCTTATTTTAGGTGACCTATGCACACCTCTGCGATGCAAGAAAAAAGAACTGTGTCTATTGGAAAATGCGTATACGGCCGTATGCGTGAGTAAAAAAGAAATCCACAAGAATGGAGATGTGATCATTAGCCGTGAAAAATTTATGGCTGAGGAAGAAGCTCGAAAGAAGGCTCTTGAGGAAGTACTAGCCGATGACGAGGAGGACAAGGATGACGACGATGACATCGACGAAGACGATGAAGATGACGATGATATATTTTACGATAGCGGTATTATCAGCTCGTTGTCGACAAACAAGTAAATTGCATTATTTCGTACTTAACTTTAAAATATTTACCATATCATTACAATTATAGTCTATAGTAATAGTTGTTGCCGCAGCAGCAGTATACAAATATATTTTTAATGATATTGTCTGTACTAAAACAAAATATATTTAAAACGTTTTTTTTATTCGTTATTATCAAATCTCAACATGTTGATCTTTACGAAATCTACAATCAGTCTAGGCTTATACTTTGACCTTATCATATTAAATTTTCACGTTCCCCTATTTTTATTCCATCAAGATTCAAGTTGTGCTATCGGAAGACATCAATCCGTCCCTTGGTATTTCGTTCTATCTCTTCTGATTAGATTCTTATGATTTAACAGTGTTATAAACTTGTTAGGTAACTTAAGTCTTAAGTGCTTTGATAATAAACTATTATGTCGCTATAAATTGAAATGCTATAGTCTTTAGTTCTTTATTATAAATTACAAGTTATAGTTACACCCATACTGTCTACACAGTAATCAAAATTGTAAATAGTTTAAAAAATATATATGAAATTTTCCGTCATAAAAGAAGAATTTATGTCATTTCAGTAGTGTTTTAAAAAACTAAATTTGTTTTTTGTTGTTTACCTTATACTGTTTTTCTAATTGTATGTACTGTTTTGGGTTACTTATGTACAATGTGATAAGATTTTAAAAAATTTCTTACCAAAATAACGGTTATCATCTATTAAACAAAAAAGATTTTAATTGTAGTATGTGTGAATAAAAATTTAAACAGAAACTAACATTTAAATATAATATATTTAAAACCCCAATAAAAATATTGACTGATTAATTTTTTTTCTTAAAATTCTTCACAAAACTAACTAAATATAAAAATACACGTGTTTTTTTACTTAAATATAATCAAATAGCAAGCGCATAGTTTAACGAATAATACCATATACAGAAACTAGGGAACGTTGCGCGATATCTACGCAACAAAATCTATTATAATGCTTCGTGGGCCGGTCTTTAATGTTTGTACACGTCCCACGTAAGTCATAATTTCTTATAGCTTTCTCGTGTACAAACTATGACAACACAATATATAATATTGCTGAAGGAAGTTTCTTTCTGTATTTATTTCTGATATAAAAATATTTCCGATTTTATAAAAATCTTAAAATTTATAACTAATTCTATGTTTATTCACATAAAGATTTTTTTTAAACATTTTGAAATTACTATGTATAGTACAAGGGTGATAACTTCTTCCTTCCGCCAAAAAAAAGATAATATCTTTTAAAATTCAAAATTGTTATAGCAATTGGCTATAGCGTTGATTTTAATATTTTATACGACAGACGTCCAAGACTGTTCCAACTGAGATTTTTCAATAATATACATACATATATGTTAAACCTTTAAAAAACGTTAACGAAATTTACGTAGTTCAATTTTCTATTTCCCATTATACTTCAAGAGTATTAACGGCGAGTATATTTTCACATGCGAGTGTTAAAACTTAAACTAAATCTTTTTTAGTATTTTTAATCAAAGAAATATGATTTTTTAAAAGAAAAACTATTCCTTTTAAAATATTTTGTCAATAATTTTTAAAATAAGTAGAACCAACTTTTTAAATATAAAATTCAGGATTAAAAACACAAATTTTGAAAGAAAAATAATTTCAAAAAATCGTTTTGAAGCTAAATTGCATGAATGATAATAACAAATATTATCAACATATAATAACGATCAACATGTAATTAACTCCGGATAATTCGCTTTATGTTTCCGGATCAGACGCTCTCTTGATCAATGATGTTAATATAAAATTTTAAATAATACCTCACTAATAATAATGACTATAATCATATATCACTCGTTATCGGACCATAATATTCACGATTAGATATGAGAAGCCACACATGGCTATTCATGATATCGGACATGGCCCCAGTTTACGACTCTTCGTGATTCATTACAGATTATAGTAAAGTGTAATTTATTTTATTCTCTTTTTCTGTGAATTCTTCGAGTTTAATTTTTGATTGTAGCTGATTTGTTGAGGAATTAAACGAAAAACTCTTTCTATTACTGACTAATTGAACATTTTAAAAATCTACGATTAATAAAGTGACAACAATTCTGGCAAACAGAAGTAAAATTAAGAGCAGTTCTGTAACCGGTAGTTGTAAACGACAAAAAATAAAACATGGCAATTACGATGAGCTAGAAAACATTTTGTTGGAGTGGTTTAACCAAGCACGTAGTTTAAATTTACCTGTGAATGGTAACATTGTCACCGAAGAAATGTTACATTATCTTAATAAAATTGATTTTATGAGTTTTATGATTTTATTGAATTCCTTTATTCTAAAAACAAAAAATGTGAAACAAACGAAAATCAATAATTTTTTGAAGTAGGTAATGTAAAATAATAATAATATAAATGCAATAATAATTCACACTGTAATATACATTTTTTTTTTGTCACAATTTAAATTGTTTTTAAAATATTGGTTTTTCTGTGTAATACGATTTCCCGCTTAATACGCTATTTTTAACTGGTCCCTAGGAGAGCGTCTTAAACGGGTTCTACTGTATACTCGTATGTATATGCGTATATAATCATGTATATTTGTTTTCTTATATCAAACTCAAAAATATATTAATTAATAATTCGTGCAGTGTCTTCGAATCCTTTAATTGTCTGGGTTCGGTTCCTCTAATCCTTTCTAATTACGCCATTGGTTTTTACCAATTTCGATATAGGCTATCAAATTTATTTGACTAGCATACCGGTACAGTTTTGCCTTAAATTATTTATGTTATCATTACATAGATTTACCTGCGAGTATAAATGAAAATTATTTAAATTAATATATTTTGATTTATCTTATGCTACATTTATATCCGCGTGCAAGTACATATAATATTTAAATTATTTTATCCTGTTTGCCGGATAAATTTCAACTGTAAACTTTTTTTACCAAGTACTTTTGATATTAAAATATTCTTATAACATTAAACATTCTTTTTATAAGTTTATTACAGATTTAATATTAATAACATCAAAAATTACATCAACAACAAAGTTGATGTATTATATATCTAAAAATTAAATGAAAAAATCGTTTTTTTTTTTTGGCGGGGGGTTTGTCATTTTGAATTGTTTTTAAATGCCCATAATTAGTGGCGCATTGACACGATAAAAAGACTATATAAAATATTTTGTGAATTATATTTTAAACGCCAAAATTGTTACGTGGATCATTTTTATACAACTCACAATTACCTCATACTTTTTATGGGCGTACTTAAGCATTTTCTTATACCAAACAATATATCCTGTAATAGTTCATGTACATTTTGAAAAACATTTTTGTCAGGAATAGTAAAAATTATATTTTACAGTTCGTGTTGAAATAAAAATATCGATTTCAACGACGAAAATAAACTTGTGGCAAATTATTTTCATATTTACGTCAATAGATATTATCATGAAATAAGAAAGTTTTATTGTTGGTATCACCAAAAGAATTTTGAATACGATCCAAGTTTTTCAAAGACGAATGAAAAAGTCTTAATATTCTTTCACCGTAAAAAGAAAATATATATATATATATCAGTTATATACATTTTGTTATAGTTTAGTACAAAAGGTTAATACAATTAAATTAAGTCCAACAATTTAATATTGGTTTTTTTACTGAAAAAGTAAAAAAGAAAAAAAAGTTGTAATGTTAATACAATACAATCATATAGTTATATTTCTTAACAGAGTGACGAAACCATAATACAAAGTATCATTTTTTATGTAAGGTGGTGAATACATTAAATATTTTTAAATAGCGGATAACTAAAATGTTAATTTATAAAGAACATGTTTTTAATTTTTTTTTATAATACATAGAATAAGGGATGACGTAGCAAAATAGCAGTGGATATTTAAATGTTTTAATATTTTCTTAAATTCAAGTATTTAATGTTAAGAATGATATGTAACATACATGTTACAAAAACATTAAATGTTTCATTCAATTAATAAAATTCAAATGAATATTATGTATGCTATCATAGTATATAATTTAATGTAATTTTGAATACCTACGAGAAAATTATACAGTTAACTAACTCAGGAAATAGCAATAATTTATTTTTTTTATTTTTTAAGTATTTTAAGGAAAAGAAAGTTGTGGAAATGCACATTCATATTTCTATTTTTTCATAATTATAATATTTTTATTCTTTATTTGTTCTATTTTTATAAACTTTTAGTTTCAAATTGGTAACCTACGATTTTAGTTGTAAATTCTTAAAGAATATATTTTTATGGAAATTTACATACACATGTTGATTTTTAAAATCCTATGAATATTTTCTGAGATAAACATTAAATTTAAGACATGGCGAAGTTGAGAGGTACTATAATATTTAATAGATATCATTATATTAATATCGTTGAATACCTTTTAACAAACATTTACAGATACAGTTTTCGCTAAAATTCACAAAAAGCAATTCTTATGACCAGATATTTATGTTATAATTTTTCATAAATGGAATATTGAAAATTAAAATTAAAAAGGACTTTCATCTATCTATTTTAGTCCTATAAGATAATGTAAAAAAATATATTTAAATTACTATTTCAAAATCAAATATCAATAAATGTTTAATTTATAAAATATTAATTGATTTCTTTTTATAAATATGTAATGTATATAATGAACAAAAGATCTTTAAATATTTATGTATATTAAATTAAGTTCATCATTGAAAAACATATAAATTGTAGTGATATAAGTAAAGTAATTAATTCCCCCTTCAATACTTTTACATTAAAATTAAATCGTCTTCATTTACATCATTTCGTGAGTATAACTTTCATTAGTAACAGTTATTTTGCTACTGATTTAGAGTCCTTTATTTGACATTCTATACATATTTATATTTTATTAAACTATGCACTTATTTGTTTAGAATATAATTTTCTTTTCATTTAACTAAAATATTATGTATTTTGTATTAGTAGTACATCTACGAAAACGTCACGTAATGTCTCAGCAAAGTTGACTTATTTACATGATGAAATTTATTCAATATATGTTTGAAACATGCGTATAACTTTAAACTGTCTTACATTTAAATACTTAATATAGAAACTTCAGTAATAATAATAATTTATATACTTCTTAAATCGGCAACAACTTCCGTAAAAATACTTCTACAGTGTTTGATTATAAATTTTATTGGTTTTCCAATTATACACGTAATACAATATAATATTATACAAAATTTAATACATTTAATATATAATGTAATTTGTATATTATTATACAAATTTGTTTATGCAATTTTTCATTTTTCATTTCGTTTAGTATGTGACCTACCGGGTGAAAATCGAGTTTAATATGTGACCTACCTGTATTATCACTCCATCGATTTAACGTTTTTTTTATATAATACGTCCCTAACCTACTCAAACCGTCTAAAACCCAAACCTAACCTAACCTAACCTCCCTCGTCGATCTTTTATTTTTTTTTTGTGCATTTTTTTTTACGGTAGGTCACGCGTTCGGTAGGTCACATACTAAACGAGTACCATAATTATATTAGTAACACTGACCATTACTATATAACTAAGAGTATATAAATTTTTAATACAAAATTTGTTAAATTATTGAAATTTTTATCTTTTTTTTTACGTTTTATTATTTTAATACTTTTCAGAGGCATAATAATAAACATATAATCTAACATTTGACAAATTCGCCTACAAAATAATAAAACGAAAGTATTTGTTGGTAAACTAATAATTTATTTGAAATTATTTTTTTTTTAAATTATTTTTTCCAAAACGGTTTGAGAAAACACTAAAACTGTGGATAACGATTATACACAAGTATAATATACTCTAAAATACGGAAACATATGTTAAATAAAATGTAGAATTTAAATGATTTATATCTGGGAAATTGTACAGAATTCATTCATTACGTTACTATTTTTCATTTATCATTGAGAAAAATTACGCTATAGATGAAATCTATAAGTCCAATATTATTATTGTTAATCGGTAGGAATATATTTTTCATGTTGAACACGAGAATTAATTCGAAAACGGAATAGTTGAATTATTCCTATTTATTCTAACTTAAATTCAAATTTGGACAACAATTAAATAGTACACGTTGATTGTACGTGAGTAGTATATTTATATAGACATAAATTGAAAATTTGGAAATCTGACCGACTTTTCATTGTATTGTAATTGTCCCGTCACATAGTACACATAGGTATGTGCGTGAGTGCATACATATATATATATATATAATTATGTATTTATAAGTGTATGTAGTGTAACCAGGGATATTTCCTTATTTATAAATAATGATGTAAGATCCTGTGGTCAATACACAGTTTGTAAGAGACAGTTAGTCCTCCGCGGATGTGATATATACCACATAGCGACACTAGCTGGACTCCGTCTGTACCGCCTATTATCAATAATTTATTAATTAAACGTGTTTTATACTTCTAAACGTGTAAGTTACTTTGATTTATTATTTAATAGGCATTACCACGTATTAATTATTGAAACTAATACTTCTTTATTTCAACGGTTCCTAACACCATATAATTGCTCCCAAGCTACGGTTAATATTATTCAAATGGACAAAAACCTTCTCTGAGTGACGTATATTTAACTTGGTCACCCCCGTCATGTACAGATTATTATCTACACAAAATTTCATTACGCGGATAACTTTCCGGGGGCCAGGGGATTGTTTTATAATTTAATTTTTGACATATCTGTACGAGGCATACTTTAATAAATCGTTGGTATAGGTAATTGCATACCACCAACCGAATTTGGCAAGCGTATATTTTAAATGTTGCTCTAAACTAAGCCAGGTAGGCCACTTGATCACTGAAATATATATTTTAATCTATGACTCACAAATATTTATTTAAGTGTGGATCGACAATAAGAGTCCACTTATTTTACAAATTTTGAATTTAGTTATGAAAAAACTTACAAACGATTTAAGTACTACTTATTTATGGTCAAAAGATTTCACGGAAATAAAAATTGTTGTTTTTTTATAGCCACACGAGAAAAAAGAATGCATCACCTAGAAAAATATCTATGCACGCTAAGCCCATTCGACTGTTGGTGGTTGCTACGGCAACAAAAAACAAGTAACATATTTAAAAAAAAATTTAATTGTTATAAAATTGCTATAGAAAAGTCAGACGTATACCCTAAGTGTTGTTTATTTTTTATGAACTAATAGCAGTTGAATATACTATATGTATACGTATTTGTATTATATTTTATAGGTATTTAAAAGATTCAATCTTTTACGTTCCCATCATTTTATGTAATAATATTATTATGTAAAATTATTAAGTGCACAAATGGAAAACCGCTGTTTTCCAATAGATAGCGAAAGTAGTAAAATACTGGTCAAAAGTTAAAATAAGAGTTATCAAATGATAAATTGATATCTGTCAACAATTGTTTATCACTACATTTGTGAATTTATATCTGCTTAATATTTTTTTTTTGGTCTTGAAAATGTTGAATTTTGAACCAAATAAGCGCAATTTGCGGGAATTTTTGATTTTTGCCTTTAATTCAAAAAAATCTGCAGCTAAGGCGCGTCGAATGATTGCAAAAACATATGGTAAGGCGTCTATTAGTGACAGAACGTGTCGCGAGTGGTTTCAATGCTTCAAAAGTGGTAATTTTTACGTGGAAGATAAGGAGTGTCCTGGACCGGTGAAAATGTTTGAAGACGCAGAGTTGGAGGTATTACTAGATGAAGACCCATGTCAAACACAACATGAACTTTCAAATTCATTGAGTGTGACTCACCAAGATATTTCTCATCGTTTGAAGGCCGTGGAAATGATCTAAAAGCAAGGTAATTGAGTGCCATACGAATTGATGCCGAGAGATGTCGAACGTCGTTTGTTAACGTGCGAACAGCTGCTCCAATGGCAAAAAAGAAAGGGGTTTTTACATCGTATTGTGACTGACGATGAAATGTGGATCCATTACAATAATTTGAAGCAAAAAAAATCGTGGCGACACCCCAGCCATGCATCAACATCAACGGCAAAGCCAAACATCCATGGCGCAAAGTACATGCTGTGTATTTGGTGGGACCAGCTCGGCGCCATTTATTATGAGCTATTACAACTGTGTGAAATCATCACAGGAAATCGCTACCGAACACAATTAATGCGTTTGAGTCGAGCATTTAAAGAAAAACGGCCACAACTTGAGCAAAGACATGACAAAATGATTTTGCAGCATGACAATGCTCAACCGCATGTTGCTAATGTCGTTAAAACTTACCTGGGAAGTCCTAACCCACCTGCCGTATTCTCCAGACATTGCTTCTTCCGCTACCATTTGTTCCGATCGATGACGCATTGCCTGGCTGAGCAGCACTTCTGTTCTTACGAAGAAATCAATAATTGGGTCGATTTGTGGATTGCCTCAAAAGACGAGCAGTTTTTTCGATGCGGAATCTGCATGCTGCCAGAAAGGTGGGAAAAAGTTGTGGTTAGTGATGGAAAATATTTTGACGAATAAATTTGTAACCAATTTTCCTCAATAAAACATCAACTTTTGAAAAAAAAACCCGGCGGTTTTCCATTTGTACACCTAATATGATACCAAACATTACTTGATTTGTTTTATTAACTCAGCTAACTTTGATTTAAAGAGTTGCAAATATTAATATTATTTTAGGCATTAGGTATTTAGGTATAGCAGTCTTCTTACAACCCCCTCCCATTAAATCACTATTAATTATGTTATTTTATTGTGTCATTGATTATGAATCGATCGCAATTTGTTATAAATATTACTGCAAATGCACTATAATATTATAATATTCAACTGTTACCAATAAAATGTAAATCTCCAGTAGGTGCAATCCGTGTCCTGTAATGAAGCCTACGTTCTTATGCGGTTCCGATAATCGTACGTATAGTTCATTGTGTCGCCTGGATTACCATAATTGTCTGCACACCACCAACATCAAAGTAAACTGCAAAGGATTTTGTCCGTGCAAAGGTACCATAGTCAATAATATACTAATTTGTACTTATTATCTTAAACGCACCTAACCTAATCGTTCTCTCCGCAGTCGACAGTATATATACTTTCGTTATACTATATAATAGTTTGAGATTTTTTTGCTTCGCAGAACAAGAAGACGTCGAACATAAAAAAAAAAAACAAGCCGAACGCATGACAAACTTTATGAACAAATATAAAGCCACGTTAGAGAGCGAAAAGCTGAAACAGAGTACTACAGCTCCGGTACCCAAATATGAGGAAAAATACATATTTGCGCCGGAAGATTTTAAGTACGAGAACAAACATTACAAATACATCAAATATATCAAAAACAACAATCCGGAAACCAAGGTTTGTCGTTTAAATAATGTGTATATATATATATAATATTGTTTGTGTTAATATTTTTTTATTTTTTCGTAAACAACATAATAAACACACACAACACACACACACACACACCACACACACACACACACACACACACACACACACACCACACACACACACACACACCACACACACACACCACACACACACACACACACACACACACCACATACATATCTTTTAATATACCAAATTGATTTTTGAAGAAATAAAAATGTCATGACTCTGGATTTAATGGATTTTTCAACAAATTTATTTAAATTTAAATATTTGACTTTAAGAACTCTATTGTGGAACCAGTGAAAGACAAAAGGTATGAAAAAATGGACAACGAAGTGATCGCAACTAACCAAGTATCTCATCCTTCTTGGAACAAAAATTGTTCTCCATCTGCATTGCAGTCGATGGGTGATCGTTTGTTGGATTGGTTTTCGGTGATCATGGCTGATGCTAAACGCAGGCGCACAATAAACAAAGGGAAAGGTAGCTAGTTCGTTTTAATTTCAATTTGATTGACTACTTTCTATACTGATCTGAGATATTTTTTACAGTGGTTAAATTCATCAATGGATGTAAATGGGAAGTTCGTTGGATGTATCAACATCTAGATTTGGATTCGGATGGTAAATTGTCGTTACAAGAACTTTACGATTTGGAACACGATAAAAACGAAATGTGCATTAAACCTTTCTTGGATACTTGTGATACTGACGGGTATGGATTTTATATATAATGTCTGGAAAAATAGTCAATTATCTAATTAATGTTATTGTTTTTTATCTAGTGATATTTTCGTAAGCCCGTATGAATGGTGTCGATGTTTTGACAAAACCGATCGTCCATGCACAGCTATCAAACGAAGAATATCACCAAATACTCTAGGTAACAGGCATTTTTTCTTGCATTTCTCAAAATCATAATGTTTAAATAAAAACCCAAATTATTAAATGGTTTTTACATAATCATAGGTGTGTATATACCAGCTTGTGATGCTGAGGGATACTATGAGCATACTCAGTGTCATTCTTCGGTGGGTATGTGCTGGTGTGTGGACAAACATGGCGTAGAAGTTCCTAACTCACGTGTTCGTGGAAAACCAAATTGCTGTAAGTGTATTATATTGGCTTAACCATTGAACTGTATGACTTGTATAACTACTTTTTTTTAACCTGAATACGTATTTTAGAGTCACATATAGTTTTAATGCTTCAAATGTAAAAAAAAAGTCGTTAGCTTTACCATGATTTCTATTCATTGTATTGTTAATAAAATTAAACTTATTTATTACTTTTTTTTATTATTCATGGTACAGCTTCAATAACTTATTTTTATTAATATGTATATTAATATACTAAATATATTAATATTAATATATTTTATTAATAGGTTATTAGATTACAAAATGTTAATAATAATGCTACATATGAATAGGTTAGGTTACTTTTTTATTTTATATATAGATAATAAAAAAATACAGTAGAAACCGTTTATAATGACACCGGTTGTAGTGACATATTGGATGTAATGACCTTAGATTGAAGGTCCCGGCAAAACTCCTATATTGTATGTACTCATTTGTATCGGTTATTATGACGTCTGTATAATGACTATACGGATGTTATGACGGTTATTTTTGGTTATATTGGGAAATTTTTTTATCTATGACTTTACTTTATCCGATAATACCGATAATTTCATCGTTGTGATTCGTCGTCAGTTTATTTATTTTTATTATTTTATCGTCAGTGTACGGTTAATCGTCGTGCGGTTAACTGTGTTTTGAGTTGGTGTATTGAATAGGTATTGTAAAATTGTAAAATGAGCAAACGAAAACAATTCTCAATTGAAGAAAAAGCTAATGTCATTTTTGGTTTAAAAAAAGGTGAAAAAAATTCCTACATAGCTAATGAATTAGGCGTAGGTCACTCTACGATTTCTAACATCTGGAAACCTCGAAAAAAAACCAAACAAGAGTTTTAAAACGAAAAACTATCAGTTAAGAAACTTCGAAATTGTACACATACGGATTTAGACACTGTTTTATTACGATGGTTTAAAAATCAAAGAAATCTATGCATTCCAATTAATGGACCGATTCTTCAACAGAAAGCCAATGAGTTAGCTGAAGGCCTTGGTAAGCATAATTTTAATTGTTCCACTGATTGGATTCAAAGATTTAGATCGAGGCATAATATTGTGTTTTCAATAATAAGCGGAGAATCAAATTCGGTCAATACTGAAATAACACAAAATTGGTTCGAAAAAGTATGGCCTAAACTACGAGAAGGATACACAGATGACCAAATTTATAATGCAGATGAGACTGGACTTTTTTACAGAATGCTTCCTAACATAACATTAAAATTTAAAGGAGAAAAATGTCCAGGTGGTAAAATGTCTAAAGAACGTCTGACTGTCTTAGTTTCAGCAAGTATGACTGGTAAAAAAATGAAACTGATCATAATTGGAAAATCCCGTGAATCCACGATGTTTTAAAAATATCAAAAGCGACTGTCTACCGGTAACATATGAATCAAACTCCAAAGCTTGGATGACTGCAGAGTTATGGTCTACAATTTTATTAAATTAGGATTTAGAGTTAGGAATAAAAAATGAAAATATTTTACTCTTAGTTGATAACTGTCCAGCACATTGCACTGTTGCATTACGCAATATTAAACTTGTATTTTTACCCAGTAATTGTATGTCTGTTCTACCAATGGATCAAGGCGTAATAAAATATATGAAAACTTATTTTCGAAAAAGTTTGGTGCTAAAAATGATCAATAATATTGAAAACAAAATTGAAACGAATATCAGCGTATTAGATGGTATATTACTGATTTTTAAAGCGTGGGAAAAAGTATCAGTGATTACAATTCAAAATTGTTTTCGTCATGCTGGTTTTGATAATGCAATACTACAACAAGCGGTCCAAGAAGAACAAAAAGAAGACATATGTTTCCCAAACATAAATGAATATATTAACTTTGATAATGATGTGTTAACTTCAGAACTATTAAGTGATCAAGAACTTATTTCTTCATTCATTAACCAACCGAAGAACCCGAGGAAGACGATAATAGTGAAGAAGCTGATACTCCCAATGAAAATGTATCTATCAGTGCAGTGTTCAATGCAGCAAAAATGTTAGCAAATTATATGGCTCTGAATAACGTAAGTCCGAAAACAAATTTTGAAGAACTAGAGAAAAAAATAGAGTATGATTTTTGTACTAAAAAAGTTCAATGTAAAATTACAGATTTTTTTAACAATATTTAATAAATTTATTTATATATATATATAATTAATTATTTAAAAAAATAGGTAATTTGGTTATAATGACAACCGGCTATTATGACTTATTTTCTTTGGTCCCTTGAACGTCATTATAAACGGTTTCTACTGTATATACAAATATAAACTAAAATACGGTATGTACATTTTTACAGAGTTATTAATGACAAAACTAATAAGTTTTTCACTTAATATTCTGTTAAACAGAAGTCCATTTTCTCCATAAAAAATTTTAAAGTATCTTATTAATTCTAGGTATAAAATTAGGTATATGAGTATAAGATGAAATTAAATGTTGTTGTTAGATTGATTTTCTGTCAAAAACTTTATTTGCTGTTTCCTAACAATTCTTTTACTGGAGTTATCATCCTATTTTGTATGGCAGATATTTAGTAACATATATTAAAATCTACCTCATACGAACCAAGTTGGTTTTTTTTACATTCACATAAGCAATGGTGGTTTTGATATATTGGTGAATGGTATATTTTATATACTCATATATAAAGTGATGCGTAGGAGCACATGCATCACCTTAAATTTCAATAAATAAGTAATTATATTCTCTAAATACCCTAAGTAAAACATTTAACCTAAAATTGTATACTATTATGTAGTAATTTTTTGTTTTATTATTGCATTAGCTTATAATATATTCCATGAATAGTTGTATAGAAGTTTGTCCGTCATTCATACATTATTATTCAAAGCAACCCGTTGGCCATATACGAGTTCTTGGGGCCAGTAGCCTTCTTTGTATGCACTAATTATAAATATACTTGTTTGGCATATGCGCATTTCAGATTTCATTCCTGCATCACCAAAACAATATATACATTCATATACATTTTATCAGTTTGGTACAAAGATAATATGTGCATAAACATGCAAACAAATACAGAATACAACATGTTAGTTCATGTTAGCATCAACACAATAACAATTATAATAGTATTGAAGGGGTAATATTGTTTTAGTACTACTTGTATATGTACTGATAGGAATATTTGAATATTATAAATTTTGGGAGAAAAAAATACCCTTGACTTGTAATTAAAACATTTTTTAAATTGTATTATTTTTATCTATTATAATATTTTTGAATATGTGCCACTGCATTTATGACTCTAATTATATAGCATATATATACTATATAGCATATTGTTTATTTCTTTGTGTATAAGATAATAAATTGTAACAATTCAATATCACAAAAATATGAAATATTACAAATATTATTTAAATTTTTTAAATAATTATTATTGTTCAACTGTGTAGCAGCCTTGTGGTATGGAAAAGAAGAAAGCCAAAAAGACAAATCAATGGACAACGGGATATTAGACAGTGACACTGACATGGATGACGAGGACGGAGATTTAGAAGTAGAAGGCAGCGCAGATCAGTCCTTAGAATTTTAAGCAATAGTATCCAACATCACTATTACTCTGGTAATTTAAAATTTATAATTGTTTCTATAGAAATGTTTGCAAAACTCAAACTAATTAGGTACTATTGATTGTAAAAACCGTTAAGTAATTTCTAAATACTGATATATTTTGAATCTAGTGAAATAAATAAGTTATATTATTTCCAACCTTTCATTATTGTCAGCGACACAAATACTAAACAGTGTACTACATTACATTAAACTTTGTACAGACGGAAGCTACCATCCAGTTTTTGTTTCCGATTATAATATTTATTTTTGAGAAAATATTCATTTATATATGTAAATATTAAATGAAAATAACATTAATGTGTATTTTCTGGATATCTTGCCTTTAGAGACATTTAAAGTCATTGTATGTATTGTCCATTTCCACAAAAATACTTACTAATCATGTTAATTATTTATTCAAAAATTTACAATGGCAGATCATTGAAAATTAAATTAATCAATAGTAGTTGATAATTGTAATTGTTAAAAACTTGGAATAATAATAATTTTTTATATTATGAACAAAACACTATTTTAAAAGGATATTAAATTTATCAACATAATAATAACATAGTAATAAAAGTAATATAATTTTATGTGATAAAATTGTAAAACCAGTTTGTTGTAATACCACATTCCTTGTGCTCAGAATTCTTTATATGACTCAATGTATGTTTTGATTATAAAACATGCAATCGAGTGTTATAAAAATCATAATCAAGTTGAAGTTTTAAATAAGTTGAAGGGTTCAAAATAAAAACTAATTACTTTACAAAAAATAAATAAATAATAAATAAATAATAATAATAATAGTAATAAAATTTAATTAATGCCTAACATTAGTTTTAAATAACTATATATTAAGTTAATTAATTTTATTCATACTGCTTAGGGTAATAGTACGAACATTGCATATTTTATGTCATAGTGTTAGTTTTTTTCCTATGGACATATAAACATGTATATACTGTTTGTTGTTGTAACTATTAATTATAAATTAACATCTACTTTTATTAATTTTTAACCCCAAGCAAGGTCAACGAATCCCTTCAGACCTCATTATCTCACTATAACTGACTGTATGTACTCCACCATTGTGCACATTTAAAATTTTATTCATTTTTAATATATTATGCTATTATAATTAAAACCTAGAATATTACTTATTTCTTTGGTAAAATGTCCAAAAACAATTTTATCACAATAAAACACAAAACCCTGTTTGTATATAAAAATAATTTATAATAATACATGACGTTTTATGTTTCAGAACAACTATTGAAGAGTTTCAACAAACAATATTTTCAAGTGAAAAGCGAATAAAATCCTCTACCCCTCCCTGAGTTCGGAACTATTGAAAAATTTTAATTATAATGGAATTGTTAGATATGATGCTTTTTTTTCGATCAAATAACATTTATTAGTATTAGAGATTAGATGTTGTATGCTCTGTGTATGTGTTCTAAAAATTAAAATTAACAAATACGTCTTTTTCTCAATAAGTGTAACAAATGTTTGTACTCAAAAGTTTTGTGCATATTTTATTTATTATTATTATTATTATTTTTATTATTATTATTATTATTATTATTATTATTATTAGTAGTTAATTAATTAATCAATTACTCTATTGAACATACGGTTGTGTTTGTACTTCCGTTTTATTTTATTAATGTATTAAAGAAAGAAAAAAAATTATATAAGATAGATTACAAATTATTAAATTTTATTCCTTCCACACCTCATACCATTTGTTTTTCTCCAAACCTTATCCCTCAAATCATGTTATGTACTTACTGAGTAGGTCATTATATTAATTTTATATTCGTTTTTTTTTTTATATATATACATTATATTTATGATTTATGTTTTAGTTGTATAATTTATAAATATTATATTGTATTGCACTTTAGTCTTATTATATGTATGTGTGTGTTTTGTAAACAACATATATGAAAATCACTCCTATAATAAAATAAAATCATAATATTAATTGTATGTTAGGAGATTTTTTATTTCTTATAGATAACATATTTAATTAGCTATAATGGACAAGCAATAATGGATTATATAACATTTTTTATTATTTCTATTTGTTGAAAAATTTGTTGCTATCAAAATTTATTCAAAACAAACTTAATATGTTGTAATCGTCCAATTATGCATATAAATCGTACACAGTTAATTTGCAAAAATTATTAATTTAGTTAACTCTTAATTTTTGTATTATTATAATTATTATTATTATTATTATTATTATTATTATTATTATTATTATTATTAAGGTAATCTATTGCTATAAACTACAAAATTTTGTACAACTATTCACATTTGCAGATTTGCCGTCCATAATTTTTTTTTCTTGTTACCAATCGTGACGTATGGTTCAGGTTTTTTAATAATATTTACTTATTAATGTCCAATATACACAAATACTTGTACGTATCACATAAGTTATTCACCAAAAATTTAAACAAGAGATTATTTGTACCAATTACAATGTTGAATTTCTTTTTGTTACTCAAAAGTTTAAATAGGCCCATTTCTGCCATTATAGATGATTTGTTGTTGTATAGATGTTGAGAGTTGTTTTTTTTATCATCCAGATTTTGTTTTCCTAGGTTTTATTATTATTATTATTATTTTACTATTAATACTATATTGATTAGGTAATATTATTTAACTTAACTTAATATTATACATAATTCAATTAGTAGCAAACATTTGCTTATTTTATTTTTATCGAATTCATACCAAATCTAAATTTTTGTTTCTTTTATTTAACATTATTTTTTTATAGTTTATAAAGTTCTAGAGTTTATCAATTATTTCTGAATAATATTTCTTTGGCATTGTAGTCAGGTTCCGTCCAGTATTAAGATAAAAAGACAGTTATTACTTCATTGTATATGTTTACTGATGTAGCAAAATTAAAATTAAAAATTGTGATCTTCTAGAAAAATTAGAAGAAATTAATTTAGTGTTATAAATTAAAATAATGATTTTACCTTGGGTTTCTGAATCTCTACCATTTTATAATAATATGTTGTTTTTATTGTTTTTAAAACCTCAAAAATCTATAGAATGATATATTATAGTACAAAAATAAAAACTTATTTAACATTTTAAGTTTGAAATAATAAATACATTTTTGTTAAATTTTCTAATCTAATACTGAGGTCGGTGATGTAGATGTATGTTGACACGATATGAAACTGATATGCTTAATCTCAATTTTACAAAACAAAATGAATTACTGGTTCCAATACCAGGTAATGGAAATCCTATAGATTTTTTCTTCTTATTATTCAATGATGATTTCATTTAATTATTAGATGATGGAACTAACATTTATGCTGAAAAATAGTTTTTATCAACGTGAAAACATACAGATAAAAATGAAATTTTGATTTTTCTAGCTTTCATTATTCATAATGGTTCGATAAAATTAAACAGGTTGAATGATTTTTGAAAAAAGCACCATCTACTTAATACGACTTGCTTTTCAAATTATATTATATGGGTTATGGTCGATTTTTAGTTTAATTGCGTTGTTTTCATTTTGCTCCAAATATTGATAATCATGACTAAGAACCACCTTTAGATCGACTTGTACAAGGTAATGTAACTTTGCATTTCATGGCTGTAAAATTAAAAAACAGTCACTCATTGTACATGGATAACTTTTACAATAGCTTTGATTTGGCAACTAAATTAATTCAGCAAAATATATATTGTACTGGAACTTTTATATCAGAGAGGAAAAATACATCAATAGAAGTAAAACAAGCGAAATTGAAGAAAAACGAAAACATTGCTAGATATTCACAAGATGTGATGATAGGAAAGTGGAAAGGTAAAAGAGAGTTTGCATAAATTTCAACAGAATTAAAAAATAATATACTAGTTTGTACAAATAGAAGAGGCAACGAAAAATTTAATCCAAAACCTGTTGTGTATTATAACAAGTTGTAGTGTGGTATAGACCGTTGGGATCAATTTCGGTTATATTATCACTTCACTAGGAAAACGGTTCGATGGTACAAAAAAATTGGGATACATGTTGTACAAATGTTGTTAATGAATTCGTTTCACATGCATAATAAATATAAGACTGGATCTAATATATCATTTATACGAATTTGGTTTGAATGTATTGAGTGTTCTTCTGCCAAAACTTTAAGATCACCGATCGTTGTCATCAAAAGAGTCATTTTTCGAAATTACACGAAGTTGGAAAAAAAATGGGAGAACGATAAGAAGAAGGTGTCAACATTGTCATACGAATAAGATTCGAAAGGATACTACATATTTTTGTGAGATTTGCCTAGAAAAACCAAGTATGTGTCATCAATCATGTTTCAAAAATTTCCATTCAAAACATCCGCGACGCATTATCACTTAAATGCATATAATAACACGAATCATTGTTGGTATACTTGTTTAACTTAAAAAAACTTTTTTTTTAAGTTAAAAAAGTATATGTGAAATATTTTGTCAAGTTGTACAAAATTGTTTTAAAAATAATAACGTATCAAAAATAATTAAATGATAATTATTATAAATTACAAATTTCTATAGTGACGTCAATAGTCGTCAAACGGCGTCTGACTAAAAAATCATTCGGTAACGCTAATGACGCAAATAGGAGTCATGAAAAAAACAAAAACAAAAAACCGTTATTTTGACTAGCACCGGGGTATGTATATAACATTGATACGCAGCGAACGTGTTTAGAGTACACAAAATTTCGGATCTTTACCCAGCCGAATTTCAATTAACATATCACAGATTGCCTTTTCTGACACATTGTTCAAAGTTAAGACCAAAAACATTAAAACTCTGAAATAAGGGAGCATTGCCGTACATCGGCCCAAATACGGTTGTTACTGATGGAGACGATATTATTCATCGTTAAGCAAATGTTTAGGCCAGAAAATATAAATCTACGAAAACAAATTGGTATCACAATCAACTGGAACAATTTATGTACATTAAATATTGAATAAAACCTGTATTTTTTAAAGTATTTTTTCAAACTTAAGGTAAATCTGGTGCGTTGCTAAAGGAATCACTACGACTCAACAAATTAATGAATTTTAATGAATATTATTATTATTATTCCCCAAGGCACAGTTGCATCCCCAACACTCTTTAATTTGTACTCGGCAGATCAACCCATCAATCCGAATACTCAATTAGCCGAATACGCCGACGACAAAGTAATATACTGCACTCACACCGATCCTGATGTAGTTTCAACTTTTCTCCAAAGCCGACTCAATGACCTATCACATTGGCGCGTCAAAATCAATGAAAGCAAATCTGTTCACACTATTTTTGCTCTCCGTCACAGTCAACCGCCACCAGTACTTTTAAACAATGAGCCCATTCCAAACTCCAAATATCTAGGTATAATTTGGACAAACGTCTGACATGGGCCAAACACATGCACGCGACAAAATTAAAACTAAACAAACGATTTTACCTTCTCAAACCCATCCTCGGTAAATTCTCAAAACTTTCACTCAAAACCAAAATTCACATCTACAATCTCCTTCATAAATTCATCTGAATATACGGCGTACAGCTCTGGGGCACTGCCGAAAAATCGAATACACAAAAAATTCAAGTGTTGGGATGAGGGGATATATCCCCCCTGACCTTTTTGTTATTATATATTAGTTTTAACAGTATGCCGTTTATTACCTATTTATTAATAATAAAAAAAAATTATATTATTAAATAATAAAAAAGGGCTCTGCGTTTGCCTCTGCCACAGATAAAGTATTAGACGAATTGGCAAAAAAAAAAATAGATTTAATAATTTAATAATAAAAAAATGAACTTATATCTTTAAATTATGTTCTCAATCATCAAAGTTCATGTTGAAAAATCAGCCTCATCCCCCCCATGTCGAAATCGTTTGACCGCCACTGATTTCAAACCATACCCTTCCTCCACATTCCAAAAGTCATTGAAACAGCCAAGCTACTCTACTCTAAGTTCAGAAATCGCCTTCAAAATCATATCGACCCCCATGTTAAGAATCTACTATCCATCTCCATCCCTGCAAACCTCCTCACCCCTCCGGAAGGCTCAAGCGACAATGGCCCAGTGAGACCTTATAAGTTAAACACCCAAACAATTTATAAATTCACACCGAAGTACCTTCACTGGATGGTTCTTCCCACACGTAATTCAAGCCACTACACTATTTATATATATTTGTAAGCACCCATTATGCTTATTGTACTAATTTATATGTATAGATTGTATAATTTTTTTTAATTAAAAAAAAAGAAAAAAAATTATTATTGTTGGAGCACGCACGGGTGTCCTAGCAAAACGATCGACGGGTCATGTTATTTCCACCTCTTATCCAAACGCCTTATCGCGCGTGAATATCGCCGGCGGCCGAAAGCCATGAGTGCTTGGGCGATAGGGCGAAGCGGTTGTCGTTCGTGGTTCACGCGATATTACGCTTATAACAGTTTACGGTCGACGGATAATTGTCCGCCTCGAATCCGTCCCGTAGTTCCGGAAAACGTAACGGTATTGTAGGAGGACCTGAATTTAAAAAAAGGAATTAGGATTATGGTGCAATGATAAATTGATAAACATAAACACGGTCACTATCCTATGTTTTATTTTTTTTTCTGTTCATCTATAACAATGTTATACGCAATGTTAAAACTATAATAAATATACATAAAACAAAATGTTTACAAAAACTTTTTTTTATCTATAATCGCGTTGTACACAATTTTAAAATTATAATGAATATATATTAAAACATGTTTACAGTTATACAGATCAATTATTCATTTACGAACAAATCTCTAAAACTATCTGTAGTATTAAATACTAGAAAGTATTAACTATAATCAGCGGTCGAAGGGGTTGAATATAGGGGGTTGCCATTCCTTCACTTTTTTTTATTGATATATTTTATACCCACCACATATTTTTTTTAAAAACATTCAATCCCCTTGAACATTTTAAATTTAAAATTTCAATATAAATTGAAGTTTTTATGAAATCGAAACTACGAAATATAGTTGACTTTTATTTTTTGATTGCTTAGATATAAAATTTTTTTTTTTTGTTCAAATTTAATATTTATTAACAGTTTTAATTTTTTTAATTATGAAGTCAGAAGTCACGTTAATTTCTCTTTTATCTAATATTCTTTTTTTTCTAAAGAATTGATTACGAATTTATTATTATGGTAATGTTAATAGTATGTCATCACACTATTACCATTACCATCATCACCACCCGGCAGCAACGTACCAATACAATGAAGTCATAGCTCCTTACGGTATCGCCACCACCGGATACGCCTCCCTGTATTAACAACTGAATCGCGATCGATGGTGTTAGTCCCCAAATCTGTACTCTACGGTCAATCAAAATCAAATTCACCTACACATGCATTAAGCTATGACACGTTAACATTTGTGATCTTTCGTCAGTATTTCTAACATAAACTTTCCGAAACCTCAATTTTCCTTTCAAAATTATTTGAATTGATTGAACATTGAAAATATCAGAGATCAACATTGCAAGTTCTCTGACAGTCAACCGCTGATCACAACGCATGACGTTCTCATTATTTTCCACAAACTCATCCGGAAATCACGGTCTTGAAAATTATGTGATATTCACTAACCAAACGTTTTAAATTTTTATTTCTGCTGTGTTTGGTCATCTGGAAACAGAGCACAGCACAGATGGTCCATTTGAGCGTGCGTCATAAATATCAACCAGAACACCACCAACACCGGTATCAAGAGCAACAGTAGGACTGTGGTAGTGGCGACGGCAATGGTCACTTTTATTGCCAGTCATCCTGACCGACTCCGGCAAAATTCCATCATCACCATCACCCGTCATTCTATTATCATTATCACCCCATCACGGTGACAGTGTTCCAACACGACGCGGTAGTGGCCACTGTGGTACTATTACGATCATCGACGCACCTTTCCATGTTGGCTGTCGAATCGCAATCGATGGTGGTGTGCCCGTATTTGTGCTCTACGGACAACCAAAGTAAAATTCACCAGTGACTGGTATAACGATAAATAGCAGCTGGCCGTCTGGAGAAAGTGCTGTTGGTCGTTATACCGGCCGCCACTATTGTTGTTGGATAGTCCGTTGCCTGTACTATTCCAACACGGCCACGCATTTCGCGGTGTACAGATGATCTACGGTCGCAGACGACAGCGAGTACAGATGCTGGTGTGTTTGACTTTGGTTGACCGTGGAGCACAGATGCGGGCACACCACCATCGATTAGGAATGTTTCTACCAAAAATACTGACGGGGGATTATAAAATTAAACGTGTTATAGCTTGTGGCAAGTTCAAGTGTATTTATCATTGATTGACCGTGGGAGTATCAATCGCGGAAACACCATCATGGTTCGCGATTCGGCAGGCAACACGGAAAAGTGTGTCGGCTGTGGTGGCGTTTTTGCCGTGGCCACAACTGTGTCGTGTTGGTGCGTTACCTCTGTGGCAAGGTGGTAATGATGGTGATGATGACAGTATGATGATGTGATGATGGTGATGAGTGTTGATATTGTTGATAACTAGGCTGCTTTTATTGTTGGTGGTGGTCGTATTCTTGTTGATGTTGTTGGTGATCGCTAACGTCGCCCATCTGGTTGTGCTCTGCTTCCAGATGATCATACAATGCAGTGACAAGAATTTAAAACGTTTGATTAGTGTTCGATTCCCTATAATAACGTTAATCATGGTTCATTCATTTACATACAAAATATCTAAGTTGTATTGGACTTTTATTGTTAAATGGACATCTGTTTTAAGATATCGGAATAAAGTGTATGATAATTTGTCATGTCGCACATATTTTAGAGTTTTTGACGAACCAATACAAAGTGTGTTTAGAAATAATAAGTGGGAAAAAAGCCACAAGGAAAATATCTGGAAAATGAAAATGCATATGTTATAATTACAATATCCAATTACTACTGCAACTACGTGGCTTGTCCGGAAAGTATAGTCTACAATGTGCTTGTGGCCGTGGGAAATGTTTTTTGGTAACATTTTACTTTTATCAAACAAACGTTTAATCATAGTGTTTTACTCGATCGTTGATATTATTATATGCATTTAAAATGGAATGAACGACTTCCAATCCCACCGAGTGTGAAATTCGCATCGTCAACAATTGTGTAAGGTGTACGATTAGGGCTGTTTGGACATTAAAAAGTCTGAAAATGGTGTTTACGATTATACATATATGTGTGTGAATATGTGTGTTTGTTTGTTATGTTAAGATGTTCGTCTTCCACAACATTACGTTACCCAAATTTTATAATGGTAATTGCTAATTAAATTTGTTTCGGCGTCGATATTATGGGTAACTATAAAACCGTATATTTAAAAAAAATTGTTTCTATAGGTGTTATAAATATATATTATTTTAGAAATATAATAACAGCGCATTAAACGGTAAACTTAATTTTATTTTTAAATCAGGGGTGATCGCCACTATCATCCTATCTCTCGAGACCGCCACTGTGTAAAGCTCATATTGATATATAGTTTATAATTGTATATATATACTAAATGGTTGGTGATTAACACGTTAAAATGTTAGTCATGTTAATTTTAATTAAGTTATATACATAACTTTTTTCTCTCGGTTAGTTTTTACTTGGCTAACAAAATAATTAATTTTGTTTTGAAATAATGAGTAATTAATTGTTTTCCATTAATTTGTTAAATATTTATAACTTTTATTCGTTTCAGCTAGGACTTTTGATTATGAAAAAAAATAATAAACTGAAACTTAAGCATTTATTGTACTATACTGTACATTTGTCTACACTGACTTAGAACACACAAGATGAGAGTATATAGTTAACTGTTTGTTTGGCAGTCAGCCTTACTATATGTAATTACACCATAATAGACGGAGGCTCCTATGTATCATATATATAATGGATATACGTCACGTCTGTTATTATGCCGGCTGTATGGCTGACGATGTAACAGATGTAAAAGATATAATCATAAGTGTGCGCATAGATTGTGCCAGGTGTGTCGTGGCACACTCTGTGGACCATGTTTTTTATACGACTTTTATTCATTCTGAGGCTTTGTTTAATGTTTAAGATACAAATTATACTAACATATGACTCATGAGATATGAAAAAATGTAGGTACCCAATACAATAAACCAACCGGCAACCACTAACGGTGATATAACTTATCACTGCCGTTAATAGTAACTATATGATTTTTTTATGAATTGATATTTTGTATTAAATTTAAAATTTTTTTATTTGGAGTAGGGGAGGTTGTAAGACCCAATTCCTTCATGGCACGCTCTGTCTGCACACGCCCATGAATTTAATAATAACAACTGGTTGGACTGTATTATAGAAGGTATACACGTACGATGAAGGGAACTTATGGAAATAATTGATCGTTGCATTTAAATTTACTACAAAAATATGTAGTGACGTGGTAATCTGAGATTATTCCTTCGACACGAAAAAGTGTTCCCAAATAAAATAAAAATATTATAACACGTCGTAGTAAAACCAATACATTCTTCGATTCACTCGGAATTAAACATATTTGTTAATAATAATTATACTATAAAACTCTGAATCAGCTGTTTAAGACAACCGCTCGAAAAACAAACATCCACAGGAGCCGCAGCTCATCACTGCTTTAAAAATATATATACGTTTTACCAATGATTATTAATACTAATTTTATGTTTTCTTTGCTTAATTTAATAGCTATATTGTCGTTTCTCTTTTTTAAATACCATATACCATTTTTTGTTCTATACATGTTATTATAATATTTAATCTATATTACTGTGAATTATATAATATGTATATATGCAAACAAATATAATTATTCATAAAAATGTCTTCAATTAATCTATTCCTTTTTAGGAAATACTAAGCACTAAATTCTCTTTAAAATAAACATGTCTTAGCACTTAGTACCTCTTTAATACAATAATCACTTTAAACTGCGTTTTATTCTTTCCTTACTATTTTACTCCAAATAAAAAAATACATAAAAAAATATTGGACCTTAAATAGTAATATTAAACTTAAACTATAAGTAACAACTGAAACTAACATCCATTATTCGGACTATCGGCTTTTATATTAAAAGCTACGGTGCCTCCACCAAAAAGTAACGTGGTCGGGGGTAACCAGATTAAGTATACATTATTCAGGGAAAGTTTTTGACCATTTGAATAATATTAATCGTATCTTGGGAGCAATTATCTGATGTTAGGAATAGTCAGAATAAAGAAGTATTAGTCTCAGTAATTATTACGTCGTGATGCCTTTTAATTAATAAACAAAAGTCACTCACAAGTTTAGAAGTGTGAAATACGTTTAAGTAATAATCTGTTTATAATAGGCGGGGCCCAGTTAGTGTTATATGGTATTCGCGGAGAACTGTCTCTTACAAAGTGTATATTGACTACATGATTATTGATAGAGGGTTAAATGTCATTTATCAGCATTACACTACATACACCTGTAGATGTATAATTATGTATACACACACACACACACACACACACACACACACACACACACACACACACACACACACACACACACACACACACACACACACACACACACACACACACACACACACACACACACACACACACACACACACACACACACACACACACACACACACACACCTATACCCGTGTGTAATATGTGACGGGACCGTTGAAACATGTTTAATATATTTCTAATCTGTTCTATATGAAATTGGATTGTTTCGAATTAACAGTAAGAATAACGAAAATCGTTAATAGTCAAAAGGTACACGCAGGAAGAAAAGTTAATAAACCCTATTCTAGAGGAACATGTATCATAGATATGTGATTTAAATTGATAGTATTGATAATATTTAAAATATATTATTCAGAATGTAATTGTAAGCGATATATTATTTATAGGCCAAAATTGAGATTTTACTGTTTCGTTTGGGCCAAAAATATAAAATAAACAAATAATAATAATAACAATAACAATAACAACAATATAATATAACAGTAATAATAATACTAATAGACTGTCGATCTAAAGCAGCGGTTCCCAACCTATGGTCCGCGGACCACCGGTGGTCCGCGAGATATCATGTGGTGTTCCGCGAGGCATACCTATAAAATTTTAAAATATTTCAATTTTCCTTTGGGCGTGTTACAAATATTACGTACCGACAATCGTTACTTAAATTCTAATATCTGTGATTCTTATTTAGGAGAAAAAATAATGTCTAAAAATGATGGTGGTCCGTGACGTATTGAAAGTTATCTAAGTGGTCCGTAGTGTCAAAAAGGTTGGGAACCACTGATCTAAAGAGTAACCAGACATAAGATGGGCGTGTGCTGCTGTCAGTCGTTTTATTATTGGATAATGGATAGTTCGTTGCCTATCCTAGTCCACGGTGCACCAGAGTTGGCCACCGTCGCCACGTCCGCTACCGCTGTAGCAACACTGCCACATCTTCCACGGCGTACTGATGATTTGCAGTGGTGTGTGCAGGTGCTGGTGCATGAGACTTTTGTTGGCCATAAAGTATGGATGCGGAAACACAACAATCGACCGCGACGGAATGATGATGATAATATAATTATGATTGATGTTGATAATGCTAGTTAAGGTCGGCCATCTGGTTGTCTTCTGATTCCAAACAACGCAGAGACAAAAATTTAAAACGTTTGGTTAGTTTTCGATTTCACATAATAAGGTTTATCACGTTTAATGCATTTATGTATAAAATAGATAAGTTGTATTGAAAGCTTATGTTATATATAAGTCTATTTTAAAATATTGAAGAAAAGTGTATGAAAATCTATAATTTTTCACATATATTGAAGTTTTTAACGTACCAAAATTGAGTGTATTTAGAAATGATAAGTGAGAAAAATAGCCACAGGAGAAAATTCAAGCGGAAAATTAATATCGATATGTTTAAATTAAAATGTATTATAACCAATATAAATATGAGGCTTATCTAGAAAAAAAGGTCTACAATGCGCTAGAGGTGGTAGGAAATATTTTTTTGAGTTATTGTAAGGTGACCATACGTTCCGTTTAAAACGGGACTGTCCCTTGTTTGATTATCACATCCCGTTGTCCCGACAAACTTCGAACGGGACGCTTTTTATCGAGTTTTTAAAAGATGGTTCTACTTTAATGCCGTTATTTTCATATTATAAATTTCTATTTGTAAAAAAAAATATAATTATAAAATATAATTTTATATTTGTAAAAAAGATAAAATTGTGATACAAATATAAAACAGTTTTACACATGAAATTTGAAACCAGGATTTTTGAAAATACCAGGAAATTAGAACATAGGGCAAAGTGGGGTACCGGGGCAAAGTGGAAACATTGTAATATCTAATTATTTAATGTATAAAATTGATAATATTATTAGATTTATAACTTCCTTGATCGTTTGAGATTATGTAATAACAGTTTGAATAAAAATATCAATTATATTTTGATTAATCGATGAAAAACCGCGTATGAGCCTGTTATCATCTATTTGATAATATAATTTGATATTTTGTTTTCAATCTATCAAAATGTTTTGTACTTCATTTTATATAGTTCTTTTTTGTTAAAAAGTCTATGTTCTTAGTTTTGTAATCAATGTTTTTTATTTAAATAAAACAATTTTAATATAATAATATAATAATTTAATCAAAGACTCTGAGTTAGGTAAGCAGTCGGGAAAAAGTGGTTTATACCTGCATGGGGCAATGTGGGGACGTCCCCGCTCAGCCCATATAAAAGAATCTATTTTCTGAAATTTAAATAGTGCGTTTTCAGAATGCCTAACCATTATAAAAAAAAACCAATCAACATTTATGGTCTGAAAAATCTATGAAATCATCAATATTAGCATATATTATCATCATATCACTACATACTAACGTGAAAAACTACAGTATTTTACCAAAATCGTGAGGTAATTGTGTGAGTCATTTCCTAGGCTATAGCTATAACTAATTAACTGGATATATTATCATACGAAATACATAATTCGTAATTATATAATAGAAACTTGAATGAATCGAAAAAAAAATGAATCTTCAATACAGATAATTTAACATTCAATTTAAATATTATTTATAACAACAGCGGTGATCGTCGACGGTCACAATTGTAATCCAACCCAATCAGACGTTTGGGATCTTACATTCTTGTAGGCTTTTTCCTAAACCTCAGACGTCCATAATACTTTTACCATCCCTATAGTCATTATTTAAAAACGTGTGCATCAAAACGAATACAGCTATTCTCATGCCGGATAACAAATTTTATTTACAATTACTACGGGTTTGACACTATGTCTGTATTATATTCAATTCTAAAAAATTATTCAATTTTGCTTGGATTCACAAACACCAAACTTATTTAGAAAATTTAACGTAAACAGCTGGTCCAACTAACCAAATATCGCGTGTAATTAATTCAACGACCCTTTCGTAGAAACACTAATATTTTTCTTTGGGATTCAAGTACTAAAATCCGTTTCAATTAATGTAATACCATGTTAAAAGGAAATCGTACTATACACTGTGCACCATTGACATGATATTTCTTCTTGTATATTGATCACAATTAAAATACACCTCCGCTGTATATCCATAGATAGTTATTCAACAACCAAATAATAACAATGGACGTTTATAGATGACATTATATTTATGCGGCCTACGAACATTTATTTCATTTACACTTATTCAGATAATAGACTTTTGTGCTCTGATTTACGTAACCCCAGTTTAAATAATAATCAATAGTTGTTCTTGATTCGCGGATAATTTGTTTGTAAATAATCAATTAGGTCAAATATCCATCATATCACTACATACTAACGTGCAAAACTACAGTATTTTACCAAAATCGTGGGTTAACTGTGTGAGTCATTTCCTAGGCTATAGCTATAACTAATTAACTGGATATATTATCATACGAAATACATGATTCGTAATTATATAATAGAAACTTATCATATTTTATTATGAAACACTAAATCACAAACTCACGATGTAAAAATGTGTCCATTATGGAAACATTATTATTGGCGCCAAAAGGATCTGAGTATTCGGTGTGACCTGTCACGGAGTCTTGAGTATTTTCATTTAATCGAGTTGTCGAAACGATCCGATTGTTTGGAGTATCGGGAAAATGGCTGTGCGAGATTGAGTCATTTTCCATAACTGAAATTAAATAAATTACACATACATTTCATTGTCGGTATCATGCATACCAGAACGATTTTTGTTATGTTAATATTTACATCTGCTTTTATCGTAAGGCACTAAAAATTACACTGGAAGGATAAAAGGCCTATGAAAAATCATATTCTAGTTAAAAAGCGTAAGTCAGATGATAGGTGTATAGTATACACCTATAATCATACTGAATACACTGTAATATGAAATGGTGACTAAAACGTATCACATCCTCATTTTCTCAGACAATTGAAATCATTCCTAAGAATTAATATTGATTTATTCATTTGTTTAGATTCTAAAAGCGCAAAAATTAATTTAATTATTGTTATTCGTTATAATAATTAAACTTCAAAATATTATTAATATAAATGTGAACATTTTAAATCGGTAATACTATGAATTAAGCACGTGAAAGTTCATTTTACATTGTTTAATATATAGTTTAGAAACGAAATATCCGGTTAAATTACAATCCCCAGATAAAGGGATATCATGAAATTTAGAAAATAAAAACGGAAAATATGAAAACAAAAATGATACATTTTGACAATCAGAAAAGTTACGCATTCGTCAATGAATCTTCAGTACAGACAATTTTACATTCAATTTAAATATAATTTATAACAACAACGGTGATCGTCGACGGTCACAATTGTAATCCAACCCAATCATACGTTTGGGATCCTACATTATTGTAGGCTTTTTCCTAAACCTCAGACGTCCTTAATACTTTTACCATCCCTATAGTCATTATTTTAAAACGTGTGCATCAAAACGAATACAGCTCTTTTCATGCCGGATAACAAATTTTATTTACAATTACTACGGGTTTGACACTATGTCTGTATAATATTCAATTCTAAAAAATTATTCAATTTTGCTTGGATTCACAAACACCAAACTTATTTAAAAAATTTAACCTAAACAGCTGGTCCAACTAACCAAATATCGCGTGTAATTAATTCAACGGCCCTTTCGTAGAAACACTAATATTTTTCTTTGGGATTCAAGTACTAAAATCCGTTTCAATTAATGTAATACCATGTTAAAAGGAAATCCTACTATACACTGTGCACCATTGACATGATATTTCTTCTTGTATATTGATCACAATTAAAATACACCTCCGCTGTATATCCATAGATAGTTATTCAACAACCAAATAATAACAATGGACGTTTATAGATGACATTATATTTATGCGGCCTACGAACATTTATTTCATTTACACTTATTCAGATAATAGACTTTTGTGCTCTGATTTACGTAACCCCAGTTTAAATAATAATCAATAGTTGTTCTTGATTCGCGGATAATTTGTTTGTAAATAATCAATTAGGTCAAATATCCATCATATCACTACATACTAACGTGCAAAACTACAGTATTTTACCAAAATCGTGGGTTAACTGTGTGAGTCATTTCCTAGGCTATAGCTATAACTAATTAACTGGATATATTATCATACGAAATACATGATTCGTAATTATATAATAGAAACTTATCATATTTTATTATGAAACACAAAATCACAAACTCACGATGTAAAAATGTGTCCATTATGGAAACATTATTATTGGCGCCAAAAGGATCTGAGTATTCGGTGTGACCTGTCACGGAGTCTTGAGTATTTTCATTTAATCGAGTTGTCGAAACGATCCGATTGTTTGTAGTATGGGTAAAATGGCTGTGCGAGATTGAGTCATTTTCCATAACTGAAATTAAATAAATTACACATACATTTTACTGTCGGTATCATGCATACCAGAACGATTTTTGTTATGTTAATATTTACATCTGCTTTTATCGTAAGGCACTAAAAATTACACTGGAAGGATAAAAGGCCTATGAAAAATCATATTCTAGTTAAAAAGCGTAAGTCAGATGATAGGTGTATAGTATACACCTATAATCATACTGAATACACTGTAATATGAAATGGTGACTAAAACGTATCACATCCTCATTTTCTCAGACAATTGAAATCATTCCTAAGAATTAATATTGATTTATTCATTTGTTTAGATTCTAAAAGCGCAAAAATTAATTTAATTATTGTTATTCGTTATAATAATTAAACTTCAAAATATTATTAATATAAATGTGAACATTTTAAATCGGTAATACTATGAATTAAGCACGTGAAAGTTCATTTTACATTGTTTAATATATAGTTTAGAAACGAAATATCCGGTTAAATTACAATCCCCAGATAAAGGGATATCATGAAATTTAGAAAATAAAAACGGAAAATATGAAAACAAAAATGATACATTTTGACAATCAGAAAAGTTACGCATTCGTCAATGAATCTTCAGTACAGACAATTTTACATTCAATT
Organism: Schlechtendalia chinensis; assembly: GCA_019022885.1. Lineage (NCBI taxonomy): Eukaryota > Metazoa > Arthropoda > Insecta > Hemiptera > Aphididae > Schlechtendalia > Schlechtendalia chinensis. The sequence goes on along the minus strand of CM032339.1, from coordinate 13,102,435 downwards.
TAAATATAATTTATAACAACAACGGTGATCGTCGACGGTCACAATTGTAATCCAACCCAATCATACGTTTGGGATCCTACATTATTGTAGGCTTTTTCCTAAACCTCAGACGTCCTTAATACTTTTACCATCCCTATAGTCATTATTTTAAAACGTGTGCATCAAAACGAATACAGCTCTTTTCATGCCGGATAACAAATTTTATTTACAATTACTACGGGTTTGACACTATGTCTGTATAATATTCAATTCTAAAAAATTATTCAATTTTGCTTGGATTCACAAACACCAAACTTATTTAAAAAATTTAACCTAAACAGCTGGTCCAACTAACCAAATATCGCGTGTAATTAATTCAACGGCCCTTTCGTAGAAACACTAATATTTTTCTTTGGGATTCAAGTACTAAAATCCGTTTCAATTAATGTAATACCATGTTAAAAGGAAATCCTACTATACACTGTGCACCATTGACATGATATTTCTTCTTGTATATTGATCACAATTAAAATACACCTCCGCTGTATATCCATAGATAGTTATTCAACAACCAAATAATAACAATGGACGTTTATAGATGACACTATATTTATGCGACCTACGAACATTTATTTCATTTACACTTATTCAGATAATAGACTTTTGTGCTCTGATTTACGTAACCCCAGTTTAAATAATAATCAATAGTTGTTCTTGATTCGCGGATAATTTGTTTGTAAATAATCAATTAGGTCAAATATCCATCATATCACTACATACTAACGTGCAAAACTACAGTATTTTACCAAAATCGTGGGTTAACTGTGTGAGTCATTTCCTAGGCTATAGCTATAACTAATTAACTGGATATATTATCATACGAAATACATGATTCGTAATTATATAATAGAAACTTATCATATTTTATTATGAAACACAAAATCACAAACTCACGATGTAAAAATGTGTCCATTATGGAAACATTATTATTGGCGCCAAAAGGATCTGAGTATTCGGTGTGACCTGTCACGGAGTCTTGAGTATTTTCATTTAATCGAGTTGTCGAAACGATCCGATTGTTTGTAGTATGGGTAAAATGGCTGTGCGAGATTGAGTCATTTTCCATAACTGAAATTAAATAAATTACACATACATTTTACTGTCGGTATCATGCATACCAGAACGATTTTTGTTATGTTAATATTTACATCTGCTTTTATCGTAAGGCACTAAAAATTACACTGGAAGGATAAAAGGCCTATGAAAAATCATATTCTAGTTAAAAAGCGTAAGTCAGATGATAGGTGTATAGTATACACCTATAATCATACTGAATACACTGTAATATGAAATGGTGACTAAAACGTATCACATCCTCATTTTCTCAGACAATTGAAATCATTCCTAAGAATTAATATTGATTTATTCATTTGTTTAGATTCTAAAAGCGCAAAAATTAATTTAATTATTGTTCTTCGTTATAATAATTAAACTTCAAAATATTATTAATACAAATGTGAACATTTTAAATCGGTAATACTATGAATTAAGCACGTAAAAGTTCATTTTACATTGTATAATATATAGTTTAGAAACGAAATATCCGGTTAAATAACAATCCCCAGATATAGGGATATCATGAAATTTAGAAAATAAAAACGGAAAATATGAAAACAAAAATGATACATTTTGACAATCAGAAAAGTTATGCATTCGTCAATGAATCTTCAGTACAGACAATTTTACATTCAATTTAAATATTATTTATAACAACAGCGGTGATCGTCGACGGTCACAATTGTAATCCAACCCAATCAGACGTTTGGGATCCTACATTCTTGTAGGCTTTTTCCTAAACCTCAGACGTCCATAATACTTTTACCATCCCTATAGTCATTATTTTAAAACGTGTGCATCAAAACGAATACAGCTATTCTCATGCCGGATAACAAATTTTATTTACAATTACTACGGGTTTGACACTATGTCTGTATTATATTCAATTCTAAAAAATTATTCAATTTTGCTTGGATTCACAAACACCAAACTTATTTAGAAAATTTAACGTAAACAGATGGTCCAACTAACCAAATATCGCGTGTAATTAATTCAACGACCCTTTCGTAGAAACACTAATATTTTTCTTTGGGATTCAAGTACTAAAATCCGTTTCAATTAATGTAATACCATGTTAAAAGGAAATCGTACTATACACTGTGCACCATTGACATGATATTTCTTCTTGTATATTGATCACAATTAAAATACACCTCCGCTGTATATCCATAGATAGTTATTCAACAACCAAATAATAACAATGGACGTTTATAGATGACACTATATTTATGCGACCTACGAACATTTATTTCATTTACACTTATTCAGATAATAGACTTTTGTGCTCTGATTTACGTAACCCCAGTTTAAATAATAATCAATAGTTGTTCTTGATTCGCGGATAATTTGTTTGTAAATAATCAATTAGGTCAAATATCCATCATATCACTACATACTAACGTGCAAAACTACAGTATTTTACCAAAATCGTGGGTTAACTGTGTGAGTCATTTCCTAGGCTATAGCTATAACTAATTAACTGGATATATTATCATACGAAATACATGATTCGTAATTATATAATAGAAACTTATCATATTTTATTATGAAACACTAAATCACAAACTCACGATGTAAAAATGTGTCCATTATGGAAACATTATTATTGGCGCCAAAAGGATCTGAGTATTCGGTGTGACCTGTCACGGAGTCTTGAGTATTTTCATTTAATCGAGTTGTCGAAACGATCCGATTGTTTGGAGTATCGGGAAAATGGCTGTGCGAGATTGAGTCATTTTCCATAACTGAAATTAAATAAATTACACATACATTTCACTGTCGGTATCATGCATACCAGAACGATTTTTGTTATGTTAATATTTACATCTGCTTTTATCGTAAGGCACTAAAAATTACACTGGAAGGATAAAAGGCCTATGAAAAATCATATTCTAGTTAAAAAGCGTAAGTCAGATGATAGGTGTATAGTATACACCTATAATCATACTGAATACACTGTAATATGAAATGGTGACTAAAACGTATCACATCCTCATTTTCTCAGACAATTGAAATCATTCCTAAGAATTAATATTGATTTATTCATTTGTTTAGATTCTAAAAGCGCAAAAATTAATTTAATTATTGTTATTCGTTATAATAATTAAACTTCAAAATATTATTAATATAAATGTGAACATTTTAAATCGGTAATACTATGAATTAAGCACGTGAAAGTTCATTTTACATTGTTTAATATATAGTTTAGAAACGAAATATCCGGTTAAATTACAATCCCCAGATAAAGGGATATCATGAAATTTAGAAAATAAAAACGGAAAATATGAAAACAAAAATGATACATTTTGACAATCAGAAAAGTTACGCATTCGTCAATGAATCTTCAGTACAGACAATTTTACATTCAATTTAAATATAATTTATAACAACAACGGTGATCGTCGACGGTCACAATTGTAATCCAACCCAATCATACGTTTGGGATCCTACATTATTGTAGGCTTTTTCCTAAACCTCAGACGTCCTTAATACTTTTACCATCCCTATAGTCATTATTTTAAAACGTGTGCATCAAAACGAATACAGCTCTTTTCATGCCGGATAACAAATTTTATTTACAATTACTACGGGTTTGACACTATGTCTGTATAATATTCAATTCTAAAAAATTATTCAATTTTGCTTGGATTCACAAACACCAAACTTATTTAAAAAATTTAACCTAAACAGCTGGTCCAACTAACCAAATATCGCGTGTAATTAATTCAACGGCCCTTTCGTAGAAACACTAATATTTTTCTTTGGGATTCAAGTACTAAAATCCGTTTCAATTAATGTAATACCATGTTAAAAGGAAATCCTACTATACACTGTGCACCATTGACATGATATTTCTTCTTGTATATTGATCACAATTAAAATACACCTCCGCTGTATATCCATAGATAGTTATTCAACAACCAAATAATAACAATGGACGTTTATAGATGACACTATATTTATGCGACCTACGAACATTTATTTCATTTACACTTATTCAGATAATAGACTTTTGTGCTCTGATTTACGTAACCCCAGTTTAAATAATAATCAATAGTTGTTCTTGATTCGCGGATAATTTGTTTGTAAATAATCAATTAGGTCAAATATCCATCATATCACTACATACTAACGTGCAAAACTACAGTATTTTACCAAAATCGTGGGTTAACTGTGTGAGTCATTTCCTAGGCTATAGCTATAACTAATTAACTGGATATATTATCATACGAAATACATGATTCGTAATTATATAATAGAAACTTATCATATTTTATTATGAAACACAAAATCACAAACTCACGATGTAAAAATGTGTCCATTATGGAAACATTATTATTGGCGCCAAAAGGATCTGAGTATTCGGTGTGACCTGTCACGGAGTCTTGAGTATTTTCATTTAATCGAGTTGTCGAAACGATCCGATTGTTTGTAGTATGGGTAAAATGGCTGTGCGAGATTGAGTCATTTTCCATAACTGAAATTAAATAAATTACACATACATTTTACTGTCGGTATCATGCATACCAGAACGATTTTTGTTATGTTAATATTTACATCTGCTTTTATCGTAAGGCACTAAAAATTACACTGGAAGGATAAAAGGCCTATGAAAAATCATATTCTAGTTAAAAAGCGTAAGTCAGATGATAGGTGTATAGTATACACCTATAATCATACTGAATACACTGTAATATGAAATGGTGACTAAAACGTATCACATCCTCATTTTCTCAGACAATTGAAATCATTCCTAAGAATTAATATTGATTTATTCATTTGTTTAGATTCTAAAAGCGCAAAAATTAATTTAATTATTGTTCTTCGTTATAATAATTAAACTTCAAAATATTATTAATACAAATGTGAACATTTTAAATCGGTAATACTATGAATTAAGCACGTAAAAGTTCATTTTACATTGTATAATATATAGTTTAGAAACGAAATATCCGGTTAAATAACAATCCCCAGATACAGGGATATCATGAAATTTAGAAAATAAAAACGGAAAATATGAAAACAAAAATGATACATTTTGACAATCAGAAAAGTTATGCATTCGTCAATGAATCTTCAGTACAGACAATTTTACATTCAATTTAAATATTATTTATAACAACAGCGGTGATCGTCGACGGTCACAATTGTAATCCAACCCAATCAGACGTTTGGGATCCTACATTCTTGTAGGCTTTTTCCTAAACCTCAGACGTCCATAATACTTTTACCATCCCTATAGTCATTATTTTAAAACGTGTGCATCAAAACGAATACAGCTATTCTCATGCCGGTTAACAAATTTTATTTACAATTACTACGGGTTTGACACTATGTCTGTATTATATTCAATTCTAAAAAATTATTCAATTTTGCTTGGATTCACAAACACCAAACTTATTTAGAAAATTTAACGTAAACAGATGGTCCAACTAACCAAATATCGCGTGTAATTAATTCAACGACCCTTTCGTAGAAACACTAATATTTTTCTTTGGGATTCAAGTACTAAAATCCGTTTCAATTAATGTAATACCATGTTAAAAGGAAATCGTACTATACACTGTGCACCATTGACATGATATTTCTTCTTGTATATTGATCACAATTAAAATACACCTCCGCTGTATATCCATAGATAGTTATTCAACAACCAAATAATAACAATGGACGTTTATAGATGACACTATATTTATGCGACCAACGAACATTTATTTCATTTACACTTATTCAGATAATAGACTTTTGTGCTCTGATTTACGTAACCCCAGTTTAAATAATAATCAATAGTTGTTCTTGATTCGCGGATAATTTGTTTGTAAATAATCAATTAGGTCAAATATCCATCATATCACTACATACTAACGTGCAAAACTACAGTATTTTACCAAAATCGTGGGTTAACTGTGTGAGTCATTTCCTAGGCTATAGCTATAACTAATTAACTGGATATATTATCATACGAAATACATGATTCGTAATTATATAATAGAAACTTATCATATTTTATTATGAAACACAAAATCACAAACTCACGATGTAAAAATGTGTCCATTATGGAAACATTATTATTGGCGCCAAAAGGATCTGAGTATTCGGTGTGACCTGTCACGGAGTCTTGAGTATTTTCATTTAATCGAGTTGTCGAAACGATCCGATTGTTTGTAGTATGGGTAAAATGGCTGTGCGAGATTGAGTCATTTTCCATAACTGAAATTAAATAAATTACACATACATTTTACTGTCGGTATCATGCATACCAGAACGATTTTTGTTATGTTAATATTTACATCTGCTTTTATCGTAAGGCACTAAAAATTACACTGGAAGGATAAAAGGCCTATGAAAAATCATATTCTAGTTAAAAAGCGTAAGTCAGATGATAGGTGTATAGTATACACCTATAATCATACTGAATACACTGTAATATGAAATGGTGACTAAAACGTATCACATCCTCATTTTCTCAGACAATTGAAATCATTCCTAAGAATTAATATTGATTTATTCATTTGTTTAGATTCTAAAAGCGCAAAAATTAATTTAATTATTGTTATTCGTTATAATAATTAAACTTCAAAATATTATTAATATAAATGTGAACATTTTAAATCGGTAATACTATGAATTACGCACGTGAAAGTTCATTTTACATTGTTTAATATATAGTTTAGAAACGAAATATCCGGTTAAATTACAATCCCCAGATATAGGGATATCATGAAATTTAGAAAATAAAAACGGAAAATAAGAAAACAAAAATGATACATTTTGACAATCAGAAAAGTTACGCATTCGTCAATGAATCTTCAGTACAGACAATTTTACATTCAATTTAAATATAATTTATAACAACAACGGTGATCGTCGTCGGTCACAATTGTAATCCAACACAATCATACGTTTGGGATCCTACATTATTGTAGGCTTTTTCCTAAACCTCAGACGTCCTTAATACTTTTACCATCCCTATAGTCATTATTTTAAAACGTGTGCATCAAAACGAATACAGCTCTTTTCATGCCGGATAACAAATTTTATTTACAATTACTACGGGTTTGACACTATGTCTGTATAATATTCAATTCTAAAAAATTATTCAATTTTGCTTGGATTCACAAACACCAAACTTATTTAAAAAATTTAACGTAAACAGCTGGTCCAACTAACCAAATATCGCGTGTAATTAATTCAACGGCCCTTTCTTAGAAACACTAATATTTTTCTTTGGGATTCAAGTACTAAAATCCGTTTCAATTAATGTAATACCATGTTAAAAGGAAATCGTACTATACACTGTGCACCATTGACATGATATTTCTTCTTGTATATTGATCACAATTAAAATACACCTCCGCTGTATATCCATAGATAGTTATTCAACAACCAAATAATAACAATGGACGTTTATAGATGACACTATATTTATGCGACCTACGAACATTTATTTCATTTACACTTATTCAGATAATAGACTTTTGTGCTCTGATTTACGTAACCCCAGTTTAAATAATAATCAATAGTTGTTCTTGATTCGCGGATAATTTGTTTGTAAATAATCAATTAGGTCAAATATCCATCATATCACTACATACTAACGTGCAAAACTACAGTATTTTACCCAAATCGTGGGTTAACTGTGTGAGTCATTTCCTAGGCTATAGCTATAACTAATTAACTGGATATATTATCATACGAAATACATGATTCGTAATTATATAATAGAAACTTATCATATTTTATTATGAAACACTAAATCACAAACTCACGATGTAAAAATGTGTCCATTATGGAAACATTATTATTGGCGCCAAAAGGATCTGAGTATTCGGTGTGACCTGTCACGGAGTCTTGAGTATTTTCATTTAATCGAGTTGTCGAAACGATCCGATTGTTTGGAGTATCGGGAAAATGGCTGTGCGAGATTGAGTCATTTTCCATAACTGAAATTAAATAAATTACACATACATTTTACTGTCGGTATCATGCATACCAGAACGATTTTTGTTATGTTAATATTTACATCTGCTTTTATCGTAAGGCACTAAAAATTACACTGGAAGGATAAAAGGCCTATGAAAAATCATATTCTAGTTAAAAAGCGTAAGTCAGATGATAGGTGTATAGTATACACCTATAATCATACTGAATACACTGTAATATGAAATGGTGACTAAAACGTATCACATCCTCATTTTCTCAGACAATTGAAATCATTCCTAAGAATTAATATTGATTTATTCATTTGTTTAGATTCTAAAAGCGCAAAAATTAATTTAATTATTGTTATTCGTTATAATAATTAAACTTCAAAATATTATTAATATAAATGTGAACATTTTAAATCGGTAATACTATGAATTAAGCACGTGAAAGTTCATTTTACATTGTTTAATATATAGTTTAGAAACGAAATATCCGGTTAAATTACAATCCCCAGATATAGGGATATCATGAAATTTAGAAAATAAAAACGGAAAATAAGAAAACAAAAATGATACATTTTGACAATCAGAAAAGTTACGCATTCGTCAATGAATCTTCAGTACAGACAATTTTACATTCAATTTAAATATAATTTATAACAACAACGGTGATCGTCGACGGTCACAATTGTAATCCAACACAATCATACGTTTGGGATACTACATTATTGTAGGCTTTTTCCTAAACCTCAGACGTCCTTAATACTTTTACCATCCCTATAGTCATTATTTTAAAACGTGTGCATCAAAACGAATACAGCTCTTTTCATGCCGGATAACAAATTTTATTTATAATTACTACGGGTTTGACACTATGTCTGTATAATATTCAATTCTAAAAAATTATTCAATTTTGCTTGGATTCACAAACACCAAACTTATTTAAAAAATTTAACGTAAACAGCTGGTCCAACTAACCAAATATCGCGTGTAATTAATTCAACGACCCTTTCGTAGAAACACTAATATTTTTCTTTGGGATTCAAGTACTAAAATCCGTTTCAATTAATGTAATACCATGTTAAAAGGAAATCGTACTATACACTGTGCACCATCGACATGATATTTCTTCTTGTATATTGATCACAATTAAAATACACCTCCGCTGTATATCCATAGATAGTTATTCAACAACCAAATAATAACAATGGACGTTTATAGATGACACTATATTTATGCGACCTACGAACATTTATTTCATTTACACTTATTCAGATAATAGACTTTTGTGCTCTGATTTACGTAACCCCAGTTTAAATAATAATCAATAGTTGTTCTTGATTCGCGGATAATTTGTTTGTAAATAATCAATTAGGTCAAATATCCATCATATCACTACATACTAACGTGCAAAACTACAGTATTTTACCAAAATCGTGGGTTAACTGTGTGAGTCATTTCCTAGGCTATAGCTATAACTAATTAACTGGATATATTATCATACGAAATACATGATTCGTAATTATATAATAGAAACTTATCATATTTTATTATGAAACACTAAATCACAAACTCACGATGTAAAAATGTGTCCATTATGGAAACATTATTATTGGCGCCAAAAGGATCTGAGTATTCGGTGTGACCTGTCACGGAGTCTTGAGTATTTTCATTTAATCGAGTTGTCGAAACGATCCGATTGTTTGGAGTATCGGGAAAATGGCTGTGCGAGATTGAGTCATTTTCCATAACTGAAATTAAATAAATTACACATACATTTTACTGTCGGTATCATGCATACCAGAACGATTTTTGTTATGTTAATATTTACATTTGCTTTTATCCTAAGGCACTAAAAAATTACACTGGAAGGATAAAAGGCCTATGAAAAATCATATTCTAGTTAAAAAGCGTAAGTCAGATGATAGGTGTATAGTATACACCTATAATCATACTGAATACACTGTAATATGAAATGGTGACTAAAACGTATCACATCCTCATTTTCTCAGACAATTGAAATCATTCCTAAGAATTAATATTGATTTATTCATTTGTTTATATACCGTTAGATATACCGTTGGAAAGCTATTTATATGAACAAGTTTTTATAAAATTTGCCAAGTATTTAGCTCATAATTTACTATAACTTAAAGCTCTGAGACTTGTTCGAAAATTTGAAATTTCGGCAATTTAATCAGCAACTGAAAAGTCTTTTAATTTATTTATTAGGATGTTTTCTAACAGAAAATTTAACGTAGTTTTTAAAAATCAATTTGGATTAGTTGTAGTGTCAATAGTTTTTGTGTAATAGTAATTTTTTTAAATTGATGTCTGATAATGTCAGAAAAGCACAAAATGTAAAATTTTTCGGAAATGGTTAAGAGTTGAACACGGGTTTATAGGATCTTTTTTGTTCCTTTAGAGGTGTAGAATCACATGCAGAAGTTTTTCAGAGTTATCGCCAGTCACCCTTTATATAGAATAAATACGTATTATATTCAATTATGAAATACCAAATCACACACTTACGTTGTAAATATTATAGGATCAGACGTATATTATTATATGATTAATCATTGACAAATTTTATAGAAATAGATACAAATGAAAAAAATCATTATCTAATATAACGTCGCATTTTCATATATTATTTTAACTGCTTTCTTTTATTCCTAGTTTCAACAAATATATTAATAATTTAAAATCTCCGGCGTGTGTTTTGTTCAATCGGTCTTGCGTCATTCTACTTAATTATCATTTTATTATTTTCAATTTGAATTATTATCTCTCAGCACTGATTGATGTAATATTTAGTTGAAATTTCTACGTATGAATAATTGTTGTATTTGTCCCAGGAAAACCTACTGTTAAATTGTGATTTTTTTGTTTAAAAGGCCAAAATGTTCTCTTATTGAATTAAGTGGTTAAATATTCTTTTTTAAGACTTACTTAATGGGTAGATTCGTTCATTTTCTCATGTCTTTATTTTATTCTAGTAATTACTGTTTAGCGATTTTCAATATTTTGTATTCTTTGCAATTTAAACTTTTATTTTTACTAAAACAACATTGGGAAGAACTACTTATTTCGGTCAATTTAATATTTTATCTTTTTTTTTAATTTTTTGTTTATGTTTTTCGAAGCCACTCAACTATTCTGTAGATATAATAATAATTCATGTAACAATAACGATGAACGCTTCTAAAAAACGGTATCATAAATATCGATGCTACAAAACATGTAAAAATATATTTATCATATAAATTGGAAATAGTGTAGGCTTTTGTTTATATTCTACTATTTAATCTAAAATGTAGATAACAATCGATAACCATCTTTATACGAAACATGCGAGCTATATATTATGTCTACGAGTGGATAAAAGCGTATAAATACACCGGTTTTTTATCACTTATGCCCACCTTATGTCATTTCATTTATCAGACGTCAAAATTCCACATGCCGATCGCTAAAAAAGATAGACGTTAATAGTTATTTCGCCATTTTGTTTATTTTTCTATATAGAATAATTATAAAAAAACTATTTAGGTTAACAACAATCATTTTAACATTAAAATAACATATTTTAATAAAATGAATTGATTACAATCTCAACATTCAATGACTAGTTTTCTGTACTCGTGTGCTCATGGCCTTTTGCTTACCACACCACCCTATTGTTTCGCCACTGAGTTTCAACTTGATGTATAATTGCTTCTCCTTGCCTCGATGCACGAAGAATTTATTTATCCATATTCAATCGTTCAGATAATTCATAATATTATTTAATAATCAATAAAGTAGTGAAAAAAGGGTATGCAAATATAAAAGTATAAAAATTAAAATGAAGATAAATACAAAAATTAACGAATCGAAATAAAATAAAAATATATATATATATTAGATTGATCTTTAGTTATAGTAGAGAAAAAAAAATATTTATATTTGATTCAGGACCCTCCTATTTTTTTCATTACAATATAAAAGTAATTTAGGCTAAATTTGATCACCTTTCCTCACCCTCTTCCCGTGCCACATGAGGGTTGAAAAATTAGCGAATAGGGTAGTTTTATGGTTTTTTTAATTTACTTTAAAATTGATAGTACTTAGCGTGAAAATATATAGAATCTTAAATGTAGAACTCAATATTATCTATAAGAAATATACTATAAGATGTTCTTATAGTATTTTTCATAAATCTATAATTTTTCTAAGAAAAATATTTAAATATCTAATTTATTTGTCAAAATTGAATATTTCAATGACTCGTGAATGAATATGACTCATGATGAAGTATATTTTTTACAATAAATATAAAATACAAATTTTACTTTACAATAATACTTTATTATTTTACTATTTTTAGTAAATGATACGCATTACCAAAATATTAAATTACAATATTTGACAAGTATTAATAAAGTAAAAAGTGAATCAGTACAAGTTATAAATAGCGTTTCACATGTTTTAATTCATTTCAACACCACGCAACAGTTACCTAGTTAAAAGTCTTAATAGTGACTTAAAGTATAATAATGGATGATAAAACCAGGAACTGAAAAACATTTGGAAATATGAGTGTCATGTAGTCGTATAGATACTACTTTTTCGTTAATTTGTAAATTACAATTCATAACATAAATCTGATTATAACAATAAAACAGTTGATCTAATGAAATTGTTGCTTGTAAACACATTTTTAGGACATTACATTTTTATGATTTTCTACAAAATATTTTATCTTAACTTTAACTGTTCATGAAATACATTTAAATAATCATAAAATTAATTAATTAACCGAATTACAATATGCACTACTCCGGTTGCGTAACATCCACGTGTGCAAATAATAAATATAGTTAATATATAATACGGATATTTTTGTCGTCTACAAGATGACTCTATACAAATTTATTTCAAATTGCAGCAGTCGTGGTCAAACAGAGAGGGATGAAATGGGTATATTCCCCCATGACCTTTTTATTATTATGTATTAGTTTTAACAATATGCTATTTATTACGTATTCATTAATAATAAAAAAAAATTATAATAATGTAGATAATTTTTCTTTACAATATTCTGATAAATTTTTTCCCAAAGTTTGAAATCAATTTTTTTTGTGATAATAGAAACAATTAACTGCCAACTTACAGTTGCAGCTGTTTCACAACCATGGTTTTCACTTAGTTTTATATTTTTATATTATCTAGCGGGGTATGAGGTTTCACTCCATCAAAGTTAATAGTTTTTTTCATCTAAATACTCCAGTGATGCACAAATATATTCAAATACATCATAAAATAAATTAAGAAAATCCAAGTGCTCTACTCAACGTGTTTCACAGAAATTAAGAAGTCGTGTCTGTTTTTCACCACGCATGTTGATATTATATATGGTTCTTTAAAACTTAACCTACTTTATTGGATATGCGAACAAAATTTACAACTTCTTTAATTGTTTCTATGCAGTTTTTTTTTAGGCACTTTTGAGAAAATCGAAAGATAACCTCACTTAAGTACCAACTACATGCTATTTGCTATCGGAAACAAGATATGACTGTAGCGATCGAAATTCTCCTTGTGGTAGAATTTTGATATTTTAATATTAACGAATAAAACTCAAATTATATTTTGCAGTTGATTGTGACTCATAAAGTTTTTGGTTTTATATTGGTAAACTACCCGCAAATGATTCATCAGAATCAGAATCTTATGTCGTTGAAACAGTGATTGTATTTTTTAGTTTAAAAAATTTTAAAACCTAACCAGAACTCATTTTAACAAAACTTTCCAAATGTACATAATCCACAAATATCATCGACATTATAATGATTAAATAATACACAGTTCAATAATTTACATGTATATTATGTCGCAATGATTAAACAACGATTAGATACGATATCCGTAATGGAATAAAACGTATTGTACATAAAGTAAATAATATTAAATAATAGATAACAAATATTTTCGAAAATTTCAAATTTCCAATGTTAATAGTTAATACATAAATAATAATAAATGATGTATGTCTTCTTAGCCCTCTCATTTAATTTTTCCAGTTTTTTTTTCAAATATTTAATACGCAATTAGTATGAATTTGTATGACCAAATTTGGAATTTGTACGCCACCCGCTTACCGAGAAAAACGAATTTTTTATGTAGAGGGGCATATCCCTAGCACCTACTACCACTAAAAATTAACTTTTCTCAACTATTAAAATAAAATTGTAAGTCTGATCTTAATGTTCTCGTCAAACCTCTTACCCTTCAAAATCTGATTTTGGTATACAACGTCTCCCCATCCTCTAACGTTAGTAGTATATATATTTACATAACCAAGACATTTTTTTTTGACACTAAGTCAATTTGTTATCAATAAATGATAACAATGAGTCATAACAGTGTATAAAGTTCCCTTACATATTATATAATAATATATTATAATAATATTATAATATTATTATATATATATAATATATCGTATTGAGTACTTACACACTACATACCATTTCATAATGAAGTCCGGTTTTTACAGACTAATGTATATGTACCCAAATTTACTTTGTTGATAATGTATAAGTTTAACGGAAATAAATACGATAATAAATTGACTGAGCTATATATATTTATAAAAATAAATAAATTCTCAAAAAACTATAATTCCAAACTATTACGTATAAAAAATATTGATACCAAACTTTGTGAATAGATTTATCAGATTATTGTAAACAAAAATTATCAACATTAATATAATTGTTTTATATTATTAATAAATAGGTAATAAACGGCATATTGTTGAAACGTATACATAGTAACAAGAAGACCCTAGGGGGATATATCCCCCTCATCCTCCCTCTCCTGTTTGACTGCCACTGAAGACTATGAGTATAAACCAGTACCAATTCTTCAAAAACAATAATTCTAAATTATTACGTATAAGCATATATGTATTTGATATTCATGTTTCCAGGCATATAATTTAAAATAAATAAAATCAAAAGTTAATTTACCTTACAAAATAATAAAAACTAATTTGTAACAAAACATTATTTTATTAAGTACCTACTTTATTTATTTAATAAAATATATTTCACGTAGTTTAGTAAAAAATTAATAAATGATTGTGTATGTACATATTAAAAGGGAGATGAACATAAAATATGTCTTGGTTATGCAATTATATACTATACGCGTTAGAGTATAATGAAACGCTGTATACCAAAATCAGACTTTGAAAGGTAAGAGGTTTGACGAGAATTTTAAAATCAGACGTACAAGTTCATATTAATAATTGAGAAAAGTTATTTTTTAATGGTGGTGGGTGCTGGGGAGACGCCCCTCTACAAGAAAAATTTGTTTTTCCGAATAAGCGTATGCCGTACAAATTCATACTAATTGCATACTAAATATCTGTAAAAAAAATTGGAAAAAATTAATAAGGGGTGCTGGGAAGACGTACGTTAATAAATGGTCATTGGTCGTACTTTTTTCGTGTAAAGTAATTCAAAATCACGTATATATTTTATATATCTTCCTAAATTACGGGAGGGAGTTAATCCCCCCGTCATCATCTATGTTCACACAGATGAAGTATTGGATGAATTGGAAAACAAATTAGATTTAACAATTTAATAATAATAAAATTATAAAATAAAATGATCTTATATCTTTAAATTATGACTTATGTTTTCATTAATCAAAGTGCATGTTGAAAAATCAGCCTTACCCCCTTCCCCCATAAATAAATAATTTGACCGCCACTAAATTCCAGTATGAATAAAAATAATGTTGGAAGACGAACAACAAACATATTATAATTATCTTTATAGAAACTACAGGGAATATTATAAAACATATTTTTAGTTTCAGGAAAGTAAAATATTTAATACAAAAATACTTACTAGATTTGAATCGTGGTTTTCGAGGTCCATCAACGGTGACTTTTATTGCTTCATTGTACGTCGCCACTATCGGTGGACAAGTCGCAACTGTAATAGTAATTGTGAAACTTTTACCTGGGAAACAAAACAGAAAAAGAAACATAAAAATGTATATTTTATTAATAGAAGAGCCGAGTAGTTTGAATTGCTAAAATATTATATCTATTAAAACTTTTCTACGCTTCTTTCAGAAATATTATAATTTAAATTATAATTAATAATAAACTGTTCTTTCAATTTCTTTAACATATATACATATATATAAATATATATTAATTTTCAGAAAAAAATTTGCACAAAAATCGTTTAGGATATCTTTAAATAAGACGAATTAAATAAAATGAAATTTTTTAAACATTTTAAAAACATTTTGTGTTCTATATAAGAACATTAAATGAAATTTGAAAACAAATTATGGAAATAAACTGAAAAAATAGTACTGTACGGGTCATGCCTATGTAGTACATGATCAGGTTAGTCATCTGAAAACCTTTATATTTTAGGTTTTTGATAAAAATTTGGGGTAATTTTCCTTTTTTTTAATACAATTATTTGGTTCCCTAATCGTTACTTAATACATAGTATTGCATTATTTTTACATAAACCGCTGGTATTCATGGTTATCTTTTCCATAATAGGACTTTTTTTTGACGTATATGGTATATCTCAATGATTTCATACGGGTTTTTTGTGATCATCAACGGTGAAATTTTTTTTATGTATCAAAAATATTGTATATTCAACTGATAAGTAATAAATGATAATGGTGAAAAGTGGATTTGTAGTTAAACAATACATACCTATGGGGCATATATTTTCTATGTGTGTAATCGAAGTTGAAAGAAAATTATTGTTCAACGAATTAAAAAAAATATTAATTTTGAATGCACTTTTTTATTTCGAAAACAAAATATCAAGTATATACATCAAAATATAAAATATAAAATAGTCTATGGTTTATGCAACTATCAATTAATAGGCACTCATGTCTTGAAAAAGAGTAAAATACGCAAAATATACAAAAAAAAATCATATATTATTCTATATACTTTTTGTACTGAGATACCCATTAAGTGGTGTAGGCGTACTTCTAAGTGCCCCACTTCTTTTTGGGGCCCAATGACAACAGAAAACGATTTTCCTATTTAATATTTTAGATTACAATACGGAAATATAATCAATATATACATTAATTGTGTAAAGAAAAAAATATTTATTTTTGGATTTTGTTTCAATTTTTTTTAATTTTTAGAGTTAAATTATGTTTTTCTCGAAACATACATATTTTAATTTTTAAATAATATAAAAAGGTGTATTGAAATTTTCACTGCATATAAATAGGGCCCAGAAATATACAATGCACCATTAACTACATTTTTATATCTTGAATGATATTTGACAAATAGATTTTTATAAATTGTCTAGCTCTATTGATAAATGAAAAATTTTAATCACCAATCGAATTTTTAAAAACGTGTTGGTATGAAACGTGAAAATATACGATATGTATATAAGGATGACCATTGAATTATTATCACAAGTTATGTGAAAATTAATGTTTAGATAATCTAATATTTTAGAGAAACTTTGACAACCCAACCTAAACTCCAAGACTCAATTACACTATTTATAACAAAATATATATAAGAAATACAGAAACGCGTTACTCTATTGCAAATACGTAATACTAACATACGACACGTAGGTGGGCATTACCTCGTCCGCTGCGTCCGACGAACTTCAAGTTGTGGAACTTAGCAACTCGGTTCTCTATCAGTGCGGAACAGTTATCCAGTTCCGCCGAACAATTTTTATCATTTCCTGCTTTGAGTGTTACTACCGTTCCGTCCGGTACGTCAAACATTATAACAACTTTGAAGATTTCAGGTATCGGTTTGTTGGCTCGCCAGTGTGGCGGCAAGGCGCTACACAAAATATATGGGCAACCGGTGCGCACCAATTTGCCGGCATGTTCAACCATAATCTCGTAAACGGCCGACTCTATCCACCAGAGGTGGTCGGCCATTGCTGCCGCGCTGTATAGATGTATGGACGACGTGGCACCACCGATGCTGCACAGGTTTTCGATGTGCTGGTCCAGAGACATGTAGATTAGATGTATATATAAATAGGTCGCTTCAGATATGAATATTATTATATATGTCGCGCGGATGGACGTAGAAATATAGTAGTAGTGACACAGCAAAAACCAAAAAACCAAAACGATTACATCGTAAAACCCTTTAAATGGCCCATTAAAAGTGTCCGAATTGCGAGTGTGGTCCGACTGCGATTGAATGCAATCTGCGGCGTCTAACACGACGGACATCGCTCGACAACGCAAGCGAAGATGAGCGCTTGTTTCCGAGTTCTCCACCAATGACAACGTTTGCAAACCTTTCCATCGGTCACTCCCACATTATTTTGCCCACGTATACGATCGATAAATGACGTACGTCACGCTAGTCTCCCATATTGGAAATTTACATTTTTTTTCACAGATATTTATTATGGAATTCGTATGAATTTATACGACCATTTACAGAATTTGTATGCGATTATTTTAACCAAAATAACTAAAATACATATGGGGGGGAGGCTGGCGTGAATTTCGGTAATTTTTTTGCACAGATATTTAGTATGGAATTTGTATGCATTTGTATGATCATTTTCACCATCGTCACGTAATTAGTATTTCTGGAATAATTAAAAAACACTACGGGAGCTGGCGTGACAAACCTATACTAATGGAATAATGAATTGAACGCATTTAATACATACATAAAACTAACTATATTTTTTTAGATAATTTATTGTTTAAGGATTAAAATTAAATATTTTTTTTAATTAATTTAACATTTTTAACCTAATATTGCAGTCTCTCTAGTTCAATATAGAAAATATATCATTAATATATGTATATATAATATTAGACTGCCGTCAAAAATCAAATACAATAGTGTATAGTGAGATATTATGTATACTATAACAATAAAGACGCATTTTTAACAAAAAAAATTTAATTTTAATCCTTAAATTACAAATTATCTAAAAAAATAAAGTTAGTGTTATGTATGTATCAAATGTATTTAATTTATTATTAAATTAGTATAAGTTAGTCACGCCAGCCACTCGTAGTTTTTTTTTATTCCGGAAATACTAATTACGTGACGATGGTGAAAATGGTCATACAAATTCATACAAATTCCATAGAAAATATAGGTCATACTCGTACATGTCATATACAATATCATACACTTATTTTAAATAAATGACAAAGAGATTTTTAATGTAATTATTCTACGTTCGATTTCTTTTTTTTTTATTTTTTATTTTTAATAGAAAAATATACAATCCGTACACTTAATTTTAGTACAATAGACATATATGATTACAAAAAAAAAATTAACTGTGAATTACATGTGTGGAGGTGCTGTCCGTTAACAGAACTTCGTTGACGGGCAAGAAGAATTTAAAAATTAAGATGCATCATATTAAGAGGTTTCTGCATGATGCAAAAATGCAAAAATTTCTTTTTAGGCGACAGGGTGGGTTTACAGGGAGATTGTCAAGAGCTAGGTTTACAATAAAAAGATTAGGATATTCATGGAGGCACTTGCGAAACCTTTTCTTATGGAGTTTGGCTGCTTCGTTAACTGTAAGGAGGCCTTTGTCTTTATGGAGCGTGACGTTGGAAACATATGGAGGTGCAGCATGAATAATGCAAAATAATTCAAAGATTAGAATACTTAGATTTTGTTGGTATTAGAGATTTTTGCTGAACCCCAGAGTTCGAAATCGTATGACAATATCGGTTTTACATTTCATATGATTAAAACAGTTCAGAGTAGGTGCACGAAATGTGTATACCATAATAATTTGACAGTATGATGCGTTATATATAGTATGAAGCTTATAGCTTCATAGATATAATGACGTGGTTGCTTAGAATTTAAGGGGCTGCAACACTCATATTTATATATGTATTATAGACCGCACTTCCATGTTTTGAAGATGTTAACTTAGTATGATCTCAATGTTTAAAACATAAATGAATTTGTTGGTGTTTCTAATTTTCATCTATCAGATGATTTCCTGAAATAATGATTGAAAAATTAACTTTTGATTATTAAAATGTTTGGTTTTACACATTTTTCAACTCCTTAATTGATTATAAAACTGAACATGAAAAATGGTTTTTATATTAAAAAATATTAAAAATTATATTTTTGTCAGTTTAACGGTCGAGAAACTTGCATAGTTCGTGAACACGGAATAAATTTTACGTAAGTAACACATATATTAAAAACATCATTTTTTTTTTTTTACATTACTAAACCATACGTATATTTATTACGCGTATATTATTATTATAGAATATATGTAATTCGTATATCTGTAATATATAGTATGAAGTGTTGTTCGAATTGCTTAAAAAATTTTTTCTACTAAATTAAAAAATTGAACTTTAGACAACTTGAAGTATAACAACAAAAATTAATGTATAAATGGTAAAACGGATACGAACGGACTCACGAATAAATCGATTGGATATATTTGGTTCATTCAATCTGTTGTTAGTAAGTATATAGTATTTATCATAATTAGAAATATTATATTAACATCAACGATTAAGTACTTGTTAGTACGGAATGCCTAACTACGCATTTGCAATTACTCGCAAAATAATCGCGATGAAAAGCCTTTTCGTCTGTGATAGTCGCAGTCGGGAAGGTGGGTTGATTATTATCAGCTCATAAATGCGTATATTCGTTGTATATGTATTTACGAGTTGTGTCAACTAGAAATAATTATTATACTATTTAATATATTTGTAATGTATGCTATTCATTTTAACTAAGATCATTTCTTTGCTATAATAGTGTAGAGATGAAAATGAGAGACCTATTTATTTCAATTCCACACACTATGATTAAAAAATCAGACTATAAGTGATATCACGTAAACAGTAATAAACGGTGTGAAAAGAAGAAAGAAGCTTTTATATGATAATATAAGAAAAATAAATCAATTAATTCATATTTTTACCAATTATTGAAAACTATTTTTATTTAGGTAGGTATTATTCAATATTTACCATCAATATTAAAATATTCAAAATTATAGATATTTTTGTATATGAAAGTATAAGAAAATTTTATTTAAAATCATAAATGTATTTTATTTTATTTTGCAACTTTTTAATTATTAAAATTATCAAAATGTTCTTCAAATTTTAAATGTTTTTAATATTATAAAATTTTTATATTAAATCCTCACTTTCTTTTTTTCGATCTTCTTCTATAAATACACTGTACACATGATATAAATGAACATAACACATGTATAGAAAAAACCATGTTAAAAAATCGTCTGTAGTCCTCTATACTTATAATACAAAATTAATCTTTTATTTCAAAATAAATGTCAGAGATTTTTAACGTAATTACACTATGTTTCATTTTGTATGATTAATAATGCTCAAAGTAGGTAGACGAAACGCGTATAACAATTATAATTGGATATAGACGACCACTACAGGGTTGTATCTTTTTAATATATTTAAAGCATATTACCACTATGCATTTTCAGTTTCATATTTGCGTTTTAGGCGAGTACGTCAGTAACCCCACGTTGTCATAATGTTATTATAACCGAGTATTATTATCACAATATACGCGTGGACCAACTATATATATAAGCGCAATCGACCACTATACGCAGGAACACAAAATTAATAGAGGAATGGGTGTTTTTTTCACCTCAATTTTTTCCTCCGTTACTTTAATCAGCTTTATATTGCCCGCCCGAAACTAATATGGATAAGAAAACGAACGAAAGACAGGATGTTATTGAAGACTGGCTTATATATTATGTACTGAATGCAATATGCATATAGTATATATAGTATTACGTTCGAGTATCGAAATTTAACCGATAGTAATTGCATTACCGATGCATAAAACCATTCGTAAAAAAGATTCCTTGTTCGGTCTCTTAAAATACATTTACAGCGACAAACGACATTGTCGGAATTTGTCTCATATCTATAGTTTAATTATTTTTATAATATACAAAATACTTAAAATTATAATATTTTGAAAAACACACAAGATCCCGTGTGATGCACGTATACTATAAGCGAATATATTATTATTGTGGATAAGAAAACAAATATAAAAGACGCGACCGCGCTTGTATTTCTGTGGAGATTTACAGGCGTTTTATTTTTTCTACTTTTGGGTGCATGCATTTTGTTGTTATAATTTAAATTGTTCCTGTTTCATGATGCGATTCCATATATTATTCGTATTTGGTTGGACAATTATTTTTAATTCAATACTGCAATAAATTTAATACTTTTCCCAAATCAAGATAAAGATTAGTATTACAAAAACCCCAAAAAACATAGAATTTGTTTAAATAGTATTCAAGAACAATGAGAAAAGTTAATAATTCCAATTTTATCCAAGAAATCAGAACGATAACGTTATAAGAGCTACAAAAAACATTCATTATATCTATTATGTATATATGTAATACATATATAATACATATATATCATATTTTTTAATATTTCAATTTTTAGATAAAAATGTTACGCCAAATATTTATAATTATATTTATTTATTATTTTAATAATGTATTAATTTATTTAATTACTATATAAATTTATTAATTATATTTCTTGTGACATAATATATTACATGCCGGGCTCGGTGGACTCCGCTCCTTGTTGTCGGGTGGGTGAGGGGACCATATCGGTCCGATTATTTATTTTTGTATCGCATATAGTGTGATAATTATATTCCGAATATTTAAATTGTAGACAGTCCAACCATAACCGCTGTCACGATTCGGTTTGTCTCTCGCGACCCGTCGATTTTCGTTTAATTAATTATTATTTAAGTAACCTTTATTAAATGCGTTACAACAAAAACATGGAGTAGTTTTTCTTTTCCGGTCCCCGCGGCGAATCTACCAACGAGCAAGATGTTTGGACACGCATTGATACAACCGCATCAATGCGGATAACTATAAGCATGTATATCTGTATCTAGATGTAGAGTATGACTTGGCTCAACTGATCGTTCCTTATTTATTTATTTATTTTCTCCTATTTCCTATTCTTTGTGTTTTATTTATTTATTTATTTAGTCGTAATTTTCCATGGACCAGAACCCCGTATCGCATGTGGGATTCTGATCTGTATATCAGAGCGAGCGTAGTCGTGCGCAAAAGATGAAAATTCTCGTGGCTCGGACCCCCGGGTCTCGGCACGGGGTTGGCGACCCGCGTTGGTAGTTCGTGGTCGACCACATGACGTTCGTCTGACGTGTTAAAGTCGGCGAACAGTCACATTCTATTAAAAAAAAATCAAAATGAAATATCGTAAATTTTAATACAGTATATAGTAACTTAAAATTTAAATTTAAAAAAATTAACTAAAATAAATTGAGATAAAGATCCTCTGTATATAATATAAGGACACATGCTTTAAAAAGTCAACCGAAAACTTTTAGATTTTGGATTTAGAAAAGGGTTACCATATGTACCGGATTTCCCGAAACACTACCTGCTGTATGACTTGTGTTCTTTATCCCGAAGAGAGGTCTTGGGAAAATATCCCGAATTGAAGTTTATTATCTTAAAAATGCTAATTTTAATTAAATGCACAAAAACAATTTACAATTTCGTCATAGACACACGTGGTAACAAACGTAAACGGGTTGTCTATATTCCATTCTACATTTATACACTGTATGTAATTTACATACTACTTATTCTATATATTAAAGTAGTGAAAATAAAAGAGAAAATAAATAAAGAGTAAAAATGATATGTAAAAAAAAAACTAACGAATAGAAATAAAATAAAAATTATATGTTAATACTCATAAATAAAAAATAAATAAATAAATATATATATATATATATAAATATACAAAAAAACCAATGAGTGTTACGTCAATTAAAGAAACTAGAAAATATAAAAGTTGTTGTATATGTGTGTTTATTACTACCGGTTTCGACAAAATGTCATCAAGTTTAATACATATAAATTACAATAGAGGAATAAATTAAAAACAAAATTATTTACAAAAAATTGCATAGAGAAGTTAGATAGGAATTACATAGAGAATATTATGAATATAACAATAAAAAGACATGGATTTAGAAGAAAAAAAATTATATAATAATATATTAAAAAAAAATCGTGTTTATAATGAAAGCAACTATGGTGTGATATCAATATTATCTAATATATATTGATATAGAACGTTTTTTTTAAATCTATTAGTATATTTTAGATATTTTTTAATTTGTTGTATTTAATTTCTTTATAAATATATAATTCATCTAAAACAGAATTGATTTAAATATTATGTTGTATATTTAAAATTTCTAAATCATTATCTGTATTAAATGTAATAAAATGATTATTTTCTAAAACATATTTTAAAAAATTTGAATTCGTATTGAATGCGGTTTTAATGTTATTTATATTATTATTTTAAATTTTTGCAAATTTTTCTGATAATAAACTTTAATATTTTATACTATACTATTTATTTATACCATACTATTTCATTACAATAATTAATTACCAAACAAATAAATTATAAAATAAAACAATTTCCAAATAATAATAAAATATATATAAGAGAACTTGTGATTATTTTATACACAAAATGTTTGAAACCCAAATCACAAAAATTATACACAATAACCGCGTATACGTATTTCGACAACTACGTTGTCATCATCAGCGCAAGCTACTAACTTGAATCACTGTAATTATTGTAATAAAATTAAAACACTGCATCAGAAATACAACGGAAACCGGATGTAAATTGGTTTTCCTCAAAATAACGGTGTCTTTAAATTATGTTTAAATGTACACCCACGATGCACTCTAAGGTCTAAACTACTATAGTGTATTATTACAATATATTTTGGGGTACAAAGGTAAATCGCTTCCTCGTAGTGTACCCCGGGCAACGTCATAGACGGCTAAAGATTTACCAAAACCGACCGCTGCATTGTCTCCCCGACCTCACAGCAATTATGAGCAACAACACCAACATTAATATTAACACACAAAACAGCCCTTTTCAGGGCTCTCTGACCCGAGATATTGGCCCTCAGTTAATTATCTTCCAACTGAATGTCGAAGGCTTAAGCAGAGACAAGAGTAGCTATTTAGCTCGATTATTATCAGAACTTAAAGCTGATGTAGTCTTACTACAGGAAACTCATGTCCCAGATGTAGAACAAATGCATTACCGAGGGAACATCGATGGCTATAAACTCATTTCTGCCACCTATCACAGACAATATGGAACCGCTACCTATGTACGAAATGATATTTCAAACCAGAGTCACTTATATACAAAAATGGTTGGGCTTGTCTCTGTGATAGCTACCAACGTGGCTAATATAACTATACTCAACATCTATAAGCCCCCAAATGAAAAATGGCCCCTGCCAATTCTTCCACCTTCCCAGCACCCCACAGTACTCGCTGGTGATTTCAATAGTCACCACACCAGATGGGGATATGATGAAAACGACGAAAACGGGGAAGTTCTAAGCGAATGGATTGAAAATGAAAACTTGCAGCTGATTTTCAATGGAAAAGATAGACATACTTTTCACTCAGGAAGATGGAATCGAGGCTATAACCCGGACCTCTGCATTGTTTCTAAAGACCATAATGGTGTATCACTTCAAGCCCACCGATCTGTCCTAAATAATTTCCCAAAAAGCCAACATAGACCAATACGCATACAAATCGGTATTCAGATTCCAATAGTTAAAACAATACTTAAACCGAGATGGAACTTTAGGAAAGCTAATTGGACTGCCTTTTCAAAATCACTAGACGATAACATCAGGTGGATTCATCCAATAGCGAACAATTATGAACGCTTCATTGGTATGGTTAAGGGAACTGCAAAACGATATATCCCCCGAGGCTACAGACACATATATATCCCCTGCTGGAATAAGGAAAGTGACAGACTGTATGCAGAATATCAAAGGAATGGCCAAGCAGAAACTGCGGAAAAACTCTTAGAATCGCTAGCTAAGGGCCGCAGAGATCGTTGGACTGAGACCGTAAAACGTCTAGATTTCAAACACTCTAGTCGGGAAGCCTGGAATGTACTGCGCAGACTAAATACCAACCAGAATCGAGGTGGCAGTGAACCTGAAATAAAACCTAACGCATTTGCGAATCGACTAATAGAAACGTCAAGAGCCAACATCGATAAAGACACATCAAGGAAAATAATTAGGGACCTTAACGCAAAGAAAATCCATGCAGTGGAAAATTCAAAGTGGGCTGACAAATTCACTCCCGAAGAAGTTCAACTAGCATTAAAACGTGTAAAACTTAGGAAAGCAGCTGGACTTGATGAAATATATCCGGAGTTCATAAAATATAGTGGGCCCAAGACAATTAAGTGGCTCTCTCATTTCTTCTCCGACATCCTTCATTCGGGAAATCTACCGAAACTCTTTAAACAAACAAAAGTTATACCAGTCTTAAAGCCAGGAAAACCAAAAAATGATGTAAACAGCTATAGACCGATATCTCTATTAAGCGTATGCTACAAATTACTGGAAAGATTGATTTATAACCGCATTGTTAGCACTATTGATGATATTATTCCACATGAACAAGCTGGGTTCCGTCCTAATAGGAATTGCTGTGACCAGGTAATGGCACTTACTACCCATATAGAAAATGGGTATGACAGAAACGTTAAAACTGCAGTGGCATTCATAGACCTATCATCTGCCTATGACACTGTCTGGAGAAAAGGGCTTTTATCAAAATTCTTGGATGTAATCCCATGCAAAACGATACTAAAACTCCTCAATAATATGCTTAGTAACAGATTTTTTATGGTTTATATTGGTGAGGAAAAAAGTAAAACAAAGATGCTAAACAATGGCCTTCCTCAAGGCTCTGTGTTGGCACCCCTTCTCTTTAACCTCTATATCAAGGACCTACCAGCGACAACCGCAAGAAAATTTATATATGCTGATGACCTAGCCCTAGCTTGCCAGAGTAAAGATTTCGAAGGTCTAGAAAACATCCTGTCTGAGGACCTTGACATATTGTACAAATTCTACAATCAATGGAGACTCAAACCAAATCCATCAAAAACGGAAGTCACCCTCTTCCATCTGAATAACAGAAGAGCAAACCAGGAGATACGGGTGCAGTTTGGAGATCAGTTAGTGAAAAACAACCCCTATCCTAAGTATCTGGGTGTGGTATTAGACAGGACGCTTACATTCAAGAAACATCTAGTCAAACTATCAGCGAAAATAAAGACCCGACATAGTATAATTTCCAAATTGAGTGGTACATCATGGGGAGCTGATGCAAATACTCTGCGTATAAGCACGCTAGCACTAGTGTTTTCAGCTGCGGAGTACTGCGCCCCGGTATGGATAAATAGCACACATACCAATAAACTTGATACCCAGCTCAACTCAGCAATGAGAATCATAGGGGGGACATTAAAATCTACCCCTTTAAAATGGCTCCCAGTACTGAGCAATATAGCTCCTCCCAAGATCCGAAGGGAACAAGCTCTCATCCGGGAATGGACTAAGATCGACAATAATAAGAGCCTTCCGATACACGCGGATTTAGGAATAAGTGGGGATAGACTACGCCTTAAGTCCCGCAAACCACCCTGGTTAACTGCAAAGAAGCTGTTACTGGAAAATATCGAGGGAAATGCTAAATGGCTTAAGGATTGGATGGCAGAGAACCCCGACGGACAAAACATTATTACCAATCCAACATCCAAACAACCCGGCTTCGATCTGCCAAGACAAATTTGGGTGACTCTAAATCGCTTTCGGACTGGCCATGGAAGATGCAATCACATGATGTACAAGTGGAAACTACATACTACTCCTTCCTGTGAATGTGGAAACGATACGCAAACAATCCTCCATATAGCAACTGAATGCCCGATCCGCGCGTTCAAAGGCACTCTGAGTGATATCCATACGGCTAATGGGGATGTGATCGATTGGATACAAAATCTTGACATTAATTTATAACCCATAGTTTAAAATATTTCCTAGCTATTATAGTTACCGTCTGTCGTATTAAGCCCTTTATATCATAGTATAGTATAGTTTAGCTTATTTTTATTTATTTATTTTTTTTTTTTTTTTTATCTATTTTATGCTATATGTCGGTTAATATTTAATTATTTATTTATCTATTTTTTATTTTTTATTTTAATTTGTTGCTCTACTTGTCATACGAAATATATATATATACAATATATTTTGCCAATTATTATACAGGCATATGTCAAGGAATGAAATAATTTAGTTTTCATTAAACCTATTAATTTTATTTTTTATTGATATTCAGTTTAATTAGTTGAATATAACAATTTATGAGTTAAAAATGGCAAATAATGTAAGTATTGCTAACAAGAATTATATTTTATATTCATTATTATATATTTAAATAAAATTGATATTACCCCTTATTTTGAAATGCTCATGTCTCGAAAACGGTGAGGTTACAAACTATAAAAAGTTGTCTGACAATGTTTTCAGATATATCCATGTGTGTAGTTTTGGGCTGACGTTTCGGACTCATTTCAGTCCATCCTCAGAGCGTAGTTACTGGTCGAGTGTTGTAACTATACATTCACTACACCGTACACATTTAACCGATCGATCGCAACTGACAATACGGATAAACCGAATGAAAATTACGATCTATTCAGAGCACAGAATGTTAGAGTTATCTATAGTTTTTCTTTCGAGTAATCGAGGTTTTCGCAAGGAAACCGCATTTTTTTCGACTTATCAAGGTTTTCGACTTATCAAGGTATTCGACTTATCTAGGTTCTACTGTAGTTACAAATTAAGTATGACAAGTTACAAATCGTTTTAAACGATTTTTTCAACTTGAGAGGCTGGCCCTTCATTTTAGAATGCTCATAACTCAAAAACAGTGAGGTTACAAATTATAAAAATTTGGTTACGAATAGTTACAAAAGTTACAAAAAGTTATAAATTAAAATAATTAGGTTACAAAAAAATGTAGAGCGTTTAGGTTTGGGTTGGGGAATAACTTCACACGTGCATTCTGCACGAACTCCATGGATTGTCACAATGCAATGAAAAGCGAGGTGTTCAAACAATGGTTTATTCAATTTTTGAATAGCATAAAGGAAATTCGATAAATTTTAAAGATGTTGCGAAATTCTTAAGCAAATTGTCGTATATTTTGGTAAGGTTTTTTTAATTCTAGGACAAAGTAAATGAGCAATGTGAAGTTAGCCCAACCGTCAGTATTTTTTTTTTTTTTATTCGGCAATGACTGATTCGCAAATTTTGATAATCAACTCGTGAATTCTCGTAAATAATAAGCTTTGGTTTAATACAGATTTTTAACTTCTAGAACAACATGGGTGGGCCATCTTCACGGTTAAAAAATGGTTGCTAGAAGTAGGGGTGACTCGCAAATTTCGAGACAAAATTCGTAAATACTCGCAAATGACAAATCACATTTTGGTATAGGTTTTGAAATTCTAGGATATAGTCTAACTACGTGAAGTTAGCCCACCTTTCGGTTTTTTGTTTTTTACTCGGTAATAACTAATTCGCAAATTTTCGTATATTACTCTCAAATTAGTGTAGATTTTGAGTTCATACCTTGAAGTGGGTGGCAAACTTTACACACGTGAATGTATCAAATCGATATATTTGTTCAGTCCGTTCGTAGCCGTATCACCGACAAAACACGTGACCTGGACCATCATTATTAAATTTACGTTAATTGTATTAAATAGATAATTGGATTATTTAATATTTTCGAAAATAAAGAAATATTAACCTTAAGAATATTCTACTTAAATTAGTAGAAAGAATATTATCAATGTCCATAGGAAAATATCATTTTTTTACATAAAATGGTTAAATTATATAAATCATAAAAAATTATAACCCTAATCTATACTATAGTTGAGGATGCATCATATTTTTTTGAATGATATTAAAACACATTTATCGTTCACGATCTCAATATACAGCCTCTCCTAGTCTTCGTAGATAACAATTTACAATTGAGCAAAAAACTATACCAAATATAACCTAAAACAAAATACTAGTAACTTAATTTTTTATATTTGATCATTTTTTTAAAAAACATTACACGAACGTGTCTATTATATTACATATACAGTTATAATATTATAACACAATTTTTGTTTGTGTAAAAAATTATAGCAAAATTCGAAAATTAATTAATTAAATAAGTTATCTAAATATATATCATTATTTACAAATTTAACTATAGAATATATCTATAGGATGCATGATTTAATTTTTAAAAAAGTTTTATTTAACTGTATAAAAAATGTTTTAAGATTTTTAAACAACGTTAGGGTAGTGTTACCACTGGATTACTTCTCTTATCAAACTTTCATGTAAACAATTATCTCATCACATATTTTTATTGTTCCTAATGGGAACAGATTGTATATTTCTTCTAACCAATAAAAAAAAAAGAAAGATTTTTATTTCAAATACATTAGAACAAACTTTGTAGTGGTAGCTGCCAACTTAAGATTATAATTAATCAGGTAAACGGACACGCACTCTCGTATATTCTCAATGAATTACGGCTTTAGTCAGTTGAGAAAATAGCGGTCATTTTTAAAATTTTTCACATTTCTCTTTATTAATACCACACGACAATAACATGTGTGTACTATTGGATTCGACGGCGGTGATCGCGATAATGGGTGTATATATGATGATAATAGACGCTCTTAATTCCCTATGTTTCCTAATATATCAAGTTGTTATTATTAAAAAAAAATTACCAGAACATCGTATATAAATTATACTTGACTGTGTGTCTACATCCAATACGTTTTTTGTAGAGTTTATAATGTTATCGTTTTAAATTCTCGTATAATGTTAACACAATTAAAATTTCTTGTTTTTGAAAAAATACGTTTTGCACACATTCTATTGTTTTTCAATTTTAAGAAAAATTAAACTTTATTTTAATTTCGAAAAAGTACGAGTATTACAATAATGGATATTAAATAACTGTTCAACCAAAAACAAATGAAATAATTAATCGCATCATGAAATAGAAACCATTTAAATTATAACTACAACATGCATGTGCGCGAGGATATAAAAAACAGAATGCAGGTATATTATATAAATATTATACAAGTAACTAAACTATAGATACGAGTACGAGCCAAATCCCGAACATGTCGTTTATTGTTATAAATACATTGAACAAAAAGTAATTGTTATGCATGCTTTTACGTATCGATAATGCAATTATTAACCAGACGACAGTGATGGAAGGAAAAAATGAGTTGAAAAAAAACTTGACCCTCTATTGATGACCGAGGGGATACTGTGGCCTCTTTGTAATCTGGTCCGTTGCGTGTATAGCTGATGCACGCGTATATATTGTGATAACAATACATGGTAATAATGGAATTATAGCTAAATGGCGGACGTTAATGTAGTTGCATATTTTTTCCTTAAATAATAAAAACTGCAGGTAGGATAAAAATGTATTTTTTAGCTTTAAAAAATAATGATAAAATTTGTATATTGCATATTTTGAACTATTTTATTGTAAAAGCATATGTTGCGACACGAGACACTGATTCAGAAGTTCCGCAGGGTTATGGGTTTAGATAAGTAAAAGAATTTTTCATTACACAAGTGTAGGTTTATAGTTTTATTAATTTCCAAACGTAATTCTTACAAATTATTTTCAAGGCGAACGCGTCTGACGCACTGCGACCGGTCTAGCCCGTCGAACGTCGTTATCCCCCGACCATCACGAAAGTGAGATAACGACGGACATAATTCTTTTGATAAGCGTAACCATCATATTTATGCTATAGTAATATATTTTCAATTTATTCGCCTTCTTTTTTTTTTTTTTGACAAGCAATTATTTGGCTATTTCAAAAATTTCATATTTATTGATAGAATTGAATTGAAAACTTTTCGATCGTCTTACAATGTTTAGGTACAGTCAGTACAGGTAATAAATAAGAGCACTAAATTACTGTAACAGTTTATTAGTAGTGTAGTAATTTTTTTTCAGTTTAAATACACTGAAAATAAATGAATAGCACATTTTACATAATTTATAATTATCTAATATTTAATACATAGTATATACCTACTTTTATTATTATTATTTATACATTTTTATTTTAATATTTTAGTGCAAAATTGTTTTGTTTATTTAAAGATTTTAAAAATGTAATACATATTATTTGATAGTTTTGTGTATATTTCAATATTTAATAGGCGTATAATGATGTTTATAGAACATAATATGAAGTATATTTTAACACTATGTAGACCATATATTAAAGATTTTTAATGCATTAAGGTCCATTATTTTATTTGAACTAATATTCCATTATTAACAGATTCATTTCCACGGATCCCCTACTTGGGAAATTCCAAATTCTTACAATCCACATCATTTATGCTCCGTATGTACCGTTTGTGCCTGAAGATTCCACGTTTGTGCTAGCCCCCTTTCTTCAGTTATCCCATGGAGGGGCTAACGAATTTATAATTTAATTTATTGAAACTCATAGATTAAACAATTTAATGTATTGTGTTGTTCGTAAATATCCACGTTTTTAATGTTGTACTGATGTTTTTGACTCATTGTGGGTTCCACCTTCAGAGAACCACAATACGTACGTTAGCACAATCCCGTCCGACTCGTACAGTCATGGCAGTCGGACAGGATTATGCTACTTTAAAGATGGAACCTATAATAGATCCAAAACGACAGTACGAAATTCAAAACGTGGATATTTCCGAAAAAAACAGTACATTGAATTTGTAATTTATTTATATATATATCGAAAAATCTAGAAACACCTAGAATACTGAAATTAGGATTAAAAATTTTGAACTAGTTGGTGTAGGTTTTGATGAATGTTCAGTAATGATTGGAAAGCAAAATGGAGTTCAAAATATAATTTGTGACAAATATTTTTATAATAACATGTTTTCACTGTGATTCGCATAGACTCAATCTGGTTTTAAATGATTTAAATGTAGTGATAGAAATACAAAATTCTATAGGAGTTATTAAAAAAATTATTAATTTTTTTCGTGAAAATGTACTTCGTCGAAAATTGGTTAAAAATATTCTACTTTTATGTAATACCCTCTAGTCTGCAAAATATAAATCTATCCACATTTTTACTGAAAATTTTATCAATACTAAATTAGCTCTTGAAACACTAAATTCCTCAGGCAACCCCACTACTTGCATAAAAGCTCACCAACTATCATGCGATAGTTAGTAGATCAAAGGTATTGACATTAGTCAGTTTATTTATTTTATAAAAAAACCTTAAATCTGAGTATAAAGTTAGGTTTACCGACTTCAAAAAAATCGAAAACGTAGTACAAATGTTGAACAACTGTTTTTCTTTATAACTCAACGGTGAAGATAGCAGTGAAACCGAAATCGTTTTCAACCCTAATAAAGCTGGTTTGCAGATGGAAATAATTGAGTACCAAGAAGACTTGGTTTTAAAAGAAAAATTTAATCAAGTTCCGAACATTTGCCAATAATTCTGAATGAAATATGTTTGTTTGAGTAAATGTCCCGAATTAAAAAACTGAGCTACAAATCTATGTACAATGTTTGGTTCAACGTATGTATGCAAAGCTGCTTTTTCGAAAATGAATTTTACAAAAAATAATTTTAGATACCACGAAAAATTAAATCATGGTGACCGCAACAAGCCGAGGAGAGCCGACTATTGCAAACAACAAAGCTGCGTTCGAGCCGCAGACGATGACCGTGGTGACCGTAGACGACGACCGTGTTGACCGCAGACGACGACAGTAGTGACCACAGACGCAAACCGCCACGAGCTGGGAAAAGCTAAAATATGTCATGAAACAATATATGTTGTATTATACGTCGGTCTATAGCCGTAATGCACTTTCAATTTTCATTCAATTATATTTATGTTTCATGCGTATACATCAATAAAGCTATATTTGTCATAATGTTAATATAATCAAGTATTATGATTGCAGTATATACACATACACCAGCAGTATATATATATAAACGCGACGGACCACAATACGCAGAAAATATAAAATCCCGTCGGACATCAATAGAGGGGCGTGTATTTGTTTCAATCCCATTTTTTCCCTTTGTTACTGTAATTAAAGTAATAATAGCCCGCTTGGAGATCGAAAGCGTATTTTACGGGAGAAACGCATGATAACATCAGAAAGGGTCATGTACAGTGGCATATTTACGGGGGAGGGTCTATGGGTATTGGACCCCTCCCCAGACAATCTATAGTGATCCATATTCTAGTACCAAAAGTACTAAAATACTTTTTTTTATATTAGTTTGTTATACCTTCTTAATACAAATACTGTGGTCTTTAGTTATCTATAATGGTGAGAATTCGTATGTTACAGATATAATATCAATGGCATATTTATAAAATTAAATAAGGGAAGAGATAATCATAATAAAATAAATTGGTTTTTATATAAGTATTGTAAAAAATAATTAATGAAAACGAACAATTATTTCAATGTGTTAAATACTAAACACTCATTATTTTATTTCATTGTCATTTATAAAATTGACAAACTTAAATATTATGAACGTGATTGTAGAAAATTAAACAAATTCTCTGGAAGGTCCAAACCCCCTCAAAAAATATATATCTATAAATTAATTTATAATCAATTTGTATATAAATATACATACATTTTTAGCTCTCGAAAAATTAATTCAGAAGAATAAGTAAGTTGTGTCATGGTGGTCATGACCTCCCAAAGTTAAATCCTATAGCGGGGATACAATTTCGAAAATAGTTAATAAATATTTCATAAATCATTTTATAATAAATAAAAAACTCTGAAATAAAATTGTTTAATATTTTATTAGATAATCGCTGGCATATGATAAATTTAAATTACTCTATATATATACTTAACACTTATCTTCTACTATTGCAACTTATAAATTATAAAAAATATTAAAATGTTTTACGAATTTAAAACGTATTTAAAATCCATCAAATTTTTATATTAAATACTCATTCTCTCCATCTCTTTATCTTACGCTGAATAAATACAATATACATATCATAACAAAATACACATAATACATGTGTTCTGACCGGGGGCTGTACCGAATATGGCCGGCTTACCCAATCTTTAGTGGATTGTATAATTGTTTCGTTACCAATAAAACGTACAGCCTTGCACGTAAAATATTTATATAAGAACGGCGTATACTAAACTACAACTATTATTATGTAGAGAAAGAACTATGTAAGAAATAAGCTCTCTACATGCCATATTGTAATCGAGACATTTATAGGTACCACGTGAGGGGCCGAACTGGTCGGGCGATTAACGACTGTGTCCTGATTCAACTCGCGTTCTCGTTTTTCAACGTTCGACACAGTGGCAAGTCTCGATAATTCTCAACGGAACTACATTCACTCGTTCCGTGTTAATTTTTGAGGACCGACACACACGTATCGGTTCATATGTTCGTATGTTTCGACTCGCAACCATAGACCGTTAAAATAATACCCGAAACATTGTTTCTTTTTTTTCTGATTGTGAACACAATGGACTGCGGCCATATCAATTTTCTTTATTTGAATATACGAGTACAACCACCGAAGTAGTTTTACATTTTTCAACCATTCGTTCAGACATCTCGTGACCAGCCACGCACCCATAGGCGGACTTAGAGTTTTACATTTGAGTGTGCCCGGTTTTTTTTTCTAGTTATTGTTTTATAATATAGAGGGGAGGCTGTTCGCGCCGCTTCGTTTATGACATTTTGTTGTAATACGTGGTTTTCGTGTTATCGATGTTTGTGTTATAGTTATATTATCTGCCGACCATTGATGTATATATTAATGGTGGGAAACAATACAAGCTAATTAAGACCGCACGGCTCGATTTTGTCTATCGGCCTTTTTGTCGTCGAGTCGTCGTCATCGCGTTCGGGTAGTGCTTCGCACTCATTTTTGTTCGACCGATTTTCTGTTTTCTTGTGCGTTTTGCGTATCGCGCGACCATGGTTAATTTCAAATACCTCGCCGACCAATGGATCCCGTCGCCGTCAGGTTATATTTTTTCTACTCTTATTTTATATTTTTTTATGATATTATTATCGATCTATTTTGTATACTAACTAGGTTTAAGCGATTTTGGTTTTTTTTTTTACGATTATAATACGCTTAATATCCGAACGACGTTGTGTATTGTTAACCCGTTGTTCTTTGTCATTTTAATAAGAATATTAACATTGTGTTATTTTGAAATACGGTCTGCTTTGTTTTCACCATTACTTTGATTTGTTTATTTTTTTTCTTAATTTTTTTTAATTTTTTTTTTTTTTAAACACTGTTTCACCCAAATATTTTTTTTCTTTTTTGGTTTTTTGTTAATTTTACATAAGAAAAGAATTGGGCAAGAAACAGAGGCTATAAACAAATTCACCCGCTTTATGCATTTCTTTTAGCTCATAATTTTCTTCTATAAGACGGTATATAAAATACACTAAAGTTAAAATATTTTAAGTATCCAACACTTGTTTACTAACCAATTCTATAGCCTATTTTATAATACTTACCTATATGGCTATTGATTATATACAATAAACTAAGTAAGTTGCTTGAATCACGACATCACGTTAAATAAAATACCAAACTACTAAAGTATTATTCGTTAATCATCGTTATCCGTGCGGTGTCGGTTTCCGAAAAAAGGCAATATTTTTTTGCTAAAAATAGTTACCACTACTATTAGACTGAAGCTTTCGTATCGATGATAATAACATTGAATACAATTTAACAATAACGATGAGCAAGTACGATGTAATCATTTAAAATCTAAACATCCAGGCTTTGTTAATAATGTAAACTAACGATTGGTAAAAAATATATGTAATTATTATTTCAAAGACTTATTCTGAACACTTGCAGTTTTACGTACAAAAACTGAAATTCAATTTATCTGTATGTATATTATTAATTGTTATTAGTCTTTTTTTTTTTTACATTAGGGTGTGCCTTTGCTCATCCGGCACATCCATAGATCCACCTATGCACGCATCGACTCGACACACGTTGCTGTATCAAATATCAAACAAACATATTAACACGTTCATGACATCGGACGTTTTGGCATATCATAAAGTATTTCGTTTGTTAAAAAGCATGAAATCTCATGAATAGTCGTAAATTTGTTTTTCCTTTTTTTTTTGTATAATACTACTGGTATAGGTTTATATAACGTATATTCCTGCTCAAATAATATATTATCGTATTTATTACTAAGGTTACTATAACGAACAAAATACTGGTCATTCTACACATAAAAAGGCCTGAAATATAGCCGTTACTTAAAATGTAGTCATAAACTAGAAGAAGGTGTGTGTCACGCGTGGCACACGGCTACTATTTTTACCGCGAGAGTGCGTCACTGGTGCCACACTATACATCGGTTCGGAAGTTGCAGCGTGCGTCACCAGTGACACAAGTTGTCATGAACGTGTTAAATATACAACTTATCGACCTTTCAGGCCTCGGTGCGTTTAAAATAATACGCTTTACTATAAACAGATGTATATTTACTAAGAAAAATATTGGGTTTGAAGTTTTATTCAACAATTTAAAGCTTTATAAAAAAATTATAGGGAAACCATATTTTCGTGGTGATTGTAAAAGTAATATAAAGAAAAGTGTTTTTTTATATTTAAATGTTTTCATAAGATTTTCATATTTATTATGCAATCCGTGACCAACTAAAATTATAGGTAACTATAAAAAAAAAATAAAATAAATAAAAATTATAAATAATACACAATATGTATCAATTTTTTTTATTTATTAATGTTAATGAGGTGTCAGTGTACAAACATAATAATATTATATGTAATGTGAACGGGTTAGGGGTTTAAAAGAATATTAGGCGTGCGTCGACTCCAAATAAATCGCGTGGTTTTACCATTGCAAAAAATGCGTATGTAATTAACAATAAAATAAATAAATACAAACACACAAATACAATAAATACACAAAGGGATATACAATAGTTATTCAGAAATAATAATTCACACGTAGACTAACCAGCCACTTAACTAAGCACACATAAAATTATACAAAATACACAAAAAATGATGATAATAATAGGTAAGTAACGCGAATATAATTAAAAAACTAAGCTATTTCAGCTGTTTGAATAATGTATAATTAAAAACAATGATAGATATTGAGTGATATTTTTATGCTGATCAACTATTTGAGATGATCAGAACAAAGTAATAGTATTACTATAAAAAATTAATTATAACAAAACATCAACTATTATAAAAAAAGAACAAAAATACAAAAAAAATTTAAATTTTAAATTTTGATGTGGTGCGCGTCGCTACACTTCGTGTTTGGAATTATGTACACAATATTACTGTGGAATCACATCGTCAATTTAATCTATATTTACAATGACTAAATTATAATATACAAAATAAAACTTACAATATAAAACTTACGATATAAAAATAAGACTTACAACTATTACATTAAACTACAATCTATATTTACAAGCTTACGCCGGATATAAGAAGGATCCGGCGGGGTCAAGATATACAACTACGTTGCCTAACGCGTTCCCCGTTCCCTACCAACCGTGGCGCAAATACGCTGGCTGCCCAAGCCTACACCCCGTGGAGTTGGATGGATGATGGAATAAGGAAAACGCCTCCAAGTAGAGGGTTACGGATAGGAAGTGAGGGCACACCCAAATAGATGGCCGAGCACGGGATGACCGAGAACAACTCCAAATAGAGTGTCACGGATAGGAATCGAGGGCACACCCAAATAGATGGCCAAGGTTGAAGGAACGAGCAAACACCTCCAAATAGAGGGTCGCGGCTGGACGACGATGGCACTTCCGCGTGGAGTTTCGCCCGGTCTTCTTCGCCACGTCCCTGGTCAATACTCGGCTGCGGTATGTTCCGTTCACGTCGATAGATGTTGTTGCTGCGTGTGTTTGGTCCTCCGCTCGTCAAGACTGCAATGTTCGGCTGGAATCGAAGTACTGCTGTCTTGATTGTGGATGAACTGATTGATTCTCTTGGTTTTTTTTTTTTTTTTGGAACGGGGAGGAGGAAATCTTCATAAGACACCTCCGTAATGAAAAAGCCGGAGGTAGTGCCGGATTCACCATGAAGTGGTGCCTACCGGCTAAAAACTCCTCCCCAGGGGTTAACAATAAAAGTTATACACCTAATGAAAAAAACGAAGAAAGAAGAGTGGGAAGAAAAGGAGAAAAGAGGTATGTGCGAAGTAAATGGTGGCCAGTATTTAATGGTGGAGTATTCCAGTTTTTTCTCATCGAGATGTTTGGTTATACGACGAAAGCTTTCTACCGATTGGGGGTAGACCCTTACACCGTTGGAGGTATTTACAGCACGGCGAATCGGAACGTCGTGGGAGGCGAAAGCCTTGCGGATTTTGGGCCAGCATGTGCTTTTGCCAAGTAAGATTGGTGGCGGACATTTTTCCTTCTTTGCGTCGGATGATGATGAAGAATCGTCGTTGTCTGAGTCAGCGGACAGCTCGCTAAATATGTTGGGCGATTTACAGGATAGGGCAGGGGGGGGGCTGTCATCCATCTGGCAGTCGGAATCGCTAGATAATTGGGATGTGTTAGAGGTCTTACGCCTCTTCTTTTTACGACGGCTCTGAGCCGACTGGCGGGAGGCATCGGACATCGAGGTGGAATCACGCACGTGGGGGATTTCCCCCTTGCCGTGAGTTGAGAGGTCGACCTGCCTACTCTCCAGGTATTCGATTTTAGATTATAGTTGCAGGACAATAGCCCACAACTGTTCAGTTGTCATACCCTCGGGAGGTGGCGGTATTCCCTCGGGACCCATCTCTTGAAAAAAAAAAAAAAAAAAACACACGATACACGTAAAAAGCGTTTGTACTGCGGTGAATTTGTGAACACACGGTTTATACACGTAAAAACGTTTGTATTGCGGTGGATTTATGAACACACACGGCGGACAGACGAACGAACGAACGAACAGACGTACGAACAGACGAACGAAAGAGCTACAAGTTTGCTGCCGGCGCAGAAGACACGTATAACGACGAACGCACGCGCGCTCGCGAGGACGGTACGACGCGGTGTCTAACGGCGGGTGTAACGCAGAGCTACAGTGGTAATTTGTAAATCACGGTGGACAACGTATCCGAAAGAGAAAACGACTCGGCCGCGTGGCCCTGGTGTTGGGCGCACTTGCCTCGTAGTCGTGTGCAAGATTAATTTGTTGTGATGGTGAAAAAACAGTTAAGCGCTTGAGAAACAAGAAGTTGTAAACAACTGGTGCTTCGGAGGCGTATGCGTAGTCGCAGAGGTAAGGGGTGATCAAATCACGTGATTCTCTTGGTTTTTTTTTTTTTTTTTTTTTTGGAACGGGGAGGAGGAAATCTTCATAAGACACCTTCGTAATGAAAAAGCCGGAGGTAGTGCCGGATTCACCATGAAGTGGTGCCTACCGGCTAAAAACTCCTCCCCAGGGGTTAACAATAAATGTTATACACCTAATGAAAAAACGAAGAAAGAAGAGTGGGAAGAAAAGGAGAAAAGAGGTATGTGCGAAGTAAATGGTGGCCATCACTAACTCATAGGGTTGAGCAGTGAGGCACTCGCGCGTAAGGCGAAGCTGGGAGGGTTAACTACGAAGCTAATGTAAACAAGAAGAGGAAAACAAAAAAAAAAAAAAAAATACAATTAATACAAATACAAACACAAAAAAAAAAAAAAAAAAAAAAAAGCAACACAACTTACGATTCATAGACACACATGCGTGTGTCTACATTCGTCAAGTTGGCAGAACTGAATGGTGTTCCACTAAGGAGCAGGGACGGCGTACCCAGTCGTACGACTTAGGGACGAAATTTGCGGATGCAGTGATTGAAGAATTAGGGTGCAAAACGACCGATTTGCGAAGTCTAGTTACGAAGATTGGAGCGGCTTGCAGAGGAGGTAATATGCGTATTTCCTTGATGATCTGGGAGTTCCTAACGTACCATGGGATGTGGAGAACGGATCTCAGTAGTCTCATAAAACAGCCCTGAACTGGCTTGAGACGGTTTTCACCGGCCGCTCCCCATACGGGGATGGCGTAGGTGCAGATACTTCTCACGATTGCTGAGAAGGCGCGAAGTTTTGTCGCGGGTAACACGTCTTTGCTATTGAAAAAAGGCTTAAGTTGGATGAAGGCTCCGTAGGCCTTACCGCGTGTAATCCTGATGTGGCTGCACCAGGAGAGCCTGCGGTCGAGAGTGACGCCGAGATATTTGGCGGAATAGCTCCAATCGATGGGGTGGCCATCGATTACGATACCTTGATGGGGGGTGCGGTTTCTTTTTGAAAAGAACACCGCAACCGTTTTGGTCTTGTTAATGGCAAGCCGCCAACTGTTATACCAGTCATTAAGATCTTGGAGATGGGTGTTCAGGAGATGGGTGCAGCGATCGATTTGAGCGGTCGTGCGGGAGACGGCCACGTCGTCGGCGTAGATGAACGTGTTGATGCCTTCGCGTTGAGGAATGTCGTGGCAGAAAATGTTAAAAAGGGCGGGGGAGAGTTTTGCACCCTGTGGGACCCCAGCCGTTATGGGACGGGGATCTGAGAAGGAGTCACCAATTTTGACCCTGATGGATCGTCCGGAGAGGAAGGACCTCACCGCGCCTATCAAGTAGGGGGGAAAGTTGAGGTGGGACATTTTGTATAGCAGACCGTCATGCCACACCCTGTCGAACGCCTGTTGAACGTCGAGGAGGACCATCGCGGTGTGGTGCCTCCTGTTTAGACTGTCGGCTAAGTGTTCAGTGACCCTGAGAAGTTGATGTACTGTGGAATGTTTGGGTCTGAAACCGTACTGAACGTCGGGGAGAATGTTGTTGGCATTAACGTGCTGGTTCACTCGAGTGAGCAGCACGCTTTCCACGACTTTGCTGATGGAAGACAGCAAGCTGATAGGTCTGTAACTGGAGGGGGAGCTGAGCGGTTTGCCTTGTTTGGGAAGACAGATAACAGTGGCCTCCTTCCAGGCGGCGGGAAAATGATTGAAGCGCATGACGGCGTTTGCGATATTGCTGATGGCCACGAGATGTTTCCCTGGAAGTGTTTTTAGCACGCTGTTTCGTATACCGTCTTTACCCGGGGCTTTGCGATTTTTTAGGGTGCGAATAATAGAAGAGATTTCTTTCGGAGATGTAGGAGAGAATTCGGAGTCGGTTAGGGGAAGCTGATGGACCTCGCGTTCCACTTCGGCGTGGACCTCCTCTAACTCGATGAGGCTTCGGTTGGGTGAGCATTGGGCCTGCAGGGAAGTCGCGAAGATCTCTGCTTTGTCGGGGTCTAGTGAGTACGAGTTGTTTCCTTGAATGAGGGGTGGGCGAGAAGGACGTTTGTGTCGAAGCTTTCCTACTACATTCCAAACGCTGTTGGGATGAGATTCGGCTTCGGCGATAAATTTGTTGAACTGTTTGTCACGGAATTCGGAGACTCGAGAAGTAACGAATCTTTGGATGGCGTTAAGTCGGGTTTTTATGTCGGGTGACCTATGTCTTTGCCAGAGCCTGCGTAGACGGTTTTTGTTGTCGACGAGTTGTTTTAGGTCGTGGGGAAGTTTGAGTTTATGTCGTGGTGCAGGAGTTGTGATCGTAGCGTTTTTAATGGCGTTGTTCAGGTCAGTTGTCAGTGCTTCTACCGCGTTGTCGAGGTTGGACTGGGTTTTGATCGGGCTGCATTTGAAAGGAGAGATCTCGAGATTGTATTGAAGAAGCAGCCAATCGATTCGGTCTACGGTTAGAGGTGTGGTGGGAGGTAAACCGGGAACTTCGAGAAGAACAGGATTGTGGTCTGAAGAAAGAAGTTCTAGAGTCCAGGGGCCTTTCGGTAAGGTGACGTTTTTTGTGATGAAAACGTCGAGAATGTCCGGATCGCGGGTGACGCAACCGGGAAAGTGCGTGGGAGCCGGGGGGCTTCGATATCGAGATTGTGCCGGAGGAGGGTCTTTAAAAGAGACAATCCTGCTGGGTTGTTGTGCTTACAACCCCATGAGGTGTGTTTGGCGTTTACATCGCCGGCTACGATGGTGGGGACGTTGGAGGCGAAAAGAGGAATGATGCAGGAAAATTTTCTGTTTCTGGTTGGGGGGGAGTAGAAAGAAATTATTCGAATAGGAGAGGGGGTGGTGTAGATCTCGACACCTACAGCTTCACAGCCGATGTTGTCCGTGGAGACGGCACGATGGCGCAGACCCCTACGAACAAAAACAGCCACTCCGCCGCCGTCGGGGCAGGTTTCTTTTTAGGTGCTTTAGTGCACCCTCGGTAGGTGGCGCGATGTTGCCCTTTACAATTGGCGCAGAACGGGAGGCAGTCTTTTTTGTCCTTGGTCGGACAGGCAGCGGTGGCGTGATTTTTGCCGCAGAAGGCGCAAGTGAAGGTGGCACGGCAGTAGTTCGCCGTGTGGAAAAATTTGAGGCAGCGACGGCATTGCGGAATTTCGGTCGACTTCCGCTTGGCCTCGACTTTGACGCTCAAGCCGCCGATCGAGCTGATGTCAAATATCGCTTTGGCCTCTAGAGAGGAAGCGTCGAGGTGAACAGTAATAAGGGGCCAAACCCTGTCACCCTTTGACATGCGGTGAACACGGCGAACTGCAGGGACCTTCGTACGCAGCTCCTCGAGGATTTCCTTTTCGGTGATGTCCTCGTTGACACCACGAAAAACGACCACCAGTTCGCGGTCTTGGGAGAGTTGGTGAGTTGAGTATTGCAACTCCTTTGCGTCGAGGTGCTTGGTAATACGCCGGAAGCTTTCTACCGATTGGGGGTAGACCCTTACACCGTTGGAGGTGTTTACGGCACGGCGGATTGGAACGTCGTGGGAGGCGAGAGCCTTGCGGATTTTGGGCCAGTTGGTGGCTTTGCCTAATAAGATAGGTGGGGGGGATTTCTCCTTTTTAGTGGAGGCCATCGAGTCATCGCTGTCAGATT
The DNA here is from genome assembly GCA_019022885.1 of Schlechtendalia chinensis. NCBI lineage: Eukaryota > Metazoa > Arthropoda > Insecta > Hemiptera > Aphididae > Schlechtendalia > Schlechtendalia chinensis. Next base: position 13,058,301 of record CM032339.1, on the reverse strand, counting down.
CAGCGGAGGAGTCGCTGAATATATTCGGAGACTGCGATCGGAATTCGCTTGAAAATTGGGGGGGAGATGCGGATGGTTCGTCATCTTCCATCCGGCTGTCGGTATCAGAAGGTGCGGTGGTGGTGGTGGAAGAGGTTTTGCGCCTCTTTTTGTTACGGCGACCGGACGGTTTCGCGGAGTTAACAGGTGGGGCGGTGTTGTTGTCGAGGACCTGGGCTGAGCTAGCCACCTTGGATTCTAAGAGCTCTACCTTGGCTCTTAGCTGAAATATGATTTCCCACAACTGTTCATGGGAAAAATCGAGACGTGGGGGCACTCCCTGGGGATCCATTTAGTTAAATTGGTATTAACCAAGGGAGAAAAAAAAAAAAAAAACACAGTTCAATACACGTAGAAACGTTTGTAATGCGGTGAATTTGCGAACACACACACGGCGGACAGACGAACGAACGAACGAACAGATGAACGAACAAACGAACGAACGAGCTAACAAGTTTGCTGCCGGCGCAGAAGACACGTATAACGACGAACGCACGCGCGCCCGCGAGGGCGGTACGACGCGGTGTCTAACGGCGGGCGTAACGCAGAGCTACAGTGGTAGTTTGTAAATCACGGCGGACAACGTATCCGAAAGAGAAAACGACTCGGCCGTGTGGCCCTGGTGTTGGGCGCACTTGCCTCGTAGTCGTGTGCAAGATTAATTTGTTGTGATGGTGAAAAAACAGTTAAGCGCTTGAGAAACAAGAAGTTGTAAACAACTGGTGCTTCGGAGGCGTATGCGTAGTCGCAGAGGTAAGGGGTGATCAAATCACGATTCTCTTGGATCGCCCCTCGATATATATATGATTCTTGTTCTGAATCCGTCCCTCCGGTTGGTCGCCACTCCCACGTTCTGACGACCAAGAATCGCACTCCTTTTACCTTTTCAATCAGTCCTAAACATGTCTCTTCCGCTCCTTTATGTGGGCAGGATACCCATCGTATCCTGCCGTCGTCAATGTGCCCCGTCACAATTTCAACTAGGCTTCTTGCAATCTGTATAATTTAGTCACTGAACATCATTTTTCGCTTTATTTACTATACGAATTGTTATTACTCTCACGTTTCCATAATTTTCTGGAATTATTTGAAATATATTTCATTATATCTATTATATTCGTATAGAACCATTATCAATTTTCTTTGTGGCTGTAATTGGGGAAGGTTTCTAACCTGCCGACTTTTCCGGAACATTTGTATAAAGAATCGTATAAACTTTCATCGACTTCTCAAGAAATATTTGTGATTTCGGATTCATGACAATTGATGGTGACCATGGTCCTTCTACTAAAAAATATGTTGGTGTGAGTGGTTATAAAGCATTTGAATCATAACTTATAGATGTAAGAAGATGAATAAAGGCACGCTTTAATTTGACATAATAATGTTTAGAATTCGATATGATTACCTTTGCATGCTAAAATACATGTATTAAATTATGTTTCACACTTTTTACAGTGCTTTCCCAAAGTCTACCAAAATCTGGTGCAAAGTGAGAATTTATTACCATACATTTTCCTCATCTACTAATTTGGAATTTATGTTCTTAAAAAATTTAGCTAGTTCCTTTACGCCTACAAAGTTTATACCATTATCACTTCATATTTCGATAGATTTTTCTTTTCTCGCCAAAAACTTTTTGAATGCCACAATTAATGAAATGCTGGTTAAATCCTCTATCACATCGATGTGTATGCCCTTCGTAGAAATGTATATACATAGAGGGATATCCAAACCTTTCCACGGATACCATTACTCAGACATTTAATTGACCTTTAAATAGCCAAAAAAGGCGACCAGACTCTGCTAGCAGTAATTGTAGACCAAAATGCAATAACCTTTCATGAAAGTTTTGAAAAATCATTTATGTCATGTTATGATTAAATGGAAATACTATTGAGTGCTTTTGTTGAATTAATAAATTTGAATTTTCTAATCGACCTTCCAAAAGTATTAGAACATTTCTTAAACATGAACATAATGAGTTAAAAACACTTTTTAGTGAAGGTTCTCTTCCCTTTGACATTGATTTTATTTCATTTTAAAATGCTTCATTTTGTGCTCATTAAAATAATATGATTTCTGCCGATCAAAATCTTTACTAAGGTAAATTGACTCACAACTTGAACTGAGCATTTATCCTTAAGATAATTCAAAAAACGTGATATCCAAGTTATATCTTGGAAAATATAACGTCATTTAGAATAGACATTAAGAATATCCCATAAATAATCTATTAAAACTAAGACCAATTTGATTAGACGTAGTTCAGAAAACGCATGATCAGATGAGAACTGAATTGCATTTTGAACACATTTTGAACACATAGTTTTTCAGGTTGTGAATGACATAATGAACCATTCAACCACATCATTCTGTTTATTAATTCTTGTTATACGATTCCCTGCAAATAACATCCGCAGCATTATAATTTGTTTTCATATAATGCTAATAGAATTGCGTTGGATCGCATTCAATCGCAATCGAATCAATCATGCGACTCGGGCACATTTACTACTAGGTGGTGCAAACAGTCTCGTGATAAAATCGTTTCGTTTGTTTTGGTTTTCGGCGCGCCGCGTGGTTGCGAATATTTTTACGTCCATCCGCGCGACGCGTTTATTAATATTTATATCTGACGCGATTTCTTTAACCAAAAGCATAAAACTAAGCCATGTCGGTGACGTTACGACGTCCACAGACCAATACGGAGCGTCGTCGTCGGTCATGTCACTGCCGTCCGTGAACTTCTGGTGGATCGAGACGGCCGTCTACGAGGTAATGATCAGATATCATGGCGAGTTGGTGCGTACCGAGTGCCCATACATTTTGTGTAGCGTACTGCCACCACACTGACGGTCCAACAAATAGATACCCGAAATTTTCAAAGTTGTAATAACATCCGATGTCCTGGACGAAACGACCGTAACGCTCAAAAGCCTGCAACGACAAGAATTGTTCAGCGGAGTTGCGCAACCGTTCCGCACAGATAGAGAACCGAGTCAACTAGTCACAAATTCAATGACTTGAGATTCGTCGGACGTAACAGACAAGGCCTTTCTTTATTCCTAAAAATAAAGAAATTGTACGTATAACAATTTATACATTTTTGTTACTAAAATAATTCATTTACGACATTTACACAACCTGTTAAGTCAACCGAACACCTTTAGATTTTGGGTTTCGAATAACATTTTTGAGGTAATTTTCGTTTTTTTTAATATAATTATTCATTTCCCATCTTGTCATTAAGTACATAATATTCCATTATTTTTACGCTGATCGCGGATGTTCGCGGTATGTCACAGTGAATTGATGCGATTTCTACATGGTCAATGACGATAAAAATCGTTTTATGTATGTAGAATATCGTATTTTGAACTAATAAAGGATTAATTATGACAGTATACAGTTCATTTGTAGTGCTATGTGTACCTATAGGACATGTATTTTTAAAGCGTGTGATCAAAGTCAAAGAAAATTATTGTTTGACGAATTTAAAAAAGATAAGTTATCGTACGCTATCTTTTTAGTTCGAAAATAAAATATCAATTATAAATTTAAAATATAATACATAGAAAAAGATTTAATATGTGCAACTTTAAAATAATATGTTCTTATGTCTTTAAAAAAACTAAAATACGCAGAATATGCAAACAAAAAATTGTATACATAAATATTGTTCTATATACTCCTCGTATAGGCGTAAGACACACAATTTTAATATTTTTAATGATAATTAAAAAATACGCGAGTTCGTATAAGTTGTATATCCATAGTAACAATGAAACGTTTTACTTGACACTAATTTTTTTCTTTTCAATAATACCAAAATAATAACGACAAATCCGATTTGATTAGATGTAGCAAAAGAATGAAACGTTAACTGAACGATACACTATATATGTATACTCGCAGGACCTCGTAGCCAGAAATTTGGTTCGGGGGAGGGGGGGCAGAAAATAGTTGATTCAGAGGGGAGAAAGGGGTTTCACATGGATGTTTTTGTTATCAAAGTAGGAATAATTGAAATGAAATGTGTTATTACACATAGTCGTTCGTGTGCATGTTTTTCGTCTCATGTATGTATACATCAATTGGAAAATACCAGAATTCGCAGAAAATATGAGGAAATCTTAGAACTTCGAGGAGAGTGGCCCGAGCCAAACGGACCTCATTGCTGGCTACAGTCCTGTATATTCATATATGTTTATAATATGGACGACTATTGAACAATTTTTACAAATTTCAACAAAATTAAAGTTTAGTATTCTGATATCTGAGAGGAACTTCGACAACTTATCCTAAGCCTTCGCCCTAACCTACCCCTATTTATGCCAATTTATATATAACATATGCAGGAATGCGTTAGGCCATATATAACTACATATAACTGCATGTAATCGAAACGCGCGATATACAAATGTGAATAGACCATACCTCGTCCACTGTGTCCGACGAATGTCAAGTCGTTGAACTTGTGACTAGTTGACTCGATTCTCTGTCAGCGCGGAACAGTTGCGCAACTCCGCCGAACAATTCTTGTCGTTGCCGTTGCTTTGAGCGTTACGGCCGTCCCGTCCAGGACATCGAACGTTATCACAACTTTGAAAATTTCGGGTATCTGTTCGTTGGACCGCCAGCGTGGCGGCAGTACGCTGCACAAAATGTACGGACACTCGGTGCGCACCAACTCGCCATGATGTCCGACAATTATCTCGTAGACGGCCGTCTTGATCCACCAGAAGTTCACGGACGGCGGTGACGTGACCGACGACGATGCACCGTGTTGGTCTGTGGACGTCGTAACGTCACCGACATGGGTTAGTTTTATGCTTTTGGTTAAAGAAGTCACGTCAGATACAGATATTAATAAACGCGTCGAGCGGATGGACGTGAAAAAATGCTGGCAACCACGCGGCACGTCGAAGACCATAACAAACGAAACGATTTTATCGCGAGACCGTTTGCACCGCCCAGTAGTAAACGTGTCCCGGGTCTCGCATGAATGAGCAAACTGCAATTGAATGCAATCTAACGCGTCGAATACCCGACGACGTAAGTGAAACGGCACGTTCGTCCCTTAGTATCCCACACCAATGAACGTTCACAGACGTGCCCGACGGTCACTCCCACTTTATTTCTCTTCCCGTATACGACCCCGTCGACAAACGTCATCGTATATAAATGCCGGCCTCTTGTTGACCCCACCGATTGTAACCCTTTTGCATTTATTTGACGTACATTTAACGCATACGTGCACGTGTGTGAAATTAGCCCCCCACCCAAACCTAAATGCTCCAAATTTTTTTGTAACCTCATTATTTTAATTTGTAACTATTTGTAACCAACTTTTTAGAATTTGTAACCTCACCGTTTCCGAGTTATAGCGAGTTTCTCAATGGGGGGCTAACTTCACGTAGCCCCCCATATTGTCCAAATCGCTTCAAACAAATTTTGTTATATTCCTTTTGATTTGTAACTATTTGTAACTAACTTTTTATAATTTGTAACCTCACCGTTTTTGAGTTATGACCATTCCAAAATGAGGGGCCAGCCCCCCCATATTGTCCAAATCGCTTCAAACAAATTTTGTTATATTCCTTTTGATTTGTAACTATTTGTAACCAACTTTTTATAATTTGCAACCTCACCGTTTTTGAGTTATGACCATTCCAAATAAAGAGGCCAGCCCCTCACAAGTTGAAAAAATTGTTCAAAAATTTTTAGAAATTTACTTTAAATATTTTTATAATATAATATTATCATAAAATTTGATAGACAATTATTGTGGTAGTATTTATTATGTTTTGGTCAGAAAACTGAAAAGAAATGAAGAGTTATGACATTTTATATTTTATTGATATTTAAAATTGTTAAAAGTATCGTCATTTTAACTAGTAATGAATGTATAACGTAGTTATTATTAAAAAGTACCTTACTGAATACTATATACCTATTGCATATAACACTTTATATGTAACACTAAATATATGAGTATATATGTAATTATGGGGACGAAATCTCAATGTTCTATATAAACTCACCCCCCTCAAGGAGAAAATGAAACTACGCAACTGTATACATATTGTATTATAATATTGTGTTTGTATTATTTTTGGTATAATATATGTATATCGTATTTATAATAATATATACATAGATATTTTATTGTATATATGTTATGTGGTTATGTATATATTATTATAATTTATGGAAAGTACATGAAATTCTTCATTCAATTTTTTATGATTAATTTTGGAAATATTTGGAAAATTATGTTTCAAGTTAGTAAAATATACATTATAATATAATAATATACAAAGATAGTCATTCTATTTTTAGTGATTTAATCGCTGTAATTACTGTGATAAAATTCGAACACTGTGTAATAAACTCAATGGAAACCGGATGTAAGGTTTTTTTTTTCAATATATTGGTATTTTTAAGTTATTTTTAAATGTACCCTCACAGCGCACACTAAGGCCTAAATTATTATTGAGTATTATTACAATATACTTTAGGAAAAACCGATTATTATACAGCCGTATGTCAACGAGTGAAGTAATATAGTTTGCATTATATCTATTTATTTTATATTATTTCGTTGATATTCAGTTTAGAAATAGGGGAACTATTTCTCCACTGAGAAACTTGCTATAACTCGAAAACGGTGAGGTTACAAATTATACAAATTTGGTTACAAATAGTTACAAATCAAAAGGAATATAACAAAATTTGTTTGAAGCGATTTGGACAATATGGGGGGGCTACGTGAAGTTAGCCCCCATTGAGAAACTCGCTATAACTCGGAAACGGTGAGGTTACAAATTCTAAAAAGTTGGTTACAAATAGTTACAAATTAAAATAATGAGGTTACAAAAAAATTTGGAGCATTTAGGTTTGGGTGGGGGGCTAACTTCACACACGTCATACGTGCAGCATTTGGATGAATCAGTATGCCCATTTCAAAATCGTGTACGACTTTGGTTTTGAGCAAAAAACCGACCGTCTGAACGGTGCTCTAAAACGTATCTCTAGCATCCCTGCTAAAATAAATAAAAAATATATTTTTTCCATAGATTTTTTTGACAATATTCAACACGAATTTTGTAATTTTTTACACTTTCAGCAAAAACTTTATACGCCACTACTTTATTTTCTGAATTAGCGCTTTTTAGGATATTATATATTGTTACGAAGGATTGATACCAGCACCGGATCTAGGAGGGAGCACCCCGGGTGCTAGTCAAGTCATATACAAATTTGAAATTTTATATCGTAATTTACACATTACTTTCCAACGCAAATTTATTATTATTATTTTCTTCAAAACAAAATGTAATTCTTTATCGATTTACGTACACGATAAAAATTGTTATATGACACAGGGCTTACTTTAATACTTAGTTACTCAGAAACCGATTATTCCTATATTCAATATGCGGGTCACTTGTGCCGACACATTACAGACCAAATGTATTTTCAGCGGGGCGCCACGCGCTTTGCACCGATAAAAATTGTTAAAAATTTTTTTAAAAATTATCATTGTTAATTGTTGAGTATTTTTTTTTTTAATTTTTTACTTTGCCCCCCCCCCCCCAGTTTCAAAACTCTGGCCACGCTACTGATTATATTATATTTAAATTATACAGGTAATTAAACTGCATATAAAAGCCAAATCCCGAGCATGTCGTTTATCGTTATAAACGTATTTAATATGCCAAACATAAGTTATAGCTTACGTATGCTTTTACGTATCGATAATGCAATTGTTATGCAGACGACAGTGACGGAAAGAAAACATAGAGTTGATAAAACCTTCTATTATAATATACATTTTGCAGTCAATATTTAAAATATTTAACCCTTTCTGATGTTATAATGCGTTTTTCTCGTCTCTTATGATTTTCGTATCCGGGTGGGCAATTATTACTTCGCCTATAGTAACAAAGAGGAGAAAAAGGGTCGAACAAAAAACACGCCCTTCTATTGATGTTGAGAGCGCGTTCATTAGCTGATAATAACCAACCGTCCTACTCGGCTGCGACTATCGCACACGAAAATACTACATCGTAATTTTATTACACGCGTGATTAAGTTACAACCGGCAGCTGACAACAGCTCACGGCAGTCAAACAGCAAAATATTCATATTTATAAATAATACAGTAATGAGAATTACGTAATTAGGCCTTTGCACTTAATATCATTCGCCAGTAATTAATCGTTGACATAAATATGAATATTTAAAATTACGGAAATATAGAAAATGAGACCGTTTGAGCCGAATATATCGAATAGATATACTTGTTCAGTCTGTTCATAGCCGTTTTCCCGTACCACACGTGACAGTACAAATCTTTGTGAAATTTACTTTCTTTTATTGTTGTATTTTTTTTTTTATTTTGGACTAATAAAAGAATATTCTAACTTTGGCCGAATGTTTATTTCATTTCTCAGACAATACATATTTTTCGTGATCTTGTGCGTGTTTGATCCGTACACCGGCACATTTCTTACACTTTTATCCACAGAAACGTTTAAAATTTTTCTTATTCCAATTTTTGTTAAAATAGGTCACACTCAATATTTTAAATCGACAGATCAGTAAAGTGGCTTTGAGTCATTGGAAAGCGTGGTCAATTCTTTATTGTTCTCGTGACTAAGGATTAATTTTGGCATGTTGCTTTACTCACTTTTAGTATTAATGCAACTTTCATGTTTTTATATAAATTTGGAAATATTTGAAAATTTACTACTTAAAAGAACACATTTAATGTATAGTAGACATATAGTTAATAATATATAATAAACAATAAGTTGATAATATGTCCTTTTAAAACAAATTTTATATTTGTACTTAAATAATATACTATAGTATATAAATATTTTTAACGAGTTTGTTCGTTTTACACGTCCGACCGAGAGAAAACGCCAACAGTTCGGTTTTGTTTTCCGCGTGTGCGTTTTTACTCGAACCGGGTCGGCACGTGTTGGTCACACCGCGTTGTCCAATTAACGGACTCGGCCCCCCGAGACACTTCGGACACTGGCTTTCCGATTTTCCGCGGTAACGTTGATTGAAACAGGTCGCGGTTCCTGAAACGGCCGGTCGTTTGTCGGCGCGAGGACCACCCGACGTCGCGCGAAACGCTGACCGACACCCGTATCGGTCGCCGGTAAGACAATTAGCGATTTCGCACAAAAAAAAAACGGAAGCACCCGGCGCTACGCAAAACAATGGGACCGCGGAGAGATCGATCTACCGACCGACCGACCAACAATGACAGGAGGCACCTCTATCGGTCGAACGTCGAAACGCGATAACGATGCGTTTAAATTTTAAAATAATAATAATACGAGTAACAGCTGCAACGACCGATCGCTGTATGTTTCGGGTCGACTTATTATCTTCTTTTCATTGTTCTCGCGTTTGAACGGTCCGATACCGATATGCAGACACGCATATAAAACCACATCCATGCGCGTCGAATCATATAACACTTGGATTGTAAACAGTGCTCGAGTTGGAAAACATAAAGTAATGAACACTCGATTGGAAATCTATAAATAGCGTTCCAAATGAAATATTCTATACCACAAAACCGTGGGTATCCCACGAACCCCAGTGTACATACCACTACGATATAAACTGATTTCTAACCGTATTCTTTTTTTTTTCAATTAAAATAATTTCCCTATACAATTTCTCTAACGTTTTATATATGTAAAAAACAATTTCTCTAACGTTTTATATATGTAAAAAACAATCATATGATATATGCTATCACAAGTTATAAAAAAAAAATTATATTGTATTCACGCTATACATCTGCACATAATAATCACTAATAAAATAGAATTTCCAATGTTTAAACAACGTTGTTTATCGTCAATTTGTGCTGCAAAAAAATTTATCGATTTTATAGTGTATCCAATGGTTTAATTGGGAAAAAATAATAGGGGTACTCTGAAGGTTGTAGGCAAACAGTTGCGTCCTCAATACATTTTTATAAATGGTGTCGGTACTCGTAAAGTTCATCACTTCCGTCCGTCACGTTTACCAATAATTCGAGCGTGGAAAATAAAGTAATGAGTGACGTAGTCCTAAACTAATTTATGGGTTTGCGTGAAATCCTAAAAAATATATAAGATGGGGGGCTAACTACAGTTTTAACTCAAACGCATAATTATTTACCTATATATCTTAATATTTATACTTTTAAATTATTACTTATCTAGCAGTTAATAAAGTATATTTTTGACTTATTTTTCAGATCGTATTCTTCGTATAACAAATTTACCCATTTGTTTCAAACGTTTTAACTTTTAAACAACTTTCAATTATTATAATATTCAACACGACAAATGACAATATTCCAATTCAATAAAGAATTGAATAAAAAAATTGTTGGATGGTGTCCGACTGCCTACTCGCTGTACGACGACAACGCGAGAACGAAACTTCGTCGTCGACGTCATGTACAGTGTCGCAGTTTCCATTGTTATTAATCGTCGTAAGTCGTTTCATTCCTACAGGTCTGGTTTTATAGTGCCACTGTGTGTGTGTGTGTGTGTGTGTGTGTGTGTACGTATATTTTACGCATACTCCTATATCCGATTGAATTCCATACGAACGATGTTTCGCGAATCGAATTATTTTGCGACAGGAAGAGGATCAGATCGCAACGAAAGATGAAAATGAAAATAAAAAAATTGCCGTTCCCGGAAAATGTATTTCGTATAGGTGACGGCCACGTGATCCGAGAACGCCATTCGAGTCGGACTGCGACGCCCCCCTGCGGCTTCGATAGTGATGACATCACACACACTGTTCATTGCAGATCGTACAATCACTAATTTAAAAATAAATAATGATTCGTTTTCAAATTTATAATATTAATAATAATAATAAAACACTTGCGACACTGCAACGATTCAGTAGATCGCAATATAAATTGTGAACTAATATAAAAAAAAAAAATGCTGGTCAAAATAGTTAAACTGCTTGCAATATGAATAATTAATTAATATACAAAATAAACAAAACTGTTTACCTGCTACGTAACACGAATATTTATGTCAATTGCGATCCATCTGCCGAAGAGACAAGTTCAACGCGTCGGGTGAATCGCAATTAACATTTTAAACTTTTTTCATCTATTAAACATCGGGAGTTCCACCAAACATACGCAGCGTGGTGTACATTTTGCGAAGAAAACGAAACCAGAAGAAGAAGACACTACAACAGATAACAACAACATGGCGTACACCAACAATATAGAACGCGCGGTCGGACGGGAATTCAGCAAGACGTTCACGCTGGGCACGAGATGGCCGTTACCGAACGCCGGTGTAACAGGATAATCTTACCTCCCGTATAATCTTACCGGGGGGGTAAGATTTTCCTAGGATAATTGTACCCCCGGTATGATTTTCCTAGGATTATCTTACCCCCCTAGGGGGGTAAGATTTTCCTAGTATAATTGTACCCCCGGTATGATTTTCCTAGGAAAATCTTACCCCCCCCGGTAACATTTTCCTAGGATTATCTTACTCCCACAGAGGGGTAAAATTTTCCTAAGATAACTAACTTACTTAAGATTACTATTCCTTTGCTAAATTTTACTAGGTTAATTTTAAAACCAGTTTATCAAGTTTTTTATTGATTTGTATAGTTGTATATTTATTATACACGTTCCTTTCTGCTCTTAAATCTTACTCACCTAATATTTTAAGTTGCATTCTTATAACTTACGTTCAGTGATGTTTTCATCAATATTTTTGATGGTATACTAACTCGTTGAAAAACAGAGTCTTTAAACTGCTTTCATCGTTTTTTTTTTTTATTTATAGGAAAAAAGCACGGCAAAGTTGTTACAATATCAGTTATCATTAATAAATAATAATATTATTAAATAATGCAAATAAAAAAACCAAACCGTTTCTACTATATATAATATTCATTAAATTCACAAAGTACACAAATAAAAATGTATTCGAAGTTTTTTGATATTCTGGAATTTTTTTCCAAAACAAAGGATTTTATAAAGTGAGATTAAAAAAGATGGAGAAATTAAAAATTTTAATCTAACTACGAAATTATTTTTACGGTGGTGTAAATATAAAATATATTTTCCAAATTTTTATTTTTATTTTTTTTTTTAGTGAATCAAAAAGCAAGAGTTTAATCCTATAATTTATACAATTATTTTGAAGATTTTAATACCATATATAAAATTTTTATAATAGTATAATTTTTTTGCTCAAGGATGTACAAATTATATCGATGATTTCTAAACATAATTTTGAGTATATATATTATATACATAGTATTCTCTATGGAAACACTACTGCTTACCTTTTACAGTTCACACATAATTGCATAACATCTATTTTTTTAACAATTGTTACCTATCACGATAATTTATACAGTAATTCAGAAAAATAAACAAAAAATAATTATAAACAGAACTTCTATTATATGTTTATTAATAATATTAAAAACCAAATTAAATGCCTCATGTCTTTGGGCGCAAATAAAAAAAATAATAATAATAATAAAATAAAAACGAATAAAATAATATTTTATTTTATAACCTCCCCCTCCCCCCGGTAATAATGTACGGAAGGTATAAATTTCCAGTGACACCTGGTGTGAAAATATTCTTAGACTTTATTTTTACTACAAGGTGTATGATAATCCTAAAAAAACATTACCGTTTAGGTAATATATTATCCTAGGACTATTTTACCGGGGGAGGTAAAATTATCCTAGGATAATCTTACCCCCCCGGTAAAATAATCCTAAGATACATCCGATAAATTTATTAAACAGTGGGGTGATGTTATATTAATATAATGTTAAACATAATTTATAATAAACAATTTTGGATTTATAGTGAAACACAAATTTTCCCTGTGAACAAATTTTTTATTAAAATTCATAGGATATTTTCAATTTGAAAATTTCATAAGAGTTTTAGAAAAAAAAAGAAATTATTCAAATGTCACTAACTTGTTCTACCTAGCATAATTATATTATATATATAATTTGTATTTAAAACACATAACTAAATAAATTTTAATTCGCAGATATTTTAAGTAATAATAGGAAATTAATATCATTATAATATAAATATTGTTTGCTTTTTAAGTTAAATTAATTACTTAATGTTTTAATTTGTATGTAATATAACAAAACGCTTCAAGAAAAATGAAAATATATAAAAATAAAATGTAACTTATATAGTTAAACATTAATTTGAACAAAAGTAATGCGTTAAGTAACTTAATTTTAACTTTAAACTCATTAATGCCCAGCTTTGACAATAATCACACCTAAATAGTTTATATTTTAAAAAGTTTTTAAATTAACTATTGATAAATTAGGTACATTTTTAATAAATTAACTGTAGTAAATTTGAGAATTCACTCCAATATATATATTTTTAAATTCATTAAAAAATCAATTGTATATGTACACAGATACACACAAAACAACTTAAAATATTATATAATAGGTAAATTTAAATGATACAAGCAAATAGATTTAAATTTTGTCAAAATATAATTATTTTGTTTTATTATAACATCTCAACCAAAAAATAATCATGAAAAGTCTTATTGGAGTTAAATTATTTTATGAAAAGTTTGTCCGACTAAGGGGAAAAAATAATCATAAGAAAATATTATTGGAGGTAAAATTTACCTAGGAAAATCTTACCGGGGGTATAATTATCCTAGGAAAATCTTACCCCCCCCCCCCCGGTAAGATTATCCGGGGGTATGATTTTACTGGAACACCGGCACAATGTTCGTCGAGCCGCAATGGGAGTCGGACGGGTTCCAACGTCTGAAACACGATTTGAACGCTACCAAAGACCGGTTGGATTCGTTCAACTTGGACTGTTGGCACGCGCACACGGCGAAGATGAACCCCGCCGGGCTGGTGATCAACCACGTGAGAAAGCACGTGCAGCCGGACTTCCTGACGCAGGCTTGGTGCAAATTTTACGAGATCGCGTGCGGCGAACCGAACCTGGTGCCGCGCGACGCGATCCACGAGAACCACGCGCTGACCGTGCACCTGTGCGAAGCGCCCGGCGCGTTCGTCTCGGCTTTAAACCATCATCTGGCGACCCGTCACGAGGGCCTGCGGTTGGAATGGTTGGCCATGACGCTGAACCCGTATCACGAGGCGAACGGACACTCGGAGGCCGTCACGGACGACCGGCTGATACGAAACACCCTGGACAACTGGGAAGTTCGGGCCGGACTACACTGGCGACATATTCCAGCCGGGTTACGCGGAACACCTGCGCCGAGTGGTGGCCGCGAAGGGTCCGCACGGCGTGTGTTTGGTGACGGCCGACGGTAGCATCGACTGTTCCGGCGACCCCGGCGAACAGGAGAACGTGGTCATGCGGTTGCACCACCACGAGACCATGGTCGCGTTGAACGTGCTCCGGGACGGCGGCTCGCTGGTCCTGAAGATGTTCACCGTGTTCGAGTGCAACACCATGTGCCGCGTGTACCTGTTGTGCTGCATGTTCGGGTCGGTGGTCGTCCGGAAACCGGCGACCAGCAAGCCGGGCAACTCGGAGGTGTACTTGGTGTGCACGGGCTACAGGGGCAGATCGTTCGCGTTGCCGTACGTGCGCAAGTTTTTTGCAGCCGACGGGAACAACGCGAACGCCATGTTCCCGTCGTCGCAGGTGCCCCACAACTTCCGGACGATGCTGCTGAGATGCGCGACGTACTTTTCGCGGTTGCAGATCACGACCATCGTGAGGAACATCGACGCGCTGTCCAACAAGCGACACTGTTACTGGGAAATGGAAAACGTGAAGCGGGCGCTGTGCCACGAGTTCCTGGTCAGGTGCGACCTGCGACCGATCCGGCGTGACCAGGAATTGATCCCGGGCGGTTGTCGCGTGCGAGCGGGCACGCGCCGCGGACAGAACGGCGGCATGTCGCACGTGGAGAAGACTCGTTCGCGGAACGAGTCGGACTTGGGCCGGGAGGCGGACGCGCTGTACCGCGAGGTGCGGACGACGCTAGACGATCGGCCAGGGCGCGGCCCGGTGTTTTACCGGGGACAACGCGACAGCCTGACCGTCGACCCGTCGACAGACGTCCGATTTCATACCGGGAAGCCGGTGACGGTGGTCAGGAGCTCGAAATTTTGCAGCGAGCCGCTGATCCGTTGCCGGGAGCGTGCGGTGACGAAGTTCCCGCCGATGCTTGACGACGCCGCCCGGCGGCCCTCGTCCGGTGCTGAGTCCCGGACGTCGTATTACCGGGCCGAGTTCGGCGAGCACATGAACGTTTGCGACGTGACCAACGTGTGCGCCGCGTACGTGACGGACGACGTGACCCTGCAGCGCAAGTGCCTGGAGTCGGTGATGGGCATGTTGGATCGTCTGCGCCCCGGCGACGACCTGGCCGTGGTCGGATATCCGCTGTATACGCAAAAGGCGGTGGCGTGTTTCTTCGCGCTGGCCGCCATGTTCAAAACGCACAACCTCCTGATAGCGTCCGACCACCTGAACGGCCACGCGATCGCGTTTTACGGCTACGAGAGCCACGGAGGTTGGATGAACGTTCTGAACGCGGTAACACGCAATCTCGCGGCACCCATGGCCGGTGGTGACAGTCCCACCACGTCGTCGTTGGTCTCGTTGATACCCGTCAACGTGCTGTTCGAACAGAAGGCGTACGCAGACATAGTGTCGTTCAACGATTTGTGCATTGCGCGCGAAGTTCAACGGATTGTAACTCCCTTTATAACTACCCCTTTTTCAAATTAATTTTTCCGTTCAATTTCTTGTTTATAACCTTTTTTTTTCAATTTTTCTTTCTAAATGTATTTAAAATTTTTTTGCTAATGCATTCTTTTTCCAATGTACTTAAAATTTTTTTGCTTATTTATTTTTCATTATTTAATGTATTTAAAATCAACTCGATTGTACGTCCTATTTTTATTTAATTTGCATTTTTGTTCAATTAATAAATGTGTTTATTAATGTTTTTCATTTATAAAGACGTGTTTTATTTTAAAAATTTTGTCAGTGAACACTTTACCACAATGACGTGAACATAATGTAACAAAGGAACGCGGGGGAGCGCTTATAACCGGTATATCTGGTGACCATAGATAAGAAATCATAAAAAAATTTGTGTATTTCATATTATTATATTTAATATTTAATATTTTTATTATTATTAATACGTTATTGCTATATCAATATAGTAATTACCTACTTGATAATGGCAATTTATTATCTTAAATTTATTATCATTATTCACAGAATATTATTCGTATACAGTGGTTGAATTGGGAAAAAATAATAAGGATATTCTGAAGGTTTAAAAAATAGTTGCGTCCGTAATACATTTTTATAAACCGTGTAGTTACTCGTAAAGTTCATCACTGCCGTCCGTCACGTTTACCAATAATTCGACCGTGGAAAATAAATTAATAAGTAATAACCAGTGACGTAATCTTAAACTAATTTATGGGTATGCATGAAATCCTAAAAAATATATATGATGGAAGGCTTCGACCCTCTCACACCCCCCTTCAATATCATAAACAAATTCGCATATAATCGATACTTAAAAATAAAACATTAACTATATTTTTAAACAAATTACAATTTTAATTGAAAGCGTTTAAAATCTTACTTTTCAATTACTTGGATAAATGCATTAGGCATTAATATATATATATATATATAAATAATTAGGAATTTTACTTTAATTTAATACACAATACACTAAAAATTAATTTTCGATGATTTATGTAAAAATATTTCTATAATTTAAAACCACAGGTTTAATTCAAACGCATAATCATTTACCTATATATTTTAATATTTATACTTTTAAATAATTAACTATCTAGCAGTTAATAAAGTACATTTTTGACTTACCTTTTCAGATCGTATTCTTCGTATAACAAATTTATCCATTTGTTTCGGACGTTTTAACTTATAAACAATTTTCAATTATTATAATATTCAATACGACTAATGACAATACAATAATTCAATAAAGAATTAAATAAAAAAATTAAACCTAAAACACGGAGGACGTAATGAATAATAATATTATTGTTATCATTTGTTATTACTTAGTTTTAAATTCCTATAAAAGTTCTAAAAACAGATGGCCGTCAATAGAACAACTATTCAACAGAAATATCAAACCGCCAGTGATTTCATCGCGATTCTCAGTAATATTCAAGGTGTAATTTCATGAAACATAAAACTCGCACTATCATTAATTCATCGTACCGAATGTCGATTTGTTATCAATTTTTCATCAACACGTTATTAATTAAATGTTTATTATGTTTGACATATTTTATTATTAAATGTTTTTATATTTTAATGTGTATGGGTATACGCACATTTTTACTGCATAAAAATGACTTACTTTTTAAAATTCGTTCTTTAGTATACGCACATCTTAAAATTTAGAAAGTGGGTATGCGAAAAGTTCAACATTGCCGTCTGTCACATTCACCAATAATCCGAGCGTGGAAAATAAGGTAGTAACCAATATACTAATAACGTGGAGTTTATCTTAACCCAAAGAACAATATAAAATACAAGTATAGGTAATTCATAGGTCGATGGTCGCGTTCGTGGACTGACAAATAGTGAGAAAACCCATAGGCCATAATCGGCACGTGCTGGCATATTGTGGTGACTGGCGGTAATATTAACCCATTTACGGCCAACGTTGCGTATACGCAACATTAATTTAAAATATTTTTTTGGATTGAATTATTTTTTTATTATTATTCATCTTTGATACTATTCGATTAAGGAGACACTGATAAATTAATAAGAATTATAAATATTGAGTTTTCATTTATATGATTAATATTATTATGATACAAAAATAAGGATCAAAAGGTAGGTGAAGTGGTCCTATCGTTTTTATTAACTTTTTAATTTCTTAGACTTCAAAACTACCGTTTAAAGTTAATGTTGCGTACACGCAACATTGGCATTTGTAGCATATACATTCCGATATCGGCCATTGCCATTGTTTGTCTGCGTTGTCGTTATATTAGTTAATCAGGTTTACCAGTTCCTACTATTATTTATAAATATACTGATAAGCTTCATCAAATTTCAATATTTAACAAATAACAATTATAATAATAATAAGTTTTTTAGTTTTTCATGCTTTAGCCGTTAATGGGTTAAATATATTATTTCGTCAGCTGTGGAAAAGCGAATACCGTCCCCCGCGTTCCTCTTTAAAAAAAAATAGTAGAGGTACGCTCAAATATTTGAAAAAATAGAAAGAGTACTCAATCCCCCTGCGACCCCCCCACCCACCACCATTTCAACCACTGGTCTTATCGTATTGTACACGGACTCTTATAGTTCGTTTGTCGCGGTGATAGTGTTCCGCACGCACTGCACATTCATTCATCTGCTCCGACGTCGGCTGACGGGCAAACCTTATCACTGGAACAACGTGCTAGAACCATAGACATATAATATGTATATCTATAAAATATTATATGTCTATGGCTTGAACGGTGTGTTCGTATTGTCGTATTGTTGTCCGTATGTTAGGGGTGGCATTTTTTTCGTGAACATCGATATACCGAAGTATCGATGTGTCTCTTTCAAACCACCGATATTAACAACATCGAAAGTTTAAACAAACATCGATTTATAAAAACTCGATGTATTTGGTAAAACATCGTTAGTTTTTAATTTTATTTGAAATTTAGAGGAAATAATTGCTCTTTGCCATAGGTACATCAAGCAGACATTCAGTGTCTATCAAACCCCAAATATAAACTATGATATATTGTATATTATATTTAAAATAAAATACATATTGTATTATATATATATATATATATATATATATATATATATGTATTTTTTTTATTTTTATAAGAATATTAACATTTTTTTATTTAAATAATTTCTAAAATTTTAAATGTATTATAATATTTGTTTGTAATAAAATTATAAACTATATTCGAGTTTTCTCCAATTGAGTCTATAATCTTTATGATCCTTCATGACTACATGATTCGTTAATTGAATCAAGAAAATATACATAATACAATATATAAAATAAGATTTAAAAGAGAATTATACGCATATTATTATACATAGGTATAAATACATATGAATACATAGGTATTAATACATTTAATTACTTATTGAAAAATTAAAAAAAAAACATTAAATAAAAATAATGAATATTAAGATAAACTAAAAAAACATTTAACACAGTAAATGGCATTGACACACTATACAATGTACAAACATCTATACCACACGTACGCAAAGTTAGACATTGTACAAATGACAGTAATATAGAGTGCAGACTAACAATTTTATATAATTTGGTACTTTTTACAATATATCACAGATAATTTCAAGCTATTTGTATTCTGTGATAATATTGTGCAATTACATAGGCCCGAGGCTAGGCGAAATTTCCGTTGAATTCTATGTTTAGATATAGAATACCAAGCTATAAAATCATTTCCATAATGATAAGACTATATGAGCGAGATACTGATACCTAGTGACATACAACCACGATTATAGTGAATTATAATTACATCCGTGTTTACGACTGAAAAATGTTTAAATTCGTTCAATTTTACGTATGAATATTCACCACAACAACATCCAAGACGAGTAAACATCGAAATTAAAACATCGGTAAAGCTTTATCACCGATGCAAAACATCGCCACTATACCATCGATGTTTCAAAAGTATCGATGTTTTTTTGCCATATCTACCGACGGCCGAACGACGACACCTTATCACTCGAACGATTTGCTAGAATGGTGTGTTCCGAACACAGTGTTCGTATTAACGTATTGTTGTCCGTCTGTACGCTACGTGCCTACTGATCGGCTCCCCGTAGCTTTTTGTCATGTTTCAGGAGAACGCGGACGTTAAATGTCTCCAGCCCCGTCCAACAGTTTGGACCATGCGGCCATATCATGAAGACTTTCGTCGCGATCGTATAACCACTCCGTTATCGACCGGTATTCGTTGTCGCCGTCGACGTGTTTTCTTTCATTACTGTTGTCGTTGTTCCACCAGGACAGTCCATGACATCCGGCCAGTTAACGTTTGACGTGATAAAGGAATCCGCTGTGTGTAATAATGAAATTCAGAGGATTGTGTCCGTTTTGCCACTAACCCTTCACATCGTCAAGTAACTGATTTCAAGTACGTGTGTTGTTCTTTTCGTTTTCGTACTCAAAGTGTTACTTTTAACACCGTGTCACGCGTGTTCTCGGGAGAAAATCCTGATAGGAACATGCCCTGATGGAGACATGATGCTCAACAGTAATTCAGGTTTCATTTAAGTCCAAAAGAAGTTGAAGTCATTTCAAGGCAGCAAAGATGATCTGACCGATAAAATAGATTTTATTATTTGCTTATGCGGAGACGGTACTTTATACTAATCTTGTGTCTCAGGTACCTAATGTCCACCCTAAAATTCAACGACGTTTTTCAAGCTCAATCCGTTAATGTAGATTTTAAACATTTATTTTTACCAATCTGTACCACTGGTCATATCATGTAATTATTTATGGATTATTACAAATTCGATCAAAAAACAAATATCCTAAATTAACCTAGATGTATAAACATTCAATGTTGGTCGTTATGATCATAATGAATAATTGAAATTCTTAGCATAGTTCTTGTATTTCTTTTTTATGATTTATTATTTAAATGCTGTATAATGTAAATGATTTTAGACTGAGAAAATGAGAAATATTTTAACATTTTTGGCTAAGGCAAAGGTAACATATCCCTGTAGTTTGCATACAAAATTTCAATGTTATTATTATTATTCTTTATTTTTCTGAAATTATTAAATTTCAAATTACGAAATAGCTACCTTAATGTTTACATTCTCATCCTATTGTTTTTAATTGTATTTATATAGTTAAATTTACAATTGCTTATTTTATCATTAGGTTTGATTTTGTCAATGGAAATCGGAAGTATGGTTTATGCAGATGCTGCTGACGTATTGATGATTCACCCAACCATCATGGTGTTGCCAATATGTCCTCATTTTATCATTCAGTCCAATTTTAGGTCCAGTTGGTATTGTATTAAAAGTAAATATTTTTTTTTAATGGGTTCCATATCCAGTGTTGTCAATTGTCATAAAAATGTCAGTACAATTACATGCTATGTCTGTTAAGCTTTTATTATTCTTATTATTTAATGATCTAAACAGGTTTTATTTACTTGATATTTCTATTGATAATAGATTTTCCATTATTTTTATTCTTTTTGACAGTCCAAAAATTAGCCAAAAAGCTACAAATTTGAATTATAATCAATAGATTTAAAATACAAAGTTTTATTATATATATATATATTGACCATATTGTTTTTTCTAATAAATTTGTATAGTATATTTTATCAAAAATAAAATTATTAAGATTACTGAAGTACCAAATTAATTGAGCTACGTGCAATATGCTAATGCTTTTGTTTAGTATTTATTTCACTAAAAAGCGCCATTTTTAAATAAAAAAACATTTCCTGCATTGCTTTTTACATTAAAAATTGTCAACAAATTTTGTGTTTTTATTAATAAAATAATATAAACATTAATCATTATTCATTATATTTATGTGTAATCATTTTAATATTTAAAGAGAAATTTATTGAAACGTACAATTCTAAATTCTAAATGACGTGAACGACATATTTATTGCACAGCGTTTCTTTTTTAACCATTTTTGTTTTATTAATTATAATACACTATTAATATTGTTCAGAATTATTTATTGAATACATAGTGATTAATCATTGCTTTGAAATCCTAAATAATAATAAAACTCTTGAATGTTTTAGTGGTTAACTCACATCCATGATTGCCTACTCTTTTATTTTCTTGTATATTTTTTTATCTAAAAGAGCATACTTCTACAAAATAATAGTATATAAATCCAAACCCTAATTTTATTACACTGTTATAATAGATATTTGTGATTTTATAAATACACTTTAAACCAAGTTTTAAGCAGTAGTCGTTATATACAATCAATTGGGAGGAGTTTGAATTTACCTTGTTCCAAATGCGTTTCGATCATCATTTTCACATAATTATACTAGCAAAATAGTACCTACTTTTTTTTTGTTCAACTTTAAAATATGTATAATTTTTTTAATATTTACAAAAAAATGGTTATATACATATGAAATTTGTTAATAGTACATAAAAGAAAATTCTCCAAGAGGAGCGATCATATACACTTGTTGTTTCTGTTTTCATAGATAGCCTCTACTAGTTATAAGTAGGAACCCAATAGTGTTTTGTTGTTTAATAATGTATAGTTTATTTCATATTACTGATTAATATGTATTTCCATAATGACAACAATATAATTATTTGTTCATTGATTATAAAGTAAAGAGAATATGTTCCATGGCAAAACTTAATTTTTGTCAGATAACATATTTTTAAAATCAACACATTAATTGAAGGCAAAATGCACTGTAATTTTGTTGAACTATATAAATTAATTATACAAGTAGCTTATCTGGATATCAATGACTATGATTGAAGAAAAATTGATAAATGATATGTCTTAAATATTAATTTATTCACTCATGGAATCCTGTATGTGGTTCGTTCAGTTTTAGATTTTGTAGTTTTTAACATTAAAATTAAGTAGTAATACTTGTAAAAAATACTTTTCTTGTTTTTCATGATCAACACAGTAAGACCATTTATTTCTGTGTATGGATTATGGTATCACCAGATAAGCCTAATATGCCTGGCTTTTATTGGACTGTTGTAATTAGCAAAAAAATTTTTTACAGTGAAACGTGATAGAAAAGATTTGTGGTCAAGACCAGATATCTGGCCAGTTTGATTTGTTGACTACACTGGAATGTGAGCAATCGATCGAAGCATTTCGAGGAACTGTTCAATATGACTCATTTTACATATGAACTATACATTGGATTTAACGCCAAAAGACACTATTAGTAACTTATAGGTAATAATTTTTTTTTCTTTCATTTCCATAAGTTTTGTTGCCAATTAACATTAGTATTTATGAAAAATGCAATTTTAATTTTTTTTTTTACATATTTTCAGACTAGCAGAGTATATTTAATGAAGTCTAACAGCATTCAATATATGCCTTTTCCGTAAAACGATAAAGTTGTTCACTGGTGATTACCAAAAGATTTCAATATCGTGCAAAATACAAATTATTATTATTATTATTTATTATATATATATATTTTTGTATCATTTTGAAAATAAAAATATATATGAGGTATACACGTATGTTTCGTGTTGTTGCCACCAGAAATACGATTATCTATTTATTTTCGGGTTACAGTTGAATTACTGAAATTGTAGTTCTGACTGATTAATTAATTGTTTTATATTCCAATATATATTGGTGAAATAGTATTTTAAATTAGTAATAATAATCAATTTATGTGCAGGATTACTTACACATAATAATAGTGATTAAATAAAAATTTAACTCTCTGAATAAAGAAATAATTTATTTTTATTTTAAGTTTGTTTCCATGATATTCCATTTTATTTTCTTAAGTCTAGGCCTAAGTAAATAGCATTTTTGCTTCAGTACAATATATTTATCACATTTTCTGAAAATTTGTTTTATAATGTAAAATAATATACTTGTAGTATTATTTATTTTATAGTGTATAATTTATTTTGATCAGTGTACGATATGTACATATGTGTATAGGAATCGCCACAAGGCAACAAGTCAGTAAAACGTTCTACAGGATATTTTCTATATAATATTATATAATTTTATTAGCTCAGATCATTGTGGATCTATAAATCACAAAAACGGTAGTGATAATCTAGGAAAACAAAAAATCCCGTACCACCAGACTACCTATAGGTATTTTAGCTTTTTTATGAATACTTACACAAAATGTTATTTAAATTTGAATATTAAATATTATTATATGTATAAATTAACATTGTATATTATATAAGTAAATGTCTATTGATATTAATAATTTAGTTACATTTTGAAAAGGTTCCAATATTTGATTTAAATATTTCATTCTCTTTTAATGACTTATAATTTCAATATTAATGTTTACTTTACTATTGTTTGATACAAATATTTAACATAGTAACATTATACAAACCAATAACAAACTCAAAAAATTATTCTACACATTTATAAATAACTAAAGCAACATGTCATTGTAAAACCTATACATTCTTCCCTTCATTCGGAATTAAAATTATTTTATAATGATAATTATACTTTAAAACTTACAACTCTGAAACGACCCTTTAAGTGATTCA
Source organism: Schlechtendalia chinensis (assembly GCA_019022885.1). NCBI lineage: Eukaryota > Metazoa > Arthropoda > Insecta > Hemiptera > Aphididae > Schlechtendalia > Schlechtendalia chinensis. The sequence continues at coordinate 13,033,901 of CM032339.1, read as the reverse complement.
CTCAAAAAACAAACATCCGTCAGCATCTCATCACTGCTTTAAACAAATATAACTTCCACTAAAAATAATGAAAGTTTAGATATACGCATTAAATATGTTTAAAGTCTGTTATTTTTTCTAACAGCAATATATTCATATTTATAAATAATGCAATAATTAGGTCTTTCCGCAATAATATTGATCGCAAGTACTTAATCGTCTATATAAATATAATATTTCGAATTATGATAAATTTGAAGTTCCTTCACTGGAAGGACTCTTCACTCCTTTACGTGAATTTATGCCTTGTAAATAATTATGATCACACTCACTTATTGTTCAAATTTAATGTAACAGATTGTCAAATTATAAAATAAAAAAATTAAAAAATGAGTACGATTTCCCTACAAACAACCGACTGAACTGAATACGAGGCTGTTCGTAGTTGTTTTACCGTACACTCACGTTGTTTATTGTTTTTGCATTGTCCATTGTATTTTTATTTTTATTTCATTACATGTGATATATTTTTCTTGAATCAAATGTTTAATTCAGTTTAGACTTCCATTATCTTAAAAATGTTGATGATTATTCATACACCGCCACAAATGTTGAGTACCATATTATGTCATCACAACCTTCCCACGTATGTTTTACTTCGTCTTTACAAAACTACTCGATAATAAATTTATTGGGCTTCGTGCAACCAAAGGGGCTCTAGGATTTCATTTTTTTTTTTTTTTTTTGGGAAGGGGCATAACTATAACATAATTTACTTATTTTTCTGAAGTAATTTTTTGGGATCTACAAATGATTGTATACAGTGACGTATTTATGGAGGTCCAGGGGTACTGGACCCCCCAGAACCAAAAAAAAAAGGATTATTTAAATATATGCCGAGTGTTACAAACTATTAATGACGATAGTATTAGTATAAGCATTGATTATATAATACACAGATAACCCATGGTCAAGGAAAATTCGGCAACAAAAATTTACATAAAAATTCATACTGGTGCTGGATAAGATGATGTTCGTATGTGATCATTAATTAATCGATGTGCGGCAAATACAGGTCGTTCCCTTCTCACCCACCAATCATACTAATGTCGTTTTAGGCATCCGTACGTATCCAGTGGCGTGCCCAGGAATTTTCAATGGGGGGGGATGTTATAAGTAAATAGTAATAATACATTTCAATGAATTGTCATAGTAATACCAAAAACTCAAATGTTTATGTTTCAAGCTCTCCAAAATCGTTTCTAGCTTATAATTGTGTAAATTTGTAGATTGTTCTATAATTAAAATGAATTTAAAATTATAACACACTAATACCAAGTTGTTCAATTAACATAACACCATTAAATTGAAAAAATTTATTGCATTTATAAAAATAAACAAAAAAAATAAAATACATGGAAATTAGATTGCTTATTCCAAACGGAAATTCAACCTTATATTACCTTAATATTTTTGGATATTGAATCAACAACATAAAAAAAATTGATGTATCTATTGTTGTGTTAGTATCAGTAGTCATAATTGATGGGTCTATCTAAAAATGAAATAATTAAATTACATTGTATAATATTATATTACACAGTCGACATCTTAACTGATGACAACATGGAAAAGTTACCCTTAGCATTAATTTTAATTTTAAGATTTAATATTTTTTGTGAATTATTTAACTGTATCTAGTTTGTAAAGCTTGCATATCACACCATACGATAATATAATATTACACAGTACTTTATAAATTAATTTTCTTCATAATAATATAATATTATTAACATTCTTAATATTTTAATATCTACTTACCTTATGATAAACTTTAGGTATTTTAGAAAAAAATGAAGTTATGGATCCATCCGTCACGTTTAGCCATTATAATAATAAATATAAAAATAATGAAATAAATCTTAAAACAATTAAAAAAACATTTGTGTAGGTAATACTATCACTGAATTTGATTTAGTTTATTTTGTTTTAATTAGATTTATTGAATACAGTACTTAACTATAAAGCCGGGTTCACATAGACGCACGTGTACGCACGGAAAGAAAATTTCGGCGAACGATACGCCTGAACGATGTATAGAGGAATATCTTATATTTCAGTACGCGCGATTAGCTAACGTGCTTGTATAGCGCGTTTGTGTAAACCCGGCCTTATAATAATAAGTGTAAGTTTGTAATAGGAAAACCCGATATCGATGCACACATGCCACGTAGTTCTTAGCCATTCGCGAGGAAAAATAATTTTAATATAGAATATGAATAATAAAATATACATAACTACCCGCGCATAATAACAGTTGTCATATTGTAGTAATTTATCACTTGTTTTTAATGTTGTTCAAAGTAATAAATTCTGAATAATAATTATCGATTAAAATCTAAAATAATGGTATAACGACACATACAATACATAATATAAAAATAAAATTATAAGAAAACTAAATTATCATTCATTCTCCCTAGTCATTTTCGAATTATTTGGATAATATTTGTCATTTTATGTAATATAATTTTAATATATGTAATATAAATGGCCTTATTTAAATGTTTATTTTGAACAGCTCTTATAACTAATAAGTTATTTTCTGTAGATCAGCAAAATTGACAATGGGGGGGGGGATATAGCCCCTGTACCAGTGGTCAATTTTGGTGACAGAAGAAGACTGTAGCGCACCTGTAATTTATATAGTGACAGAAGAAAACTGTAGCGCACCCGTAGTCGATATTGTGTCGGAAGACGAGATGCACAGCGTACCCGTGGTCGATATGGTGACAGAAGAAAACTGTAGCGCACCTGTAGTCGATATGGTGTCGGAAGACGATAACTGCAACGTACCTGTAGTCGATATGGTGACAGTAGGAGGCAACCGAAACGTACCCGTAGTCGATATTGTGTCGGAAGACGAGATGCACAGCGTACCCATGGTCGATATGGTGACAGAAGAAGACTGTAGCGCACCTGTAATTTATATAGTGACAGAAGAAAACTGTAGCGCACCCGTAGTCGATATTATGTCGGAAGACGAGATGCACAGCGTACCCGTGGTCGATATGGTGACAGAAGAAGACTGTAGCGCACCTGTAATTTATATAGTGACAGAAGAAAACTGTAGCGCACCCGTAGTCGATATGGTGTCGGAAGACGATAACTGCAACGTACCTGTAGTCGATATGGTGACAGTAGGAGGCAACCGAAACGTACCCGTAGTCGATATTGTGTCGGAAGACGAGATGCACAGCGTACCCGTGGTCGATATGGTGACAGAAGAAAACTGTAGCGCACCCGTAGTCGATATTATGTCGGAAGACGAGATGCACAGCGTACCCGTGGTCGATATGGTGACAGAAGAAGACTGTAGCGCACCTGTAATTTATATGGTGACAGAAGAAAACTGTAGCGCACCCGTAGTCGATATGGTGTCGGAAGACGATAACTGCAACGTACCTGTAGTCGATATGGTGACAGTAGGAGGCAACCGAAACGTACCCGTAGTCGATATTGTGTCGGAAGACGAGATGCACAGCGTACCCGTGGTCGATATGGTGACAGAAGAAGACTGAAGCGCACCTGTAATCGATATGGTGACAGAAGAAAACTGTAGCGCACCTGTAGTCGATATGGTGACAGAAGAAGACGATAATCGCAGCGTACCAGTAGTCGATATTATGTTGAAAGACGAGAAGCACAGCGTACCCGTGGTCGATATGGTGATAGAAGAAGACAATCGCAGCGTACCCCTAGTCGATATGGTGACAGAAGAAGACCGCAGCGTAACCGTAGTCGATATGGCGACAGAAGAAGACGATAATCGCAGCGTACCAATAGTCGATATTGTGTCGGAAGACGAGAAGCACAGCGTACCCATAGTCGATATGTCCAACAGGTAAGAATAAAACTTGTCTGAAGAAATTGTTGTATCATGTTATGTTAATTATGTTTATAGAAAGCTCTAACAGTCCTATTTATTATGTTACGGGTTTTTAAAAGCAATTGCTCGATTAAAGATAACACGATAAATAATAAATTTTTAATGGACGATAAACGAAAAAAGCTTGATATTGTAAATGTGTGGTTTACCTAAAGGGGGGCGTTTTTTGCAATTTCGGATTACTTTTTTTTTGATTCGCTCGTGTATATATTTAGGCATTGATACGGACGAAATTTGTGGTTCCGTATGCAAAGCTGTGCGCAACGATGGCGAATGATGATATTTTTAATGCGATGTCCAGAGATTCTGACAAAACATTTCAGGACGTATTGGAACAAAAATTAAAGGAAATGTTCAATCATTTAAGCAAGAGAAGTAGGACCGTAAGTAACGATTACATTACTTATGATTGTGCACGTGCGGATCGTAATAACATAACGTATTTTGTTTTCTATAAATCACAGACATCGATCAACACAGAAAAATTATCTACCTTTCTCATGTAAATATTTTATAATTAAATATTGTACTTATAATTGTTTCGTGGTAATTATTATATAGGAAATGGCTCACAATATAAATTGATTATTTTTTTATCTTATCTGCACTTTTTTTAAAATAATTTTCGAATATATATTTTAAAATATATAAATTTTTCGATTAATAGCCTTGTACTAAAAAAACAAATTTTTTTACGGTTTTATTCACTGTCAACACATGTAACCATTAATTTACGTACAACTCGTTACGTTCATTTCGTGTATGAATTTATATGGTTTGAATTTATTATTTTACGAATGTGCATTTAATTCAATTAAAATGAGCAGCGGCGGATACATATTTGAGTAGCGCACAGACAAAAATATTTATACGCGAAGTATGGATTTTTATCGAAAAAGTGCTTCGATCGATTTTCGAATTCGACGTCCGTCACTAAACGAACACGATTGAAGTCGTTTGCGCACACACATAATTTTTCCAAAAGAAATCTAAACGTTTTCAAATTCCAAATTTGTGCGTCTATATATCTCGACCGAAATGCCACTAACGCGTGACATCTCGTTTGTATAGATTTATCAATGAACTAAAGAAAAAAGGAGCGCTGTCCGCCAACGTGATCGAGCAGTTCACTTCGGTGTCTGCGCCAAACGTCTCCTTAGCGTGATGTGGAACGATTTTGTAACGGAACTTTCCAATGTAAGTGTATCGACAAGGTCGAGCGACACTAACATTAACATATTCGAATGTCGTTTTGTTAACGTAGACGTTAGACTTGAAAGTGACGGTGAACGGACTGGCGGTCGTCGGAGCGACATTCGTCAGCGTGAACGCGCATCGATCGGAGAGGATAGAGGAACGTATAAACATACATTTGGAGGAAACACGACGTGTACGGTTTTATTTTATTTATAATTATTATACGGCGTGTTCGTAATATTGCACGTATGCCTACGCGCAAATTGTGTGACGTTGAAATGTTCGTTACTGTTATTTGCGTATACTCTCGTCGATTTACGAAGTTTTTGAACTTTGCGATTCGTTGTTACTTTTTCAACAAATCGGAAACGCAATGTACAGGCAAACGAGCGTCTTAGAACGAACTCAATCCCACGTATTGTAACTGATCGACGGAAATGGTAGTTCGAATGTTTTATTTTCTGGTACGTGTTTTTCTTTTGCTTGAAACAAAGAAGTTTTTATTGCCAAATTCGTTAAAACGCATTACGTCAAACAAATTGACATAGAAATTTAAAAAAAAAAACCCTGTTTGCAACATGTAGGAAATGCATCGATAGAAAATCAAATTTTATCTTCTTTACAGTTTCAGTCATAAATAATGTAACAATGTATTATGTATGATTATAGAGGACGAATTTTGTAGAGTGGACGAACGGGGTTCGTCGAGAACAACATTTGTGGAAACGTTCGATAACGTTGAAAAACATACTGCCAAGAATGAAACATTGTGTTGGGCGTGCGTTTGGCGGTGTACATTAAAAACTAAACGTAATAATGCGAAATTACCAAATGAAACGCGATGACGAAATTGTGGTACGAAACAAAACGGGAATGCACGCACGAACAAAATAATCCCGGATGAACAACATTTTTTTTTTCTGTAATAGTAACATGTATATATCGAAAATAATATTGTTATAACAAAAAATAATAATAACAAATAATTATTAACTAATTAGTTAATATAAAATGGTATTCAATAAATTGTTTGTCTATATATTATTTAGATATCTACTAAACTTTATTCTCGACTTTGTTTAGTAATACTTTACATACTTATTTGCTGTTTTGAAACTTAATCGTCCTTTCCACACCATAAAAAAAACTCTTATTTCGCATTAATCTATTCGAAATATTTTAACCTGCGACTTGTGTAAACTTCCATGTTATGATTATATGTAACGATTTAATATTGATTAACGTCTATTTAACTTTGCTAGTATGAGCAATTTGCGATGAAACAGCCGACGTTAAGACATGTTTGTCAAGTTTCGAGATTAATTATTATTCTCTTGAACTCGGTCGGAGAAATTAATTTTATTATTTAATAATAATAATTTGGCTCGTAAAAGCCAATCACTCATGTTTTCATTATAATATCTGTAGGTACCACCACATTTATCTCATGCCGAATTTTCGTAAACGTACGATTATAATGAGTGCGACTAGAATCCGTAACTCGATTCATTTTCAAATGTACACATATACCGATTACGGTACTCGTCGTACAAGACATAATTAGCGGAGTGTTGTTATCATGATAATCTTATCAATGTATTAGCCTTAACCATTGATTATAGAATACGTAACATATTGAATAAGTATGTAACAGAACAATCCTCCAAAGTAACATTATTTAAATCATCATTATTAATAGAATCCTGATCCGTCAATGTAGAAGATGAGAGGGATAAATTAGAAATATATTCAGAGTAAGAATCAGAAGATACTTTTGTACTTTTATTTTGTAGTCTTACTGGGTCAATTAATATCGGATTCTCATCTTCTTGGGTTGCTTTACAGTTTGCTGCTTTAGATGTATATAATGAAAAAATTAATAATATATTTATACATTATTTTTAAAAATATATATAAAATAAATAAATACTAATAATTGTATATTTAAATATACAAAAAGCTATAGACATTAAATAAAATATAAAATAGTTGTAAGTTATTTTATTATTACTGGTTTCGACAAAAAGTCACCATCAGGTAATTTTTGAAGAAAATACAACAACAGAAGAATAATATAAAAAGTGAAATTGTTTAAAAAAAATACATAGAGAAATAATATAGAGAATATTATGAATATTAAAATAAAATGATATTTATATTATTGGAGATATGAATGATATTATTCATTATTTTTATTTATTTAGCCGACTAAGTAAAATGTAGCCAGTTTAAGCTTTATATCTGTAATTTTACAAAACCTCAAACTTCCATCCCTGTACATAACAATTATTATTGGATACATTAATGGATATAAATGCAGTTTAGTACCCATGTAAATTTTTAAAAACATATTGAAAAAAAAAATGAAAAATTTGCATAGACACTAAATTGTATTTGTTCCAATTTTTGATAAGTTGAAAGAAAAAATTGATTATTGAGTACTTTTGTAAAACTTGCCTGTACGTAGAAGCACACGTGGAAAGATGAAACTATAAACGTACGATACGGTAAAATCATTTCCATTTGTTTCGCTTTTATAAATGTACTCGCCGCGCCACCGTTCTTTGAAATTACCAAAAACCACAGAATTAAATTATAAACAACAAATGTGAAACAACAAAATCAATTGCGTAATTGCATTCTATTAAAATGCAAATTAATTAATTGGAGAATAACTTTTGTTATTTGTAAAATTGGAGAATATACTTTGTTTATATTCTGTATAATATGACACGGAGTATGATTCTGTGTGATGTGCACTTTAATTATAATTGAATATTTTGTTTAAAAAAGTTACAAAATACAAGGCTACATCGACTAAAAGTAAAGCCGTGCCGAGTAAATAATTTAATGTTATTAAATAGTATTTATACAATTATACTTAAAAATAGAAACACAACTAAACGTTAAACAACATTCAAAATCATTAGTTCTGCATAAATAAATAAATAAATATAAATATATATATATATATAAATTTATATATACAGAATGTGCCTGAAATGAGTTTCAATCGTTAGTTGGTTATACTCTATAGCAGGGGTGGCGAACCTTTTTTGGGTCAAATGCCAAAATTTAAAACCAAAAAATAGAAGTTTTAAAATATAACTTTTTTTTTTAAGATAAATAATATTTTGCGTGCCACTGAAATTTGGTCAACGTGCCACTTCTGGCACACGTGCCATAAGTTCGCCACCCCTCCTCTATAGAGTGAAAAAAATGTAACGATTTTTTTTCCGTTTTTTTTAAATCCCAATATTTTGAACATAGTCTATTTATTCGTCAAATAATAGTCAAATCTAAAAATAATCCAAAACTACGTAATTCATAACAAAGTTACAATTTTGCAACAAATCGTGTAGTATGAACTATTTGTGAGTTGCAAATTAGTTTCCATAATAAATATTAAAAAACCGATTTTTGTCGTAATCACTCGAATGAAACGTGTAGAAAATTGGAAAAAATATTTTTAGATTAGCTTAAAAAAGAAATCAAAATAAAACATCGTAAAAGTATAGTATTCTATATAATAAATTAAAATTCAATTTTTAAAAATATCACTGAAATTAACTAAGAAAACGAGTACTGTCTATAGGGGTCGTGCGTATCAAATATAATGCACATATACGATCTGTTAAGTCAACCAAAAACCTATAGATTTTGGGTTTTGGATAACATTTTTGGAGTTATTTTCTGCTCATTAAATATAATTATTCGATTCCCTTCTTATTATATCAGTGGTGGCCAAATGATTTAGTCATGGAGAGGAGTGGATAAGGCTGATTTTTCAATATGAACTTTGATCATTAAAAACATAAGTCATAATTTAAAGATATAAGATCATTTTATTAAATAATTATATTATTATTAAATTATTAAACCTATTTTTTTTCTAATTCATCCAATATTTCAACTGTGCAAACACAAAAGTGGGGAGGGGATTCCCCCTCCAATAATTTAGGAAGATATATAAAAAATGTACGTAATTTTGAATTACTTAACATGAAAGTATTACGACCAATGAACATTTATTAACCTACGTCTCCTCAGCACCTTCATTTAATTTTTTGCAGCTTTAAGTTAGCAGTTAATTATTTCTATCATTACAAAAAAAATGATATCAAACTTTGTGAATAGTTTTATCAGATTATTGTAAACAAAAATTATCTACATTAATATAATTATTATTATTATTAATAAATAGGTAATAAACGACATACTGTTAAAACGAATTCATAATAACAAAAAGGTCATGGGGGAAATATCCCTCTCATCCCCTCTGTTTGATCGCTACTGTATATATATATTCTATAAATGTTTAATCACTTTAATCAGTGATAATGCTATACCATCTAAAAAATTTAAGTGTTATACATATTGCGAATGTTGAATCTTTCTAATTTTCAAAAATTGTTTATTAAGAATAAAATATAACAAATGCTCCTCCCAAATTTACGCCTATTTATATATAAAAGGTGCAGGAATCCATCATGCTGTATACAACTACGTATAACTGCGAGTATGTATGACAATCACGCTCGATACGAATGCCGACGGGACTTGCCTACTGCGTCCGCCGAGAGTCGTTGAACTCGGCGACTCGGTTCTTGACCAAGACGGAAAAGTTGTGCAGTTGCCAGCTTGAACGTTACGGCCGTTCCGTTCGGCACATACGTACGACCACTTTGACCGCGTCGGGTAGCGATTTGTTGACTTTGTCGTTGGCAGGGCGGTGCACCGCAACATGCACGTGTAGAAAGCACCCGCCGCGCACTTCCTCGCCGGGACGTTCTGCCGCTACCTCGTCGACGGCCGTCTCGCCCACTTCAGACCCCTCGCACGGCGGTAACGCGACCGACGACTACGCAAACAAAGTTTATTCCTCTCCGCGTATACGACCCCGTTGTCTTCGTCGACGTACATTAAATGCCGGTCGCGTGTAAATTCCACCGATTTCGACACAGGCTACTAGTTTCAATAATACTAATAATTATAATAATTTTAAAAACGAAAAAGAATAATTGTGAATAATCAACGTACATTTCTCTGGCACCCGCAGATTCAAATTTCATAGTTCTTTCTGCAAAAATATTTAGTATGGAATTTATGTGAATGTTTAAAATTTAACACGACATTTGTACGCCACTTCATTTCATCTTGCGAATTAACGGTTTTTAGGATTTTCCATATTGCTAGGATGTATTAGTACTAATAATTACGTATTGAATATTCATTTTGTTATGAAGTATTTTTTTTTATTTACATATCTTGGTTTTTAAATATCTACTTTGAAACTTGAGGACTACTGGTGTGTACGTAGGTTATGTGGTAGATCGTGTCAAGTGGAGGTTTAGGATACATTTGGCAGACAGGGAGAAGAAGAAGAAAAAAAAGAAATATCTACTTCAAAACTTAATAGTATTTATATGTAAAGGTTTTATAGTACATTCAATTCACAGCTCTACTCATAAGTTATATTCAAGCATAAATTGTAAATTACACATTGATTTAACAATAATTTAATAATTTATATATTGAAATCTCGGTAGTATATTGTTATCTGTAGTTATATTTAATAATTATGTTTAGATTGTAATAGTGGCTATAAATTACAAATATTAATAAAACCTTATTTCACAAATAAAATTTTATCAATTGCTCATACATAATTAGCATAGTGTTGGTTAATTAAATTACACAGCGATCCGTCATTAGAAGTAATTATTCTCATATTAAATGTATTTATATTGTATATTATTAATTTCTACTTATACGAGTATTGTCTTTTTGCTATAATAGTGTCCAGATGGAGGACTTATATATTTCAATTACACTAACTATAATTAAACAATCACACGTTAAAAATTACGTAATGTATAATATAATATAATAATATTATTTATAATGATTATGCAATAATGGCGGCGCGAGAAGAAAAAAAAAGATTGTATATAACAATACTATGTTAAAAATAAATCAATTAAACCATATTTTTACTTTAAAAATATTTTTTCGCTCTTCACATACATTAAACATATACATTTACATTATATTATAATAATTGAATAATTGAATAATTGAATAATTCGATTATGAATGATCAAACACTATGCAGTTACGTTTGCAGGAAAGTTATTTTTCGTCTCAATTTTAATACCGCCGATCGGTACACGTTTGACATTGTTACTCTGACACAAACAGTCTATACAAATAAACGAACCCTAACTCATTTACATTTTTTCTTTGATGATATTAGGTTGAGCGTTCAAAAATTGTTTAATAGTATTTTTTTAATAAAACATGGTAAACAAATTTTTATCGAATACTCTTGTTAAATTGCGTATACGGGTATTTCGACGGAATATACGCTTTAACGTTCATTAGCAAAACACTCAACGGTTTTTCCAATTATATTTGTTATCCGTACAATAAATTATGTTTTTGCATTGACGCAATAATTGTGAGCAAATCTTATAATATATATATCCTACTTAAAGGAAAAGAAAAATTATAATTTTACTTTTAAATGTATGAATAATTTAATTGTTTATTCAAATATTATTAAATTTATTTCAAAAATTCATTATAAATCAAAATTATTAGTACGGACATTGAAATTTATACTATGTAAAATAAATTCTCAACAAGTAACTATATTAACCAAAGAAAAAAATTGTATTTTAAATTTCATTTACTCAGCATTTACCTATGATATCACAACAATATAGAGCTTAGAGACAGTGGCGGGCTGGCCCGGGATGCTAAAGAGCGATCGCACCCCGGATCACGGCCAAAGAATATTATACGAAAAAAAAATTGGAAATACAAAATATATTTTATATCCAGTAACGTTGATCGTAACGATATATGACCGTTTCTTGTGTGTTGTAGGGCAATATTATCTTATCTATCCATCGAACATTATAATAATAGCATAATATGAATTTATTAAAACTTGCTTGTATTAAACTACTATTATTGATGTATTTCCAAAAAATACATCAATAATAATAGTATATTAAATAGCATAAAAAGCACTAGTGAAATACCTATGAGTAACAATATACTTATAACCCATTATTAATTGGCTGTAAATATAGTTTTAAGTTAAGCTGATCTTTTAAAAGACTAAATGATTTATTATTCTAAGTAAAAATATTGTACTTATTAAAATGTTAATCTCAGCTGATGTTTATCGTATATTTTATCCTTAATAAACTATTTATAAAAATTAGAAAGATTCAACATTCGCAATATGTATAATATTTAAATTAACTTGTAAAACTTTACTCCTAACCTAGTTTAATGATGTACGTGAATTATCCATCAAAATCAAGTTTTATATATATTTTTTTAATTTTATAAGTGGGTACGTGGAGAAATTCGTTTCTCCGGGTAAGCGGGTGACGTACAAATTCTAAATTTGGTCGTACAAATTCATACTAATTGCGTACTAAATATCTGTAAAAAAAAATTGGAAAAAATTAAATGAGGGGTACTATGGAGACGTACGTTAATAAATGTTCATTAGTCGTAGTACTTTCATGTAAAGTAATTCAAAATTACGTACATATTTTATATATCTTCCTAAATTTTGGGAGGGGAAATCCCCTCGCCCTTCTGTGTTCGCACAGTTGAAATATTGGATGAATTAGAAAAAAAAATATGTTTAATAATTTAATAATAATATAATTATTTAATAAAATGATCATATATCTTTAAATTATGACTTATGTTTTTAATGATCAAAGTTCATATTGATCATAGCAGTCAAATGATTTAGTCATGAGGGGGTGGGGGTTTGAATAATGCTGATTTAAAGGAAACCCATCAGGTTATTAAAATCTATATCAGTACTAAGAGATTAACCACCTTTACAAAAACCAATATTTGACTACTTGAGACCACTACCGACAAGTGATAAATTATTTAATTAAAATATTCTTATACAAACAAGACTTGAGACTTGAGACTATCAATGTTTATATATTGAACATAATAAGACAAGTTTGTACTTCTGATGACATGGTAGACTTTAAATATCCTCGAGACTTAAACTATATAACCTAAACTTTACTCTGCCATTGACGAAGTATAACAAATTATTTATCGAGTGGTTCTTGTGAAACCGGCTTGTATCTAATAGCACATAAAGGAAGGTGGAACTATAAACACACAATGTAGTAAAAACTTTTCAATTTGTTTATCTTTTATAAATTTACTCACTGCGCTACTCCCTTTGAAGTCACCACGAAATTAAATTATAACGTGAAACAACAAAATCAATAGCATATTTTCATTATATAAAATGCATTAACCAAGGCCAAACGAGTTTCAATCAAACCGACACGCTTAAGAGCGACCAAACTTTCGATCGCGAACAATTTCATAGTTGATCCCCGCTGTGTTAAATTTATTCATAAATGTAGTAGACGAGTCACAATTGCCAATAATAGTATGATATTAATGGACAATAACATTGATGTGTTAATTTGCTGTCCGTTTATCAAGTAATACAGTTTAACAGTATTAATTCTAGTAAATTAATTATATTAAGAAATTAATTTGAATAATCTTCCAAATTTAGAAGTTTTTTGAAAAGCAAAAAATGTAAAAGATTGTAGAATTGTATTGCAATGAAGTTGAAAAAGTATACAATGCATTTGAGAGACGATTTAAAAATATTTAAAAATTAGAGCCGACTATTACATTTATAAATACAAATAGCAAATAAGTAATTTTTTTGACATGTATTCAATAAATATCGAATTTGAGATTTTGAAAATAAAATTATATATATTCTTTAAAGCTCTAGGTTTAAAACTTTTGGAATCTATTGAGTGAAGAAAAATACACATGTGTAAGAAATGTAGCTTTGCAAATAAATATGTACGAGTATTTTGGATCAAAAGCAATATAGAACATAGCATAATAGAAATTTGGTGCTGTGAGATTCACATGTGCAAGAAATGCAAAAAAGGTCATAATCGGCGGAGTTCACAATTCCGGCCAATCGTATTTAAATTACGACGGCGATGATGACGTTCGTTTGGGTCCGTATACTTGAGACGGGGTCAAGTGGAAGTGATCGCTGGGAACGTCTACGAATGTTCATCGGCGGAAAATTCGGAAACGACCATTTTTCGACCACCATAACGACCACCATTTCGTTTGCATCGTCGAGCGGTGTCCGTCGCGTTCGGCGCGGCAGATCGCATTCAATAGCAGTCGGCTTACACACGCGATTCGGACGTGTCCGTCGGGCGACTTAAACGGCCTCGCGATGAAATCGTTTAGTTTGTTTAGGTATTCTTTTCTATGCTGACTGCTGTAGAGCCTTGTGAATCAAGCCTGTGCCTTAAACAGTGGTTTCGCGAGAGTCCAACATCTAACAAACAGTCCACAAACAACGTATTTGATTATTTTTTAGTATAATCCAGTGAGAGTCAAAAAATTGTATCCTCTTTCTTTGCTCGCAACAAATATAATACCATCAATTTATTCATTCTATCCAAATCAGCCTGTTTCCATCATGCTTGTGTATCATACATTTTAATACTTTACCGTCTCAGAAAAATTTATACGTCGTACCCTAGGTTGAAACCGGCGATGGGTGTGTGTAGGAAAGGGTTAGAACAAAAGAAAAAGAAATAGAAACAGAAAATAGACTTTTATTGAATACAATTACGCGAGCATCAATTTTACGTTCGACTACGGCGGCTACTCTCGCGCGACAAAATCCGTACGCGCGGCGCACGCAGTCTCTACATAGTCGTCGTTATCGTATTAATTCCCGCGATCAAAGTTCGACGACGATACACAAAAACGCACTAAACAATACTACGATAATAATATACGCAAATAAAATATTACCACATATAATTCCGTTTTTTTTTCTCTACAAGTTAAATTTCATTTAACATCATTTATAACTGTACTGTATGTACAAAAGCGTAAATAAATAAAAGTAATTTAGGTTAGTCGCCTCATACAATTTTTAGTCACGCAACAGTTTAATTGCATGAGTTGTTGTTACAGGTGTATATGAAAATGCGCTCACATGCAATTGAATAGTTGATCAACAAAACGATTTGTGTTTTGTCTCAAACTGTTCGATTGCGCAATCACGTTTTATAGTTTGTAACGTACATGTTCGAACTTGTCTCATCTCACTTTTGACTAAACAGTTGCGTTTAAACTTTGCAGCTAACTCGACAAAGTCCATGATGAAACTGATCAGTTTGTCGCATGTTAACGTGTTTAGTGCGACAACGTAAATGGTAAATACAATTTTTGTTTTTTATTAACTAACTTATAAGGTTCAAAAATAATTTATTTTGATTAAACAAATACAGTTCCGAATATAATATTACTTAACATGATTCCAAACTTGGTTCTGGTGATTTGTTTTCTTCAATATAAATAATATTAATTTAATATATGAGGAAACTTAGAAGAATAGCTTCCCTCGACGTCCTCCGCTTCCACCGCCAGCACACGAGTTATCACCGTATCCGATAGTGTTTTACCACGTAAACGTAAACGTAAAATAATGCACTCAATACACATGTTTTTTCAAAAAATTGTATGCAAATATGAACGCTGAGCATAAAACAATATTATTTTCATATTGAAACATAATGGCTTTCGAAAGGAAATATGTTGGCTCGTTTATTTGATCTTATAGAAGAGTTCAAAATTGTTTTAATTGATAAAGATATGAAATATTTGCTTGAACAACTTTGTGAACCAAAAATTGATTTGCAAGTTGCCTATCTTGCGGATATATTTGTCCATTTAAATTATCTAAATTCGCAACTGCAGGGATCTGGTAATGTAAAACTGGGCGGTTTGGCAAATGTTTTCGTATTTGAAAACAAAATTCGTAAATTTTTCTGTAAAATAAATCTTCGGATTGATCAAATTCAGGCGAGCAAACATTCTGCGTTTCCTACTCTGCGAATTCTACAACATGAATGGTGTAAATCATAAGTTCAAGTGTTTTGAATTACAACACTTACGATTCCTTAAGAAGTAATGGTAATGGTATATTAGACACTGATGATGTTAAGAAATTAATTCGTAATCCTTTCACTGTCGAAATCAAGAATATTCCGGATGAAATGCAAAAACAATTAATCGAACTTAAGAACGAAAGCAACATTACGGGTTCGATTTCTAATGTGAACTTAAAAGAGTTTTGGTGTAACAAGGCTATCTATTGGGATAGTATGGATAATATAGGATATCTAAACATTCGCCGAGGTTTTTCTTCGCTATAAACTATAAAAAACAAACAAATCACGTAGAACTTTATGATCTATCAAATCCAAAGTACACGGTCAGTGCCTTTAAAGACTGCATTCGGAACATTTTTCCAAAATAAATCAATTTCAAGTGAGTAGACAATGAGATTATTAGCCATATTATATTTTGTGATTTTGTCAGTACTGATTTAGCTGAGGAGTTAAACAAATGCCTGTACAGTTGTCGAGTTGCAAATGTAAATGTAAATCGAATTGCACCGACACTGAACGGATGATATTGATGCGGACCGGACGAGCAATGGCCATGTGTAAATAGACATTTAAGTCCATGTTCGTTGAATCGCAATGAGTAGCTGATAAAATTATAGTTTAGCAATAAAAAAAATTCATAATCAACATGTATTCGACAATAACAGTTTAAAAATAGATTTCGTCAGTAAATTTCAACTGATTATTTTATCAAGACAATATTGTTTTTCAACTAAACGTGTTTAATAAGAGACAAAATGTTTACATAAATTAATAAAATCAAAACCGGTGTAACAGGATAATCTTACCTCCCGTATAATCTTACCGGGGGGGTAAGATTTTCCTAGGATAATTGTACCCCCGGTATGATTTTCCTAGTATAATTGTACCCCCGGTATGATTTTCCTAGGAAAATCTTACCCCCGGTAACATTTTCCTAGGATTATCTTACTCCCACAGAGGGGTAAGATTTTCCTAAGATAACTAACTTACTTAAGATTACTATTCCTTTGCTAAATTTTACTAGGTTAATTTTAAAACCAGTTTATCAAGTTTTTTATTGATTTGTATAGTTGTATATTTATTATACACGTTCCTTTCTGCTCTTAAATCTTACTCGCCTAATATTTTAAGTTGCATTCTTATAACTTACGTTCAGTGATGTTTTCATCAATATTTTTGATGGTATACTAACTCGTTGAAAAACAGAGTCTTTAAACTGCTTTCATCGTTTTTTTTTTTTTTTATTATAGGAAAAAAGCACGGCAAAGTTGTTACAATATCAGTTATCATTAATAAATAATAATATTATTAAATAATGCAAATAAAAAACCAAACCGTTTCTACTATATATAATATTCATTAAATTCACAAAGTACACAAATAAAAATGTATTCGAAGTTTTTTGATATTCTGGAATTTTTTTCCAAAACAAAGGATTTTATAAAGTGAGATTAAAAAAGATGGAGAAATTAAAAATTTTAATCTAACTACGAAATTATTTTTACGGTGGTGTAAATATAAAATATATTTTCCAAATTTTTATTTTTATTTTTTTTTTAGTGAATCAAAAAGCAAGAGTTTAATCCTATAATTTATACAATTATTTTGAAGATTTTAATAGCATATATAAAATTTTTATAATAGTATAATTTTTTTGCTCAAGGATGTACAAATTATATCGATGATTTCTAAACATAATTTTGAGTATATATATTATATACATAGTATTCTCTATGGAAACACTACTGCTTACCTTTTACAGTTCACACATAATTGCATAACATCTATTTTTTTAACAATTGTTACCTATCACGATAATTTATACAGTAATTCAGAAAAATAAACAAAAAATAATTATAAACAGAACTTCTATTATATGTTTATTAATAATATTAAAAACCAAATTAAATGCCTCATGTCTTTGGGCGCAAATAAAAAAAAAATAATAATAATAATAAAATAAAAACTAATAAAATAATATTTTATTTTATAACCTCCCCCTCCCCAACGGTAATAATGTACGGAAGGTATAAATTTCCAGTGACACCTGGTGTGAAAATATTCTTAGACTTTATTTTTACTACAAGGTGTATGATAATCCTAAAAAAACATTACCGTTTAGGTAATATATTATGTATAATACACTAGGATAATCTTACCTCCCGTAAATGTATTAAACAAGGGGGGTAAGATTATCCTAGGACTATTTTACCGGGGGAGGTAAAATTATCCTAGGATAATCTTACCCCCCGGTAAAATAATCCTAAGATACATCCGATAAATTTATTAAACAGTGGGGTGATGTTATATTAATATAATGTTAAACATAATTTATAATAAACAATTTTGGATTTATAGTGAAACACAAATTTTCCCTGTGAACAAATTTTTTATTAAAATTCATAGCATATTTTCAATTTGAAAATTTCATAAGAGTTTTAGAAAAAAAAAGAAATTATTCAAATGTCACTAACTTGTTCTACCTAGCATAATTATATTATATATATAATTTGTATTTAAAACACATAACTAAATAAATTTTAATTCGCAGATATTTTAAGTAATAATAGGAAATTAATATCATTATAATATAAATATTGTTTGCTTTTTAAGTTAAATTAATTACTTAATGTTTTAATTTGTATGTAATATAACAAAACGCTTCAAGAAAAATGAAAATATATAAAAATAAAATGTAACTTATATAGTTAAACATTAATTTGAACAAAAGTAATGCGTTAAGTAACTTAATTTTAACTTTAAACTCATTAATGCCCAGCTTTGACAATAATCACACCTAAATAGTTTATATTTTAAAAAGTTTTTAAATTAACTATTGATAAATTAGGTACATTTTTAATAAATTAACTGTAGTAAATTTGAGAATTCACTCCAATATATATATTTTTAAATTCATTAAAAAATCAATTGTATATGTACACAGATACACACAAAACAACTTAAAATATTATATAATAGGTAAATTTAAATGATACAAGCAAATAGATTTAAATTTTGTCAAAATATAATTATTTTGTTTTATTATAACATCTCAACCAAAAAATAATCATGAAAAGTCTTATTGGAGTTAAATTATTTTATGAAAAGTTTGTCCGACTAAGGGGAAAAAATAATCATAAGAAAATATTATTGGAGGTAAAATTTACCTAGGAAAATCTTACCAGGGGTATAATTATACTAGGAAAATCTTACCCCCCTAGGGGGGTAAGATAATCCTAGGAAAATCATACCGGGGGTACAATTATACTAGGAAAATCTTACCCCCCTAGGGGGGTAAGATAATCCTAGGAAAATCATACCGGGGGTACAATTATCCTAGGAAAATCTTACCCCCCCCCGGTAAGATTATCCGGGGGTATGATTTTACTGGAACACCGGGATGTATGGCAACCCCGGATATAGGTACTTTCGATATTACTGTTTCCACACACACGATTTTATACGAATTTGAAAACACATTATATATAATATAGTATATTAATACAAATCCATAATCGATGGAATTCGAGTTTGATAATGATTAAAAAAAATTAAAATTGCTTGAAATTTAGAGCTAGAGGGCTTGTCATTTCTTCCTAATTGTTTAAATGCATCAGAATGGGAAATAATATTAGATTGCATTCATATCTTAAAACCGTTTGAGATCGTGACTGCTAAATTATCGGGAGAAAATTGCATAACAATTTCTATTATTATACTGTTAATTAGAGGCTTACAACATATGCTAAAAAACATACAAATAGAAACTATTATATATATATTCACCATAGGTGAAGCATTTGAAAATACATTAATAGATGTAGTCAATTGGCAAATTTAGAAAAGAATAAGATAGTTTCAAAAACAACATTTTTGGATCCAAGATTTAAGAAAACTGCTTTTCGATTACTCGAAAACTCTAATAATGTGCAAAAATGGATATCGGACGAATTAAAACCGATGATATGTGCAAATAACGATATCGATAATACTGAAATAAGTAAAATTAAGTCTACTACAACAGTATCAACTTCTAATAATAATAATACAAGTAATTCATTATGGGATCATTTTGATAATAAAGTTTCACAAGTTCAATCTACGTCGAGTCCATCAATAACTTCAACTTTAATAATTCGCCAATATTTAGAAATGCCACTGTTGGATAGGAAAAAAAATCCATTACATTTCTGGAAGCTACATAAAAATACATTTCCAGAGCTATATAAAATGCAACTGAAGTATTTATATATTCCAGCTACAACAGTTCCTTCGGAACGTGTTTTTTCAAAAACTGGACAAATAACTAACGACCGTAGAAACAGATTAGCACCTAACAATGTAGATAAAATAATTTTTTTAAATAGTAATTTAAATTTGTTTTAAGAATTAAAATTGTTAAATTTATTTATAATTATTATTCTATTATGTATAATGACTTTCAAGTTAGAGTTAGAATATAAAAATAAAAAATGAGATTATGATTTATAGACAATTTAATTTCGATTCATTATTCCGAGTAATTGAAAATTATCAATTGAAAATTTCGAGTGATTATTTCGAGTGATAACTCGATCGTGAGAATATATCGATTACTAATAACTCGATTATGGAAATAATTCGATTATGCTCATTACTAGTTCGTTTGTCGCGGCGGTGGGTCGTCCGCGCGCACTGCGCATGCGTTTAGCGCACTCTAGCGACCAAAAACTCCCGTCGCCCGAACATCTTATCGCCGGTCACGTCGTCCGCTCCTTTTGTCTTATGGGAATTAGGTATTCTTTTCTATGGGAATTAGTAATCGTCGTTAGATTCGAATACCGCGTGTTGCCGTATCTCGCGGACAATACCATTCCTGGTCGCGGGCGCAATACTAAACGTACGGCGCGAACGATGTGCTAGGACGATGGACGACGCAGACTTGTAAGCGCGAGCTCGTGTATTATTGTCCGTCCATACGACTGACGACCGGCTCCGTTGCTTTTTGCTGTGTTTCAGGACAACGCGATCGTTGGACGCCTCCAGTCTCGTCCGACAGTTTGATCCGTGCGGCCGTATCACGTAGATCTCCGCCATAATCATATAAGTCATATAACCGCTATGTAATCGTACAGGACAGTCCAAGATCTGATCTATCGACATTCGATGTGGTACAGGAATACGCCGTCATACAGCTCGTCGATACAAGTATGTGTGTTGTCCTTTTCGTAAAGGATTTTAGATTATGGAAATGAAAAGTATATTACAATTTTGAGATAATACCAATATAAATCCCTATTGTTTGCAGTGGGAAATAGGAATGTTATTATTATTTTTTTAAACTATTTGCCACAAAATATCTACTTTATTACTGTTATTGTGTCTAATCGTATTTGTTTATTTATGTATACAACTGTTTAATTTATATTTAGGTTTGATTTTGTCAACAAAAACCAGAATTGTGGTGTATGCAGTTGCGGCTGGTGTGTTGATGATTCACCCAAGTGTTTCAGCCAGTGGTGTGACGAAGGAGTAATTTTGGAGCGGCTGCTCCTAATTCAAATTTGGTGGGTAGGTGATGGTCAGTAGATGACATGTAGTAAATGATTATAAATAAATTATTATTACTTGACTTATTAGTGAATAATACTGGTTAGAATTTAAAAGATAGCACTTGTAAGAAAACAAATGCCAGAAAGTATTTAAAAAACGACACATATTTTTGTTTGCTTATTTGTTGTTTTTATAGAGGGGTTGAGTGTTAGGAAAAATTGTCCGCTCTTTGTCTTTAAAAGATTCATGAGACCATTGATTCCAGCCATCATGGTGACGCCAATATGTTCTCATTTTTTATCTTATATTCGTTATCAACTTCAATAACTTTGTTATCACAAGTAATAGTGAATTAAAAAAGTAAATAGCTTTATTTTTAATTGATTCCACTACCCAGTGATGTAAATTGTCATGAAAATGTGTGCAGTTATATGCTTCTGTCTATTTAAAATGAGATTTAATTATTTTTATTATTTATCTGAACATATTTTATTTAATTGACATTTCTATTGATAATAGATTTTCTATTATGTTTATTCAGTATTTTAAGAAACAAATAATAATTTCATTTATGATTAGAAAAAGTTAATTTTTTTTTAACACAGTAATTTTTGAAGTAATTTTTTGTAAACATTTACCAATATATTGGAATTACAATTTAACACACTTGGTTATTACTATTACTGTAGCTTAAATTTATATGCATTTGCATGTTATTTTTTACAGTTCAAGAAATAACTAACTTATATGAATATCAATGATTATAATACATTGAATTCAAAAGATGCTTTTTATTAGTTATATATGAGTAATATGTTTTTTCTTTCATTTTCATATTCAAGTTTTTTTTGCCAGTTAACATTAATATTAATGAAAAATGCAATTTGATTTTTTTTACATATTTTCAGACTAGCAGAGTATATTTATTGAAGTCTGTCAGCTCTTAGAAGATATCTAATCCTTAAAATAATAAAGATGGCCTATACTACTATTGGTGCTTACCAAAAGATTTCAAAATCGTGCAATATATAAATTATTACTATTATATATACATATATATATATCTTTTTTTGTAAATCATTTGTATCATATTTTTTGTGTTGTTGCCACAGTAAATAATATTATCTATTTATCCTACGGTTTCAGTTGAAGTATTGAAATTGTAGTTTTGACTAATTAATTAATACTTCTATATTTTAATGTGAAGTAATATTTTTAATTAGTAATAATAATCAGTTTATATGTGAAGAATGTACACATATTGGTCATTAAATAAAAATATAAGTTTCAAAATATAGAATTATTTTATTTTTATTTAATGTATGTTTCCATGGTGTTCCGTGGTAACATGATGTTTACAACCGTCCGCACTATTTTGTCCTTTAAAATATGAATTTTTCTAATCTAAAAATTTGTCTAATTTTTTCTGCTTTAATACAATATATTCATCACACTTTCTGAAAATTGTTTTAGAAAATACACTCAAAAAACAAACATTTATAGGAACCTGAGCTGATCACTGCTTAAAAAAAAAATTACATTCATTCTACTTTTATTTAAATAAAAATTTATTTTATTTTAATGATATTTTATCATTAAAAGTGTATTGATGTGGTTAGTATTTAATTTAATATTTAATTGTTTGTAGTAAAAATTAATATTCTTTTGAAATGTTTCACTGTATAAAATTACTTATTAGTCATTATTCACACAGATATATTATTACTCACATACCTATGACCTATCAGAAGTATTTTCAAATCAATGTTTACACTCAAATTGCATAATCACTTTGTCATTATTGTCTGTCTAACAAATCTTGTATCGCTTCTGTTAGATTAATCATATATTCATATTATATACTATTAAACGAGCAATATGTTCGTTTTCAAAATTACTCTAGGATTTTCACTAAATGCTGTGAATTTTCCATTTTGAATCAGAAAAAGGCAATCTAACCATATCTCTACTCTGGAAAAAAGTTCATTTAATGAATTAAAAAATGATTTTAAGTATATTATTACAAAAACATACTTAAAACTTCATTTTTATGTTTAATATTAACTAAAAATAATGACATAATTTCCTGTGACGTTTAATTAAATACCACTTAAATAAATCAGGTTATTAATATACCAATTTTAACAACTTATCTTTAAAAGTATTATGCAACAACAATAAAAATAATTAATAATAAGCAGTGGCGTTTTTGGTTGTATTTTTTTGGTGAGGCGACTTATGTATTACTCCCTCCCCCCCCCCCCATAATAAACAAATTAATTAAATTAACAGCGGAGAGAACTCCAAATGATATTTCTCCACTTATTTAATTTTAATACTTATTTAAGAACTCGAGGAAATGAGTTCGAGGATCTTCTATAGCAATATGTCTATATACTTAAAATCTCTTACCACAGGATTATTTTTTTGTCCTTTTGAACGGATATCCTTTTTAATTAAACACGAATGTAGAATTATGTTTTCAATAATGTTTAATTTATTTTATTAGTAAAAACACAACTTTGACTTTTATTACAATTTTAAATTATATAAATGAACACTGAAAAGCAATTGTATGTTGATGGTGAGTCCGCAGAGCTCTGCGGGGCCAGATCGATGGAGAGTCGTCCGTCGCCGATTTTCGTTTTAATTGCTCTTATGGAAAAGGCGTCTTTTAATATGATGATAGCCACTCTCTTATTTACAAATTTAATTGTACAATTTTATAATGAGTGGCTATCATTACAATATACTTGTTTCGTATAGTAAATAATATAATAAATAATGGATAATAAAAAAAGCATTTTAAATTTTGGTAGTCCTGAAAAGGATTTTTTAAGTATGTCTAGTCCTAAAAAGGACTTCTTAAATATACCTAATCCTAAAACTATTAATTAAAAAAAAATACTTAAACTATTATGTTTTGTATGTCCAATTTATACTTCTATCTTATTGACTAGCATCTATGTTTTTAATATTATTGTAAAATGATTCAGTTTCTTTAAGTTGATGAATCAAGGATTTTTCAATTGATTGTATTGCAAGAGAACTTAAACGAAGTTGTAAAATACTGCTTCGAGAATATGTTTTAATTATTTTGAGGCAAGAGAAACTTCTTTCATTTGATATACTAGTAGATGGGATGGTTAAAATAATAAAAATGAGCAAACTTCAGGTAAAATGTCTTTTAATGCATTTTGTTCAATAATTTTAACTATGTCATAAATGTGTAATAGATTTGATATTTTATATCACTATACAAAACATCCAATTCAACTTTTAATTTATTTATATCATAAAATATATTAGAATAAGTCGATTTCAAATTATTTTCAATTGCAATACCAAATTTAATCTATAAGCTAGGCAGTGTGTAAATAAAGCATTAAGTGCAAGTTCTTTAACTCTAGCCTGTAAACCTGTTAAATGGCCAAACATTACATATGCTCCATAATAACATTAGCCAACTAATTTATTTTCTATATCAAACCTTATGTAAAATAGAATAAACCAAATTAAATAAACCTTAAGCTGTGTGGTCTTCACTAACATTATGAAAACCCAAGAAACGTTTAAGAAATTCAGATTTATCTGTAACATATCTAATTATACTTGAACATCGTGTTTTTTTACTAATATCTGTAGTATCATAAATTTGAACAGAATAAAATTTACATTGGCTAATTTCATTTTTATTTGGTTCAGTGGCATCATTTGGGAGGGGGGCAACTGGGGCATTCGCCCCAGTTTAATTTTTTTAAACTAGAAATGAGTCACAAAAAAAATCACCAAACTCAGAGGCGCTTCTCTGACGTCATCGGAACATTGCCGCCGGCCGAAATACCTTGCGTTCGTTTACGTAATAATTATTTCGTACATTTCTTATCGGTTAATCGCTATCGGTGAGCCAATGAGTATGCTTTTTGAGTATTATTTACTACAAATTTGTAGGCGAGGTCCCCGGCCTCACTTGCCACACCGTCAAGGCGGCCACTGCTTATACTTATTGTTAATGAGTATTCGAACATAAACTATGTGCGTTTTATATACTCTTATGATCGAATACTTTATAAGACCGCTTATTATGAAATTCGTAAACACACGTCACGAGACGGATGCAAGTCCCTATACAGGGATGGTTGGGGGCTGAATACAATACTCGGTATCGAGGGACGTTTTGTTCAGGGCAGTGCAATGTAGGCGTTTAAACGACCGCGTATTGTATTGTTCTAATGAGCTGTGTTTCCGGCCGAGTTTCAGTTTGAAGATAATCGACGCGATCTCTTGCGCGTGCCGACGTTGTTTAATGACGGCGATCGACGACAAGAACAAACAAAATAAAAAAAAAGGATTATATTATACCCTTTGAACTTACCGTCTAACTGCACTCCAGTTAGACCAGTTAGTCAGTCTCGTCGGTCCGAAGTTTTTAATTGGCCGGCGTGTCCTTATGCATATAAATATATATATATATATATATACCATCAATAGTTGGCGAGTTTTCTTTTGATACGATTTCCGGAGAGCGCGCGGCTCACGTTTTACTAATTTTTTTTTTCTCTACTTCAGTGTTTCGTGTGTATAGATATAAAATTATGATATATTATTAATATATATTATATATATATATATATTTATTATTATTATAGATATATTATTTTTTTTAAATTATTATATTGCATCTAAATACAACGTGCTTTGTCGCTGCGCCGAGACAGAATCTGAGCGACGATTGCAGATTGAATTTAAACACACTCGTTACGGAACACAACAAACAAAACACAAGAAAATTATGAGAAGAATACGAGTGGACCGTCCACAATCAACAACGGTTCCATAAACATTGGCGCAACTACGTCAATATTTTTGGTGGTGCACAAATTGTGAAAACCCGTCCACACACCCCCTGTCCTTCTGTCATCACACTACATTTACAATAACAATAATTTAAAATGTAAATTTATGTACTATATTTTAATGAGTAATATAATCGGTAATACAGATCTCAACTATTTTAACGTGATTTTTCTAGAATTCAACTCATATATTTATTTACGATGTGTTCACTTTTCAAACTATTAGTTATATCCCTTACAATATTTAATGTTGATAAATTTGTAAATCT
The DNA here is from genome assembly GCA_019022885.1 of Schlechtendalia chinensis. Taxonomy (NCBI): domain Eukaryota; kingdom Metazoa; phylum Arthropoda; class Insecta; order Hemiptera; family Aphididae; genus Schlechtendalia; species Schlechtendalia chinensis. Next base: position 13,007,101 of record CM032339.1, on the reverse strand, counting down.
TTGTTGCGTCATACTTGTCCGTAACCAATTTTTGACTTGAAAAACTTTGCTCACAAGTAGCAGAACTTATTGGTAAAATTTAAAATAAATAATTATAAAAAAATTAACTATTTATACGTAGTACAGATTACTTACTACTAGTTCTGAAAGACGTGGTCCACTCTCTTGATTACCCAAATCAATAATGACATTATAATTATTTATATTAAATTTGAGGATCTTTTAAAATCTGGCCGTATTAAATTTGAACGAGTAGAACCGCTTGAAACTGGAAGACCTGGATCATCAATTTCTTCTTCATTTTTTTTTTGTTTTTTAAAAATATTATACTATACATCTTTATATTATCTTATTATTTATTATAGAAAATATTAAATAAGTAATATAAACGTTAATTTTGAATAAAATCAAAACAATCAAAAATTCATGAACACAATGTCTTCGTGCAAAATCCCGTGTTCGTGTGGCTGTGTTTAAAGTTAAATCGTCAACAACGATGAATAACTGGGAAATGACTATAAATAGATCCCAGCACAAAGAAATCACCAATATGTTAACAATGATAATAGATACCTATTATTATTATTATTATTATTATTTTATTATGAGTAATCTACCTATTTTTCTCAACAAATATATGCAGTATAGTACAACATTTTTGTAATATTATTGATAATATTTACTTCGAAACAATCAAATTGTAACAGAAAAAAACTTTTACTTTTTGGGGTGCACAAGACCCCTGTGCACCTCCCTATTTAGTTGCGCCTATGTCCATAGGTATTTGAGATTTGGGGGACCGAAGTCTAAATCTATCCCAAACACTCTTATGAGATTTTGAGACCAATTCAAAACCCTCAAAAAAATTATAATACATAACAATATTGACTGACAAGTGACAGTCATCAATTTTTGGAGGAGCTATACAAAATGTAGTAGGCTTAGCCCCCCCCCCTTATTTACGGCTATGAACGGCTCCGTCCACGTATACACGTAAATTTTTATTTCCCGTTGACGTCTGTTCACGTATGTGGTTTAAATCATTTATTATCATTATAACAGTATTCAACCATTTCCATTATAATTTGTCGAGTTATTTGCAATAGCAACAAAAAGACACATACATTATAAAAACATTTATTACATTATTTTCGGCGTTGTGTCGCCGTACGTGTGTACAATTATTTGTATTTAGAAATACGCATTTTGTTTTACAGCTGTAAATATTTTCGTTAGAACGGCATTCCTCGAGAGACCTTTGATTTTATATAACAAGAGAACGTTCATTACAAAGCCTAACCACATATCTGCTATATTGGGTACGTACTCACGTTTTCGTTCGAACTCGGCCCACAATAAGAGAGAATTTAATTATTCCCGCGGTGTTTTATTAATATTATACCGTTTTTGACGTTGTCCATTATTGTTTTACCACTTTGATGGACGCATATAGAATTTATGCTTGAGGTTTCCGTGTAGTTTATTATATCTCGACTTTCAATACGCGTATACTAATATTATAATGAAAAATCTTTAGCATATGTCACTGAATGTTAAATAATTGGCGTATTATTAAATTTTAATATAGTATTGTATGATCGCGAATCCCTCAATCCCCGTCCGTGGCTCCGACCAAGTGTTCAACCCGCGAAAGATCGTTTCATTATTTTTACTAGTTATACGACTTCTGTTGATATTAATTTTCGATAAAAAGAACATTAAATATATATTACATATTCTTCAAACAGTTTTTATGATAATTCAGTAATGGCGACGAAGGGAAACTAGATCTTCATCGATCTCACTTTGACATGTTCAAACAGCATCTGTTCCGTTATTTAGTATGCATACCAATACACCGGTCATAGTCGTTTTCCAAAGAAAAAAACAAAAATTATTTTCTACATTCATTTTCCACAACAAAAAATACTAAAAACAAAAATGTTTAGAATTTTGAGGCTTCTAGCATTTTGTTTTTCAGATTTTTATCTATGTGTGATAGAGTTTAAATTGTTGTAATCGCTTAAGACTGTAATTAATAATAATAAATAACGTACACGAGTTAATCCAGAATAATGTAGAGATTATTATTTAATATATTACATGATTTTGTACACAAAATAATTGTTTCATAAAAGCGAAATCCACTCATTTCGGTGAAGAATAATTAAACAGAAACAGTACCCGTCTGATAATAAGTAAATTACTACCAAACGACCGAAGGACCATAAATGACTGATAGAAAAATTGAATTTACTACCCGGACGACATGAACGTTAACTATTAAGACGTGGTAAGTTAAACAAATTTTTAGTTTCCCAGCGATGTTGATATCACACTCCCCACTGACGACCTTCACCAGAAGAATATCCGACTATTAGCTTTCCCTACGTGCGCAATGGACGTAAGTACTGACAGGTATTCCAAGATAATTCTGCCTGATGAGAACGATCAAGTCCTTGTATGGAAAGACGTAATATCAACGATCACTACGAAACGAGATTTACAAGAAATATCAAAAGAGAAAGAAATAAACACCGTGTACGCGAAAATTATATGACATTTATTATTAGCGAAACGATTATAAAATGGTTCCTCGTTGTGCTGAAAACTGACCAAGTCTGCCCTGGGTGGGTCTTGGAACAGCGTCGAAGCACAACGAGAGAAGGTTGAGAACTGTCAAATTATTTGCGTTTCGACTCCCCTTATATATGGTCGAGACCAGCTATTTTTACATAGTAAAATAAGTTTATGTCCATATACGGGCAAGACTATGGGTACAGTACAAAAATAAATATATAACAACAAAGACTATTCACCGAATATCGATAGCTTAATGAGGTTCGGTTTTAATTAACCTTTATTACGGGCGTAAACAGTACCTGAAGAATGGGAAACTGAAGAATTCTGTTAAAAACTATGAATTGGACACTACACAGTTGACGGTACACACAAATGAATTTCTGAAAAATATTGTACTAAAAGTTTCTAAACCTATTTTATATATTTTTTGTTTTTGTTTTTTTTTGTGTGGAAAACGGATTCGACCGATAATACCCACACCTGGATCTGCCCCACAACATATATACATATACATATTTAGGAGATTATAATTTATATGTTTCGAATGTGCTCGTAAAAACACCAACATTGTAGAACGTCCATTACAATATAATACGATTTCGTGAAATAACCCGTTTCTGTGTCGTGTGTTTATAATATACATAACAATACGGCTGTATGCGTTTTACGGTCGGCCACGCTTGTAGTACGCCCGTACGTACGCCGGTAATCATAAATAATACCAAATATACCGTATTAAGTTTCGAACGATCGGACGTAAATATTTTTATTGCGATTCCGTTGCGCGTGTACGCAGGCCGTAGCACACAAACGTTATTATGTTACATCAGTGGCGGCATCGGACATTTTCTTTAGGGGGGAGGGGGCATGATCATGGCAAATTGATCGTGGAATTTGGTCAAAAACCCGTCTATACGGGTGTAATATAAATGATTGAAATGCATGGAAAATACTGTATTATTAGCGTTTTCTGATAAAATATAATCAATTTCGAAATCAAATTGAATGGTGGTGTATTCCGTGATGTGTTATCTAAACGAATGCACATAAAAAAATATTATATAAATACTTGAAGTTTAAATTTTCGTTTGTTCTTCAACGGGTAGGGCAAATGTGGGGCAAAACCAAATTCGGGTAGGGCGCTTGTCCTACCTTGCCCCCCTCTAGCGCCGTCACTGTGTCACGTTAAATTTTGGGTACGTTGCGGGAACGCGGACGTGCATTTGCCGGCGAAGAACGCGCGCGCATTTAAATTTAGAAACCGATTTACCGTGTATAGGTGTATATAGTACGCGCATGGCAGTTGGTTGACGAAAGTGTTTTGTCGGAGCTAGTTCGTTAAGCAATCGATTCACGGCAATCGGTCATGAAAGACGAGTGTACGCCTTAAAATACGTCGGGCCGGTACTGGTATATACATATATAAGTATGTGTGTTACAGGTAATTTTGGAGTCTGAATAATCTTAAACACTATCCGTGGGTTTGTTGTCTATAATAAAATTTCGGATTTAAAGCACCAATAGACAATTAAAAATAATAATAATAATAAATCGATAATCATAAAAAGTAATAAATAACATAAAAAAAAAGTAGCGAGCCGCGGGTGCTACGGAATTCGTCGCGAGTGGGATACTTAGACAAACATTTAGAGTTGTATTATTATATAGTGATTTTAAAAGCAATGTTAAATCATTTTGATAGGGAAACGATTTTGAATGGCTCCATTAAATTAGCGTAATCATAATTAATGAATACGATGTAAGGTAGGAATTAGGATTATAACGCAATGATATATAAATATATTGAAAAACATAAACGCGGTTATTATCATTTGTTTTATTATTATTATTTTTATTTTTATTTGCCTACAGTAAGGTTGTACGAAATTTTAAAACTATAACAAATATACATAAAACAATGTTTATAATAACACAGATCTATCATTCATTGAACGAACGTGTAATGCTAAAAAAAAAATAATCTATTGAATGATCGAACATTTAAGCCAAATTTATTTTTCAATATTAAGACTAACTACAAAATTACTATAAAATTCTAAACAAGACATACAAGCACATAAATACTAATGGAAACTAATTTCTATTTAACAGGATAATGTTTCAATGAAAACCACATTGATAATAATAAATAATATTTATAATAAAAAAAAAATTAATAACAATCTGTACCGACTGGTGACCGATTAAATAGATCTTTTGACGGTCAGGTCGGCACGTGCTTCTGCTTTCGGTTGGTTTCTACATTTTGCATCATTCCATGGTAAATTTCGACGGTGCGTACAAGTGCAAGTATATTTGACTTTAGTTGACCGTGGAGTCAGTGCCTGATCTATTAGTGGGAGGAGGGAAAGAAAGTGGGTATCCACGCCTCGGGCGTCGATTATTTAGAGGCGTCTCGAAATTTATTGAAGAATGAAAAATGTAAGTAACAAATCTATGACATATTTCAGAACAGACTACAAGAAAAAAAATGAAAATAATATCACACATTCGTGATTAAGTTACGATTCAACTTCAGTTATATATTGTGTTGTATACTAGTGAATAACTGTACTGCATACAGAATTGTATGTGTCTGAATTCTTTCCACTATCAGATAACTCCGATCAAATATAAACATAGAAAAAACACGCTATCGTAATATCATAAATTGTATTTTTATGGAATCGGTTTTCGAGTGATGGTGACGACTTTCAGAATGTGTAATGTTTGATACGTTTCAATTTTTAAAAAATATTTATGTATAAAATATCATTTATTTATTTATCTACAAAAAAAAACAATAACGATATTTTCGTCGGCGAAGAAAGTGTAGACTAAAAAATGAGGGAACTTTATTAGTAACCCCGGGTGTCGAACGTTCTGGATCCGGACTAACCTAACCTAACCGCGCGGAATACAGATGCGAGCGCACCACGATCATCCATCGATCGCGATGCGGCCAGCCAACACAGGAAGGTGACTGCGTCGGTCGGTGAAGGCCACGACCGCATTGTGTTGGTACGCTGCCGCCTCAGTGGGGTGGTAGTGACGATGGTGTTCCCGTCGAGGTCGTCCAGGACGACGGGTAGCAACCACCATCACCACCACCACCACCACCACCGTCACATGTTGCTCTTCGTGTCGGCTTTAATTGTTGGTTTTTTTAACCTAAACCCAACCTAACCAGCCGGTAATGTTGCTGACGGCGGGTGCTCTTGTGGCGCCTCCAAAAGTCCGTCGTCTGTTTGTGCCCCGTTTCCAGATTACTGTACCAGACCACTGCAGAGACCAAAAACAAAACAAAAAACCTGATCGACCCGATTAATAGGGTCTCCAGACGGCCAGATCGGCGGAGTGATGCTGCTGCTGCTGTCGGTCGTTATACCGGCCGTTGCCGTTGCCGATGGATAAGATGTCGCCTGCTCGGCGGTGTTCGTCGAGCGACACGGTCGCGGGCGACGATAACAGTCCGTCGCCTGCACCGTTCAACAACGCAGCAGGGTTGGTGGCCGCCGTCGCCGCAGCCGCCGCCGCCGCCGCGGTGGCCAGAACGGTCACGTCTTCCACGGCGTACTGATGGTCTGCGGTGACGGCGGACGACGGTGCGTGCAGGTGCAGGTGTATTTGGTTCTGATTGACCGTGGAGTACAGATGCGGGTACACGACCATCGATCGCGATTCGGCGGCCAACACGGGAAGGTGCTGCGTGGGCGGCGGTACCGCCGTGACCGCCGCCATCGTGTCGTGCTGGTACGCTGCCGCTGCGGCCGGATGGTGGTGATGGTGATGGTGATAGTACGACGACGGGTGATGGTGATGGTGGTGTTCCGCCGGGGTCGGCCAGGACGACGGGTAATAATCACCGCCGCCGCCGCCGCCGCCGTCCTGCTGCTGCTGCTGCTGCTGCTGCTCTTGATGCTGATGTAAATGTTGGTATTGTTGATAACTAGGCTGCTCTTGTTGGTGGTGATTGTGGTGGTGGTGGTGGTGTTCTTGTTGATGTTGGTGGTGCTCGCTAAACTCGGCCATCTGGTTGTGATCTGCGTCCAGATGACCATACACTGCAGATAGACAAACATTTTAAACGTTTTGGTTAATGTACGGTTGTACATAATAAAGTCAATCACATTTAATGCATTTACGTACAAGATATATAATTCGTGTTGAACACTAATAGTGATGTAGAAATCCGTTTTAGGGTATCGGAGTTAAGTGTATGATAATCTGTCAAGTGGTGTTTATATATTGGAGTTTTTGACGTACCAATACAGAGTATGTTTAGAAACAAGTGGTTGGAATTCAAGGAGAAATATTAAAAAACCTTTTTTTTTCAAAATAAATTGGCAATAATTGGCACTGTTCTGAAAGCTTGTTAAGCAATGCTTGGGGCAATGGGTAATATTAAAGAACCTAGACGAGAGAACAATAAATAGAACACATAATATTATAAAAAGTATATGGTATGAAGAAAAAGCTCCCGGAGTACTGGGGTATCGCATTGTTTGTCCTATTCACAAAAAAGTGATCCGCAAGAATTACAGGGGTGTTGTTTTAATAGATACAACATACAAAATCCTAGCAAATTGTATACTAAATAGAGTAACATCAATAGTAAAGAGTATACTAGGATACTCTCAGGGTGGATTAGACCCAATAGATCTACAACGGACTAAATTTTCGCAATGAGGCAAATACTCCAGAAAAAAATGGGAATACAGTAAGGGTGTGTACATACTATTTGTGGATTTTGAAAACCCGTATGATTCTATTCATAAAGGGAACCTAATTAATATACCCAAAGAATTTAGATTTCTAAGAAATACGAGTATAGTAAACCTCAATTGAGCCAGCATTAACAAGACGAAGATAAAGGTTAAGATAGTAAACACTACATCACAATCTGTAAAAGTGACTACAGGTCTCCGACAAGGAAATGCACTGTCACCAATGTTGTTTAACCTGGTGCTGGAGAAAGTAGTACGAGAAATGAACGTTTCAGAAGGAATTACTTTAGGTTAGATTACAATAGGAATTCTAGCATATACAGACGATATCGCTATCTTAGGGGATAATATAGAGATGATAAAATGTTTAAGAAAAAAACTAATAAATACTGCGAAGAAAGTGGAATTAACTGTCAACGATGACAAACGGAATACGTAATTGTTAACCGAAGAAACAGAATTGGTGGATTACAACAACGTATTGAACTGGAAGTACATGCTTACAAAAGAGTATGGCAATTTAAATATCTGGAGTCGATTATAACGCAGAATAATGACATTAAGGTAGAGATGTTGTCGAGAATATAACTAGCAAATAAAAAATACAATGGATTAGTCCTTAAATCTAGGACTTTTTCCAAAAATCTAAAAATAAGGATATACATGACATTTTTACGACCAATTTTTCTATACTGATATGAAACGTGAACAATGAGAAAACCCGAAGAACTGAGGCTAGCGATATTTGAGAGAAGAGTTCTAAAAAAATATATTGCTCAGTCTTTGATAGACAAACCAATGGAGAAAATTATATAATTATGAACTTCAAATGCAATTTCAGAGACCTGATATAATTAAAGAAATAACTAAAGGAAGACTAATATGGGCGGGTCATGCCTGGTGTAAACAAGGATATTTAGTTAGGCAGGTAATAGAAGAAGACCCTATAGGGAAAAGACCTTTAGGAAGACCAAGGTTAAGGTGGGAAGACTGTGTGAAGAAAGACATCAGAATGATAGGACCGGAAATCAGTTGGAGCTAAGCTTCAGAGAATATAAATAGATAGCAAGAATTGTATTTAGCGATGTAGTCTTAATGGCCAAAGCCATTCTAGATTTCCTCTAGACAACCTTCGAATTTACCTTACTTTATAGATATTAAATAACATTTAGTATGATAATTTAATAATAACAGTAATTTAACCGTAATATTTGTCTTGTATTCAATTATTCAGTGAAGAATGATTAAATACAAAGTATATAGTAAGCAATTTTCATTTTAATTTTTAAAATGACATTAAGGAAGAGATCTAGTCGAGAATAGAACTCTTGGAAAATTTATTTGAAGAGGGTTCATAAATTATGTTACTGTGGAATCATGCTGAAAATAAATAACTATTATGATATACTTTTATGTTTTAGTACTAAGACATTCAATTAAATACCAGTTTTTATTCGACGAAACTTTTTTTTCCTTGTGTCGCCGACGACTCCTTGGGAATAGCTTACGCATTACTTTCAAGAAGCCGCCATCATTCATTTAAAATACAAAATACACAAATATAAATCATACTTTTAAATTTACCTCCCCTTTCCCCAAGTAAATTTTAACAAATTATTATTAATTCTTATACTAATTCTAAATAATAATATAAATAAAAAAAAAACATTTTTAAAAACTAATTGTCCTTCTATTATCAGCCTGGTCTCCTGGATCCACGGGCCTGGAGTTCAAGGCCACCCGCAGGGAGGGGGCGAGAAGAGCCATGCCCCTTCTGCTATTTTATTTAGTATTTTTTTAAATTGGCGATATAATTTCTTTTAAATGTCAAATAATTTACAGTGTTTTTTTTTAAGTGTGATAAAATATCAATTATTATTTCTACTAATCGTCTTGTGATCGTCTTGCAGTTCACTCCGTACTTGGTAGCTTTACGAGCCCATATCGGTGTGAAGTAAAGCAGCCTGCTATGGACGACTGACATTAGCAGTGTTCTCTATTTTAAAAAACATGCTAAGGCTCGACATTATCCGTCTAATTATTTCCAGACTAAAAATTCCAATTTTGTGACTTTTACAAAACTCGAGCCAAGAAATGTATGATGTCCAATTATTCAAATAGGAATGTAAAAATAAAAATAATATTGGATATTGTGTTTAATTATTCAAATTGTCTAATGTTTTATACAGTTGTAGTAAGAAGAGCAGAGAAATTATGAGCGTTCAGTAATAAGAATTGTTGTATTTAGAAAACACAAATAAAGTTTAATAATAATTCAAAGTTATAATTGTTTTTTGTTTCTATAAATCTAAAAATTCCATTTTGAATTTAAGTGTTACGCTTTATTTCACCGTACAATCGCACCATGAAATTAAATTTTTTTTTGTGCCTGTTCATAAGCAATTTATTATAAATTATTTGTCAACGAGTATATAAATAATAATAACTCAACAACTAGTCTATGTATAATATCTCATAATATATTACACGTGAAATACGAGTAGGTACATTAAATATAAAATTGTATGATTGTAACGATATACCTGTAGTAACATATAATGATATTACATTATTCAAACAATGATTTTATATTGTTATGTCTACTATTGTACAATATCACTGTACGGACGCAATAACTATACAAGATTATAATATAATATACACTATATGGCATTTATTTTATTATTATTTTTTTTTTTTTTTTCAATCAAATCCGAAAAAATATAATAACAAAATAATTTTATAACGGATAGTATTGCGCTACCGCGCGGCCCAAATTATAGATAGGAAGAGACATCAGTACTCGGCCACAGAAGCTACGCAGTAACAATAACAAACGCGGATGAAAGAAAAATCATCTACAGACCACTTATTCGATATACGATGCGGTATCCACGCGGTAATATAATATTTATACACGTGTAAAGTAAAATAGATACTTCAACTTCAGGGAGTTGAAGGCACGAATTTCAAACTTTCCATTATTTTACCTGTAATATATATTACAATAATCCATTGGAGCACACTTACTTTTAGTTATTAATATAATAGAATTATATAATATTATTAGTAATGATGAAAATGCCGCATAGCACAATAATGATAGTGGACATCATTTTACTTTACTTTTCAAATTCTACACGGAGTCATACGGAATCAAATGGTAAAATTAAAGTAAGATATTTAACTAAGTCAATATTCACTCGTCAACTAAAAAATGGCGAAAATATTGTTGGATCGTGGCTTTTATGTTCTCCCTCTAAAATCAATGATGATAACCAACAGCAGTGGAGAACGTTCATTTTTTAAAATAAACTTAATAAAATATCTACTTATGATACTTTTGTACCATGGACCAGGAATGGTTAAACTACTTGTCCTTCATGAGTATCGAACATGAACTATTATCAGATTTAGATTATGAAAATGTTATTGAAAACTTTGCAAATAAAAAGGCTAGGAAAAAATCATTAAACATTATCTAAAGACTAAAGTGTTTAAAAATGACAAATTTTTATCAAAATATATTTTTTTATAACAGTTTTTTATTACTACTCAAAGTATTAATTTATAAATAAATAACTAGCACTTTTTTTAATTAATAGGGAAGTAATTTTTGTGATCAAACATTTTTAAATTGTAATAAACAATAAGTAACAGTCTTCTAATAAAAATTGACTTTCTAGTTGCTATTAATAAAGTATAATTTTTAATAGTTAATATAATACATTATGTGTTAACACATATATATCATAATTTAAGTATTTAAAGGCCCCCCAAATATTTTGAGCTCTTGGGTCTCACATAACCTTAAGATGGCTCTGTATACGATATAAGTATACTAAATGATTAGTGAATAGATATTAACTAGTTAAAAAGTTAGCTATATTAATTTTAATTAAATTATCTACATAACTTGCTTTCTCTATAACTTTTTACATAGCTAGCGAATTAATTAATTTTGTTCTAAAGTATTGAGTAATTAATTGTTTTCTAGCAATTTGTAAAATATTTGGATTGACACGTATAAAATGTTCTCGGCAATTTGTATTCGTTTCAGCTAGGACTCCTAGCGGCAAATTATGAAAAAAGAATTAATATACAGAACAACTTAACCCTAAACATTTATTGTACTATATTATTCATTTGTCTACATTGACTCGGAACTCACGAGATAACAGAAAATAACTATTGTTCGGCAGTCAGCCTTGCAATATGTAATTACATCGTAATAGACAGGGGCTCGTATGTATCTATATGTAATGGATTTACGTCACGTCTGTTATTATGACCGTATCGGCGGCGGTATCGGTGGTAATGCAACAGGTATAAAGGATATAATAATATTATCTCGTTAGACTGTATTATAGAGGGTATACGCGTACTGCGAAGGGAACATATGATACTCAGATTACAATACGTAGGACATAGGACCACGAAATGTATTGCCCGTAATGATATTGAGTGTACCTTTTGGAAAAATGTAATAGAAGAAATCATATATATATTTAATATAAAAAGACGGATCTGCAATTGACTACACCGGTTTCGTACGTTATATATATATATATATTTTTTTTTACAGAGATTTTACGTAGTTAAACCGGATAAGACAATCTTGTTACAAGGCGTTTTGTACACACACACACACAAACTCATCAGATTCACCTGAAGCAGGTAGGTATTGTTATTTAACAAGTACATATATGAAAACACCGTTTTTCCTCTTTGCGAGTATAAATAACTATATAATGACACCCTTGACTGTTTTGATAATATAAATATAACGTGGAAACAATAATATATTATACCGATTACAATAGAAAACCGTCGATCGATGTGTTTTTAAATCCATAACAGCGGCGTACTTATGAATTTCGGGTTGCCTCCCCTCTCCCCCACCCTCTTGAAAAGGAAAAAAATCGTTCTCACGTTAAATAGTACACTATTGCAGAATACAATATATGATTATAATAATGCATATTTTATTTCATTAAAGAATTTCGTGTATATATCATTATAACAACTAGTCGGAAAATAATAATAAACGGTATAAAAAAGTAATCACCTACGAACAATATACGTTATCGTGATCACTCGCCGGCGATTTCATTTTTTAGTTTACATCTACCAAAAACTCGATTAGTTATTGATTTGGTTATTGGCAATTTTAAATTACAACATATAGTACATGTGTATAGTATCCCGTAATCACTTATCTACCTATACCTGCGTATCTTACCCTATCTTACACTATCAATTCAAATGTATAAATACACATACACGTAATAATGGCAACACTCGCAATACCAAATATTTTTGAGGGTTTCCAACGTATCGTTCTTCAATATCAAAACTATCGCAGTGAAAGATCATTTTCTTAGTTACAAAGATTAAAACTCATTTACAGCACTATAACAACTGTAACATGTTACAATAAAAATCGAAAAATAAAAAATTATTAATATAGAACAATTGTCAACAATGAGGCCCATAACAGTTCAGGTATAAACCGATCAAACTACGTAGATTGATAGATTGATGTTATTTGAATTTATATGAATATATACCGCTCTTTTATACAGTGGTAATAAAAAAATACTGAATTTTCCAAAAACAAATTCATGATTTCTGCTATAAACTTTTCAAATACATTTTTTTTTCAATTGGTATACTGTTTTACGTTATAAGTACAATCGGTTTTTAACATCAAACCCAATTTTGAATATATATACATAAACGACTAACAAATTTGTTTTTCTTTTCAATATTATCTAAATAAAACTATATTATGGTTTCGATAATTCGATTTGTTTATTTCTTCATCGTTTGACATATTGTTTGACCATTAGTTAGATAATTGATATAATATTACATAATTTGTTTGACTATACCCTCACGAGGACCCGAAAACTCGATGCGTACAATCGCGTGTGATGATGAATTAAAAAAATAAACGTTTGACACGATTACCCATATAATAAGCGTGTCATTCTGTAAAAACTATTAGCGTTACTTACGTCCAAATATTATATTGTTGTTTAAAATGACGTATTTTAATAACATCGGAATGTTTACTATAGTAAATATAATTTTATTTCAAAACCAACGTTTTGTACTCATATTATGTATACATTAAAATATAATTTATAAAATAAAATAATAATAATAATAATATTAATAAAAACGAAAATGATGCAACTTTATTATAGGTCAAAGTAAGTAATACGTAAATAGACTCGAAAAATATTTCATTAATCCAGAAAAGAGCATTTTAGTGTCAAATTAAAAAAAAACTAAAACGTACCTTTAAAATGTAAAAAAACCTAAAATATGCTACATACATTGAAAAGAAAATTGTACATACACAATTTTTAGGTGATCAGACATATTTTTGTATAAACTATTTTTTACGACCGACAAATAAATAGATGCAAAATTATATAAATTATCCAAAATAAATCTGCCAAAATCATGTCAATGCATAATATAACAGTAGTAGGGTAAAAAGGGGAATTCTGGAACAATAGAAAACCAATAGCACCCGCAAAACTATTGCGGGTGCTATACTTTTAACACGGCCGCCCAAACCGTCGATGCGGGTGCTATATCTTTAACACGGCCGCCCACTGTCGCCGCTGCAGGCGGTAAACCTTATTCGACCCTGGTACCTCAATACTCTTTCATCGCTGTATTTAACCCTTACATACCTCTATATCACCCCCCCCCCCCATTAATATCTAATGATTATACGCGGTTGATTAAGCCTGATTCGCGATTGATTACGATTGATCTCGATTGATTAAGTTTGATTCGCGATTGATTAAGTATGATTCGCGGTTGATTACGATTGATCGCGGTTGATTACGATTGATCGCGGTTGATTACGATTGATAACAATCAAACCTTATTCATTCTTAGACTCCCACTGTATTTTATCACATGTACATACACGTATGATCGTAAGCATTTCACGCACATAATATATATTATAATAATGATTTTAAAATATCTCATTATTAATAGTATTATATTACACACTCTATTTTCGCCTAAATAAAAACATTATTCATACAATATAATATCTGTTTTACCAATATATTGTAGAGGATTTACTAATTCACATAAATATGTTCATTTTTTAAAACTTTTAATGACTTAATAATACATTAAAAAAAAATCCTTTGTCATATACATCGATAAATAATAATAATCCCCCTCGTGTAAATAAAGTAGTGTTCATGAACTACATTCTTATAATATGAGTCATACGTTAGGGTTGTACAAATCTGTACAGACCCGCATAATATTTATCGACAAATGTATAACAGGTGTGTCCTTTATAATATAGAAAGTATATAATTATCGAATATCGTGTAGAATATATTCTTGAAAACAACCAAATTCACATTCACCCCTGGTACTATACTAGTTTGTAAACACTTTAAGTCGCTTTTTCAAATCACACAATTAATTTAACCCATATATATTATTTTAATCAATATAATTACTACATATAATACATATAATTGTTATAGTAATTATCATATATCGGATTATTAATAGTACTATATGACAAACTATATCTTCACCTAAAAATATTATTCATAGCTGTCTATCGATATATTATGGAAATTTATTTCACTTTCACGCACATATTATAAGAATTTAACTAATTCACTCAAATATATCCATATCTTAAAAATTTAATGACTTATATATAATGTAGCGAAAAAGTCCTTTATTATGTAGACCGTTAAATAATAATATACACAACATTCTTATAGAATGAGTCATACGATAGGGTTGTACAGGCCTGTAGCGACCGGTAGAGACCTGCATAATACGTTTTGTTAGTAATTGTATATGCCAAATAGGCTTTGTCCCATTGTCAGTATCGTCTTCCAAACAGTCGTTATTTACATCACGCCGCAATTGTGTTCTTACTTTGATATACTCGTATATGTATCGCCGTTTCTGCGCATGCGTACATTAAATAATAAAAATCATTCATTTACTAACTAAATCGGCTTTGCCCCATTGTCAGTAACGTCTTCACTTCCATATAGTACAGTCGTTATTTGTATCGCAATACAATTGTGCCCTCTCTTTGACTAATATACTCGTTTGTGCTGTTTTTGTTCTCGCGGGTGCATTAATATTTTTATTACATTTATAATTATTAAAACTTTCTATCATAACATTCTGAAAAAATGTTTATTTGCACGGTATGTAATAAAGTATTCACAGTCAAACGCAGTTTAGTAAGACACACTAAAACCCACGAAGAGAACAAATTCCCATGCAATGTGTGTTATAAAGTGTTTACACGCAAGGAACATTTAACCAATCATACAAAAAAATGTCATGGTAAGTATCTTAACTGTTATTCGTATGCTGATCATTATATACATTTATTATTTCTTTTAACACATGCCAATTCTACTTTACCAGTTAAACAACAAAACACAGATTTGAAGATACCTAAAAGTAATACAAAAACCGAAAATTCATTGTTCGACGACGACAGTAATATTTTCAATCATATGATGCTAACCGAAAAAAATCATAGTTATAACGGTAAGATTGTATAAATATCTATTTAATTAAATCAACGTATATTGTATATTATGTTTAACATTATTTGTTAGTATAAACATTATATACCGATATAATGTCTTCATTACTATACTATACTATATCTTTATATTAAATTAATTTTTTTTTTCATCGTTATATTATAGATATTTTCGATTCACGTAAACGGGAAAACGAGAATTCTGCTTGCGCAATTAAATTAAAAAAGGCTCGAATGGAATTGGTAAAAACACCGGGTTTTATAGAAATCGCATCATCGCATCATCGTAAAGTCGTTTGGTACTATGCAAAGAATATCAAACAATTTATGTAGTTATCGCGCATTTTTCAACTCCATAAAGAACGATTTAATTAAAATATTACATAAAAGCACAATTGTTCGTCCTATTAAATACAACTTGAAACTGGAAAGTAGCTACAATATACCAAACGTTGAAAATTCTGCGAGAATAGAGCATTTAAAACATCGGCAAAAGAAGTCTTCGTAGATTCAGACATTGAAAAATTAATAGAAGACGACTTTATGATCCTCCTTTCTGAAGAAGATACATATATGAGCAGAGGTAGCGGGTTTTCTCTGCAGAAAATCGACGGATTATTGTTGGCCGTATGTCGGTATATACCTATGAGTGGATCGTCATATATTTCTTTGCCAGTTGATATTCAAAATAAAAAAGCTATTATAAATCCTCAAAATAAAGATCAACACTGTTTTAAGTGGGCTATTTTAGCAAAGCATGTTACTGGTGAAAATAAACATCGCGTAGACGAAAATTATTTAGTACATGAAAACAAATATGATTTTTCTGGATTAACTTTTCCGACACCTATTCATGAAATAAAAATATTCGAAAAAAATAATCTGAACGTTTCAGTGAATGTGTATGGTCTGAAGAAAGAGAAACAAAATAATACTGTAAAAAATACCGTATACCCGCTTAAAGTTGCTGATGAGGAGAAAAAAGAACATTTCGATCTACTTTTAATTGACGACAAGAAAAACACACATTATACATACATTTCTAATTTTTCAAGACTCGTACGAAATCAAAAGACGTCCCATCATGATAAAGTTTATTTTTGTAAACGGTGCTTCACGAGTTTCGATAATCGCCCTAAAAAATTCAAATTGCATGGACAGGCTGCCCTCGAAGAGCATACGAAAATTTGCGGAGCTCATAAACCCATACAGCCCGTATTACCTGAAGAAGGAGAAACTTCAATTTGAGGCATGGTCGAAAGCACAGAAACATCCAATAGTGATATACGCAGATTTCGAAGCTCTTCTTATAAAATGCATGGAAAATAAAGGTGAAAATACTCGAATTATTCAGAAACATAGCCCGATGAGTTATGGATTTTTGGTCAAACCTTCGAATGATATACCAAACGAGTTGTTAGAGAAATTTAATATACCACTAGAACCAATAATTTTTCGAGGATCAGAGTCAAACACTGAAGTGGCTAAATCTTTCGTGGAAAAGATTGTTGATGTGGTGCGTAGAATCGATAAATTATTAGATACAAATATACCTATTATTATGTCGGACGAAGAAAAAAGAGACCACACGACGAAGAAAGAATGTAATCTATGTAAAGTGCAGTTTTCCGAAAAAAACCATAAAGTCGCAGACCATCAACATTTAACCGCCGTTTTAGACAAACATTGTGTAATAATTGTAATATGAAACTAAAGAAACCAAATTTTGTACCATGTTTTTTACACAACTTATCGCATTATGACGCGCATTTCATCGTACGAGAGCTCGGTTACGATGGAAATATTATTTCGGTTATTCCTAACAGCGAAGAGAAATTTATTTCATTTTCAAAATATGTAACCTCAACCTTCACAGTAAGGTTTATCGATACGTATCGTTTTATGGCGTCGAGTTTATCAACATTAGCCTCAAATCTTATTACTAAAGATTTATCCAAGTTTCGTGAAACAGCCAAAGTTTTTGACTCTATGGATTTACCACTCGTTACACGAAAAGGTATATATCCATACGAGTATACGGATAGTTGGGATAGTCTGGAAGAAATATGTTTGCCGCCAAAGGATGCTTTTTATAGTACATTGACAGAAACAGAGATTTCCGAGGACGACTACAAACACGCGGAAAAAGTCTGGAACCACTTTGGATGTAAGACTTTAGGAGAATATTCAGATTTATATCTCAAAGTGGACGTCTTGTTGTTGGCTGATACTTTCGAAAATTTCCGTCACCTATGTTTAAACACATACAATCTAGACCCGGCATATTATTATACGGCACCAGGGTTTAGTTTCGATTGTATGCTTAAACATACAAAGGTGAAATTGGAACTCCTCACAGATTATGATATAGTGCTTATGCTGGAAAAAGGTAATATTATTTAATTTCTTATATAATTTATATCTGATTAACTAATTTACAGGTATTCGAGGTGGTTTAACACAGGCAAGTATGCGATACGCGAAAGCGAATAACCCAAAAATGGCTGATTACGATAACACTAAACCAAATTCTTATTTGATATACCAAGATTGTAAGTATATACATGTATAATTTATTTTTTTTTAAAAAAATATTTTAATTTAACTTATTTTCAGGTAATAACTTATACGGATGGGCCATGTCACAGTACATGCCATACGGTGGTTTTAAGTGGATCGAACCGACACTCGACGGTCTTAACGAGTTAACAGAAACGTCAGACGTAGGAAAAGTGTATGAGATAGACATTTCATATCCACAACATCTTCATGACAAACACAACGATTTGCCGTTCCTCCCGTCTAACAGAATACCACCCAGATCAAAAATTCAAAAACTAATGGCAACGTTAGAGAAGAAGGAGCGATATATCGTGCATTACCGAAGTTTAAAACAGGCTATTGCTAATGGACTAAAAGTTGAAAAAGTAAATTTTATTTTAAACAATGTTATAGCATTATTAATAATTTTATTATATATTATAGGTACATAGAGTATTAGAATTTAAACAGTCACCATGGCTTTCCGAATATATTTCGCTCAACACCGAAATGAGGAAAAATGCAAAAAACGATTTTGAAAAAGATTTTTTCAAGTTAATGAACAATGCAGTATTTGGTATGTTATTATTTTAATATTAATATAATTAATATTAATATTTTAGATAATATATTATTTTTAGGAAAAACTATGGAAAATGTACGAAAACGTATGAAAATGGAATTAGTTTCTTCAGATACCAAGCTGCAAAAATTGATTAATAAACCAACTTTCAAATACGCAATGTCATATAATGAAAACTTATCCCTCGTAGCTATGAATAATAATATCATTAAATTTGATAAACCAATTTATATCGGTTTTGCAGTGTTAGACGTTTCAAAAACGTTAATGTATGATTACCATTACAATGTAATGAAACGTCATTATAAAGACTTAATTACATTAATGTACACAGACACAGGTATATTATATTATTTATTTACATGTTTTTATTATTTTATTTATTTATTTATTTATTTTAGATTCGCTGGTATATTATATACAGACAGAAGACTTTTATAAGGATCTGCAAGAAAATTCAAGCTTGTTGAGTCGCATGGACACCTCAAATCTCCCCCAAAATCATCCATGTCATATCCAGGACCGTAAAAAGATACCGGGACTTTTTTCAGACGAGACGGATGGAAAAATAATGTCAGAATTTATCGCGTTAAGAGCAAAATCGTATGCATATAATATTGAAGGAAAAGAGCAGATCAAAGCTAAAGGCATCAGAGGCCATGTAGTTAAAAACCACATGACCTTGGAAATCACAAGAAGTGTTTATTCGGTGACCAGGATTATAGCAAATATACAGATAACGTTTCCATCAGGTCATTCAAACACCACATTATGACTATCGAAACAAAAAAATTAACTTATAACAGGCATGACGATAAACGTTATGTTCTAGAAGATCAAATACACACTTTAGCTCATGGACACTATAAAATTAAGTGAGTTAATTAAACATATAGATTAAAACTAATTAACTAATTTTTATTATATGTTACAGCAAAATAATAACCAAGATAGAATCCGACGAACTTGCTGGTTATTAGTTGTAAATAATTGTATATTATAAATGTATATTATAAATGTATAAATATAATTTTTTTTTTCTATTTCATAGTATAATTTTGTAAATATTCTGTACTTTTGTATATTTTTGTAAATATTATTAAATAAAAACATAATTTTTAAAGATAAAACATTTTTTTTTTATTCATAAAACATTTAACAAAAACAAGGAAATGTCCCTCAATTCACTAATTACAACCGACAAGGCGTGATAAAAAACCATAATTTAGATATGCCGAGAAACAGCATATTATAATGAAAGATTGTATATGTTATCTCATACGACCATTATATAAATATATATATATATATGTATATATATATGCATGTTAATCAGAGGCGATTAAAAATTATGAATTTTTGAAAATAATATTATATAATAAGATACACAGGGACACTATTAATAAAATAATATTGAATAAATAAAATAATAAATGAAATGTACACGCATCACGAAAACACAGTAAATATTATTCAGTTTGTTCGGCAGTCGCTCACAGGTCGGGCGATTATTCGTATCGCCCAGGTGGCCGTACTATTACCGAGTATACCGAATTTTTGTATTTTGATCGTATAGTTACATTTTTTTTTATAAATCTAATTCATGGTGTACAGTTATAACAGATCGGGGCTGCTGGCCTAATCTTGGTGGTGGGGACAGCAGCCCCTTTTTTATTCTACTTGTGCGTGCGTGTGTGTGTGTGTGTGTGTGTGTGTGGGTGTGTATATAGAATGTGAAATCACAGTTAATCGTTTTAAAAATAATCATAAATACAATCGGTGTATAATATTATACACATATATGTAAAATAAATATGCACCAAAAGTAAATAGCTATAGTTAATTAGTATATTTTTCTAATAGATGTAATTAAAACAACGTAAATTATATGTATACACATAATGTCTCTAAATAGGCGTTATTATTTTAAATCAGTACGTTTCTACATCTTATTGTATCAAGACTGTAACATTCCAATTTAGATACATAGTTTTATTTCGATCTGTTATAACTGTACACCATGAATTAGATTTATAAAAAAAAATGTAACTATACGATCAAAATACAAAAATTCGGTATACTCGGTAATAGTACGGCCACCTGGGCGATACGAATAATCGCCCGACCTGTGAGCGACTGCCGAACAAACTGAATAATATTTACTGTGTTTTCGTGATGCGTGTACATTTCATTTATTATTTTATTTATTCAATATTATTTTATTAATAGTGTCCCTGTGTATCTTATTATTATAATATTATTTTCAAAAATTCATAATTTTTAATCGCCTCTGATTAACATGCATATATATATACATATATATATATATGTATATATATATATACACATATATATATATATGTATATATATATATATATATATATTTATATAATGGTCGTATGAGATAACATATACAATTAATCTTTCATTATAATATGCTGTTTCTCGGCATATCTAAATTATGGTTTTTTATCACGCCTTGTCGGTTGTAATTAGTGAATTGAGGGACATTTCCTTGTTTTTGTTAAATGTTTTATGAATAAAAAAAAAATGTTTTATCTTTAAAAATTATGTTTTTATTTAATAATATTTACAAAAATATACAAAAGTACAGAATATTTACAAAATTATACTATGAAATAGAAAAAAAAAATTATATTTATACATTTATAATATACATTTATAATATACAATTATTTACAACTAATAACCAGCAAGTTCGTCGGATTCTATCTTGGTTATTATTTTGCTGTAACATATAATAAAAATTAGTTAATTAGTTTTAATCTATATGTTTAATTAACTCACTTAATTTTATAGTGTCCATGAGCTAAAGTGTGTATTTGATCTTCTAGAACATAACGTTTATCGTCATGCCTGTTATAAGTTAATTTTTTTGTTTCGATAGTCATAATGTGGTGTTTGAATGACCTGATGGAAACGTTATCTTATATTTGCTATAATCCTGGTCACCGAATAAACACTTCTTGTGATTTTCCAAGGTCATGTGGTTTTTAACTACATGGCCTCTGATGCCTTTAGCTTTGATCTGCTCTTTTCCTTCAATATTATATGCATACGATTTTGCTCTTAACGCGATAAATTCTGACATTATTTTTCCATCCGTCTCGTCTGAAAAAAGTCCCGGTATCTTTTTACGGTCCTGGATATGACATGGATGATTTTGGGGGAGATTTGAGGTGTCCATGCGACTCAACAAGCTTGAATTTTCTTGCAGATCCTTATAAAAGTCTTCTGTCTGTATATAATATACCAGCGAATCTAAAATAATAAAATAAATAAATAAAATAATAAAAACATGTAAATAAATAATATAATATACCTGTGTCTGTGTACATTAATGTAATTAAGTCTTTATAATGACGTTTCATTACATTGTAATGGTAATCATACATTAACGTTTTTGAAACGTCTAACACTGCAAAACCGATATAAATTGGTTTATCAAATTTAATGATATTATTATTCATAGCTACGAGGGATAAGTTTTCATTATATGACATTGCGTATTTGAAAGTTGGTTTATTAATCAATTTTTGCAGCTTGGTATCTGAAGAAACTAATTCCATTTTCATACGTTTTCGTACATTTTCCATAGTTTTTCCTAAAAATAATATATTATCTAAAATATTAATATTAATTATATTAATATTAAAATAATAACATACCAAATACTGCATTGTTCATTAACTTGAAAAAATCTTTTTCAAAATCGTTTTTTGCATTTTTCCTCATTTCGGTGTTGAGCGAAATATATTCGGAAAGCCATGGTGACTGTTTAAATTCTAATACTCTATGTACCTATAATATATAATAAAATTATTAATAATGCTATAACATTGTTTAAAATAAAATTTACTTTTTCAACTTTTAGTCCATTAGCAATAGCCTGTTTTAAACTTCGGTAATGCACGATATATCGCTCCTTCTTCTCTAACGTTGCCATTAGTTTTTGAATTTTTGATCTGGGTGGTATTCTGTTAGACGGAGGAACGGCAAATCGTTGTGTTTGTCATGAAGATGTTGTGGATATGAAATGTCTATCTCATACACTTTTCCTACGTCTGACGTTTCTGTTAACTCGTTAAGACCGTCGAGTGTCGGTTCGATCCACTTAAAACCACCGTATGGCATGTACTGTGACATGGCCCATCCGTATAAGTTATTACCTGAAAATAAGTTAAATTAAAATATTTTTTTAAAAAAAAATAAATTATACATGTATATACTTACAATCTTGGTATATCAAATAAGAATTTGGTTTAGTGTTATCGTAATCAGCCATTTTTGGGTTATTCGCTTTCGCGTATCGCATACTTGCCTGTGTTAAACCACCTCGAATACCTGTAAATTAGTTAATCAGATATAAATTATATAAGAAATTAAATAATATTACCTTTTTCCAGCATAAGCACTATATCATAATCTGTGAGGAGTTCCAATTTCACCTTTGTATGTTTAAGCATACAATCGAAACTAAACCCTGGTGCCGTATAATAATATGCCGGGTCTAGATTGTATGTGTTTAAACATAGGTGACGGAAATTTTCGAAAGTATCAGCCAACAACAAGACGTCCACTTTGAGATATAAATCTGAATATTCTCCTAAAGTCTTACATCCAAAGTGGTTCCAGACTTTTTCCGCGTGTTTGTAGTCGTCCTCGGAAATCTCTGTTTCTGTCAATGTACTATAAAAAGCATCCTTTGGCGGCAAACATATTTCTTCCAGACTATCCCAACTATCCGTATACTCGTATGGATATATACCTTTTCGTGTAACGAGTGGTAAATCCATAGAGTCAAAAACTTTGGCTGTTTCACGAAACTTGGATAAATCTTTAGTAATAAGATTTGAGGCTAATGTTGATAAACTCGACGCCATAAAACGATACGTATCGATAAACCTTACTGTGAAGGTTGAGGTTACATATTTTGAAAATGAAATAAATTTCTCTTCGCTGTTAGGAATAACCGAAATAATATTTTCATCGTAACCGAGCTCTCGTACGATGAAATGCGCGTCATAATGCGATAAGTTGTGTAAAAAACATGGTACAAAATTTGGTTTCTTTAGTTTCATATTACAATTATTACACAATGTTTGTCTAAAACGGCCGGTTAAATGTTGATGGTCTGCGACTTTATGGTTTTTTTCGGAAAACTGCACTTTACATAGATTACATTCTTTCTTCGTCGTGTGGTCTCTTTTTTCTTCGTCCGACATAATAATAGGTATATTTGTATCTAATAATTTATCGATTCTACGCACCACATCAACAATCTTTTCCACGAAAGATTTAGCCACTTCAGTGTTTGACTCTGATCCTCGAAAAATTATTGGTTCTAGTGGTATATTAAATTTCTCTAACAACTCGTTTGGTATATCATTCGAAGGTTTGACCAAAAATCCATAACTCATCGGGCTATGTTTCTGAATAATTCGAGTATTTTCACCTTTATTTTCCATGCATTTTATAAGAAGAGCTTCGAAATCTGCGTATATCACTATTGGATGTTTCTGTGCTTTCGACCATGCCTCAAATTGAAGTGTTTCTCCTTCTTCAGGTAATACGGGCTGTATGGGTTTATGAGCTCCGCAAATTTTCGTATGCTCTTCGAGGGCAGCCTGTCCATGCAATTTGAATTTTTTAGGGCGATTATCGAAACTCGTGAAGCACCGTTTACAAAAATAAACTTTATCATGATGGGACGTCTTTTGATTTCGTACGAGTCTTGAAAAATTAGAAATGTATGTATAATGTGTGTTTTTCTTGTCGTCAATTAAAAGTAGATCGAAATGTTCTTTTTTCTCCTCATCAGCAACTTTAAGCGGGTATACGGTATTTTTTACAGTATTATTTTGTTTCTCTTTCTTCAGACCATACACATTCACTGAAACGTTCAGATTATTTTTCTCGAATATTTTTATTTCATGAATAGGTGTCGGAAAAGTTAATCCAGAAAAATCATATTTGTTTTCATGTACTAAATAATTTTCGTCTACGCGATGTTTATTTTCACCAGTAACATGCTTTGCTAAAATAGCCCTTAAAAACAGTGTTGATCTTTATTTTGAGGATTTATAATAGCTTTTTTATTTTGAATATCAACTGGCAAAGAAATATATGACGATCCACTCATAGGTATATACCGACATACGGCCAACAATAATCCGTCGATTTTCTGCAGAGAAAACCGCTACCTCTGCTCATATATGTATCTTCTTCAGAAAGGAGGATCATAAAGTCGTCTTCTATTAATTTTTCAATGTCTGAATCTACGAAGACTTCTTTTGCCGATGTTTTAAATGCTCTATTCTCGGCAGAATTTTCAACGTTTGGTATATTGTAGCTACTTTCCAGTTTCAAGTTGTATTTAATAGGACGAACAATTGTGCTTTTATGTAATATTTTAATTAAATCGTTCTTTATGGAGTTGAAAAATGCGCGATAACTACATAAATTGTTGATATTCTTTGCATAGTACCAAACGACTTTACGATGATGCGATGATGCGATTTCTATAAAACCCGGTGTTTTTACCAATTCCATTCGAGCCTTTTTTAATTTAATTGCGCAAGCAGAATTCTCGTTTTCCCGTTTACGTGAATCGAAAATATCTATAATATAACGATGAAAAAAAAATTAATTTAATATAAAGATATAGTATAGTATAGTAATGAAGACATTATATCGGTATATAATGTTTATACTAACAAATAATGTTAAACATAATATACAATATACGTTGATTTAATTAAATAGATATTTATACAATCTTACCGTTATAACTATGATTTTTTTCGGTTAGCATCATATGATTGAAAATATTACTGTCGTCGTCGAACAATGAATTTTCGGTTTTTGTATTACTTTTAGGTATCTTCAAATCTGTGTTTTGTTGTTTAACTGGTAAAGTAGAATTGGCATGTGTTAAAAGAAATAATAAATGTATATAATGATCAGCATACGAATAACAGTTAAGATACTTACCATGACATTTTTTTGTATGATTGGTTAAATGTTCCTTGTGTGTAAACACTTTATAACACACATTGCATGGGAATTTGTTCTCTTCGTGGGTTTTAGTGTGTCTTACTAAACTGCGTTTGACTGTGAATACTTTATTACATACCGTGCAAATAACATTTTTTCAGAATGTTATGATAGAAAGTTTTAATAATTATAAATGTAATAAAAATATTAATGCACCCGCGAGAACAAAAACAGCACAAACGAGTATATTAGTCAAAGAGAGGGCACAATTGTATTGCGATACAAATAACGACTGTACTATATGGAAGTGAAGACGTTACTGACAATGGGGCAAAGCCGATTTAGTTAGTAAATGAATGATTTTTATTATTTAATGTACGCATGCGCAGAAACGGCGATACATATACGAGTATATCAAAGTAAGAACACAATTGCGGCGTGATGTAAATAACGACTGTTTGGAAGACGATACTGACAATGGGACAAAGCCTATTTGGCATATACAATTACTAACAAAACGTATTATGCAGGTCTCTACCGGTCGCTACAGGCCTGTACAACCCTATCGTATGACTCATTCTATAAGAATGTTGTGTATATTATTATTTAACGGTCTACATAATAAAGGACTTTTTCGCTACATTATATATAAGTCATTAAATTTTTAAGATATGGATATATTTGAGTGAATTAGTTAAATTCTTATAATATGTGCGTGAAAGTGAAATAAATTTCCATAATATATCGATAGACAGCTATGAATAATATTTTTAGGTGAAGATATAGTTTGTCATATAGTACTATTAATAATCCGATATATGATAATTACTATAACAATTATATGTATTATATGTAGTAATTATATTGATTAAAATAATATATATGGGTTAAATTAATTGTGTGATTTGAAAAAGCGACTTAAAGTGTTTACAAACTAGTATAGTACCAGGGGTGAATGTGAATTTGGTTGTTTTCAAGAATATATTCTACACGATATTCGATAATTATATACTTTCTATATTATAAAGGACACACCTGTTATACATTTGTCGATAAATATTATGCGGGTCTGTACAGATTTGTACAACCCTAACGTATGACTCATATTATAAGAATGTAGTTCATGAACACTACTTTATTTACACGAGGGGGATTATTATTATTTATCGATGTATATGACAAAGGATTTTTTTTACTAATGTATTATTAAGTCATTAAAAGTTTTAAAAAATGAACATATTTAT
Organism: Schlechtendalia chinensis; assembly: GCA_019022885.1. Classification (NCBI taxonomy): domain Eukaryota; kingdom Metazoa; phylum Arthropoda; class Insecta; order Hemiptera; family Aphididae; genus Schlechtendalia; species Schlechtendalia chinensis. The sequence goes on along the minus strand of CM032339.1, from coordinate 12,979,827 downwards.
GTGAATTAGTAAATCCTCTACAATATATTGGTAAAACAGATATTATATTGTATGAATAATGTTTTTATTTAGGCGAAAATAGAGTGTGTAATATAATACTATTAATAATGAGATATTTTAAAATCATTATTATAATATATATTATGTGCGTGAAATGCTTACGATCATACGTGTATGTACATGTGATAAAATACAGTGGGAGTCTAAGAATGAATAAGGTTTGATTGTTATCAATCGTAATCAACCGCGATCAATCGTAATCAACCGCGATCAATCGTAATCAACCGCGAATCATACTTAATCAATCGCGAATCAAACTTAATCAATCGAGATCAATCGTAATCAATCGCGAATCAGGCTTAATCAACCGCGTATAATCATTAGATATTAATGGGGGGGGGGGGGTGATATAGAGGTATGTAAGGGTTAAATACAGCGATGAAAGAGTATTGAGGTACCAGGGTCGAATAAGGTTTACCGCCTGCAGCGGCGACAGTGGGCGGCCGTGTTAAAGATATAGCACCCGCATCGACGGTTTGGGCGGCCGTGTTAAAAGTATAGCACCCGCAATAGTTTTGCGGGTGCTATTGGTTTTCTATTGTTCCAGAATTCCCCTTTTTACCCTACTTATAACGTCAGTTGCATCTTTACGGACTCCATTGCGATCTATTTACTTGAAAGGGAGTTGTATATCGACAAAGAAAAACCATTTCGATATTATGTATATATTTATAGTGCTTTCTTTTATGTTTTTAGTAGGTACATATATGTATTTAAGTATTTATATTTTTAGAAATATATCATAAGATAGTTTCAGTTTTGAAGAAATACTTAAATACTTTTAGTAAAACCTCAAATTGAAAGCGTTATTCTATAATTATTACGCGTTTCTATGTCAAATATAGGAATAAGTATTTGACACCGTTACACGATTATATTTAGCGGCATCACTAACAATATAATATGCGCTTTACAGTATTTATATTGTATATATTATTGAAAAAACGCGTTCAATATTTTTTTGCGGTCAGACGATAAAAACTGAAAAAGACACAATTACTTACCACAACACAAAAAAGAAAAAAACCATCGGATACATTCTTGTTCGACAAGACGATATATATATGTTACAAGTATGCTCCAGTCGTGCATTTCGCAATTCATAAAACGAATGAATTTTCGTCCATTTTATGAAATCGATTAGCAAAAACGATGCCCAATCTATGTACTGAGCAAATAGGTAACTGCAAGTATACATACAGAGTGATTTAAAATACTTCCAATTTGATAATTGTGTTTTAAAAGTGAAATAGCTCACTTATAGCACTCGTTATAGTTAATGTTAAGGGTTAAGTGCACCCTGTTTTTATTTTAACTTTGAATCGGTCACCGTAAAATTAATAATTGAAAATTTTATCTGAAAAACAGCTGTTTTTAGTTATTAACGGCCGATTGAGCCACACATTATAAATATAATGAGCACTGTAAATTATAAAGACAAAATGCACAAAAAAACCTCTAAAAAATGGTTTGATAAATATCTGTAACAAGTCCAACGTACGGCTAACTCTCAAATGTCAATATCATGAAACTAAAAAACCGCGTCGGTAATAAATGAAAGAATTGCCCATTAAATATGAAATGTTTGCAAAGGCTTTAATTAGATATGAAATCGAAAACGAAAAATGGTTTTTACGTTTATAAATATATTACAAATTAAATTTTTCACAGTTCAATGGGCGAGAAACTTGCACAGTTCATGAACACTGAATAGATCAATTTCACGTCTAACGTATATATAACACACGTATTAAATACGAGTATATTATTATAAAAGAATAGACGTGATTCGTATACCTATAATATATAGTAATCAAGCTCTGGTCTGGACTTAAAAAATAATTTTTCTACGAGATTGAAAAATTGAACTTTAAATAACTTGGGATATGATAGTTCGTTTTTCACGGTCACCATATTTTCTAATTAAATACCTCTTCTCCCTAAAAAAATTTCCTAAACGATTTTTTTCAATCTCAAGACCTCAATAAATTGCTCTCTCGTCCTCGAAAACATTACACTTAACTATTTTCATCAAATCTTTTAGAACCGTTATTAAAACGTGTCATATATGTACTATAATTGTAACATTGACATTTTGACGAATATCCGTGAATCATCGTACACAATAAATAGTCTCTGGTCAATCACAAATAAAAACTGGTATTTAATTAAATATCACAGAAAAAAATTAATAATTTTAAGTACTTTTTCAATGTAACATACTCAAAAACACCGTTTTCCTAACCTAACCTAACCTATTTCATCCCATTAAATTTATTTTCCCAAAATCGAGATCCGGCTAGATCTTTTTTTTCACCTCGAAACAATATATTTACCACATTTCGAGGAAATTGTTAGAAACATTTCAAAAATGATAGGTATAGTTTATATTATAGAATAAATTATGCATATAGGTATAGTATTTATATATTATAAAATACAAAAACCAAAACTCACTAGACGAAGGCGCGTCCATTGCCGTGGCTGTTGGACCAGCGACGACCGAGTCAGGATACGCGGCGTATCCTCCCCCGAGCGGTGCAGCATTTGGCGAATACGACGTCGGATAGCCACACCAGTTGCTCGATTCAGAAACACTGACGGATACGGAGGAATTTTTATCTGAAAATTAAAAGACATTAAAAAATAAAAAAAATACACAAAACATTATACTCGCGAAGGCATAAAACGCGTAGCAGTACTATAAGTGTTGTATATTCACACACCTGTCGTGATCCTATACGTTTATAACGAATGTCGAAATATATATAACAGGGGCCACTAACTAATTTCTATGGGGGTTTGTTTTAAAACTTACCAAACGTTCCGCGGTCCAACAGGTTTTTAAATTACTTTTTTCATGCATTACAAATTAATAACAAATACACATTTTATTTATATTAAGTTATATTTATTAATACACTAAATTATAACCGCAGAAAAAGCTATTCAAAAAGAAAATATTAATTTTGTTTTAATGTGAAAAATTACATTTTGTAGTTTTAACAAGCTTTTTAAGATTTGGAGTTAAGTTAATGCCACTTATTTTCATTAAGTGGTTAAGTGGTCATCTGTTAACCGAGACCTAAAATTTATTTTATAAAGTTCATTTTTGAAGAAACAGTTTCACATATATACGTTGAACCAAACATTGTACATAGTTTTGTAGCTTAGTTTTTTAATTCAAGATATTTACTTGAACAAACATAACACATCATAATACAACATAATATCTAGAATTGTTCGCACTGTAAAAGTGTTCGGAACTTGAAAAATGTGTCCGCGGTCTGTCAATTGGTGACCCCTGATATATAATATATGTTCATATATATATTTCACGCTTTTAATTTCTCTCTCGAAATGATTATTTCGAAAATACACGTATTCTCGTTCTTCTTTCCCATGTTTTCCTCACACTCGTCAATCCTTATAAATAATTGACATAACAACGTTTTTTGACTGGGGGTCTATTAGAAATATGTGTGACGTATTTTTTTGACATTTGATAACGTCATCAGTTGGTTACATTATGTAGTTTCTCATACGTAGTGTACTTGTCTCTCGACACGCCGATATATTCACTTGTGTATAGTTAATACATTTTTGTTCATGAACATGTACTTCTAATTTGAGTGTCCGGCTTTAAGCCAAAATAGATTTAAACTATTCTCCTATTTTCGTGATATCGGAATAGATTTGGATGCTAAAAAAATCTTAATTCCTTCCATCCACTTATAATCATTAATATCATCTCATTTTTCGAAGTATCGGAGTACTTTATTTAACCCGCGATTAGCTACAGTTCCAAATCAGTGTATATTTTTATTGCATGTGTATATTAATGCGTGTGTGTATATGTATGGGTGAATATGAATGTGCGTATGTATATGTGCGCATACTACATGTATTAGTATTGTATTTTCCTAAACTATTAATTCTTAAACTGTAATGTTTGTGAAGCAAAAGCTTCAATAAAAAAAAAACATGTACTTTATTGTATCCTGGTCCATTTTTATAAAACATTTTCATGATCCAAAATGTCTAGTCGATGGGTAACTAGTGTAGACATTTTTTACCAATTATTACCTTAAACCTGAACACAGCCATATTTATTTAGTTTTTAATTATTGAATATATTTTATATTTGAATAATAAAAATTATAATAATAAACATTAAAACTGTGTACTTAATTGTATATAATATATAATGATGTAATTTTCGTATCAATACTAATAATAATAATAATCGTGTTACAATGTTTATTCGTATTGTATGTATGTAAATGTTATCAATAACCACGGTGCGTCATTACACGTTGATCTAGATAATATACACACGAAGCATGGACATTAAAGTCGCTTAGTATACTAAGCTAATATACTCGTATTAGGTTTTTAATTAATGGATTACACATTAAGTATTAATTTAACTTGACTTGATTTCCTGTGCATTAAATTAATTGATAATCCGATATTTTATTCGATGTCTAGACATTATGTAAAATGTCTAAAATTACTTGATTATAAGCAGACTTTTACTTACATTTAATGCTAAAAGTCGAGTAGAAAATATGGTATAAATAAGTATTGATACCAATTATTTATTTTAAATTATTAAATTAAGGCTTCAATAAATATAAAAAGCATATATAGTATATTATTTTATTTTTGTTTTTTAGTTTTTTGGTGGTATGAATTTCTAAAAGTTGTATAAGATTGGAGTTATTTTTTTTATCGATACAAATAATTGTATGTTAATGGAAGATACGATATTTCATTAAAATTCAGTTAAAAATGTTAACTTATAAATGTTTTTGGCTGGATACAACTTTTTTTTTCGTGATCGATTTCGTGTAATCGATTTTGCGTTCTGACACACTCACGCCCACATCTGTATTAATTAAAATAATAATAAAATAAAAATAATAACATATTCTTAAATATAACTGATGTACATTCTACTGATGTAAATACAAAATAATTGTAGGAATATCAAATTGTATTGTATTTTTCCCCGCTAAAAACGGCAAAAGAAGAAAAGGTACCCCCAAAAATATATATATGATTCGTTGTTTTTTCGTGCAGCGGAGAAAATATCAAATAGTATACTACGATTTCAGCATCCTCTTAATCAACTTTTTTAGTTGATACTTAACCTACAATGTATTTGTCATTTATTCTATACCTAAATGTATAGAATATATTTTAATACTGTCTTATTCGATATGCATAGCAATTGGTATTTGGTCTAAAATTGACATAAATTTTAATTTTGTCGATAAAAAAGGCATGCGGCCATATTTCACAATTAAAGATAACGCGGAAATTACATTTTTCCTTATTGTCTATCCCTAACTAAATGTCTGAAAAATGACAAGGTAATTTAAAAAAATACACTTACTATTATGAAAAACAAAACAAAAATTAGTAAATTTTACGATGAAATTAATTTCATTTCTGTCTCCAAATACCTTAATAAATATTACGCATTATACATATAATAACATATTCATATAATAAACGTCTATTGAAATCGCGACAACTCAAAGCTGACAATGACCCAGCGGGGGAGGATTGTGTTTATGCAGCATGGCGACGACGACGAAGACACACGATAAAAAGGTGCTTGAATATATCATATACATCACGTATAATAATGCATATATATATATATATATTAAAGGCGAGTTGCCGAAAAAAAAGACGGACGACAAATTAAACACGTGTTTGAACGAAGCGGCACAAGAATATATTATTATTATTATTATTGTTATATTCGAAAACACAATTGTGTGATAAAGTCATTCTGAGAGAGGCGCTGTAAGCGTCGACATAACATTACAATATTATAATAATAGCTCATTAATCATTGTCGTCAAATTAGAATGAAGCAGCTCGCGTATAGGTACGCACGTGGTACGCGGGTCATGCCACCTCCGCGAAGGCAAAGAAAAGAGAATATTTTATAAAAAAATTAATAATGATAATAATAACAAGCGAACCTGTTGCTTATATATTATATATAGGATGTATCATCTGCAATATCGTTCCAGATTCAACCGGAAAATAAGTATACCTCCCTTATATGTATACGAGTTCGTTCAATTTTTAAAATTTTTACTTAAAAACTTTAGATAAAATTCATTATCCGTATATAGGACTACTAAGTTTCACAATTTCTGATTTTTTTTTCAATTATATTAATATTTAAAGCTTAAAAAGTTTACAAATCGTACACCATCCTAGCAAAATATACGAATAAGCATAGAAAATAATATGTATGATGTTTTCAGAACATTATAAAGACCACAAATATCCAAACGAAGAAAACAGTGTATTTCCGAACGAGTTAGGAATACGTCTGCAACAACATTGTTCGGTACACCCTGTGTACGGTGTATATATATATATAGAGTGTAGCTTTATATTCATTGTGCACGCGCGACGTAGAGGATATTTTTTCGGCGGTAAATTAATAGCCGACTGCGCTAAGGACGTGCGATATTTCATGTGTCGAATGGGTCGTCGTCGAGGAAGAGACAATGCCTCGGGGCGAAAACGAAACGGAAAACAAAACGAAAAAAACAAACTAAATTTTTTTATTTTTTTTTTCAAAGAAACATACGTTCGTTCGTTTATACGTATGAGCACGTGTTTGATGCAAGTCTAACGTCACGTCTCGGCCGTCTTACAGGGAGAAAATAATATACGAAAATTAATCCTAATAATGGAAATCGAGTTTATGAGCGATGGGCACTGGAGATATAATATATATGTGTATTGTTATTATTATGCACCTACGCGCTTGTATGTGGTTTAAAAATCTACGGATAAAGTCAATGATGACTTATACGCGTTTGTACATTTAATATTCATAACTTCACAAGTCAAAGGCTACGGGGTCGAGAAAGAAAAATTTAACGCGATAGGTCTTGTTGAAATGTTTGAAAACGTTTTGGTTTGTTTTTTAAAAGTAATAATCGAATCGCGAAAACGATATCCTTACGTAACATGTCGACGTTAGATAACACAATATTATTATTTTCATGACTCTGACATACACTATACAACAGCTTATAAGTGGGCAGTTTGAGTTTTGATAGGTACAGTACAACAGAGTATTTACCATTTTCCACTTTTGTTCGCGCCGAATAGACCTCATTCTTAAGCACAGTTTAACGCGCATTTTACAGGATTAGAAAATCCGTTGTTGAATATCAATTATTACTAAAAAGAAATAACACCAAACTATGATCTATGAATACTGTGAGCAACCATTTAAAATTATCTTTACTATACTCATTGTAGTGTATTCCTTCTATTGTGATATTTTAATAATGTTTTTAAAATATATTAATTTAAATGATAAAAAATATGACAAATAAATTAAACAAAACGATCAACCCCGATTTCAAATAATTCCTTAAACCCGGAAGATGACAAACATAACTCGCTAAAATGTAACAAAAAAAATAAATTATAGTAAACCGTAAAATATGCATAGGTTGCACAATGCACGTCTATATTTAGTTTGACATTTCGACATGTCGTGTGCAGTAATGTTTCGAATAAAAACATATGAAATATATATTATATATGTAGTACGAATACACATTATACGATAACCGTAATATGGCCAAATAAGCATTACACGTACCCAAACGAAAATAAAGTTTTTTTAAACAACTATGTGTTCAATTAATTGTTTTTGTATATTCAACGACCTACATATCTTTGTGGTTATGCACTTTATGTATGTATAAACTTTGTTTAACCAATTTTCCCACCTCTCCAAAAAAAAAAAAAAAAACAAAGAAAAAACATAAACAAAAACCAACTCATTGATTTAAAAACTATTTACTATTTTACACGAGTATATTGAACAGAATATCCCTCGGAGACAAATATATTGTATAGACTCTTGTTCAATTCAATATTTTAAAGTTTTTTTATATAATAACTACTAGAAGCCTAAAAAATTCAAAATAGTCATTAGGTGAATCTATATATATAAGCAATTTTTAGTGGTAGACATTTTTATTAAAGTCATTAATTTTAATTAATACTGAAAACCTGGGTCTCCGTCTAATTTTTTATGAAATTTTGTTTGATTTTTTCAAAATATTAAATATTATTAAAATATTAATAACAATACGCGAGCGACTACTAATAATGACTAAGAACTCGATGGAAATAAAAAAATGCGAATATGCTTATATCATGAGAAGAATACATTATAACAAATTATTCATTCCATTATATTGTATACTATATACTCGTACTTTGGATAAACGTATAACAATATATAAAATAATATCAAAACTTAAATAATAAAAACTATGTACTCGTACTTTGGATAAACGTATAATAATATATAAAATATTATCGAAACTTAAATAATAAAAAACGATCATACATCACAACATATGATTTAAGTAAGTATAATAAAAATATATAAATGTGTATTAAAAAGACAACTCAACGACTTTTCATGTCTCAATACGTCTAAGACTTGGTACATTTTACTGCAAACAAATGTCTATTTGACTATGAAAAACATCAATGTTGAAGTTTTATTCAACAGTTGTATAAACAATTTTGTGTTACAAAACAAATTATACTTAAACCACATTTTCGTGGTGATTTTTAAAATTATAAAAGAAAAAAATTGTTATTTTTATATTTACGTTTTCTGATATCTATTTAAAACAATAATAAATATGTTATGATGACTTTCGAACACAAGACGTGAAAACGTCTTGTATCAATATAATATAAAGAATTAAAGAAGTTATAAAACACGCTGTATAACGATAATATTCTATTTACATAAAATATTTCCCATTGTATTATATTCATACTTAAATAACACTGCCGTTTCTTTAGTTCATCAAAATCGGCGGTAAAAATATTAATCAAAACACACGTATAAATAGTATAACAATTATTCGAGCGGTAAATAATTATTTTTATTACGTTTTATTTTTTTCATTCTATGTACAACTATTCGGAACACCTGTGAAAATGATTATCTATTTTTATTTTAATCTCGCGGAGAACTTGTTAGTGGGAAAACAATAATATCACTCATTTCGTCAATTACCCACATTCATACAAATCTAACACAGTTCGATGGATCACTAAACTATCGCGTATATATATACTTTTTTTCCTCGGGTAATTGACTTCAGTTATAATAATATTTTGTCTGCGACCCATAATTAACCGAAATTATACGTCAAACAAGAAACACGTACTATATGCATACCCTCTGTCTACGTATACATATATATATGGTACATGCAGTAATAAGAAAACAATATTACTTGTGAAATTTAAATTGTTTTTGGAGCAAACATAAAATTACACTATTTCCTAGTGTAATACGTGTATCTGACACATTTGATACTATAATAATTTAAAACATATTTATGAATTATATTATAAAGTTACTATATACCTTACCTACTTACATGCACATCATAGGCAACACTGTTTTTAAATATCGAATATAACATTGTATCAGCAATAGTACATCACTAATTATTATCGATATAAATTATTTTATCGCGCGAATCGTTTAAAGGTAAATCAATTTTGCAGGCAAGTATAAAAACTACGCATTTATAAATAAAATTATTATATAAAATAAATTATTTGATTTTCAATGATTTTCTAACAATTTCAATATTCGGATTGGTTACCAATATTATAATTTATAATAATGAATACACTGCGTACAATCTTTCGAAAAATTTTCAATTACTTATTTCTTATTGGTGACGTATGATAAATAATAAGTCTTATAAACTATGATTTTTACTATTAACTATTGTCAGTCAAAATTGTCATTTTGTCATTTTGACAACATCACAAATCAATCAATCAATGTATCATAATATATTGATTAAAAACAGTGCATCTGTATATAAGAGAGAGTTTTTTCAGTTAAAAATTAAATCGTTATAATTACAATAAAATAAAATATATAAATATATATATATTCATAATGTTAACGAAGTACCGGCGTACAAACATAATTATTTTACAAGTGATGTTTATATGAAAAAAAAGGAAAAATGCATAGAGAAACACTGAATCATATATATGTTTTTGAGGGTGCTTAGCTGTTACTAGTTACTTAGCATTGAACAGTAAACAAACGCAATGACGACGAACATTCCTTTTTATCCCATTTTTAACAACTTGGAATTTTTACGATTATTTTTTATTTATATCAGTAGAATGTGGGTTTGGGTGTGAGTGTAGCATAACGCAAAATCGGTTATTCAAATCGGTCACAAAAAAAAAATTGTATCCAGCCTAAAAACATATATATGTAAAAAATGTTTCATTTACCAATATTTATTAAAAAACTGTCATTAGAAAAGAAAAAAATATGTATTGAAATTGAAGATGACTGTTTGTTTATATAATATACATTTAATATTCATTTAATTTTTTTCGACTCGTCGAATTTCCCCCAAATTGACCATGAATGAAGAAGGAAACATGCATAGCACACAGAGGGGAGAGTAAGAGTCACACTTCTCCCCCCCCCCCCCGAAATGTCTTCCTTCACTCAATTTATTTTATCCGTGTTTTACAGTCAGAAGCGTACTGGTAGTCATAATTGTTATGACATAATATGAGTTATAGGTATTGGATTTAGATATTGGGTTTATAATACTACAGAATAATGAATATAATTTATAATAAAAATATGTAATGTGAACATTTTATTTCATCGAAAATCATTTATTCGGTAATAATACTGTACTAATAAGTTATCCAAGTCACAGGAAAACGTTCATTTTCAACAATACGACTTGTTAAAACTCATTTACGAAATACTACTAGACAAATCAGTCTTAATGGTCTATCAGTGTTAAATATTCACAGAGACATAACAATAACTCCAGATGAAATTATTAATCAGATTACATTTTACATGAAATAATACAATTATTGTTGTTTAATATTTATTAATTTAATACATTTTTAAAAACAAATTAAGTAATAAAATATGTTATTTATTTTATATGTACAAATATACTATTAAACGTTTTAAAATATTACTGCATAGAGTTCTATAAAATTTCCCTCTTTAGGAAATTATTGTGAGCACAACCCCCTTCCTCCTCCCCCCCCCCGAAAAAATCCTGTGTACGCCACTGTACTATAGGTACACACACACACACGGTATATTTGTTCTATTATAAATAGAAAGTGGAATATTTTTCAGATATCGTATATTGGCACTGATATATACTGCATAACCCACTTGTACACAATTATATTATATATTTATATACCAATATCGCCTTATATTATAATAGTATAATCACCCGATTTGTGTCTGTATTGTTCTTAAATTCCACGAGTATAACACATTTTTTTGTTTACCCGTAGCCTATACTGTTTGTATTATTGTTTTGTATTATCTCGGTACGCGAAGAACGTATTTGTCCATTGTTGTGCAGTCCTTCAAATAATTCATACTCAATACTACCTAATAATCAATTGACTGTGATGTAGTGTGCGACGATCTACCAGCAGTGTGCGAACAACAGTACATGATGGTGTATTACTTTAAATAAATATTATATAATTATATAATTTATATAATAAATATCCATCAAAAAATACTGCAATCTATATATATTTAATAGGTAATTCTTTCATCGATAGTATTTTTAGAAATAACTAAATAATTATATGAAATATTGTAAATATTATCGATTTCTATATCGGCTAACATCCTTTTTTCCAACATTCGATTCACACGACATTCTAAAACCTATCTTCAATTCTTTTATGCTAGTTCATATCATACATACTATATAATGTGCGCGTTGACATGTTCTATCGAAAAATAGCGTAGTCGTGTTTTATTTTTGTACAAAACAAATCATCGTTTTCTACGGGTAGTAACAGTTTTTATTCCAAATATTTAACACTTTATATAATATGATGCAACGGGTTGCACGAATATACTGAATAATACAGCTGACAATTTAGTAACTCTCGTAGATAGATTTATTCAGCAATGTGTAGTCAAAACTTTTTATAATGTGTCCAAGCTGGGCGTTGCCGAGGGTCAGATTAGGTTACAATAAGAGTAGCTTATCATTTCAAAATTGTGTGTTGGAAAATCGCATATTAAATACAATCCTGTACGTATAATCAATTTTGCGCGTCGAAATAATTCCCTACAGAAAAATTGTTTTATTAGGTCCTGCGTGGCTCAATACACGAGAGTGGAAGATGTCGAAAAGTTGTATGTATAGAGTAGTCTTTAATTACAATTATTTCAATTTTAGTTTAATTACAGAAAAAGAAAATAAATTATTAGACCACATGTTCGTTACATTTTTTTTTCACTAATTTTACTAATTTGTAATAAAGCATAATTATTTCCAAGCAACAAATAATTCTTACTACGTATTTGTAATCTCGTTTTCATAAAAAACTAAAGTCTTAAGATTTCAATTTTTTAAAGAGTTTATTTTTTTTAAAAAAAATAGATAACTATATATACCTTACCGTATACCATATCTGATGACTCCCCCCCCCATAGTTGACAAACGATTATGTTAATAAATTTCATATACATATCATTTATCGGGTGTCCTCGGGGGAAAGATAAGCGTAGTAGAATCGGAGTTCGGAGACAAGACGTAACTATATGGCATGGACCGTGTATGATGTATACATATTACCTAAATTACAATATGCACTACCACCAGTTGCATAACGTCCGCGTGTGCAAATAATAAATATACTCGTAGTAAACACTATAATACTGGTAATGTTGTCGTCTAAGTTAGTTGTAGTAAGATGACTCAAAACGAAACGAAAAATACGAGTATAAAATTATAAACTGGTTATATTTTACATCATCCCATTCATCCGTTCAACGGGATTTTCTCGTGACGATGATAATGGCCTTCTTGACCCAAATACCATATCTACGCGCATAACATTTATAATTTTTAAATATAGCACAATTCATCACAAAAATTACATATTGTAATCTGTATTGTATATCTGTATAATTAATAAAATTAGTTTTACTCCTAATTATTTATTTTTTTTTAATCAATATGGGATTTTACATCAACCTGCAAAGTCACTTTGTCATGTCACAATTTAATAATTAAGTGTCAATTTTAATCGAATATTGGATAAAATCCACTAATTTTAATGCATAATTATAGCGATAATAAATCTTATACATTTTAGTTAACATATATAGTATATATAGTGTATTATATATATATATATGTATAATATATATAATTATATATATATATATATATATAGTATATCATAGTAAAACCAAAACATTCTTCCCTTCTCTGCTCATTGTACGAAACACGCAGACATTGTTTTTGTATTTCTATAATATGTATAATACAATAAACGATCAAATAAAAATCGTTAACACTTCACAGACATGTTTCTTTTTTGCACACTGAGAAAGTATGTATCTACATATACGCAAACAAAATACTTATTATTTTTTCTCTCCTATTTCCGAACAGCGGTCATACACGCATCATATATTATACTTTAATTTTATTAGTTGACAATATACAAAACATGGGTTTACTGCACCTATAAATGTACGTTTGTGGTGGACGGCGGCGGCGACGGCAACGATAAAAACATAGTGATGGTGGGAGGGGAAACTCCGTGGAAGGGTCTTACGATTTTTCGATTTTTCTTTCTTTTCTTTTTTTTACTGAAATCGAACGATCGTTTACACATTGCGCACTGGCTGATTATTAAATTCGTATAATAATAACAATAATAATAATATCATATACATACAATGTATCCAGTCGTCGCGTTTTCTCGCGTGTTCACCAGCAGAACGATCACGTATTATTATTATTATTATTATTATTATTATTATTATTATTATTATTCTGTATAGAAAGTGGCCCTTTACATTGCGGTTGGGCACTCATCGACCGTAACGCACCAATCGACTGCTTCCAATATTATTATCACACTATATTATAATATCACTACTATTACTACAACTATAAATAATACCGTATATATATATATAGACAGGTACACTACACGGTACAAACAATAATAAAAATAATAATGATTTTTTTTCTTCCCCGTTCGAGTAATGATACGCAGCACATACACATATACGCACCCGAAACGAAACGAACGATACACGTCCGTACACCGGAAATCGATTGTATCCATACATTGCAGTCCACCTCTTATAAATTATAATATATGTGTACGTACAAGTTCTATGGCGGCATTAGTCATTCGCATACGTATGTGTATAATGTTTTTTATTTTTTTAACACCACTCGCGCAACAAACGGAGTGTCTGGCTGCATGACGACACCACAGAGCAGTAGGCATAGAGGTAACTACGCCATCTTAACACTTACACCGCAGATTCGAAAAATCCGTTTCGTAGTGGTTTCAAGTTTTTTCGCGTATGGACAAAATCGCAAAAAGGTGTTTAATATCGAAAAATCTGAAACCCTTACAACCAAAATAAGAACATGCGTATTGAAATGTTCTTGTACAATAAGGAGTGTCTTTACAAACACGTATTACTGGTAAAACTCCGGAGACTTAACATTTCGGACAATCCGTCCTTAAACGTTTTATACAAATTATAAAAACAATGTTAAGATAAGTTCAGAAAATAACCATTAATAAAAAGCATGTGACTAATGACTAATTGCTTGCTTTACATTTATTATTATCAAACCACTTTTACAAAAACGACTGTGATTAATAGCTTTATTTATGTTTTGTAATTTATACGATTGGCAATAGACTAAATAAATGCACAAAAAAAATTTTAATTTTAGTACCATTGCCATTAAACATATTACCTAAATATTGAAAATCAAACAGAATCTCCCACGGCTAACTAGTTAATTTACTTACAAACTTGGACATAAAACATTCCTGGTTCACTTGTTATCTTGAGAGCTATAATTGCTTTGTCTCTAATTTAAAAATATTAACAATATTCAATAAAATCATTTTTCATAACGACACAAACGGTCATATTGTGTTTCTGTATAACAACTAACTCACAAAGCGCTACACTTCGCATATAAAATCTCGTATGATTCGGCTGCGTACTGTTTGCGTCCCAAGAAATGGTACATTTTTTAGGTAGTAAATTCCTGTTTTGGAGACGCATCTCAGTTATGAAAATTTTTCCTATCTGAATATAGCTGTAGCCGAGTTGGGTCCCAAATATTATTAATACGCGTTACATTAAAATCGATAACCTATTATCGTTTTACATTAGTATAAGACAACGGGATATAAATACGACCGTCGTAGTCCCACATTTATGACGTTTGGTGACGAGGACAACAACAAAATGTAGTCCATTAAATAATATCAATGATAATTAATTATTTGTAACAAAAATATCTATGCATAAGGACAGTGTCATATAAAAAATAATAACATCTTGAACAGATAATAAAAACGAAAACATCTAAAAAAGTATCGCTGAAGATATAACAAACAGTATTTTAAAAGCTTTCAGCTTTAAAAATTTAATATCGAAACAACATTATTGACAGATAATGTTGAAAACTGGTTAAACCATAACTCACCTATATTAAAGACTCATGAATATTAAAAAATATCGTTGTCGTAAACAATGTGACAACGGATAGAGAATTCGTTACAAAAGACGAAGGCCAAAAACTGTATGCTTATTACATATCATAAAAAATTTAAGTTGAAAACAATACATAAAAACCAAATATCCGGAGAACTAAAAATTATAACATACTTTTTTTTTTAAACATCATTTTAATATATTTATTTCGACAAGCAATAATTTATATTATATTAAACTGTGTACAATAGTTTTATGTTTCAAAGGTTGATTTAATTAATGGTAAAAATAAACATAATTATGCTGCTCATTTATAAGTAATTCACATGTTATCATTTAATAATTAATTAAATCAGTTATATATAATAAGTATAATATTATATAATATATAATCAGTTATAATATAACATTTTTATATGAAAAAATTGTTTTCCTATTAAAATAATAAAAAATGTTTAAATGTTCTCTACACAATTATTTCTTTTACGTGTTTATGCCTCTTTATAGGCGCGTGAAGGGATTAAAGAATTATAACCAAACTTCGCAACATTTATTTGTATATATATATATATATATATAAATATTAAAAAATATTTAGGGTTGAGAAAATTGAAAATACAAACTAAATATTTAAAGATCGTCCAAAAGGACTCCGTAGGTTAAGCAGTAGTCATAAATTATCTATTTTTTTGTATTTCTTTCACGATTGTTTCGATATGCATATTATATTTTAATGGTGTTGTGTAGAATAATTCAACTACTGGTTTATAGAAGACTTGAGGATTAAGACTTTTAATATGTTTATATATTCAACATAGTTGAATTGTTGTGTCTGTCTAATGACATGTGAGACTATAAAATATGTCCGAGATATTGTGACTATATAATAGCTGGCCAACATGAATATATTCGTGAGCTACACCGATAAATACAATGATATCAAGAGCCGAAAAAAAATTCAATCATTATTAGTCAATTTATGTTTTCGTAAATAAGACGCGAGCCGCAAGTTGGCAACCCATGCCAAATCAGTTAAACTTTACACTACCATTTACGAAGCGTAACAAATTGATTTTTTAGTGGTTTTGTGAAGGTACGTAAAAACACGTGTGAGAAGATGAAACTATAAACACACAATGTGGTAAAATCTTTTCTATTTTTTTATCTTTTAAAAATTTACCCTCTTTGAAGCTGCCAAAAAATAATCATTGAATTAAAATATAATGTGAAATAACAAAATCAAAAATGTATTTTCGTTCTATTGAAATGTATAATAATTAACTGCGGTTTGACTAGTTTCAACTGAACAAACATACTTTATATGGACTGTTATTGACATTTGCTAGACAATGAATAAATAGGAGCGCATCGAAATATGTAATTTAGGATAAATTTTGATTATCTATATTCTATATGATATGACATGCAATGTAATCCTATCATGTGCATTCTATTTATAATTAAAAATTTTGTTTAAAAAAATACAAAATGCAAAGCTACGGTAACTAGAAACAAGGCCGTCAAGTAAATAACAATTCAGCACGTTTCAATAAACAATATGACGATATGTATAAAATCTAAACACAACTGAACGTTGAACAGTATTGAAAATCATTATTTTTACATATAAAATTGATTTTTATAACAAGTTTGAACCGCAATAATAGTTATTATTTATTTCTCTGGTTTATTTCATTAAACTCGCAATTTAAAAACTACACACGTATTTTTATTACTCGATCAGATTACATAACAAAGACAGTGACTACAATTAAAGACTTATCACTGTAAGGCAATGCTGGATAATGCCATTTTTGTCTTTATGTTACAGTTATTAGAATAATGATGAATATTATTTCGTCGAGCACATAATGGATAATGTGGGTGGGTAATTTTACATAAATAGGTAATTATATAATACTTGAGTATAGAGCTGGCTTTAGAAGGTAGGACAATTTTTTATGAAAGTCATCACGATATAATTTATTTTAATTACATTTTTAGTATGTATATTTAATTTACATATATATATATATATATATATATAAAATGTGATATATTAATGTAATATAACACCAATTTTTAAAATCGTTATACAATTATTAATAATATTTTACTACACCGAATATTTACATGCATTTTGCTTTTCTTACTCTATTCTTTGCAAATCCATCTATTACTAATTTATAGTTAAAATTCGAAGCTATATTTGTTACGATTGATAATATTGTCAAAGAAGTTAGTCTTAATTAAGTCTATAGATGTACGTAAATATGATTTAGTTAGCATCAGTCTGGAAAAATCGTTTCGCAATAGCCATATACTCGTACATATGAGAGTTGATAATATATGCTAAAACGCATTTGGAAAAGGATTCTGAAGGTCTATTATAAATTGTAATACTTTAATTGACTTTGTAAATTCTTTAAGAATGTTATGCTTAAGAATTTTTAACTCTGAAATTAATATCGTGTTTTCACCATTCTTTAGAGAAAGATCTAAATCAAAACGAAATTTCGTTTAATCTTTTTTACTCGCATTGCTTTATTAATTATTAAATATTAGTTTGTTTTAATACAACTTTATACCGTAATTGATTATTAATATTTGTTTTGGTAGGTCATACAAATGTAAATGTCCCTAATATATCGATTAAACAAACTTATAATTTACAACATTTTAAGTCTGGTATATTTTGTATTTTTAATCTCGAGGCCTAATACTTATAATATGGCGTTAGGCTCGGGGCAATGATCCCGCTGGCCTCTGTTTAAGACCGGCACTGCTTGAGTAATTGACTTTACATAAATTAAATTCTTGGATGTATTGGTATTACAACGATGTGTGTTTTTTTATCAATAATTAGATACGTTTTAAACTAAATAAAAACATTTTGAAAATGTAAATAATTTTCGGTTTTTATGTTTAAAAATTAATACAATTTTCAGTTGTAGGACGAAAGCCCTGCAAAATTTATAAAAAGTCTAGTATATTTTAATCCAATATTTTTAAAAAAAAATTAAATCACATCACTAATTATAATTTTTTTTTTTTTAACGTTTAAAGTTTAAATTATGGATGAAATAGAAGATTTTTGCATAAAACAAAGATCTCTTTTTTTGCCAAAATTCATAACATGGGTAATTGTGGTATTTAAGACCTGGAAATTTAGTTAAGATTAAAAATATAATTGTTTATATATATTTTAAAACGTATTGATTGCACGTGTTTATTACATCGGTTTAATTACTTTATGTTATTTAATTTTGAAAACAAGATTTCAAATATTCATAAAAATACGACAACGTAATTAGATATACACATTAAAAAAATAGAATAAAAAATGATCATAATAATAATATGGCTATAGTCGGCAGTTATGTTACACGGTTTTAATGATATTTACACTACGTTCCCGTTTCGACGCACGTGTTAATTTTGTTTGAAATGGCCCATATAATGGATATAATTTCTATATTCGCTAATGCATATAAAAATTGCACTGAATAAAAACACAAATCCAAACATGTTTTTATTCGCAGCATTTCGAACAGTTGTAAGTTCCCACGATATATAAATGTACAAATATTTTCGAAGTATTAAGGATCGCCTCCCCTCCCCCCCCCCACCTGGTCCTATCATATCCTAACTTATGGTTTACGGACGTCCCTAGTATATACAATATACTAAAAGTGATTATATACGATTTTCATTTCGCCACGCGCAATATACACCGCCTCCGATTACAGTCACCCTTTCAGTCGCGTATGACATATATATATATATATATCTACATACACATACGTACAGTATAAGTCGTACGCGTGTGTGCTGTAACATCGACACGATCGGGACGGGGTGTAAATCTAAAAGTTATTAATAAGTTTCGGGTTGTTGACAGTGTTAATTTTACGTGAAGCCGCCGTCAAAACGTCAGGAGCCGCACGGGCGGCAATGTGTGTCAGTGTGTGTTTATAAACGTGTGTGCGTGTGTGTGTGTGTGTGTGTGTGTGTGTATAATATGATACGCGTATTAGCGCGTCGGCGGCGATTGTCGTCACAGGTTGCGCTCGCGACCGTATGGATACAGCGGCGGCGGCCGATTCTCTCATCACACTCGCGCCCTCTCTCGACCGTCCGTCCCCGCTCGGCGAATACAGCCTGTCCGAAAGTAGAATGCGTGTATTTGACAACGTTATTAATTAACACTGTTCCGCCGCCGGCTATTCGCCTCCTGCCATCACTCCACCACCCCACACCCACCCACGCCACAACCCGTGCGCGTATGTCATATAATATATATATATGTGTGTGTGTGTGCGTGTGCGTGTGCGTGTACACTGCGGGCGCCACTCTGCGCGGATTTTCCCGACGTACAAACGCTCTACGGACCCGAACGCCGAGCGAAATGCTCGCGTATGACACGGGTCACCATCCGATCCCATTCCATCCCATCCCATCCCATCCCATCCCATCCCATCCATCGATCAATATATATATATACAGTTTAAGGACGTGTAGCTGATAGAAAACCCGTCGGCGACAACGGGCAGTGGCGTGTTAATATATTACTAACGGCCATCCATCTAGCAACTCCTCTGTCACTTTGAACCGTACGTTTTGATTCGAAATCGTTTTTTAATCAAGTTAAAATTTACTACCGGGCGAATTCGTGAACATATATCGCGCAACGCCGACCAAATACTACTAGGAAAATGTATTCCATAACGACACGATACAATTGGTATGTGACGCGGTGGAATGGAAACCGCGGTACTTAAATGCCCCTTCTGATCAAGACGGTTATAACACCACAGACATCAACATCTGTCGAATATCAATTTACGAGTATTACTGTAATAAAACCAAATAAGACCAAATGGCATGGTTATTTCTAAGCGGAATATTGAAAAAGCGTTTTCATTTTATTTAGTTCTATATGATAGAGCATACAAAATGATATTGGTTTCTATTTGAAAATCAAACAAATTACATCTGTTTAAAGTATGATTTGTTTTAAGGATTGGAGATGTAATTTTGAAAATGGTCTTTAAATAACATTTAAATGGTTTAATAATGAATAAAAAAACACGGACATATAATTCGTTTAAAATATTGACATATAATCGCTGTCTCGTGATAAAGAAATCATAAATAGTTTAGTATAGTATAAATTAACTTTTTATTTTCTTTTATTTCTATAAATACATTTTCTTACCAAATGTAAGCACATGCCTAAAAATAAATTATAACATATTGATTTGTGTTTATGAATTATGCTCACGAGCATTAGCCAATTCGCAAATTCACCAGTAACATAAGACTGGACAAAACGAGAAACAGTATAAGTATTTCGGACGTCACCCAGTCACTGGGACTTTGCTTATAACACATACACTCATGTATATCGTGAACGGTATGAAAAATTTTGCTGTCTGCGAAAAACTAAACCCTTTTCAAAGGAGTAGCCCGTTTAAAATGTTTTACTCTTTCCCCTCAAACAGTCTGCCAATTTTCAGACTCATTACACGGCAATCAACATTAGTTGTCAGCAACTATAACAAATTAATTTTCATAATTCTATTTCGCACGTCACAGGATCACGCTTAAAATATGAAGATTTTCACCTTTCTCTCGGTTTATTCTAATAAAAGTAAAACATAAACGAAGATTTATATAGACACACGTATTTCTACACATATTAAACTAGTAGTCTTTTTCGTAAATACTCATATGACTTACGTAAAACATACAAATCAGTAAACGCCGTCTATATTAATATGTAAAAATACAATTAGCATTCGAATTTCCGACAAAAAAAATAATCGTATAAACCTTCTCATGCTCATTGATAAAATATATACATTATGCGTGTATATCGTTATTTTTATACTAAACGCTATGGATTAATTTTTAAAAAAACGTAAACGCGGTACAAAAACTATGTTTGAAACTCACCGATATTACATTAAACATTAGTATTGTTTTAAATTGTATGTTTAAGTATTCGCAGATAAATCACCGCATTTCAAAAACAATCCTGTGCAAAGTTCGTTTTGTCCGTCATAAACTTTCCAATTCGAAAAAAAAACATACGAATAAAAACGATTGTTTTCGCGATTTTCACGAAAACTACAGGTAATAAATTAGTCAAAATTACTGCAACGTGTACAGTCCGTGGTGTTCCCAATTTTCAATCAGTAAATGTACGAAATGAAATAGATTATGTGGAACATATACATGTTTAGTGTTAGAAAAACCTTGTACCAACAAAAAATAAATAAATAAATAGAAATTGCAAGTCATATATTAAAACGATTGCGCGTTTCTCGCTTCACCCATTACCTAACATATAAATATAAAATGAAACTCATATGAAACAAAAGTTGCATCAATAAAATATATTATACAATATAAATGTGTTATTATAATGACAAATAGTCACGATGGCGGTTGATTGAATTACACATATTAGTTATTGGCGTCGGCCACCTGACGATTTAATTCGAACGTTTTGAGGTTATTTTACACCATATAATATTACTGTAGTCCTTATAACATTCTATACCCAGTTACAATATATAGGCAATGTACAGTTCGTTTTTAATTTTTACCCATCGATGACGGTCGATAAATAAAACAGTCGAAATTCGAGACATTTATTTTAATAATATCCTGTCTACTCCGCAAAACGACGTGTAATCAGTAGGACGTAATTTTTAAACGTCCAAGTCTACGCAGCGTACACACACATACACACCACACACATACACATATATTATATATTATATATAATATATTATACATTTTTAATCATTATGGATGACGTTTAGTCCGTTTCGTCCGAGATGAACATACCGCTTTTCCGCGGTCGTGACTCGCGGTGAAATGACACAATCACTGAACCACGGACGACGATATTATGTGTTTAGTTTAATGACTTAAACGACAAATAGCACGTATAGTATATAAATACGGTATTTAGCAAAAAAAAATAATAGTTATAATAATAATAATAATAATAATCATAATCATAATCATAATCATAATAATAATTTTAATTCGATTATGTTGTAACAGTAAAATTTGCAGCACGAAATTGGACAGACACGCCGTTTCCGATTCGTGTTATCGTCGCTTGGAAACCCATTATACAGGGTGATTCTTTTTCCATGCGTTAAGCTAAATCTCGGGAAATATTAATAGTTATCGTTAAATTTGTTTGAAAAAAAATTTGTACGCGTTAACTCTACATTTTTTTATGATTTTAATATTTCACCACACCCCGTATTTGTAATAATCTAATCGACTTTTGATATTTAAATTGCAACCTATGATTTCAATTCTAAATTCTTAACGCATATATTTGTATGGGAATTTAGAAATGTTGATTTTTAAAATCCGACGAACATCTCCCGAGTAATAAACATTTAAGTCACGGCGAAGTGGAAATAGATACGATAATAGATAATGAATATGCACCCTCTTGAAAACGCTTTATTAGACGTGTATAATTACAATACTATCGTTTCTACGGAACTAAGCAAAAGTCGACTCTTACGACCAAATGTTTAAGTAACAATTTAAATAAACAAAATAATTAAAAACTATAATTAAAAAATCATTTTCATTCATTTATTTTGGTTCTATAGATATACAAATAGTGTAGAAAAATATATAGGTTGATATTTGAAAATAAATAGCTTACATTTGTTTTAGATAAAAAGGGTAGGGGGTGTAATTTCGAAAATGACCTATAAACATTCCTTAAATAATTTAATAATGAATAAAAAAATACTAAAATAAAATTTATATAAAATCTTAGCAAATAATTGCTAGCTCGTGATATAAAAAACACCCTCAATACAAGTAAAAGTACTCATCCAGACCTCAGAATAAATTATTTCAATAATTGATAAGTTTAAAATGAAACATGAAGTTGAATCAGTTATATATTTTTTTAAATCGACTTTTTGGAATCTAGTTCGTATATACTCCATAAACTTGAACTTAATAAGTTTTGTAGTTAATTTTTCTTTCAAATTCAAAAATTATTCATTATATTCTAACAATATGTTAACTTTAAAATGTTGTTTGATATTAACTGCAAAGGTTTTGTTTTCATATGAATGTCCTTTTTTAATTTAAATTATTCAAATACTCGACTTATTTCTTAGAAAAAGTTTAACAGAATATACCTACATTTATTATTTACCGAACAATAATAATAACAAAGAATAATATTAACTCACGACGTATTATTTAATTAGATATTAAAGTGAGGTTAGAAACGTTACCATATAACTCAATAGTCAATAAGGTGGTTCTTACATACCTACTATGAGATTGTCAATAATGTTTTTTCCTCTTTTTTTAAATGTTTTTTTTATTTTTGATCGCGGTATATTTGATTGATTAACACTAAACTTTATTCTATACCTTTAAACTAAAAAAAGTACGTGTTCAAAAACTTGAAAAACATTATATTGACTAATCTATCATGTCTCAAGAGAGTTAAAATTTGAGTAAAGTTTTTATTTTTCCAATGTATATTACATGTTTGACGCATTTATGTAAAGTCAAGTATTTTTAGATTACTATACAATATTCGCGTGTTGTTTATTAGCTATAGTGCAGTCTATATACTGTACCAGTGGCGGTTATCTGGTGAGGGGAGGTAACTGGTCAATTGCCCCTTGGTGAGTTTTTTTAGGTACTAATAACAAATTCCATGTGTATATTAATAATTTTTTGCTAAAATTTAAAAAAAAATCACGTTTTAAAATTAAACGGAAAAGATATAAAAATATACGAGTATGTACTTTTTTCCTAATATGGTTATATGAAAATGATGAACCAAATACAGGGCCGTAGCCAGCAATGGGGCCCGAAGGCATATTTCTTATATATGTATACATACACAAGACGAAAAACGCGCACACAAACAATTATGTGTAATAACACATTTTATTTCAATTATTCCTACTTTGATAACCGAAATATCCATGTAACACTCCTCTTTCCCCTCTGAATCAACTATTTTCCGGCCCCCCCGAACCAAATTTCTGGCTACGGTTTTGTCTAAATGCATTTGGTAGCAGGGTTAATTCGCTCTCTTCCCCCCCTCTCATGGTTGATATAAAACCGCCACTGTACGGTACAAACACACACACACAATACATTCTTAAGATAATTATTATTATTTACGAGAGGGTTAAGTATTGTTGTTCGTCAGAAAACGTTATTAAAGCGAGTAGTTCGCCCCTGTCTATGTTACCGCGCCGATAAGTTCGTATATCCCTTTTACATAATATAACGTATAAGATCCGTCAACTTTTGTCAAAGACACATACGCCCAACAATAATTAATTGTCATTTAATTATTCGAAAGCGGAGATCGGATACAGACACGAAATAAACACTCTCATGTATATACATATACATATACATCACACACGTAATATATTAATTTACTATAATTATACTACAATACGCATATATACATGTGTGTGTGTGTGTGTGTGTGTGTGTGTGTGTGTGTGTGTATACAAGAAATAGTTACGAAAGTTTCAAGCATTACCCGTACAAATCGAAGTTTTCGAACTCGAAAAAATTACTTATCACTAATTAAGCATATCACAAATGTGAATATAATTTTCTAAGTAATTGAAAACTTGTATTGCAATCAAATCTCGTATACACATATATACAATACATTTAATTTTTAAAAATATTTCCATTGCGATTGTCTTTTTATAATAAAAAATACTTTGTTTAAATTCATTTTTATTTTTTCATCGAATGAACATAAAATAAGTTTGAAAATTTTAATCCAGTTAATTTACGTGTTGTTTAATTTGTTTTAACCTATATTCTCTTATACCAAAGGTAGGAAAATCTAAAAACCTAGCCTCTTCATTCAGACCAATCAGTCTCTTACCAACTTTAGGCAAATTATTTGAAAAATTAATTCTCCTTCGAATCTGACCCATCTTATACGAGCATCAAATCGAACTGAACATTCAGTTTGGTTTTCGAACTAAGCATTCTAATATACATCAAGTTCATAGACTGACTGATACAATTGCCACTATTTTAGAAAGAAATCAATTTTGTACTGGGCTCTTCCTTAATATTACCCAGGCATTTGATAGGGTTTGGCACAATGGTTTGCTTTACAAATTAAAAAAAAAACCATGCCATCCCAATTATTTTTAATCTTGAAATCATTTTTATTTAATAGAAAATTTATTGTTAGACAAGTCAACTCTTTTCGTACCAACACAACATCGCTGCTGGAGTCTAACAAGGTAGTGTATTTTAATAGTGTGTCTTCCACCTGAACTTTTCAACATCTATACTTTCGATATCCCTCGAACTCCTAACCCAGTATTAGACACCTTTACCGACAACATGGACTTATTATCCGCACATAAAGATATTACTACAGCGGCACAAAATTTGCAATGTCACGCAAATCTCAACGAAACTTGGTGCAAAAACTGATTGACCAAAACAAATGAGAACAAGTCAACTCAAGTTACCTTTTTCAATCGCCATGATATATGTCTACTAATTAAATTAAACAATATAACCATCTCTGTTTTCAATGAAACAAAATATCTAGATATTATAATTGACAAACGTCTCACCTGGGGATCCCACCTTAAAAACAAAAGAAAAATAGTCAATATTAGATTTAATCTTTTCCGATCCCTCTTATTTTTATATATTTTTGATCCAAACTCAAACTTAAAATAAAAATACACCTGTACAAAACCATCATTAGACCACTCTGGTCTTGTGGTATTTAAATATGGAACCCGGCTAAACCCTCAAACATTCGTCCAATTCAGTCATTTCAGAATATAACTTTTCGTATTATTACTAGTGTTCTCTGGTATATAACAAACCAGGCTCTACACAACGATTTACAAATAAAAACTACAAACGAACTTGCAAAGCTGCATAACATGCGTTTTTATACTAAACTTTCACTGAGTACTAACCCCTAAATTCAAACCATGTCTTCAAATCGTATCCCTGATGACCTCTCTCACAGATTAAAAAAAAATTGGAATCGCGACTTACTTCTTTGAAAAAAAAAAATAAATACAAAATTATACTTATTTTTATTTTTACACCTAGATTATATAAGCTAATATACGAGTATATGTATTACCAATGAGTGACTCTTCCCTTATCATGTAATTCATGTTATTGTACCATTTATTATTATTATCATAACGACTTATTGTGCAAAATTATATATAGATTGTCTTTTTTCTAAATAAAAAATAAACCTATACTCGCTATGCTATCACTTCAGTTCTTAACTTAAGACAATAGTATTCGATTAGTATTATTTAATTTTAAAGAGAAAATGATAAATAACATTTTGTCATATTCAAAAAATGCAGACTTTAAATGAACCTCCAAAAACGTTCTTTTTTAAGAATTTCCTATGGAGTTGTTGAAAAGCTCCACAAAATAAACTTAAACCGTTTTCAATAATTATACCTTAGTACGTATATACTATACTAACGCCCAGCAAAAATTCATACTCCAATTTATTTTGGAAAATTATACAGATTTTTTAGATTTTATTTCATTATTTAATATTAGTTTATTACAAAATAATGCCAATGACATATCTTTATGTAAATATATTTTATTTTTAATTCTCATCAGTTTCTTATGATTTATAAAATAAAGTTATTATTATTATTTTAAGCCAAATAAAATTATTTGAATTATGAATTCGCAATTACTGTTTAAAAAAAATATATTCATAATAATATATGAATATCAATTCTAATTTTCATTACCAAATATACACATTTATACATGAAAATTGGCTATGGCCTAAGGCTTAGTTACAATTTATTTTGAATCAGTTCGGTTCACGTACGGTATTTTAATTAAGTAGTTCGTTTTGGTTCGAATACAACATTTGTACGTTCGGTTCGATTCGGGTTCGTTATAATTTGAATAATTTTGATTCGGGTTCGGTTCAACGTCAAAAATCTAGGTTCGTGACATCACTAATTATTATTACCTAATAGGTTGTTATAGTTTAACGTTATTTTTTCGATTATTTATAAAAACGAATTTAAAAATAATAAATCTATTTGATTCTATTTGAAATAACTGAATAATTTAAAATCCACAAAATATGTACTATGCACAATTCCACGATAATTTTGCCACCATTAATGTTATTTAATTATTGAATCATAACCGTTAACCATCTACAAAAACTCAATACAACTCTATATTATTTTCCTGTTCACATTTTGGGTGTTTCATAAATTGAAACCGTATGACCTCGTAATAATGCAAATTAGTGTGTGGTGTTCGTTCGCACAATTAAATACCGCTAATAAAATTAATGACTAATGAATAATACCACTACATAAGTACTATGTGTAGGTGGCTCTATCATTGTATAGAATATCGTGTACCCAGACTGCAAAACACTCAAAAACACTCTCTTGGATTTGTGACTTCTTCCGATTGTCTGACTAGTCGCTTACTAAATACATCATAATCGTGTATAATAAAGTGTTAAGTGTATTTGGTTATCTTAAACATAATATTAAATGTCGAAAGTTTTCAGATACTGTTTGTTTGAGTTACGTATGTTGCTCTATAGTTATTGATAGTTGAGTAAGGTTGAACGATATCATTGTCTGGTATCCGTTCTGTTTCAGAAGACCGTTCTATAACTGATACAATTGAAAGTATTCAGTAATTTAAGCATACACAAAATATTTGAAACCCAAATCACAAAAATTATACACAATAACCGCGTATACGTAGTTGTCAAAATACGTATACGCGGTTATTGTGTATAATTTTTGTGATTTGGGTTTCAAACATTTTGTGTATAAAATAATCACAAGTTCTCTTATATATATTTTATTTTTTTTAAACTTAAGTATTTTATATAATACACTAGCATTTAAAACAGATAAAGTCATAGTTATTTAAAAATTAATTAAGTATTGATTCGGAACTTAAAATTAAAGCCTTGTTCACCACCGAGTTATGAAATGTTGTAATTATGAGTTAATTAATTAACAAAATTGATTGTCTTGAAATATAAAATAACACTCCATTTAATGAACCTTCATATTACATTCGCTTGCATTTCAATTTCCCATAGTATACATTTGTACCCCCCACTCGCCACCGGCAATATAATCATAATTTTGCTCCAATTAATTTACATTTCTTTTACAAACTCTTTAGACAGGTGCTTTCACTCGAAACGATGAATCTGTTATTGAAACTCGGCATCGTTCACATTACCAAAGGGAAATACTAAGGTCGGAGCCTATCTTGAAGGAGATTAACAATCTTCAAACAATGGGATTCGTTATTGAGATAAAACCATTTACGGTTCCGTTGGAACTGTGTCTGTGTGGAGAAAATGTCGACAGAGTGACATGAAATACTACTCAGCTGTTAGTTGAATCATTTTTCGAAACGTCGTGTACAAAAACACGGCTAGCACGGCAAAACACTACTAGCCACTTTCCCATGGTGAATTGATACTGAAAAGAGAATACGCAATTTCCGTTCCGATTATTTTTATCGATACCGCAATTATCGACGTTACACGACGATAACACTAACCAGTTTAAATGGCATGACCGTTTAGTGTTCGAATGCCTTCGAATTCATTCTAAATACTTGCTATGTACTATACACCTAAAAACGTTCGGTTCCTGTGACGCACCTATATACAACACTATATAATATATCTTATGTTGGAAATGACTTGAAGAATTTCGATGAAACTGGATGAATCTAATGTTTTCGAGGTCTCGAAATCGGAACAAATTGTTTAGAGGATTCCTTACCAGAAGGATTTCATTATAAAATAATGAAATTATGCTTTTTATTAATTGAAGAAATCCATAGGGTCCAACGTATATCAATACGGGATTTTGCACAGAAGTCTGTGATATGGAAATGTTATAAGTTTAATATAAGTACGTGTAAAAAAAAATCCAGAATTTTCCGGTTTCATGTTTTTATGTTTTTTATATTTTTCAAATTCGTAATCACTAATCAGAAACAATAAACGTGAGTAAAAAAACCAAAAAAAAAAATTAAAATTAAACGACGAAATACGACAAAAGAACCGTTCTTTAGAAATTGCGTTGAGCTAAGCCGAACAGGACACCGGTATACATGCGTACAATATATGCATTACATAATAATAATACATGAGACGACACGATACCTATGTGTTATATTATATACGCGCACGTCAGAACGATTTACACGGGGCGATGGAGATTTGGAACGCGTGCGAATGGGGTGGCGGTTTGGGTGTGTATATATATATATATATATATATATTTGAAAGGTTAGGTATCTGTATATACAGGTAAAAATAATTATTATACAGTGTAGAGACAACGAAAACGAGAGACGCGTTTACCGGAAGTGCCTACTTAACGGCCGGTCGGTCGATCGGTCCGTGCAAGTCGGCTGCAATCGACGTCGTCGTCGCGAGAATAACGCTTGTGTGTAAGAGAGAGAGAGAGAGAGAGAGAGAGAGAGAGAGAGAGAGAGAGAAAGAGTGAAAGAGAGAGAGAGAGAGAGAAACAGTAGAAAATAAAAAAGGAGACGCGCGCGTTTTGTTTCCGATGTCTGTTGATCCGTAAACAAAAACGATGGGTTTGTGGGTCGGCGGGTGGGAGGACCAAGAGGAGGATGGGGTTGAAGGAAATCCATAACGTTCACGGTCCGACGAGATCCATAGAAGCAAGACGCCAAGAAATCACGGAGCGAAATTGGTCGATGATGGAGAATAAAAAGAAAAATATGAAAAAAAAAACGATCGTACAATAACAATAATAATACACCCAAGTCGCGCGGTGTACATTATATACGAAGAGGGCGAGGGAGGAGGGGTAGGAGGGAGAAGGAGAAATAATAATAAGAGAAGAAAAAACAGAAGAGACAAAGAGAGAGAGAGAAAGAGAGAGAGTACAACGCTTACATTATATTGTATAGACGTGCCCGCTGTCGAATCTTATTAGAAGACTACCATCGAAACCGGCAATCACACACGCGCTAGTCTCCCGGGCCCGGACCGGAGGAGTCATTTGTGCGTGTGTGTGCACGAGTATGTGTGTACACGAGATCACAAATTATCGCTACGCATAATCACGCGTCTGCTATTCGAATATCATAATAACGTGCCTTATGATGCGCGCGCGTATTATCCGGTACGTAAATATACCTGCACGCGACGGCGGCGGCAGCCCGGCAACGGAACACGACGCGCGCGCGTACCTACTTACAAAATATATATATATATATATATATGTTCCGCGCGGCACGTCGTTGATTGCTTCACGACTTCACGACCTTATACGTATACGTATACGTACACCCGGTTAACGTTACCTGACGAATTATAATGATACGCGTACACGTCGTATACGATATCCATACGAAGCAAACGATATTTCGTAAAACAGAAAACATAGTATACATATTACGTAGGTACACATGGAGACACGTTTATCGAGATCGTATCGTACCTCGTTATTATAATGTTACTAGAATATTACTATTACCGGGATGGCTGTGATTTGTATAAGCGGTCGTTCTTTTTATTTTTTTTTTTTTTCGGAAGTACAACTTTTTGTTCAAGTAGAAAACGCATTTCAAACAATATTATTTCGCGTGCATTATCACCGCGAGTGTTAGAAATAAAATTTATTCTTTTGATTTGTTGTTCTTTTAACTGTTAACTTTAACGGTTTACACTATGCACATATGTATTATAATCATTTACAGCGGGTATCTGACAAAATCTAACTACAAAATATATATATATAGATACACATTGCGATATTGGTTTCCATAACATTTTATAATAAGACGTATAAGACTAGAATTTACGCAGAACATTACATTTAAATGAGCATTTTCTTTTTTTAATAACTGTGTACTAATCAGAACCCCTAGCACTAAAAATAATGGTCGATATGTGCATTGAATTTTGAATGCAGCCCAAAAATAAAAAATTTTATAATATTTTTAAAAAAATATTTATACTATCTAGTGTCTATATTAAAAATACTTATACTTTTTAAAGAGTGTATTTTATTCCAAATAAAATTATGCTTGAAAAGTAAACAAAACTCAAAAATTTGCTATTACTTATGAAAACCTAACCTAACCTAACCTTTACCAAAACTGGTAAAGGCCTAGATATATATACTTTATAATATATGGATGCAATAAGTTCAATTTGTATACCGTATTAAATGCTATATATAAAACAAAATAAAAGAATCGGCGATCTGCGGTGAATTGTTTTCCGACGAAAATCGAAACACTGCGATTTTATAGATTAAAATCAATCAAGACATCACAAAATCCCAAAATAAAAACGTCAATCAATTATTATTTTAGATTTTTTATTTAAAAATTGTATCTTTTACATATAAGGATCGGCTGAAGTCGAGTGGGTAGAAACACACGTGTCGATGCATGAAGTCTGCGGTTCTATCCCCAGGGTAGCTAACGAGATTTTCCGCGTTGGTGGCATCAAGTCCCTGGTGCAAGTCAAAATTACCTATCCCACCCATCTTTGGTTTGACCAAGAGCCCATCTTCGACCTCCATAATATGTGAAGGGTGAGCAATCTCTGATATCTCTAAGCATATTAGTGTTTAGGGAATAACAGGATGTAAAACTGATGATGTATTTATCTTTTTCATATTATCCAGTATAATAAACCACAGTCAACACTTACATATGTACAACACTAAACGCCACATCAACATTTATACTGTTTTACCTTAATACATCACGTACTCGTATCATATTGTAAACGACTTTAATATTTTACTATCGTGTCTTGTCGTAACGCGTCATTCAAATATAAATTGTGCAAAAACGAGGAAATACCGGTGAGTTGCAAAAAAATCGATTAGTCAGTTATACGAGTATAATTATTATTGAATATTGATGTATGTATAAACACAAATCATAAACTTTCTCTCTCGAAACCAGTGCGTCGCCCGTGTAATGAAAAGATAAAAACAAAATAATTCTATAAATATTAACTTTTTGTCTTTAGACTGCTACAGGATGACCTTGTGATTTTTACCGTTATGACCGTCTATACGGTTTTAGCAGCACGGAAAACAAAAACAAAACACGAGTCCTCCTCATCACTCCTCACTCTCTCACTCTCTCTCTTTCCCTCGACATAATATACTTTGCAAAGATTGAAACGCGCATGCGTACACACATACGAGTACACTCACGTGCGACGCGTGTGTTTTTGTCTTACCATGCTGCCGATTATAATGTGAATTGTGTGTTAGTCATGATACGCATATTATATGTAATATGGAAATCTATATTTGACAAATTGACCGCAAACGATTGCGCGAATGACTATTATATTAACACAACGAATTTAAAACGTCAGCGGCTACCGAGTATATGCGATAACATTTTATATTTTATTTTTTATTATTGCTGAAAATTACATCAAACACTTAACAATATATGTATACGTTTAATCAATACCTTTAACTTTTTATATAGCACAAGAAGTCCGAAATAATATTTTGAAACACGAATTTGACAAAAACAGTTATTTTATTTGTTTCAGGTACTTTATTTGTATATATCAAAATGTATTCTAAAAAATCAATAATTTATAGTGGAATATGTAACTGTTCAGTTAAAAACGCCATTATTGTATTATACTAACAATATTTAATTCCTAGAACATCAGTAACATCCATACATTATAAACAGCGAAATCGTAAATCAATTGGAATTCACATATTTTTAGTTTTTCATTTGTTATGACTATTATAATCATAACAAATGAATATTTAACGCAATTATTTCAACAAGAATAACGAGAAAAGTATTTTTTATCAAGAGTGAAAAATGCATTGTCATCATAAAAATTTTATAATTTAAAAATTTTAATATTATTTAATAATACGTATATATAATAATAATATGTGATAATTGTATTAATTTATTTTAAAGTACTATTGTTGACAACGTTTTGAACTAGTTGCACAATTCGAATTTACAAAATAATTAACCAGGTAGAACGGCGACACGTAGATTTAACCGCTTTTCATGGTTTATTTCATTCCGTGCAATTGAACAATATGGAAACTCGTCTGCGTGATACGAAAAGAAAAAAAACAATCATTTTGTTAACTCTGCTTTCATTTATTTCCTCACTACAGTTATTGCAGTGTTATACATTAATATAATCATATATTTCTGGATATTATACACTCGCTTGTGGTATACACCTACATTTTACGAACCATCAAATCGTCGAATGGATATCATCATAGATTTTAAATAAATAATTTTACACGTCGATAACAATTTAATACACCATCGAAGTTTTGTTCTTTAAGAGTTTGTTGAACGCGTATACCTGTATAAGATTGTAAAAATAAAAATAATAACTAAGCCTAGCTGTTATAGAACTGGAGAACACAACGTATCGGTAGCATAGTCACGATTCTATCACTATTTCCAACACATGATTTACACGCGTGTAACGTATGATTACGGAGGACGGACCGGAGCATCACAGACGTTATTGAATTTCACCAAAACCCCATCAACCCTGTAGATATTACATTACATACGATTTCCTAAGTATTTGTTTTTATACACGATACCGAGGAGAGGGGGAGAATAATCAAACAACCCTAGCGGAGACTTTAACGACTATATACGATAACAATATGATTCCGAGGGGGATTCAGTAACCATTAAGGTACCAATTAGGTACATCGGACAAGTTAAAAATATTTTTAACGAAGTATAAATATTGTCGTCTTGTTTTTATTCTATTTTGATCAAATTATACCAACGGAATCAACAATTATCTAAAAAAATAAAAAATAAATCGAAACTCGTAAACATTAGGTACTAAACGGCGTAGGTAAAGCGTATAACATCTGTTGACTGTATCGTAAATACTTATTCATTGTTATCGTTTTTAACTGAGTCTACAATATTGCATCTCAAACTTCGTGTTATCCCGTGTTTACAATATCTATGATCTTTATAATAAGCATTTGATATCGGTTTACAGAGCACACAACAGTGGGCACATTATAACTTGGTCACAGACGGTGTAATATTTCATGTTGACTTTTTTTTTCATCAATAATAAACCCACACGCACACATACTTCAAACATAATATGACGTCCATCGGGTCAAACCACATTTTCCGGTGTTCAACAGGGTGTCTAGAGGGCCTTAGATTTCAGTGTCGAATTTAGAACGTCTCATAAAAAAAAAATATATTTATACATAACAGGTAAGCGTGAGAAAAAATTGACAACTATCACCGTCAAAGTTATTTTGACCGGTAGGAACCGTTTGGCCGATACACTTAATTTCAAGTAAAAACATAGATACAACATATTTACATATATATAAAAGCCAAATACCACTCACTCACTGATCGCTACTTCTCAAAAACTACACAACGTATGAACTTGAAATTTGGAATAGTGGTTCCTATAATGCTCTAGATATACAATAAGAAAGGATTTTAAAAAATGTTGCGTTTAAGTTAATTAATTATTACATTCGCCGCCAATACGTATAAATGTATATACCGACATTGCGTATACCGAGTATTTGTATTAATCAAGATATATAAAAGCGAAAAATCACTCATTCCCTGACTAAACATGAAATCTCGAAAACTACTTAACTTATGAAGCTGAAATTTGGCAGGTAGGTAGTTTATAGATATGAGATGTCAACGGATTTTTCGATAGGGCCGTATTAAGGGGATCTAAAAACTATCGTAAATTTATTTGAAAATCCTATGTTTTTTTGTGAGATACAATGATGCTAATGATGAGTTATTCGGGTTTAATTGTATAAACTAGAATAACCTACTCATAATGTCACTCACTCACTGATCGCTACTTCTCAAAAACTACACAATGTATCAACTTAAAATTTGGAATAGAAGTTCTAGATGTGCAATATGAAAGGATGTTAAAAAAAATTTGCGTTTAAGTGGATTAATCATCACGTTCACCACCAATTCGTAATGTGCGGCAATCCGCGGGTTTCCAGCTGCCTGCGACCCATCTTAATTGTCCATCAATTACGTATTTGACCCTGACGTGTACTTATTATTTTTTTAATGAAGATATGAATTGTTCCGAGAAGTTTATCGATAAAAATTATTTCACGCATACATTTGTTTATATCACATTTAAGTCGCTACGACTATAATAACACGAATTTTTATTTCAGACCGTCAGTGATTATACCCAACGGATTGTATATTTAGACATTTCTATTCTATTGGAACATTCAAAAATCGCGGTGTGTACAGAATATAGAAAAAAAAATACGAAAAAAAAACAAACAAAAATTACACACGGGCGAAGTCGGGCAATTCAGTTAGTAATACACTATATTATTTATATTATTATGTTATTATTGTTTATACAAGTACTAAGGTTACACAGTATTATGTGAAAACCACTAAAATAAAATTCAAAAACCGATAACGGTCTACTTTATTGTTATGAATATATAACAAAATGCGGTACGACTATATGTATACATATATAATATATAATGGATCGTCTGAAGGAACTCACAAAATTACGATAAACCTTGATCGCAAATTTTTCCAAAGACCTTATTGTGATCGTCGTCAATATTAAACAAATTAATATCCCTAAGTATATACGTAATCTAAACACTTTTTTTTCTGCGGGGAAACTGTTTTATACATTCAAACATTTGGTTCATTAATTAATTTGCGGATAATGCATTACACACGTTTAAGGTAAATCAGAACTATGGTTAATCATGTTTGAAAAAAAGCTACCGGCAGCAGCTCCTTAAATTCTGCGGTATACCTCAGCGCTGCGGTCAGCCCTGCAGTGCGGTTGTCATCGCGAGTTCACGCGGTGAGTACGTTATTACATGCATTCGGCATACGTACTTTTAATGCAAATTTTCACCCAAAATATAAAGTCACTATTAATACATTGTATACATGCGTCAAACTCACATTGATTGCTTGATGGCTTACACGGCTGTTCCAGGACTGATGACTCTTCGGTCTTCACCCGACGATACGTGTCCAATTCACGCAAATGATTGGAGAACGACGCGTTTTCCAAAAAGGGTCTCTGACCAAGACCTAACGCGCGAAACTGATGAGGTTGACCTAGGAGCACAGAAAAAACGAAAAACACAAACTAATAAAAAAAATTATTCATTTAGTTCGTATATGTATTTATATATACATATTATATAACCATCGTTATGTGCACTTATTTTGTTTTTTGGTGTTACAAACAAATCTTATAGCTTTAGATATAAAACAAAACCATACCTAAAGATATATATAAGAGAAGGGTACACAAGCTTTTAAAACCAAACATTAAAAAATCAAATATTTTAAAATCGGAATTTTTACTTTGATTTTTGTAATACTATTAGTAAATTTTAATAACAAAAAACAATTTGTATACTTATATAGCCATATAAATGTATAAGATGATACAAATGTTTTGTCATTAGTACACATCACAATTCAACTAGGTAAAAAGAACGATTTATAATAATATTTTATTTGAAATATGTTTTTAGCTTTTTATTTTTAATTATTATAATAGGTATATTATAATTATATTATAATAATGTTAAATTGACCTAAATCTTGAACGTCTCATTCCTACGTAAAAATGTAATATTAAACCTACTAACATCAATGAGTCGGTCCAGCTTAGGAAATATTAAGTTTTCAGTAATTCGTTATTTGATGTGCATAAAATACACACCAAAAAATAGAATAGTATAAAAAAATAAGCTAAATATTTTCTCTAACAATTTTTGACAAATAAACTTACTCGATGTTGGCATCGCAAATTAGCATCACACAAAAACATGTAAGAAAAATTCTACTTTTTAACGAGTGTACTAAATCCTGGATTTTTATATTTAGTCTATAAATTATAGGTTATAAAGAAGCCTCAGATTTTAATGCACTTGCATCTTTTTTAGAATGATTAACGCGATGCTTTCCAAATGACAAAGTTTCAAACATACACCACTCTAACAACACATTTTTTTTCTTATATTATTAAATTTTTGGTAGTTTTCAAAATTTTTAACGTTATTTGGGACATTCTTTAGGTCATTTTTGACTTATTTTCTAAGAATGTGAAATAAATTTTTCCTAAACTAAATATAAAATATACATATAAATATTTTAATAAATAAATAATAGTAAACACATTTTTTCAGTGTATTTTTAACAATTTCCAGATCATAAATACTTTTTTGTGAGAATTTTTTGAAATTAATTATTATTTTATTTTTTATTTTTTATTCATCAAAAATTAAAAAGAAATTAATTATTTAATGTGCATTTCTTAAAATTTTTAAATGACAAATAAATTGTTTTAAAAACATTTTATAGTTTTTGTTTTTATAGCATTAAAATTCGCGCTCTAATTATAAATATTTGATTTAATAAATTTACATGTAGCATTTACATACACTGAAGTATTTAATTTATCACTCAACAGAGTCAATATTATTGACTCTGTGATTAAATTCGATACGATATGTTCAATTATAGATACACTGCAGATGATAACTGAATTGGGTAGAAGTTCGGAATAGTCTTTTAATTTTCCACTAATAGTTCCCACGGAAGTTAGCTGTCGAGATAAAATATCACATACACACACACACACAGATATATATAAACTAATATTTAATATTACAGTACATTTTGCCGAAATGCAAAAAAAAACTTTTATCATCAACTGATAAAAATATATTGGTTCTCATAGACCAAAATAAAATATATACAATATAAAATATAAAATTCACATATTTATATACATATTATACTATACAATCGATTAGAATAATTTTTTATATTTATAATACATATACATAATTGACATTATTTTATTGTGAACCTACCGATTGCATTCAAATAATATAATGTACAATAACGCAAATTGGCCTGCGTGTTTATAAAATAAAAAAAATAATATAATGATAATTGAGCCAATTTACAGTTGTAAAAACTACCCGGAGGTCTGCCACATGGTTTCCACAGACTATTCATATGAAAGTCACGGTTTTTGGTGTTATTGTTATACTGATATCAATAAAATAGATTCATATATATATATATATATATATATATATATATACATATGTGTGTGTGTGTATGTGGAATTTAGCGGAATTAAACTGAACATAATTAAAGGAAGTCAAGACGACAGTACGATAACTCTTTAAATAGATAATAGTTTTTTGAATATTATTTCATTCATAAACAAGCCATATGTTATCTTCCAAAAAAAAAAAACAATTTACCCTTCTGTTTCTACAATGCAATATAAATAGAAACAATGTTGGAACACGAACATATAAAATATTATAGATAACTCTATACAAGCTGCAGGTAATATTATATATAACTTAATATTATAATACATATTTTTAGTTTTAAAGAAGTGTAATTTTGAATATGGAAATACTTACTAGATTTTGATCGTGGTTCTCGAGGTCCATCTACGGTAACTTTTATCGCTTTATTGTACGTCGCCACTATCGGTGGACACATCGCAATTGTAATAGTAATTGTAAAACTTTTCCCTGAAAAAAAAACAGAAAAATCAAAATTTAAAATAAAATTCGTTGTAATAATTATATACAGGGGCACTCCTGTAAATTTATAATTACAATAAGAATAGCGCTAATATAATCATAATCTGTATTCGTTTCCAATATGATCTCCATCGTTACTAGTTTAAACGTATTACATAGATATAATGGCATATGGTAAAGATTTTGAAATACTACGATAGCTACGACTGTGTTATTTATGAGACATTAATACTATACTATATGTTGTATTATACATCTATACTGTACTAATACATTAAAAAAAAAAAAAAATTACATGTTAATATAATTTAAATAATAGTATTCATAATTAATGTACCAAATGGATTAGAATATCATCGATGTGTGCCATTTGTAATCCAAAACAAAACAAATTTAATGAGTAATGACTATAATAGTGTAATTAATACGTCTTAATATCAAAAGTTAA
This sequence comes from Schlechtendalia chinensis, assembly GCA_019022885.1. Taxonomy (NCBI): domain Eukaryota; kingdom Metazoa; phylum Arthropoda; class Insecta; order Hemiptera; family Aphididae; genus Schlechtendalia; species Schlechtendalia chinensis. The sequence continues at coordinate 12,939,965 of CM032339.1, read as the reverse complement.
ATTATATTATTATTTTTTTTAAATAAATTGGGTACGAATTTGTGATAAAAGTGAATAGATAAGGAGGTAACTTACGCGTGTTTTAAATATTTTACAAATTCTATAAAAATGAAAATAAAAATATAATTTTTAATAAAAAAAAATACGTAATTTATTTTTGCATCCGTGATCACTCAGACTAAACCGAATGATAACGATAACATAAAATCATAAAAACAGTAGTAGTCGTATTATATTTATAATGGTTTACCATAATTATAAGTGCATGTGAATAAGTATAGTAAACCACATAAGATGCATAATATTAATGTAACGAAAAATAGGTATCCGTCAAAATAATAAATATTATATTATTAACTCTGTTTAAAATTACAAAACGAATCTCTATAATTATATTATTAATGTAAAATTTTTAATTTAAATGTACGTGCAATGTATAATACGAATCATATTATACGCGAATACAAAATCAAGTACTGAGCTAAAATGTAAGTAAAATACTACTCTAAACATAAGTAATTTTTAAATGTATTTGAGTATTCTATTCAAATACCATAAAAAATGTATATAATTTTCAAAAGGTTTTTTTATTGCATTTTAAAATCGTTATGGTTTTAAAATTTATGTCAATTGTGCCTATTCCTATCAAATAAAAACCAATAGATGATGGCATCGCCGCAACAATAAAATCAAATATTGTTCAAATGTTTGGCAAACAATATTTTATATATTAATACTTGAATATGAATATAGACAAGGCCGTAGCAAGAACACAATTTCGGGGGATGGGGGAGGGGTTAAAACCGAATCATATTTTTTCAACTACTAGATTTAAATACTAGATTATTTTGTGTACGATAAAATTGTATCTAAATGCGAGTTAACATGAGGCGTGTAAATAGTGTGTTTCCACCTTAAAAATTTAGTTTAATAAATTCAATTTATTATAACTATTAAAAAGATTCGACAGGTTTGAACCTACAAACCCCCCTCCCCCCCCCCCTCAAAATACGACTTTGAGTATAGATACCCAATTAAATTCGAAAGGCTACATTTATTATATACTTAGTTTGTTTAAAATACTTCAAAAAGTACTTAGAAATTAGAACATAGTTATCTATTCGTACTATCGATAAAAAAAAATTAAATAGGATGTTTTAAACACTTAAAAATTACTTGTTTCTTTAAATACTTTATGTGACTACCTACGAATCTAATATACGAGTACTATATACACATAATAAACAATAAAACAACAATGTAAACGTTTGGTATCCATATAAAATCGTAAATATAGAGTTACTGTACTAATTAATAATGTACTGTAATAATTAATAATTATAGAAACCAGAGATCAGTTTATTTGGCCAGTAATCTCAACAAGCTACACTCATGTTTTAAATGTTGGAGACTTAAATGAAACCCAACAAAAACAGAATAATAACCATTATTCATAAAAATAATAAGAAGGCAAGCCATAAAATAAGTATCAAATTTGATGGACAGAAAATAAAAATAACGCTAACACCCTGAATAAATATGTTTAGGAGTTGTTCCTACATAGAACACTTGCGTACAAGAAACACGATCAGATTATCGACAAAAGTTAAGGCAGGTTGCATGGAATTATCGCATATATGACAGATTCTATATGGGAAGTCGATTGAAACACGTTACGTGTATAAGTACCCTATCATATAGTTCACTCGACAGCGAATTATTGTGAGTCTGTATGGGCTTAACAGTTTAAACACAACATAATGATGCAGACAATAGATGGGCTGGCAAAATCCACGTCAATTAATTGGTTACCAGTTTCCATGATATTGTTTTCCGCAAAATTCAAATATAACATGCTGTTATACGAAAATGGAGCGAAGACACTTAGTAATTTAAATCTCTCGGTCCACGCAGGCCTGATCATATCAGAAGATATTCAAAGATTTAATTCTCGAAAACCCCCGTGGACAACGACAAGGGAGTCAGTCCAAGAAAGAATAGATATATAAGTTCGAGATGGAAACAAGATCAGACAACAACTGAGAACCCAGACGAGCAAAAGCTAATAACTAATTCAACCGTCAAGCTATCGTCAAAAAATACGATTATGGGTAACGTTTGACCACATCAAAACAGGGCGCAGGAGAAGTGGGCATATTTGATGTTTAAGTAGGTACTGTGAGATTCTGAAGTGTCACATCACTAACAACAGTTCGCTTCGTGCTCGGTTATGTGGTGGCAGATAAGCAGGAGCTATCTATGTAGTAAAAGACCCACAAGCTAGACACCGGGCACACATGCCGGCCAAGAACAGCACGGAGTGCACGGGAATGGACATAGCATAGATCGTGGCATAGCTATGCTATCGATCGCGCCCGCCTCGACCTCCGAGAGTCTCGGATAATATCCCTGTATGCCCCTGTCGCCATACCGGCATAGTTACGACACAGGACAGCTCCATAGCACATCTACAGCAATGGTAATGCCGGTCCTGACCGCGGGTACGATAACTGTGCGTGATAGTGGTACGAGGCGAGAACGCGAATCCCCCTCGGGGGGTCGAACACTCGACTCGCTGCTCGTGATTTGGTCAGCGACGCGTGAGCGTTCAGTGAAAAACAACGCTTATGCCTTCCTGAAGGCAAGATCGTTCAGTTCGAACAAAACTCATGTATTAAAGTCTTCCGACATTGGTCGCTAAGACTACGAATCGATTGATAATTGATCTAGGTCTCGATTAATGGTTTACTATTGCAATTTGTATTTCCTTTATTAGGTGATTTTTTTATAACTTACGTATTTTATTTTTGTCTAAGCACTAATTATATGTGTATATGTAATTAAGTAGTAGCGAAATGTGTTGTTAAGAAAAATACCATAAGAAATAATAATTATAGAAAGCACCAGAATCAGATTGTAAATATTATGACGAAGCATACGAAGCACGTGATACAACGTCTATAAAAGACCAACAAAAATAATGGATGAATCATTGTAATTCGTAATCATGTGGATAAATTATTATCTATAGATGCGCAATGATTATTTCAACAGCTTCTAAATATATACATAATGTAATTTTATCATAAACCAAGTTTTATTTCAGTAAATATAAATTATTTTCGTTATTTTTTTTTTTTTGAAATTTTTTTTGCAACCTCCATTCTATATTTTTTTGTAATTTAAATACTTTTACCACCCCCCCCCTCCATCCCTTATCTGTTATAACTATATAAACTTTTGAATTTACAACAGTTACTTATGATTTCAATTATAATTTTTTAATTCTTTACACGGGAATTCACACGTGTAAATTTTTTAAATTCAAAGAATATTTTCAGAGTAATAATAGCGTTTAAATATATACGACTTCGAGTCGTTTTTATGTACTGAAGATGGTAACATCGTTACTGAAATACGTATTTACGAATAAAAAGTGAATATTTTTGTGGAATTGAGTTTTTTCTTTCAACCATAAAGTCCCGTCGGATAGATCAATAGATGGACGAGTTTATTTTTTGTCCACCCCGCTTTTCCTCTCTGTCACTGTAGTCAAAGTAATCATTGCCCGGTCAGAGACCAAAGGACGAGTAAAACACGTGACGTCCATCAAAGAACGGCGTATATATTATGTACTGACTGCAATATGTATATAATATCTCATATTATAGTGTCGAAATATGACCGAAGTAATTGTACATGCGTAAGTGATACTAAAAGAGATTTAAGACGACAGTTATTGCAAATTGATTTTTATTCTGTTTTCACACCGGCCGATAGAAAATAAAGTAACAAATAAAAAAATTTAAATCAAACGTCGTTTCCGAAAACAAAAACAGAACACCTTCGCCGCCGCCGTCACCGCCGTCAAAGCACGCGCACGGAGCACACCCGTGTGTGTGCGGTGTCGGCGTAAAAGCACACCAACAAAGACTCTTTGTTCGGTACATTAATATATATATATAACTAACGTTAAGCAATATTGTCGGGATTTGTCTCGTATCTACAATTTAATTACTCGTATAATCTACAAAACGCCTAAAATGATATTTCGAAAACCGCACCGGAATCGCAGTGTGATGCGCGTGCACTATACGTGTGTATAATATATTATTATTATTATTATTAATATTATTATTATTATTATTATTGGGAATAATATAAGAGACGTTCCCACACATGCAAATGGCTGTGGAGATTTACACACGTTAAGTTTAGTATATATACTTCGTTCTATTTTTTCTATCTTCGCGCGCTTATATTGTTGTAATAACAGAAATTGTTCTTATTTCATGATGCGTTTCGCTATATCATTCGTATATGGTCAGACAATTATTTAATATTCAATACTTTCTCGAATTCGAGATAAACTTTAGTTTTACAAAAAATGTGTAATGCAACAGAATGTGCAAAATGTATACACGAATACTAATAAGACATTTTCATTGTTCAAATTTTATACGAGAAATTAAAATGAAAACGTTAGGTTCACCTATCACGCAGTTAACATTAATAAAATATATATTTATACAAAGTCGTAGTAGGAATACAATTTCAATTGGGGGGGGGGAGGAGTTAAAACCGAATCATATATTTTCAACTACTAGATTTAAATACTAGATTATTTTGTGTATAAGATTGTGTCTAAATGCGAGTTAACATGTGACATGTAAATATTGTCTCCACCTTAAAAATGGAGTTTAATAAATTCAATTTATTATAACTATTAAAAAAATTTGGGGGGTTTGAACCCCAAAACTCCCTCTCAAATACGGCCTTGTATACATATAACTTACGTAGCACGTAATTTAATAACAACTATTTTTTGGAAATATTGAACAAACATATAGTTCGTTTGGAAAACAAATCTTGAAAAATTAAAAATCAAAAATAAAAGTATAAAAATTTATATTCATAATTCATTGAAGAGCAGAGTACTAAAAGATTATCCCCTAAAACTTTTCCATACTTCTCGTCTAAATTTAATAATTTAAATTCTGATAAATAATGAACTGTCAGATCAATATGTTCAGTATTTATATTATTTTTCAGACAAATATTTTGCGCAAAACAAAAAGTTAAGAGTCTATAGGTTACCGTTAAAAAAAAATTAAATTCAAATAGCATAAAAATGTAATATTGTATACAGTGGTGTAGCCAGGGGGGTTTAAGGGTTCAAACCCCCTTTGCTTTTTTTTGTATAGAAATAATAATAGCTAATAATATTTCAATGATTATGGTTTTGTACTATTGGATGTCATGTTTTGAAATTATTTCATTTTATTTTACTTCAAGTCAAATATTTTAATTTTGAAAGTTAATAATTTGTATACGACGTGCGTATAAGTCGCACGTCTTGTCCTAGTAATATTTTAACTATTTTTAGTATTTTATTTTTTAATTTAATTTAATTTGTATACAACTATCTATTTCTTAAAATGGATAATAAAAGAAAGTTAACAAAAACAATATTAAATTTTTTAAAAAAAATGTACTGAACCAGTTATTGGAAATGAGATTATTTCTTCTACAATAGTGTCACGTGAAGTAAGTAAATTAGTCAAAATAAAAGTAAAACATTTAAATATTAGAAAACTTAATAATTTTGAGATAATTTTTTTAATTATTAATAAAAATGACAGGATTCAGCAGTGTCGGTCTGGTTTATGATGAGCAAAATAATTTTCAATGGGCCCCTTTACAATGTTTTTTCTAATTTCTATAAACATAAAAGAGATAATTTTGGCAGTTTTATTTTCGATGTACAATTAATATCATACCTATTTTTCAAAATTTAATCTCAGAAACATGTTATTAATTAAAAAGAATCCTCTTGTGTTAAATATATTTAATTTAATATAAATACAAATATTATAATTATTCGATAATATTATCACATACAAGTCAATAACATAACGACAAATAAATATATAAGTTATACAGTGTACAATGACTATGATGAGGCGAAAACAATTTAAATTTCAATGTTAAAATTGTACCTGTTATATTTTATATTAATAAGGTCCGTAAAAATGAATATAATATAAACTTGTGAATGATATCACATTTATTTAATAATCTCCTTGACTAAATTCTGGCTACGCCACTGATTGTATATAATAACTTAAAATTAAATTTTAAAAAAATATACCCAAAACTCGTCTAATAAAATGACTACTGGCCGTACGGGTCGTGTCTATATATATGTATTGCACAGACAAGACCTGTAAAGTCAGCGAAAAACCTTTAACTTTTGAGTTTTAGATAACATTTTTGCGTAATTTTCCTTTTTTTTAATTTAATTATTTGTTTTCCTTATCGTAAATGATTATTCATGTCAGTTATCAGTAATAGTATTTCATTATTTTTACATTGGCCACGGACGTCTACGGTTATCCACTTGATTACCTAATAGTAATAATAATAATAATGAAATAAGATGACTTTTTTTTGACGTACACGGTACTCGTCTCAGTAACTTGCTACGGTTTTTTCATGATCATCAACGATAAAAACCGTTTTATGTATGAAAAATATTGTATTTTCAATTGATAAATGATAAGTGACGACGGTAGTAAATGAATTAGTAGTCCTATAATATATACCTATAGGACATATATTTTCTAAGCGTGTGATCGAAATAAAAAGAAAATTATTGTTTGGCGAATTTCTCCGCTTCATGGAAAAACATTGAATTATGGATATGTTTTTGGGCATTGAATGTACATATCCACATTGCAATGTTTTTCCATGCTTGACATCTAGTGCGAAGTAAACGACCAATACGCTCATTATCAAATGAGAGCGACAATCGTTTGATTATTGCATCGACATCGTGTTCTACATATCACAGGGTACCTATTGCGCCATTTACTAATCCATCAAATACATCTATGTTAGCTCTAATCATATATGGTTTCCTTGGAGATTGGAAAATGCTTCCTTGGAGATTGGAAACTGCTTCCTTGGAGATTGGAGACTGTTTCCTTGGAGATTGGAGACTGTTTCCTTCACCAACCTTTTTAGTTACCAAGTTATTTATGGGTATCGCGTTAAACTTTTTGGTGTCGGAAATTTCCACTGGCCCCCGCCCAAAAACATAACCATGTTAAAACTAAATTCGCCTTCGAATGCGCGACTTTATTTTGAAAACAAAACATTAAGTACCAATTTAAAACGTAATATGTAAAATATGCTATATTATTATTATTACCACGTATAAACATACGTGGTGGTGTGAAACACATTTCTGTTTAAAATGACACCGAAACGTTTTAATCGACAATCGAATTTTTGTTTTCAATATTATCGAGACGGATAACGACGAATTCGATTTGATTAGATTTAGCAAAAGACAAATCACCCGTTAACAGTTAAAAAAAAACATGAAGTCGTGAGCCATTCAAGTGATCGACATACCACACATATATTTTGTGTAACGATTTTCATAAATCATAATATATATATAGATAGACATGATTTACGGGAACGCGTTAGGCTAAATCAAAAATCCGTAATTTTGTGGTATATAGCTGGTGGGCCTTACCTCGTCCGCTGCGCCCGACGAACCTCAAGTCGTTGAACTTGGCGACTTGGTTCTTGACCAGGGCGGAACAGTTGCGCAGTTCCGCCGAACAGTTCTCGTCGTTTCCGGCTTTGAGCGTCACGGCCGTTCCGTCCGGCACCTCGGACAACATGACCACTTTGAACGCGCCGGGTAACGTCTTGTTGGACCGCCAGTGCGTGGGCAGGGCGCTGCACAACATGTACGGGCACCCGGTGCGCACCAACTCGCCGGGATGTTCGGCCGTCACCTCGTTGACGGCCGTCTCGATCCACCAGAGGTCCTCGGACGGCGGAGACGCGACCGACGACGACGAAACGGACGACGGGGCCGTGGCCGCCGCGGTCGCGCCGTGTTGATCTGCGGACGACGCGACGCCACCGCCGCGGCGTCGTTTTCTGCTGTGCTGGTCCGGCGTCATGCGGACCGGGAGCATATAGACGGGTCCGCGCGTCAGATACGAAAATGTTATAACGCGCGCAGCGCCGCGCGGATGGACGAAAACCAAAACGGACGGACCGATTACCGCCGCGTGACCGTTTTGGAATGGCCCCGGTGAACGCGCCCGAAACCGCGGTCGTGAGCCGACTGCGACGCGATCCGCCGAGCCGAACACAACACGCCGCTCGACGGCACGCAAGCGAGGAAGGCGCGCGCGTTTCCGAGCCTCCCGCCAATGAACGTTCGCAGACGTTCCCATCGGTCACTCCCACTTTATTCCGCCTCGCGCGTGCGACCCCGTCGTCGCCGTACTCTTTAATGCCGTCCGCGTATTAATTACGACCCCCCTTTTTTTGCGTTGTTTTACACGCAAATTTTATCTTGTTCAAAATGTTTATGGACATCGTTACGTTCAAAACATTGTTGGCGTGTTTTTGATATGGAAAATTATCGGACTCGCCAGTGGCCCTGGAAATGTAAAATATCGCCAGTTGGGACACTTTCAATTTGACATTTTTCATTGGTATAAAATATACCGGCAATCACAATTATCTACTTGCAGTAAGCTACTATTGATAATAATAATAATAATAAACATAATACTTATAGTAACGAAAAAATAAAAGTAAACAATCACAAATAATTATTTGTACTTTGTATGAGTGAATGTTTTATACATTTCTTGTACTCGTAATGAAATATTAAATCGTATAGTTCGTGAAAAACGTATTTCTTAGTAGGTTTGTATTTTACAATATTTTACAATAATTCGAATAAATAAATAAATGCAGTGGCGGTTTTACAAATTTCTGTAAAAAAATTATTATTGTTATTATTATATTAATGTTATCCACATTCTTCACTTAAAGCTCCGGTATATATATTCTTAAGTAAGTTCTTAATGTCTTCAAAATTTGTACTTGTAACTTTGTAGCTGTAACAGAAATAAAAGTTTTTAATGCGATAATTGCAAAATTTAACTTCAGGCCAAGTACTTATTAAGTGCATTACGTGATTTATATCGTTTCTAAGCATGCTAATAGGAAGTTCAACAGATTCTTTTAATATTAGTGACGAACATACTGATAAATATTTTGACAGAATAGAATACTGCGTGAAAGCTTTTACTACTGCTATCATTAAAGCGAGTGACTGGTCCGTGACTAATTTTGGAGCTATTATATTACTTCTTGACCATTCAGTAAACCAGTGACAAATTGAGTTACTGTCATGTCGTTCAGATAACATATGTGCTGCAGTAAATTGACATTTATTAGTGTAATCCATAATTCCAATCTCGTATAAAAAAATTGGAGATGTTTCTCGTCCAGAAATCGAGTATAATTTTTTTATTATGCCTCCAGTTGCATCAATTGAAATTCTCAGAAATTTATTTTGTTTTGAGTATAGTCTATAAGTATTAATTTCTGTCGCAGTCCGATAATGTAGAAAAACCCGATAATAGCCAATATCATGAATTATTTGATTGAATGGTGCGCTTCCTTTTAATTGAGCCAAAGACATTATAGAATCTTTATGTAATTTATCCTTTTCTCGCTTTTGATATTTCAACACTCTTAGGGCATTTATTGTGGGAATATTACACTGAAAAAAAAAGATAGTTCGGGTAACAGAATTATGGTAATCACAACAGTGGAAAGTAGCTGGCTCAGGGACAGCAATAATTTTGGATAAAAATACAAATCAATTCTGGTTATTCGTAAATTGTTATCATAACATTAATGTTTGTCGTTAGAGCTAAACTTGGTTTGATAATGTTTACATAAATAATGTAATAGAAACCAAAACAGTTTTGCATATGTTACAGAATATATCAAAATAGAGTGTATATATAGCAACATTCTTCCATTGATGGAACAATTTTAGCATTACAGGCAGCAAACATTTATGTTATGGTTATTAAATTTTAATGTTATATTCATAAAATACTAGGTTAATATAACCATAATTTACTTGTATGGATTTTCATGTTTGTACTTTTCTTACAATATTTTCTTGTTAAAATTACCAAACTTTCAGTACATTTAGCATCATCAAATATGCTAGTATAAAAAATAGTAGTAAAAATACTATTTTACATATAAATAATGATAGTATGAAAGGAGAAAGGTACAAAAATTTAAAGGAAAACAACATTAATTTTGTATTTAATCATATTTTATTTTACAATTTTTTATAACAATATATTTAAAAAAATCATTTTATAATACATTGATATTGCAAACTAGAATACAAAAATTATTTTTTATTTATATTATACTGGTATTTTAAATTTATTAACAGAATTATGATTATTTACATACAAAATTATACAAAATATACTTCATTAAATTACAAATAACTTCTCAAAGTTATATATCTCTTTCCATTTGAAGTAATATTTATATTATTTGGTATAGGAGATACAAGTGAATCTAAAAAAATGAAACAATTATTATCTGTTTCTGGAAATTTAACTTCGTATGAATTTGCATGTTCATCAAAATTAATTGTTAAAAGAGAATTGCATTCAAAAATTATTCTTTCCTTATAAATAAAAATTTGTAATAAATGTAATAAACGAATCAGAATAGTTTAATGATAGATAATCAATTATTACCACAGGAAAATTAAGTAGGTACCATATTAATTGTCAGTATGAATTAATTAAATATAATAAAGGATTAAAAATGTCATTATAATTACAGTTTTTGGTAATTGCAGTGTACTAATTTCAACATATTCTTTTTGTCTTTCACCTTTTTGAATTACTTCTAAATCATTAAAATTAACTGTTGAGGAAGTTTGAGTTTGCAAAGGCTAAAATAATAGGTTTATTAAATCAATAAACAAAATTAAGATACTATCTTAACTTGGCTGTACTATAGATATGATGGCCATAAACCTAAAACAAACTAAATAGTACAAACAAAGTAAAAATAAAAATAAAAATCAATATAATTGTTTAGTCATAAAAAAAGTACATTTATATATACTTAGCAAATTCATTTAAGATAATAAAAAATACATTTTAAAAAATACTGTCCTATGAAAATAAGTATGTATGGTCATCATATCTATAAATATCTAACCCAAAATTAAAAACTTTCTTTAATTTACTTCTAAGATGTTATGTGTTACACTATTATGACCAAATTCATTTGAAACATTTGGCTCTGATTCAATCTGTAACAAAATAATAGCTAAATAAAAGAAAGGAATGCAAAACAAATTAACTGAAAAAAAATTACATAATATATTATAAATTATTAAATTTTAAGAACCAAAAAAAAGTTTGACACTTTAATAAAAATACTTATAGATTATTTTTACATTATTTGTGAAAGAGTCAGTCATTCCATTAAGAATTACTCTCCATTGATCAATATTTGATTTTAGTCTTGCCATATTACCAATAATTGGTACCAACTCCTTCATCATATTTTCAGTCAACAATGGTAAAGTTTTCATATCTATTTCATTATCTATATAATAGTAAAATAAAATACGTAAATAAGTATAAATAGTAAATGTATTTTAACAACCAAAGTACAGTAGAACCTCATTAATCCGAAAAAAATTGAATTCTACCGTTTTTTCCTGTGCCCTTCATATAATAAAGCGATAAATAACATAAATTTTAGTATTTTGATTTTTTTAAACTTACCACGAAATACTTGGATATACATTCCAAGGTCCCAAGCATTTAAAGAATCCACGACGTCTTGATCAGCCATACTATATAGTTGTATAATTTATTTTTTCACACATTCATTAAATAAAAGTAAAATAAATTTGAACAAACCACAAATGCACAATACCAATGAAGAAGAAACATCGATTGACAACATAACCAAAAAAAAAAAAAAAACTTAATCGCATTTATCGGCATCGGTGTGTCCGTAAATACCAACTTCTTTCATTCTATTTTTAAATTTAGAATGATATTTGTTATTGACACAACATAATACTATCAAACAGCTTGAACAACTACAGTAAAAGCAGTAACATAGAATTTATTATTGTTAAGTTTACATTTCCAACAATATTTAAATTTATCAGAACAATAAATTAAGTGACTATAACAGAACTTTATTGCTGTTTTAACATACTCGTTGGTTGTATGAAGTAACGTATTTTATGTGACGATTACAGTTTTATTCATTAAACAATATAATTTAATAAATGTTGCGTTCAAAGTATTATATTTGGTAATACAATAATTATGGTTAAATGTTCGTTATTGCTGTAAACGCAAACTGCATAATTACCAATACATTTTATTTGGTATTTACAACAAAAAAAGAATTAAGCAGAATGAATTAATACGCATGACAAAATGCTTGATTATTTGTATCAAATACTACAGTTTATAATACCGTTTTATGGTTCAAACTATTTAACGTTTAACAAATCAGTTTTGCTAGTGACCCAGTACCGATTTTTTTCAGTGTACTTGGTTCTGGTTCACTATAATTTATAATTCTTTTAGCTTCCATTTTTTTGGATATAAGAAGCGGACATATTTTGTTGAATTAATTAATTTGAAAATTATTCTTTTTGCCAAATTTCTCTGTAACCACTCTTACAATTTTCAAATTGTAAGAGTCAATACATCGTAATTACGAATTCCATCAATCCTATCAGATCTTTTGTAGCTTCTTCTTTCTGAACCATGTACTAACTTCCATTCTTCAACTGATAAGATGATATTAAACTCTAAAGTATTATGTTGTAAGTTATTATCGCTCTCAGATGAAGAATTTACAAATACGTTAGTTATATTTATGTTTTGACAAGCATTTATTGGAAAATTTAAAGTTTCTAAAATATTATATCAATTTTGTAACACAGCGGTATAAATATATTTTGATGAAACTGCATTACAGTTTTCAACTGAATCCAACAATCATGCGTAGGACCAAATATTTAATGTTTAGAATGGTTGAATATTTCCTCTTTTTTGCTTAATATAACTTCTATAAGAATTCCTTTGCTTACACTCTGTTTTTTAGGCATTTTAAATTCAATATCAGTTAAAAAGAAATACATGTTTTTTGGTAATATTTCAATTATACGGTTTTATACATAAAAAATAAGCATGGGTTTCCCGGCTATATTATTTGTTAGAGCATAGAAAAATATATTTATAAAAAAAAATTAGTATTTGATCACCAATTCCTGTATAATAAAAGAAAACTTATATATTAGAATCTCATTATAATTTAATTCCAACATTAAACAAGTATAAATGTAAAAATTATTAGTAATGTTTTAACATAATTCGATATAATTGATATAATTTTTATATTGATGAGACACACATATTTTAAGAATAACATTATTCTTAAAATAATTTTATATTTCTTTTCATAGAACGTAAATACATTTTAAATATAAAAAATATTGATATATTATGTTGAGTATTCTACTGATCCACTTAAAAAATAACTCATCAAGAGTTTTAATTGTAATTTTTTTTTTTAGAAAATTTTACAATCTATACTATATTAATTGTTCAATAAGTATAATAGATGTTTTATAATTTAATTTTTAAAAAAATTTACTTACATTGTCCAATTTAACTGGATATATATGTCTTATATACTAATTACTTATATTATAATGTAATTATATGTATGTTATAATTTTTATTAATGACTGTAGTTATGTTATCAGTTGCATGATATTTCATTGAAGAAGAACATTTTGGAAAATGATATTGGCTCTTACATCCAAAAATTTTCGCAAACAAATTATAGGTATATCTAATTACCTCCTATAATGATATATACATATAATTTATTATATATGTATATAATAATTATACACCACAATATAATGGATAAATTATCACTTTTTAATTCTAATTTCTGTAATTTTAAGATCCGGTTAGTATTAACTGGAACCGGAATCGAAATTCACAATATTCACGATCCGGACCCGAAACCGGAACCAAATTTTTTTTTTTAAGAACCAAACCCAAACCAGAACCGATAAAATAATAAAGGTCCTTCATTTGTATACTATTTAAAAATCTAGTCAAATAATCAAATTGAAATTTAATGGACTGGCATTGAAATGACGAAAGGTGTAGAACGGGATGGCTTACAAATGTGTCTACTTTATCAATGTACATGGGGATTTTTGGTTTCAGCGCTACTGGTGGTTTAATATAATATCATATTATTTAGTAATGCGTCGACAGATTATTTTAATTCCCTCCAATTTACAATTTTAAAATCAAAAGTCATAACCACGGAATCAAATATTTATGCAAATTTTATAAGGGGGGCCGGACCCAGAGTCCACACCTTCGATGCGCCACCGATACACTATAAACCCAAAATCACAAAAATAATAATACACTTTAACAGCGTTTACGTATTTCGACAATACGTTGTCATCCTCAGCTCATTGTATCCTCCTTTATTATATTTACTGGTATAGTTTTAAACAAGTTAGAAGAAAAAATAGAAATTAGAGAAGTTGATTCTACTTTGATTTTGTTTTACGTCAGCATTAAATTAAAGTTAGGAGTGTAAAACGATTTACGAGTTACGAGAATATTCGATAAATTCTGTTATCGACAAGAAGAATCGAAAAAATCGTAATCGTACCTTCGTGAATCCAATATTTCGCGTGTTATATTTTTACATCGATCATTAATTCTCGTAGAGACGCACGCATTACTTCTTCTCTGAAAGCTTCGTTTTCTAATATGATATTATGTCCGATATCCCTTGACAAGCTATAGGCAGGCACGGATTCAGTGGGGGCGAAGGAAGCAACCGTAGGCTGTGTTTTACTTAGGAAAAAATAAAAATAAATAATTAATAAAAATACTGAACAAAAATTTTAAATTATTTATGTATTCTATACGCACGAATGTTCATACTTTCTGAGCTATTCTTGGAATTTGCGATAACGATGCAATACTACGCGATAACAATACTAAGCTGCGACCAGTCGTGAAACGGACAAACGACCAGTGGCGGCGAGTGGAAGATTTCATAGGATAGACAACTAAGGGTGTTTAAAAATAGTGCATCATTAAAATAAGTAGGTGAATAAAATAAAACATCTATATTTAAATATAATTTAACTCAATTCGTCGATTTTGTTTCGTAGCGAATATATCTATGACACTGTTAATAAATGTTGGATCTTTAGATAATTCATTCGACATTGTTTTTTCTATAGCTAAAGTAGAAAAAGATGAAAGCCTTATCATTTGACATTGAATTTTTTAAAAAGGATCGTTTTAAAGTACTCATCGATCTCTCACTTCGTCGTCGTAACAGAAATAGTTAATACTAATTGAATAAGTTTTGTTACTTCATGATATATTTCTTGAAGTTCAGCAAAAACAATATTTTTAAATTTATTTGAAAAAATAATACGAATATTTTAATAATATTCTAGGTTCTTACTTTCTTACTAGGTTCTTTCTCAAAGGATGTGCATATATTATACAAAACTTGTTTTTAAGACGTCTTTATCAAAAATATCTGGATAGTCTTTAAAAAGTTGTCTTAATTTGTCTTCTGGAAAATTAACTTTATATGACGCAAACATTTTTTAATTTATCATCTCAACAAATTCTAGTTTTTCAAAATCTTTAAATCTAATATTTATTTGAACAGTTAATGAATCAATAATTTCATATGTAAGTCAACATAAATTAGCTTGTTCCTCATTTGTATACTATAAATCTGTGTTTAATTCAATGGCATATTTAATGATATCGTCAATGGAATTTTCATTTCTTAAATCAGTTAACCGTGAAGTAAGGCATTTAATTTTGTTAACACAAAATTTAATATCAGTAGTCGATTTCATTTGTAGAACACAAAATTTGTGATCAGTAAACATAAATATTTTACTAAAACGTACCAAAGTAAATAAAGTAAATAGTAAATAAATAAATAAGTAAATAAATGTATGATTTTTCATTATGTTCAATATGCCAGATGCAGTACAAATAGATATAGAATTCTAGCCAGGTACATCAACTACATGAGATACAACATTTTTTAATTAATTGAAATGAGATTTTATAGTTAAAGCAACTCTAAAGTGATAATTCAAACGTGTATTTCATTGATTTGGTAATCTAAATCCTTGCTCTCTCAATAACGCATTTCTTTTAGAGGATCTACTAAAAAACGCGTGAAACATAGTAAGGTTTGATATAAATAATTTAATATCTTTTATTGTTTTTGCCAACAATGTATGAAAATAGCCATGGGATAAATATTTTGTATAATTGATTGTACTCCATTTTTTCACCAGCCATAACAGAAGCACCATCATGTGTTTGACACACAACTTTTTACTAATATTTCATTTTAAAAGTTCATTTAGAATTACTTCGGATAAACCAGTCGCAGTCTTATTTTTGGAAACATCAAAAAATCCGATAAATCTTTCTTCAATCTTATCATCAAGAATGCAACAAAAAATTAAACTCATTTGAGACTGATAAGACACAACCGTAGTTTCGTCAGCTTGTATTGATATAAAATTTGTAGTTTGTACTTTTAAAATATGTGAATTTAACACTTCAGTTACGCATTGAATTAAATCATTTTGAATGTCATGAGAAGTTCCTTTAAAAACTGAATTTGTTGAAAAATATTCCCTAATTAATTGTTTTTCTTTAGCAAGTAAATCTAAAATTTCACAATAATTTCTTTTATTTAAAAAACCTTTATCCTCGCGATGTCTGCGGAATACTAATTCTCGTTTTCCTAAAAAACAGACTACATCAATTGAACGAGCTAATATCATTCTATTTAAGTCAATTTGTTTATTATGATTAATTACAGTTAGCGACGACTTTCCGATATTGTATATTCTTTTCTATTTTTACCCAGCATATGAAAACTTTCTTTGTTAGTCAGATGTTTTCATGAAATTTGATGTTTTTCAGCTTTACGAACTAAGTTTTTAATATTAGGAATACCATTTATGCTCCACTCGTTCTTTACTCTGAACAAGACACATATATAACAATATAATTTATTTCTCTCAACGCTTCCCGCAAGTCAATTAAATGTTGCATACCAAGACATTTGACATTTTCGTAAAGTTTTTCTTCTTTATATTCCAATAATAAATGTGGCACGGGCCTCTTACCTTTTAAGTTGCATTTTTCTTCGTACAAAAATGAACCAAACCCGTTATTTAAAATAATATCAATAATAACCGACATATTTAAGTATTCGATTCGACGCGTCCTTAAATAATATAAACAATACACATTACCCGTGATTAGTGATCGGAAAGATACTAAATCATTTTATCCAATATAAAGGATAAAATATTGATCTACTGTCACAAACTAAACTTATTTAAAATTGACAACAGTTATTACACACTATCGTGATTATCTGAGAATAAAAACTGCGAAGTCATATCGTTCTGGTCCCCATAGTTTCCGAGTAAACTTAATTCGACATACTTTTTGAACACACATCATATGTACTCATATATGTAAGTATAATTATTAAAAGTCAGTTATTTAAAGCATATCCTCAATTTCTCATCTTCGCAAATACATCAACTACAACCTCATTTAAATTTAATTATTTAAAAATTAGACGTGAACATTTTCAAAATCGTACTTAAAAAAAAAAACTAATAAATCACTTGGTTACTAAACTGCATTTGTTCCCAACTGCGCAGGCACAATAGTAGCGGTAAGGTACAATAATATCACAGATTAGATGAATATTCATCTAATCTGTGATAATATGTTAAGAGGTGTTTGAAAATTGATAACACAAATCGACCACGTTATCATTGTCAACAATTGTGCGAACCCAAACATAACCTAAAACATTTAACATTGATAAACATGACGGAAATCTTAAACTTTTATATAAAACGTAATAAACTAGTAAGAACCGAGAAATAATTATGAGAACTGGTCAGTATCGAAAGAATAATATGGCCAATAGACTATTGCGAGTTTAGTTAATATCCTGTTTTGGTGCCTATAAGCAATTCGATGAAGTGACCTCTCAGTTAAGAAAAATGACACCGAAACAGAGAAAAATCGCCATTATGGGCTATCGTTCAGTTGGTATGTAAACAACGAAATAAAATTCACAAACAGTTAACATACTTACTTACTAATATTTGTTTTTCGTTGACGGCATATTCTAGGTAAATCTTCATTGAGCATACAGTTTGTTGAAGGTCAGTTTGTAGACTCCTACGACCCGACAATTGAAAATAGTTAGTGTGCTCCTATTACCTATTTCTACAATTATTTACTATTATGGGACAAATTAACATAAATAAATCATGATTTATTTAATGTTATAACTTTTATTATACAGCAGTTAATACTTGTATTGTTTACTACAGCTTTTGTAAAAACTACCAAGGTGAACAATCAAGAATTTGAATTAAAATTGGTTGATACAGCCGGACAAGATGAGTACTCTATACTATCTACACAATATTCTATGGACATCCATGGATATGTATTAGTGTATAGTATTACATCGCCAAAATCTTTTGAAATCATAAAAATCATCTATGACAAATTGTTAGATATGACTGGTAAAGTACAGTAAGTAGTTTTCTATAATTATGTTAATCATTTATTCATAACCCCTTTTTTAAATATATATTCCTTTGTACTTATTTTGTTTTGTAGTGTCCCTCTAGTCTTAGTTGGAAATAAAAAAGATTTGCACATGAACCGTGTCATCACTCATGAAGAGGGTCACAGGTTAGCCGATATGTGGAAAGCTGTATTCCTTGAAGCATCAGCCAAGCAGAATGAGGTAACTTCGAAAAAAGTTAGTTGATATCTTATTGTTATTTAGTGTTTATGTTACTATTATGTATGTTTCAAGCAATAATACCCACATTTAAAAAAATACTAAATATTATTTTAAGCTAAATGATATGTTTACAGTGTGTCTCTGATATCTTTCACACAATGATAATGGAAATTGAAAAAGCTAATGGAAATGTTCAAGAAAAAAGCGGCTGCAGTATATCGTAAGAAAATTAAATCATATATATATATAAACTGACTGTATATTTAAAATTATTTTTATTTTTGTCCTTGTTATTAGAAACAATATTTATGATTTTGGTGTTAAAATTTACTATCTAGTTTGTTATTAATTTCTTATTTGTTTAATTTGTAAGTTATGTGAATATTTACACTTATTTACCATTTATAAAATATTTTATTTTACTATCAGTGTAAAAACTATTTCTTATAACTTATGTTGTGTTTACAACTACTTTGTGCAATCACAAATTGGTGCTTAATTTTGTTGTTTAAACATTGTATTTTTGTCTAACCTAGTTTCTCAGATGAAATAATTACATTAAATAAATGTTATTATGTTAAAAAAAAATTATTTAAATGGCCTAAGTTTTGATTTTATTCTGTAGGTATGATTTATAAAAATTGTGTTGTAATATTGTAAATATAAAATTGTATTACATTCATTTTTATAAAAGAAGTATTTAAGAATATCAACAGGAATTTTAATGTCTATTCTCAATAATACTATATAGTTGTATTAAGAAGTGTAATAAGTTGATTAAAAAAAACATCATTCAATCAGTGTTGACGTAAGACATATTCTGAAATGTTCATTAATTTTGTTTTATTACATAACTAATAATTAAATTGTCAAGATGTCCTAAAAATGTTAGTCCAACTCAAAAATTGTATTAATTGACTGTGATTGGTTGTTTGGTTGATATAATATTTTGTCGTGTGAATTTAATCTATTGGAAATTAAAAATTTGTCTTTTTCTTATTATTTATTATTTTTGTGCTATTTCTTTTACATATTAACCTCTTATTTACTTATACAAGTATATATTATAAAAATATATTACTTTAATGATACTATACACTATAAACTCAAAGTCACAATAATAATAAACTTTAACTGTGTATACGTATTTCGACAACTATGTTGTCATCTTCAGTGCGAACCAACTACTAAGTCACGAGTTCTCAAAAGTAGTAATTGATTCGCACTGAAGATGACAACGTAGTTGTCGAAATATGTATATGTAGTTAAAGTATATTATTATTTTTGTGACTGGGTTCTAGTGTATAGTATAAAACAATCACAAGTTTTCAAACATATTTCAGTACTTTAATGATGTTTGTAAATAAAAATTAATGACGAATAAACAACATAAAATGTAAACTTTAGTAGGTACCTACAAAATATAAATTAATTTTTTACTACCAACTTTTTGCTAATTGAATTTCTTTATTTGAATATTCATAATATATCTGAATCTCAGATTTAAATACTCGATATTTATACAAGTCTAATTGTTCTAAACCACTTTTTAAAATGTGACATCTAAAAAAAAAGTTGAAAAATGATTTTAATTATGATTGATTTATACTACAGTATTACTCAGTATCGTATTTATAGGTGTAGTTTGTTTCCACCCTCTAAGAAAAAATTTTTAAGACTTCAAATTTACAGTCATGTCTATAATATTGTAATTTGCCGATTTCATTAATAACAATGAAAAAAATAATAATTGTTTGGTAACTAACATTGAACACATTGAAATTTTTGTTCAATTTCATTATTCCTTTTTACACTAATTAAAAACTTGTATAAAACCCATATGATAGTATTGATGTTTTCAATTATCGAAACCACCATGCCCAATTTATTTTTTATTAATACTACTGACACTACTAGTATTACTGGCATTTAAATATGTGACAGTAAATTATAAATGATTTGATATGTTTATTATAAAATATATTTTCATCAATAAGAACTTAATTCCTAAACGGGTTAATTTTGTATACTTTAACATTTATTTGGTAAAATTGCTCAATAAAAGATAATTTTAAAACAATACAATACGCAATAGCTATTTTAAAATGTTATTATTATTAAATATTAAACATGAGTGGTAGTTTAAATTGAATTAATTTTTTTTGTACTTTGAACCTTTGAACCTCGTCGATGTTTTAACGTGTATTTTTGAAACCTCCCGAAAAACATAATTTACAATAAATTATTACAAGTCTATATGTGATATTATGATTATTATGAAATTCGACGGCGACGTGTGGGGTGGCGTTATCTTGTATAATGTAAATTCCTCAAAAGAAACCAACAACGCACACAGGTTGTGATTGTTTTCGCCATGACAAACGACATGAACGGGAATTTAATATCATCTCCCTTAACAGTGTTTGTATAATCTGTAGTAAAAAAAAAATTATCCAATATCAAACGCGTAGTACCGTAAGCGACGTGAGTAACGCGGTCATGAATGAACTGTGAATCTAGTGTGTCCGGGTAGTGTTCCGCTGTACACACTTGCCGTTAGAGGAAATGCCGCCGAAACAAAGAAAAATCGCCATTATGGGTTATCGTTCCGTCGGTATGTGCCAACGGCCGGAATGTTATTAATCCGTCCGATTAGTTTTGAATTTCGGTTCGGGCTTTCCGTGAGTTAAAAAAAAAAAAAAAATTGATATATTTTATTTTTATGCCTTAGGTAAGTCGTCGTTGAGCATCCAGTTCGTTGAAGGTCAATTTGTAGATTCATACGATCCGACGATCGAAAACAGTAAGTTGGCCAAAACCGTAAACGTTATTTAAAACTGGTGAATGGTTTAAAGTTACATCACCAAAAGCACATGTATACGTATAATTCTTTTCCTCGTAGCGTTTTCAAAAACGACCAAAGCAAACGGTCAAGAATATGACTTGAAATTGGTTGATACAGCGGGACAAGATGAGTACTCCATATTGCCGACTCAATATTCTATGGACATCCACGGATACGTGTTGGTGTATAGCATTACGTCACCAAAATCTTTTGAAATCATACAGATCATCTATGATAAACTGTTAGATATGACTGGCAAAGTACAGTAAGTAATAGTTTCCTGTGTGTTGATTATCAATCATGTTTACTTATACCTTTATACCAATTTTGTTGTGCAGTGTCCCTGTAGTTTTGGTTGGAAATAAGAAAGACTTGCATATGGATCGTGTCATCACTCAAGAAGAAGGACGGAGGTTAGCAGAATCGTGGAAAGCTGTATTTCTTGAAGCTTCAGCCAAGCAAAATGAGGTAACCTTAAAAAAAATTTGTAGTTGACTTCTTTTTTATTTTATTTTAGATGTGTTCTGTTTTATGTGTACATAATTTATTATTATTATTATTGGATGTTAATGACCTAAAATTGAAGACAAATGCATTTATGAGATGAAATTTCAATCTTTGGAAAATACAAAATATTAATTATTTATTTAAATTATTAGAAATTACAAAATACATTTTAATCTGCAAAAATACCGTTTAAGACATTTAAAAAAAAATCAGTACTCATTAACAACTAAGTTTTAATTGTTGTTTTATTTTCTAATCCTACATTTATGTATTGTTTTCTTTCCATTTTTATTAGAATTATTTAATACTGCATGTAAGTGTGTTGTAACTAAACAAGAATAAAAGTATCTACTGTAGAATAACTTGTATACAAATTATTGTTTTTAAATTTTAGTGTGTAACTGATATATTCCACACTATGTTAATGGAAATTGAAAAAGCTAATGGAAATGTTCAAGAAAAATCTGGATGCAGTATTTCATGAGAGCACAAAATGAAATGTATCAATGACTGTTAACCTTATAATTATATTGTGTCCAAACATTTTATTTACACTTGTATAAATTAGTGAATTTGAAAAATACCATTTAAAATAATAATAATTATTTTTAAGTTCATCACATATTTTGTATGTAATGTGAATATGTTTAATTTAATTTCAATACTTAAAGGCAACTAAAAAAATAATTACAAACTACTTTCTTCTATTCTTAACAAAGTAATTATTATTATTATTATTATTATTATTATTATTATTATTATTGTTATTATTATTATCATCATTATTATATAAATGGTGTCTCACAAGAATTTACTATTGGAAACTGCTGTGGTAATGGTTATCGACTTTTCTCCTACCACTTTAAAATAGTAAATATTTCTGGGATTGGGATTTATACATTTACATATAAATATATACAGTATATATTGTAAAATATAAAATTATTATTTTATTATTGTGTACATGTAGTGTTAATTTTATATTCATTTCTACAATTAATTATATTATTTTTGGCTATGAAGGACAAAATGATCAATAATTAAAAAACAAATCTGCATAAATTAATAATAACAATGTATTTTTAAGTATAAAAATGTTTTATTGCATGTTTTTTTTTTGTGATGAGGGCTATTTTTCTAAACAAAATGCATGTTTTCATAATTTTTAAAACCTAATATCCTAAAATATATTTTTCTTCTCATAAACAACCTAATTAAAATTATTAAATGTTTTAAGGATATGGAACTGATTAATCAATATTAATTACCTTTTTTTTTTTTATTATTATTATAGCTTTTAGTATGTACTATATAGCTCAACTAATTACCTTTTTATTAATCACTTTACTTTGATAATAGAATAATAATTTATAAATTCAACATAATCAGTCGAAATGTTCTTATTAATTTGATTCTCCTTTGGATTTACGGGATTACTGAAATAGAACTAAAATTTCTAATTCATATTTCAACTATAAAAAGTGTATTTGTTACTCATCGCTGTTTGTTTGTAGATAAACTTGCCATTTATGGTATATAATACTATGGTTGTTACAACATATTTTTGAATTTTTACTTTAATTTTATCATAGTTTATTTTGAATTTTGAGTTAGTAATTGTCTATATCTATAGCTGATAAAAACTTATGATGGTGATAATTGTAAGGAATTTCTATTGAAGAGATATCCGGGCATAATATTAACTGAATAAAAACTTTGGACAGAAATTAATATTATTTAAAGCGAAACAACTAAACAAATACATATAAGATACAAACAAATCTCATTGATTGTTTTTGATATTAATAAGTATATTTAAAAAGTATTTTTCTTAGATGTATTTGAAGGAGCAGAAAATATTTTTTCAATAAATCTGTTACTGATTCTTATGAATTAAATTTGAAATATGATTAAAAATTGTATCGCACTGTTAGTGACGTTCAGCAATTCTTATATTGCTGCTAATTTTCTAGAAAAAGGAAACTCGGTATATGCTTAATATTCAAAATATTTTTTCAATATTTTCAATGTATCTCACCAAAAATAACATGCTTATGAGCGGACATTGTAGGATTTTCTTCGAATAAAAACATGCATGCTTGCCTAGATGAAACTACAATTATTAAAATGTATTTGCCGATTGTACATTAACAGTAGTTGCCAGATAATGGAATCGATGAAGAGAATAACAACAGACACCTTAGGCGTCCCTAAATAATACTAATTTGGACGTCTTAATCAAGACTATTAGAGGGTAACTTTTATCACGCTGAATTTTATTTATCCTTGTATTTATTTACTGCAAAATAAGCCTCTTTCGTGGTCTCTAACAAACCGACATCATTATTTCAGTTAACATGTTACGACAAGCAGTGTTGTATTTATGGTGTATAGGGAGTTTCCCTCAGATAATTTTTTTAAGACTATAAATTTACAATCACGTATACTGTAGTTTATCAATTTTATTAACAAGTTGACTGCCACGGTATTTTTATATGGCTGTTCTCAAACACCATGTGTACCAGAATAGGTACTCACTGGTTTTGTCACATTCGCTGTTGTATTTTTGGACGGATTATAACAGGCCTTGATGAATGAACATGCCAAAATTGGCACTCAAAGCCTGTAGAAAAAATACTATAAAAAACATTAAGGCCTAGAATTTAAACCATGTGAGTACCAATTATGGTACTCATATCAGTCAACTTGTTAATAACAATGAAAAAAATAATGATTGTTTACAGTGATGGCTCGTGATCGCCGATAGAAGAGTGCAACTTTAAGTATGAAATAGAACTCTTTTCGAATTTAAAAAAAAACCGAAATAGCTAATCGTGTAGTATCAATCACCCAATCTTCCAATTGCATGGCTGGAAATAATGTTTATGTGTCGTACCGAGCGAAGGAATAAAAATATTATTTGTATTTACAGGTTGACTACCACGGTTACATTCTTTTGTACACGAAATAACGTCCATACTTGTACATGAAAATTAATTATGCTATACAAAATTGTTGATATTTATAACTGGCAAAAACTTCATTTCTGTACACGACACTAGCATAGTAAAATATTGTGTGTACAATAATATGTAAACCAGAACAAGAATGTAAGTGTATGTACAAAAATCTGTACATACGGCCTCTGGTCAAAAGTCCCAAAAATTACGGTGACAGTAATAATATCCTAGTGACCTCTTAATAATAATATGTTATGGTATTTTATTGTTTGGACGATGCCAATAAAATTATTTTACTTGATTTAACTTTAACAATATTTGAATAAACAATTAAATTATCCATATTTTTAAAAATAAAATTATAATTTTTTTCTTTCCTTCAACTGTAAGTAGGGGTACGTTCATTCTGCTGTCCAAGCCAGAAGCCGTCATTGATTGTTTAGTAATTAACACATTGAAATATTTGTTAGATTTCATTAATTGTTTTTTACACTATTTATAAACTTATATCTTCTTCTCCTGGCAATATTACAATAAACTTATATCAGACCCAAATTATTTTATTATAATTACAACAACCCCCTCCTCCAATTTTATTTTATAAATACGTCAATGATAACAAGGGTCGTGTCTTGGGGATGTGACAGGTGCGTATGTATCGAGTGCCATTACTACGAAGGCGCCAAAAGCCATTCTACAATACATATAATACTACTTAAAATTCACCATCTGAATTTTTCAATTTAGAATTGTTAAAAAATGTATAATATTTGGCATATTATAACATTTTTAAATACTGTATTGTAGCTAGAAAGCAGTTTTTTTTTTTTAAAGAGCGCTAAAATGAGTTATATGGATTTGTATATTATTATATATACATATAATTATATACATACATACGTACATATATTAATAATAATACATACATCATTGTATTTCCTATACAAGTCAATAAGACATTTAATTCTTCAGGAACGCACATTTGTTTTACCCTATAGCAATCCTTTCTTATTTGTTTCCAATTCATTCATTGCATCTATTGACACGATAATATACTCGTAGATACTAGACACACGAGAAACCACTGAATATCCTTTTGAATTATTAAACATCGTTTGTAGCCAGTGCTCGAAATGGAAAAATGTTTAAATCGAAGCGCTATAAAATGCATTGAGGCTGTAGATAGTCCACATTTTGGGAAGGGTTCAGTTAGAACTAGCTTTTTTTTTCGCTCATTTTCAAATATTTGATGGTATATAAATATATATATATAGAGAGAGAGGTCGATAAGTTTGAAAAATATATAAAAGACAGCATTTATGCATTTCTATTTTATATATATATTTGTTAGTTTAATATGAATGATAGCATCTATCTACACGAATAAAATAGGTCAATGTGTATGTTTACGTTGTTACAGAAATCATTATTTTTTGAAATTGTAAAAGCATATACTTTTTCAAAATTATACTGACCATCCACTATTTTATGGAATATATAATTATTTAACCAAATGAGTATATTTTTAAACATAAATAAAAATGTATTTAATGAAGTCATAATAATTAAAGTTTTTAATCATTTCTATTTTTAGTTTAATTTAATTTAATTGTTTGTTATGTATGTGACTTATTGTATCATCAGCTGAACGCCTGCCTCTAGCTATAACTACAGACGAACATATTTTTCGTAATGAAATTATGTGATTGGTGGACTAACACAATTTCTTAATAAAAGTGCAAAAACTGTATTAATATTTGATATAGCTCTTAAAGGTAATATAATTGCATTTAATGAACTAACATTTCGCTCACATTCACTTATCGAAACAAGAATAATGTTGAATAAAGTATTTTAAATAGGTATATTATTTTGATATTGAAATATGAAATACTTTTTGATAATTATTAGAAATGTATTATAAAAATGATCACTCTGCGACATAAACTGACAGTTACTAGTAAAAAATTATCGTCACTTTAGTCTAAAATAATAATATTCTAGTTATTCCTCACCTATAATATGGAAATCAAATTTTCTATTTTTTAAATATAAGTTATGATATTTATATTTTATTTCGCACAGTTAATAAAAAACTTGGGTTTATAGTGAAAAATCAAATTTTTGTAATAAACAACAAATTTTACTTTAGTATTTGAATTATCTATTAGCCAAATACTTTTCTTAATGAAGTATAAAGTAGTATTTAAAATACATTTAAAAAAAAAACTATTAAACAGTATTTTTATAACATTGTATATTAGACATAATGGGAAATTCAAAACTTTAAATCTAATTCATAGCTTAAAACACATCAAAATTCGTGTAATGCAGTTGAGAATTAATGGAATTATACATATATCGTGTTAAATATATATATATACATATTGTAAATAAATTTGTATCACGAATAATACGAACATCGTTACAATTTTTATTATATTATATAATATATATATATATATATATATATATATTATATATTATATATATATATATATTATTTTTCTAATGTCAATAAATAATAATTGTTTGAGATTTTACTAAAAAATAATTGAATGGCTACAAAAATGTAATATATGAGTAATTACACATGATAAATAATTTAATTGATTAAATTATTTCAATACAGTCTAGGAATAGTATGCCTACATAGGTACGCGATAAATATTCATTACAGTATTGTATTCTGTTGCAATAGACTCTACTGAGTAGAGTGTAGACAAAAATATTACATTTGCTTTTCAATCAATAAAATTAATTTTCTCTGTTATATAAACCATTTTTTATTATATCACAAAGAGTGTCGCTCAAACGGACATCCATACACAAAAATTAACATATGTATATGAGTACGATACGTAAACGACGAGCATTTCTTTTTATCAATCGAGTGAGAAAGCGCCGCAGCCAACGCAGTGTCGTGACGATGGTGATGATGAGACGCGCGGACAGACGCGATGCCGGTCATCATCCTCCCCCTCGGCGGCTTCTATGCACACACGACCCTTCCGCCGAAGGGGGTTGCACGCGCGTGCTGCGGGGGTTGCGGAACGACCGGCGGGCGCATGTGCGTCAGGAGGGTCGAAAACGTCAATATACAATTTGGATGACGCCGTTCGCAGCAGTGCACGTCGACCGCGTCTGTATCGCCGCGAATTTTCCGGACGCGGCAAAAAAACAACTAAAAAAACCGCTACGGACGCGAACAAATTAAACCAACGGAAAATTAAAAATAAAAATCCCCGACAACGACGAAGAATAGGTACGAAGGGGACGTGTACCGTTGCCGTCACGACATGGTCGAACCGGAAGTCGAAGACGTAGCTTTCCTGACGGCCATCAATCACTACAGTGAGCATATATTTTTATATTAATCCCTTACTACAACAGTTCGTTATAATTTATAGAAAGAAATATGCATTAATAGCTATTTCTCTAACGATCGGTTCGATTTTTGTTCATATAATATTATACACAAAGTCGCGCGCTCCAACGCAGTTCTCACGTGTCATGTACACCTACTTATACACATGATAGACTCGATTGGACAATTCGTTTAGAACAATGTCGTTCGTGTTTTGTACAATATAAAACAATAGAAAAATTTTTATTTTACAAAAATAATAAGTTATCGAACGTACCGAATTTATAATTAATGATATTTAACAATAAAATTAATAGAATTAATAATGTATAACAATTGTTACCATTTGAGGGGCAGTTAACATAATATATATTCTGAGAGTGCTAGGCAGTGACATGTAGATCATGTTTGTTATGTGAGGTTCAAACATTTTTTACTCCTACAATCACCATCCACCCCTTCCTCCAGTCCATAAGGCCAAAGCAATATTTTAGATTAAATTTTTTATATTATCCAGTTTCCAACAATTTTTTTTGTGAATTCACATTAAATATTTGGTTCTTAATATCTACTATTTTATATATAAGTAATATTTAATTAAAACAATTTGGTTATTAATAAGTAGCAAGAAATAAATGAGTTACAGTGGCGGTCAAACGAGGAGGGATGAGGGGATATATCCCCATGACCTTTTTTTATTATGTATTAGTTTTAACAGTATACTGTTTATTACATATTTATTAATAATAAAAAAAACTATATTATTAAATAATAAAAAGGGGTCCTGCGTTAGCCCATATCACAAATGAAATATTGGACGAATTGGCAAAAAAAAAATAGATTTCATAATTTAATAATAATAAAATTATTTAATAAAGTGAAATTATATCCTTAAATTATAACTTATGTTTTCAATGATCAAAGTTCATGTATAAAAATCAGCTTCATCCCTCTAACCCCCATGACTAAATCATTTGACCGCCACTGATAAGTTATATCTACAATTTAATAAAATCCATTACGTCAATGTTAATAATTGCTTTACAATTCTACACCTATCCACTCACACACCCATATTTGTTTAGGCACGGACTTCTACAAAACAAGCATCGCCACTGGTGCTAGGTATGTATATATAGCTACCGGCTACCAAATCGCCCCAAATATACTTCCGGCCCTTTATTCAAAAGATAATTTAAAAATAAATTTATTTTCGAAGCTGTATAAATATTATATGTTTGAAATGTTATTTCAAGCTATTGTCATCTAATAAATTATTAGCAATATATATATATAACACAATTTAATAATGGTGCATGTCCTATTCTATAAACATGTGATCAGGTTTTGACCTGCCGAGTTCAACATAGGGATCGGCGCCACTACCTATATGGTTACGGCTTTTCGATGTTATGTGAACTATATAACAATTGTAATACATGCGACTAATATGTGCTATAATTTTTATTTCGTTCTCGTATCGTTATAATTTACAGGAGACAATCAAGAAGTGATGCACAAGTCTGGCATTTACGAACATACAGCCGTCACGGCTTGTTCACGAAGGACTGCGTTGATCATGGCCAGCACTACTCTGTTCTTGATGTTTCTATGTTCGATACTCATCGCCTACGCAGGACCGCAAAATGGTCAGTACCTAATATCTATATCTAATAAGTCTGTGACATGTTTCATGCCATTCATTTTTTAAACTTAAAAACGATGCATGCCGTGTGTCCGGCCATAACAACGTTTGTGTACAAACCTTTAGGTATACATTGTTCCACAGCCCAAATGAATACGCTTGCATAGATCTATACGTTTTTAAGCATATTATATATGTTACAATTTTTTATGAGTTTTTTATACATTTTTATTAGCGTTACCTAAAAAACAACCACGAAGTTGTTTTTTAATATATACTAATATTAAAAGACAACTTAAGTAAGTACAAATTAAAATGCTATGATTTCTGTAAATTATATGCATATAAATACTAAATTCTAAGATGTCTATTTACTTCCCCCCCCCCCCCGGATAAAATATGAACCAAATTTGTTAAACTTATTATCTGATAATTAATAATGATTACATAGCTTTGCATCGATAATGATGCGTATGTTTTGTCCAAAATAAGTTTTAACACTTTTGTTGAAAATATAGTTCATAATTTGGCAAAATATCTTTGATTTTTAGTGTACTCAAATGTGTTGCATTTTGAGACAATTTACTCACATCGTTATTGTTGCAAAGCTATATAATCATTATTCATTATCAGATCATAAATTTAACAAATTCTGTTCACGTTTTGACGTGGAAAAAAATAAACATTTTAAAAAACGGTGCTCTTGTAAATTTTATTAAATTATATACGGTTTAAAATAATAGGGATTTATTATTGTTGTTGCGTGTTGTAGTAACAAGTGTCTTTTTATAACTGTATGAAAGATATATAGAGAGGTACAATATACTGTTGTGAACTCGTTCGGTTAAATCCGTTTGAGCTCGTGTAACGTTTAAATTTATTCTTCAGGTCCCAATCAAGGAAGATGGATCGATTTTACTTAATGGAATAAGAATAATTCATTTAACTAATTATTATAAAACTTTATTAAATAGAATATACGACAGGTTACATGTATTTGAGTTGGTAGACTACACACTACTGATTCTCTGTTGTTATTCGTACGGCGGCATCGCATACTAACTATTCGCTACCTAAGCATTTATTTAATCAGTGGTTCTAATAACAAGTTAAGGTGTTCATAACACCCCCCGGGTTAAATGGAAGATCTTTGTCCATTACACAATTTTGGGCAAAGATTTTCCCGTGTTAGTAACATTTGAATTTAATTCTATTTCTTCATATATTTTAGGTACAATTTCCTTTTCAATTTTCTAAATTTAAGTTTGACAAATATTTTTAATTTAATTTAATTAAGTAATGTAATTGTATTATTTATTTGATATGTTGTAATATTCATTTATACAAATATAGTGGCTCTGTTTTCTGTGATGATTTTGTAGTTTTGCACTATCTAATACCTGTCATCGAAATCTGCGCATCAGAACCTAACATTTTGGTTTTTTCGTACAGTGCACACTTCACCCTCTAAGTTTAACATGTTGTACACGTTTCGAAATTAAATTAATATATTAAATATTAATATTGTAAAAATAATAATTAATCAATAGTTTAAAGGGCTACACATTACTGATGACACTTATTTTCAACTTTGACATGAACTTTTGTTTTTCAAAGATCTCTTTTTCGTTATTCTTAGATAATCGCACGAAAAATATAACTGCTCTCACTCTACTCTACCCCCCCCCCAAAAAAAAAAAAATTATTTAAAAAATTTATATTTATTATAATACGAATGCATTCATTTTCTGGGCTATTGTAAGAGTCTGTTATCTGTATTGAACCTTAATTGAAAGGAAATTGATTTTATTATATATACTGCTACTGAAGTATTTAAAACCTTTATTATAATAGTATGTACATTATGGAAAATGACCAATTAAACTAAATATGATAAAAAAACATATATTCTAGTATATTCTGACTTGTATAAGTAGATAATTTTTCCTTTAACAATTAAAAAATTTAAGCGAAGCAAAATATTGAATTGTAATGTTTGCCATTACCAATACGTTTAAATAATAATTTAATATAATAAGGCATACAAATTAATAAATTACAAATAAGTAATAATAAACAAATTCTATTGTTAACGACATTTGTTCAAATTTTGAAATTAAACTCAAAGAATTTTAGTGCTTTATTGATATCATTAAAATTAAAATAATCCAATAATAAAATCCAATGAGATATACTTAGAATATTACAGTTAACTTGTAGTTCTATGTATGTGTTATGTTAATAGTAAATAGCTGGTTCTACATTATAAAATAATGATCATTTCAAATAAATACTCACGAACCGCAGAGAAATATGTTCTGTGCAGGAACTATACAATTTTTGTTTTATTTTTGTTTATTAAAAAACAAAATTATTGTTATCATTTTTAACTGCATTTTTCATCAACAGTATCTGTGTTATCGTTCTGATAACTAACAACAACAAATATTTTCAAATATTAATTTTTAATATTATAAATGTAATATGAAAAAGATTTTAATTTATTTGTATTATTTATTAAAGTAAATTGTTACCATGGAACGCAATAGGGAAAATAAAATCATAAATGTGCTTCGAAAAACTATCCCGAGAAAAAAACATTCGAGGATCAAAATGTTATTCAAGTGAGTCTGTAGTGATCATGAAAACCATCTTCTAAAGAACTATTTAAAAGAATGATTGAGACAGTTTTGTTATACATTTGTAATTTTGTTAACTCTCTGGTAACAATATTTGTGTAATATTTAGACAGAATGATTAACAGCTCTTAAATAATATAATTATAAATAGCGAAAAAAAATTGAGGATTCATTATTTTTAATTATTTTATTGGTTTGGCCTAATTAGTGGTGCATCCCTAAAAATCTCACATCTTATTAATAGCAATTTTTACTTTGGTGAGTTGCATATTACAAATCACTTTTATTAATACACTTTGTATTTTAATTAGAAATTTATAATTCTAATTTTAGTTTTATTCGGAACTTTAACTATTGAAGTTTTACAATAACTAAATTTAACACAAAAATAGATTTGTAATAAAGTAAGAATTATTTTATGTAAAGTTATTTTTTTTGACGTTTACATAATTACATAATTTGGTTTTCACCATTGATAGTTTAATATTATTTAAGAAAGATATTATTAACTATTACTCTATATATCATTGTTATTATAAAACTTTTAGATTAAAAGTTATATAATGTTTTCTTTAGATTGTCCGTGTATTGGTGAAAAACCAGTATTTTTACCTGATGATGATGGAGTTAATAGATCTCGATCAATCATACCGATTGCAACTAATGGAGATATATTTCCATGGAACAACGTACGTCTACCAATATTTGCTAGACCCTATAGTTATCACATTAGAATACATCCAAATCTGACCAGTTTGGATGTAAAAGGTATGTACAATTTTAATAAAATTATTGTTTTTAATAGTTATATTAACATTTAAATTTTAGGGCAAGTATTAATAAACTTCAGACTTACCCGGGATTCAAATTATATAGTTTTCCATAGTAAAAACCTTACCATAATCGAAAAAGTGAGTTTTAAGTAAAAAATAATAATAACAACAATAATAATATGCATTATTCATTCGTTAGATTAATTTTTAACAATTTTATTGAATAGCGTGTAGTAAATGCTGACAATCATGAAACAATTTACGAAGTATCCAGAATGTTGGAATATTCTGCTGGTCAACAAATATTTATGGAATTCGAGGAAACATTGTCTGCAGAGCACAATTATACATTGATTTTGAAATATACGACCAGACTAAGTAGGGAATTGGAAGGGTTTTACCTAAGTAGTTATACAACTAGTAAAGGTGAAAGAAGGTGAGTACATCACGGATTGAGTTAGGACACTTGGAGAAACTATCTACTTTTTAAAATATTTTAGATATTTGGCTACGACTCATTTCGAACCTACATATGCTCGTTCCGCGTTTCCATGTTTTGATGAGCCACAGTTTAAAGCCAGATTTCGCATGTCAATTTTGAGAAATAGGTTTCACATAGCGCTGTTCAATATGCCAATCAAGGAATCTATGGATGATGGACTATATATGGGAGTTGGATTGGTAAGGCCAGTTTTTTTAAATAAAGTGTTTTGAATAACAATTTACAGGCTACAAGTACCAAATAACTAACTTAATAATAATTATTTTAGATGCGAGATGACTTTGAAGAATCTGTAGAAATGAGCACTTACCTCGTGGCATTCGTTGTTTGTGATTATGAGTACGTACATGCACAAACTTCTCAGGGAGTTGCCGTACGAGTATACGCTCCACCAGAATTATTATCCCAAACTTCATTTGCTTTAAACACTGCTACCAAAGTTATGGACCATTACACAGAATTCTTTGGAGTACCATATCCACTACCAAAACAAGGTAATTTAATGTTTAATTTAATAACAATTTGTTTATTTTAACTAGTTACATAATTTATATATAGATCTGATTGCTATACCGGATTTTGGTGCCGGAGCAATGGAAAATTGGGGATTAATTACATATCGGGAAACTTCTATACTTTATGACGACAAAGAAACATCAGCTGCTGCGCATCAGTGGGTAGCTGTGGTCGTGGCCCATGAACTGGCCCACCAATGGTTTGGAAACTTGGTCACAATGCGTTGGTGGAACGATTTATGGCTAAACGAAGGATTTGCTAGTTTCTTGGAATATCGTGGAGTAGAGCACGTAATGCCTGGATGGTCAATGATGGCTCAATTTGTGTTAGATAAGACACAGCAAGGACTGAAACTTGATGCGTTATCCACATCACATCCAATCAGTGTCAGTGTTCACGATCCAGTGGAGATCGAGGCTATATTTGATTCCATATCTTATAGCAAAGTAATGTGTTTAGTTGTTAGGTTAAATGAAATCACAGTAATTTTTAACTTGGTGTACAGGGAGCAGCAATTTTATACATGTTGGAAAAATTCCTCGGATTGGAAACTCTGCGTAGTGGACTAAATGATTACCTGAATACACATAAATATGGCAATGCAGATACCAAAGACCTGTGGAGTGTGCTAAGCAAACATGCTAACGAAACGGTACAAGTCAAAGTAAGAATTGTAAATACCTAATTATTTTTGTATGTTTAATTTTTTTTATAATTTTTTAGTCAATAATGGATACTTGGACCCGTCAGATGGGTTTCCCAATGATTAAGATAAGTAGAGAAAACAGTTCATCTTCAAATAATGCGGTTTCATTCACGGCTATGCAAAGTAGATTCCTTTTGACTTCAGAAATTGCAAGTATGGTGAGAAATAGAGCAGAACCGTCTCCATATGATTATAAATGGTTTGTGCCATTGAGCTTTTATACGGATATAACAAGCTATCGCGAACAAGAAGTGGTTTGGATGAATATGACTGATGGTTAGTTGGTTTATATGAACACATTTTAATGTAGATATGTAGTAATTACAAGTGTGATAATAGTTTTAAAACCTTCATTTTTAGCCAAACTATAAATACTACAAATTTTTGTATTTTTAATCATCATTAATAACTTTACAAATTTTATTATTATAACAGCATAAAAAAATTATGGAGACTATAAAAATATATGTGTCATAAAACTTAACTTGAATTACAATCATGCAATGCATAAAACAAACAAACAAAATATGCTAATATAGCATACTCTTAGAATTTAAATACTCTTAAAATTTAATGAATAAATTGATTTATTATGGAATATAATTTTTTTTTAATTGTATTTTAATATTTTAAAATTAAGTGGCCAAAAATGTAATTTTCCATTTATCACAAAAAAGTGATCAGCTTATATTATATTTAAAATATTATGTAAAACATATGATTAAAATTAATAGTATTGTTTTACTAATTGCAGTAAGATTTGAGGTAGATCCGAAAGTACGCTGGTTGAAAGCAAATGTCAATCAATCTGGATTTTACCGAGTGAATTATGATGATGGTTTGTGGAACGAATTAATTGGACAACTTCAACTTAATCATGAAGTGTTTAGTGCTGCCGACAGAGCTTCTTTGATTGATGACGTATTCACTTTATGTAGAGCAGGAGTACTTAATGTTACTGTCCCTATGGAATTGTCTAAATATTTATATAAAGAAAGAGATTTTGTACCGTGGGCAACAGCTCTTGAACATTTTCAAAATTGGAGCAAGTTCTTGTCAGAATCATCGCCATACAAATTATTTTTGGACTATTTGAAGAGTCTTCTTGGTCCTGTTGCACTATCAGTGGGATGGGATGACCAGGGGACTCATTTACAAAAGTACGTACTTGTCTATAAGTAGTAAGAGGAGTATTTTAAGGTTTTAATAAAGCACTTTGCACTTTTTTTTTTGTATGTCATTTATTATAAAAATATTTTCTATTTACATGGGAATTAAAATTAGTTGTATTTAATATTTTTATGCTAATTTGTGTAATTACTTTATTAGATTAATGCGATCAGATATTTTAGCTTCGGCAATATTGTGTGGAATTGAAGACGTTGTGAAAGAAGCAAAAGATAAATTTGATGAATGGATGTATGAAAACAAACGTATACCACCCAATTTGAGAGAAATAATCTACTTGGCAGGTAATGATATATATTTTACAGTGATTTCCAATTTTTAAATAACTTTAGAGAATATTTTATTTCATAGGAATCAGATATGGAGATGTTAAGGAATGGAATTTTTGCTGGAACAAATACAATCAAAGTCGCGTGCCAAGCGAACGTAAATTACTTCTCAAAGTACTCGGTGCTTCAAACGATCCTTGGTTACTTCAAAGGTAAAAGCACCTTAGTTTTCTATCATGTTAGGCTAAAAATTACATTTTTATATTATTTTTATTAAATATATAAAAATAAATTTTATTTTATTAGATATTTATCGACTACACTGGACAGCACAAAAGTTAAAGCGCAGGATGTAAAAATGGTTTTAGGTGTAGTAGCTTCACAAGGGTCACAAGGCCAGTTACTAGCATGGCGTCATCTTAAAGCTAACTGGGATAATCTACAAACACTTTTTGGAAATGGAACATTCACAATGGGAGGCTTAATTACAGCAGTTACATCTCATTTCGCCACTGAATATGATTTCAAAGAAGTATCAGAATTTTTCCGTAACATAGATGTTGGTTCGGGAACCAGAGCCTTGGAACAAAGTTTGGAAATGATTCAGCTCAATGTACATTGGGTTAATAATAACGAGGCCCAGATATATGATTGGCTAGTGAAGAATGAAAAAACGAAGTATAATTAAAAGTGAATGCATGTTACAGTTGTGACATGTGGTGTATATTTTTGAAGTATTGCAAATATGTAAGACTGATATGGAAATAGTGAAAATTTGAAGAATAAATTTTAAATCAAATTTGATTTTTAATTTAAAGGAATAGAATATTTTGAATATAAAAATAAAATGGTTAACATTGGTACTTAATTTAAAACAAATTTCAATTTGCTTTCCAAACAAACATTAGCAAAACTATATAACTTTTTCTACCTAATGCCATTATTTATATAATAGTATGCTTTGAACATTATGTATTATTTAATTTATTATTATCATATTTTTTCTATTTTGTATATTAAAAAACTAATTTTAGGTTTACAAATTTCAGAGTTTTTTTTTAATTGAAAAGCTTCTAAGAAATATCGAAAATCAGTTTGTTTTCACAGGGTTATTACATATTTATATACATAGCAGTAGCATATATTGTATATGGTTCACCTTAAAATTAGTATTACTAATAGAATTAAAATTGCCAACAAATTTGCTTAAAAATTTATTTAAAAACACATTTTATAATATTTTACATTTTCAATATATATATATTATAATTCTGTAGATTACTAAGTAATCGGAGAATATAAACTCAAAAATATTAATTGGAAACAAATTTTACTCATTAAAAAATAACTCATATTTTAAACAAATATATTTGTGTATTTATTATTATGTTTATAATTAAAAACAAAATATTATCAGTATTCAATACAATTCATTATTAATATCAATACTATTAATTAACAATGTCCTATTTTTCTAAATTGAAAATAAAATAACAAAACAGCATAAAACTATTTTTAATTATTTTTAAAACTATTGCAGTAAGATTTTTTTTTTTAATTACACTATATCATTGTCTCTTAGAATTTGAATATATTGAAAAATTAATTCATAAAAAATAACCATATTATAAAGACCAAATGGGTACTTACTAAAATACTCATCCCACATATGTATGACTAATTTGCCAATTTAATTGCTTGTGTTTGTGATTAATATGTTTAATGTTATGATTTTTTCAACTTTAATCATCCCAACTATAGAATAATATTTTTTTTTTAGAAAAAATTGTTCCTAATCGCAAATATAAATATATTATTTTGCAAGAAGTCACCATCACATTCAATGTTTTCACTAAATCATAGAGCACATTTAGATTTTCATCTGAATGATAGTAAATAACACAAGAAAATAACTTGTTTAATGTCAATTGATCACAGATTTCAGGAAAAACTGTAATATTTTTGGTGAATAGATTTTTGTAATTGTCTTTTATTTCTAAATACTCATTACAGAAGTAATATTTTTTTAAATCAATGGAATATCTTGTATAGCTAACATTTAACGATAAAACATTGGGTTATTAACTAGTAACAAATCAATATTTTATTGCACTCTCCCTCATGCTAATTAATGTTTAAAGATCTAATTTTTATACACATTAATGTTGCACATACTTTAGCAAATGATAAAAATGCCATCTTGCTGTAGGTACTTTTTGAATACGATAATTTTATTAAGTATTGAATGATGCATATTTGAGCCCAATCCATTCCAAATTTTCCAACTAATAATTTAAACACATCCATTGCAGTTTGCTGAATAGTTAATTCTGAAAAACAATATTCAATACATTTTTTTTATTTAACTCCAATACAAACATAGATTACTGAAATAGTAATCTGTACTATAATTGAAAAAATCGAAATAATATTTACTTGCGTCAGTTAACAGTATTAAAAAAGATTGTTCTAAGTATTCTTCGAAAAATGTAAGACCCATCTGTATTGCTAATATACCCAAATAAACTGCACCCATGTTGCGCATTTTCCACGAATCATTTATAATGAAAGCTTTTAAACAACATATTAATCGATCTTCTGGCAGTACTATCAAATTCTAAAAATATAAATGTAAAAATTATTTATTTATAACAATAATAAAATGTAAATAATTATTTGAATTGATCAATATTGATTTTGTTTTTTAAATATTTATAATATAGAAGAATCTATTATAATTGCTTATATTAAAACAACAAATTTAAATTGTATGGTCCTTCACGATAGAAATTCATATAATAATAATTATATATAAAAAAAACAATCAATCAGATACAGTACGACATATTGAATACAATTATTATATTTTACTGGTTCCTAGAATGTTATTACAAATGATTTCTATTTTATTTAAAATCTTTCAAAGCTACAATGGATCTAAAAGATTTCAATATTTTCAAAATGTTTTCTATTCATTTTCTATACAAAGTGAAACTAAATTAACAACCTTTTGATTTACAAATCATTATTTCTAGATTCATCTCAAAATGTTGATGGATAATTATTAAACATTTAATTTAATTTAATTTAAAACTAATATTTTATTCTTTTAGCATGCTACTTTAAAAATGTATGGAAAAAATGTTTTCTTTAAAAAGAAAAGTGTTCTTTTTAAACATATTACATTTTTTTATATCCTATTTTTATATGGCTATACTTACACTATAATACGGTCCTAATATATCTTTCATATATTTAACAACATTAAATATGACATCAATATTATTGTCTTTAAGTAATCCTTTTACTAAATCTACAAAATAAGCTTTAACCCTGAAATAAATATATTTATATAAATAATTTATGGTGTCAAAATATAATATCAATAACTTACACTTCACTTGATATTATTTTTCCAAGCTTAGCTAAAACGGCTAGAACTTCCAATTTGCATATAACATCAGAATCTTGACATAAATTACACAAAGCTGGAATTAAAAATTCAGCTACCAATTTATTAGCTTCTAAATTGGTTAGGTTATTATAAAAAATAACAATACAGTCATAAAGTATATTAATAAACTGCAATCGAACTTCTAGTTGTTGATCTTTAGTTAATATAATTAGTAGTCGAATTAGGCTTTCAGTTAGCTTTAAACAACTTACACTGATAATAAATAACTATAAAAAAATAAATAATAACAATAAAAAGTGTATAACAGCCTATGATGAATTCGATTTTTGATTTTTAAAAATTAACTGGTCAAATTACCTTTACAATATGCTTAATGAGTAATAATCGTATTTTCCATGAAGGATCATTTATGAAATTCAATATTACAGGAAGAATTATTTGTCTGGTATACGAAACATCAAATATTTTTAACAATGATATTGCTGTTGATAAAGCCAAAGTTCTTACCTGTTCCTATTGATAGAAATGTATTAATTTCAATCTATAAAAATTTAACAAAATTACATTTTGATCAAAACTAAATTGTTTTAAACATAGAGTTAATTTATTATCAAAAATCGACAAATGAACAATTTCACTTAAATCAACCAAATTTTTTACTGCATCTTGCCGAACAGATGAAAATGAGTCGAAACTCAAGAAACAATGATAGTCGATTAAATCACCTATAAGAAAACAATTAAAATGTAGACAATTGTCATTGCTACTAAATAAACTAGATTACTTGCCTTGGTGTTTTGGACTAACACGCATATAAACTGTTGTGAGAAGATAACATACAGACCAACGTTTAGCACATTTATCATTCATTGTCATACTAGCAATTAAAGGTAGGAAATAAGTTTCCAGATCTGATACTTCCATAATGTCAGCCAATGTTTGTAGTGATTTAATAGCAGCTATTCTTACATTAGTTGGTTCAGCACCAGCTAATTCTTCCAAAGGTAACTAAATAAGTAAAATTAGTAATTATAAAATTTAAATTCAATATTGAATAATATTTCAAATTCAATATTGAATAATATTTCATTATGTATAATATAAGTATAGTCATTTCTAAAATTATAACAAATTAAATATTTAAAATTGAGTACAATTGTAATTAATAGTATTTAAAACTTAAACATTTCTAAATTATTATGTACTCTTTTACCTATTTGTATTTTCATAATCTATAGTTAAACAATAAATAATGAAATACCTAGTCTTTTCAAATATTTTATATAATAGACCTACAATGAAACTTATAGATTTAATCGATTTATGCACATTTTAGATCAAACATTTATGAAAACAAATAATAAATACGTAAAATATAACCACTGTTTTAGTTTTACCAGCAAAATATGAGCATATTTCGGACCTCCCACATAACATTCAAAATCACCAAGAGCTACAGCTAAATCTTTTAATTCTAACACTTTCTCAGCAATAATCAGGTGAGTAAGATATGGAATTAAATGTTTACGAGTGTTTTCTACTCCAAGTTTTTCAGCGACATTCTGCAAATAGTCTATTGCCCCTAATTGGTTCTGTGACATAACAAACATAATAATACATTAATTAATAATAATTAAATTTCAATTATAATTTTAAGTAGATAAGTATACCACAAACGATTAATAGGTTATTGTACAATTGCACTAAACATAAGCATATAGCATTGTGGCCTGTAAGCACTTTAAACAATTATAGAGGTAAGTATAAAAATAAATTTTGTCTTAAAAAAAAAAGAAATCTGTATAACTTACCTCCAAAAAATCAAAATTCATAAATGAGTGATCGTCACACGAGAGACTTTCCAAATGGTCATCATCGTGTTCTCCTGGGTTATGTTGTTTAATTCCGTCGGACATGTTCTATAGACGAACAAATGTATGGGGCTATTTGTATTTTTGTATTTGGTTTATAAAGCACAAACGATTTGATCGAAATTTAAAACGACGAAAATATTTAAGTAAAAATGATAATTATCAATGAACCGTTTTAAATGTTATAAAGATTTCATTCGCAAGACTCGTCACCGTCAAAAAGTAATTTATTCCATGGAACGTTTACCTACCTATTCGCTTTTAGCACTCGCATTGTGACACGGAGTATACAATATCATGTGAACGAGTGATCCCACAAGCCATAACAACATATATGATTATCGGAGTTTACAATGTATATGTACATCTTAATATTATTATGCGGCATATAGTACTCTTGTTTATAGTATATACTCTAGTTTATATTTTAAATATGTATATATTATTATATATATGTATATGAGCTTTTCTGCTCATTAGAGTGCCGAGCCACCACACATGTATAAGTTTCATTATATGTATTCAACATATGTGTCAAATATTATAAAATTACATAAATATTTGTTTGAAGTCAATAATGTAAAATTCAATGAGAAAATTGGACCGATGTCTGGGAAATATTGTGGTCTCAATGTCATTTATAGAAATTCAATAATATCACGTGTGTGAAGTTAGCAAGAGGTCCAGCAAGTAAAACGTATATTGAGTTGCCTACCATCAGCCCCTAACTCTAAATG
This sequence comes from Schlechtendalia chinensis, assembly GCA_019022885.1. Classification (NCBI taxonomy): domain Eukaryota; kingdom Metazoa; phylum Arthropoda; class Insecta; order Hemiptera; family Aphididae; genus Schlechtendalia; species Schlechtendalia chinensis. The sequence goes on along the minus strand of CM032339.1, from coordinate 12,897,218 downwards.
AGTTCCCTATATGAGAATTATGGTGAATCTATTGTTTTATTATGGATCTATATTTAATTAGTAATATAATACATATACTAATTTTTAATTTTATTATAGTATCTTTAAATGCATATTATTATTTATCATCATACTCTTTTCTAAGTAATTATTATTCAAATAATTTTACGGTACTGTAAAATGTACCGAACTAAAATCTGACCTTTATTATATTTTAATTTATAATTTACAGATCTATTAATATTATTGGACGTTTAAGCAATAGCCAATTTAAATTTTTTATGGAGTGAAATATGGTCATTTAAAAAAAATCATAGAAGAAAACTTTTGAAAAGAAAAATCCTCTAACAATTTCTTTTTTTTGTTGTATGTTGCCGATCCGAACAGCACGTCTATCGCTTATCGTGTTCCCGTATTTATAGCTTCAGATAGCATCATATGTACAGAACAAAGGTTTTTCAGACACAAAATTACAGACTCAAAACCTCACTGAGCGTCTCAAACTTGAGGTCTGGAGACCCCTTGGTAATGTTTACTCAAATTTCGAGAGGACGAGTATGTCTTTAGCAATCATTTTTCCTGTTGTCACGGTCGCGGCAAAAAATTGTGTCGTATCAGTATCGAACCGTTTAGGTGATAATGAGACTGCACTGGCGCACATAGTAACCCGGTCCACTGGACGTTCAAACCATGGCCAAATATATCGTACAAATAATCATCATCGGGTCACAGATCGTAGGAAAAGCTTAACCAAAGCTCTCAAACAAGAGTATGCCGCCAGCCAGGAGGCTGCTCGAAGGGCTGGTGGAGGACGTGCTGGTGACGCACACGCTGCGGCCAATGTCAAAGCTGGTATTACGTTGGAAGAAGCCAAGCAGATATTAAACGTCCGAGGTATACATTGCAGTCAATTTATCTGTTAATCAGATAACATATAAAAATATTCAATCTTATAATAGTTTGGATCGAATTTACATTATAATAATGTGCTTAAGTTTCTTTCAAAAGGACTTTGACAATCGTCGAATGGCGTTTAGGTTAATACAGAGTTTAAACTCCATAACAAAATTTAAATTGAAGGAGAATTTTTTCGAGAGATTTGATTATTCTTTTTGTAAAATATTGTTTACATAAAAGTTATGGCTATTAAAAAAAATTAAAACAATAATTTAAATACTGTAATTTTTTTGTTAGACATTATTTTACCAGAAAAATATGTCAGTCTTTTAAAAGTGTTCTTGTCAAATTTGGTAATATGTAATTAAACTCTATATTCAATCCAAATTCCACTATTTTGTGATCTTGTTTATCATGATTTTGCTATGTTGCACGTTTGATAGACGGAGACAACAAATGGAAGTACAGTATCCTCTTAAATATATTTCATTAAAATGAATACCTATGAAACACATATCACAGATCGACAGATAATAAATCATAACAATGTCTTTACTGAACTATTTATAAAAAAAAAACATTAAATAATTAATTAATTTTTATTTACCTCTTATAAAACTAACATTCTCTTCTGCATTCAACATAATAAATAATAATTAAAAGTTTTGATGATAAACTAAATTTTACAAAATTCTCTATAATATGTAGTTTTTTGAGTTCTAATGTTATACTTATTTTTAATTGTAATATAATACAATATTTATAAATTACATTCTGTTGTGTAATGAATTTATTGTCTGTATAAATTTACATTTTAAATTATTTTTAAAAAGTTGATAATTTGCCAATGTATTTATAATTTATTTTAATCATAATTTTTCTTCAACATTTTTTTTATTGTGTTTAAGGGTTAACATAATAATGTTTTAAAATAGGACAAATTTTTATTATAATCAATAATTCATCAGACATTCTACCAGTATAGATTTACTAATAATAAACAATTATTTTAATAAAATAATAAATTTCTAAAATTCTAAAAATAAATTTAATAAAATCATGAAACAATGTAAATTAATTTTGCGATAAAATAATAATGCTATTAAAAATAAATTAAAACAAAATAATTTTGAAATTTAATGCTTTTGTTATTTTATATGCATTGTATATCATATAATATTTAAATATTTTGAAAGTATATTGCATATACTGAACATATTCAAAGCAAAACTTTATTTAGACTTTATAAATAATAATAATATCAACGTTTTAACATCCAACCTTATTAAAATTTATTCTAATTCTAATCATCTTTTTACATAAACAGTTTCATTCTTCATTTTTTATTCAGGTTTTTAAAGACATAAACGTAAATAAATATATACATTAAATAAATATAATTATAATCACAAACTTAATATACATGATATCGCTTATAAAAATAATTATATTTTAAATACAATAAATAAATTATATACAAAATATAGAACTAAAAAAAAAAGTAATGTAGTTAATTATTGTAGTATGAAATATCAAAATTTGTTATCAGAAAAATTCTCTAAAATATTATTTCATAGTGTAAATAATATTTAAATCACATAATAATAATATTATAGTAATAATAATATAAACAAACAAATAAATTTTAAAATAAAACAATTTCCAAATAATAATTATAACAATTTCAATTATCCTGGAATGTACAAATTTAAATACAGCCATAATACATTTTTTTTTTTTTTGGTAAAACTAATAAAAAACTAATCTAAATTCAAATTTTGCGAAACATGTCTTAGGAAATAATTATACTATTACTTTTAATACAAATAATAACTTAGAAATTTTAAACATACAGAATAATATTTATATAAATTCAGTTTTGGAAGAATTACATATTTATAAAGTTGAAAATAATGTTTTATATCAATATATATTAAATAATATTAATAACATATAATTGTACATTTAAAATTTATTTCACGTTATACAAAATTTCTTTGCTTTAATTTATTATTATTATTTTTTGTTTTTTGGTTTGACTATATGTGTTTTATTGTAGTAATCAAAATTTTCTCTATGCATTCTTTTTCATTTTTATATTTTACTTTTGTTGTATTTTATTTTTCCCTTTATACCTGACGATGACTTTTAGTCAAAACTGGTAGTTAATAAATATACATACAACAAATGGATTTTTCATTTTGTAATACTCATTGGCTTTATTTTGTAAATATACAATTATTTATGTATGAAAATATTTTGTTCGTGATTTTGAATTAATTTTTATTAATTAGATATTGATTTATTGTTGTTTTATATTTATATTAGCATTTAAATTCTAGTTATTAATTATTATTTATATTTGTTTTTAGATATGACGCAAGAGGAAATTCAAAAAAGATATGAATATTTATTTAGCATAAATGATAAATCCAAAGGTGGTTCATTTTACCTACAGTCAAAAATATATAGAGCTAAAGAACGACTGGATAAAGAAATTTCTAATAAAAGTGATAAAGCATAGTTAATAAATAATAGTTGTAGGTATGTTAATTTTTATGTCGATAATGATATATTTTGTTGTAAAATATTGTTAACAAAAATAAATAAATTATAAAACATATTTTTAGATATATTTTTCTGATTCAGATCATTAGTCACTCTCCAATGTTATCAACAACAATGAAAAAATGTATGTTTAGAATATAAACATATTTTGATATTAAAATCTTAATATTTATTCGGAATGTTTTCAGATATATCCATGTGTTCATGAAGACATGAATATATCTGAAAACATTCAGAATAAATCTACAATCCATGAAAGCTTTAACACATTCAAAATCTTAATAGTCGCTTAATTGAAGTCATTAATAAATAAAATTATATGTTGTATCATAAATTTTGTATTTTATTAAAATTATACTTTTTTACATAAAATAATTGTAATTTTTTCAAAAATATTTGTGTAAATATTGAAAAGTTAATGAAAAGATTATTAAAAAATATGTATGTTTATGAAATAACAATATATTTGAACAGAGATAAATTTAAAATTTTTAACATATTTCATAGGTATAAAAAAGTTGATCAAACTTATATTTTGATTAAGAATAATACTATAAACTTAGTATAACTAAAGTTCTATTGAACATTCATATTACATATAAAAAATATTTTTTTCGAATTTGGTTTTCGAACCCATTACATTTCAATAAACCCATGTCTATTTAATTTTTGTGCATCTGTTATTACTATTGGTGAAGAAGATTCCTTCAATACTTCTATTATTTTTATTAATATTTCAGCATCACCAATTATTGCAATTGTCTTTATAACGAACTAGTCAGTCTAATTTATCCGATAGGTTATCACTACTTACATATTCAATCTTGTTCTAATTTCTAAGTTTTTATAGAAGAATTATTTGGATTTATTGTTAATTAAACTTGAACTTCAAATTTGCTTGATAGATTCTTTATAACTCAAGCCACTTAATCATTATTGTGAAATAATCAACATTTAAAAAAAAAATTGTTGATGTATAATAATTAGGGCTCGTAATTTTGACCGAGTATTATACACGAGTACACATATCTAAAATGTATGAATACTTATGTATTTAATAACACATATTATTGAAGTTCATGTGCCTGTGTATTGAATTACATGTATGTTTAAAGTGTATTTGTTATTATTTTGTAATTTACACTTAAAAAAAAAATATAATATTGAAATATTTACTATTTATATTACGTATGAAGATATTTTTAATTATAAGAATTGTTTTGGTTTTATCCTATTTATCAAAAAAATGTTGTTTTACATGTAGATTATTCTAGAAATACTTTATTTATATTTGTACCAGGCTGCAAAATTTAATTTAGTGAACATTGAAATGAAAATGATTTCAACTAGGGACGTCCAAAAAACTTGAAAATCTCTTTTATAATAAATGAACTATTTTACAGTGTTCATTTTTATTATTATATATAATTCTATGACGGTCACCAAAATACTAAATCTTTTTTAGAATGTTGTAGGACCTATTTTTGTATATTATAACACACATTGTGTAGTAGCAAAATACAAGCTTGTAGTAGAAAGTTCATGCACGTGTTGTTATATTGGAAGCTAAATGATTATTATCATATTTTGAAAGAAAAGAATTAGACAATTTTTTTTGTATTAATACTGTGATATGTGGTAGCAAAAATAGTAAAAAATAGCCTTTGGAATGTTTATATACTTCAATTAATTTGGTACTATTACATGTGTCAAGGGGTTATCAGGAAACAAAGTCCACGCCTCTGTTATATATATATCATCATATAAATAAAGTAATGAAATACATATTAATAATTAACACAAAAATGTTTCAAATTTGAAGTATGAAATCATAGTATTATGTAAGTGTTGTTTGTTTTTCTTCCTTCTGCCCCATCCTTCATAAACATACATGTACTTTTAATACATGAGTATTTTAATTACATGAATAGTTTTCAGAAAAACACATACGTTCATGCTGTTATGTACCTCTAATAATATTTAAAACTCTTGAAGGATTTTTTTATTATTATTAAATTACACCATTATCTGACAATATGCATTGAATTTTAGTTTAAGTATTTATGTTAATAATGTTATTCATAAAAAAATTGAATGATATTGTTGGTTGTTAAAATAATGCAACAACCCATGAGATCTTGAACATTATGATATATATTTGTCGGTCTTTAACACCACTAAATTTTGAATATTTAAATTTAATATAAGACATTTCAAATTCACACAGTAACCTAATAATTAAATATATTTATTTGGAAATATTACGATAATTAAAATTTGTGTTGTTTGATCTTTATCGAATATTAATTAAGATAAAAAAAAAAAATTACAACTCTAAAGGATAGGCTATTTCATATTGGTGTTAAAAAATAATACCCATTTTAGTTTTTGGGGATATAATTAAAAAATATGTGTACATGATTATTTACAGCTTTTGTAAAATATGTAGTCTTAAAAAAGAAGAAAAATAAATAAAATTTTGGTAATAAAAAACAACAACATTAAAATCTTGTAACTCCATCAAGACTTATATTAATTTAATATCAAGTTTTAATATTATTAAAAAATGTTTGTTTTACATAAGACTTATATAATTTTAATATCAAGTTTTAATATTATTAAACCAAAATGTTTGTTTTACATTTTTTAAATAATATGTATTATAATAATAAATAAAATAAAGTCAAGAGTATATATTACAACTTGTTTTTTTGGTAAAAACTCGTCAAAAATATTACATTTTTTAAACTCTTTAATTTTATCTAAACTCTGTCAATATTTAATACTAATTAATAATACTTTGGATTTTTTATTTATACCTTATGTATAACTAAATTGTTGTCCGGACACGGAAAACAAACAAACTAAATTGTTTAATATAAGATTATAATAACTCTTTTATTGAACTATGAATCAATTCCTAATAATTGATATTGCAAATTTTTATGTGAGGTTAAAGTTGCGATGTAGTTTTTACACAAAATGAAATTCATGTTCATTACTTAGGCTTACCGTTATAAATATTTTATTCTCCGAAGTACACTTAAAATTACAAGTATTTACTTAAATTACACTGTATACTTTTAATTTATAAGTTAAAAGGCACTAAAATACTCATATAAGTGCAATTCATTAATATTAATTAATTCATTTATCTTAAAAATAAATGATACTGAGAGCTATTAGTAATACAGTTGATAATTATTTATAAATATAGAGGCTGGTTGACTGAGATGTATTTGTTATGATACATGTATGGTACAAACTATAATATTGGTACATATAATAATCACAACAAATAAAATGAAAATGCTTATATTATTTTATAAAAGGCACAGTGTACACTAATTAAATTTCTATCCATCTGATGAAATACTCATAAAATACTACATATAACCAACGAAATGAAATCTGTGTGGTCATGCCACAGGTAGATAAAAAACATTGTTACACAAATTACATTTGTACCCAAAATCATTTATAAATACCACTGTAAGAGTATAAAATGTGTAAATTTAAATTTAAATAAATCCCATTGAAGAACACAATTATTATATACAGATTAAACATAAGTATATCATTTTTTTATTAAAAATGATTTCATGAACCACAGATTTAAAAAAATTTCACCCTATACACAATTCAATGAGGTAATGCATGGCGAGTTGAACAAAACCAGTCATAGTTGCACATTTCTCACCATTTCTCTAGTCATTACCCTTATCAACTACTAATAGCATGCAGAGGGGATATAACATTATCAGAAAGTTTCAGCATTCAGTATACACGATGGCTATGTTTTCTCTTACTGAACCGGGATAAGAGGTATGACCATTGCGGTTTACTTTTCACTGGTCATATTATAAAAATAAAGTAATGTGTTAAAATTATTATCAAAATAAAATTGCACCATAAAATGTAATATTTCAATCATTTGAATACAGTTAACAATCAATAAAGTTAAAAAACACAAGAAAATGTATTAAATTTGATTCAAGATAAGACAATCAAATAAAAGTTTTTTGACAAAAGAACAATATTGAAAATTAATATTTCAAAAAAAAAAAAAAAAAATTCAAATAAAAGAAAAGATTTTTCTTTTATTCTAAAATGTCAACAATTTTTTTTAAGTCATTCAATATTTCATTTGAAACAATAACAATGTATATGATAATATTTTACTATTTGTATTTAAACAGAGTTTTACATAATAAGTTATATAAAAAGAATCGCTTTAATAACTTGAAATATTTTTTTTTAGTAATTAATAACTTAAAGAATTTTAATAATTATAGCAATTTACTTTAAGAAAAATGAATTAGAAGTTGATTAAAATGTTTCAAGTAAATGACAAACCTACAATATTTATTAGAATAAAATATTATTTCCAGAGGATATACATATTAAGGTATAAAAAATAAGAGCTTAATTTTCTAATAAGTCAGCATTATATTAGAAAATAAAAACATTTACAAATTAGGTTACTTTTTCCCAGCAGCAGCAGCAGCTTTTTCATCTTCTCGTGCATAAGCAGCTAAAAGTTCTTTCCTATTTTGTAAAAATCTTTGTTCCTTACGTTTTTTAGCCTCCTTAACTTTTTGACGTCTAGCTTCAGCTTGATCACTAAAATAATATTTAATCGATTTAAATGTCAATCAATTTTAAGAAAATATTCAGTTGTATACAAAATTATTTAAATTATATTAATACCTCAACATCTTAGCACGAGCTTTCTCTGCCTTCTTTTTGTGAATGAATTCCATCAATACACGCTTATTTTTGAATACATTACCCTTTGCCTTCATGTACAACTGGTGGTAAAGATGATTGTCAATTTTCTTCGCCTCGCGGTATTTTTTCAATAATCTTCTTAATACACGCATTCGTTTCACCCACAGTTCCTATATATATTAAAAACAAGTTCAGTAAATAATTGGAAAAAGTGTAGTTTAGTTCATACTTTTTGAGGTGTTCGAGCATTAGCTGTACCCTTCCTTTTACCAAAACCACAATGACGACCCTTTCTTCTGGCTTCAGCATTTTTACGTGCACGAGCCCGAGAGTGTACAGCTACCGGTTTTTTAATGATCAAACCGTCTTTAATCAACTTGCGGATATTTTGTCCTAGAATTTTAAATTTATATAATTTAATTTATTTACATCCAGAATACAATTTTGATTTTAAATACTGACTGGAATTAGTGTTTGCAATTTCATTGATTTCATTTGGGTCTAACCATACTTTTTTCTTACCGCATCGCATAACCGAGGCGGCAAGCCTTTTTTGAAGCTTTAATGAACTGAAACAATAACATAAATTAAATATTTCTATAATATGATCAATAAAACAGAAGCATGTTGTTTATTTATAAATCTCGGACGTCAATATAAATTTAGATTATAGACAACTTTTGTAAATATTTAGTATTAAAACTGATATTTTACGAGATTGTCTAGTTTTCAACAGGTCTGATTAAATGACGATTACTGCGAACGATTTATAGAACGATTTATTTCATTGAAGCGTCGACCAACTGGCCGTAACAAAACAAGTCCGGGTCTATGTCAAATTTACGATGTACACATATGGTACGTACGGCAAATCCGACGATTTTTTTCGAGGTGAATATGTATGGTAAAGAAACCGTCAAACGGACGGGATAACAAAGTTCACTTAAACATACGTAAATAAAACTATTGACTCACCTCATCTTCCCTAATTTTCGCTAGCACGTAGCGAAAACGACGTGGAAAACCACACGGAAAATCTGGAGTAAACGTGAATTCAGGAGAATCGACAATCAGTGAAAGAACTCGTTTGTGAATAACCTCAATTGACATGGACAAATCGCGGCAATGGACGCTATGCCACAGTGCCGTCATCACCGCCTTTTCCATGAAATATCGTACGCAATTGTTTGTATGCACACACACAAACAAATACTTACAATTGCTATCGCGAGTGTTGACGTGTGTTAACCTCTCTTTTGTGCCACCATAAATACCGCTAACGCCGAGCGCTGTCTGCTCAACACTATCGTTTGTGTGGACCAGCGCTAATACTACACGTTTTGTCAAGTCGTTTTTGCAAATTTTGCTAGCACACGTTTCGTGTCAAATAGACTTAAGTGAGTATATTGTTTTAACTATAAATAATATGTCCTTTCAATTTGTTCACGGCCTATGTTTTTAGTATTTTAGACGTTTGAGTAAACTTCGTCCCGCGAGTATTGCTTATAAACGCGTATACCACGTGTTTTAAATGTTAAAACTTACATAATTGCTCTAAATATTTTGTATGCTAACATTCGTGGTCTTGCGATATTGTAAAAAAAAACATTCAATAAAACGTCTTTAGCTATACTTCGTCATAAAAAATAGGTTTTATGATAAACATAAAATAGTCTTTGATTTGTGTAGATAAATTATTAAATAAGAACTACTTGACGCTAACTTGTATTTATATTGAATTCAACATTTATTATTTTGGGTTATAATCTCACATCAGTTAGGTAAACAAAATAAACTGATGTACAATTTTCAGTGATTGATATAAATTTATCAATGCTTTTGAGATTATCTACCTATTATTAGTGTAAACATTATTTACCTATTTGTTTTTTAAAACAAATATAATTGTCTGTAGAGTATGTAATTTCTACAAACTTATTTTCATTTTAAATTAAAAATTGTAATTACTTATAAATTAATCAATTCAATTCATCCAAACTACTATTATATATTTTAATAACATGTATATCTGAAACATAAATATTTGAAGAAATGTGTCAATGTGATGATCAATTTAATTACCATCTTTCGACTGAATGTTTTGAAGATATATTTCTGAACTGATGACACTATTGACATTTATAGTGATAATTTAAATTGTTTATTAGTATAATTTAGGTAGATTAATATTAATAATTATAGTATGTGATGAGATTATTTTTATTTACCATCTTTCGGGTCTGAAACGTGATGCCAAATTTTTATCCTGATATTATGATTTTATTAAATGTCTATGTCTATCTACACATTTTCAAACTAACTTTTGGATCTGAAATCTGATAACAATAAGTTTGCTGACTAAAATGTGTATTATTATATGATTTAATATTTTGTAAAAATTCTTAAGTTTATGCTTAATATTGATGTATAGGTAAATCTAAGATTTTCAAAAATGTATCTAAGTCAAGTTTATTATATGATGATTCACATTTTTTTACCCACATCTTTCGGGTCTGAACCCTGATGCTTATGTGTTAACTGATAAATTTATCTTGAATAGTTATTAGATGTATCTATATATTATTCTAATAAATAATAGCAAAAATCATGTGTTGGTTCAGGTTAACTTATAGATAGATTTATTACAATCTTATTCAGCAGATTTTACTGATCAGATATTTTGATATAAATATTTGTTCAGAATTTGGTAACTTACTGCAACAGAATTAACGGATGTCCGGGGACATTGCTTTGTAGCAACAAGCCTTCAAGCCCATCTGAACATTAAAAATTTTACATAAGTCTTTATATTACTATATTCAATTCATAATACTTTTATCCAATTACGCACTTGCATACTAAGTCGCTGAGTCTTTTAAACCTTTCAACTGAGATCCTATGGTCAATGACCACTGTTTTATGTACAGACGATTAAAAACCAATAATATTACTCATGATAGCAATATGAGGTTGATGTATACATTTAGGTATACATACAGTGTGTGGTATGTTATGAATTCCGTATGATAATATAGTTCATTACGAATACACCTTGTAGTGTTATTACAGTCGACAATAGCGCTAACCGTCTGCAACATTTATGCCGCGAATATAACCAATTTTCACCTTTTAAATAAGCAAACTTATTTTGAAAGGTGAATAGGACTAAGTATTGTTAATGATGATCAATTTAATCACCATCTTTCGACTGAATGTTTTGAAGATATATTTCTGTACTGATGACACTATTGACATTTATAGTGATAATTTAAATTGTTTATTAGTATAATTTAGGTTGATTAATATTAATAATTATAGTATGTGATGAGATTATTTTTATTTACCATCTTTCGGGTCTGAAACGTGATGCCAAATTTTTATCCTGATATTATGATTTTATTAAATGTCTATGTCTATCTACACATTTTCAAACTAACTTTTGGATCTGAAATCTGATAACAATAAGTTTGCTGACTAAAATGTGTATTATTATATGATTTAATATTTTGTAAAAATTCTTAAGTTTATGCTTGATATTGATGTATAGGTAAATGTAAGATTTTTCAAAAATGTATCTAAGTCAAGTTTATTATATGATGATTCACATTTTTTTACCCACATCTTTCGGGTCTGAACCCTGATGCTTATGTGTTAACTGATAAATTTATCTTGAATAGTTATTAGATGTATCTATATATTATTCTAATAAATAATAGCAAAAATCATGTGTTGGTTCAGGTTAACTTATAGATAGATTTATTACAATCTTATTCAGCAGATTTTACTGATCAGATATTTTGATATAAATATTTGTTCAGAATTTGGTAACTTACTGCAACAGTATTAACGGATGTCCGGGGACATTGCTTTGTAGCAACAAGCCTTCAAGCCCATCTGAACATTAAAAATTTTACATAAGTCTTTATATTACTATATTCAATTCATAATACTTTTATCCAATTACGCACTTGCATACTAAGTCGCTGACTCTTTTAAACCTTTCAACTGAGATCCTATGGTCAATGACCACTGTTTTGTGTACAGACGATTAAAAACCAATAATATTACTCATGATCGCAATATGAGGTTGTTGTATACATTTAGGTATACTTTCAGTGTGTGGTATGCTATGAATTCCGTATGATAATATAGTTCATTACGAATATACCTTGTAGTGTTGTTACAGTCGACAATAGTGCTGTTTTCAACATTTATCGCTAATGTGAACAATGTTCACCAGTTAATCAGGCAACCTTTTTGAGTAGCGTATGGGACTATGTATTGCTAATGATGAATAATTTTAATACCATCTTTCTGCTGATATTATTTTTTTCTGATAGGAATATTTTATGTTGTAGGTATTTAATCTTTCTTAATTATTTATTAAGAATAAATTATAAGAATGTAACACTAGATAAATGTTATTGGTAATAACTTTATTTAACAGACTTATTGGATTAGATATTTTGACATAAATATTTTTTTAGAAATTTTTATCTTACTGCAACAGTAATAACAGTTTGTCTGAGAACATTGCTCTGTAGTAACAAACTAATATTTCCAAAGAGCACAAAACTTATAGAATATTATTTATAATTTATCATCGGAACATTTTTTATCTATCGTTTTTTGTGGTTTGCTGTTGCAGATTTCATTTTTTTCATACTGTAGTCTTGTTTACATGATATAGTTAATTTTATGAATTAATTTGTTTTAAACAACTATATATCAGCTATTATAACATAGTAATTTCTAAATCGAGTATGGATTTGAGAATTTTATATGTTTGTAGAATGAACGATCATTTACTTTATATATATTTATTATTATAGAATGCGTTACGTGGCTGCATACCTGTTAGCTTCTCTTAGTGGAAAAGAACCATCCAGTGATGACATTGAAAAAATTCTAAGTTCTGTTGGTATTGAATCCGATTCTGAGAAACTTGGAATTGTTCTTAAACAACTTAAAGGCAAGAATGTTGATAGCCTCATTGAAAATGGTAAATATTGGTTATATTGTTATACTATTATTTATATAATTGTATGAAGATCAAAATATAATATAATATTATGTATAATCAATCAGCAATTTTACATCCTCTTATTCTTCAACTACTAATATACTCAGACTACTAATACAACTATCAATATACTGCACCCTTCACATATTATGTGTTCGAAGATGGTTCTTGGACAAGCCAAAGATGAACGGGATAGGTAATTGTGGGGCTTGCTTGCACCAGAGACCTGACGCCACCAATTCGAAAAATCTCATTGGCTACCTTGGGAATCGACCCGTAGTATTGTTCTAGCAATATTTCTCTACCCTCTCGACCACTGCTGATTCTTAGCTGTAATATTATGTATAAATTATAATATTGGGACTATATAAGTTTGATAGCAATTTGATAAAAAAAAGTATGAAACACAAGTTCTTTTTTTGAATTAAAAAGAATTTCCATTTTCCTATATAAATATTTTGGTTGTTACGACATAGTTTTTACAACTCTCATCACTATTTTAATCCAAGAAAATTTTAATAAAATTATAACTGTTTAATTAAATTTAAACTTCATTTAATATTTGATGATTATGACTTTTCACGCATAGGTAAAACTAAGCTGGCCATTGTACCAACTGGTGTTGCTTTAGGAGCATCTGCCGCAGAAGTTGGAGCAACAGCGCCTGTAGCTGCTACTGAAGAAAAGAAATGTAAAGTTTATGTTTGCATTAATATTATTTCATATTAATCATGTACTTCAATCTCATGGTATTTATTTTATCTTATTTTTGTAGCCGCAAAGGAAGAAAAGAAAGAAGAATCTGAAAATGAATCTGATGATGATATGGGCTTCGCACTGTTCAACTAAGATTAAGATGCAAGTATGCCAATACAAAATATTAGTCTTTTATAGGAAATGGATTTTAATGTAACTTTTTTTATGTTTTTATTATTTTAAATTTGATACGGAATTTTTATTTTATTTTCTGAATGAATTAATGTTATGTAATTAGATTAATTTTTCATTTTTTTTTTTTTTTTTTTTGGAAGGAGAAAGGTGTTTTTTCACTTATTTATGTAGTTGGCTAGTATTGTACAATTGCTAATTATGCATTTGTTTAAAACTACATCTATACAATAAATATTAGGTGAAAAAATTGTCTTTCATCATCTCTTCTAGATTTGAAATTGGTAAAACCAAAAAATATTTTATTTTAATATTTTAATAAAATCTATATTAAATATAAATATATAATAAGGCCATTGATAAATTATACAGGGTCCAGTGAGATATTGTTGAGTTAACAACATTAATATTTGCTAAGGGTGTGCTAAAATGTATATTCATTTGTTTTGAGATGGTCTATATACCGTACCACAAGAGAACGCATACGGCGGCCGACGAAAATTCGTTTCTTTTCGCGCATGAACGTCCCCCTCTACGAAACAGTCCCAAGCCGGAATAAATCGGTCGCTATCGGAACTAGTCGGTTTTCGGTTAGGCCGAATGAAGTGGGGATGTCACGTATTGCCGTATGCGTTCTCTTGTGATACGGTGGGGGAAATGTGGCCTTGAAACGACGGAGCGCAATCATTCGGATGCGCGAGCCGTATGCGTTCTCTCGTGGTACGGGATATATATAAATTTATATTTACTATATAGGTGAATGTTTACATTTTAATAAACATATATATTATTAGTACGAGGATGATTTGAAAAGTTTCTGGCCTAATGAAGAAAAACCCATTTTTTCAAGCAAAATCTATTTTAGTTTTTAACATAATCTTCCTTCAACTCAATATATTTTCCGTTTTTTTAAGACCCTTCATTCCATCAGAAAAAAAACGTTTACAAAATGTCTTCGAAGTGTTCAATCAACTGTGTTTTTGGTCAATGGTTTGTAACACGGCGCTCATTGTGCACTGAGCTTATTCCTACCCAAATATTCATTTACGATTTCATGTGTTTATTCTGTTAAGATGTCAGCAGCCTTAGTTATCTCAGATCTACCCCATCAGCAATTGTTCATTACGATTTCATGCACGTAATCAACCATTTCGTTGGTCATGGTGGTTTTCTGGCATCCAGAATTTGAAATCCACATTTGAAATTGGGTTCTCATGGTTTTACTATTGAAAATGAAGGAAATTTTATCCATTTTTGATTAATTATATGATTGTATTAGTTTGAAGTGCTATCACATAGAAACTATTTATCAGAAAATCATAAAACGTTGCTGATATACATCAGATAACGTTATCTATCAATTGTAATATAATTATTATGTTGTCATATGACATTTTTAGGTCAGGCCAGAAAATTTCTAAATTGCTCTCATATATTCACTAGCAAATGTGTACATTTTAATTATAATTAAATATTTATTCTTTGCATATACTTTTATGTAATTTCATTATCAATTTTTTTTATGTATAAACAATAAAATAGTGTAACTACTTTATTTTCAAATATTAGTAGCATTTTAAAAATTACTATTTCTGTACTGATTATTTTGTCTGTACCCTTTAAAGGCATATTTCATACTTGTATCAGTACATTTTTTTTTACACTATTATAATTTATTTAAATTGATTAGTAACAAAACAATAAATATATAGTAAAATAGTGAAAACAAAACAGAAAATAAATAAAGAATAAATATAAACATTGTAAGTTAATACTCATAAATAAAAAATACAAATATATATATATATATGTATACTTAAAATATTTAAAAAAGCCAATAAGTATTATGTTGAATAAAGAAAAAATACAAATTATAAAAGTTGTTTTATGTATAAGTATATATATATATTAATTTCTTGCTATGAATAAATTTGTTGTTCCATAGTAATAAAATTATGCAAGCTCCAGCGGGTTATTGTTGATTTAACAACATTAGCCTTCCTAAGGGTGTGCTAAAGAAAATATTCATTTGTTTTGAGATGATCTATATAAATATATATAGGCAATATAAGCGAATGTATACATTTTAATAAACATCAATGTTATTTATATTTTGATATGTATCTCATATGTCAGTAGAAAATAAGACCCACATGCATTTTTTTAATGTTACATTTTTATTTTTCAGGTTATTCCTCTTCATTATTGATCCTGACTTGTATATCCAACATTGATGGTTCAATAAAATAATTATTTTAATTATGTTTTTATTATTTCCTTCTTACAATTGTAAACAGACTTTTGAGTTTGTTATTTCACAAGTTCAATATTCCTACCACTGTTATGAAATATATAATTAAATTATTACTCTTGAAATTGATTGTTACTCATACATCTACTGGTGTTACAGTATAGAAAAACGAGTACTTTACTTACACATTGTGACTTATAGTTTTTAGGTTAGGCTTTATAACAAGTCCTCAGGAATAAATCAATTTTCATAAACTGCTTGCTTTAAAACTTGATAGTTTTGTTTAACATATTTATCTGTGCATGTATATTCCTAGCTGAATACTACATGCCACCGAATACTGATAATATTATAAATGTGACTACCTGTTATTGCAAGCGGCCACTGCCTATATTGATGAAGTCAGTGGCCGGTGCTGATCACAGATCTTCATATATTTTAATGTTTGGTTTTTAACAAGGCAACTTAAAAAAAAATTGTATCTTTACAAATTCTTTTTATGGAACAAATTTGACACCTTTTGTACTGTGTTTATATTTTTAATTTGAATATTCAAAATATGTTGATCATTTGATAATGCTTTATTAATCACTGATCATTCATAATCATATATTTTCTTTGCATATTGTACAAAAAATATGAATTTATTAACAAATGTACACAAAGCTGTAATTGTTTCTTATAAAACAAATGATAAAATAGACTGCATCCAAATGTTTATTTATGTAAACTAAATGCCCCTGATAAATATCAAAGTAGTGCTCATCAGAACTATTTATAAAAATATGTAATAATGATGATTATGGATTAGCATCTACTGCCAGCACCCTACCACTCCCTCCATTATTTAAATGGTAATAGAGAGATGTGAATGTGTTAAATTGTATGTGCCCTCAATACAGGTAATATAATTAATAAGGCTCTAATGTTTATGAAATTGCATATTTTTTTCTATTTATCTAATTTAGTGCTGACTTGGATACAAATTTGATGCATGTTCTATTGAATCAAATAATAATATTTTTATTTTGCATATTTTAGGATTTTAAGAATACAAATTCATATTTCAGTACATTTTCTTTTTTTTTTTTAACAATTTAAATTAACAAAATATTTAAAGCAATTATAATAACCCATTGAAGAACGTGGTTAGAGGCAGCATTTTATTACTCATAATTTTACAAGTATACAAAACATTTTCTAAATTAAACTCAAATGAAGCAGTTTCAATCAAAAAAAGTATTAGAATTATGACTGAACCTTATTTAAGTTCAAACTTAACATACATTCAGTCCAACTTTAAATGTTTACCAGTCAACATAACTAAATTAGAATCATCCGGATTGACTGCTTGAATCAATTGAAATAGTCGCTAATACTAGAGAAACCCTCATAATGGCTAGTGGAATAGGAAAATTAATTTACAAAAAGTTTCAGAACGTAATTGAAAAGAATATTAGATTTAAAACTTTAATTCAGATTTCTAAAATACATTCTGGTAAAGCGGTTACTGTGGAAGGAATGGAAGATTTGAAGGTCGAGGATCTCACATTTTTCAAATATGCTCCAATAACATCAGTAGATGTAAAACAAAGTTTTTCACGCTACAAAAATTTACTTTCCAATAACAGGCAGTTACAAGTTTGATCAAATTAAAAAAAACCATTGTATCACAGTGTAATGCTTCAATAAATATATATAATATTAAAAAACTAAATAAAAATGTATTGATATTAATTAATATTTCTGTGTTATCTTAGAAAAAAATGCATACATGTTATAGTAATTTTAAGTGCATAAACATCCAAGCCTTAATAATTAATGTTGAATAGAGCCATGTCTTTCCAATAATAGTGTTGGGACCATAGTCCTTATGTTTTGATTTCGATTTTGAAAAGTCTTGAATTTCTTTTGTTTTGGTGTTCGGCGACTTATTTTTGACATTTTATGATTAGTTTATGTAATATGAATTACATATTAGTAATTATTATGAATTATTATTAGTAATATGAAGGTAGAAGAAAAACTATTGGTTTTTTTATAAATTTTATATACACTTAATAGCAATTAATTGACTGTATCAGAATTTGTTGTGTTGTAAATTTGCAGTATTCACCATGCCCTTTAAATCAAAACCAAAAAATTAAATTAAATTTTAAATTTTGACTAATAATTAATAATATTAATATTCTCACAAAATGTTGAGCAGTATAAATTTAATTTTAATTGTTATACAAGAGTTATTTTTATAATAAATTAAAAACCATTATTTTTTTTAAAAGACCTTCATGACCATTTTGTTATAGAACAAATCCTCCCCCATTCATCTCTATTCTCCGCTATCTCCCTCCAATCCATGTCTCCTTAATCTCCTCCTCTAGCATTTAGAAAATCTTTTTTGATTTCATCCTCTCAGCGTAGCCTTGATTTACCCAGTAGTCTTTTGCTCCTTGAGTTTTCTAGGAGCACTCTTTGTATCATTGAATCTTGCTTTCTACATACATGGCCTGCTCATTCCAATTTACTCCGTTTGATCTCACTTACAATATTTGGTCTATTGAATATCTCTATCAGTTCTTGGTTGTGCCTTTTCCTCCATCTTTAAATATCCTGATTATATATAGGTCCATATATTTTGCGCAGTACCCTCCTCTCGAAAACATGTAATCTATCCTTTGCAACGTCCAAAATTGTGAACCATACCTAATTATAGGTCGTATGATAGTCAAATATAACTGAGTTTTAACCTCTTTTGAAAGGACTCTAGAGCTCAGTAGCTTTTATAGTGTATAGAAACATTTACTTCCCATTTTAATTCTTTGTTGAATTTCTATTTGACATTCATTCTTCTGTGTTACAATAGTGTCCAGGTATTTGAATTGTTCCACTTTTTTGAGCTCACACTGGCCCACTGTTATGGTTTCGGTTACAGGAACGTTACCGAACTCCCTACTAACTTTCATGTATTGCGTTTTTTCCATGTTAAGGTATAGCCCCACCTTTTTTGCCGATTCCATTAACCTACCACATAAGTATACCACATTTTGTTCCTCTTCCCCTAGCAGGACTATATCATCTGCATAAGCAAGCAGAATAATTAATTTAAAAAAAATTAATTAAAAACCATAAGCAACTGAATTTTTTATTATTATGTAAGAGTTATCATTTTTTTAATTACTACTTTAAATATTTAAAATACATAAAATAAAAAAGGAATTGAAATTGAAATTTGGAAATTGAGGGCTATGAAGCATTGAAATAAACATAACTAATAACAACAACTAGTATACTAAATTATAATTTATAAATTATTTATTGATCAATAATTTTTGATGAGGAGTTCAACATATGATGTCAAGTTTGCTACATGAATTTTTTCCTGAAACAATCATATTTGTATTAAATTGATAAAATGTCTAGCTGTGCACAAAAAGGTGAATTTTTAACAAATTACATTTGTCAATTATATAGTTATATAAAAAACATTGAACCATGGTTTTTGAAGATAGTGGGAGTATTGGTAATTCTATTTTAATTGATACAGGTTTAGTTATTTATGTTATTACTGGACCATTGAATAAATAAAAGTACTAATCTAAATTACTATTTTCTACTGATTATAGGAACTTAACTAAATAGTTATCTAACAGAGATAAATAACTACTTCGTGATGTTTAGTTATTAAAATGAAATCATTACTAATTGTAGCTTTGCAAATTGTTTATATAAACATTAGGGAAGAATGTAATTTAAAAAAAGATAAATATAATTTTCAATCCCATTAATTATATGACTTAAAAACATTACAATTTTCATTTATTAATGATTTAGTACAAGTATATATGGTTTTGACTATAATTTATATAATAACTCTAGTTTTGTTAATTATTATTTTTGAAGTAAAATTAAATGTGAATGCATTGTTCTTTATACACACAGACTTTACATTTTAAATAATATTTTATGATTTCATAATTATTGTACCAATACCTCAAGAGTGGTTTCAATGCTGCGAAGTCCAACAATACCGTCCTCCAGAGTAGATTCGTTGAGTACGGCTGTGTAAGGTACACCAAGACAATCCAAATCGGTAAATTGTGACTCAAGTGATTTTTTTGCTATATTTGAGGCTATCAAAGTCGATATGCCAGATTTTTTCAAATTCAATCCTAAATAGATGGAAAGTTGTCTCAGTTCATCTGCTTTTTTGGCATCTATACACATACACACACACATACATTTGTTATTATTATAAATAAAATACAGTTGATAATCACAATATGGTACAATAGTTATCAAAATAAATGTAGGAAGAGAGGAGGATAAAAATATATCCTTTATTATAACATTAGTATATAAAATATATATTATTTAAACTCGTGTCTTTTTGGTTAGTTTTGTTGAATGTAAATCAATTAGTAACATAATATTATTTCCAAGCATAAAAATAAGAATTAAAGTATTTTGAATAGACATATTCATAAATATTTTTTTAAACATTATTTGAAAGTGATGATAGTTAAAGTTTATTATATAAAAAAGTGATAACTACTGGGTATAAATGAATATATTTGATTTCATTTGATTATATTTGAACTTGTACACAAAAATCAAAATAAATTGTAATTGTAATTTAAAGTAAAATTTAATTATAATAAAATTAAAAGTACTTAAATTAAAAAATATATTTTTATTATTAAAAAAATGTTTCAATTTAACAGTTGTAAAGAAAAAATTATATAAAACAATGTTTCAAAATTGTTAAAACTTCCATGTGTTTGTTTATTATAATGAAAATTTGATGATAATATCCATGTTTGTTTTTGGAAAAAACTGATGTTTACAATATCTGATGATGAACACTAAAATATTTTGGCAACATCAGTTTTTTATAAAAATAAACTTGGATATTATCAAGAATTTTCATAGTAAGTCCACAAAGTTTTCAAAATGTCAAAATTTATCTTTTATATCTTCTAATTAAACATTAAAGTAATAGAAAATGAAAATTATTAATCTGTAATCTATTAAAGAGATACCTACAGTATTTGATAATATTGTTTTCATGGAAATATGTTATTTTATGCTATTACAATTGTTCAAAGAGAAATGCACTTTTTTGTGATTTTGGACAAAATAAGTGGAGGAATGAAAAAAAAAATAGTATACCTCGCTTCTCACCTTATTTTAATAACAGAATATAATTATATTCTATGGTTAATTTAGTTAAGTCGACTATACTGACTTGACAGTGGTGCTGCAAACGTTATTTTGTATGGAGCTAACTTACGATGAAATCGAAATACTTCTCTGCAATCGTTATGATAAGGCAATTCTGCGTATCCGTCACACAAGAATACCATAAATGCTTTCTCGAGACTTGTTTCGCTTTCCACCACGTGAGGTAAGACTCTTCTTTTGCCTACTCTTGCCTAAAAGTAAAATTAAATCATTATATATATATATAAGTATATGAATTAAAACTTTTTAATTTTAAAGAAATGTTGATTGCGTTGAATGGAGATTTACTTAAAAATGACATTCTCTAAAATATTAAAAAGTATATTCTTTCAATCAATAAATTTCCCGGGTTAAAGCTTATAAGAGAGTGTTATCTTAACATGTTTATTAAATATTTCAATAGTTTATTTAGTATATTTTAAACTTAGTTTAATTGAAATGATTGAACTAATCCATTATTATTCGAAGGTCAGACAAAAATATATAATTCTAGCAAATATTATGAATTAAGTTTTTTAAAATAAATATAATAAGATATTCTTAAATATGCACTTATATACTAAATGTAATAGATGTATTAGATTCTATGTAAAAGTATGTCATACCCCCATGTTTTGCACGAATATATATATAATTTAGTATATATTTATATTAAAGTCTAAATTTTTAAAGCCAATATAGGAGAACATTATGAATAATTTATATATATTTTTTATTGTATAAATAGATTTTGAAAAATTAATCTAAACATTTGTTAAATTTTAAATTGTTTATTCAATTATATACAACTATTGAGACAAGCTATCAAAAAAAAAAACATTTTATTATAAATGTTCATAATAAAAATCTACCTTGTAAAATATAAATATTTTTCTTTACTTATAATATATTGATTTCCTTCATAGTACAATGTTTAAATCATATAGTTAACAAAGTATTTAATCTTAATATTTGCATTTGTGCATTAAAGTTTTTTTTATTTTTATTATTAATAGTATATTACAATCTGTTTACAATAAAAAACAATAAGCAATATGGATGAGGAAAAAAGTACAAATAACATGAATTACAAGAAGAGAGGGCTGTCCAATAATAGAACCTCACAATATTATATTTATATGTATATATATATATGTATATATATATATATATATATTTTTTTTTTTTTTTAATTTTTTTTTATAATTTTTTTATTTTTTATTTTAGTAGGTCTCTAGACCAATTTCTTTTTAAACGACAGGGAATTTGAGGAAAAGTAGCAGAGGACATATTTTTAATGAGAAAGTTTGTATGGTTAGTTAGTTTGGAGTGAAACTTTTTGTAGTGGCTTTTAGCAAGTTCGTTTACTGTTTGAATTTTCATATCGTTATGGAGGGCTGCATTTGTAATGTACCATGGAGCACCGGTGATGAGTCTTAGGGTAATGGACTGGAATGCTTGAATAGGTCGAATATTCGCGGGCTTTGCTGGGCCCCAGATTTGAATACCTTATGACCATACAGGACTAATTATTGATTTGTATAAGAGTAATTTGTTTTTTAGGCTTCAATTTGATTTAAGTAAAGGTCTAAGTTAATGGAGGCGAGAGTTAAGTTGTTTACGTTTTTGCTTGGTGTGATTAGACCATGTTAATCTTTTATCCAGGGTGATGCCTAGGTATTTAGTTGACTGGTGAAGAGGAAGTGGTTTGTTGTTGAATTTGAGTGGAGGGCACTCCTTTTTATTTAGGGAGAAGTTCACTTGAGCTGATTTTTCTTCATTAATTTTTATTTTCCAATTTTTAGCCTAAGTTTCTATTTTATTTAAATGTAGTTGTAAATTTTGTGATGCGATTTCAGGATTATTATTTGAAGCAAGTATTGCTGTGTCGTCAGCGAATGAGGCGAGGAGAGTTTGGTTAGATGTAGGTATATCAGCGGTAAAAATATTGCAAAGCATAGGTGAGAGGTCGCTACCCTGGGGAAACACCCGCTTTAATACATTGAATAGTTGAATAACGGTTTTTTTGACGAACTGAGAATGTCCAATTTTCTAGATACGATTTTATCATTAAATAATATGGTGAAGGAAGAAAGTGTTTTAATTTAAATAGAAGCCCGTCATGCCAGACGCGGTCAAAGGCTTGGGATATATCGAGCAAAATCCCGGGGCAATATTGTTTAGATTCGAAGGAAGATGAGATTTTATCGATGATTCTATGGATTTGGTGGATCGTATTATGTTTGCGACGGAAACCGAATTGTGATTTTGGAAGTATATTATATTGTCCAATTAATGGTGTAATTCTCTGTAGAATTAATTTTTCGAAAAGCTTTGCGAATGTGGGTAATAAACTGATAGGACGATAAGAACTAGTGAAGTGTTTGGGTTTATTAGGTTTAGAGATAATTATAATGACTGAATACTTCCATGTTGGAGGGAAGTAGGACAAACGGAGCATAGCATTATAGATATGGGTAAGGAAAAGGATTGACTTTTTTGATAAGTTTTTTGCTATTTTATTTGTGATTTGGTTATGTCCAGGTGACTTTTTAGGCTAAAACTTGTGAATTATTGACACAATCTCAGCAGAGGAAATCGGTTTGGCAGGAAGAGACATGGGGAGAGTGTGTGACGAACACTGGCATTAAAGTTAGTACAATTTTCCTAATTTTCTTATAGCACTCATCAATTTGTTTTAAAAAAAATTTCAACGCGTATATCATATTTTTACCATATTTTTCTGTTAATTAAACCTTTTCTGTATAAAATAATAAATAGTTAACTTTTTAAAATGTAAAATATTTAAAATTCTGATTTTAGATTTGTATTTAATTAATTTTGCAACTTGATGGGTTTTTAATGCATTTTTTAAGGTTTTATAACATGCCTAGGGGGGGGGGAGAGACAGGTTAACACTTACCAAAAATATTTCTTGTTCGTTTGGATCAAAATTGTCGAACATTTTAGTACTAATATTACGTACGGTTTCAATCGTCTCCTGACCCCACGGAAAGTCAGCTCGGATTTCTGTGCTCTCTTGACCGTTTTCATCTGTGGATATTTCGGTCAGTGAAAATCTACCGGGATTGGCCGAAAACTATAAACACACATCACATACATTCGTTGTAAAAATAATGACAATAATTTTTTTTAAATTTACTTTTCTCCACCAGATTTTACGTTGTCTCTGCCAATGATAGAAAAACTGTTGACCTTCTTCCGGTACACAAAACGCAATATACTTTAACTTCGTATAATTCTTAGGACTGCATTTACAAAAAAGATAATAATAATAATATGTTTTTAACAATCGACTGGAATGAATATTTCAATTGAATGTTCGGGATTGGAAATTTTAAAAAAATATTTTGTACACGCAAAACAAAATTGATAATACATATAAATATATACAGGCCCGGACTGGGAGGTCTTCGGCCCACTATTCTCGGTAAACAGCGGTCCCAAAACCCACGTCCAAAATAAATTAACCAATCATTACCATTTTCGTAAATAATATAATTAAGCACCTTAAATTTGTTGTATAACATAAAATTATGAAATTTGTAAATTTCAACATAATTTTTTTACTTATTTTCCATTGTGCTGTAGAATAGTAGCACAGCGGCCCAGTCCGGCCTTGAGTATATACATAGATAAAATTAATAATTCATTTATAGTATAGAATAACAATAATAATAACAATATGATCAATTTACTATTCTCTAATAATAACATTCTAATTTTTTTCGACAAAACAAATGAGTCATTGGTAATGGTATTCCTGGTTTTCTGGTTTGGATAGTTTTGACGGTTACTTACATTTTCAATATTTCTTTTCTGTGTGTAATTTATATTTAATTTGACATTTTATTTTTTATTCTAGACATTGTCATATAGCTGCACAATTTTGAATATATTTTCATACCTACCTAAAACATTGTCTGTCTTCAACATCTAAACCATCTAAATCCACTCGTTGACAGATACTTCTAGAATCAGCAAAACTGAACGGGAGTTGATTATTGCAAAATTGTTTTGCATTCATAAATGGATCTTTCAGACCTTTGAAATAAATGTATTTATGTACTTTAAAGATCAAACGGTTTATAAATTCTATAGATAAGCACAGAAATTTTTATGCTATTACAGTGGCGATCAAACGGGGAGGGGATAAGAGGATATATCCCCCCATGAGCTTCTTGTTATTATGTATTAGTTTTGTATGCCAGTTATTACCCATTTATTAATAATAATAAAAAATTATATTAATATAGATAATTTTTGTTTAAAATAATGTAATAAAACTATTCACAAATTTTGGTATCAATTTTTTTTTGTGATGATATAAACATTTAACTGCCAACTTACAGCTGCAGCTGTTTCACATTCATGGTTTTCACTTAGTTATTATATTTCTATATTATCTAGCAGGGTGGAGGTTTCACTCCATCAAATTTAATATTTTTTTCATCCAAATTCTCTAACGGTGTACAAATATATTTATATAAATCATAAAATAAACTAAGAGAATTCAAATTTTATACTCAACGTGTTCCACAGAATTTAAGAAGCCGTATCTGTTTTACACTCATACATGATGATATTATATAGTTCTTTAAAGCCTGACTTGCTTTATTGGATATGGGTGGGAGGGGAGGTTAACTCCCCTACATTCGCCTCTGTTACAGATGAAGTATTGGATAAATTGGCAAAAGTAGATTTAATAATTTAATAATAATAAAATTATTTAATAAAGTGATAAGTGATTTTACATCCTTAAATTATGATTTATTTTTTCAATGATCAAAGTTCATGTTGAAAAATCAGCCTCATCCCCCCATGATTAAATCATTTGACCGCCACTACGCTATTAGCAATTAGAAAATGGTCTTTACCAATCCATTGAAAATAAACAATAACTAACTTCATCGATTTTTAAAATGTAACATGTTATATTATAAATAGGATACTTAGTATGTTATGTATTTAAGTATTTCATTTTTGTCTTACTTAAAACATCATTGCTGTAACATTTTTTCTGGGCAATGTTACAAAATTGAAATACACTTTCATCTCTACTAGTAACATTGCTATATAACCATTCATTTCTGATATTTTGACATAAGAGCTCACCTGTAGCACCATATTTCAAATGATTAATAGTATTATCGATAACTACAGGTTGCATGTATGCATATGATTTGCACATGGACAATATTCTGTTGATCACACTCATTTTATCTTTTTAATGAAATTCTTGTTTATCTTCAATTGAATAAATGATTTTTGTTTAAGTTTAATAATAATAATAATTATTTTAATTATTAATTTATACTAATTATGTGCTTCTAACAATTATAATTTGTATATTAGACTTTTTGATTTATAGGTGCAACAAAATAATCTTCTTCCACAACTAATGCATTACGCATAATATCTTTCCTTGTAATTTTGTCTGATGATAGATCTTCCCTTAAACCAATGTTCCTGTAAATTTTTGTTATTTTTGAGTACAAATCAAATTTGAAAACCAAAAAAACAAATAATTTCATTATTTATTAATCACTATATTTTAATTGTATTAGTTTAACAATGAGTGGAGATTTATTAATTAGATACAAAGAACTTAATGATTTATCATTATGTTTTTACACCATTATTTAAATAACATACCAATTCTTATTTTATAAAGATTATAAGAAAATATATTTTTATTAATAAACTATAAAAAAAATGAATTATTGATATAAATTATAATGTATACATATATTTGTCACATTATGTTAAGTAATACCAATATTTTCCAATTAATTTATTTTTATGATAAAAAAACAGACTTTCTTATCAAATACAGGTAAGATTTCGATAAAATCTTAAACCAGAAATTTATGACGATTATAGATAAAACTCATCGATTTGAGAAGAAAAGTCCTTCAAGAAAAATCAATATTTTTATATAATTTTTTTTTAACGTGTGATTTTTTTTCGAGTATTTTTTTGTATTGGATTATTTTATATTATTTAATATGCCCAAAAACATCAATGGTAATTTGTAGATAATTTGAAATCATTCAATAATATAGATAAATAAATACATTTCGATTTGTACAAATAGATTTGATTATGAAAAGAGTATATCTCGGTTGTAGTAGAGGAAATAATGAACCATTGACATTAAAAGACCTTGAACCATTCCAAGAAGAAAGAGATGAACTTGAGGATTTTTTTCGACGACGTATGAATGAGCCTGAGCTTCCTGTCCATCATAAATTCAACTTTGACGAACCAAGCTATGATCTTCAGTTGGACCAATATTAATTTATATTCTTATATTATTATTTATTAATATATCTATATTTATTTACTTATCTATTATACCCAGTGTTTCTTTCAGGTATTTCTCTGGGGATTGGGGGCTCAGCCCCCCGGAGAAAATTTGAAGAATAGTAAAAACATATCAAATATTAGATAAATGTAATTTTGATATCACGGTGAATGACCTACAATCGTCATATATAATAACACTATGAGTGTATGTTAAACTTGTGAAATTGTATGTATTTAATTATATTATTCACAATCATAATAACAGACAAACATAATTAATATCAAAAAAATTATTTTTCTTGATGTAATATAAATAACCTCCCAATTTTTCAAATGCCTCCCCCCCCCCCGGAAAAAATTGTCTGAAAGAAACATTGATTATACCTATATACAAATTACCTTTAATCTTTACGCATTTAATATTATTAATACTCGAAAAAAATGATGAAAAACATCATAACCTATCGATATCTCAAATTTTAAATTTCTTTTTACGCATTGTGGTTTTGTATAACAAGTCGAGGAATATTTTCGATTTGCGGAGTGAAGCGACAGCGTCGAGGAGCGTAGCGACGACTGCCAAAACACGCGCAGAAACTGTCTACTCAAAATACATATTTCTAATATATTCAACATCTTGAAAACTATTCGTGATATCGATTTTTCTTAAAGGACGTTTCTTCTCGAATCGACGAGCTTCATCTACAACAGTCATACATTTTTGCACCACAGTTATCGAAAGAAATTTTGTCCAAATACACGTTATTTCATGTTGGATTGATTACAAGAAATATGTTTTATTTCAATCATAATATATAAAATATTATAATTTTATAATATAATGGATACATTATATATACATAAAAGAAACAAAATTATTTATAGTGTGATAATTAAGGCCCGGATTACAAAGTAAAGAATTTTTTTTTGGGTGATCAAGACAATATTTTCCAAGTACACAATTCAATTCATGTAACAGATCAAAAGTGAAACTTATTTTTTGTGGTTTTTATTTTTAGAGTATTTTTTATCATTTTTTGCTTAGTTTGTTAGTTTTAATGCACATTTTATACTTAATATTTTTAATTTAGCTAATTCAAATTACTATTAAAAGATATTTTGTTTTCTTAAAGTTAAATTTAATAGGATTTTTCCATACAGTTTGTTAATCATTCTATGATTTCGATAACGTCTTTATCTTATTTTTATCAATGGCTGTGGAGCGTCGTCCAGACTTGGACGATAGTTTGTGTTATATCGCGTCCATTAGGTTCGTATTTCGTATTTTCATGATTTAAATAGTGTTTAAGAAGTGTCAACTAATGCCTAAAGTAAAATCATTTACTTCTTCTCGCTTACGTGCCTATGTAAATGAATTTTTTGCAGACATATTTAAAACAGACGGGACAATTTTACTCTGTAAAATTTGTAACGTTAAAGTCGCGACTGAAAAAAAATTTACGATTCAGCAACATACTTCAAGAGGAAAACATAAATGTATACAAATCGATGAAAATAAAATATAAAAAGTTCCAACAACTTTTAAATGACGTATTAAGCAATGATAATATATAAATTCGTTTAATAAAAAACTTTGCATGGCTTTGCTATCTGCGAATACTTCATTAAATATACTTAAGAATAAATTATTCAATAATGTTTAGAAAAATATACAGACAAAAGAATGTTAGATAAGTCTACTTTAAGAAAAAATTATGTGGATAAATATTTTAACGAAACTATTGATTCTATTCGAAAATACGTTGAAAATAAAAAAATATAGATCTATGTTGATGAAAAGTCAGACGTCGAAGGCCGTTATGTTGCAAAAAAAATGTAATAGTTGGTACACTGGAAATATCTGAGCTCGAAAAATCATT
Source organism: Schlechtendalia chinensis (assembly GCA_019022885.1). Classification (NCBI taxonomy): domain Eukaryota; kingdom Metazoa; phylum Arthropoda; class Insecta; order Hemiptera; family Aphididae; genus Schlechtendalia; species Schlechtendalia chinensis. Next base: position 12,867,430 of record CM032339.1, on the reverse strand, counting down.
TTTATTGAGCTGCGAAGTACTGGAAAAAGTTAATAATAGCACTATTACAAAATTGCTTGACAGGACTGTGGGTATAATATAGCCAAACAGAGTAAAACACGATGTTTTATTGTTCATAAGTGATGCATCTCCATACACATGGTTAAATTAAGTAAAAAATAATATAAAAGCTTTTATACTCAAACATGGAAAACAAAACATGCCTTGCACACAGTCTACACAGGGTAGCTGAAGAAGTGTGAGAACATTTTTCTATGGTGGATGCATGAATATTAAATGTTAAGAAACTCTTTTAAAAGCTCCTCATAGAGTTTTAAAGTTTAAATGTATGGGCCACTAGCGCAACTAGGGGGGAGGGGGCATATCCCCCTCAAAAATATTCCTAGTTTATTTTAATATTTGTTGGATTTTATTATTTTGTTATTTAAAAATAAAAAAGTAATAAATGTTGTTAAAATTCAAAAATGTTTTCAAGTGAAATTATCTATGGTAAAATATTGAAAACAAAATCTATTTTTAGACTTATCCCATGGGTTTAATAATATGTTATACTCCATGGGGGGATATATCCCCCATTATCCACTCCTGTGTATGCCACTGCTAATTAACTTGGACCTCCCATGGGTTATTATTAGTTTATAGTTTTGGAGGGCTGTAGCCTTCCTAAAATTGTAACCCCAGTTGTGCCTATGGTATGGGCTCAACCATTCCTTTACTATCTCAACCAATACTGACACATTGGGGTACTTGGATAAAAGCTGCAGTATACTACTGTGAACATTTTCAATTTATTAGAATAATCATTAATTAATTTGGAAAAACCGATGCCACAGCTATCAAAAAAATTTAAATTATCATTTAATGGCAAACAAAGAGATTGAAGCAAACTTGATATTCATAAAATCCAATTATGGAAATATATCAAGTTATATAACACGTCTTGAAGCATCAAGGATATCTTACCTAAGGTAATTGGTATTGTAAATAATATGAAAACTTGTATTTTAAATAATTTAAGTAATCAAAGCAAAGCAATAAAGAATAAATTAGAAAAATGTTTTACAAAAAAAATGTGGTTAAACTGCAATCGAAATAATTTAAAAATCTTAGAAAGCAAGGGAAACTTCTCAAACAATTTTAGAAAAATTAACACCAGATGATATTTGTCACTTGAAATACACACCTATTACATCTGTGGAGACATTAAAAAGTTTTTTGGTGTACAAAAATATTCTTTCAGACAATAGAAGATCTTTAGTGTTTAAACATAATAAACAATACATAATTGTTCAATGCAATGTTCAAAATTTACCAGATAAAATAGTTTAATGTAGAATTTAATATAGTCTTAAATTTATATTTTTGTATGTTTAGAATGAATAATACAACCTCAGAAGAGATGTTTGTCAATTAACACCATAGTCGCCGCACCGCATCAATTAACATTTTTTAAATTTCATTTTTTGTAAGAAAATAAAAATAATAAGTTCAAAACAATTTTTTAAAAAGTTATTTTTTAGAGCATTTTTTAATGGTTTTTAGGGCATTTAAATCTAGACCCTAGTGATAATTAATAACAATAACAAAAAAGTTATAATTATAGGTTGTCTTAATCCTATACTTTGAACTTATTTAGGTACATATAATCAAAACATTATTAAAATAAAAAATACCTAACAATAGTATTATTATTTTACTATATAATACATAAGTAATAATTGAGATAATAGTATACAAGTATTAACAAATAATTTTTATAAGATATAAAACTTAAATAAAATGATTGAGTTTTCTTCATCTAGACATACCAGAACGATTTTGAATATTATTATCAGTTGGTGTTCGTTGATTTGTATGCCAAGATTGGTTTCGGAAATTAGAAGATTGCTGTGAATTTTGGTTATATGAGTTACTTGAATTTATTCCATTAAATGCACGAAGGCGGAAATTTGATGTATGGAATCTCTTATGGTGAAGAAAACTTTTATGTTGAAAATGTCTAAATTGAGTTTGGATAGGCTCATCTTTTTGCCAGTGATTATGTTTTACATTGAGGCTGGTTTTACTTAATTCTGTTCTTAGATTTGTTGAATTATTGACTTTTGGTGTTTCGGAAAATTTTATATGTTTTCCTACTAATGTAGATGATATTGATGATGGTCCAGGACTTTTTAAATTCATACAAAATGTAGAATTAGGATTTATATTTATGTTTTGAGGAGAACTTGTAAAAATTTTCCCTTTAAAAGGGGAAATATTTATAGGTTTAACAAAATCACAATCAATTTCCTGTTTAATATCTTCGTTCACAATTTGAGATGTGTTGTTATATTTAGGTTTTTTCTGCTCAATATTCTGTTTCTGCAACTTATACAATTGTTTTGGTTTTATCAAGTTTTTATGTGCTAATTCTTTGTTCTTAAATGATAACCAAATAGCTTTACGTTCTTCAATAGTCAATTGATCTTCTACAGACTCCACAAGCATTGAATCATGTTCCTTTATATCACTTATAGCTGAAGAGTTGTATCTAATTAGTTGGTTTAATACTGGATCCTTGGTGTTTGGAACTAGTGTGCAATAATATTTTGATGAATCAAATGTAAATAAATCATTAGTTTGATCGTATGATATTTTTCGACTCATATGCTGCAAATCTACAACACTACTAGCCATTCCCAATTTAGAAATTTGTCGATAATATGCTTTTAGCTCTACAGTTCCTTTGGCTAACAATCTGTTAACATAAACTGTCTTTTTTTGACCAAATCTTAAACATCTATAAATAGCTTGTAAGTCATTACTTGGATTCCATGATGTGCTAAGTAATAATACTCTATTTGCACCAACCATATTAAATCCAAGGACTCCAGTACCCATTGATAATACAAAAAGTTGAGCAGGATTTTCAGGATTGTTAAATGCCTCACACATTTGATTTCTAATTGATAGTGGTGTTTTACCATCCATTCTAAAATAATTGTTACCTACAACCCAATTCTTTTCTTTTTGTAAAAAATATTCTAAAGCATCTAGAGCTAATGGGGATTTTAGAAAACAAAGTATCTTTTCATTCCTTTTTTGGCATTCATCAATCATAGTTAATAGATACATAATTTTATTGCTGTTTTTTACATCAAAAAATCTGGGATCGTCTCCATAATTTGCAATCCACGATAAATCCTTTGCACATTTTTCATCAATTGTTACTGTTCCAAACTCTGTTTTATTACTTTTATAATGTATCAATCTGTATAATGTTAATGGATGTAAAGTTATTAACGTCAACACGTGTAAGCGCAAAAACACACAACTACTATCATTAGATGTTTTATTAAAATGCAAGAATTTTTCATATAATTCACATTGGAATTCAGTCATATTAACTTCTATTGTGTATTCAATTTTTTCAGTAAATAAAGGTTTTAAATGTTTATCATCTATACGATGAACTGTATTTTGTAATAGCTTATGTAAAATAAATGAACGGTGTTTCATTATTTCAACAGCTTCATCACAAGAGTCTATGAATTGACCAGAATTAATTGGTTTAATAAATGTTGAAGAAAAATCTGAAAAATTACCCAATATGTTAGGTTTGACAAAATCTACCATTGTGAAATATTCTTTAAGAGAGTTTTGCATTGGAGTTCCTGTTAGCACTATTCTTCTTTTTGTTCTGATTTGTGTTAAACTTTTTAATAATATAGTATTACTATTTTTAATGTAGTGTCCTTCATCCAAAATAACTACATCTGGTCCAGGATTAATTAAAGTGTGTGCAAATGCTTCACGTAAATCAGTTTGTTTACAATTTACCAACGACTTAAAGTTCTCATAGCTAAGAATTAGAATACCTCCTTTAGATTTCCAAGTGGCTATGTTTGTTATGTTGTACAGTTTATTTGTTTTAGGTAAATCATATACTTTGATAATCTCACCTTTATCAATATCTTTCAACCATTTGTATATTTCATCCATCCAATTATATATCAATCCAGGCGGACAAATGATTAAAAATGTTTTTATTTTTATTTGACTTTGGCACAATATTGTGTATATTAATGTTATGATTTGCAGTGTTTTACCAATGCCCATTCGGTGAGCTAAAATACATCCTGTGCCATCAGTAGTATTAGTTTTATTCACAGTTTCAAACACCGTATTCCACAAAAATCGTATACCTTCCACTTGATGTTTCTTTAAAACTTTAGTTAGTTCTTTTTGAATAGTTATTAAAGGTATATTTTTAACTGTATCAAATTCCAATACTATATCGTGTGGCTGTAGATTTAATTCTTTTACTATATTTAACATTTCATGAGTTCGTTTATTTAGTCGTTTTCTCAAAAGAAAGTCCTCTTCTCTTGCTTTCTTTATAGCTTCATCAGATATCTTTGGCTTTATCTTTTTAATTTTTTGTACCTTTTGTTGTAATGAAACTTTGCGAATAATATTATCTTGAGTTTGTTTAGGGGAATCAATTGCATTATGACTAATATCGTTATGACAAGATAGAATATCTGTAAAATCTGATCCTAATACATAACTTTCTATTTCTTCATTATTTCTTAAAGGTTTACTTCTAGATACACTTTTCTTCTTGGATACATCATTCAAATTTAATTCTTCACATTCTTCATCTGATGACAATATTATAGTGAAATTACAACCAAATATATCATTATTGTGTTGGTTTATTATAGTTTCAGTTTTAATTTTTTTAGGTGTACTCGGTTGATTATAGTTATTTATGGGCAAGGGTGAATTGGAAACTATTTGTTCTTCTGAAATCACAGGTATACTCATAAAACCAGAAATTATGTTCTCTGTAGCTTGTTCACAATCACTTGTGACTTTTTGTGGTATATGTGTAAAATTGTGTGCAAAATGCAAGAATGTAGATTCATTTACATTTAATTGTTCAACCACATGAGATAAATTAATTGCAGTACTCTGAACTAAACCTTTAATTTTATAATTGAGATTAATTGTTTCAAAAATATTTTTAAGATCAACATCATGTTTTTGCAATTCTTCCAGCTTAGACATAAGCATTTTTATAATATTAAAAACATCAGTCAATGTATGCTTATACTTATTAGAATATAAAATATACTCAAATGTTTGGTTTAGCTCTGGACACTTTGTCATTAACTCAAGTACACTTTCATTATTAGTTTTAATATTTCCACCAACAGTTTTTTGTTTTTGATTGGTATTCACACTTTTATTTACTTTGTTTGCATTTTTTTTTTTAATGTTATTAACATTTTTGTTCACTTTGTTTATATTTTGTTTGTGAATGTTAATAATTTTTTTAACTTTTTTGGATTTCTCTTGATTTTTATTTTTTACAACTTTTTTAAATTTATCTTGAGTTTTATTTTTTGATATTTTTTTAGATTTTTCTTGTGTTTTATTTTTTGCCATATTTGAATCCAGGATCTACATTAAACAAAATTATCTTATAATAACTTGAAGGTGAATTACTTATAATATAAATCTATTTATGATTTTTTTCTTCTATCAAAGTATTATCATGTAAGATTTAGATTTATATTGAAATATTACCAACTTTTCAGAATTTTTATCAAATCTGAAGCTAAACTTTTCCAAGTAAAAAACAATTCTAAACCTAAAAACTTGTTTATAGTCAGCAATTCAAAGTAACTTCAATACTCTGCCTATTATAAGTGGTTCTACTAACACTATAAACATCTATTAGCATTGATACAATATGTAACATATTAACCAATAACCATTTTGAAGATTTATCAGGTGACCCTACTAAATATTTCTACAATTTAAAATTTGACTTAATGAGATTTTGTTAATTACAAGTAACAATATTACTATTGATACCTAAAACTATTGGCAATAACAATAAAACCATATGTGTGTATAAATAACGTAAAATACAAACACAAGACAATCAATTATTCAAAAAATTATTCAAATTCTTATTTTGAAATTTATTTTTAAATTTTTAATGACCTAATGTAGCTGATATACCATAAAAAAAATATTTTATTATAAATCTAATTCATATTATTCATTTTAATTTTAAACTACTTTAACTTATTTGTTATATACATTATATTACTCTATGAAATATCTAAAAGATATTTATAGAACCAAAATAAATGTTTATTATTAGAAAATTTTGTTAAATTGTAGGCACCTACATGAAATAAAAATATAATATGTAATCTATACCTAATATTAATAAGAAAATTCTATTATTATTAAGTGTTGTTAAATAGATTAATTAAAATAAATAATATAAGTACTCATTATTTACTACAGTACATTACCTATATACTATTAAGTAATTAACAGAAGACCAAAAATACACTTATTTTATACATAGATAAATTAAAAATTACACATAGATAAGTCAATTTCCTGCACTAAGACTAATATAATATTTGTACTCTAATTTGTACTTAGTTAAATATTTGATTTAAAGTAAAATACCTTTATAAAACTGTTTAAAATTGATAATAATTATAGGTAGGCAATATTGCATTTCATTAAAAATTATATTTTAGTTAGATTTATTATTTAAATTGTCATAAGTTGGTCTGAATAATTAAGATTTATTCAACCTCTAATTAATTGGCATACTATACATACCTATTTACAGAATTAAAATTTCAATTTAATGTAGTTTAGTAATATAATGTACACAATACATTAATGTGCAAAATAAAATGAAATTTGTATAAATTTATCTACTTTTTATAATAATAATTGAATTAAAAAAAATTATATCTATTTTAAGTTAAAAAAAATAACTATATCTAACTACAATTTATTATGTTTATATCAATAATATATATATATTTGTAGTCAACATAATTGAAGAAAATAATTCCAGATATCAAAACTGTAATCATAAAAAGTCTATTTCATTACGTTTTTGAGTTATTATGATTTAAAATGTATGGATTTGTCATATTTATAATAAATATTAGTATAGCTGCAATAAATATAGCCATGAAATCTAAAATAGTAAAGATTAACATTTCAACATCAAACTAATTTAACCTAATATTAGTATGTTGTTCAAAAGTAGTTTATGACAAATATGTGCAATGTGCATTTCTCTCAACATAAACATATAATTATAAATTTCCATATTTTCTAAATAGTGGTATGTTCAAAATATTGAAAAATAGTTAAGAAGCTTTGATTTCAAACTCAAGTAAATTAAAGATTTACAAATGAATGGGGATTTTAAAACTTGAGAGAACCGAATTTGGTATCGGTTTAGTTGACATTCACTATTCTACTCACATATACCCATGTGCCATATTTTTGCATCAGTTACAAACAAGTTTAAGTTTAACTTATTACTTTTTTTATACCTGACGAAATCATTTTGTGTTTGAATGCATATAAATCTATAAATATTGTATTACTTTAAGTTAGATATACTTTATTTTATAATTTATAAATGGTATAATATAGACAAAAATAAATTTGGGTATTTACTAAACAATTAAAGAAACGATAATTATTTTCTAACAGTTAACTGTTTGCAATAGATATATTGATAACTTTAAATAGACAAACTGAAAAATGAATAGCATAAATAAAATTCAATCATACAAATTCAATAAGTTTTTTTTTCAAATTTGTTCATTGAGGATCCCAAAGTCATTGTCAACGCATATCACAAGTGGGTAGTAAGAAGATCATTTGATATATTAATCTATATATATATATATATATTATTATTATAAGTGTGACACAAAATCTCTTCTTCAAGCATTTGCAACTGTGGACTTGCACTCCCAGTAGAATGGGTCTTATTTGGAAAACATGATGCAATCGAACAATAGTAAAGATTAAGGGGGAATAATGGCCGTATAGAACCGTAAATTTTTTGCAAAGTGTCATTTTAATAATTATATTTTTTATAATTTTTATATTTAATATTTATATTTTAATAATTAATTTTTCTTATTTAGTAGATAGATATATACAATTAAATGAATCACTTAAATTATAAGTTAAAATTACTATATAGGTACATAGTACTACTGACATATTATATTATACAATTTATTTTTATATTATTGGTAATGTTGTAGTTACATACCAATTTTCCAGAACAGTAATGAGCGGTTGTACTCTGGTAGTATCTATGTGAGTGATACGATCAGCAAACTTGACAGAAGCGTTTAAAACTTCAAAACCACTATACTTTGAAAATCCAACAAGCGATACAGTCTCCAAACGTTTTGCCAAATCTTCGTCCACAATAATATTTCGACTTACAGTGCTACTAAACCGTCCGACTACCGGTTTATAGTAATAAGTGTTCTTGAGTATTGATGGTAATATTTGGTACATGATTTAAACACTATTTGCTTTTTAAACGCACATTGTCCAGTAGGATAATGGAAAGTGGAAACAACTAAAATAATAAATAAACGTATAATGAGACAAGTATCAATATCGAAAAGCTTAAACAAAAAACAAAACAACGTTTCTGATTTCTCGACTAAAAATGTTAGAACTTAGAACTATAGAAACACAAGTCAGTACTTGGTATGCGGTAGAGCTTGTGTTGTAGATTTTATTAATTTCATATAATCTTCGAGACAAACGCTGGTTATAGTAGTGATGTCACTAGCGATGAAATGCGTGTGATTTGTTGATATACTTTGGTCAAAACTCAAAGATGGTTACCACATATAGTATAAACCACAGAAGCGGCGGAAAATCACTATTTGAGTTCGTGATATGTGCGTTTGGTCGTTCGGTTATCAGAACAATGTACCAACACTATATACATGTATTTACGGAGAAAATGTAAATTGTCAATTGTACGCTAAAAAAAAAAAAATACATTTTTATTGATTAAAAAATTATATTGAAGTGCTTTTTACCTTTATTCTTTAATGTTTTGTAAGAAACACAATTTGTTTGAAAATATTTCTTTGCGATGAAATGCGTTCGAGAACAACACTGATGTGATTACATTGCCATGGCGCCAACGTTGTGCAAACCGGTTGATTTCAAATGTTTGATCAAAGGATTTTTAATCCGTAATGTTTGTTTTTTCATCATTTCTTCTACGTGTAATTAATTAATTACTGTTTTGCGAGTTCAATATGATGGGTGACGACTCCGTCGTGTTCGACAAATATTTCAAACTTTTACAGAGTGAAAACAGAAAAGTCAGGAAACAAAACTTGGACGGACTGACAGCTGTCGTGAGCGACGAAAAGTTTAAGCCAACATCGGAATTTATAGTTAATGTGAAAACGTTTGTTTACCCGTGTTTGAATGATGGATCTGAAGCATGTCGTGAATCTGCAATACGATTAGTAAAGACTCTGGTGTGTGCAGGTTGTATTGAAGATGTCTTGCCAATTGTCTTTATTGTTCAAAAGCGTATGGGCAACATGGCTGTGTTAGAAAGTTCTGAAGAAGTAAAACTTTTGTATATTCAACTATTAAGGGATATTGTGAAAGACAATAGCCAGTCAGTTTTGCCATGCTTGGATGATTTGATAAGTATTTTAGAAAAGAGCATATTGGATTCTTGCCCTGCAGTTAAAAAAGATAGTTGCCTTTGTGCAGCAGAACTTGCCATCACTACAAAAACACATTTTCATATGGTGGCTGAATCTCTTGTGGAACCTCTTTTAAAAACAACAAATTATCATCAATCGACTGTTAGATATGCAGCAATCCAGTCACTAAGTAATATTTTTAAATTTTAATTACTTACTGACTTCAACGTATACGTTTTATATTGTGTATAATTTTTTATTTTAGATTATATTATTATGTATAGCAATGGAAAACAAATTCCAGATGTATGTTCTTCTTTCAGTGATAGACTTTTTGATCAGAATGTTAATGTAAGATTAGCTGTATGCCATGTTGTAGCTAATTGGATGTTAAACTTGCACGATAGATATTCATATTTTCCAAAACTCATTCCTTTGATTTTAACTGCGTATGTTTTTTTATCATTAAACATAAATATGTGTTTTAGTGTTTATGTTATATTCTTTATACATATTATTATACATTTATATTATTTATATTATTCTATAGACAAGTTGATGATCATCAACCAAACCGTGAAGAAGCTGAACGTCTCTGGGATGAAATTGGAAATCAATATATAAATGAGAATGAAGTACAGCTTAAAGAAAAAATAGATTTTTTACCAGATAATTTAGAACATTATCCTCCTAATGGTTAATATTTGATTTGATCCAAAAAAATTATTTACTATTAATAAATAGCACAAAACATATTTTGCAGTTAAAAGACCAAATTTGGGTTGCCGTATATTAGTCGCACGTGAAGTATTAAAGTTATTACCAGTTTTAATACGTGAACTAGATGATTGGGTAAGTTTTATCTCTTTGATTGTATATTAGTCAATTAATTTTGCAAAAAACCTTAGAAAGAAGATATCAGTATTAAATCAGGTCAGCTGTTATGTGTAATTGCATTAAATGCGGAGAATTCTATTATTCAACATTTAAGTCAATTATTGAGTGCTATGACAAAATGCTGTCGTCAATCAACTCATGTAGCATCAACTCATGTAAGAATATAATATAATACTTATTACATTATTTATAAAGAATTAAAACACAAAAAATGTATATATTTTAGGTCCGCAAAGCTGCTGAAATTATGAGTTATTTTATATCACCAAGTATTTATTTAAAATTTTTGCTGCCTGAATTAAGTGATACTGAACCACATTTAGGTCATATGGTCATTTTGTCTGGATTATTAAAAAATGTTATCCCTGCTGAGTTATCTATACATGTTGGAACTATCATTACTTTATTTGTGAAACCGGAAATTTGTGAAACATATGATCATTTATTCAAAAAATATTTACTTCAAGTAATTGAGTACATGATAATTGCTTGTAAATCAGAATGTCAAAAATTTTCATACGAATTATTTAAAATTTATATCACAGTACAATCTATGACATTGGATCAATTTGACAACCATTGTAAGTATTATTTTCATGAATAACAAATACAAAACTGATAATTTATAAGAATAAATAAGATAGGGCTATTTATTTTACAATATATGCCGTTATGTAAATATATTTATTTTTATTTGTTTTATTAATTTAAATAATTTTAAAGAATTGTGGCATTTTTGTTTCAAGTAATGTATAATAAACAAATCTTTGTTTTTAATAATTTTAACAATTTTGTTAAAACAGTTCTTAATTTACATTACATTGTTTATGTATGATAATAATATAATTGGTATATGATTTTGTCTTTGGATTGTTTTATTAATTTGTTTTAATCTAAAATTACTCATAAATATATTGTTAAATTATTTTTTTTTTATTAAAAACTGAAAACTTTTTTTGTATCTTTCATTTTTACGTGTAAAAATATACATTATATATTTCAAATATATATTTCCAGTTATTTTTAAAGAATTAATTAATATGTGTGAGCCAAAATTAAAGGAGCAACTTTTCAAAACACATGGTCCAAAATTAATGAATGAGCTCAATGATAACTGTGATTCATGGCTGGTGCATTCACACGGAAGAGAAGTTCTTGACAAAATTGCAGCAGATGCTGGTAGTATTATTATTATTGTATTATTATCAAAGTTATATTTATGTTATAATATATGTTATGTTTTTTTAGAATATGTGATTTTGAACTGCTATGAAGTATATTGGCAAATTCTTGTAAAAACTTTACAAAATACTGAAAAAGATTCCAAATTTCTCATGAAAATATTGATTAACATAAATGTATCTGTGGATAAAAATATTTTTGTTGACAAACAACTTTGGCAAATTCTTTCTAGTAAACTATTTGTATTATTAAAAAAAAATTTATATTCTATTTTTATTATTCTATATAGGTATTTTATTCCCTGTTTTAACGTGGAAACCGGGTAAATCTGCAGAAAGTATGAGGGCTGCTGCATGTTTATGTGCCCTGAACATAATTAACAAAATTACTTGTTTTGATGCCATAATTTTAAAACAAGTGTGTATACTTTTTTACTTGTGATCTATTACATGGTGTATAATTAATGTCAATTACCGTTCTAGAGTGTACCAATATTTTTGGCTCTTGCAGACGATAATCACAGCAAAACTCGTGCTTATGCATTAGATGCTTTACATTCTCTAATTTTTGCTGCCAAAAAGTTGGATGTAATAGATGCAGACACAATAAACAATGTCACTAGAGGTATTTTCATGAAAGTATATCAAACAAGTCATATTCTATTTTTAACATCTAATGTAATAATTAATACTTTTAGTTGCTTTAGCCCGTTTGAACGATAATCCAGGACACACCCGCTTAAAAGCCATAAATTTGCTCAAAATTACATATACCGAACCTCTTCCTAAAGATTACATAATGCATTATGAGGCTCATGTAACTCTCTTGTACAAAACGATCATGATATTTTTAGATGACGAGGACATACAGCAATTAATATTGGGTAATAATCAGTGTTTCTTAATATGATATTATTATTAAATAAAGATAAATTAATCATGATTTTTGAACTTGAAATGCCTATTCTACTAGATAATTATAATTTTGTTTAATTTTCATCAATTAGCTTCATCACCCGGAGTCAGTGGCACCAAACTAAATTTAAATTGGAGTGGCATTAATAGACATTAATCTACAATATATATATATAATTATAATTTTTTTTATAAAATAAGTATAATAATAAATTATTATGCATACATATATAATACACAAGGTACATTAAAAATACATTTAACTAAATATTAATTACTTTATTAATGTTGATTACTATATTATATTATTTGGATATTAACATTTAATTGAAATTAAAGAAGGTTTAACTTAATAAAACATTTTATAATTTAAATTTCCTTGTTTATCATCTTTTATTTATATCATAACAATTTATACATTTAACCCATTATAAATCCTTAAAACCGACATGTTTGCCATCTTGCTATACTTACCTACATTATTATTACAACTTACAATACGTTATAACTCCTTAACTGATTATGTGGGTGAATTGATCATAGCTATAGGTTATAAATTATAATATTAATTTATAAAAACTTACCAACAAAAATTATATCAGCCAAAGTTAGAATATTTTTATAAGTTAGTACCAAACAACCAACTATCACCCACCCTAAAATAGGGTGGGTAGTTGCCCCTCTTTAAGTATAGGTTCGGCGCCACTGCCCGGAGTCATTATTCAGTAAATTTAACTATTTCTCATGATTAGTAATTTATTTTTTATTTTTTACATTTAGATTTATTAAAAGAGCTTTCCTGGATGAAACCTGATATTCTTATTAAACATATTGATGTAAATGTGTTTTCCCATAAACACTACGCTAAAAATTTAATGGATTATTTATGCAAACATTTTAGCGAAATTACACTGTACAGCGACAAATAGTATAAAAAAATGTGTTCATACACTTTTAATCTACAATATTTTATTCACTATAGTATATATAGATATATATTTATTTATTTATGGTCAAATTTTTTTAATATACAGTACAATTTAATTTGTCCAAGTCATTCAATTATCTGAAATGTTCAATCATTGATGTATAATATTATACAATATTTTAATATAATGGACACATATCCCTCAAAATTGATGGCAATTATTATATATGAATTAAAATTTGTAAGTTGATTGATTTACTAGTGTTTACTTTTTGTTGTTGGATCACTTATTGTTTAATCATTGTCTGGTTAAAGATATATAAATTTATAACAAAATAAGAAATCTTAAATTACACTAGAAAAAACAGTAGCGAGTCATAGATGTTAGTTATTCGAACAGAGATTTTTGAGTTTTATTTTTATTTTGAATTTGAAACCAATGATAAATCAAATTGTATTCAAAATATTTTTTTTTTTTAACACTAGTAGTATGTTGCAATTAAAGAAATGATAAATATTATAGATGTCTAAGCTTTTATTATATTTTAAGCTCCTAAAAAATAAAAAAACCTGTCTATGTTTCAAATAAATATGTCAACAATTTAATTAGTTTTTTTTTTGTTATTGCAATTTTTGTGTTGTTTTCAGTTACACTTAAGCAAAGTACTTAAATACATAACTACCAGAAAAATTGAAAAACGTGTTACATAAAATACCAATTTAATTCAATGTGCTACATGTCAAGGTCATCAGAGAACTCTTATGCAAAATAATTAACAGAAGAAAAAAAATACTGGATCTGAAAAAAAGCAATAATTTACAATACTCAACTAGCAATTAGAGTAGCAATTAGTGGAATATATTCTATACACTTAGTGATTTAATAATGTCATTAGTGGAATACAAAAATCTATATGGGTTCAAAATTTAAAAATTTAATGTTTACATTTTAAATCAATCTAACAGTAATGATGATGATCCCAATGATCAGAGATTGTATTAATTAGAATAAAATAAGATAACTTATCTTATCCTAAGACTTATTTAACTTAGTTGGATATCAACAAAACATCTCAATGTATTAGTTTATTACATTACTTTGGTTCTTTAAAACAGATTAGTTATTCCAGTAATTTATGCTTATCTGTATTTATTTCTTAGGTTATTGAAAAATAGATGACCTATCTCATACTAAATTAAATCACTATATTTATATATACTAAAGAAAAGTCTAAGTAGTTCAAGTACAACTTTAATTACACAAGTAAGGTATTTAAAAATTGTATTTGTATAAAGATAATATTATATATATATATAACATATTTTTGAAGTTGATGATATTTAACAGACTTGCTAGACATCTCAACAAATCGTTAATAATCCATAAATTTGGAATGAATAATAAATTGTAAATGAAATGAAACTTTTAAAATCATTATAATTGTAAAACGTATTTTAACAAATTACCTATTAATTATTACAATTGAAAAAAAATTTACATTTGAAAATCATTTATTCTAATCTATTTTTTTTTTTAATGGCAAAACAATTTGTTTCAACACCAGCTTTTGTGATAACTTGAAATTGTAGGTCATAAGATTGTGCCTTGTGTTTTACTAAATCAATATCCTCAGAGTTTTTGTTCAAAGTCAAAGTTAATACATCTTCAGTACTGTTAACAAACTCTGTTAAGTGCATATTAAATACTTCCCAAAATTCAGGCGGTAAACGTAAGCCATCTCCATCATCTTTGAATGTAAATAATTCAATGCTGTTATTGAATTCCCTATCTTTATCCAATTTTTGCATTTCGCTTTTTATTGTATCATTTTGAGGTTCAATACTTAATGCTTTTTTAAGCTTAATCTTTGCTTCTGTGAAATCCTTAAGTAGGCGTAATGCTTTTCCCCAATTGAAAAATAACTTTGCACTGCGTTTTGAAAATCTATCAGAATATTTCATTGCCTCTATACCCATACGACATACTTTATTAAAAGCACATTGCTTTAAATAACACAAGCTTAAATTAGTATACAATTTATTCAAATACTTCATCATTTCAATTTCTTCCTTTTCAGAGTTGCAACCAACTATATGCAACAGTTCTTTAGCCTTCTCATATTTATAAATAGCTTTGTCGATATATCCAATTTTAAATTGTTCATTACCTTCAACATGTAATCTAGTAATTTGGACAATATTTTTGTTAAACCTATCAGGATCGCAATTGTCTTCATCGATAGACAAAAAAGTTTCTGGGGAAAAATATGTAACAAGATGCACATCAAATAGAATAGTGGCGTTTGGTGGTATACGAGGTGGACAACCCATTTCTCTGTATGCCAATTCAGGTTTTATTATAAATCTTGCATTTTCACCAATTGTCATAGTTTTTATACCAATCTCTAATCCTGGTATTAGTTCACCATTATTCAAAACAAAACGTTTAGGTCGTCTGCCTTGAAGATAAGTGACATCAAATGGTTCATGAAGGTTTGATATATAAGCAATATAATGTATCAAAACTATACTGTTTTCAGGTACGACTTGACCAATTCCTATAACAAATACAATTGTAAATTTAAACATAATTTCATCTAACAATATTTATTTAGTTGTTTATTATAATTATGTTTCAACACATTAAATTCATTTAATAAATAACGAATCTATACAATTTCTGTGTATTCACAATTATATTGGTATTGTTAGCAATAATAAAATATCTGATAATTTCCTAATTTTTTTTTTTGTACAAATCTTCCAATCTTCTTTACCTACGTCTACAGGTTGATTTCTGATATTTTACTACAATCCCTGCATTCAAAAAATTTTTGTTCAATTGTCCATTTTACCTTAGTACAAGCCACAATCTCTTTCAACTTCATTGTTTTCGAGAAATTTTCTATTTTTTCAGTCTAGGACTCAATCCACTGATATTCCAGTCATACAATTCCTCTGTGGCTTAGGGGCTCTCTTATTAAAACAAAATATTTAACTGCGCAAAGAATAATACTAACCCGGATCTAACAAAATTTTTAAGACTTTGCGATCGCCCGTCAGGTCTTCATGGTTTGTGCTGGTAATGAGATGGCCGAACGCCTCCAGACCATCGCCTTCCTCTCCCAGCATGTCGAAATTGATGAATTCCGCCAACTCGTTGTTATCATACGCTGAGCTATAATTACTCTTGTCTTGGTCACTGCAGTCCACCGTGAAACAGCACCCATCCTTTTGGTTCAGTATTTCTTCCGACGCTTTCTGCAGTATGTTCTCCACGTTGGACGGTAGCTCGTCACCTCCGTCGGCCATGTACATGGTAACGAACCTATTTAATTATTAAAATCGTGAAAACACGAAATTAAAAGTGATTCTTATTAAAAAGTAATTGTGAACCGGTAAATAGTAAATAATACTAAATATGGTAATGTTAACCAATATAAAAATCGATTGAATAATAGAAATTAAAAATAGGTATTGGGATTACCCAACAATATCCTTTTGGTCGTAGGTTAAATATAATTTAACGATATTTTATGAGTGTCATAAAATGTTCAAAAAGCAATCTAATAATAATTACAGCGACGTTTTTTACAATACATGGTTATGTGTTTTCGGATCGGAATATATATCGTGGGCGAGAACTTACTAGAGTACGAACGTATAGTGTTTTATTATCGTGTCAAAATCAGTACGAAGTAAACTCGTTGGCCCGAACACAGCGATTTAAGAACATTTTATTCGAAATAATTCGCGGCGAATATCATGGATTAGCGTGAAAAAGCATAGAACAGTATTTTATATTGATCATAAGTAAGAGTCATAATGAAAACGAAGTCAACTAAATGATTGATTGGCGATTAGACCGACATTGGAATTCACACACTTCGAACTTTTTCAATATGACTGTGATACAAAAACATTAAAAACGTTTGTTTTTCAGAGATTATTCCGTGGTTTTTAGACCACGTGCTAGTGTTGTTAGTGATAACAATAATCTCCACGTGTAATAGCTACGATAACCGTAGGTACCAAAGACTTATAATATTGTATAATAGCGATAACTGGTAACCCAAAGATTTCACTTAACCTTAAACAAATTCGAGGTTCGAAAATTTAATAATAATAATAATACAAATTTATAGCATAACATGTGTTTTGTTTGACGAATTCTTATTTGTTTTTTGTCTTTTCGTACACAGTGATTCGGGCGTACTTAACGTTAGGGTTTCGTCGAAATTCGCTACGTTCAAAAACCCGACCGACGACCGTATTTGAAACTCGTAATGATGGAAGATGTTTCTCAGGTTTTGAACAAGAAAGCGGCTTTGGACGAAGCGGCGCAACAGAGTGTGGCCGTGTCTAAGGTGTTGGAGCCTGAAATTGATTTAGGCACACTACTCAGTTTCGATTCAAACGATTTTGACACTAAACAATTAAGGTAAAATATTACTTACCTATATAATTGAGGACGGATGCATTGAAAACAAATATTAATTAAGAAGTACTCAGAGGTATCGATATATTTCGTGAAATAATATGTACGTGTCAATTAAAAATTAAATCATTAATACACGTGAATTTCAATCACGTATTTACGGATAACTAATAGAGTTCTAGTTTGTACCTTGTAACATTGATTTTTTTTGTCTTCAATAATTTAATTAATTTTCATACTGTATACTTCAATTATGTACTAATCGTAATCTGTAATTTTTCTCGGCATTTTCCATTTATATTAAAACTAAATGCATACAATTTAAAATTATGTATATTACATGTAATAAATATTTTATTTAAAATAAAAATGCAATCAGTATACCACCTAACCTATTTACTTAAAAATATGAATTACATTTTATTAATGTTTTTGAAAGTTATCAGAAGAGTTGTATATTTTTTTTAGCATACAAAATTTGAATATCCTACAAAAAAATGTATTTAAATTAAGAAATACAAAATATTTACATTTAATTGAGCTAAAAAACAACCCATGTGAAGTTCATTTTATGTTGCTTATATGTATTTTTCAATTATCCAGAAAATTTGTTGAAAGTTTATTCAAAATTGAAATATATATTATGTTGTGTATGCTTAACATATGCTATGTGCTTTTAACAGATCAGATCAAGAGGCATATTTGACATATGAAACTAGGAATAATGTACAATTGTTGATTAACAAATTATTTGAATTGCCTATGAAAAATGAAGATGGATACATGTATGTAGATTTACCAGAACCCAGATACAATTTACCTCGTGAAAAACCATTACCAAAGGCCAAACCACTTACTAAATGGCAAAAATTTGCTATTGAAAAAGGAATCACGAAAAAATCCAAACCAAAAGCAACTTGGGACGAGATTCTACAGGTATTTTTTTTGAAATTTGAACATTTTTAAATTTAATTATAAATTCTTAAATCTGGAATAAGATTAATTAAACGAAATATGATATTAAAATTCGAATTTAGAATTTAGGCTGTTACCTATATGTTATTAAATATGGATTGGCTGTAGTTGAATGAGTACAAACTATGGTATCTATGGTAGAAACACAAGTTTTGGCGCATGAGGTCTGTGGTTTGTTCCGAGGTAGCAATCGAGATTTTTTGCGTTTGTGGCATCAGGTCTCTGGTGCAAGCCAATCAGTTACCCGTTCCATCCATCTTTGGCTTACCTAAGAACCATCTTCAACTCCACTAGTATGTGAAGGGTGCAATCTATGAGCAATGAATAATAATAATGTTTGGGAAATAAGAGGATGTAAAACTGTTGTTTGATTGACCTATATATTACTAAATATTTGTTTTATAGAATATTTTATTACAAATACATATTTAAGTATTTAAAAAAAATGGGACTTAGTAATTATACTAATACTATAATACTATACTATACTATACTATAATACTTATAGTTAGATGTCTGAATATTATAATCTTAAATAGGTATAATAATGATATTATTTAAAAATGTAGGATATATAAGATTTTGTTACTAAAAATGTTAATATCCATGCTCGGCAATGTTGTATTCACCAGATAATTTAACTTGATACAATGGGAGTAGTAACATTTGGATTACCTCACCACCCTCAAAAACATGATGTAGCCTAGGTTACTTCTTAAAGTAAATAGACTGTATTAAAAACAACCAAGTTTTATGAAATCTTATTTTAAAATGATAAGTTAAATTATTAAATTTTAAATAGCTTATTAATATCAATTTCTTGAAAACTGTTAGACCTTAATATGTAGATAAAAATAAAAATCATTTAAAAATATTCTGTAATGCTAAAATGAATTTTTACTCAAAATATTTTTTTTATTCATTGAAATTCAATGTTTTATGAATATTAAAGGTATATATTTATTTGGGCTAATTGTATAGATTAAAAACAAATATGTAAAGTATTAAAATGCTGACTTCTACCAATAATAAATGTACAACCTATTATTTATTAACTTTTATTAATTATTTAATTAGTATTAATACAGTAGAAACCGTTTATAATGACGTTCAAGAGACCAAAGAAAATAAATCATAATAGCCAGTTGTCATTATAACCAAAATTACCTATTTTTTAAAATAATTAATTTTATATATATAAATAAATTTATTAAATATTGTTAAAAAAATCTGTAATTTTACATTGAACTTTTTTAGTATAAAAATCATGCTTTATTTTTTTCTCTAGTTCTTCAAAATTTGTTTTCGGACTTACGTTATTCAGAGCCATATAATTTGCTAACATTTTTGCTGCATTGAACACTGCACTGATAGATACATTTTCATTGGGAGTATCAGCTTCTTCACTATTATCGTCTTCCTCGGGTTCTTCGGTTGGTTAATGAATGAAGAAATAAGTTCTTGATCACTTAATAGTTCTGAAGTTAACACATCATTATCGAAGTTAACATATTAATTTATGTTTGGGAAACGTATGTCTTCTTCTTGTTCTTCTTGGACCGTTTGTTGTGGTATTGCATTATCAAAACCAGCGTGACGAACACAATTTTGAATTGTAATCACTGATACTTTTTCCCACGCTTTAAAAATCAGTAATATACCATCTAATACGCTGATATTTATTTCAATTTTGTTTTCAATATTTTTGATTAAACAAACTTTTTTGAAAATAAGTTTTCATACATTTTATTACGCCTTGATCCATTGGCTGAAGAACAGACGTACAATTACTGGGTAAAAATACAAGTTTAATATTGCGTAATGCAACAGTGTAATGTGCTGGACAGTTATCAACTAAGAGTAAAATATTTTCATTTTTTGTTCCTAACTCTAAATCCCAATTTAATAAAATTTTAGACCATAACTCTGCAGTCATCCAAGCTTTGGAGTTTGATTCATATGTTACCGGTAGACAGTCGCTTTTGATATTTTTAAAACATTATGGATTATGGGATTTTCCAATTATGATCAGTTTTATTTTTTTACCAGTCGTACTTGCTGAAACTAAGATAGTCAGACGTTCTTTAGACATTTTACCACCTGGACATTTTTCTCCTTTGAATTTGAATGTTCTGTTAGGAAGCATTCTGTAAAAAAGTCCAGTCTCATCTGCATTATAAATTTGGTCATCTGTGTATCCTTCTCGTAATTTAGGCCATACTTTTTCGAGTCAATTTTGTGTTATTTCAGTATTGACCCAATTTGATTCTCCGCTTATTGTTAAAAACACAATATTATGCCTCGATCTAAATCTTTGAATCCAACCAGTGGAACAATTAAAATTATGCTTACCAAGGCCTTCAGCTAACTCATTAGCTTTCTGTTGAAGAATCGGTCCATTAATTGGAATGCATAGATTTCTTTGATTTTTAAACCATCGTAATAAAACAGTGTCTAAATCCGTATGTGTATAATTTCGAAGTTTCTTAACTGATAGTTTTTTGTTTTGAAACTCTTGTTCGGTTTTCTCTCGAGCTTTCCATATGTTAGAAATCATAGAGTGACCTACGCCTAATTCATTAGCTATGTCGGAATTTTTTTCACCTTTTTTTAAACGAAAAATGACATTAGCTTTTTCTTCAATTGTGAATTGTTTTCGTTTGCTCATTTTACAATTTTACAATACCTATTCAATACACCAACTCAAAACACAGTTAACCGCACGATGATTACCCGTACACTGACGATAAAATAAAAAAAAAATAAACTGATGACGAAACACAAAGATGAAATTATCGGTATTATCGGATGTAGTTAGTACCTTCGTAAAGTAAAGTCATTATAGATAAAAGATTTTTCCAATATAACCAAAAATAACCGTCATAACATCCGTATAGTCATTATACAGACGTCATAATAACCGATACAAATGAGTACATACAATATAGGAGTTTTGCCAGAACCTTCAATCTAAGGTCATTACATCCAATATGTCACTACAACCGGTGTCATTATAAACGGTTTCTACTGTATATATTTTTGCTTGTTTAATCTCAATGTACTTGAAAATAAATCTGGTTATTTTCATTGTAACTAAAATACCTTTAATAATTATTAGATGAAGTAGTTTTATTTTAATCTGGATAATTAATTATTATGTATAACCATAAATAATTTTAGTTATTTATTGAAATGTACTTATGATTTAATTTGTGTTAGAAATGGATACCAGCTTATGGTTACAAAAAAGCTGCCGCAGAAAAAGAAAAAGACTGGATATTAGAAGTACCTGGTAATGCTGCAGATCCAAATATTGATTTATTTGCACAAAAGCGTGAAGCAAAGAAAGAGCGTGTAGCGAAAAACGAGTATCAAAGATTACGTAATATTGCTGCTTCGCGTAAGATAAAAGTTCCTGCTGTTGGATTACCACCTTTAGAAGGAACATTACATTCAAATCAAGTACATTTTTTAAAAATAATTTTGTAATAATAAATATATATATATATATTGCAAATTATATGGATTTCTTGATTTTTTGTGTTCATAATTTTATTGCTAATGCATACTGATTTGATAATTTTTCTAGTTGAAAACGGCTGTTGATGTAGCCAAGATT
Organism: Schlechtendalia chinensis; assembly: GCA_019022885.1. Lineage (NCBI taxonomy): Eukaryota > Metazoa > Arthropoda > Insecta > Hemiptera > Aphididae > Schlechtendalia > Schlechtendalia chinensis. The sequence goes on along the minus strand of CM032339.1, from coordinate 12,844,944 downwards.
TCAACAGCATCTGTTGGTAAATTTCAGCCAAAAATAAGCAAAGAAGTTGTATCAATGAAAAAAAATATACCAGGATTAAAGAAAAGAAAACTTCCAGCCAAGGTATAATTATAAATTATAAGTATTACATCCATAATCAAAACAAATGTACCCTCTGTAGTATGTTTATATTAATAAATAAATTAAATAAATCATTTTAATGATCAAAACTAGTATACCTAACCACCACCAAAAAGTGAGCCATGATAGTCATGTCCCAAGTTCAAGCTGCAATTTTTGCTAAATGGTTACCCAAACTATCTTGCTAAAAATAATTTATATTATAAATATATATACTTGTATAGATTACACATATGTAATATGATAGGATATATCCAAATTTCATTTTTTTTTAATTTTTTTTTTTTAAGTTATTATGTTAAAATTAAAATTAATTTTTTTGAACAAAAAGCAAATCTAAATATTGAAAGATAATGCAAATTGTTAATTATTGAAATTTATACTTTAAGCTTTTATCAAGTATGCAATTGAATAAACATATTACGTTGACTACTTATAGTATTCATATATATGCATTATTATTTAGAGCATGAAAGAAGAAAAATCAACTAGTCTTCAAATATTAGAGTCAATTAACAATAAAAAGCCTAAATTCAATTTAGAAAAAGCTGCCAATAAAGCTATTCACGCTGAAGAAGTCCAGTAAGTTTAACATATGTTTAATAATTATAAACACATTTTCTGAATATATTTGTTTGTGTATTTATTAGGAGATCCAGAGAGAAAAAAGAGGGAAATGATAAAAAGAAAGGAAGACGGTCACGTAGCAAAGGATCATTTAAAAGACCTACTGCAAATACTGGCAAGCGTTTGGGAAAACAAAAAGGCGGACGTAAACGTAGATAATTTAAAAAAATAAAATGTTTTAATTGATGTGTGTGTCAAAAAAAATTGTATAAAGTTATTCATTGAATACAAGTAATTTTTAAACTTGTAAATTATTTGTTTTTATTTGTTTTCATGTTCACATTTTGTTGTCCTCATAAAATTAACAAACAGCATAGCAAAATTATGATACACAGTTCTTAAATTATGGTGTTTGGGTAGAATTTACATTTTAAATTGATTAATTTATCGATTACTGATTTTAATGTAAAATATCCATGTTTTTGGTTTGTGTATCTCTATTTAAAATTATAATTTTGGGAAAGAAAAACAACCAAGCACAAATAATAATCTCTACTTTTATATTAGTAATATAGAATTAAAAACTCTATATTTAACTTGGATATAACTACAATGATTTTTTTATGTTATCTGTTAGACAGAAGACGACAACAAATGTGGGTCCTTTTAATTTATTAAGTACAATTTTTATTTTTAAAATTATTTTGTTGAGTTGGAAAAGTTTTGCTGTTAGAGTTTAAAAAATTTTACATTATTCTTTGTTTTTTTTTCAATTGCTTTTTATTGCTTTGAATCTGAAATTGTTATAATATTCTATTCTTAACTTAATTGAACAAAATTTCATGATCATAATTGATTTTGTTGAAAATTGTGTAGTGTAACAATTAATTAGTTTACTAAAATGCTCATTGGTTTTATCCGAGCATTAACAAATAATGAGTTTTTTAATGTGTTTGTATGTATAAAATTTTAGGTACACAGGGTTTGTCATTGAAATTATTTAATTTTTTGAGTGATTAATTTTAGATAATTCCAACCAAAATTAAAAGTGTATTGGTTGGTTTTAAAATGTTTTATTTTTTTCTGTGAACACTGTATATAAGCATAAGTAATCTGATTTTTACATGCATTGTGTTTTGATAGCAAATCTGATCTATATTTTCCTTGCTGCTGCTTTATTTAAAATTTTAGATGCATTTGATCTTCATAAAATTAATTTTTCGTTTAAATTTGTACAATTCTTAACATTTAATATTGTGAAAAACATGAAGTTTTTACCACCCGGTATTTATTCAATATCCTATGTAGATAATTTTTTTTGTTTTCAATTTTGAAATAAACATAACATTATAGAAAATATTAACAATTTCCAGTTTCTTTTATAAATTAATAAAATTTTAGGCTTTAGGCAGAAAAGGCCTTAAAATTAATTTAACACACAGTCTATTGTATTGGGTCCATCCTTATTTAAAGGGTCGAGAGTTCAGACATTTGCATAAAATAAAGATTATTAATATTATTAAAATTCGTAATGTGGACAATATTTGTAAGAGGCAAAAATCGACTCGTATAAATATGTTTTATGAGCATTTAAAATGTAATTTATATATGATAAAAATAATTCATTAATTTGATGAGTTATAATAAAATTTCTTTGTGTCATTTAAACATGAAAATTATTTTTAAGACTGCTGTATTTAGCATGTCATGATTTATGACAAATCTATATTGTATATACACATTCAAATCTGAACTACAGAATCATGATTTTTTTTTTTTTAATTACTGTCAAATTGCATATTGTTTTTAGAAATCCTTTTCACTTACTAGAGATAAAAAATATGCCTTTTTTATTTTTTCTCGTTTTCTCTTATTGTTATTGTTATTAATAAATGTGTATTTTAACGTTTTTAAATTTATAAGTTTTAATTCTGATTGAATTTGTCAATTATGACGATTTTGTTTTATGTAAATTAACTGTATTATATATATATATATGTTTGTTTGTTTTCATCAATTAAAACCTACTATAAACAGCCGTAAAGCTTATTTGGGTTGTTTCATAAGTTTTTTAGAACAAAAATTCCATCAAAATGTTCAGTTCTTGAGTAGTGTATTGAATAAGGTACACACGGAGAGTTGACACAATTTAATATTGTCAATGTTGTTTTTTAATACTTTTTTTTATTTTGTTAAAATGAATAAATAATCTTACATTATTTTATCACACAAACTATAAAATAGTATGACCACAGACTATGAATTATATTATATTCATATAGTCTGTGGTATGACTTACACACATACTAAATACGTTTTAGATACCTGCAGAAATTTCGTATAACAATAAAGTCGTTCATTCAATAATCGACATAATATTTTATTTAAAACGTCTAACGTTAAATACTATAATATTTTATATGCAATTAGGCGTTTTACACATTTTACACGCGCTGTATCTAAATTACGTAGTCGATATAATATTATTTTAAACACATATGATTTTTATTAAATCTATCAACTAATAATTAATAATATACATTATGAATAATAAAATATTATTATAGTTATGACTAGATTTTGTATTATGACAAGAATCGATTTTTTTTTTACTTACAAAGTATAATTATTATAAACGATATTGCGTTTTATTTCATAGTTGTTGGCTAGTTATCGAATTTCAATTTGATAATAAATCGGTTTCTCGTCTTTATCAACGTCTGAACAAATCTATCCGTTTTTCACCAGACCGTATTCGGTAATTATAACAATTATTATTATTCTACATTTCAAAATAACAGTACGACTATTATAGCGAGACTATACGTAATATAATGCCACCGATTGAAACTAAATATTATAGTAGGCAGTGAAAGTGTGTGTACGTTTATAATGTACGTATGAACATTTACAGTATTACATATTAACTCGAGGATCGGATAGGATATCCTATATTAATATTATTATGATTATTATGATTATTATTAATATTATTATTATTATTATTTTTATTTATTATTATTATAATTATTATAATTATTATAATTATTATTATTATTATTATTATTATTATTATTATTATAAACATAATATGTTTAGAAAAAATTACATATACGTATGTTTTTAATTTTTGCAATGAGAGGAGAAAAACTAAAATATAATCGTAATGCTATCTATTTCGTTTTAACAAAAATAAAAACAATAACATTATTACTCGTGCGTGTATATGATAAATATAAAGAAAAATAACAATAGTTAGTTATAAAAAAAAAAAAAAAAATTGTATATAAATAAATACGGAAAGGGATTCGAGAGTTTTTACAGCACAGTGTATACACATCGTTAAAATATAAACGTTGCGAAACTCGATCGACAGAAAAATTAAAATAAAAAACATCACAGGCGTATGATAATAATAATAATAATAATAATAATAATAATAATATTTAATAGTAAATTAAATATAATTTGGAAATAAAAAAATAAACAAAACCAAATTGGCCGACAGCGGTGGTGCGGACGGATTTCCGTGTATACGGCCGGAAGAATAAAAGAAGAAGAATAAGAAGAAGAAGAAGAAGAAGAAGAAGAAACGGACGAGCGGCGGGCGTTTTGTTCAGCCCGGATGGCTCACGTTGTACACGACCGCGAACACGGTGCACATGGCGTAGACGCCGAGCGCGAACCACCAGATGAGCTGTTCGTGGAGTTTTTGCTCGAAGTTCTTCAGCACCAGCAGACCGATGGTGAGACCGGCCAGCGCGCCGGCTATGTGCGCCACGTAACTCACGGGCGGCGCGTTCGACAGCGGTTCGAACGCGTATCGGCAGTACACGGCGAAACCGACGTCCACGCTGGCTGTAACGGAAAAGCGGCCGAGTCAATAACGACGTGCACTCGGTTTGGTCCGACGACCGTGTCCCCTCGTGTGTCTCTGTCTATCCGTTTATTGCGCGCGACGATCAAAGTCATTAGGCGTGCGCACGGGGGGGGGGGCAGGGTGGGCAACTGCCCCTCCTGCGGGCTAAAGTTTTCTTCCAAATACAGTTTTAAAAAAACATTATAATATAATTTTATATTTTTATATAATGAATAATATGTAAACATTGAGTGCGCGGTGCACGATGATTTTGTGTAGGCCGACTTTAAGCAAACCACAAGCGATACCGCGGTTATAACGAGTGTTTATAGATAAGCGGCAACACTTTTCTGCCCCCCCTGCCGGCAAGGTCTGCGCACGCTTATGGATCAATGTCATTAGTCGTAACGCATCACGCGCCAGAAGAAAACGTTCTCCTCCATGTCATCCGCTGACCGTTGACCGGCGACCTCGCCGCGGCGCGTTTCAAGCGTCTCGCGGGGTTCGGGTTATGGAGAGTGTGTGTGTGTGTGCCGTTGTCGACCGTGCGATCGGAGACGTGAAATGGCGGGGGGGTGCCCCCTTTAGTGAGTGAAGTCCCGCGGACACCGGACCCCGCGATGTTTGGAATTTCTATCGATGTTTTCCGGGGCTTAGGCCGATCGCCAGCGTTGGACGCGGTACGACGACCACGTTGGCTTTATGGAGAAGAATTTTCTTTTCGACATATTAACACGTGTCCGCAGGATGCAAGAACAAGTCGCGGCTGTTCAGTATTACATTGGCCACGTCGATCTACGGTCGATGGGCGCAGGCCTGCTGAGTGTACGTTAGGGACGTTTCGCGCGGTCGGAAGACAGAGGTTAGGACGGTTTCTCGACCATCGTTTGTACACTACGTCAAGTAGCAATAATAATTATACGGAAATGTACGACCATTCTACGGATATACACTCACCGATGAACAGTATGCCGAGCAGTCGAAATACACCGAATTCCATATTATTGTAATTCTAAACAAAAACAAATTATAATTGATTAACGTAAATTCGTAAGTAGACGATCTCTGTGTGCAAACGGTTCACGCAGACACTTATGAACGAAACACTTGTTTAAACGTGACTAAGTAAAATTGATTTTTAAAACAAATGTAAATTCTTTCCATCCTGCTAGTCTGCTGTAAATCTCAAATCGCAATAATAACAATATCAACAACTGGCGCTTACGTTATCTGTAACGACATGTAATTTCTTTTTAAACGACAAACACATGAATTCCAAAACATTCGTTTGCGAATTGTTTTTAAAATAGCGGAGGGAATAATAATTGATTTTCCTCGGCCACGTTATATGCCTATTATAACCGCGTGTTTTAAAGTATAATCCAATAACGTACGTCACAAACATCGATTCGATTAATATTCGATCATCATAATGTGTGTGTGACGTACAAATGTCTTGTTATTGGAATTTCGTGACGATTATTTACTGTTAAAAGTTTAAAAAATACATTAACGCGGACTACAGCGAAATATGTCTAAAGTTTTGTGATTTTAAAAACAATAAGTTTCATTTATCACGAACACGTTTTTCGTTTTATTGTGTGGACGAGCAAGGCTGTATTTAGACTTTTTTTCGGAGGAGAGGATCCATAGTATATTTTATAACTTTTTAGTCTATATTATACTGAATTTATATTTTAACATTTGTTTATTAAATAAGTATTTGTTCTGTGGTTCATTTGCTGATCGTTATAATAAAATATATTAGTATTTATGCTAAAAATGATGATTTATTTTTTATATAAAAAATGATTAAATGTCTCATATAATATTTTAAAAAATTCTGGAGGGAGGAGGGGGGTCCAAACCCCATGGACCACTTCCCCCAGATACGGCCTTGTGGACGAGTATGTCGTCGTAAATACATACGGAGTTAAAATTTGGAACCGATTTATTATCGAGTTTTATTAATGATAAATTGTGTTTCATCAAAATGACTGGTAGACGGCATTTAAATATGACATATTATTATTATTATTATCAATACCAAGTTTGTATTCTTACCAGCATGACGTTAGCTAGATGAGCAGCTAACAGGGCGTATACTCCACCCGACGCTCCGACGAGATACACGTCACTGTCGAAAACCGATGTACCCAAGGAACCTAGAACAAACATTTTCCCCGAGATTTAGATAAACGCGTTCTATTTTTTTTTCTTTTTCGTATATATACGAATAGTTAGAAAAAGAAAAAAAAGAGATATAGGTTTTTTGTACGAGCTTAACTACGACATTGTACGTACGTACGAAGCTCTTCAAGTCCTACTTAAATAATATATACGAACTGTTCACGACTTACCTGCTAGTACACCGGCCATGTACACGACCCCTATTCGGAGTGAACCGTGCACCATTTCTAACGGAAGACCCACAAGCAGTTGGACGGTCAAATTGAATATCAGATGAACCCAACTAAAACGATAGAACAATGAAAAACAAATATATATATATTCGTATTGTTATAGATACATCATGACGTGATTATGATTACTATTATGATTATTATTAAACGTGATCGAAAATATCAAGAAGTACGTACCCGACGTGCAAGAACATGTACAACATAAATCTCCACAACTGTTGTCTTTTGTCGGGTCTGTAGATGAACATGCTGTCCATCGGCACTGGAGCGGCGACCGAAGCCCACATGTCGCCGGGAGGAATGGGAGGTGAACCCAAAGTTAGAGAGTAGTAGTACATATACGTTCCCAACTAAAACACCGGATATTCATTTATTTATTATGTATAGGTCATGTATACATGTTATATAATACAATATACGTATATAATATCAGTAGTGTAGTTAGAATTTTAAAGTTCGGATGGTCGAACTATTTTTATTGACGGCTGCGTGTTAGATAGGAAATAAAACGACAGCGGAAGATTGATAATTAATAATTTCAAGTCAATATTAATTCATCGACAATTAAAATGGCAACAGAGAAAATCTGCAGCGAAAACATATTAAGAGGGTTGCCACATGAGGAGCGATACCGTTGACGGATAATATATCAATATATCAACGCATTAATAACAGAGAATAAAAAAAGAAAATCTTAGAAAATTGCGAAATACAAGGCTATATTTAAGATTCGAAGAGGGTTCTAACGCTGAGGCGCGTGTAAGCGTATTGGAACTTATACTGTTAGATAGTAGATATATACAAATATATATATTATCAATGAAACATAAATATTTAAATGTAAATTACTGCGCCCGAATAAGTTTAACAGCAAATGCTCGTATAATTCGAATTTTTTTAGACCAATAATGCAATATTTCAACATACGTAATTTCAATTGAAATTCACACCGGCGTGCTTGTATTATATTCGGTATGGGAGTTGGTGATTAACAGATTGATATCCGTATGTTACAATCATAATCATATATTATAAAGCGAGCAATAATTGTACACAGTTAGGGCGGTAGGGGATTTAATCAGAAAAGTCGACTACGTTATATATTACGTGCCAACCGTGTACGTAAAAACGAACGATTAAACACAAAATATTGTACCAGGTACAATTTCACGAACGCGTAGAAAAATTCATTTTTGAGCGAATCAAACAAAGCTCGGGGCAAAACAACCAACACCGAGTACTTAAGCCACCGGTACTCATTATAAAGATTACACGAAATTTGATTTATAACTATAATAATATATACGTATGTTATCCGAGGCGCGTATATTCATAATTGATTTTTACAAAATAGTATCTTAAACCCGTTTTATTAAATAAAACGGAATTACATATTTTATAGGTTAAGTAATAGGGGTTTCAATAAGATAATAAAATGCGTCTCAAGCATAGTTAAGTCTAAAGCAATATACTCAATATTATGCCGATAACTTTATATTTTTATATAACAGTATATAACTACATAATTTATTGATTTAATACATATATATAAATGTGTTTCGTATTAAATCAATGGTGAATATTCTATTTCTATCATTTAATAGAAATTAAATATATATATATATATATATCACTATATAACGTATCTAATACTTTGTCCGTCAAAATCGATCTAAACCTTTAAACTTTAAAAAATATACATACAAGATATCCGCCGAAGATTTGACATTTACAATAACTTTTATTCAATATTTTTTAGCTGTATTATTATTATTTATTTATTTATTTTAAAATAGTTATTTTAGATTTTGTCAACAACTTAAAATTGTTTTGTTTTAAGGTGTGAAATAATTAAACAATTAAAATCTAATATTCGTGGAACACCTTGTACATATATACTCGTGTTTATATATTTCCATCGACTTAGTAAGTAAAATATATTATTAATTTTTCAAATTAATATTGTTTTTATAGACTGCAAATAAAATATTAATCATTTTATAGATAAATGTTTTCTCGGTTTCAATAAATTTAACTGCATAATTAACAATTGTAAATATACCATTTAATTTTAGCGTAAAACTACAACAAATTGGATATTATATATTAGAATAATATATGAGTTAAATATTATATATATTTATGAATCATAAACGAATATACTCCATTTGGTAACATAAACCACATAATCGATTATAGTTTATTTAATTTCTATTTAAATAAATATCTAATAAAAAAAAAATAACAATAATAAAAACGTTAAGTTTTTTATAATATCTTAAACATAACGTTTATATACTATTAACAGTTTTGTGAAAGATATTTTTAAAAATTATTTAAAATACTACTTAAATACTTAGAAGAAGAAAATCTTCCATCATATAGAATCTAAACCATATATAACGCGTAGATATACTTTATATGCGTTTCTACGCCTAGTTGATAGTAAATATTGCAAACTAAAATCTTGTATCTAATTTAAAAAAAAATTATATCAAAGCAAAAGTATCGAATACAATTTGTATTCAAATACAGCACACCAAATATCTATTGATTACTAATTAATATTATCTAGTCATCTAGAAATATATCATGTATAAGGGAAAGCTTTTAATTAAAATTGTTATAGTAACTTAAGAACTGCGCTAAGAAAAATATGGAGTCTTCCAAGCGAAAAACTTGTGCCTATGCTATTGTTAAGTATCTCTTCTCTTACTGTTATATAATATTTATATATACACACGTATTAAGAAAATGTATATTTAAACTTAATTCGTTCTATTATAAAATACAGGAAATGGCGTTCATAAGGAAGTGAGATGTTAACTCTAAATGTTTTTAAATTTAGTTGTCTTTATTGCGCCAAGTTTTTGACGGCGTTTTGATAGGTTAAGTACGTTGTTTTGTCCATCGCGGGCCTTCATCGCGTTTGCGTCAAATCGCTCAATTAATCTAATATGCGCATGCATATAATGGCGTTGAAAAATGAAGAACTTTTCATGAACAGAAGTCATGGCTTATTATTATTTTTATTCTTATGGTAAAGTACTAAGTATCTATTTTCATTCAATATTTTATCGGTGTTATACATATAGACATGTTTCCATTGGTAAATAATTGTTGCTCTATACCAGGGGTGGCCAGCGAGAAGAAACTCGCGAGCCGCCCAATGTATTAATAAATGTGGAAGAGCCAAAATTAAAAAAAAGGTCACATTAATATAGATAATAAATAAGATAAGATATCAAATGTAATAAAATGTATAGATTGCAAAACAATATAATAATGTACAATAAAGTCAAGTTAAATTTTATCTTAATTTTGTCTTTACAAATTTCATAAATATCATAAATACATAAAAAGATAAAAAATTTCCACAACTTTCGGACCCACAATGGTTTAGAGATATATCATTTTGTACTAACGTTGTACATCTTAGCAACATTAAACATGTCTCTTCAAGGTTAAAATAAGTTCATAAATAACCTATTTAAAGATATTTTTAGTTTTCAAAATAAGCTTAAACTTTTTTAAAAAGACTTAAGAATAAATAATTTAAACTATTTTCCGTACTTAAAAAAAATGAAGATTGTTTGGTTGGAATAGCAACAAAATTGAATTGTGAAGATTATGTACATAAATTAGAGTGTTTATCAACTGACTTTGAAGATCGTATTGCATTTTTAGAAAATCTTTTTGTAATTAATGTTAATGAAAATGGATATCCAATATTAAAACCGATTTCAATGGATACTGCAGCTTTAGAAATTGAACTCTCAGAATTATTGGAAGATGAAGGACTGAAGCAGTTCAAATACAGTTGTCATTGTTGTCTTTGTTGGAATTTTGGAAACATGTGCCCGTTATTAAATATCCAAAAATTACTCTTTGTGTTCAAAAATTAATATCGATTTTCGGAATAACATATTCTTGTGAGTCTTTATACTCGACCATGAAAATGATTAAATCTATACATCGCTCAACATTAACGGATGATCTATTAACGGAATTGTTAAGGACTGCTTTAACAACATATAATCCTAATTTCAAAAAACTTAAAAAAATAATGAACATGCAACAAATAAGATAATAATTAGTAATTAAAAATTTAAAAAATATTTAAATATTATATCAAGAACACTATATTTTTTTTGTAAATTGTTTCTATAATTTATAATTAATAAAATATTATACTTTTTCAAATACATAAATTCATATTAAAAAAAAATTTTTTGTAAAAATGTTTTGTATCTTACGGTAAGATGCGAGCCGAATAAGTTTATGACGCGGCCACATGCGGCTCGCGAGACGCAGTTTAGCCACCCCTACTCTATACAATTAGTTGTATATGTAAACTTATAATATGAAAAACGAACAGAAACCTATGAAATTACTCGTTTGAAAAATAAAATTATTGTATTCAAAACGCGGTGCTATTTTAAAACGCATTGCGTGCGTAATATATAAATGAGGTTCACTTTCTTTTGGGACAAATCCCAGACAGAATAAGAGCACGTGTCCCTTTTGATTTACAGACGTTTCGATTTCCGGCGTTACGTTTCCCGTGAGCAGCGAGTGTATAATATATAGTATTTTTACGACACACAAAAATAGACAGTACGTTCACATTACACATAATACTGGATTTTACACATCAACTATATATACCGGTTTACGTTTTGTGTTTTATAAGGATAAACACCGAAAAAGTACTCACGTATAAAAAATACGACATATTAATTTTTTCTTGAAATGTATTATTATTATATACGCGTACAATGTGCATTGTGCACATAACACTAAACAGTAAGCGAAACGTTTTTAATACGAATACACGTTATAATATGTTTTACAACAGACTATATATATATTCATATAGTCTGTGGTTTTACTATAATTGATGTACTATATAATATATTATTCAAATGATATTCAAGTCCAGGAAAAATAGATCCACATAACACATATACTCGTAATACGCCCGATATCCCGTCTGTAACGTAATCGAATTTACACCGTACGATCTTCAAATAGATTACAGAAACACGTTCTATTGTACTAGACAGAAATTTGTTTTTATATGGATTCAAGTATATTCGTGTTGGATTGTGCCGTCTCGCGTTCGGCTTAAAAACGCGTCTCTAAATATACAATACAAATACGCTCATCTCTATAAAAATCACAATAATAGAAATATCCAACCGGCTTACACTTTTCGTTCAGACGGAGCCACGCGTGATTACTTAAACGTCTCTGGCATTAACGTCTACGAATAAAAACAATGACTAGAAAAAATAAGTTCACAGAATAATTAATATTTCGGATAATGACGCGTGCCGGAAGTCATCGTACGTACAATACAATATCATATATATATTATACCGTTTTTTTCCACAAATTTGCAAACAATCGAGACGATTTTTGTTCGTTCTTTGTTCGTTATTTGTTATAGGTACTCCCGAAACCTAACCTATCCATATATACATATATATGCCATATTCGTATACGTTTAAAACATATATACAAACAAATAAATAAATACAATTCGAACGATTTGCGTGATGTGTGTGTGTGCGCTGTGGTGGTATTAACATTATTTTGCATGAAATTCGGAATACATACGTACCTATATACACACCCGCTCTGATCCCTTACCGCCTATACGATATAATATCGCGCAAGCTGCTGCGACGGCGCACACGCGCGCGCCAGTGAAAGGAATTATTAATCACTCGAAAAATCCAGAGGGGATTATGCCTTTTTTCTTTCGGAAAGGTACAGAGACAGCTGTAAACAGTAAATGGTTTTCTGAAAATAGGAAATAGCCCGGCTCTCTCTCGTTTAGCCCCGAGGGTATATAATTTAACTCGCGTTTGACATCTGTTACAATTTCTTTTTCCTCCTTTATGATATAATTTTGCTTTCTGCGTTGCGTATACACACCTTTAACTACATTTCCAGGCCACGTGCCACATGTTGTTGTCTAGCGCAGATATTATGTAGGCACATACATCAAAAAAAATCATTAATGAAGGTTTATTATTGTATTATTTTTAATCGCGGGTAATAATTTCGGTCGCTACGTTGTATACCGTACAACGACAACAACAAAACCTTATATTATCATTTCGCGAATACGTTGTAGTCAGGAAATAAAAGCAATTTGTCGTGGTACTTTTCACATTACGTGTGTCGGGTATATTTAAAGTGAGATACAGAAATTCATATATTTTATACATATAATAATAATAATAATCAGAACAAACTTTATGTCACTTGGAATTTTTAATTTCTTTTTTTGTAACTTGCATAGTTTGACATGAATGAAACTGCACTAATCAACATTGGACGGTTGGATTTAGTTTTGAAGTTATTTTTCAAATAATAATTAACCAATTATGACCTAACGCACGCATATATGAACTATGAATTTTGTACATGGTTGTTGGACAATAATGTCATTATGGCAACGAATGTATTCGGAAAAGATTTAGTTTATGTCCTAATCAAATTTTCTCCTTTTTTTCGTAATTAAAGTGTTTTAATATTGTAAAAAATAAATTTGTGTAAACAATTAGTTTTTTAATTATCTGTACCAAGTGCATATTATTTTATAGTGTAGTCTTTTTGTAAATACACTTTATAGTTGTTTAATAACTAATAAGTAAGTGCATTATAGATAGGTAATTTAATATTATTATTATTAAATGAACTTACCTCAAAAATTGTAATTAGGAGTATAAAGAGTGGTGGTGGGCAACATCGATAATTGTCCGCATAATATTTCCGATCTCTTTCGTCCGTCAAGAACTCTTCTGCCACAAGACGCACCATTCTAAATAATAATAACAACAAATTGAATATATATAACGTAGTATGTACTTAAAGTTATGTACGCTAATATATAAATATGATTGATTTTGACGAATACAGGTGACAAAACAGAAAATTATAGATTGTCCTAATCATTGATAGTACACTGCAGGTCAACGGCATGAATTTGACATAGATCTTGTAGATTGGAAATAAATAAATTTTAGGAACTATATATAAATCAATTAAATAGTCGCGATAAGTTATCGCACAATCTAGTAAACTTTGGACTTGGAATTTATTTCATTTAATGTTAGTCAGGTATTAAGGTCAACTGCTCGTAATGTTTATTATATATGTATATTGTATTCGTGTTTAATTATAATAATAATCGTATAATAAATGAATCAACATGAACCTTCAACAATCGAAATGGTTTTAATTTGAGTTCTTCCATAGAACACGTTAAGACGAATAATTTACTAAATAATTAATTAAATTATTAGCATATTGATAAATAAATATATATTATTATTTATTTCTGTGATCAGGCAATTGCACGATAGACATGAAACCACAGTCGTAGACCTATTACAATAGTAATATATAAAATAATTATTAAAGTCTATGCGAATTGCCAACAATTTATATACAGAAATATCAGTGATATAGATAGCCATATATAATACTTGTAATAAGTAAATGATTAATGAATAATAATAATAATAATAATACTAATAATCTGAATACAACCGTGAGTAATCAGCATATTAATTTATACAGTATTTTTACAAATCATCTCAATAATATAGGTCCCGATTAAAATATAATGGTTAGAACAAGTCAATCAAATATTTTATTTTTTCATATTATTATTTTAACATTAAATATGGAAAAACTCGTACTCAGAATGAAAATCATTATCACGTGAATACAAAAAAGCCTTTAAAAAAACGCAGCGGTGTACTTACTTTTGACGAAACGTCGGTTTTTTATATATAATATGAAAATCGTTTTCGCTGTTTACTTCTTTGTCCCTGTGATGAACGGCACATTTAAAACTTCGTCTCCTTTTGCCGGACATCTAAAACAAAACGTATTTTAATTAGTATACATCTATTCAGCGTGGTGTACGTTTTATTACCATTCACTCAATATTTCCATGAGCAAATGAGACTCATATTAAACGAAAATATACGTTTTTCGTTTCGTGTTTGTTATTTAATTTAAAAATGTTTGAGGACGGACGGACAGTCATATTATACGTGTCTAGTTTCCCTACGACGTAGCAGCCGATGCGAACAATTCGAAGAATAAACTTTTATTAAAATTAAATTAGGTGCATAACGGTCTACGAAAAATAAAAACGGTTACTGCGTAGACTAACGATTGTTATGCGTACATACTAGTTATTTGTTGACCGTATCGAGAGTACCTATAGCCGAATTGACCATGTAAATATACGCAGTCAGTGAAATAATAAATATGATTACACAACGAAATTTTTCCACTAGTTAATAATAACACCTCTCCTCTTCCTACGCTCGGGCATTTTATTTTTCAACCAGCTTCGGTTTTAGTAATTCTATTATAAATTGCCAAATTAATTATAATACATCGATTATTAATGTCCGATCTGTTTCATACCTATTATGAAATTCCGTTTTATTTTTCACATTGTGATTAGATATTATTGTTATGATATTATTAAGAATTCACTATAGTGTCCCGCTCTGGACGGAGAGCGGGAAACGACAAAACCGTTTCGGCACGATTGTCAGGACCACGGGCTGCATATGAAATGAGCCAGGGCTGTCTTGCCAAAACAGAAAAAACACAAATGTCGTGTGCATGTATGTATTTTTACGGGACACTTATTATTCTCGGGATTCCCTAGATGAATTACGACCGGGTTATGGAAATATGTGTGCGTCGTCGTCGTCGGTTCGATTAAAATTTAAAAGAATATGCATATTATATAATGTTGAATAGAGTTTGGGAATTTAAAGAGGGGAACGAGCACACGAGACTGAAAACAAAACCTAGATAAAACATGACAATAACGTGTACGTATATACTTACACCAAAATAAATGTGGTCCGAAGTAAAAATCACACATGAAATTATATAAAGATGGAATTAGGTAGGAATTTTTATTTTTATTTTTTGAAGAGGGAGACGTCTTTATGTAAAAGTATTTGTTCAAAATGTCCGTCACATAGAAAGTTGTGCGTTAACTGTATAAGTATGTATATATTATTAATCAAAAGTAATTATGATTTATGAGCAGTACGTGGTAGACCGTATATATTCGAGCGAAAGTAAAATTTACACTTATGTTTTACAAATGTCCAATAGTAACGTGTACACGTATTAAATCAAACTCTCGTCGGCGAAATGAAATTTTTGAAATGAAAAAAATAAAAACACATACATAACGTCGTATATAACGAATAGATAGATAAAAAGTGGCATATGCGACCGCGTGAGAACTGGAGGATCGTATATTTTCATAAATTCTTATTAATGCGGAGGGTCAATTGCCACTCCTTGAGTGTGTGCGTTAATAACTCCGACGTTGTAATAAATTCAAACGTTCTCATGGGCAATTAATTAGCTGTTTTAAAATGAAGACATTTCTCTCTCTCTCTCTTTTATTGTATATATATATACTACACATACACACATAATACAAAACCTTATAATTAAATCACGTTAATTTATTTAGTTTTCGATATCGATATAATGCACACACACCACAAACAATCGCTCGCCATACCGTTATTCATAACGTAACGTATAAACTATAAGGTATAATATCGATGTGCGACGTGTTGGTTTAAATACTTATTATATAGAGCTGTTTTTAAACAAAATTTTTTTTTTTTTAATAATAAGTACCTTTTTTTGTTACAATACACGAGTTGATCAGAAACAATATACGCGTTATGTCAAGAACCTTAAAACATATATGCATGTGTATTTTATGATATTTCGCGTTTTTAATTCATACACACATAGCTGATCGTCACAATCGTACACACACAATTGGGTATTTCGTACCTACTTAATTTATATAAGTTTCGTTTTCGGCACACACGGAGTGACAACCGAGACCATGACGTTTTTGAAATAGATGTGGTGTTCAGTTGACGATAATATATTGCAGTTAACAATTATTCATTGCAGCTAACCCCTGTTCATTGGACGCGCGTGTAGAGTTGAGATTCAACACGAATGGTCCAACAGATCGAAGAACGAAACAGTTACGAAAAATATGAGATAATTTCAAAGGAAAGGTCGAGAAATTAATGTACAAGACGGAACGGTAGTCATCTCTAACAGTTCTTATTCGAACACAACTTAAATGGCATGCATAATAAAAATTATTTAAAATCACACGACATTGAACGAGTATCATTTATTTAAAGAACGTTATAATTCCAGCGGATATTGGTCACTATTTTATGTCTACATCGTATATGACGTACGTACGTTCATTTTTTGATATAATTAGACTTTGCTGCGGTAAATCGGCAATATTTTATAATAAAAATAAATTAAATAAAAAATAATAAAGAATACTATGATGGAAAAAACTCCGCATTATCATCGGTTGGAAAAACGAAATTTCTAATTACTGTTTACAGCGAATTGTAGTCATATTGAGTCCCACCATCATCACTCTCTCGTAACAACAAATCAGACGGCGGTCGGTGTCACGGACGGTCATGGGTACATCCTCTCTAGTTTAACACGCTAAAAAGTCACTCTGGCGAACAGTATAGTATATATTTTTTTTCGTCGTTTTCATTCTTTTTCTTATTATTATTATTCACTTGAACGATTACAGCCAGATCGGCTAATGACGTAACCCTTCTCGTGACTATATAGGCACGTTAATTAGTGATGTATTTTCTCGCTGCCATTGATTTGTCACACACAGTATATACATATTGTATTACTGCATAGTATACGAAATAGCCGAATAATGTAAAACAATATCCTGGAATGTAATATAATGGTAAATAAAGAGAGAGAAAAAGAAAAGATATGGTTTTAGTCGCGGTTAGCAATCTTATTGTTGTGCTATGTAATATACATATATATTATATTACGTTTATAGAGGCTACTATTGGTTTTAAATAGTATAGCGTTCATAATTATATTATATAAATTATACAAATTATATAATTAAATAATTATATTCTTCCGTTCACACCGGAAAAATTAATTTTAATTTCAAAAATGTTTGGATATATATATATGTCCGAAACAATTGCAAGTTATTTTTGGAGTTGGACGATGAGCAATGAGTGTCTAGTACGGAAATAGCCAAAGTGGCAAATGCGACATGTATGACATATTTCGAATCGTTTGCGGTGTAGTCTAGCGTTCGCAAAATAATCGAATGATGATTTGAAATATGTTTCGTTTCTCAAAGTCCAGAAGTTTAAAATACAATCGAGCATACAAAGTAATTTCAAATATGCTATGAAAAAAAAACAAAAAAAAACATTTCGACGCGTCGGATTTAAAACTTAAAAAAACACACACACATACACATATATAACATATCTTACTACAGTCTACAGTCGTCTCTCGAACGTGGTTACAAAGAAACAAATATCTAACAAGAACAGTTATTTGGTATGTGAAGTGGGCGGAAACCGAATATTATTGTTTTCCCCGCTGTACTGATATCACGCAAAATACTACGTGAAAAATACACAGCCGCGGACGAGAAATGTATTTATTACGGTGAAGTCTTTATCAACGGACGTCTCTTATGCGGTATAATGAATCTCATTAAATTTCCTAAAGTACGTAATACACACACACACACACACACACACACACATATATATACAGTGGACATTTTCGACGATTGACACAAGGAACACTAAAAATTTACCCTAAATCACTTCTGGTCAATGGAAAGTTTTCATATGGATGAAATCAGCACACTAGTATAAGAATATATTGATGCGATACCGTCAACAATTGTTTAAAGAAAAAAAAAACAATTTTATTCTACTAATTCTACTAATTTTAATTAATCGATTGAATAATGAAAATAACGAACTTATTTAGGTAAAAATCGGTCCGCGGGCCGATGAAGTATTAAATTTGTATACACGAGTGGAGAAAAACACGAGAAAGACCAATATGAATGATTTGATGCGGACTTACGACACGAACCATGAAAAACAAAAGAAATTACGAAGACTCAATCGGGAGATTATCTATGACAACCTATTATTGATACACGACAAAAAACATTCGTAAGTAAATTCAAAAGAAAATAATTGATTATTCAAAATAAATACATAAAAACAGTAGATTAAACAATTATTGAAAACAAAAATGCAATAAACCAATAACAGAATAAAAAAAAAACCATACATTTGTTTGTAACTCCTATACTTTCTCAAAAATGTTTACAATTCGCAGTGACCGTACTCTAATATTATATGCGTATTGAAAGGTTTCACTGTAAGTCATAGCATTAATGGGAATCGAATGGACAATCGGCAGAGAGGTAAAATAGGGAAGATAGGGAGACACACATACACACACGTGCGCGATCTTCCACGAGTCGCCCGATAAGTCAATATAGATTGCACACAATGTGTGTACACTAGTAACAAACCAAAACGTATCCTTAAACGTCTTCTCAAACGTCTCCTACACGTGTCGGCGCAACGACGGTAAATAAAAAACAACCGGGTCACCGTCGTTTTATTATTGATTTTTTTTCGACAGCCACGAATCGCATACGGGGCGATATTATTACTCGTATACTGTACAATATACTCGCTGCAGTACACAGAAAGTTTTTCGCAAGAAAAACAAACAATTAATAAAAAAGAAACTACGATTTTTGTCCATCAGTTCAAAATAAAAGACAAAACATTTATGTGGGTATTAAGCGAAAACAACAAAATTATTAAATTCATGACAGATAACTTTTTGAAATTATCTTTAATTTTTAGGTTTCGTTCGTTCGTTCGTTCGTTTATATATATATATATATAATATAAAATATTTTATTTTGTTTCCGCCGCGCCTCGTCGTTACACAATTCGGCTGTTATATATACGCGTTAAACATTTTTAAAGACATTTCGATTCCACGACAATTAATTTAATTGGTCGGATTAGAAATACGTATTAGAAGTTTTCACAGGAAACAAACGATATTACGGTTAAATAATTCTTTTATACGAGATCTAAGAAACGTGTTCCAAGTAAAGAAAATTAAAAAAAAAAAATAACAGCCTCTATTTGCAACTTTTCCTCCACCATACGATACCATCGACGAAAACATTTTATAGGAAATTGTGCAATTTTTCATTGTGTATTGTAACATTTTTATGCAAATTATATGTATTGTAATTAATTTTGAATTTGATAATCGATTATGCATTTTATACTTAATTTGATTCCACGCAAGAAAAAATAACTGTTTTCCAGATAGGTTGTATACGTGTTTTTGCGTACGCCAGTACAATACAACAGTCTGTTTTTAAATGAGAATTCCATTGTGGTCCGATTGATTTCGACCAGAGATCTCGTTGATCTCATTAATTGGAATCGAGTCGCAAAATAATGGCGTAATGGCGAATATTCAATGAATGCTCGTAATGAGTTCTGCGTGCGGCCTCAAGAGATTTTCGCGCGAACACGGACAGCGGAGATGATGTTTACGGAGAACGAAATACACGTCGTAAAAACGAGCAATAAAGTAAATCTCTATAACGAAATCACTAATCTTCTGTACGTCGAGAGTTCACACTTGAATCTGAATTCGGGCACGTCCGTGTCGGCAGCGGACGACGGGCTCGACCGTATAACGTAATATCATTACGAGCGTGTGTCGAGCATTTTCCGGGCGTGAGGGGGACGAGGGGATTTAGCGTCCGTTAGCGCAACCGTCGACGTCGCCGCGCGTTTGGCGCCGGCCGCGTCCGCTCATGTGCACGGGACGCGACGGGGCGGATGGGGTGGACATCGCTTTCCCGGCCGCTGTTATTATTCGTTTACGTACTCTCGCGTACGCGTCGTCGTACGAAGTTTCGTTTTAAGGGGCTGCAACGATCATGTTTATACACTTGCGTGTTTTGAAGGCGTTAGTCAAGTGCGATTTTAATGTTTGGAACATAAATGAATTCGTTGACGTGCATGGTTTGCATCTATCCGATGATTTCCTGAAATACTGATTGAAACACTACTAACCATTAGTTATTTGAGTTTTTGGTTTTACACATTTTTCAACAGAATCGAGTAAAATCATCCGACCAATGCGCATAGCTTAACATTTCCTTTTGATTTTTATTCTGAAGTATTTCTCACCAAAATTATTCCAAGAGGCATTCCGTAAGAAGTACGGACATGTGTTTTCACAAAATTGAAAAACTACCGACTCGCGAACTGCCGCCGCCGAGTTACGGAGAGCAGCGCCATCTCTGGAGCGTCGAATACGTTCTACTTTTGGCGTGACTGCCCATAAATGTATTTCAACGCGCGTTTCGTTCTCGCTCTGTGCGGGTCGAAACGGAGCTAATCGCTTGGACCGCGTACTCGGGGCGGTTCTTAATTTTATAAACGCACGACCACATTGGACATTGGACCGCGGGCAAATCGAACATTTAACCGAAAAAGCATGTGCTTACCGCGATACGCATACTCAACGACGGTCACGGTGGTACGCAATACACACGCACATTCGAACATTTACGTGTTGTGATTATTATTTCGTTTGTTTATCGGAGAAAAAAGCGATGATCGACTGTTACACATTGTGTGCAGCACCACATTCTGCACAGGAATACTTCCACGCGTTCACATTTACGCCGTTTGTCGTCGTTGTACGACCGATTTCACGAAAACCACTATGTGCTATACCGTAACCCGTCATAGAACTAATTTTGTTTGTCGTTTTTCTCAAACTCTCACGCGCACGAAAGTCAAAAATGTTCAAATATTTTTTAGGATCCTAAACTCGTTGATTCGATTTAAAGTTATTATTATTATTATTATTATTATTATTATTGATCGTAAGCAACGACGATTTTTTTTTCTGGCCGGAGCTTTAACAACGTACGCGAAAAACAGATCGTTTGTAATATAAACAATAAGGCCATTTGACGAGATGTTGGCTTTGTGTGCACAGCGGAGAGAAGCCCTCCGATTTTCACGTCAATATTCGCAGATTAAAACACAATTATCATTACAACGGCCGCGAGGACGGCCAAAGATCCAAAACCCGTGTCCGTCGCGGTCCGCACGTTATCACCCGTAATGTCGTATACGTAATATATATATATATAAATAACGACAGTCTATCCGGAGACTATCAGTCGACTCATTTTGCGCGTGCTGCACTGCTCGAGTTTACTGTTACTCGTTACGTGCCATAATAATACATCTAATACACACACAAGTATATATTATAACAACGTGTTTTACTATAAGTCGGATCTCGCGTATTGTATATATATATATGTGTATATATAATTCGGGTAGCCCCTCTGCGGGAGGCGCATAGCTGCGCTTAACGCGATACGCGCGCCCGAGTCTACGTGTATACGCACACACACATACACTATATAACGTAAAGCGCACCATATGCACAGGGACCACGTTGCTGCACCTTAAATTGTACGCATCTATCTCTCGTCTATCCGTGCGACGATGACGCCCACGCGACTCGCGGACCAATATTATTATCATTATTATTATCATTATTATTATTATTATTATTGTTATTATTGTTATTATTGTTATTATTGTTATTGTTATTATTATTATTATTATTGTTATTATATTACACGTTGTGTGCGCCTTTAAAACCACGCCGTCCTACGTTGTCGTAGCTGCCCACCAACACCGCGCGCCAGACACGACGATCGTCGCCGCCGACTTTATTACGAACACAATAATATATTATCCGATGGCTATAAACACGCGCGTTTTTTGATTCGCGTGTGTCTCTCGCGCCCGCCCGAATGCGAAGGCGAAGGCGTATTTCTCACGGTTCTCCTCCGCGCCAGAGACCTAAATTCGGGTTTTACATAATATATATATATATGTATATATGACACGTATACACACACGGTTATACTTACACCGTACATCGGCAACCGTGGTCGTGGTATCACCGACGTCGTCCACGTCCACGTGTACATCGTATTATGTAACACGGTCGGAAAATACCGTTTCCGTATTAATAACAACACGTATGTGTACCCGTTTGATTTTAACTATACCTATATTACGTTTATATATATCAGACGTATTCGTACGATTATCAAAATCATTATATACGCTCTAAATATGTCGATCGGATAAAGTATATAATACTTCAACACACGAGTATATTTACGGAAACCCCTGTATATATATATATATATTATTTTTTATTTTTTACGCAAAATAAATATTCAGTTAATATTCTTAAATAATATTTATTAATTTATTATACTGTCATAAAAATCTTAAATATAACGGCATTATAACCGTATTATAATTATTCAAATTTAAAAATTAAAAAAAAAATGTTTTACAGTATTTTATAGTTTGAGTTGTCATAATATATTATACAGGTGAGTATTTAACAGGTAAATTGTAGATAGTTGATTCAAGCAATAGTTTTTTTAAATACAGTAGAGAATATATTTCAAAAGTCAAATATATGATTTTCCACTTAAAGTTTTAAAGTTCATCTTCGCTTCACTTAGTTTTCAAGTTAATAATTTTGAAAATTATGCGAATATAATGGGACCTAACTGCGATAATGAAAACCAGAGACAAAACTATCGGAATGAAGAAAACGTAAATTATACAAATAATACTAATTTAATTAAAATAATAAAACAAACAATGTGTGTGTGTGTGTGTGTAATAATATACATAATTCAGTAATATTTTATATGTTAAATTTTTAGTTAGGTAAGTTAAATTTGTCTGCAATATTACGCTAGCGGATAAACCCTACATAATATTCACACACGAATTACGTCACTGCCTACAGTTTATACATACACAAGTATGCGTATACTATGCGCAATAATCACACGTATACTCGTATGTGTATTACGTGTATGAGACCAAGTCCTACTGAGATACTCGTCGTCGTCATCGTCGTCGTCATCGTCGTCGTCAGCAAGTCTCGCCGTCGCGATTCCGGTCTACAGCTTTAATAATAATAATATTATTATTATAATTGTTATTATTATTATTATACTGCAACACTAGTTCACATTTATATCGATGACGAAATATTGCACAATAGTCTATAATAAATACGATCGTAATACGCATTCGTGTATATAAATCGTATATTATAAAATATTCCATTTTAGTCGAGTATATCTATATATGTATTGTAAGAAAGAAAATGCACAACATGTACGCGATTGGACCTCTAACTGGCTGTATATATAAATTAATCCCCATAAAGCGCTCTCAATTGTCAACGAGTTTTTGCATCTTTGTTATTATTCGGGAAACCATACAGCAATCGTTTTCTAATTATTTTGTATATAAATAATAATTAATTTGTATTTAAACTAATAAAATGTATTATAGAAAATATAACATATTATATATAAATGAAAAATACACCAGTTTATTATATTCATAAATAATATTAATATTGAGAGAGAGTTTTGTTATAATTTATAGTAAAATTTAAAAAATAGAATTGGATTTTAAAAAAATTGTCACGCTTATAATATCATTAAAATTTATAATAATAAAATTCAGATAATAAAAGTAAACAGTATACCTAGTATATATATATATATATATTCTTTGGTTGTCGCGCAAAACCTAGTAACAGGCACAGTTAATGTAACCGTTTAATAGCATACGTATATTATATACCTGTTATTTATCAATTGATGTAACTTTGCGTGCGTTCACGAAAACCACGATTTGATAGATTAATTGGGTTTATTAATTCGATTAAAAGCCCGTATACACGAGTAAAAAGAAAAAGAACAATTTTTATTTTATGTTTTATGTTCTAACCCGTCTTTAGACCACCGACCGAGCCGAACAACACGTATATATATATATACACACCGTATACGTGGGTCGCAGAAGCTCTCTCAAAAAAAAAAAAAAAAACCACACACACACACACACAACCAACACAGACTGAAGTAATCGATCATCTCGTTGAGACCCCTTCGGTTACCCGATAATGGCCGGGTATCGAAAACGTCAGTTGGGTTTCCGATGTCTTCATTCACGTTATTCTAATAAATCGATTAATATTTTATGGTTTTAATGTTTTCCTAACGCCCGCCGCTTAATGAATTCATATATAGGATTATTTTAAGTACGGAGTGATCGGACATAAGTCGTATGTATAATTCGATGCATACTGGCTACGTTATTCTGTACACGACGGTTAAGCGTGCGTGCGTGGATGCGTCTATAATACGTATAATAACGTGTGTAGGTATATATATATATATAATACGTGAACTCTAATTATCGTAACGTTTATACCGTATAAGTAGTGAAATACGTATATATGTATACATTTTTTTTTAATTTAATATTTTAACCGTACCCAATTAGTAACGAACACAAAACGAACGACATAGTTATATCGAGTTATTTTTAAAATCTATTATTTGAATGACGATATTTCTTCTTGAATTCATATATATATATATTGATTTTTAAAACGGAATATAAATTCCCACGTATACCTACAGTACATACAGTTTTAAGTGGTTGCGTGTCAATAACGTTTTAGCTGAATAGTACGAAAACAGCATTCTGTCCTTAAACTTATTGTTATAGTATGGTAAATTACGTATTAATGTATATTATTACGTTCTGTGCATAGTAAATCGAAGAAAACGTTACATTATTTACTTTTATTTGACAATTGAACAATATTCTCATGAACTCGACTTTACCCACGCTACACAAAAGTAATTATGATAATTGAAAATTAACCGCGATTAATCAAAGGATCCCTCTCCCCCCACCCCACCGCCCCAGCGGTGAACCCATTCTAGTATTGTTGTCGCCCGAATTATGTCGACATATTTCTAATTCGAAATAATATAATACCACGTGTGTGTTTTTTTTTTTCGTTCTCTTTTGGAACTGGAAGCAAACATACCACCTATTACGAGAACAAATGCGAGAACGGGGATGGCTTTTATTCTTATTATTTAAAAAAACAATCCGGCAAAAAGTCAGAAATCACACGGGCGAACCGTATACGAACATATATACTATTTTATATTATACCTATACACAATATGTAAAACCTTTATGAAAACGTTTAGTAATGATTATGATATGACGGTGAATTATTTAATTTATAAGACGGCTGGTAAAATATATATGACGAAATAAATATTGTGAGAATTGCGTAATAACTCGCGTTAAAAACGGGTCGGTTAAATTATCGATTTTTAGAAACGTACACAGCCAATGGTCGTGGTACCTGGATGAAGTATTTATTAGGTACGTTAAGATAATGCGTAATGCATCAAAGTCGGTTATCTACATAATAGCGGTGTACCTAATATTTCGTATAGATAATCTAATCGTTTAATTTTGATTGTCGTTTACATGACCGTGCACTCCATACAGTCTGCATAGTTTGATTGAAAAACGGACGAAATATATAAATAACACTGATCCAATTGGAGTATTGAAGATTGCACGAACGTAAACACAATAACAATAATAATAGTGTTTATAATGCCAGAACATTCAAAGTCCAAACAAATATTTTTATTCACAAATGCGCCTACAGCGGCTACGGAATCATGAAAATCGGAAATTTCAATGATTGTTATTTTACCCGTTGAAACGTTCAAGCATAATTGCAGCAGTTTACCGTTCCCAGGCGAAACCATCAAAACAATAATGAAACTTACCGTCGTCGCAAAAACGCATGTTGAACGCGTTGACAGACATTCCGGACGCTGCAAGACGAATCGCCGTTACGATCGCGGGCCAATACGAATTATCCGAGAAAATCATTACGAAACCAATAAGTCGAGAGAAAAGAGAACGATGTAAAACGACGAGATTGATAAAATGTTTATGGTATTGCGAAAATCCGTGATCGATCTGATCGACCGGAGAATTGTTGTGGCGGAGCGCGTGTGCGTGTGTGTGCGTGTGTGTGTGTGTGCGCGCGCGCGCG
Organism: Schlechtendalia chinensis; assembly: GCA_019022885.1. Classification (NCBI taxonomy): domain Eukaryota; kingdom Metazoa; phylum Arthropoda; class Insecta; order Hemiptera; family Aphididae; genus Schlechtendalia; species Schlechtendalia chinensis. The sequence continues at coordinate 12,817,971 of CM032339.1, read as the reverse complement.
CGGAAATTCGCGAACGGCTGAGACACGGTGACGCGACGAACGGCGAACTACTACTACTACCACTACCACTACTACCGAAGGGGCCGACGTCGAGAACAAAATCGGTCCGCCTTTTCACCAACCCCCAAACCGCGGTATCTGCGGTCGGTCGTCACCGGTGTGTCGTCCCCCCGCCGCCGGCACTCTAGCGCCCGCGACGCGGTAACGGCGGCAACAGCACACGCTCGGCCGTCGATCCCAGCGAAACTAGCGGTCGTGGGCCGACGGTGGTACGTTTGACGACGACGACGACGACGCGGCGAACGTGTGACGACGACTCGAATGGCGTGTGCGATATTGTTTATCACACGTTGACTATAGTATCCGGATACCGGTATAATAATAATAATAATAATAATAATAATAATAACGCGAAAATTCGTCCGACTAACTCGGCCCCTCACCTACCTAACCTCACACCCCACCCGGTTGATGCTGCTACGTTTGAGTATAGAGAGTAACACGCATTCGTGAGTACGTTTTTGTTTTTTTTTTTTGTTATCAATTTTCCTACAATTCCGTATATACGTACATCATGACCTCCGTCTTTCTAAAGCGATTTTTTGTTTTTCCCACGTCTTGAAAATGACTTACGAAAATGGTTGATTCTCTAATGTTTTAGCGCGTTTTATTGAGCTGACCATGTTCCATAATATCTGGGTCTCGAATTTAGCGAATATCGAATGTGTAGGTGATGCTTACATTCGAAAAAATCGGTGTGTAGGTTACCACCCATGGCAACCGCGGTATATAAACCAACGATCGTGTGTTTGAAAAGATTTCTTTGCACGTTTTACTGTCAATTAGTTAATTATATTTTAAGGTAAAGCGAGAAATGATCGCGCTCTCGGCACTTAATACGAATAATATCAACTGGTACTAAATTATTATAGGTGTTTATTATGCCAAAACTCTTGTTAAGAGTATATATATATATATAAATATATTTGATTTTAAGCATCAATCGTTTGTAACGATGATTACGGTAAAAAAAATATTTAAATATACTCGGCAATACTGATAATAATATTAGATATTCTTATACCTAAATCTAAATATCTAAAAAAACTAATAACAAAAATTGTGTAAATATCAGAAGTTCTGAATATAAACCATTGAGTGTATGAAAATAACTTGAAATCATGTTCACTACAATTTATTAGTAATTAGTATATATATATATGTACGGAGAGATTAATGAGTGCGTCTGGCAAGATTTAAGTATCTAATTAGTTTTTATATCAAATTAAATAATTAATTCTTTTACAGTACAATAACCTATTTTTAAATTAATTACTACAATTTTTCGCCTACATATTATACTCCGTGACCCGCAATGTACTTACAACATTATTTGCCCTAATTGGTAATAATTATACATTTATACTCGAATTACGCGTTCTAGTTTATTATCTGCACACGGCCAAATATATTCTATATTTCTATAAAAATATACACAACCGCAATAAAATGTTACCGCATGATAATAATAATATGAATTAATGTGACTAAATAAGTATTGATAACAACGTACATCCGAACGGGCTACCAGAACTTGCGGCCCACGTACTAAATCGAATTGTCTCTTAGAAACTAGATAAACCGTCGTTACTTCCACGCGTCATCGGCGAGAACGCCGTCGGCAAACCGTGTGTGCGTCCAAACACAATTGAAAAAAACAACGATTTTTACCGTATCTGTTATGAGTAATCGCACGTGTACCGGAGATTCCGTAGATTTAAAAAGCATCAGCCGCGCATGAACAATCGTCGTAAACAACCGGCGGCACGGAAGTCGAAATATGTGTTACGGTTTTTCCGGTTTCATTGTCCGCTCCGGAATTACACCGGGCTACTAAAAACGGTCCCGAAAATAAGACGCGTGGACCGTATTTTCGTCTCTCGGGAAACGACGGATTTGACGCGTATTTGACGTGCACACGCACACGCCCCGCTTATACCATGGTAATCGTGTCATGTCCACGGTACGCGTTGAACGGCTACGTCGAGCTGGTCATTTGCATTCCTCAGACGCGTACGTTCGTATACGGTTACACCGCACTCCGGGTGTGTACGGTGGTTACTGGTCCGGTGGTTACGCGCGGCATGTGTGCACGTGACGACGACGAGTCAATGGAAATCATTACGATTCGGGCGCGTGTTGTCCATACACGCTACAGATTGAAACGTCTAATTGAAATACTCGCGAATGTCCCCGCGGCGCGCTGTGTGAATCATCCGTCGTCCGGTCGCACCGACTATTCATTACACGAGTGTGCTATATACACACACGCGCGCGCATAACGTGTCGTCGTTTCCCGATGAATCATGCAATTACATAGACGATTTTCCGTTTTCTGTTTTTATATATACACAAGCCTTGACGGTTATTCGACGACGAGACCAAACATTTATGTCAATTTTTGTCACGTGTGTTTGGTTTAATCGGTACACGAGTATGACGAATTAATGGACGTTTTATCCGGTTCGCGTTTATATTTTGTGCGCGCGTCGTGCTTTAATATTATTATCGGTGGGTGATTGCGGTTTTCATCGACTCTGGTCTCGTATTTAATTGACTATGAGGGGGACTCCATTTAGTCTATCGTAATAACATTTAAGCTCGAATTTAACACGGCGTTCTAACGTTATATTTTTAATTGCTATTGGACTTATCTTCTGTTAAAATGTCAATATATTAATACGCGCGATCGGGCCCTAGATTGTAATATTTGTTGCCGTCTCATTTAGTCATTATACATACGATAACAATATAAATGATAAAAATACAATTTTCAATGAAAACGAAATATTTTAATCATAATTCATGATTTATGTACAATATATAGATAAGACGTATTATTGGTTTTAAAGCGTGTCCAAAACGTATTGTTCTACATTAAGTACCTCTATCTTTGTTTTTGTTTGAAACGTCGTAGCAGTTGATTTACATTATATAATATATGTTTATGAATAAAAAGATATATGTCTAATTTGTTTTTCAAGTCTCCCGCAATTCAAGTACCAGACATGATATTATTATTTCCGCATTTTTAACAGAATTTTTTCGCGGTCGTAACACAGCTGTATAAATATAATTTAATAATTAATAAGAAAATCAATGAAATAAAATTTGTTTGAAATCTTGCCATACAATCGCTGGCTCGTGATAAAAAAATCATTTTGTAACAGATAACTGGAAAAATATGCATTCGATTTAATATACAATAAAGCAAAAATATTTCAATACTTGAGCATCGATTCAAATCGGTATTATGTGTATGGTGGGTGGTACTTGATCGCGCTACTCTCAAATAATCGTTTTTTATATAGACGTCTAGGGGTCTGACTGTTTTTAAATGACTACGTGAAACTATTTGAAATCGTCGATTCGTATACAACCTTGACTTAACCCTCAAAAATCTAGTATTCGTAATGTTTTAATTTAATTACCTTACATTTTAGCGAATGTAACTGTGTCAATCTCTGTTTCTGTTATTAAGTACAATATTGTTCTTACTATATATTTACAATTCACAAATTCACATTATTCATCATTCTATTTACATATACAGTTAGTGATTTGTATTATTTGAAATTTTTAAATTATCATAATTATTAGTTTGAAGAGATATTTGCCTTGGATTATGTAAATTAAACATTTTCAATGACTGTCTATTAAATGTTTGTAGGTCTAATTAGTTTTAATATTTAAACGGTCATAATAGTGTTGTAAATGTCTATATATATATATATGTGTGTGTGTGTATACATGTATACGGTGGAGTTAAATAGGAAGTTACAGTAATAATAGCATATTAGTATATAACAAAATGTAATAAATAATACTACGCGCGTGTCGAATCTGAAAGACATTTATACTTTATATTTTATAGAGCCAATGACTAATTAAATGCAGTTCAGTAGAAATCCAAAAAAATTATTTCTGAAGCATAGTAGATTTATTATTTCAGTGTAAAACAGTGATATAAATTAAATATAGAAATATATATATATATGTATAAATTATGTATGATATATCATATTCTTTTCAAAGTCACTGGTATATATTTTTGCGTCTTGCAATATATAAGACAAATTATTATATTTATATACAGTATTCATATTCATTATTATTTTGTAAAGTCTGAAAAAATCTTAGTTTCATACTTTGCATATTTACAACTGTTATTTTAAATGTTTTTTTTCTTACGTGGCTTAAGTATTAAAATATAACTAATACTTTTAAGATATAAAAATTACAAATTAGAGTGTTATCGAATATACAAAGATATAATTTAATAGAAATGATTATGAGTTAATATTATCAAGGCTGGATAATAGTAAATTAACTTGTTTAATTTATCAGAATTAAGTAAATATATTTAAAAAAAAAATAAATTAACAATGAAAATTAATTTAAATGTTGTGTACACGAGTTAAGTTATCACTAACATAAGTTAATTTTTGTTAAATTTTCCTATTAATTTTTTTTTTTTATAAAATAATGTTTTAATAGTATAATTTGGTCCAGCATACCTATTGATAAAATAAAAATTAATTCCAATTAAGAGCCAAATACGTACAATGTACGTATAATACTGGAAATTGTAATGTATACGAAATCAGTATTAAAATGTGTCGTTGTATCTAAACTCTGTAAACTCGGTACTAACTACACAATAAGCGTTGTCACTGATTGTTATATTTATTAATGTATATAATATACAAGGTAAATTAATTGAACAAATGAAAAAGTAATAATGGTTACGTTGAGTTATGGAAATAAATTAAGTTAGTATAAAATTAATGGTAGACCGTTAAGCTAAAAAATTAAAAGCAACTTTAACTTATTAAATCATCAATGCTCCGCCTTGAATTTATCATACATTTATCAATATACAAAATTAATATGTGTATAGATATATAGTACTATATAATGTACTATTATGTAGTGGTGGGTGGTGACTATAATATACGAAGATGCGAGTACATTGATTTTTTGGCTAGTATTTCTTGATAGGTCTATCAAGTTATTATGCTATTTAAAATTATTATTAATATTGGCTACCCTCGCTCTTATACTAGTCTCAAAGTGAAATTAATCTATATGAAAGCGCGACTTTAATGTTACATTACAATGCGCTGTACGTTTTTTTTATAATTGTATATTACAAAATTAATTTATTATTTTGTTTATAAGATTCCTGAACAAAGGATGTATTGACTGGGTTTTATAGCGGTGTTTTTGTTTATTTTGTCTGTGAACACTTTTCGTGTAGGAGTGCTCGGATGATCTCGTCATGCGTTACGTTCTGGTAGCTAATTTTATAAAATTGGTACTTTTTCGTCACGTTTTTCGAGCTTCCTAGTAGTTTCCTTACGCGTAATTAAAAACAACCTAAAAATTACAAAAAAAAAACCCCCGGTAAAATTGTCAATACATATTCGTTTTGGACATAGACAATTTTTGTATTTTCTTAAAACTCAAAATATAATTCAAGCTTAGATATTTATACTATTTTAACAATATTTATCATATTCATTAATTATAATAACCAACTAGTGTCGTTCAGAATCATTTTAGAATATAATAATTTACTTGTATATTAATAAAATTCTAAAATCTTTTTCTAAGAGTCATTTGGACCTATATCCACAGCACCTGCGGCTCGCTTCCTTTATTATTATATTCGTGTTAAACAAATATTTTTTTTTTAATTAAAAATAATTTATCATTTAAAATTTCTTAAAGTTTTTAGAACATACTATTGTTTTTGTTTTTTTTTGAGGAAGAGGAATTAACATTAATTTAGGTTATCAAAATCTGATCTGTAATTAGTATGCACTCGTTTATATGTGTAAGTATTTATTCTAAATATTTTATATTGCATTTAAATTAGATACGATATTTTTATATGTCATAATAGATTATAAGTTATAAAGTATAAAATTGTTTAAAATGACCACAAAAACCACACATTGGACAGAAATTAACATTATATTATGATTATTATGTAGACCACCGGACGTCATTATATAAATATATATAATATAATACGATAATATTTTAATCTATACCTACCTGTATATATAAATGTATGGTATTAAACATATTACAGCGGTAACCAGACTGTACATTAGTTTATACTACCGACGAATTTAATGAATGCACGCAAACACGCAACTCGCGAGTAGAAAAACGATTAGCACGCGCACGTCTTCAAATTTTCAGCTTTCTTTGTAAATATAATAACAATAATAATACACTTTACAATTATGTAAACGTTATTATTTATTATTTTCGATTCCACATTTATCGAACAATAGTCTCGTAAATTGTATAATTCCCAAATTCGATTTGATACCTTTGACGGCCTTCGGTTAGTATAGCTATTATTACAAATCTCATGGAAAAAAAAATTTTTTTTAGACAGCAAAATATGCAATAATCGAATCGGATATTGGTTCATATATTATGAAATACGTTAACACCGTCATTTTTGCCATATGCGTTATATTGGTTTCAATATCGTGGATGACAAAAGCCGACTTTAACATTTTCAAAATCTATCACAACGTATTATTTATTACAATATACGAACAATGAGAACATTCCATATTTTTACGTACTAGTACGACATGTATTATAATGGTCGATATTCAAAGGTACCTATTATATATGTAATACACACACATATATATACGAGGTCTGATCAAAAGGTCCCTCGAACTTTCTCAATAACTCTTTATTAAAAATTTTTAACAATTTTCAAATACTATCCCCTTCAAAGTACTCTCCATGGCTACGTATACATTTCTTCCAGCGTTTTTTCCATTGGTCCATGCAGTCTTGATGGCGAATCAGGAGGGCAGTGTGACAGGGTGTATTGTCATGGTGAAGCACCCACTCGCTGCTTGCCCACATTCCTGGCCTCTTCTTTCTCACAGCTTCACGTAATTTTCTTAGGGTTTCCAAATAACGAAATCGGTTAATTGTCTCATCTTGTGCCATGAATTCGTGGTAGACAACACCCTTGGAATCGAAGAAAACTGTCAGCATCACCTTCACGTTCGACCTCACCTGACGAGCTTTTTTGGGTCTTTGAGAAGTTTGCACCTTGGTTTCAACGTCGTAACCATAAACTTACGTTTCATCACCGGTTATGATTGTTTTCATGAAGTTTTCATTGGAATTGGCCATTTCCAGAAGCTCCTGGCAATCTGCAACACGGTGTTGTTTTTGGTTGTCCGACATGAGCCTCGGAACAAACTTTGTTGCAACCCTTCTCATCCCTAAATCGTGGGTCAAAATTTCCTGACATGATCCGAAGGATATCCGACACTCATCAGCCATTTCACGGATCGTCAGACGGTGGTTTGAACGAACCAGAGCGTTCACTTGGGCCACATGAGCGTCCTCAGTTGACGTTGAGGGTCTCCCAGAACGAGGGTCATCTTCGACGGACATCCTACCTTGTTTGAACCGCTGGTACCACTCGTAACACCTTGAACGTAGGCCTCAGTCAAAAGTTTGAAAGTTTCCGAGAAAGTTTTTTCGAGTTTCATACAGAATTTCACACAAACTCGCTGCTCCTGTTTTGCATTCATCGTCAACATCGCCGCGGACGAAAATTGCGCTTCACAATAAATGCGATAACTCGAGAACTAAGAAGGTTACAGCGATAAACAAAAAATCACGTGACTAAGGTAGAGTAACGTTAACAGCTAAGACCCCCAGGGAGTTTTTGCGACCTTCCTTTCGCGTGCAAATTCAAAAATTCCAGAACTTTTTGATCAAACCTCGTATATATATATGTGTGTGTGTGTGTGTGTGTATTATAATCATTGATTATAACACTACTAATTTATGAGGAATTTTACTGTTTTAGTATTGTAATCAATGGTATAATATATTTTTTATGTCATACAAAGATATAGGGTGTTATGCATACAGAGACGGATTTATCACTAGAACTAGTTGAGACCTAAGCTATACTAGACTAGGATGTGAGACATTAATATAATTACATTAACGATAATATTGAACATTTTATTATTATTATTGTTGAAACTTTGTAAACATAAATTGAAGATTTTACATTGCACCGATAATTTATTTAATAATTCTTTGAAAAAAAATAATAAAAAGAAAACGTCGAGCAGGAATATTTTTTTTAGTGTCTTAAAAAATTATAAAACAAAGAATATTAAAACAATTTTTGTTAAAGCTATCAAGCATTTAGTATGTTTTAATTATATGATAAATTATGTTTTTCTATTATTTTTGGAAAATTTCCTTTTAGTATACGCATATAATACCTATCAGTAGGGCTCGGAAATTATAGGAGTTGCATATTATTCTATATGCTCTTAATTTATAGTAGACCATGCTAGAAATCCTAGTTATATATTGGTAAGTTTAAAAATTGAAAATTGAAAATGCATATTACATATTGTATATTTAATACTTTCTAAAAAAAATTGATTTTTTTCTTTCTTAACCTATATATTTTTTAAATAACATACTTGGATTGAGGCCACGTCATATTATACTAAATACTTGACTTAGACAAATTCGTAATGTAGTGGAATAGCTCGATCCTAATGATGTTGTATCAATAAAAAAAGTGAAAACGCTTGTCAACTATCGTTCAATGGAACCAAATTTAATTTTTATAAATTTAAACTACTGTTTTTACCAGCAAAAATTATGTAACTTGAAACTCAAGGAGGCAAGTTATTTGAAACAATAGAAACATTTACACAAAATAAAAAAGAATAGGTGAAGTATCTAGTGAAATAGGAGTTGCTATTCAACAAAAATTAAGAAATGTAGTGGAAAAAACCGCAGACTCGAGACTATGACGAAGATTTCTATGATGCTGACAGGAGATAGCGAATCAATGGATGGACTGCCGGAAGAGTTGACAGGCATTAACTTAAAGTTTTACAAATACGCACCGATGACATCAACTGACGTTGAAAGAAGTTTTTCTCGCTATAAAAATTATCTATCAAATTATCGTCGGTAATTTGAAACAGAAAATCTTAAGAACATATTGATGGTTTCATGCAACAACTTAGAAAATATTATATAACATGTATTTATTTCGTATTAAATTTCACAAATATTGAACATAAATTTTTTAAACTATTTTTTCAATTTAATAAAATATCAAAAAGCCTACTAGTTTTGCGCTATATTTTAAATATTATACATTTATTTTTCTATATTTTCCTTTTGTTTTTTTTATGTATATTAATTGTTATTAATATTAGAGGATTTTATTGGAACTTAGAATAATTTTTTGCATATTTATTAACTTTTTTCATATTTACATTTTTTCATGCTTATTTAACAATTTTTTTGTGCATACGTGCATGCATATTTTACCTATTTTAACTCCTATAACTTCCAAGCCCTACCTATCAGTTAGCTATTCACTTAAGTAGTCCATAAGGATAAATCTGGTTCTGTACGCCGTATGCGTTACCTGAGTATAATATTATTATTACAATACGTTTAATCGTCCAGCGATGATAAATATATAATATGTCATCAAGTTAACATAATACGCATATATACATATAGTATCTATGACGGCATTTGCGCTTAATGTACGATTCGTGGGAAATATATGTCTTATAATAACAGTCTACTAAGTATAATGTAAAATTAAAGAATTCAAACAAAATTAGTGTAATCTAGGAATATATATACTCGTATATATATTTTATATATTATATATATATTTTATACATCATTATTCCTAGATTACACTAATTAATAAAAATAATTAAACTAATAAAATAAAAACGGAAAAATAATTTTTATTAATTATTTTGTAGCAAAAATTAATTAACACAACAATATCATTTGATATGATGTATATACTCGTATTTATATATAGTAGAATACATACTACTTTGGGAAAGGAAATAAATTTAATAATTGTAAACAAAATTATAAAGTTCAATTAAACACGGATTTTTTTTTAAATGTTAAATATAATAAATAAATTTAAACGTTTAAACAAAAACAATATTTAATATAAGCTTGTGTGAAACGTTGACTTTAAATACTAAATAATGAAATAACAATCCTGTACCGTTAAATTTAAAACGGATATTTGTCTAAATACATTCGACGCTGATCACACCACGACTTTTATATATTGAATTAAGAGTATTAATGGATTTAAATGATATATTTAATATTTAATATTACGAAATATTTACTGGGAATGTAATTCAAACTTCGATTCATCAGAATAAAATTAATTAGAACTATTAAGCAATAGACAACAGTCAACTTTGACATTTTGACAGTTCAAATATCATATTGCGTACTGATTTAGATATTGTACATTTTTCTGTTACTTTAATATAGAAAGAACTCTTTTGATATTTTACAAATTTGATTTGTACTGCACGGAGTAATTTTACATGCACGTAACATTTTATTTTAGCATTTTTGGATTTTTTTTCTAAGATATATTTTAATAAATGAATGCTTTCTTGGCCTTTTTTGATTATTTCTCAATGATTGGTTGATTAATGACATGCGTTTATAGTATGTTCATAAAATCTACTGTAATTTATGGCAGCTAATTTGACTGTATTGATATTCATTTCGATTCATACAATAGCATTTATTCATATTTATCTTGTAACTCTTAACGTTAGACCATTCGTGGACATTAAATTAAATGAATATATTTGAATTATTTATGATATTTATATATAATTTTATACATACAAATTATGCCAGAACTTCAAAGTACATATTTAAAAATCGTGTTTCGATTGATTAAACGCGAGACCCATTTCTGCAGCTATTGAAAATCGGAATAAATTCGAACTCAAGAACGGCGAACACTGTGTTTTATTGCTACGTTTGTAATAAAAACGCATTGAATAATATACGTATATTTTCCGACCGAGGTTAACAATGCACAGGGTTATCGGAAATTTTTTTTTATGTAGGTACGAGAAAATGATTTAATGCACATAAAATTACGTCATTTTTCACTAATTTAATGTTTGAAATTCTCGTAAATACGCTGCATTTATAATATATTTCTGCTCGAAGTTATTCGTTATAATAAAATATGTCAAGTATTTGATTTAAAATATACGCGGAAAAAATTGTATTGAAAAGTGTATGAAGAAGAATAATGTATAAATTATAAGTAAAATTAAATTTCTTTTTATCATAATGGACGAGAACATTAAAAATTTAAATATTATTACAATACGCAACGTCGTTATACGTATATAATACATTTATAGGTTGTTTAAGATTTTACTAGTAATTATATCGTGTACGGTATACGAACGTAAATATTCCGTTATTGTAATTATGGTTTGTATACGCTTTAGTTTTGCTTTTTCTGTTAGTTTTCGCGGTATATTTTATGATATAAAGAAGTTTATGTTTATGATGATTTTTTTAAATGACATTTCATGTAACGGTAGCGTAACCAGAATATTTTCAAGGGGAAGGGAGTACAAAGTCTATAATTATTTTAACACGAACAATTCAATTAAATATGAAGTTTCTTATAATGACAAAATTAATGTAAATGTAATTATAATGTAGAATTAAATGTTACTTACAATCTAAAAATAATAGTTCATAAAACGAACAAAATTTATAACATCCGTGGTATGATAAACACAAGATTATGATAAAATAATTTAGAAACCGATAAAATGTTATCTTATTGCCATGTCACTTATATTGTGACAAACCCGTTAATTGTTTATTCTTCACATTAAATTCTAAAGTAAATAAACAATTTGTGTATATATATAGATACTTATTTGCAGCAGATTCCAAGGGAGGGGGAGGGGAGGTTTCCAGATTTGCCCTTTGTTGTGCCACGGTCGGCATAACACCTGAATTGTCCATATCGACGGTAAACATGATGATCATGTCAATATATAGCGAATTAAAAAAAAGAACTCAAGACGCGTGTCCGGAAATCGCGGATTTTATTACTTTGAAAATATGTATCATCGCGTTCTGTACCGAGTCGTGACAGAGCTGCATATGCAAAATTTAATGGAATATGGCGAAACGGCGTAGGATTACACGAAAAACGTATAATACTAAATAAGGCACGGATCTTGTTGAACTTGCAACTTTTCTTCTATTGCTGAAAATGTATCGCTAAGTAAATTTCAAATTCGTTTCATGGAAGTACGAATAAAAATATAAAAATGTTTAGTGCAATTTTATTGATATTTCACATGTATAGCACTATTTTTAGTAAAATGAAGAAAAGATTAAATGTAATTGCTTATTGACGTTTTGTACAGATGAGATACGGTAATATTGCCGTCCGCCAGACGTCAAATCCAATAATACCTTTTATTATTTATTATCTTATTAAATAAAGATTGAAAATGATTGAAATGTGATTATGTGACAACCATGTTGCAATCTGTTTTCCAGTCACTCCGTGAATTTTAAGCGATCGTGTTGTTTTATTATTTTGTGAATGTAAATATGCCGAAAATTAAACCTTCTATTACCAATGCTATAAAAAAATACTTTTTAGAATTCGAAGAGAATGTGTTTTCATGCGATGAATCAGTACTTTTCTGTAAATTATGTGAAACTAAAGTAAGTGCTGAACGGAGGTACACAGTAACAAAACATATTGAAACTGAAAAACATAAACGGACGGTTTATCGAAAAAATACTACCAAAACGTCTACATCGAAACTTCAAGTAACAAGATTTTCAAAAACAACCGCATTTTCAAAAGATTTATTTAAAGCAATGTTATATGTCAATATTCCGTTGCATAAAATCGATAATCGAAAGATTAAGATTAATTAAGAATTATTAAGAATAAAGAATTTCGTTTATTTTTGGAAACGTATACTAATAGAGACATTCCAAATGAAAGTACGTTACTCAAAAATTACATCAATGATGTTTACGCCGATACTTACAAAAAAAAAACAAGAGAAAATATAAAGGGAAATAAAATCTGGATTTCATTAGATGAATGTTGATGCGATACATGTGGCTAATGTCGTGATTGGAACACACAAAACTAGCCGACCAGGAAAAGCGTATTTGTTAAATACAGAAATTCTTGATAAAGCAAATTATTCAACAATTACAAAATTATTCGATCGATCAATGTTCCTTTTTTGGCCGTACGGCATTCGTCGCAATGACGTACTTGTACTTTTTAGTGACGCCGCTCCGTATATAGTAATAAAAACAGGGACTATAGTTGGAGTGTTCTATTCAAAAATGGTCCGTATATAACGTATTCGGCTCATAGTATGCATTGAGTTACAGAAGATTTACGAGAAAAATTTATTGGAATCGACAAACTTATTGCTAAAATCAAGCAACTATTTTTTAAAATGTTTTATTTAATGGTTTTTTATTTTTAAAAGCACCAAATTCTTTTTGAAAATAAAATACCTGGTATATCACTATAACCAAGGTCTGTAGTGACACGCTGGGGTACGTCGTATTATTGCAAATATTCTAACGAAATGAAAAGTGTCGTGCAAGAACTTGATTCTGATTATGTTTCAATAAAAATATCACAAAATATTTTTTTCCACACTCCAACTAGAGCCACTCGACCTACGTGTTTTTGCCAGACGCAATTTTAAAACTAAAAAATCAAGGATTTTCAGTAATTGAAGCCATTGAAATAATTTAAAATATTCAAAATAAATTAGACAAAATATTTTATGAAATAAGAATTTGATAATTTGACGATGGTCACGCAGTAACGCTCTTGGCGCGTGTTAAGTGAATGACGTGTAATTTACGTGTTTTCGGTCGTGTATCGCGTGCGGCCAGTTATCTATTATTATTATTATTATTATTTCAGCCGGTGAAGATTAAATTTTATTAAAATATACGCGAACGAACGTTCCTTTACACGAGATCTTAAAAAAAAAAAAAAAACCATCATGACCATTAACGATATATACAACGTATATAATTGTACACCGATTATATTATATTACATTGAACGTGTGTGTGTGTGTGATAATTATTATTGTCGATACCGTCTCGGGCGTCTGTTCGAGCAAATTCCGCCACCGGTTCCCTCCGTGCTTTTACACAAACGTATGTTTGCACTTACAATGTGTCCGGCGTAGACGGCGTGCGGCGCGTCATGTGATAATTCGTATTATGGCGCGCGCCAGCGTGCGTTATATTTTTGATAAATACAAAAACGAATTTCTATAAAAATCGGCGGGCAGGTGTTTTATACTGTGCGAGGGAGGCTCGAGCGAACGGGGTGAAGGCGCAGGTGATGGCCGGTCGCGGTCTGCTACGGTTAGTATGACTATCCCGCCGGTCGTTCTCGCCGTACACGTGATCGACAACGGTCATTACCACGTCTACATCTACCGTTCAACCGATTGACCGTGAAATTTTACGTGGATGTTAGCCTGGATCTGAGGAATGTCAGTAGCACAAAGCTTTGTAAACGCCCCGGGCGACTTTCCGGTTCGCCCGGAGCGATTTCACTAAACGCACGAACCGTGTTACATTTCGCTTTAAACGAACCGAATAAATGCATAAAATAAACAATAATTTCTTCGATTTGAACGCGTGCTGGCATGGACATTTTTTACGGGCAAAACGACGTTCATCGGTTCGACTAGTATAAAATAAATATATATATATATGTACTCGTACGTAGACACGTACCGCGACCGGGGTTAACGCGAAAGGGGTGACGTCTGCGGCGATAGGGCGGCAGGTTTAAACCGGTCTGTTATTATTACACGTTAATCTGTACATATATATATCTTCTGGCACGTGGGCCACGCGAACAGACACGAATTCCGGCACCTGCTGTAGGCTGCGGCTCGTGTGTTGTATACGAGCAGAACGTTTTTTCTCATATTTTCTCGCACGACACAGCTGCTGCACAACGCCAATATAAAATACGCGGTTTGTGTCGGTTCGACACAATGCATATCTATATATATATATATATATTCGTCTGGGAATTACTTACTCTTTCTTATTCCGCTGACCGGGAGGAAAAAATCATATCAAATCGAGATTCGATTATTGTTTTTGGTTTTCAGTTTATACGCGTTTCGTATTCGTATGGAATCCTTTCAAATGTAAAATAAAGCGTAAAACAACATTGTTTTTTTCCATTCGAACTTGCGAATTCGAGCTTTAAACGATCGATCGACGATGTCCGTGGTTCTCAAAATGACCTGAATAATCGAATTTATTTTCTGTATAATTTTTTCAAATTTCGAGACATATAATATATATATTGTAACATTGGCGCGGTTCACGTTCCAGAAACAGCTGATTGTGCAATTATTTACCGCTCAGGTCGTATAGTTTATACATTCTAAATTTTTTGCCTGTTGTTCGACTGTATCAAGTCTCGAGGTTACTTTTTTTCGTTTCCTCTACCTGTGTGCACTTTCCGTTTCGACCGCTACATTTAATGATTTTTATTTCGTCATATAATACGGATTTCGACGCGTTTCTCGTTATGAGGTTACTGTTGAGACCGGAAGACGTGCACGCCTGCTTAGAGAATTTTTTCAAGACTACAAATTTACAACTACGTACTTTTTATTAACTCATTTTAAAACCCAAATTATTTCATCACGATTAAATCACTCCCCCCCCCCCCATCCACCAATTTCTTTTTATAAATACGCCATTGATCTTTATTGAACACACGAAATAGATTTTTCGTGGTAAACGGTTTCACTGTGAAAAACGACAGCGGAGGAAAACGAATACGCGACCGTATACGTGTATTCCGATTACGTGTATAGTTATTTTCACTCGCATCACGTCTGATCTCGCGTATCTAATAAACGTTCATGTTGTTCAGATATGATTAGTTACTACACTTAAGAGAAGTATATGCGTATAAACGAAAAAAAAAAAAAAACACAAACGGACGATGGGGTAGCCGCGCGATCAAAAATTGTTTGAAAACCATTTCGCGGGATGACCGCGTTAACGCGAATCGTTTTAATATTACTATGCACGCAGTCGGCGCGTGTTACGAACTCGTATTTATGCGACACACTAAATAATAATATAAAAAAAATAATAATAATAATAAGAAGAAAATGTAGAATTCGTTGAACTCCGGTGGAATCATTTCCGGCGACACTGGCGAGACCTATAGTACCGCAGCACACGCGACAATTTCGACTTCTGTATAGTACACATACACCGTTGTACACGCTTTTGTGTCTTTTCTCGTCGTTATTATTTGATATCGTTAATATATGTTTATAATGCGCGTAAATATGGCGACGGCGATATTTGTTAAATATCTAACAAATAAAATAAAACGTGCTCGTCAAAACCCACAGGCGTTCGATTTACAAATATCTTTGGATAGTATTGCATTTAACTATATTTAAATTATAGTGATTGCACGCAGACGAGTATTTTCAAGAGAAAAACCCGCATGCGAAAATGCATATGTCTGACTGCGAGCAGGATAAAAACTCAAAAACTTGTATTGAGTATTTAAAATGTTTTGTCGGATACGTACGTATATACGTACAAATATTTCTGCACGCGCTTGCAGTGCCTTAATGCAGCGGTTCCCTAAGTGTATTCGCAAGATATATGAAAACAAAAAAAAACCGATTATTTTATATTGTTTCACACGGGAAAAAACAATGCTTCGTTCTACATCGAATACGAGTGTACATTATCGCCATGAAATATTCGTGCGACTTTCAGCACACGATGTGATCACGAACGATATCCAAATAACAGCGACGAGCCAAGCCGTCGTGGCAAACGAAGCGGGGGGGGGGGCAACACGACGAATCCACCTACACCTGAAGTGGGTCGGACATTTCGCCGGCCCGTTTTCGGCCGACGGACGTATAAAACGTCATGCCCGGACCATGGCCGAAAGCGTGCCGTCGACTCGGATCTCGCGCCACCTCGGGCCGAGTACGCCGGTCGTGTAAAGACGCCACCGGTCCACTCTGGCGTGCGTAGAGGACTCCGCGTGGACACGTTCGTACGACACGAACAACAGAGACGGCCGTCATTGTCGCGGGGCGCGCGACTTCCGTCGGTCCCAAGACGGATATCCGGGAACCCGACGCCCGGGGGGACGGAGACGGAGACGTGCGCGCGTCGCAATAACGAGCGTGCGGCGACGTGCGGCACGTGACACGCATCCATTCCCTTGTCGCCGGCGACGACACCCCGTTTCCGTTCGGCGTACGCGAGACGCATAATATCCGATGCACGTCGCCTACGACAACCTTAACGCCACTAGTACATAACGAGAATGTCGTTCGCCAGACGGACGGCCGGCCCTAAACGCCGTGATGACCGCGCGAGGTCCGTTCAGGAAAGTACCGCTATCACGACCGACCTGTGAGCGGGTAACGTTTTTTGAAAACGGACGCGTGGACCCCCACACGTTTTGCGTGTGCAACGATTGACGCCGCTGTTTTTTGATCCATTGGGTCGTCCCGTGACTCTCGAGTGGTTTCACGAACGTTTCGAGAATGGTCGGCGACCGACTGAAGACGATCCACGTACGCGTACGACCGGAAACGATGACGTTGTCGCGACGATTCGCGGACACGTGCGAAACGACCGCCGATTAACCGTTCTCGGGTTAGACATCTCAACCGGGTCTTGTCACGAGATTTCGACGGACGGTTTACAGATGAGAAAGGTCGCCGCCCAAAATTTCGAGACGTACAGGACATCAGAGCGAATGCGGCAACAGGACTTAAAGCCTTAACTTTGGAACAGTTCTAGAAGACTTTCGAAAGATGGCAAGATCGCTGGTACCGCCGCATATCGTAATTATTAAAAATATATTTTTGTAATTATTAAAAATAAAATCCTGGTACTCTTTGAACAGACCTCGTACACATATTTATATACACACGTGTATAGGCCGCACACGAGACGTCGCACGACCGATTCGTCTGCGACGAGTATACACGTGCGTCACGGTGACAAAATATAATGTTATTATTTCTGTAGAAATACGTAATAAATACTTTGTATAGTCTAAGAACAACCATAAGGGACGTGGGAAGTGTTAGTGGAATGGTTAGTAAAATGTTCGGACATTTACACGTATATATGTTGCATCGTTAAAACGTATATCGGAAAAGAACGGAACCAACAAGTCTGACCTGTACATTTACATTTAGCCGTATAGAATCAGGAATCGGGCGAAAACAGAGGATCGAGTAGAAATAATCACTAGGCGTTTCTAGAAGATTTCGGAAAATGGCAATATAACACCCCAAGTTTTCGGGCGTCCCAGTTGATGATCTGCTTCGGTTGTGTATGCCTTTGCCGAGGTAATAATGTAGACTTAGGGTTGCCATACGTAACGGTATACGGTGGAGGGGGGACATGCCACCGGTTTATAACTTCGGTCCCCGGTCGTCTCATTGGATCCACCGAACGTTCTGGTAAAGTGTAAACCGAATTATTTAAAAACATCCGATTCCACGATCGACACAATTAATAATTTTATAGAATTGCTTATGGAATTTTTCCCGAGTATGGGACCGGTCGCACGTGTATAGTTTATTGTTGTCGATAATAATTACACTGTATTTACTATTATAATTATATAATATACGACATACGGGTCGATAGCTGGACCATAAGTCATTGATTAGGCCAAAAGAAAAAAAAAAGGGTCATTCAATATTCAATCAACTGATAAATGTCTCGGTGGCCAGACAAAAGGAGATCTCGCGTTTTGCGATTTATGTGATAATGAAAATAATGAATATTCTTGTGTCGGCGGCACTACAGGTTCTTTACCGAGACATTTACAAAATGTTCATGGCATTACCAGACCAGAAGAATCTACAGCAAAAATGTTATTAATACATTATATTTTTTATTTAGATTATTAAAATCGAACAATTGTTAAGTTACTTTAGTACGCGACACCCTCGATATCGCTCCAAATGTATGCAAAAATACTCAAAATATT
Source organism: Schlechtendalia chinensis (assembly GCA_019022885.1). Taxonomy (NCBI): domain Eukaryota; kingdom Metazoa; phylum Arthropoda; class Insecta; order Hemiptera; family Aphididae; genus Schlechtendalia; species Schlechtendalia chinensis. Next base: position 12,798,932 of record CM032339.1, on the reverse strand, counting down.
CATATCTATAGAATTGTTATCATAAATTAATTTTTTTATTACACCTCAGATTAAACTTTGAAAATGTATTGACCAATTTTGGGCTAGTTACAGACTTTAAAAAAAAAATCATCTGATTTAAATCACCCATCACTTTATACACAAATATCAACAATTCACTTTCAAGTTGAAGGCATTCAACTTTAGTTATTATTATAAAATATAGTGAACTGATGACAGATTTATACACAATTTCATTCTGCCAGTAAGAAAAATAATTTAAAACACTATAAATGCCATTATTAACTCATTTTTTCATAGTAAAATTAATTTTTTGTTATAAAGTATTACGATTTCTAAAGAATTACAAAAATAATCAGAACTTTAAAATTTTTACTTTTTATTAACCATAAAATTAAAAAGAAATTAATGCGTGTACTTAAATTAGGTATTTTGAAAAAGTAATTTTTAAATATCCATTTTATTATAAGTATGACATTATTCATTTTATATTATTATAAATTGCCAGCAGTCAATAACCGTATACATAAAATGTACACACATTAGTACGTATAAGATTCTTACAAAATAAACACTTTTAATACAACAACCAACTTTTTTTTTTTTACTCAAATTTGACTCAAATGTTCATAATCCATTAGTATTTATATAATAATTACACAGATTCACGTAACTATGCTAACTTCGCGAATACACGTGACGAACAACGTTGTAAATTCGCGGACAAATTTAAGCAACAAGTCTTACAAATCGAACCTTAATATCACGAGAACACATGAAATCGTGTACGCGTGAAATAGGGAGCTCTGGTATGTACGTATATTAAAAGAAAACAATTAAACAGTGTTTTTAAATAAAACGGAAAAGGTTGTTTTTTTTCTTACTTATGAGGATCACAGCTGTTCAAATGGCGTGATAAATGTGTGTGATAACGGTAAATGTATTATTTATAGCAGAAAAGTATCACAAAGTTTTATGAAGAAAACTGTAAAGTGCGTGTGGAGGCGTCGTGGCGCGTAAACGGTTATGGACCGACTCGGGACTACATCGATTCAATACGTTTGGGTTAGGTTCGTAGGTGGATTTCAACTATCATAAATATTTTATTTATTTATAAACGTATACAAGTGATCGGTGAAAAGGCCTATACTACGCAGTCGCCATTATTGCTTTGCGTGTATTCAATACTTTAGGTAAATGATAAAATGTAAGAACTTCTGAAATTTGATTTGCAGTCATAACATTCAAAGAATATTTAATTTAAAAATATCAATGTGAAATTCACAAGTTAATACTTTTTTTTTTTGAAAAATTGAAAAACAATAAGAATTTTTCCGACGGAGTTGACCTAAACTTTTTATTTTGTCCATTTGCCGAATGTCCTGGATCCGGCACTGACGATTCGCCATTACTTTCCAGTTTACAATAATAATAATAAACACCACTCGAACCGACATCACCGGAGCACCCGTCTCAGACGTTCTATTATTTAAACAGTCCGTCGACGGGCTGCGGAACGGCGTTAGACGTAATACACACCGTGTGCTCGCGCGCGCGTGTTCGTATTATATGTAAATGTTGACGCCACCGCTCGACACGAGGTAAAAAGAGCCGGTAAGAGAGAAATTAGAGGGTCGCGCGCCGCCACTCGTCGTCATACGAGAACGCGTTTCCTGTTGTTGATCATATACAATAATAATAATAATAATAATAAAAAAATATCGCACACGCACGTGCCAGGTATACACTACACGTACAAACGCATCGGGGGCGTGTGCGTATGTGCGCCGTACAAAGGCCTCTCGTTCATTTCCTTTCCCTCCGACAAGAGCGTTTTATTTCTTGCTCTCCCCCCCCAGACTATTATTATTCGTACCATAATATATCGTATCGCGCGTTTTCCGTTTGTCGAACTTACACACATTTCTTAATGAATTCCGTTGTACGAATAACAACAATAACACGTATACGCCTCCCCCCTCCACCACCACCCTCACCGACCCACTCGCACCACCAGGACAGGAAGCCGTCGCGTGGCCCTCCTACGCGCGGACACTATTCGATTTGCTGTTAAGCGCGTTTCGTCTGATTTCACCGGAAGACGGAACGGGGAGTTTTTTTTTCGGGGGTTTTTAGGTTTTGTTTCTCCTGTCGCTTAAAACGAGTCGTATTACAGCCGTGAACACAACAATACAATTATCCGATACGCCGATCTGCTACGTAACGTACGCAACACGTTAATAACGAGTTCGTCAAGACCGCATTTAGATAACGTGATAACGAGCCGACTTCCGTCCATCAGACGTACACTCGCGGATTAATAATGTCGAAAACACCTCTTATACGCACACGACGTAGCAAGTCAGCGGGGCTCGCGACCTTTTCCCATGACCAAATGAACAATCGCGAAGGGTGCGTATGTTGTTATTAAATGTTAACGCGACGGTTTTTCAAATTTTTATTATACTGCTTGGCGATTTCGTCGACACGTTGCGACATGTTACGGTTTGACATTCAAAAGCATCGTAAAAAACAAAATCGTCGTATTATGGTGAAATCACGGTTAAGACAATTGTGTAATGGCAATTAATTTTAATCGAGAAAACGCAAAAGCAGTTCACGTTTTTCAAGTTTTTTCCAAGTCTGTAGAATAGGGAAATATTTTTACTACTCGATTCCCTCGGTCCCACTTAAACAAAAATGTTCGTGCATCTATTCTAGAAAATTTTATAAAAATGAAAAATAATTATAATAAAGGTAACGGACTGTATACCCGTACAGAGTTTATAGACCAACAAAATAATTACTCTAAATAACATAATACAGTGGCGTAAACGTTGTAAACGTATAATTAAAGGACGGAGGTTAATGCAGTTGCATATTATTTTCCTTAAATAATAAAAGTTGCACAGTAAGATAGAAATGTATTTTGTAATCTTTAGAAAACAATTTTTTTATTTTGCATATACTCGTATTTGGATATTTTGAACTATTTTACTTTAAAAGCATATTTACGCTATATTTATGCATATTCAATATATTTCGCCTTTTCTTTTGTAACATTTTGACAATTTATTATTCGGTATTTATCACAATGGCCATTTCAATCTTTATTGATAACATTTAATTAAAACGTTATCGATCGTTTTCCAATGTGTACGTACAGCATACAGGTAGTGAGTACGAGCACTACATTACTGTGAGTTTATCAGTAATGTAGTAGTTTTAATTTTTAATACATAGCACATACAGCTACCTATTTTTATTTTTATTATTTATACATTTTTGTTTTAATGTTTTAGTGCAAATTTTTTTTTGTTTATTTGAATTTTTTAACATGTATACATATTATTTGATATTTTAATATTTTACATATTATTTAACATATTTAACACTTTATAGAGCATATATTAAAAATTTGTAGTGCATTAAAGTCCACTCTTTACATATAACAATATAATGGATTAAAATTTCTGAGTGCACAACTAAGAAAGATAAAGTCTTACATTATCGTCTTAACGAGAGTATTATATTAAATCATAAATTACAATACGTATATGGAATATGAATTACTTATTCTATAAAATAATTTGAATTCACGTAAGTACATAACATAAAATAACGGTAAATAAATATAATCCATAAATTAAATTCGCTTTAATGTTATTTCGTTATTGCAGGGTTGTGATCAAAGAGTACTGCAGAATATAAGGCGTTTGTCTTACCTATTAAGTATAATATTTTTTTAATTTTGATTTTCGCTTATTGCTGATTAAAACCATAATATACTCATATTTCACGATGATTTTAAAAACTTATCATTCCTGGTTTTCGGTGCTATAGGTATTTTTAGAACCAGTATACATATAGAATGATTTTTTATCATTCCGTACCTTTTCTAGATACCCTGTTCCCAGTGACGTATCTAGGGGGCTAAAGGAGAGGTTAATTTCTATATTATAATTTAATCCCACCCACCAAAACAATGTGTTTGACTACTTCGTTCTCAATTTTGAAGACTCACCAGGTATATTCATTGAAAAAAATTGTTTTCTCTTTTATACATTTTCGTGTCATACAACTAAAAGGTTTTTTTGATATTAAATTCGGCTTATATATAAAATAGAAATAGTCGATATTGTTAGGGACTTAAAAATAATTTCGTTTATTCAGATGTTCGGTAATTTAGTTAACTAATAAAAATAAATTTCCATACATTTCCATATTATGCGCTCTATAACGTTGCATTTACTTTATCGATATCCAATTATAATAAATAATACGACTTGCTAAACACGTCTTTTTCTACAACGAGTCGAGTTAAGGTCACGTTAAACTACGTTAGAAAAGAGCTGTTTACAAATACAATAATCGTTCATATATTTAGAGACACTTTAAAGCTCCGCCTAAGAATTCGATCCGAGTTGCGCGCCTATGCCTGTACCTATGTACGCGTATAGTTTTTACCCGTGAATCGTATTTGATTTTTCCATCAGAATATATGCATTATATACGTCAAGTCGTATATGTATTAAAATTATTTTTAAAACGTTCACTAACATTCCGATACCATAATAGGGCGATATGATCAAACCATAACCTTATATACACACACGAGTATATATATTACACACGTATACGAGGACGAGCTCCCCCGCGCATCGTACACGGTACACCTATCGAATATATACAATAGCGTTACCGCGTGAATATATGCAGCGTTTTGTGCTGTCACAATATATGTCATACGTTCATCGTATCGTTTTAGTGGCGTACCTGAAATTTGGAGAAGAGCCCGAACGCCAATAACTATACCGTCAGACTGTCCACAATTATATGTTCACGTTCTTTATTGTGTGTGTGTTTTTTTCTTTTTTTTTTTAAAAAAATCGACTCTGGCAATATTTGTATCGACTAATGTGTCTGTAATATCAAAACCACTAGACCAGCAGCCTGTTGTGGTGGAAATAAACGCTATCGTATATATATCTAGATCATATACATATATACAAGATTTACCACGTGTGACGGAGGGCACGTGTTCGGTTCTTCTATCTCTTTCGCCGTCATCTCGCTCGTTTTAATAACAATAACTATATACAATATTCTCTTGGTGGCTGCGTTTTTTAATCACTGACTTCCTGCCGCCCACGTATATATATATGTGTGTGTGTATTTCTTTTTTTCAAATCGTCACACCGGCTTCACGTACCAATGCTTATGAATATATATCTAACGGCTTCAAAACGAGAGCATTCATCAAGCCGTTAGCACGGTATGTGCAACGTGCATAAGGGAAAGATAGAGAGAGAGAGATAAAGAGAGTGAGAGAGAGTGATATAGCTACTATTTAACAACGAGTATATGTGTATTATACATTATTATATTTTGCCAGACAATTATTATGTGTACGTTAACAATTCGTGTTTATGAAAAATATACAAGGAGTTTTTCGAACGAGTTACGTAGATTAATGACGATTGAAGGTATATACAATTACGCGACTTTAAAACTTTCTTAAAATATATATTATAATATGTATATACATTGTGTACAATATAGTCTTTTAATTCGTTTTAACAAAAGTCGTGACTATTTATTACGCTGCGTTGACGAGCGTTCTTATAGTTATAATACGTATACCGGTAATAATATTAATATGTATATTAACAAAAAAAAAAAAACGTAGAGGCATTATTAATTTCATTTTTAATAAATCACACCACGTGGTCATTAAATATTTAAAAAATAATGATAATTCTATTCAATTGAACAAAAAAATGTGTAAGTAAGACTTTGTCATAATTTATAACGCGTTTTCAAGAAATTATATACGAACAGAGAAAAACATTAATGTAAATAATTACAAGACCTTATTATTCGGGAACATTATGATAAAAATTAAAATAAAATAAAATGCACCTATTGTTATTTTCATAAATAGTATAATTTTATCAAAAACTCTTTTTGTTTTCATTTTTTGTGTTATGATGTGCCACTTGATTGAATATTTATAGAAACGAAACGTCTTGTTCTTTAGCGACATGTTCGAGTGTGGGGTTATAATTTTAAGTTACATTATTTGTTTTTCGGAACTCCCGCAGTTGTTGTTTTATTCGAAACGATACGTGATGTGAATAACACATGCAAACGCAAATTCAAAATATTTTAAAAGAATACGCGCCGCTGTATTATGTAATTGTGGACAGTGAGCAATGGTGTCACGCGGCTACGTGAAAATACATTTTGCGAGAGAGGAGTTGGAAACCTAACCGACCTATCCCTATCCAATTCTTTTAGTTACAGTCCTTGGCGTTTCACGCGAACCGAAAATTCACGAAGACTACCGAATATCAAAAATAATAAATACTTAGATATATAAACATTAATGTTGCAATATTTTATTTTCGATAGACCAACGTAAGTTCAGTAACGTATCGTATGTACGTGAAATGACGATGTACCAATAATGTAATTATGCGCAACATTACAAAATCATACGAAATGCTAAATTTGTTTTAGGCAAAATAAAAATCGGTTTATTATGTTACATGTTATACTTATAGACAAAATATCACAAAACATTAACTAAACACACATTTCTTCGTATTACTAGTATACCGCAGAAAATATGTCATATTTATCTTTATCAAGCTATAGCCAAATCACTTGATTCAAATGGAATATTAATAAATTACTGATTCCCTTTGTGTTCAATTATTTATAACTGTATGTATAAGTATTTAAAAATGCTGTCAAAAAAAAAAAAAATAGATTAAATTAAATCATTCAAAACCCCCAATAAGATGTTAAGATGTTCACAACAAGTCGGAGTCAATTTTCGATTTTTGGAGCGAAGTGACGAGTTTCAACCACGTGAACGCAAAATACTAGACTACCGAAAATACATTAAACATCATTTAATAAATAAACGTATCAAAATGTCTCCTTATATCAGTTATAGAAAAATCATCTTTAAATAATAAAAAAAAATCTTTAAATAATAAAAAAAAAAGATACTGAGCGACGCGCTGGTAAGTTATAATAACTTGCTCAGAATTATAATAAGTAATTAATATATGGACAGATATTGTGTAAAATATTATGTATGTCTAAGTTTGTATTACATTTTAAAAGACAAAAATTTTTCATGTCAAAACATTTTTCAGGGTTTTTTTTGACAATTTTTGGGCTATTTTTAATTATGCTCAAGGAATTACTTGGAAAATCGAAATGCGTATCAAACAAAGTACCAACTAGAAAACATTTGTTACCGAATCGTAATGCATGTTAAGTACTTATCCTACATGAAAAAAGGTTCATAGACAAAAAAATTAAGTCGTTTAAAAAAACATTGTAACAACCATAGATTCTTAAGTTCGTCAGAACCGTCAGAGAAAATAATAATTTTTTATTAATACACCCATTTATTTCTGTACTATAAGTTAATTTAGTGTCAAGTACCTTATTATATTGTTCATAATTTGTGAATAAATAATATTATTAATAATAATGTTTATATTGAATTGTGATTATCGATCAATGGATAATTTCTACAAGTTTCGATTTGAACAAAATATCGATATAGTATGCATACGAGACGAGTATATTATCGTTTACTACAAATATTATTTATAATTTTTTTAAATACGAATAATTATAAAATAAAATAAAAAGTTCAAAAAAAATGTTATGGATGTTATTGTATAAGATTATATGCAATAAAAATAGAATTTCGTAAACCAACGCTAAATAACGTCACTAGAAAAACAAAGTTATAACCGTTGTAAATTAGAAATGACATATGTATATACACATAATGCGTACATAAATCACATTATATACGCTTACGCCATAAAGATAAAAAACAATCATTGTGTGCATTATATGGCGGTATTATCTCGGAATACGACTTAAGATAATGCATCTTTTCATAGAGTGCGTTGAATACGAAATAAACAGAAAATAGAATCGTACATGTATCAGATGGATCGTGATTTATGCAAATTATTTATGGAAATAAGTATCGGTAACAGTAATTTATACTTTTAAACATGCGTGTAACGTTGACTAGGTGGTAATTATACCTACATGCAAATATACATACAGTAAAAATACATTAATATTATTGAAATCAGTCGAACCGGGCCAAATAAAAACATTAACAAAAAATTGATGGAAATTAGTCGAATTTTAGACATTTTTTGTTGATCAATTCTATAATATGGATTTTGTAAAAGAATAAAAACTGAAATAGTGAAATAAATACGTAGAATATAAAATTTTACGCGCGACCTTATTTGTTCACGGGAATAGAATATAGGCCGCTCTCATTAGCGTCTTTATCGAAGATAATAGACGATAACGATAAAAAATACACTATTTACATGAGATGGATAATTCGGAAAATTATATACAAACTTGAACCGATAACCACAAATAGAAGTACGACGGTATGCAATTATTTATCAAATAATCAGCAGTTTCAGTTATACGAAAATAAAAACCTTAAATAGTCCGTGAAATAACTATAGTTGTTGTGTGAACTAACGATTACACTCCATATATATATAGTTAAAATATAAAAACTTTTATGTCGTCACTTTTGTTGACGAGTGCGTAGGAAAAATCAAATAAACAGTTTATAAACTTTTATGCTAGTGTACTGATAAACTGTCATCTCGCAAACTGTCAACTAAATATATTACGTTTTGTACCAGAGATAAAAATATATGAAATAGACGATATCATGATAATTGATTGTCAACTGCGCTATGATGAAATTTATCTTTTGTTTTTTCCAATACAGTTGTAATTATACACATTGTCATTTGTGAATCGTATTTTTGACGTGTAAATTTTGATTCTTCCATAAAATCCCTTAAAGTTAAAAGCTTAAGGATGAAATGCATTTGATTATAGTTTCATTCATTTAACTATTGATGATCTAAACAATATTTCATTTCTTTTATTGGAAATGTTTTTTTTCTAATGAATAGTCGACACAATCCTTCCTAATCACTTTCCTCAATTTTCATATGCAACTCTTTGCATATCGTGTACACTGTAAACTATACGTGTTAATAACTAATGAGAAGAAATAGACAGGTATATATATATTTATTTAATTAATATATAAAGTATTACTTTAGTGATTAAGTAGTTTTAAAATAATAATAATAAAATTGTATATGATAGTCTGTCGACTTTAAAGATCAGTTTTTCAAACTTCACAAAAATGTCATTAACCACATAACGTTCAGACGTTAAATCACATAATTGTAGATCAAGTAATAATTCATTAATCGTTTTAGACAAATTTGAAAATTTGGAATGTCCTAGTAATATAATACGCGATACGAATTTTCAAATAGAACGTATTATACAAATAGTAAATACTCATACTGTTTTGATTTGTTCAATTTTAATGAACATTTATAGGTATGCTAAACTTAAAGTTGTTCGGAGAAACTTTTTGATACCATCGACATTTCACGGACTTGGACCTCGCGCTCCAACATAAGGCTCCCGTGCCTGCGTGTTCAATCTGACCCAGCGTCGACGAGAACCATCACCGCGATAGATAAACCGACTGTACGAGTATCGTATCGATCGTACGGATCGAATGAGTAAGTGTATCATAAATATAAATATATATATGACATGAGGGTCGTTAAGAAAGTAAAATCACAAGACCACCTCGACAAACTTTCAACTGACATCTCTCGAAGACTTCCGAGTGAAATCGTGACAAAAATGCTCACGTCCGGAAAATCGTATTCTCGGCGATCGTAAATTTGTCGAACGTCATCAAAACGAAGGAGAAGAATTTCTTTGTGACAGGGATGGGACTCCGGTGTGTATTATCATTCCACCCCCGAGTCCAAAAACCATTCGTTACGGTTAATGGTGTATCCAGAATTTTTTTTTTGTTGAGGGAGTTTATTTTTATTATTTATATTATTTATTTCTGCGTTCGGTGTAATTACTACCGACTGACATCATCGAAATGTCAACACGGACAATACTGTTATGAAAAACACTATTTAAATTCGAAAATGTATTAAAAATACATTATGAGATAAAAGTTCTATTTTTCACGTGTAATGGTTATCGCCGGGCGCCGCAATGACCGAATTTAAATTTAATCTAAACGGGTAACGAGGAATAATTTTTATTATATGAAAATGATTTTACTCGATAATCATGATAATCAACGATACATACTAATTCAGTTATCACTTGTAAATTTTTAATATTTTTTTTATTTTTACATATTCGATATTAATAATATTATTTGACTATTTAGCAAAAATTTTCGAGAGGGGAGAAGTACAACCCCCTTGGATACGCCACTGGTTGCAGTGACGACACACGACCTCACCATCGTCTAAGATGTTCAAAACCACTCCTTCAGTTCGCAAGACTGTAAGACCCTCAATAAACTGCGGAGAAACATAAAAAAATCGCCGTAGGGGAATGCTGTGAGCTTCCTTCACGCCAACGCCAGGCCTCATACCGCGCGTCTTTCCCAGAAACTCCTCATCTCATTTGGATGGGATACCGTTACGCCCCATACAGTCCAGATCTTGCGCCCAGTGATCGATCGCCTTTGCTCGAGGAATTTTTAGATTAAAAACATTTTTCTGACGACGAGTTGCGTTCGAGGACGTGGAGTTCTTGGACACTGGCACGTACAAAAGCGATGCCACGCCTACGGGAATTTATCGTTCTGAACGGAAAAAGTAACTATATGCCTACGTATGGTACAATCTCTGTACATTTTATGAAAATCTATGCACTTTTCGATTTTTTTTCTCTTGAAAAACGTTGTAACGTTACTTTCTGGACGACCCTGGTAAATACGTATGGTACCTATCCCAACGAATAAATTCTCGGTCATTGTAACACTTTCGTACGTGATCATGTATAATGTCGTTGGGTCATTGACAATATACATACGAAACGCCAACGATGGATAATGGCCACCCATCCCACATAGAAGTACTACATATATATTATATATGCCTACGTACTGTTATTATTATTATTATTTTTATTATTATTATTATTATTATTATTATTATTATTATTATTATTATAGCCATTGTCGACGACGACTGCAACGTGTAACTCCCCCCCTCCCCCTCCATTCCTCCCTGCCGGAGCGCTAACGTGTGAAGAGACCGACGGCGGCGCGTGTTTAGTTTATACGACTTTTAATATTTTTTACTCGGAATCATAAATATATCGTAATCACAATACAGCTCGCGCGGCGCATTACGTGCCGGTGCCACAATGCAGCGGATTAGTTCGATTTCGATTTCTATATACATTATTATTATATTACCTCGGCGGCGGATTCGAAAATTCTTCGCGCCGCGCCGTGCCGGTGACCGGAGCACCAGCACACAACAACGAGAATAGTAATAATAATAATAATAATAATAATAAAAATAATGTAGTAACATAAGCAAGGAGGAAGAAAAATCATCGACTCCGTCGGAATCGCGGAGCCGTATTATATACCTGCGGCAAGTAAAGGTCTGAGAAACTCGCGGGTGGCTATGTCGTCGCTATACACACACACGCACACACATGTATAAACCTGCTGCTCGGAGTCACGTATACATATGACGACTTCAAAGAAACCAACAACGGCGACCAACACAGAGAGTCGTTTCACACGCCGAGTAGGTGGTAGCTTTAACTGTACACAAGACAAGGGTTGAATACTACAGTGGTCGTATACAACAAGCAACGTGCGATACGTTATACGACAGATAGTAAATAGGTTTTTCATATTGTTCGAATCATGATTCGTCGTAACGTATTTTGAACCAAATCTAGATCGTGACGATTGTTGACGATCACGGAGTTTATAGGATCGGTTCGACACTAATACCATTTGGTGGGAGTATTTACCGTCACACGACTAACATGGCTAGTCCAGTTATATCTGTATGACTTCTCGTTCTCCCTTCTCTCCCACCCCCCTCCCGTTTGTCAGACAGGACGTTATTATCATAATTGACGACGACGACGACGACGATGACGACGACGACTTTACGATTCAAAAATTTATTTTTATTCGACTCGTGTTTTGTGAATCTCGACCTCTACAAGTAAACACTTCACCCTCAACGATTCAAAGTCAATACTGTTGACACGACTTAGGCAAACATATCGTCTAAGCGCACCCTTGCCGGTCTAATTAGTTTTTTATTTGCTTATTGTTCAAACAAAACAAACCGCCGCGTTATTTATGTTATTAGATATTTAAAACGGGTCTTCTGTATTAATTTCATGCACAATTTTGATCAGTGACTTAATTAATTAATATAAAATAATAATAATAGTAATAACTTTATGAACACACCAGATGAATTGGGCTGGAATCTATATAATGACCCGTTGATCCACATTCAACACGAGAAAGGTAAAAAACACGGGAAAAACAAAAATGTATCATTTTACTACTATACACTTTTTATTAATATAATAGCATTACATAAATAACAAATTTAATTTATTACTTTATTATTATTATTAAATAAATAAACTGAACATATTTTTATTTAAAAAAAAAACGCGTTTTACTGTATTCACCTTTATTGCGGTTTTTCATAATCGATTCATTGAAATTACATACGATGCTTAATTATCCGATTCGCCTGAATTAAATCATCAACTTTTGCTTATGGTCCGAATCAGTTTAATCGTCTCAGATAAACTACGTCGATCGCGACCGGAAATATCTAATAGCAATCATTAGCTTCGACCCGTAATACCCAACGACAAACGAACAAACTTACATCGAGAATTTTGTTTTCATAAACCGGATGCAAAGGCCTATGCATTTGATGCGACGAGAAATTCAAAATTACAGCACGCTGTTCGAACCACACATTTAGACATTTATGTCTAAGTCAGGTCTAGAGACAACTCTGATCGAAGATGATCTTCATTAATGTCGTAATCAAATCAAAATAATAGCAATACAATACTCGTTCTCCCCGTTCACTTCACAAGCCAAACTCCCGAAGAAAAGCGTGGTTTTTTACCATTATACGATATCATCTTGATTTATTTTTTGCTAATTTAATTTTTTTGTTTGTTTTGATATTAATGGTTTCCTCCGTTTGAAAAAAATGGTCAGAGCCCGCCGTTACAATACGGGATTACGAGTGTTTATATTTTAATAGTTTACGACGATCATCGTAATATTCAGACGTTTACAACACTACTATAGAGGGTGGTTTTTTCTAACCTTTTTTTAGCTCTAAAAACTTAGGTATAGGCATTGTTTGACGCTACGTGCCCCGACGTCGTGCACACACATACATAATAATAAAAAAAGGAAAAAATCACGAGAAATTCGCTTTTCATTTGGTAAAAAGAGCGTCCTGATGATTTCGTTGTATACTTCCGGGGCGTGATTAATAAAACTATGATAACATGACTATATACTTCAGACGTTCTGTATATAAATATATATATGTGTGTGTATGTGTATAAAATAGCACGTCATTTGATATTTTCGTGTCTTTGATGGAAAAAAAAATGTTTATATATGTATACACGTGTACATGACCGTTTTAATGTTATTATTGTACATTTTTTTTTATTTGATTTTTTTTGGGAAATCCGTCGTTCCAGTGCACGACAGTGTTAAAGTAGCAGCATATGTTAACAGAACGGTATCGAGTGGACGACAACGGATCGGATTACTATACGGACCACGTGCCACGGGACCGTATTGTATGTACGTTGCCAGGTGTTAACGCGCTGCGCTTATATGGCCGACGACCGATAAGTTTCACGGGATTATTCGTCGTCGTACTTTGTATTATAATCATTAAGTTTTTATTTTTTTTATTTTTAGTTTTCACGGACGAACGACACGTCGAATAATAGTAATAAACACATACACGAACGCGTATAAACACAAATACCCGCGGTGTTTAATAAACATGCGATTTGATAGTAAAATGAAAAAATCATTTTTCCATTGTGTTTTCATGTAATCCGAGTGAATACGGTGTTTCGCCAAACCCATTCAACAAATCGTATACACACGCGCACACGCACACGCACACATTACCTAACACTTTAAATGAGATTTGTAATATACGAGCATAGATCCAATATGTCGAGTCAAGGAATAGGTTGATTGTCACAAGTAAATACGTTCCACAACGACTTGATTATCAAATATTGATATGTGACGGAACAAATGAATTTGTTTTTAATTAATACGAAAATGTAAATAAGCACTCCGTGTTAATGTCGATGAAATTATTAGTACACGATATGCGCCTATAGTGGCACTCGTATATCAATACTATACTATACTATACACGGTAGTAATTTTTAATTAAAATTAATAAAATAGTTATTTTTAATTGTATATATATATTTTTTTTTTTAACGGTGCAGAGCATCGCTCTTCGAACCATCACCGGTCTAACACCGCGGTACGTTAAAAATGACGTACTACGCAGATCACTAAAAATCAAAACAATTCATGAATCCATCATAGCGAAATCTCACAATATGTTTCACAAGACCATAACATCTCAACATGAACAGCTACGAGCAGTGGCGGATTTACAGGGGTTCTAGGGGTATTGGACCCCCCTCCCCCAGACTCTCTGTGGTGATCCATATTTTAGTACCAAAAATACTAAAATACTTTTTGTTATATTAATTTATTGTACAATTTATTTTTTTGGACCACTCCCCCAAAAATTGTTTGAAAATCCTCCACCGCCTACAAGACGTTGGTCTATCACAGTCTATTCCTGATTGGAAACGGACTCGTTCAGCAAGACTCCTTGATCAATAAACCAAGATGAACACCAAGTCGACCACACCTTCCATTCCAAGACATGGGCCACCGCCCGAAACTTGTGCTAACGGATGGAACACTAAATTCCATCCATCCAATCAGCAATGACAATAACAAATGTAATGCTAAAGTTGTGGCGAAAAACGTGTTGAAATTATTTAAAAAATATATATTTACATTAATTTATTACCTAGAACCGAAATCATAGCATTTGTTTGTTATTCCCGATACACTTCGTATAGAAATAATTATGAAAAATAAATCAGAAGCTCCCTAACTCTTCATATGTAGGTGCGACCTATTTTTGAAAAATTGAATTTTATGAAGGTGACACGCTAAAGTCAAACTGGATTTTATATATATATATATATAGGTATTTTATTTACGGTGGATAAGTAAAACTTCGTAGACGGTGTATTTTAATATTGAAATAAAATATTTTAATTGTACGTACACTTATAACATTGGAGGAACTAATAATTTACTCGGTGAAAACCATTATTGAAAAAGGACGATAATTTTACACCGTTATCAAAAGAAGGCGATCGGGTTTCCGACTAATTTTAGTCGCGTAGTCTTTGAAGCAGTAACGGTTCAACAGAGCCTCCCTGGCAGTCTCGTCGGTTCAAAAAGAGGCGTGAGGAAAAGGTCGTACGTTTCACAGAGAATGATTATTAAGATAAAACCGTGTGAGTACCTACAGTTGGACATCAAAGAGTAGTAATACAACTATAAAACACCGTGTAACAGGATAACATTTCATTTAAAAACAGTAGTAATAATTTTGAAAATTGTTCGCGGCTCACCGAAAACCTAATCACGACTCGTAAATTAAGAAGCCGTTTCCTTATAAGCTGTTTACTAATAATTCTATCGAAATGAAATTGTACGATTATTATTATTGATATTTAATGACTTTAACGCTATTAGATTTTAATTCAAACATGAGAAGGTCGTTGGGTTACAATTCCCCGTTATCCAGTGCATGACGTCATTGCAGTTGTGATTTAAAATGTGGAATACAGACGGAAGGTACGGGGAGATGGTACGTAATCGACAATATCGAAAAACGTGTTTACCGAAAACACCGCCCGCGGAGGGTTCCGAGACCTTTTCAAAATCCGCGCTCCACGACATCTGCCGCTGACCGCCCCCGCCCACCTGAATATCGTCGTCACACAACGCGCGCGCGCGCATCTCGTGTACGTGCGGACGCATAGGCGCGCAGATGGTTATCAACGGCTAGAGGGAGAAAACACACGTCGGCCGACCTTTACGCGCACAACCAACGGAATAATGATTCCGGACGACGTGTTCCCGAACACGCCGTTTGCACGTAACGCGCGTCGGAAATTCCCGTTCGGCGACGAGTCCTCGCGTGCTTCGACGTTCAAAATTTGAACTGTCGTTTTGGTACGACTACGAAAGATTTTTCCATGCCTTGTCCGTCCACGTACATTGCATTTGGTATCAACGTTTCAATAACATTTTCTAATACGTGGTAATGTCGTATGTTCCCAAATGCTGAACGTGCTTATTGATTCGAATGAACGATTCAAAGTGTAGGACAAAAAGTTTTCGTAATCAGCAGGACGTTTCGTCTTAGCTATATTTGTACGAAATTCTTCTTAGTAATTACCAAGTATAACTCGAAATGAAGAAATTACGTTTTTTTACGTACCACACAAACTTTAATTCAAAAATAATCATACACAAAATATTTTCATCTAATTATACGTAATTGCGTCTAAATACCGTAATAAACTTCAACGCGAGTTGGTGTATATAAAGAAATAAGTTTGACCGTTTACGTTTCACGTTCTTCTTATAAATATTTTTAATTTTTTTTTTATTTATACTATTTTTTATACTTCTTTAGGTTTAAACGCTAGACGAAAAATCGATACTGAATTCTAAATAAAGATTTGAACCGTTCGGCTCTTTTCTGTTATTGTGGAAATCGATTTTTCATAACTTAATTAAAATGTTGTTAAAAAAAGCATGTAATGTTTATATTTTTGAACATTTGTTTCAATATACTAAAAAAAAAATAGGTTTATATAATTAAGTAGATTAAAATCGAAGTGTCTTTTACAGCAATGTTGCAAAAATTTTGAAGGGGTAGACATTTTTTTTTTAATTACTTTAATTTAATCGGCTGACATGGTTATAAAACAAATGTATGTTAAACATAGTTTTCCTATTTATTTACCTATTTTACATATTTAGTTCTCAAAATGTATTTTTCATTTTTTTATTCGCTTTTAATATTGCATTTTATGTCATTCCTGTTTTTTTTTTAAATATTTTACACAAGCCATGTTATATTTTATCTTTACGATTCGATTAAGATGTGAAATATTTCAGACAACTATTCCATAAAGATTTCTTGAAAATGTGTAGATAAGTACGTACAATTTATTAGCCTAAAAATATAAATAGAAAATAGTTTTAATTTTGATTATTATTTTTTTATCGTAATATTTTTTGACATAATTTTGGAATCTACCTAACTTAACCTAACCGACGCGTCAATGAACAAGATATATACATAAATATATATATATTTACTGAGAATCCGCGGTTTCACTTAAGAAGTATATTATTATTACATTATTATTACATTTGTTGAAAACGTTTAAATAATAATAATAAATACTTGTACAATATTACATGTTGAAAATATAGAATGAAAACAAAAATAAGAGGAACACGCATACAATAACATAAACAATATCGTGTAACGTGCGTACGTTAATGTAGATGTTGCACACGTGGATGATGTAGAAAGTGTGTTGTAGAAAAAACGGATTTTAACGAATTCCGATCATGATACGTCAATATGAAAATACCTACGTGAGTTGTACGAAAATCGGTATGAATTGTATACGGTTTATCGCCATATGAACAATTTCGTGGTTAGATTACGTGTCCTGTGCGCTTAGTTTACTGTACAGTGTTATAGTGCGATATATAATAATATATCGTTAAAAATGTCTTTTAATTTTATTGTTAAAATTCGGAAAATCAAAATCGATTACGACGAAACTCTCGGGACAAAAGACACGAACGAAGCATCTTGATATCCGGACCGACAAACTGCCCGTCATTACATATTATTACGAACTATATATGTTTATAAAGGATTTATGTGTTTTATTTTACGACGCGAATTTCGCCCCGTGCGAGTTATCACATTATTGTACACACCGGTAGACTCGGTAGACACGAGGCATTTGAGGGGAAACACGTTTACAGTTTTCTTCTTCTTCTTCTCCTTCTTCTTCTTCTCCTTGTCCCTCGCCTTTATCCCAGCTATTTGGGATCGGCCACCTGTATCTTGAACCTCCACTTGACGCGATCTCCCACATCCTCTCTACACACACACCCGCAATCCTCTTATCACAAAAATGCGGTTACATTTTTACTAGATTAAATCAAATGGATTGCAAACGTGTTGCTCCCCATGCAACACGTTTCGAGAGCTTTATAGTAATCTGTCGTTTGAAATATGAAAATAAATATATCATTCCCAGAATTATACGTTGCACTGCGTATTCGAATGGATTATTTGACGTTTCAACTTTCATTAACTTTAACATTATATAAATCATTAGATATCCGAGCAATACTTTTTAGCTATTATTATTATTTATTTTTTGTTAATACATACAAATTGCATACGAGTGTATACGTATGTATCCGTTCGAAATACCGAGTCAACGCGCAGGCACATTACCCTCAAAAATTGTTCAAATCGATATTTGTTAAACATTTTCTAAAACCGACCGAGCATTATGTGCACACAATGTTGGGACAATGCGTACACAGTGTCCATTTAACGGTATAATCCGATTTATTTCGCGGCAAGATTATTTATTGGATATGTACTTATAACTAATAACTGCATTTAATTGTGTGACCTAAGCAATATATTGTCGTTAAAATAACAATTATTGGTTTTTTTAATTGGATTTGTATTTTTTATTTATTTATTCATTAGTTATATAAAATGTTTACATAAAAATGTAATTGTTGATTTAATTTAATTAGATTATTTGTTTGTAATTATTAATGATGATAATTTCAAAAACTTAATAAAAAAAAATAATATTTTTTAATAAAATAATAATATAATATTTACGTCTATATTATATTATTGTTATTATTTAATTCAATCGGCGACTGGTAAATTTGAACAACAGTTCAACGAATTATGCGATATTATTATTTTCATTTATCACGACATGCCAGATTAATGGCGAGTGATTATACAAATGTTCCCAATACATTTCATGACATCCGATTAAAATGCGGTTTATAAACTGATTAAATCGACGTGAACACTAATATGATATGTAATTGGTATAGAAATACACAACAATTTGAAATTAATATTTTGTTTTCAGTTAAATGTTCGAAAACGTTTGCAAATAAAATATATATATCTTGCTTTTATCTTTAATTTATATATCTACTCTAGTCTAAAATATTCATTGGTTTAAAACTATCTTAATCACACTGACACTCAAAAGTTTACTAAATATATATATATTTATATATTGGCGCGTAGTCGTATTTTATCTAAATAAGATATATATATATATATAATATTAAAACGAGCGTAGTGGGCACCAGTTTGAAAGACGGTTTAATTTGCTTCTTTAATTTTCATTTTCATAACGAATAGAGCAGATTTCATATTTAATAACTACGGGAATCGTTATAATGTTGTTTACGACGTGGAAAAAAAACCCATTTTATTCCTTTTCCACTCCATCAATGTTGGTTGCTTACCGACCGAAAACTATCCACGTATACATGTATACCTACCTGCCTGCCTGCCTACTGGGCGGGTGCATGGGAACGCATTCGGAAATGCCGGTGGGCCGTGTATAATTATTTTAACTAGAGGAAGAAATGAATTATTTTTCGGAATAATATTCAAAGAGAAGGTGATTTTGTTTTTTGTTCTTTATTTTTTCTCTCCTCCGCCGCGCTAACGAAACCAACGCGTTTATTTTCCGGTGTCAACTATGACAAATCGTGTGGAAGATTATTAACCGAAATCTAAGGCCAAGTTCCTTGACTTCATCAATTACATTATATACCGAGACAAAAACAGAGAAGAAAAAAATCCACCAGACGATAATATCGGCGGATCGGTAATGTTTCGGACGTCCGTAAAACACCATTCGACTGAACGCGTCCATACTTAATAATCGATTTTTAGTCAATGCATAAAACGCTCGAGGTACATCGGGCAGTACGTGGATTATTAAATGTGTAGTATCGTAATATCTGACAATTCATAATGTCAACAATTCATTCGTTTACCTTAAATAGTATTCTTATTATGTTTTATTATTAAGTTAAAAATGGTTATATTTATGTATTTGTGAATTTGAAAAAAGTACAATGTAATTCGTACTTATTAATTAGGTACACGTATCTTAAACGTTTTATAATTATATACATTTCGATAGTTCTTTTTCTGTTTTTACATTTGCATTTACACGTTTCGCGTTTCTACATACAAGTACACCGGTTTCATTAGACGTACAACATACTATAGCGGGACAAACATTTTGATAAAGAAATAATTAATTAAAATTCAGGTGATATAATCATACGACTTCAAACCAGACGAGTACACATTTGTATAAGCGGATTTTCTAATTTGGCTAGTCGGACTACGGATCTCAAAGTGTATAAATAATAGAGTACGTCAAAATGTCGTAGATATATTCAGTGTTATCATAAATAATCTAAAACTTGTGTACGTAATTTCACTAATTATAATTTACTTATTTATTTTTAAAAAAATTTTAACTTTACTAATATGAACACTTTTTGGTTATATAAAATGTAATTACATAAGAAATACATTTTTTTATAATAATAATAATTTGAAATAGGAATAGTATTACGATAACTTAACAACTATGAATGTACTTTTGACATTGCAAATTAACAAATATTACGATACTATACTTTCCAATTTATACAGACCGATCCATATACCTTCGGTATTCGATACATCGCCTATAATATTATACTAATTTTATAAAATGACCATTGGAGTTTTGACCGCCATAACAATATCTCGCCATCTATCTCTCTGTCTTGTGACATTTCTCACCAACTTTTTACATCCAACGTTCTCAAATCCTCTTCTACTCCATTTAACCATATTTTTCTGAGCCTGCCACGTGGTGTTCTCCTTGAAATTTCAACACAAAAGTTGCTCTTTGTGGTTAATTTTCTCTCCTGCGCATATATTGCCTAACCACTGAATCGTTTGGTCTTTCCTGATGCTAGTCACTAGTTTCCGTATGCCGACAATATAGTGTTCGTCTGATAAAATCCTCCGGCCCGTTTTCTGTGCTTTTTAAAAATCATACTCGGAATTATGTGTTTAAATATATTATCATCGGCTATAAATACGAAATCACTCTACATTGTGTTGTCGTCCGATACGACAATATAATAATATACATTGCACTTACACACTCGTCTTTAAAACGGGGTTTTCAGCGCGGTTATCTCTGAGAGGAAGCGAACTTTTCATAGTGATAATAACAGAAAATGGTTAGTACAGTTTTATGAATTTAAATTATATTATTGTCAATGACCGTATCTTGAAAGATTTATAAGGAGAAGAAAACGTACATCATAATATTTTTTTCCCCAAATGACGATCGACATAGCATTTCTGATAGGAATATATGTTATGATCATGCTCAAACATTTTGTTTTCAACTATTCGTTTAAATGGTTATTACCTATTGAGATCACGGTAAACAAAACATACGCGTAATATTATTATTATCATTATTATTTTTTAACAATACTTTTTCATTGTTGTTTTTTTAAGGCGGTCGATGTGTAATGTGTTCAAATGAAAATAAAATCGTTTTAAAAATAATAATAATAACTGTCCGTTAATGACCCTATTAGAATGATATTATTATTACTCTTGAGAATAGTACATTCGAACGTAATATGTTATTAACCGACTTTCCAGTGACGTATGGAACTTCAGCGCAATCATAATTATAAAGAGAATAACACGTCGAGAGGCAATTTGTTTTCATTATATATACGATTAGTAAAAAGTAAAAATATAATACGAGTATATAGTGATGGTACTGTAACTGTTGGGTTCGAAATCATAATTTTAAACATTCGAACCGAACTAAACAACAAAATAGTTCGGTTTGAATATCCAACCAAGGAGAATGAATATCTTACCGATTTTTTCGAAAAATAATCGAAATTCAAAAATGTTTAAATAAATAAAATTCCGTTTTTAGGATGTATAGTATTTTTTTTCTCGCAATCCGCAGTAATACAAATATTGAAACGACTTTTATTTCCGTTTTCGTTATCGTTTTTCATTATAATAATATTTCTAAATAAAGAACGATGTTCATTGTTTACAAAGATTTAAAGTTATATCGATTAGCCTGACTGGTTTTTCGGTGTTGGAAGTGAGCTACGAGAAAAATAGTGTACATTATTCATCTGAATATTGGTAGCATTTAGATCCAAAAATATATATATCGTTTTGTCTTCTTATTGATAATATCTTAGTACTTGGTAAATTAGTTACAAAACATCGTGATTTGTTACCGCGACTGTAATTATAGTGGTAGTCATAGAATTAGTATTTATCTAAGGTCCATTTAAATGTACGATTACCAGAAGTAAAGAAGTTGAACACTAATGTTATTTCATCGACGTTTGTAAGACGCTATTATTATTATTTTTTGGACCAAAAAGTGTATAAATTATTTTCTTAAATACCGTAATTTCCGTGAGTCAATTACATAATTGCGACGTCTTAAACGCGACCGTCATTGGATTCAAGTGGAAACGTTTGGACTACAAATGTTCAAAGTTAAATTTAGATATCGGTTCCGTTTTAAACGTTCGACAAGTTTCGAAGGGAAATTTACAATATAAACAATCATTCGTACATAATAATACGAGTATATGGTGAGAGCGGTGGATATTTAATAGTGAAGATGACGCGTTCAAATAATTAAAAAACATTCTTCGTCGCCAGAGCGTAAAATGGAGTTCTTATTCCAAGTAAGTTTTCGTTTCACGTCAAAACAATACTTTCACAAAATAAATACGAATTGTTTCCTAAAAGGTTAATACGTTAATTAAGTTGGATATTTTAGAAAACTAAAAAAAAAAAAACAGCACATATTATTTTTTCGTATTTCATTATGATCGAATTAACTTTTTTTTTTAATTTTGAATCGTCCGAAAGAAAACAAAACTAACTTCACGATGAAAAAAAAAATTAATTATTTTTCTATTTACTATACATGCTTTCATTAAATTTTATTTAAGTGGACTTGGTAGTTATTAAAACGTATTTCCCGTTATTGTTCACGCTAGAAAAAAATCGGGAAACAGACATTTTCGGGGTGAAAATAATTTTTAATAATTACTACTTTAAAATATCGACCGTCCGTTTGGAGACTGAGACAAAACAAATGAAATGAAAAAACTGCGTACTTTTATTTTTCAAACCGATTCAAAAACGCAATAACATAATTACATGAATTGTTAATCATTAGCGAGCAATTTTTTTCGATTTTGAATAAAATATATATATGTGTGTATAAAATAAAAAATACTTTTTATAATCGCATCCTAGAAAGATAAAAGAGTTCTTTTTACGGTCGACGAAATATTTCAGCGAAGGACGTTATTAGGCAAGAGGGGGGGCGGCTGTGAACAATTTAGGAGGCTAAGACCTATCTGAACGGCCTGTTCCCTTCCGCGATGTCCGCTAAGATAACGATGAACGAGACGGTTACAGTTTTTAGATTTCGGAACGTGCGCATTAGCAAAAGCAATGACAAACAGCCACTGAAATAATAACACGAATTTATATTTTATAGTCGATGAAATGTACGACAATAACGGTTTCGTTTTATGATGCTAATGTTTTGTCAAAGATCGAGAATACTGACTGGTGTAAATTTTTTTTTAATAATGAATCGCGTGACCGGCAGCTTGCCTCCCTTAAAAAAAAAAAAAAAAAAAAAACGATGTATGCGTAAATGAAACGTGTGACTCGATCGATTCGTCCGAGTCACGAAACGTCACACGATTATAACGTCGTGACGAAAACGATTGAACGACCCAGTGCACTGTAGCGAGGGCGACGGCGAGAGTGGGTGCGAAATCTGGTGCGAAAACACCGTTATCATCATTGACTTAACACCACGCGCGCACGGCCGGAAAACAAAGAGAGAACGAGCTAGTAATAGCGTGTAAGAGACTGCACCTGGCCCGACGGCTGCGGCTGCGGCGGCGGCTGCGGCGGCTGCGGCGGCTGCGGCGGCTCCTGTTCGCCGACCGTGGCGGACGGCTCGGCAAAACAAAAGGAGGTGGCGCTCCGGCGAAGACGACGTGACCAGACGGACATCGGCCTGGCCGGCGGCGGTAGACCGAAAACTGACGTGGACGGATCGCCGCCGTCACAATACTACGACGGAACGGGCGCGTTGACGTGCTGGTGTGTGTGTGTGTGTGTGTGTGTGTGTGTGCGAGCGCGAGAGGTGTGTGGCGGCGCGCGCGCGCGCGCGCGAATAGCTTCGTCGACGGCGGCGAGTCGCGTTCGCGGTAATTATCAATAACACCTGTTCCTGGGACTTCGTCTGCTCGCCGCCGTCATGTCGTTACCGCGGTTAGGTTATTGTACAACGCTTTATATTATCGTCGTTACGGTACATACCCGTGTATATTATTATTATTATTATTATTATTATTATTATTATACCGTCTCTGCCGGTCGTAGCACGCCGGCCAGACAAGCCGCCGCGACGACCAACGCCGTTCGTACGCAAACACGTTGTTGTAACCGTAAAATCGTGCCAGGGACGAGAAGTGTTTCAATGAAAAAAATTATACATTTACTGCGAGAACGGTTACGATCGTTGGGAGGGAGGGGGGGGGAACTTATCGAAGAATTATGTTGACGGGCGCTACATACAGCATCACGCGCCGGTTTGGTTGTCACCAAGATATTTTTTTTGTATTCTGTACGTGACCGGATTTAGAATTTTTCCTTTTTTTTCTCCTTTCTTTTGACGGACGGAAAGTGACAAATACAAATTCAAAATTTTATCGACTCTTAAATGGAAACGGACAATTTCGCGTTCAATCAATTTCGTTGATTATTATTGCCTCTCCATTATCACGTCGTCACATAACAATCCGATCTGTACGATAAAAACGGTCGCCGTTCATTGTTGCAGTCATCTGCGGTACACGTTTTACGATTTTCAGTCTTGAAAATGTACGTTCGCCGCTACAATTCGTGATAGCAACGATATCCGTTGATATGACGTTCGAAAAAGCTGCGCGCACGTCATTTCCGCCTTTTTTTCTTATTATCGAAAAAAGAATTTCACGAATTTAGAAAACCAAATTATTTCCACACAAATAAGTCTCCCGAGTAGTTTTCATGTACGGCCACGAGTTTCAAACGAGTATCTCATCGTTGTTCGTTGATCATTTAAATGACCAAAAGAAACAACAAAAACGTTCACGTATGATTAAGTCTAGTCGACAGTTGGTCAATAATAGATGGAAAACAATATGTTTTTAATTTTTCTGAAGACATTAACTGAATATAATGATCTAATGTTAATCGAATCCGTCTGGGTGATAGTAAAACGCATTTTCCCAGCTAAAATTGATTTTAACAAAAACAAAGGGCACTAGTATACATTCAAGGTGGAATTTAGCGACGACATGTGTTTGGACCCTAGTGCTATATGGACGTAAAACGTGGACGATATCAATTGAAGAACAAAAGAGAATAGAGACGTTTGAAATGTGGCGTTATAGAAGAATGTCAAAATGAGTTGGACCGAGAGAATGGCTTATGAAGAGGGACTAAATAAAATATAGGAAAGAAGAACGTTATAAGAAAATTTTGATAAAAAAACGATAAACGAGTAGATTGGCCATATAATCAGGCACGGAAGTATGTTGAAATTGATTATAGAGAGGAGCGTTGAACGGAAAAATCGCATAGGAAGTATGAGTTCGGGTGTATAACACAGATATTGAAAGATCAAAGACGCAATTCGTATTTACAATTGAAAAGAACGGCGAACGACAGAAACGAATGGAAAAAAGATGCAAACCAATATAAAAGTTGATAACAATAAAGAATCATATTCGATTTTTGAAACGGCGACAAGCATAGATCGGTTATATATAATGAATGTTTTCGAAATTTTAAAATCATTTATTTTTGTTGGCGATCCAATCATATAATTTTTACTAACAAAATTAAATCTTATTTCACTTAATTTGATTTTAGGGCTCGGCGGCAAATGCTTTAAACTTCATGTACGACTTCTGCGACGAGTAAACGTTATTTGCACAAATATGGTGTATGGTATATGAACAGGGCCGGACTAGGCCACCGGGGTACCGGAGAAAAGCCCGGTGGGCCGCGAACATTATACCTAACCATTATAAATACAAACGCAGGTGGTCTCAGAATTTAGTCCAGACTATTTATTTTGATATGATAGACGGGAGGGAGTCGGCCACCAGGCTGCCGATGTTGTTATTGTATTTTAAAAACAGAATGAATTTTTTAAATTCTTATCGGTTACATGAAAAACTACATAGCGACGAAATATACGATTATTAGGATTATCAAAATGACGTTTGTAATGTCACATACCTAATAATTATTATTTATAATATGAAAAATTGACAAATGTGAACCATAGACTTATATTATATATTATATTTTCGGCGTTATCCGCACATTTTTTTTTTTATACACTATCAAATTACATATGTTTATTATTTTTATTTAAAATTATTCTATTTAAGGAAGTTTAATATATTGTCAGTATTTGAAAACATTGTTTTCATTGTCATTTTACCATTTAGAAACGTCGACGATACATATAGGTACGTATGCTCTCGATTATTTTTATAACATAGTATATAGGTGAAAAAAATATAGATTTATGTGATAAATTATAAAGGTATACTAACACATTATAAAAAACAGTCTTGATATGACTAATATGAATTTAAACAATGATTTTTTGGAATCTCTTACATTTGAAAAATCCTTTATGAAGTGGTCTAGCAAAGTACTTTGTAAAAAAATACATTAATAGTATAAAAAAATTTTAATATTATATGAACTAATATTTTTGTTATATTGATTATTGGTTAATATTAGTCTCCATAGAGGCCTCTAAAAATATTTTTTCCCGGGCTGCAACAAAGAGCTCAGCTAGTCCAACCTGTATATGAATACCCAACCGTGGGCGACATTGGACATGTCTTTTAAGGTATTTGGATAATATTTCAATAATCGGTTATCGATAGCAAATTATAACTTGTAAGATACTCCGATCCGAACGTGTTTTGAACACGTTGATATGATTATTGCAAGCAATTCAATCAATTCGAACTGAAATAAAGTTTTCATATCACATTTCATTATCCGGTTTCATATCACATTTCACAATCAGTTAAACTACGTGATAAGTAATATAATATTCGTGTTTAGCTCGTTATTTTTAAATTTCAAAATGTGCACTTAAATTTTTTCGGTTTATTAATTTTTGTCCTTGTTTTTTGTTAAAAAATTGTACGAAAAGAATACATGTTTACGACTTAAACCATATATCAAAGAAAGTATGCGACGAGGTACCTTATGAAGGTAAATTAAAAACACCGACTTCTAAGGTGAATTTAAAAAATGAAAAACAAATTAAGCGGTGTATTAAATTTAAAAAAGAGGGTGAGAGATTGGTACATATAAATATTGAAATAAATCATTTATAGAGCAAATTTCGACACTTAATTACTCTATCTCATGTATAATTTGTTGTTATATACCTACTAAATTTTGACGATATCGATTATAGTGATTGTAGAAATACACTCGATCCAATTATGCAGATGTTGGCCATTTACAGAGTGAACTTAACGTTAAATAATGTTCGATTTTTCACGCCAATTGAGTTATCGGAGTTCTCTTTTTTTGGAAGCGTAATTTGGATGCACACTATTCTACTGAACCTCAACTGCTGTAAGTATACATGAGTTTTGAAATATCACTTAATAAAATTATAGACTCAAATTAAAAAATACTAAATAAAATATATTTACACTAAACACACTCTGATAATTACAACAAAAAGAAAATTATGATTTTTAAATAATATTTGAAATATACAAACGACTAGTATATGATAATTCATAAATTCTTTTCAATGACTGCAACAACACTGATTTCTGTATATTTTAAAACATAATGAAATCGAAATCAAATTTTAAATCGCTAAAAAAAACGGTATTACGATATTAGTAAATTATAAATATGAATTCGAAATCGATATAAACGAAACAGATTATTTTAAATTATTATCTAACCCAAAATAATATGTGTAAAACGATATTGAAAATTAAAACCAAAACGAAAAAACTAATTAATAACATTAAGAAAATAATTTGAAAATTGTTAAAAGCGCTGAGAAAAAAAATCGTATAACGACACACGATTTGATTAAATGTTTAGAGATCGTATTTTAACAGCGATATTGTTTTTTCTCTTTCGTAGATCGTCAACAATAACCACGGTACACAGTTTGTTAAATTTTGTTCACTTTGATGCTAAGAAGAAATTAAAAAAGTTATATTGATTCTGTGGAATGTTCTTTTCCTGTAATGGTGTAACAATGTACGGTGTTGTGTGTGATATAAAGACGAAAATAATGAAACTTTGTATAGGTACGTCGTGTTGCGTTTTCCTGAACGTTTAAGAAAAAATATATAATTTTATTGTAACAGTTCGCTCGGAGTATTGCTACTTCGAAAGAGCCGACGATATTATATAAAACATAATCGTTTTTTTTTCTTTTCTTTTTTTTGCCGTTGTAAAATACGATTTCCTTTACTCGTGCTGTCGTGGGTTATATATTTGTTTTTTAGTGGTTACCTTTACCGAGTACAAACGCACCAGGTACCTATACGCCTATACCTACGAGTATATGTTATGTATATAATATCTGCAGGTTCGCTGACATTTTTTCTTTCTATTATGCGTTTTCGTCGTATACAAAATACTAACGGTCCTTGACTGTATACTGTACGTGATATTGTACGTGTACGCGATTTCGACAAGGGATATCCTTCAAGAATTTTTTTGTTTCCGTTTGGCTTCCGTGTTCGGATAAACAATAAAGAAAAGAAAACCGCACGACACACAAAACGTTTTCTGTACGTTATTTTATTTGTAGCGTCGACGACGACCGTGTCCACTCGCAGTGAGTTTCTTACAGTACACACACAAAAAAAAAAAACCAACGAAAAAAACGAAATATTATCATTTTTTGATTTTTAACAAAACCAAATTCTCTAATTCCGACGACCCGCGTGTCGCCGTCGAGCGCGGCTACACTTACACGAAATACCGATTTAATTTATGTCATTGCAGTACTCGAACAGTTTATCGTTTAAGCCGTTTCGTAATCTATATTTTACGTCATATAAACGATAAAACATAATAATAATAAATTATTTATTTTGAAAAATATGTTAGTAGTGTACTTATATATCGAATACCGTCCGAACCTGCAGACGTAATATGAATTATATTTATACACAAGATACGAGTTATATTATATGCTATTAAATATGACCATATTCGTTAATTCTGTATAGTATAGTAATGTTACGAACCCGGGTGCTCGGTTCCGTTCGAAAACCGAACTCATAATTGGACATTATCGAATCAAACTAAACATAAAATAGTTCGGTTCGAATATCGAATAGAAGGAAAATGAAATTCGTACCGAAATTTGAAGGAAAACTATTAAAAAAAAAAGAAAATCGAAAATGTTTAGATAAATATAATTCAGTTTGTTCTATTCTTAGAATGGATAGTAATTTTTTCTCGCAATCCGCAATAATACGAATATTAACGACGTATTTTTTCGGTTTTCGTCATCGTTTTTCAATATAATAATACGTCTAAATAAAGAACGATATTGATTATTTACAAAGATTTAAAGCAAGAGTGTTCAACCGGCGGCCCGCAATGGATTTTAATGTGGTCCACACGTAAATTTCAAAACCATCAATTATATATATTATATATAAGAAAAAAAAATTGTTAAAAATAAAATTAAGATACCTATTACTGTACAGATAGAATTATAATTCTCTTTAATCGGTTTTTATAAATTATATCTACCAAAAGAAACATATTCTATTTTCCACGACCATACATTATTCATGTCCTCGCTTTTTGACAATACCTACATATGCGACCAATTATTTTCAAGAAAAAAAAACACCAAAAACAAGAATCGGTCAACTATTTCTGACAAGCATCTTGAAAGTTGTTTGAGGATTGCCACAACTTCAGTCGATCCGGATATTGATTCATTACTTTCGCAAAAAACGCAATTTAAAATTTTACATTAGTTTTGTTTAGTGAAATTTTGTTCTTTTTTGAATTATAAATAAAAGTATTTTTTCCTTGTTATTATATAAAATTAAAATAAATAAATAGTAAATAAAAAATATTTCTATTCACTATTCGCTATTGTAGGATTATAAATAAAATATATTACTATAAAAGTTTATGTGGCCCACAACAACATCTACTCACTTAATGTGGCCCAGTCTTTCTAAAAAGTTGGACACCCCTTATTTAAAGTATTAATGATTAGCCTGATTGGTTTTTAGTGTTAAAAGTGGGCTACAAGGAAAATATTATACATTGTTCATATAAATATTCGTAGCATTTGGATCCAAAAATTTATCTTTTTGTCTTCTTAGTGATAATATCTTAGTAATTGGTAAATTAGTTAAAAAATATCGTAATTTGCTATCGCGACTGTGGTTATAATAATAGTCATAGAATTACAGTTCGTTTAATGTCCATTTTATTGTACGATTACCAGAAGTTATTCACGTTCCTCAGACAACCGATCAAAATATTATGTAAGTATTTATTTACACTGTATTTATTTTAACCTCATGATCCATAATTAGCACATAAGATGCTATGATATAAAAATCGTAAAATAATACGAGTACACCAAATAATAGGTACTCTCAATTAATAAGATAATTACATGCTATACAAAAAATAAATAAATAACAAAATATTGTTTTCTGGCCAGTGGCGTGGTCTTGATTTTTCCGTTGATATAACAATAATGGATTTTTGTTGGTAAAAAAGAAAAAATATTACTATTAGTCGTGAAATTCACACAGTAAATTTATCGAATTCACATATCTGTGTACGAGTATCCGTTATAACCTATTCGCACTTCATCTTCGAGTCCGCGTGGAAAAATAAAAGTCTGTGTGGTCGCAAAATACACTGTCACCGCATGAGCGTATCATATTTGCGGTATATGGTTTGATTTAAAATACCTCAACACATTTTTTTTTCTGTTTTTTTTTTTTTTATGGACGGGTGCGTACGTTTTTACCTGTTGACCTTGTGAACGTGCAGGTCTAATCGGACGGTTAGGCTAGTTTCTTTTTATTCTAACGAACATAATATAATAAATAACAACTGCCGAAATCGAGTTTATGTTCAATGGGTCCAACTGTTATTATTGGTAAAAAGAAAAAAAAACAACAACCACTTCGATGACAACAATGTAATTTCGCGTCCTGCAGGACAGGCACACTCATCCCCCTCCCCTCAAAAGGAGTTTCCTACAGAAATAATTTACAACGATACACGTATTATATGCCGCAGAAGCACCGTTAAATTATCACAATTCCAAATAGTTCTTTTTGTGCAGGTATACACACACACATATATATACTATACATTAACGGTCCATGTAAAAAAACGGAATTCAACGCACTCGCGAGCGTACATAGTTTATACCAATGGCGAAGCTTGGGTTCTACTATTAAGGTAAACATATTTAAAATAATTTTCTTAAAATAAGTAATTGAATAAATGAAAATGCATATATAAAAACATTTGCTTTTAGTAATTACATACTTTTTTTTATATTATCTTTAAATCTGTCATTCTAGTTCATATATTTTTTTTTAGTTACAATTTAAATATTTAAATGAATGGTCGAGAATTTTAAAATATCACTAATTATACCTGAACATTCTTGATGATAAACTATACGGTATAGTATAATATGGTATAGCTATAATATATAGATATTGTGTATATGATATTGGTTCGTTAAGAACACAAAATTTAAGGAAATCAATTTTGAAATTATTAGAATTAAACAACTAAAACGCGTATTGATATTACAAAACAGTGATTGTAAATTTTTCATTTATTTTTATTTGATAAATATTTAACAAATACTTGGTATTCGTTCGCACATATAGGCACTGTAGGCCGTACATTTTAATATTCGACGGTCACTTTCATAATTCCAAAAAAAAAAAAATTATTCAGTCTATTTACGGCGGATTTTCCACTGAAAATGATTCGTCGAGGTTTTTTTTGTGAATGAGATTTCACATTCGACCCACGTCGTTGATTGCAAAGCCAATCCGATTAAGATTTTCCAGACCGCAAAAATCCATCAATTGTGTATATGCACCTTATTGTGTACGTATTATTACATTGACATTGTAGAAAGTCCCGTATGAATTAAATAAATATTTTCATTTTGTGGCTTACTCATAGAGAAAAAATTACACACTCCCTCCTTCTGTCATTGGACAAAGTTCGCTGTTCATACTTTTAATTAACAAATAATCATAAGACTGTGATAACGTGTTATGTCATCCAGGGGCGATGGTGTGGAGGGTGGGTTAAAATCCCCGAAATTTAGGGGTTATAAATAATGTAAGTGATTTTGAATTACTTTATATGAAAGTAATACGACCAATGATCATTTATTATTATTTACGTATTAACGTTGGAAATTTGGAATTTTCGGAAATATTTGTTATCTGTTATTATATATATTCACTTTATGTACAATACGTTTATTCCATTACGGATATCGTATTTAATCGTTGTTTGATCATTGCGATTTACGACATAATATACATGTGAATTATTGAACTGTGTGTTATTTAATCATTATATCTTCAACTATTGTGGATTATACACATTTCGAATGTTTTGTTAAAATGAGTTCTGGTTCGATTTTAAAGTTCTTTGAATCAAAAAATACAATTGCCGTAACAACGACTTCAAATTCTTTATTATTAAACTTATGTAAAGACGTTGAGGTTATATGCAAAGAAGTTATTGATATAATGGCTAAATTACCTAGAAGAATGGATGTTTTATCATAATAATCATTAATTAAACTTTCAAACTTGGATGAATATTATTATTTAATATTAACTCGTATTGATTTTTTTTTCAAAACTCCCTAAATTTTTTTCTGTGTTCGTCCCTGAACTTGTCTAAAGTGTAGTGCAAATGGAATCTCTCAAATGTTGTCACAAATAATAACAATATACCTACACACGTATATTAAATAACGTTAAACCCCGTCGGATATATATGTGTTTAGCATACTTTAGTATGAAGAGCTAACAATCATTTAACGTCACCGCCCACTTGCTTTCGAGTAATAAACATTCAACTTTTTAAATTTTGTTTTTTTTATCCTCTTAAGAAAAGAGATTTTATACGGAAATGCGTTTCCGAATTTTGTTTTCATAAAAATGTGAAAGGTAAAGAAAAAAGTTTTTCTTAGTCTTTTAATTGATACACAAAGGAAACTCGGGTAAGCCGAGGCATATATTTAATTTAAATGAAATTAACTAATAAATAAAAATTATTTAATTCTTTAATGTTTCCATATCTTATTTAATTGAAAAACGTATACATTAGTAAGCATTCAATTAACGTGAACGTAATGTAATAATTCACAGTGATTACGTGTACGTTTTATAGAAAAATCTCATTAAAAAAAAGGAACCAATTTGGGCAGACCAAGATAAATATAATAGATGAATGGTCAAAAGAACATTACTTATGTATATAGGTGAAAAAAAACTGATTCGTAAATTGCTTATTTTTAAACTATTGTGTTTTTAATTTTAAATTAATAATATTTTTTTTAGTTTATAAATTAAAAACAAACAAAAATTATTCTACTTAATAGTGATTAAAGACCATACACCTAATTTATTTGTTAAAAAGTATTAACTTACTACTATAACATATGATTATTAAATCATTATTCAGAAATTATTTGAATAAAACGTTTTTTTTCTTGAAACTACTAAAAATATAGATATTATATAATTGTATTATAATTTTTTTCATAGAGCATCTCGCCTTACTTATACCGAGCACCCGAATATCTTAATTATTATGGGATAAAAATAATGTTGATAAAAGTGGAGTTCATGTTTATACACATAAATGTATTAGTAAAGGCTAAATTGAAGAATTTCAACTATAATTAAATGTTCCGAAACTGTATATAACAGTTTTCCGAAATGAATAATTCAAACGCATTTGAACGTTAGGTTTCCGTATTGCCCAAGTTTCCTCCGCCCACTCGTAAATATAGTTTTTAAAATTCGGATATCGCGTAACATCCCAATGGAAAATATGAGATCTCTATTTTTTCCATATAAAAATACTAAATGTTATATTATAACGTATAAGTGGTGTGCACGGCACAAATTCTACAGCGTATATATATATATAGTGTTCCATTTACTAATCGAGCTGAAGCAGCTGTTAACTGCCCGAAATCGGATACATTCCACGAGACTCATAATATGGCTGTATCATTCTACGTTTCCTGACCGACTTAGGACATTTATTTTATATGTATTTTTGTGACAACTATTTCTCCCTCGTAATAAATTCGTACATCCACCGAGTCTTCGTATTGTGTCGTATGTATACATTAGCTGCCTGTACAACAGCATTTCCTGAGCTTTTATGAGGTTATTTCGATAAAGTAATTCAATGCTGTAAATTATAGTGGGCTGTATATAATTGCGCACCTCATGCGGTTAAAAAATTAAAATACAAATCAATTTGTTTATACAGCGGAACCTCTGTTTACGGACACCCGTTAATAGCAGAGACTTCTAAATTCCCCAACATAAATATACGTGGGAAATAAATGTAATAACCTCCGAATAGCCGAATCTCCCTCCATAACGGACACGGACATACCTAATTTTATAACAACGGGTATTTTATTCTACCACGAACAAATGCGATGAATAAGTGCGTGATTATCGTATTTTATTAATTGTACATTTATAGTTCGATTGTATGTAGGTACCGATCCATTAATTTAATTTATTGTGCACAGACCTCCAGTGTGTTTAATAATGTCAAATATTAGTAGGGTTCTGACTTGCGTTTTATTAATATAGGGATTGACAAATCCGTTCTGCGTTTTAGTATTACATTTTTATGTGTTCTCCTAGCCACGTTGATATTTCGGATGATGATTGGTTTCCAATTACAACAGGTTTACCATTTCATTCCTCATATAAAATCCTCTGTTCTGATTTTTCTCTTCCCTTCAAATCCTATACATTTTGTTTTTGGTATCACACATTTGTGTCAAATTACCAGCCTCTTTCGTTTCCATTCGATTTCTCCTTTTAATTTCTCTTCTCCTTGGTTTCATAACGACTCCATATCCCGTAAATCTGTCGTCTCCGTTTAGGTCATAATCCTTTCTTCGTCAAATGATTTTCCTCATTGTTCCCTCCACGATGAACTTCAGCTATGTATTTCTTCCCGTCTTCTTTGTCATTGTCCTACCGCTCTTCTATCTAAGCGTCTTCGCCAGTTAACCTTTTTCAATCCTATCGAATTCCCCTTCGCTTTTTTCATTAATTTTCCAATCCTCCGAAATCTTTCTTATCATATCCGTCATTGATTTATCTCTTTCTGAAAGATTCGTAATTTAATTTACTTGTTTTTCTCGTAATCGTTTATTCATTACCCTTATTTAATGTCAATTTTTTTCCAAGTTATATTTGTAGTTTTTCTATATTATTTATTTTAGTTATTGAAATGTTATAATTAAATGATAAAGCTAATAAATAGACAAATAAAGTTTGACACATACACACACACACACACATAAGTACGGAGAAGATTATTAATTTATAATCCAAAATATATAACTATAACATTAAGCCATCTCTAAGGAGTGAAGACAACTCAAGAATATGAAAAATACCGCATGTTTATCGATTCGAACAAAAAAACACGTTTTACGCAATATACGCATACAAATTATCAAATCCGTAAATATTATGTATCGTATCGATAACGGGCATGAAAAAGCCAACTGAATTATCGTTTAACAGTCCTAATAATACTGGTTCGTTATTAAAATACCACTATTGTATTAGCGGAAAATTATTTTTTCTCCATAAACACAATAAAATTATTGAATTTAAAATTTGAATAGTAAACGTTTTGAAATGTTAAATTATTTAATTAGAGATCTATTGCATCTCATTCGGAACACACGAGACCAACCGAAGCCGACAAATAACAATAAAACTATATATATATACGCATTGACCATCCTAGAGTGCTAAAAAAATCGATAAAACAATCAAATGAATTGGCGCGTAAACAGTAATGTATGATATTATATCAGATACTTACATATATCGGACCATTAATCAATCGTAAATAAAAATCAAACGTTACAAAAAAAAAAAATGGAAATCCAAATGAAATCGAATTATTTATTTTGTGTAATTTCGAAACGCCTGAAGTCCTACAACACGTGTTTCGAGGGAAAATGTAACATTTTATTGTAACTATGAGTCGTAGCGTAGAGACGGTTACCAGTCACTCAACAAGTCGCGAACCGCGTAACCGATTAACGTACGACGTTCGACGTGCCCAACACTTGGCGTGTGTTCAGAGGCGAGAGAAAAACGGGAAACCGGACACGACGCCCAGCGAAACGAAAAATTAGCGCTCGTGAATGTTTTCGGCGCGCATACTTCCGCCACCTTCGCGACCCGGCGCACATCTAAAAAACAAACGAACGAGACGACGGCCGACTAAGATTACAAATGTTTGTGCGCGTGAAGCAACAACCCGGCCGTTCTATACTCTCGGGCGACGGTAATGTGTTTATTATATTAGAACGTCGGGACGACCGTACGCCGTCTGTGACGGTGTTTGCTTTAGGCCACGGGCACTCTCCGGATTGGGTGGTCTCTACGGCGACGACGGTAGGCACGACAAGAGAAAATCACCAACGTCCAACGCACACGACGATGACGGTCGGACGGGAGAGGTTCGGTGAGAGGGAGTGATTGAGAGAGAGAGAGAGAGAGAGAAGACGCGGCGAAGGAAACAAAAAAAGAAACACTATAAAACAACGGAAAAGAACACATAAAATATAAATCGTTTTGAAAAAATAATAATAAGGGGAACGGTTTTTTTTTTGAAGATTATAGTCTTGTTAGCGAATGTTCGGCTCTACCGATGTGATTTAAAGACTGTTATTTGCCGGCGCGTTTGGGAGTCCGCTTTTATCCGTGTGCGTGTGTGTGTTGTAGCGGTCGTTGGCGACGGGTATACCACTTGTTGTCTCGGTGACACGGGCAGCTGTGTATAATAATATATAGATGACCGGGCACATGTACGCACGCCGTCCTTCCGAGCAAAAGTGCCGCGCGAATGTTTATAATAAAGACGAGTGGTTTTGAAGAGAGACGTTCGTTTTATTTTTTTATTTTTCTCTGGTTTTCACTCGTCTCTATCAGTCCGAACGTCACGCTGCACACGCGTGTACATTATTGTACATCGCGTACTACTGGATGCGTTATTGAATGCACTCGGTCCCGTGTAATAATGGATTTTCGTACGTGGAACCAACGCTGCTCGTGTTATTATTATTTATGTGTGTTTCCGAAGGAAAAATGTCACCGCCAATCGTCGTCCGGACGACGAGACGTATTATCACTTACGATGTTATTATTGACGGTAAATAATATTATATACAGGCCCGTTACGGCGACGACGTGCGTATCATAATATTTTTATCTTTATTTTAAAAAAAACAAAAAAACAAACCAATAATCAAAATAAGAAATTCGCCAAACGCTAAAAGTGAATTGTATACGACAACGGCGTAAAACGCTAATGTGCTGCCAGTGATGCGTTTAAAACAATTCGTTTTACCTATGAAATAAGAAAACACGCGGTTAGTGGTATAGTGATAAGATATAGTGTAAATGACGTCGCGATAAACGTATTTATCGTTCGTCGTCAAAATGTCGACTATGATTACATGAATAAAAAGCAATAATAAAATAGCGATCAACGTACGCGCTAGTTGAATCAAACGGTGTAAACAGGAAACACGGCACTCGTCCGGCCGTCGCACCGCAGCTACGCGTATGCGCTTTGTCGTGAAATTACAAATTTAGACGATATCGAGAAACGCACGTTATAGTGACGTTATTAGTTGGCGACGTGCAATTATCAGCGGGACGATTACGAGCCGTTCCGGAGCTCGCGTTTTCATTACTTCAGACCACAGTCCCGAGGTGACAGTCACTCAAAGTACTGAAAGACGGCGAGTAATGAGAAATGTTCGCAAGCGTAAAGCTGAAAGTGATTGGCATTCGAAATTAATAACGGGTAAATTATCAGTAGTCGAGAATACCGGGATTCGGACGAGAGACAATGTTAGACACACTGCCAGTGGACTGATATTAATCGTACTTGATCCGCGGGACTCAGCTTATGAATAAACGTCGAACTTGGCCGTCGTTCGTCACTGGCCGCCGTCGAGTGTATTCTTGGACGACGGCGTGCCAGGTATACAAACCGGCCACGTGGTCTGGACGACAGTCCAGTCCGGTGGACACGTACGAGACGACCACTGTACAAGTTGTAAGTTCGGTCCAGTGTCGGCTTCGTCGGGTTCAGCTCGGGTGTCCAGTGTACGTTGTTATATGTGAAGTAAATAACTAGTGTTATTGAGTCAGAGTGTGTTTTTCGTCCGAAACAACTTCTACGAGTTTTTTTCTTCTAAAATACTGAAATTCTGTTTGATGTCCTTATCCGGCGTATTACATGGCAGTAGACACCAATTCGGGAAAGGGGAAAGGCCAAAGAGGTTCTACTATTCTCTTTTCAGTTACTGTTGCGACTAATATCTAGCATTTATTCTGTTTTAATAGTTCGATATTATTCTGAGTTATTAACGCATGTATATTAATACGGATTATTCTCTAGCTTCGGTACACCTATTCGCGAAATTTAAGAATAATCTATTGTATTTTCCACATGTTATGATTTATGTTTTAACTGTTATAGAATGTCTTCTATAGAATAACAAAATTTTTTTTATATATATACTAATATACACGTATAGTTTAATGTATAAAAATCGTATAAAATATTGGTTCGTAAATATCCTTTGCCGTAAATAACTCTACAACTTATTTAAAACTTTTGCTAGCGGGGTAATATGTTTAATACATAATATGAAATACACCGATCCATGGCCGAAGTCAGATTTGAAATGATATTTCATACTTATACGTGCACCGACAGGTTAGTAGTAGTATAGTGTGATTTATTTTGTACGAAGCGGGAAAAATTATTACGGGTATTCAGAGATCGTGAAAACAATTGTTTCTCACGAAATCGTTTACAGCATTTAATAGGCTGCTTAATAATATTGTTTAATAACTTTTGGTCATGCTTGTAAACGAAAAATTATTCCTATACTATTTAAAGCCTATTTATGTATTATACAAGTTTTTGAAGCACATTGTTCATCGTTTTTATTGTTTAAATATTAACGAATCAAATATCTATATATATATATGTATGTGTATATAGATATATATTTGATCCTTACGGATTATTGGAAACAATCTCACTTAACTATATCTTTATTTTTTCATCAATCAGCGATTACACCCACTGCCCGGAGAGCCGACAAACAATACTTCGAGTTGTGGGTCGCCATAGTTTATTTCACATAAAAGGCAACTTACGTAAGAGTGTGTGACGGGACAATACTCCGCCACAACACTCTTTACAGTATGTAAAATATAACTTGTTATAGGATGATGGTGGGACATACACCCACCATTCACCCTTCACGCCTCTAAATACAATAACAAATGGCCTATGGGGTCATTTATTTACCTATAAATAGGTATAGTGTCTGGCCGCTACAGGACAAATTGAATAGCGTTATTTTTTAACCAAAACTTAGAAGTATTTTGCTATTAAGCTCAAGGTTGGAAATAAATTTAAATTAAATAACCTTATTGTTTTAAGTTTTTACATCATTATTGTAAAAAATGTAATCTTGCGTATTTTAGCATATTTCTCATATTTGTGTCTGTGAGAACTTGTATCTAATCGTCCACTCTACTGCATGTATTATAATTTTAATAATAATAACTCAATCGCAGACGTTTTTTGCAATAGAAGTTATATTAAAAATATATATAGTTGCATATCATCTTAGGTAAGTTATGAATAAATAAGGACACGACTTTTTTTGATAATTTGTTAGTAAAAAAATCAAACAAATTGTCTTATATTGAATATGTTAAGTCTCGCGAAGACAACACGTTCAAATGCCGTTATTGTATTAAATCCACTTTTGAGATGTTATTACCGTAATTAGTATAATCAGCTATAGCTTACAGTTTTAAAATAGTTAAAACTTTTTCTATCTTTTAATCGTAAAAAAAATAGTAAACACGATTGCCGTTTCTTCAATAAAAAATTGTTTTTTATTCTTATATATAATTTGGTTAAAAAAATCAATTTTACTATACAATTTTAATTTCTACTTCCATTTTAAATCTTTATAATTATAATCTAAACATGCCATCAAATTCGATTTAAAATGTAAGTAATCGAATTTTAGGTGTAAAAAAATAACAATTTTACTAATAACTAAGATAATCAAATTATTTATGTAAGTATAATATATATTGTATTGCATAAAATGTTTTAAAGTAATTCCAAATAAAACAATATATATATATTTGATTTATATTGATATAAATTTATATTTTCATAATATAATAGTAATTTAATTTTTATACAATTTTTTTACGGCGACGATAATGTAATATAAATATAAATATAAAATAATATAAACACGTTTGTTCAAATGTTTTTCACGTATTGAAAAATCAAACAAATTATGACTAACAAAACGTTTCATCGTAATGATACTTGTAAATTGTAATAGAAATAATCGATTGAATTCATAACGAACTTTGCGAGTCAAACGGGTCTATTGTATTAAAATATATTCATGCAAAGTATAGTGCATATACTACAAAATAATTTTCCATAATTTAGTTTAAACGCCGTGTTTAATGGACAAATACTGTACCGAGTTGCCACACTAATATAACTGCATATTTTAAACTTCAAAGTCGACTACAAATGCATATAAATTACTGACTATGAAGAATAGACGTGTACTTCGTTAATAAATCGATTCATATTTACATAATACATATATTATTATTATTATGTTATACGGGAGTTCATATTAAGGGATACGATCAAACGTTAATCAGTATGTAGTTAGTTGCAGGTCAGATGATAATATATTTGATATTATCAGCAAAAAGGAATTTTTGCCACCTTTTTTCACGTTTTTATAAATACAAAGCCACAAACATACCCGACAGCATATAAAATACAGTTGACCACCCGACAGTGTGGGAGCGATTTTGACATATAGCTCATACCAAAACTAAGTGTTATTTTGTGTTCGGTCCTTCTATTTGTCACTATATAAATATAGTGGGGTTCTTTTCCATAACTTCTCTTCTCTCACCCGCCGCGTCATCTTCGATTTAGAAGTTTCCCTTGTCTCTCATAGTTCTCTCTCTTTTCAAACAATCTCATTATATTTTTATCTGATCATTTTGTACAAACACCTTTAATATACATGTAGTTCAAAACCGGTTTGGATACTTAAAAAATAAAAATACCACGAATAACACCGATGATGTACGCATTTTCATAGGAATTATAAATGTGAATTATTAAAACGATACGGTCGATTTGTTTAGATAATAATAAAATAAATAAATAAACCTGATAATTATCATGTACTATATGTGATGTTAAGCCATTACTGTTCAGTGTTCACTGTTGAGAATAAAATGTTATAAACAGTAAAAACGGTAAATGTTTATTTTATTTGATTTGTTTTGTTTTGTAAATAATATTGTACAAATGGTAGATAAACGAACAGACTTTGTAACTGCAGAAGCTTTAGATTTTCCAATGTTACAATAATGAGTTCATTGTGAATTTAATCACATGGTGTTAAATACTAAATTATTTATCATCACTTGCAGACTGCAGTAATAAATAACAGAAATTGTTGCCGACTTTCTGGTTGTAATGAAAAGTGAATGTCTTATTTATTATGATTGTCTGACTTGAAACTATTGAATATTTTATATTGATATTGATAGTGATTACCGATTAATATGTTCAGCGTATTTATAACAACATTTGTTATGGAGATGGGAGTAGTATAAACATAATGAAATAATTTGGGTTCAATATGAGTTTATAGATAGTGTAAAAAATACATCATTATAGACGTGATTGTAAATTTGTAGACTTAAAAAAATTCTTTAAGGGGGAGAATGTAAACCCTCCATAAATATTTTACTGAATATGTTAACATGTTATACTTCCAAGGCCGTCCTGAGATTTTTTCAAAGCCAAATAAAAAAAAAATGAAATAAAATAGTTAATCTTGTCAAATTTACAATAATAAAAATAACAATTTATTATAATTCAGTAAGACTATTAGTTCGTGAAATGATCAGAGGAAATCAGAAAAACAATGGATAAAGTCTAAAGTATATGTTGAAATTTAAAAAAAAACCCACAGAAATGTTCTAAGATAAAAATAAATAAGACCAATAACTCCCAATAATCATGCTCTAAAAGCCTAAAACGAATCGTGATCCCGTTTCTAAATGGCCGGTAGTACATCCCGGTGCATGCCAAAATATAATCAGTAAAAATGATTTAATCTGAAAAGACAAAAATGGTCTTAAAAAAGTCGTAGCCTATTTGCATTCCGGCGCAGTATACTTTTTTTTTATCAACCTAGTCGTGTTCTTAATTATATCGGTAAATCAATACACCTGCACGAACTTTCAAACAACCAATATTTGAATAAGTATAATAATTTGAATTAATACTTGTAAATAGACTAAAAATGTTTAAATATATTATTCATATCCAAGTCAGTTCTATTCAGTATTTTTTTTTTTTTTTGTTATAATTTATTAACAAATCAAGTGTATAAAACATTATACGAATATAGAAGTTATGCGAATTGGAATTTTAATGAAATTTAACATTATACTTTATATGCGTATACCAATTACAATATAAAATAATTTTACAATCACGGAGCTTTCTGAAATCTGCATCGAACTGACTCTTTGGACGATCTTATTTATCTATATAAGTTTAATAATATATGGTATAATATAATCTGCCGTGAACTATTTAATTACTACTAATACTAATACTAATTTAATTCCATTGCCGTTTGAACGATTATGCTATATTTTTAATTTAGCGTACTTATTGTCTATACTACATAACGATTAACTTCAAATCATCATACCAACGGTTATCACTGATGACTATGAGATTTATCATTATTACTATCAATAATTATTAGTTAACCATTGTTATTAGCAAATCATAAATGTGTATACAATTTAGGAATTGTTAAGGGAAGGATGAGACAATAAATCACAAACATAACAGTGACAAATTGTCTAGAATATTATTTACCGTATATACCTCTAAACACTTTATATTCTATAAATTCTTTAAATTCTAGAAATTTACTTTTCGAGGTCTACGACGTTTTTGGAGTTCCATTAAGAAAAATTAAACCATTTAAAAAAAAAAGAAGAGGTACTCCGTCCCCACCGCGTCACCCCACCCACAATCCAAGCACTGAAAATAATGTTACGTGAACAGAAACAGTG
The DNA here is from genome assembly GCA_019022885.1 of Schlechtendalia chinensis. NCBI lineage: Eukaryota > Metazoa > Arthropoda > Insecta > Hemiptera > Aphididae > Schlechtendalia > Schlechtendalia chinensis. The sequence goes on along the minus strand of CM032339.1, from coordinate 12,755,041 downwards.
AACACAGGCATTGCATATATTTCGAACATAACTAATCGCGTCACATGTAAGAGTGCACGAAATTCTACTATCAAGTAGTGTATGCGCCACGCACTTTAAAATGAGTCATACAAACGCATAACATTCGCGAGTAGGAACCAGAAATATTATTATTAGCGACCGCAACAGGTTTAGCCGAGGATCGACGGTGCTTACGGTAACATAATACACTTTTGCGGTAACATAACAACGTACGTGCACGGAAAGAAAGAAAAACGGTAAATACGCGTTTTCGTGCAAATAAAACAAAACACTTCGCGTCAAGAAGACGACAAATTCCATAGAACGACACGCGCCGCGAACACTTATTAACGCGACAGTATTATGTATAGCGGTGTAGTGTTGTTTTATTTTTTACCCCCGTCCTTACCCGTCTCTACCAAGTCATCCAACGCACATCGGAAATCTCGTTATAACAAGTCCTCCGGCTGGATTACTGCGCGCCGCGTAACTAGCGTACCCGTTTAGCCCGATATCGTGCACAGGAATTTCTTTATTTTTTTTTTTGATTTTTTTCTCGGTGCCGAGGAGCTAACCAAATGATAGGCCCGTCGCACGTCGCAGAGCTTATTAGAATATACGTCATGTCAGGAGGTACGTATTATTACGTGCCGACGGAGTATTTGTTCGCATTAGTCATAATATAGTCATTACGCGGGAGGTCTGTTCACGTACCTAGCCGCGGTAGTTACCTTACACGTATTATAGTAAATAATAATAATAATAATAGTACGAGACGCGTATTGTGCAACGGGTCGAGCATAACGTATACACACTTTCGTCATTTGAATAAATCGGTTTGTTTAATTAATTGCCGAACGCGAACGACTGAATATTCATTCTGTGCGTGATGTGCGCGCGAGAGTATTTGAAACGTAAACACACACGATGAGGAGACCTACGTCAAAGACGCGTACAAATTAGTGGCTTTAAAAAAAAAAAATATAGATATTTTTTTTTTATTATTATTGTTATTCTTAGTCGGTTTAGAAAGTCGTTGTTAAACGTAAAATAATATGTACACACGCTATGCTAATACACATGCGCGTGCGTATTACGAATAGATTTGAAAGAAACAACGACCACTACTATATGAAACTATACCGAGAATATAGCAACCTACTTACGTACATACCTCCACGTATGCTGGTACATGTGTGCGGTAATGATTAATAATAAGGGTGGCGGGGTATTTATTTTTTGTAAATTGGGGTGGGCCGACTGTTATGATTTACCATTGTGTGCGGCATCGTATTATGTGTGTGTGTGTGTGTGTACGGGGAACGAATGTATTTATACAATTTTTGGTCTCCCAGTAGAGCATTTTATATAATATAATGACGAACAATAATAATCGACAATAATATAACTGGCTGCTTAAGTAGCAGAAAAACTGGTCCTGCTGCCACCAAGGGTCGTATATTATTATTGTTATTTACCATTGTGAACACGTCGTTGTCCGAATACCTTATAATAAGCGCCGAAATGTCGGATTATTATTATTATTATTTTGTAAAGAAAAGAAACGCCGCCGACGACGTTGTCGTGTGCGTGTGTGTAGAAAATTGAATTATAAGAATCCCGTGGCTGCCAATTTGACCGGAAACCCCAAACAGATGTACGTCGTACACGAGAATACGAAAATTCCTTCTGGTCCAACGGCTGTACCGACGCAGACGGTTTTATATTGGTTGTTTAGCCAGCGTCCTTTTCCATACAATACGTTATTATTGTATTTAGTATCTTACTCGTTGCACGAGTACGACGGCAACATATTATATAATACGATGCATATTTATCGTTTGTACGTCGTCGGCGGCTTTGACCCACGCCGCGCGTAGTGACAGGAGTGTGTCAAAAGTCGAATAGGGTTACGCCGTCACTGGAGGAAGAACTAATTACACGTGCCATGGGTGGATCACACGCGTGGACGACACTACCGTCAACAGTGTCGTCAAGAAAATATTAATAAAAACATACAACTGTTTCAAACACGTTTCATCACTACGTTTGGGTGTTACGGACGTAATTCAAACGATTCCGTTTTCAATTGACATAACGGTGATATATATCGGAACAACCTCTTTCGAACCGTATAAAACAACGTGTAAATCATTTTCAATTTTTTTTTTTTTTTTATGACTTTGAGTTCATCGTCGTCAGACAAATAACATTTTTAATGATCGGATAACGACCGATATAAACATCGAGTGTCATAAACTCGATTGGCTAACCCACAACAACCTTAACATACCAAATACTCTTCAAACGAACATGAGATAATAATGTACATATGAATATGACTGTGATTGTTCTTTCGGCCCCGCAAGTCCTCCGAGAACAGTTCTGGATATTATATTATGTCATTACAGTGTTCGGCTATAAGTACTCTATTATCATAAAAAATTATTACCAGCTTATTTTACGATTGTAATTAATCAAAACAAACTAATGGAGTGTTCCACTTGATGCGTGTCTGCACGGGTACCGTGTGCACTACGCGGAGACTAATCGAAACTAACAAATTAACCGGATTCCATTGCCAAAACTGAAATGGAAACTACCATTTACGACTGCGAATCGTCTGTACGGAGATAAGTTCAAAAATACAAAAAAACTGCGGCACGCGGGGAGGATATCACGATTTTCTCGAACCGTAAAAAACGGGACGGGACGGGCACGATCGCGGATGAAGGATGAAGGTTTGTTGGACACAACGAACGTCTGAACACGCTGTATAGGACAGATGTACGAATCGGCGGCAACGCGTCTGTTCCGCGAGTTTTCGAACCCGGATACGGCGTACGTTCGCTTTTTTGCACGCGACCCGCACGCGTTCAGAAGTACAAATGGATTGCATGCGCGCCGATTTTAGACATGTCCGAATGGAAATAGCATAACCATAGAGTCCGATTCGCGCACAGATTCCTGTATCCTAACAGCGAAACGAAAACCTTGACAGACAGTCGGTCCGCGCATGTTCTCTGTCTACCGTACACCTGCAGGCGTATGATTGTCTGTGTGCACGAACGCGATTACAAATGTGCTTTTTTTTCATTGAAATTGATAATACACGGTCGGTTTTTCGGGAAACCATCGAAACGGGCCGTTAAAACATTTGGACCGACACGGATGTACAGTCGGTATTAGTTTTGTTTTTGCGAATCTACTGCGTGACTAGAACGATCACGAAAGGTTGTACCCGATTGTCGATCCGACTTTCGACCTGCGCGCAACGCTTTACTACGCTGCGCACACGCACACGACAATACACACACGTCGTCGTCTATATAAATACAGGTGTCGTGGTAGTAGTCCGCGGCTCGCATGGAAATTGATTCATTAAATCATTTGAAAATAAAAATGAAAAAATAAAACCATTCACGCGTAGCATGGCATAGAATGACGGACCGGAGTCCTTTTCCCTAGACTCGGGGGCCAAGCCTCCATCACTCGTAGTATGAGGTAGCTTCAGAGAGCGCTTTCAGGATATTTTATACAATTCAGTTTTTCTCTTATTTTGAGGTTGTGTTTTCAACACAAATTTAGTTCTTTCAGGATGCGGTATTCCGCGTGTTTAAGATTTATGGTCTGTGATATGCTGGCAGTCCTATGGTTTGAAGCTTTTGTTTTTTCGAGTAGATTTCTCGTGGCTTCCTTTATTTCGTTCTTAAACAGTGAGTTATTTTGCTGATTGCCTAATCGTTTCATTTCGGACATACCAAAGGAAGCCAGTTATCGTCCGCACAGTTATGTTTTGAACAACTTCTAGGCGCTTCCAGTTTGAGACGGATATCTGAGCCGCCCAGGCTGGTCCAGGCGTATAAAATTTTGGTTTAAACATACATTTTGAATGTGTTCAGCTTTATTTGGGATCGAGGGCCGGTTGTTTAAAACTGGACAGAGCGCCGCTCTTGTTCCTTTAGGCGTCTTTAACTACCCCCGTGGTATGCGCGTTAAAGTCAAGATGATTGTCGGGGACGACATCGAGACAAAACTTTCACGTGCGCGTGTACGTTGTTGTATACGTTAATAGTTCTTGACGGTATTCGAATCATACATAGACGTGTGATCGCTGTTAACGGGCGAATTTTTCTTCACGTCTCCGCACGTAAACTATAGTCTTATTGGCCTACCGTACGTGTGGTGCACATGAAGTACAACTGTTTAATCTCTGTGCGGAAACGAACGGTCAGATGAGAAAACCGTTTCGTTTTCTCGACGAGCCGTGTCCACGGTCGGGTAAAAATGTTGAAACGCGACCGCGGTCGGTCGGTCGGTGGGTGGGGGATGGGGTTGGGTGGTTCGTCGCAGACACGGCGAGCGTGTCGTTCGGTGACCGCGGAGGTACAACAAATCGTATAAAACAGCACGTGCACGCTATCAAACCCGCGGCAGAACGTATCCGTTCGGGAAACCGCGTTCGATTGATCGGCCGGACGACAATGGACGACGACCGACGGTTGTTTGACGTAATGTTACGACGGTCCCGTGGGAAGGAGTACAAACACAAACACACACACATATATATATTGTATATGTCGCGCGCGTTTATAAACGTGAATATTATTAGTGCGGTGCGGCGGTCGATCGAAGAACGTTTAAGGCGAACGCCGCGCGGCGTTCGAATTAATTAAGTCGGCGTTTATCACGGCGTACACGATAACGCGGATTACGGGGAGACCGCCGGCGCGCTGCGGGGCAGACCCGCCGTGCCTAAGTGGGCGCCAGAGTGGACAGAGCGGTTCCCGTGTTAAGTGACGGTCAATAAGATAACCACTAGCTCGGGGGGCCATCGCGTACGTTGCTCTCGCGCACACCGCGGTTACGGACGTACGAGCGATATGTCATTATAACGCGCGATGTTCTCCGTCAGATAAGAAACGAAGAAAAATAAGAACGTGTACCTCGTGGCGGGGGGAGGGGGGGAGGGGCCGGGGGGGAAACTATCGATTCGACGTTTTAATATCCCGTCGTAATGTTTATTTATTTATTTATATAATATATTATTATTATTGTTATTATTATTATTATTATTATTATTATTACCGTTCTCTCGTGCCCGCCGTCTTTGCCGCCGACTTTTTATCTGGCTCCAACAACAGGTACGATACGATCGTAAATCAACAGGTATACGCGCGCGCACGCACGTCGGACCGTGTACAGGGGCGAAAATTAAGGAGGACCTTTGAGAACGGTATAAATTAAAACGTCAGTGGCGGCGCGTCTGTTTACACACACGCACGTATCCACCACGCACCGCGTCGCCGGCGATATCGCCGACAAGGTTACGTGGGTGCTCTCCGCGACGAGCATCGTGTACACACACACACACACATATATATATATTATAATCACATACACACGTCCGATACGGGTTTTCGTTTTGGGTTTTTTTTTTTCAACGAGATTTAAACACCGTGAATAGAAAAACGTTTATTTTCTTTCTTCTTCTTCTTCTTCTTATTTTTTTTTTTTTGTTTTTTTCTGTTTTTTTTTTTTTTTTTTTGGTGTGTTTCCGAGTTCTCCGTATCGAATGGTACATAAATATCGTCCGGGAACAACCGTGTGAAGCTCTGTGAACGCTTTTAGGTCCGTTTCGACGGTACGGTATTGAAGTCGATAAGTCACGTCGCGTGTAGTACACGTTCCACTCACGTCCGACACTTCGTACCGATTAAGCTCAACATACGCATATAAAAACACTTTTAGCAGTCCGTGCTTGACGTGTATGACCGTATCGCATAAGATCCAAATCAATTAATTGAAAATGACATTATAAATCTTTATAAACACGAAACCAAAGGAATAATACGAATCAATAAAACGATACTTGCAAAACGCACGTTTTCAAAACACTGCGGATAAATTACCGCGTTGTTCTACCGCGTCAAGACTGGTGTGTGTATACAAACATTTTATAAAATTCCATATACTGTTATGCATATCACAGTTCGGTATAGAAAATATGAATTTACGTAAAATACGTAAAAGTAATATCACATGAATCTATGAAAATGTTTTTGAAAATGCAATGAATAACGTGACATATATTAATATAATATGTACGTATTTTACATTGTTATCAATGTTTCTTTCAGACGATTTTCTCTGGGGAGGGGGGAGAATTTGAAAAAATCGGGGGTCATTTATAGAACATCAAGAAAAATACATTTTTTGATAATAATTACCTTTATGTTATTATGATTGTGAACAATATAATTAAATGTACAAAATTTCACAAGTTTAACATACACGCATAGTGTTATTATATATGACGATTGTAGGTCATCCACCGTGATATAAAAATTACATTTTTTTAATATTTGATATTTCTTAACTATTCTTCAAATTTTCTCCGTTAGTGAGGGGGTGTTGGACATTCTCCGGGGAGGCTGAGCTTCCCGAAAAAATGCCTGAAACAAACACCGATTGTTATCATTACAGTACGCTGTGTAGCTATACTAATCATGCGTCACCAATGTCTTCACATGTCTTAACAATAAAGCTTTAGTACACATCACCAATCTCACATGCAACGATAACGACATTTGTAGCGAAACACACAAATTCACGGCCATTTTGTGTACAGAGCTAAAAAACATATATTTGTACGAATAATATTCAACGACAAATAACAAAATGTGAATATTTCATACAAACTACATTATTTATCGTCGTATATTTGCGTGCGAAGTCTGTATATTCATTTTACTTTATTTCGAATCACACATATAATAATTTAACATCCCACGTTTTTGCACAAAATAAATAAAAAAATTTTAAAAATTAAATACCGTTGATTTTTTTTTTATCGGAATATTATAATATATTAAACTACATTTCTGCTCGTACAACATTTCATTTATTATATGAACTTTTTATAATAATTTAGATTCCTAGTGGAGCGTGAGGTAGTTGTTGCGTTTTTTCAAACAGAAAAAATATTATTAAAAAGTTTATGCGTAGACTAAAAATTGAGCTTTACAAAACCCATTTATTTTACGAGAAAAAATAATAATAATAGAAAAAGCGAAATCGACGTTTATATTTACGTTTACATTTACGCTCTAGATGCGTATTCTTTGCAAATGGAATATTTCAAATACTATTCACCGTCAAAAATCAAAATAAATCGTATACAACTATAATCATTCAATCGTATATACTCGTATATTTGTGTATGCAATTTATTTATTTTATTTTCAAATATACCTATTCTATTATTTACTAAACAAAACAATATATATATAAATATGTGTGTGTGTGTGTGTGTATAATTTTAAAAACCAAAACGTTCAAAATATATTTTATAGCCGGAGTTGGTTATTACCGAATAAATATTTTTTTTATTAGTTATTCATTGAAGGATATTTACCTTACAGTGGCGCCGATTACGTTTTATTTTAACCACCTAAATTTTAGGGTGGGTTGGTAGTATCACAGTTCTGAAATTAATAAAGATGAAGATAGCTCTCAAGATTTTGAAGACAGTGATGAAGAAAATAAAAATTAAAATACTGTAGGTCTAAAGGAAAAAAAATTGTCAACATTTGGGAACACTTCTTCATATATTTAAGGTAATTTCTAATTCATTTATTTATTGTATTTAAATTTCCTATCTAAACATACATATTATTAACCATAATTATTTCCTGCGAGTCTGACATTAATATTGACCATAATCAGGTTATTGATGAATTTGTCAGTACTACATCAGTTCTGGTAAAACATCTATCATAAATTTTGGTCAACTTTTTTTTATTTATACCACCTAATAAATATTATTATCATTATTATATGATAATATATAAATATTATTTAATAATATTATCTTAAATAATTTATGAAAAATATGTATATAATATACATAAGTATATGTTATATTTTATAATTTTAAAAAAAAATGTTATGCATTATAAAAATAATGTTTATGCATTTAACTTTTTTTATTCCAACTATTAATTTTATAGCAAATATCATATACATATTGTATGTGCCTACTTATTAAATATGATTTTAAAAAAGTAAATCTTAGAAAAATGTCTATGATGTAGAGTTTTGTTATGGTAGGTTTGGGTCTTAGTTAGAATTGAACCACCTCTTTTGACTGAACTCGGTGCCACTGATACCTCATATGTCTCCTAATGATGATTTGGCAACTGCGAGTTCGTCAACTCGGTGGTAGCACACCCGTGTACATATAACACGTATTACATAATATTTGCACAAGCACGTATAGTTTTCTGGTGTGAATAAAACATTATAAATTATGATTTTTAATAGTTAATACGCGTATTGAATAAAATTAATCGGTGATAGCGTACACATATTGACGCGATTAAGAGATGTGTGTTGGAGGGAACGATTAGTTGAGGCTTATCGTCCCAACGTGAATTTCTGCCCTCCAAAATTTTTTTTTTTTTTTTTGTAATAATCGTGTACAAATATTGTAGTAAAAAGTACGAACATGTTTAAACAACAAAAATATACAAAAATAAACAATAAAATATATACAAAAGCAAAATTCAATATGTGCAAATTATTTTCAATAACAAAAAAAAAGATCGTATGTGGGAAGAGGTTTGAAATGTTTACTTGGCTTCACTACGATGAATCGAATATTTTGTTTTGCTTTCATTTCATATTATCATAAACTAGAAAATCATATTGAGTCAAATTTTTGGTAGATGGTTTTAATAATTAAAAGAATGCGTTGATTAGTAAATTGCAGTAATCATTCGTATTGGATTTAGCGTTACAAGAAGTTGCACGAAAAAACAGTGCAACGTGCGATAGTTTTACTATGGTTGAAGATGTATCGAATATTGTTTTCGAAATTATAAAAAGTATTTCTAAAAATATAATATTAGAAACACGTCATCGTCGATCTTCTGAATTAACTAATACCAAACAAAATGTCTTTCCATTTTGTTTTAATAAATAATCTGTGATTGTTAAGTGCTCAACAAGATTTCTCGCACAAACTTAAATTAGAGTTATAAAAAAAACATTAAATGAAATTTCCATAGCAGATGATAGAAAAGTTTAAACGTTTCGAGGGTACATAGAAAATATAAAACTATGTTTTTCTTGGCCGTTGCGATAAATATTTTTGGTCCAGTAGAACAATTAGCAAAAATATTACAAAATAGGACCACTAAATTTTCGTCCCCCCCCCCCTATTTGGAAAATCGTACCTGTCAATCTGTACAATCATAATGTATATTATAATCGGATCCGATAGTCGATCATATTTTAAATCATTTTCATTCCACAAAGTTTTTTTAATACCGGTGTAAAAGTTTTTATAGGAATATAATATTTTCCGACGAGACACTTTAATACTCTTCGGGATAATATGTGTTTCGACCGAAGACTTTTTTCAACTCGACCTTTTTGTAATCTAAACGACGATCCTGTCTCGTACCATAAGGTTGTGTTGTTCAATAAAACTTGGATATTAAATCGTTATCGAAGTAATCTAAAGTCAGTTTTGTAACACAATCATACTATTATTACTACAGCCGGTGTATATATATATATATATGTGTGTGTGTATAGGTATAAGAAGTTCGAAAAACTTGGTCGAGAACTAAATTCGATTTTAATTTTAAAAAAAAATTAGTATCGAATCACATTCCGAAAATTGTATACATAAGTAAATAATGTAATTTATTATCGTGGTGTTTTTTATTTCCTAGAATTTTTTCGGCTTGTTTGTACTACAGAGATATACCGATTCTCGTATGATTTATTCTCGCGACGTCACAATATATGTATTGTGTGCGTACTGACTATACGGCGAGTATTTATTCTCGATAAAAACGTCATATACAAACGCGCAGCGGGGGCGGGAGAGGGATAGGAGAGTGCCGAAGGCGAAAAGATAATACAATATTTTATACATATATATATATATATGCGTGTGTGTGTCGTAAGAAAGAAAGAAAAAAAGTCATATTGTCCGACCGACGACCACCATCGCCGCGTAATAATATCATCTAAATCAGACGCGTCCGCCGATAATATTATAATAACAACGTGTCTGCGACGTTTCTCACACGGACCTAACACACACCGTATACACATTATATACACACGCGCACAATAACGCGCGTACACGTGCACCGTATTTAAAATAATAATAATAATAATAATAATAATAATACCGCACATAAAACACGGCGGCGGCGGCGGCGGTTTCTTTGGCGGTCAGACGTATCACGTCATTCATTCATTCGTTCAACCACACGCGCAGGGACGGTTCTCCCGGTGATTATCGTCGTCGTCGTCATGTTGCGCCGCTGCTTAAACAGGAGCGTCCGATCCAAATCGAATACGGTCGTATTCATACGCGGACCCGTTTCACTGAGTCACAGCGCGTCTCGTCCGCCCGAGAAGGACGTGGAAATTAACGAAAACCATAACAACAACAGACTGGGGGGTTGGTGGCGATTATTATTTATTCTCGTTCGACGCGCGGCCCTCCTGATAGGTAATATTGAACGAAAAAATCGGTCGGTATCACTCGTGTATGATGATACACGTTAATATTGCCGACTTTGTTGTGCTCAACAACGCAGCTCGTACCCGTGCACATCGCGAGCTTTTATCAACAAACCACAAATAAATGTTACCGCCGAATGACAACACGAACGATGATGACGACGACGACGATGACCTCGCCGTAACGATTGCATTATATTGCCACATAGTGTTCCACGGGTAAAGACATTTTAATTGAAGGGCCGCGACACTCGTGTTCGCATATATTATAGACCTTCCGCACTTCCGTGTTCTCGTTCATTAATGAATTCGTCGATGTGTCTACTTCGCATCTACCGGATGATTTCCTGAAATACTGATTGAATGATTAACTGTTAATTGTTTATGTTTTTCGTTTTACACATTTTTCATCAGCTCCAGAATCGAGTAAAATCGATTATCCGTAAAATCATCCGTCCGACGCGCATAGCTTAACATCTCTTCTTTGATTTTTATTCTGAAGTATTACTCGCCAAAATTATTCTAAGATGCATACTGAAGGAAGTGCGGATATGTCTTCGGAAAATTGAAAACTACCGACTTGCGAACTGCCGTCGCCGAGTTACGGAGAGCAACGCCATCTCTGGAGCGTTGAATACGTTTTGCTTTCGGTGCGGCGGCCCCTCAACAATAATATTTTTTTAGTACACAAATCAGCGCCATCTTCCTCTAAACATTGACGATATGAATACGTCGTACATTTACCGTCCAATTGCGTTAACTGTTTTCTTTTTTACTGTTTTAATCGTATTTAACTACACCAGCGGCGGATTAAGTGATTGGCCGTCCACAAGATTAATTTTCATAAGATTTTTTTTATTTTTTTTCTAACCGATCGAAATACACAAAGAAATGTATTGTTAATCAAATGTATTATTTAAAAAATATATAAAACGTCAAACCGTGAATGGCCATAATATATAGCTATAATAATGTCATAATTAACGGTACGTCCTAGCTGAACGCGGTTTTGCCCGACGGGGGGGCGGGCGACGCAACAAAATGGATTGTCCAATCTGATCGCCCGTTTATAAATAAATATAAATAGGACCAGGGGCGGACTGAGACTCTGAAGGCCCAGGTGGGTAGATTTTTAGGAGGCCTTAAACTAACGTAATTAATACAAACAAGCGACTTGATAAAATAAATAACTTGATAATGTATTACATAAAAAAAATTATTGGATCAAAATAAAACCGACTTCGAAAAAAATGAACTAAAAAAAGTGTGAAATAATTCACAAAAATTTTGATTTTTCGATTTCGGTTATCGACATTTGGCAACGATTACGGTGTCATATGTGAAAGATAACAAATACTCGTGTTAAAAATCTTTTAGAATATCGTAATCATTTTTCTATTAGGTATATTATTTTGTGTAAGCCAATAGGCCATAATAAAATAAATAGCTTAAGGCCCAAGTACAAAATGTCTAAAGAGCCTGGGCGGGTATGGCCTCTTACCCGCCCTGCCAGTCCGCCCCTGAATAGGACACCCGTTTACTTCTTCTTCTTCTTCTTTTTTTTTTCCTTTATTTTGCGGAAAATTTGCTGCCCCTAAAACTTTGCCGTCCCGATCACCTGCTTGTTCCGTTTGTAGGTGAACCTGACGCCGTACTACAGTGTAACACGTATGCTACATGGTAAACGTCGATAGTAAAAAAAAAAATTACGTACTTTCCCGGCGATTGTCGCATAATTTCACGTTAGCAAATGTCCACTAATCTATCTCTGCCGGGATAGACATTAGATCACGAACGTGTCGTTCAATCGGATCTATCGGTAATAATACTGAAGACGGCGGCTTACACCTAACTGGATGTAATTCGCAGTAAGTGAATGTTCGACGTGACGAGTGAAGACTTGCGTGGGATGCACGGTTTATTCCTCGCAGTCGAAACGGGAGGGACCGTTATTGAATTGCCAGTTGAACGTGACACGCATGAATTCGAGAAATTTGTTATTTAAATAGTCGCAAAACACTTATCGACTTCGCGCGGAGTAATAAAAGATGTGTGTGCAACCATGTATGAAACAATGCTGAAAGGTAACCGCGATAACGTGGACGTGTCCTCTATGTGAGCGATAAGTAAACAAGCGACATCATCGGGTTTTACAAAAACTACACGTAAACGTTGACGGTATCTTGTACACGTGTGTTATAAAAAAAGATCATAAAAAACGTGGCCGAAAAATCTCTCGTAAATTTATAACTAACCCCTGGCCAAAAGTCATGTTCGTGTCAAAAAATAAAACAAAAACACATATATTTCTAGCTACGGCGGCGCTGGTGCGCGCTTGTGGTCGCGGTCTCTCGTCCTTCCTCCTCGGAATTTACGCGACTTGTGTTAATCGTATGCCATAAACGATCATTTCGTCAACTTCGAAAATACAATTCATTATTATTTCATTATAGTCATATTTATTAGTCAATCCAATTCGAATCAATTTTTTTTAAAAATATTTATTAACCCTCAAACCTTTTTATTTTAATGTCTTTTGATTAAAACGCCTGATATGATTCAATCAAACTTTTCCTTCGTATTGTCATCTAAGTTGAATGCATTTACCGAGCATTTTTAAAAATAGGTTATACGTTACAATATTCACCCACATACACAGACAGGCCGTAAATACCTATTTTATATGTATAAAGGTATACTAAAATACAACGTTTACCAATTCAAATAATTCAATATTGTTAATTATTGACAAATATCGACAATTTCCATTTATAATATTTATTTACGACAATCGTCGTAATATTACGCGACTCTCCGTTTTTTTCGATTATCGATTATTTTCGCATACGAGTTACGAAAATTTGTTTACTCAAGACTTAAAAATGTAATTAAAAAAAAAAAAAAAAACGCCAAAGACAAAATGATATCTGCCGTTAAAAAACAATTGCACAATAACCAAATATGATCATTTTTTAACGTGAATTTCTGGTAAGATATTTATTCACAGTAACATATATAACATTCGTATCGTGTGCGTATAAACGTTTTAAGAACTTACGATATTTACGAAGTCTTGAAACGTTATGGCCGACGTGTTTGATTGACGAGCTCGTTCGACGAAAATGTCGCGTTTCTCCTGAGTGATCGACCTCACGAACTCCGGCGAATTCAACACCATCAAGAAATCGTTCCACGGGATTTCTCCAAAACCTTCCGGATCGTACTGTCAACGTGTATACAGAGTTACGTACTATTACAACGGCGGAGACCACGTTGACTGTATAATATATATGAATATAGGTTATATTTCGTACCACGTGCCCTACACGCACTTACTTTATCAAATAGACGTCTCCATTTCTGTAAAACAAAACAAACAAAAATAAAACCCCGTTACGTTTTGTACTGCCGATATCGACCGCGTAATGTATAAATATACGAACATCGTTCAGAATGAATTCCCTGAACGGACAACGTTTTTCTGACGGTGTGCTGGTCGACTCGATCCCCGAACCGGGCGAATCGAATGTCGCCAAAGGCGCCAATGGACTGTGATGGTAGAGATCCGACGACGGGTTGATCACTGAAACCATGAGCTCGAAATACTTTCGGCCAACTCTCATGGCAATTACCCTTCAAATCAATAGCTGTACAAAAAATATAATCACATATTATCGTAACGAAATGTTAATCCATAAAATATAATACCGTTTATTTATACAAAAATAAAAACAAAACAGAAATCAACGATAATAGACAGTATACGTAAGAATGCATAAATGCTAAGTGCGTTTTTCATGAAATAAAATCATGATATAATAATTGTAATGCATTCTCCGTTGTTTAAATACACGCTTCGTTGATCCATTATTGTCACGGTTTTTTTTTTACCGTTTTTGGCTCCACATTATAGTGTTTTTAGGTGTTTGATACACATAAATATGAAAAAAAGTACAAACACGTGATTTTAGGGCAGTATTGTACGTTTAATATTCACACGATGTTCAATAAATATCAAAGTATTTATCGAGATTGAAAATGGTTTTTTTTCTTTTTTGGCGTGAAAGGCCGCACATTTTACAGTTATATAAAAACTTGATTTATTTTAATGGACTTTACTGCTCTTATACGTATAGGGTTTTAAAATTTCATGAAATTTCATGAACTATAAAACATTTTTTGTGAAAAATAAAAATGTCTAATATTTAAAACCGTTCAGCGTTCATTTATTTACACTATTATTTATATGTATACTGCGGCATGTTTATATTTTTTTAAATAAAATATAATAAAAGTTTAATACATGCTTTACTACTTATTTTTCAAACATATAAATAATAAATATATGAAATATAATATTACATTTTATTTATTCCTTATTTTTATAAATATTTTCAACAAAACGAATATGTCTTTTTTTTTGCTTCTACGGTAAAATCTTAACAAATAAATATGTACTGTAAAGTTGACAAAAATACAACTCTATTTTGTACTAAATCATAACTTGCACCATAATTACTCATGTCTACGAAACCTTAATTGTTATATAATATTGATAAAAATGTTTATAATTTATATGGTCAATAAGAACCCATGTGTCTTAAGTATATGTATATAAATAAATAAAAAAAAAATATATATAACAAAGCTAATGTTTTTTGTGGTTTAAGTTGTTGCTTAAGTTGAAGTTTGGCGTTTTGATCGCCGGAACCAATCGGCGCTGTTGGATAGTAAGTCTAAATCGTTGGGGAGTAGAGGAGCCGAAGGAGGTTTGTATAGTGATGTAATTAGTATTTCAGAGTTCTCTATTTTGATTTTAGTGATTGTTGATTGTATTGTCGTGTTTGTAGTAAGTGGTTGATGGACTATGCGTCGATGGATTAGAATTGCCGTGCCTCCGTGTAGCGGAGTGCCTCGTTTTGGTGGGAGATCGTTTTTGTATATGCAGTAGTTTGGGATTTTGAATTTAGCTGTTTGAGAAAAACGGGTTTCATCTAATAGTACTATGTCGATTTTAGTTTTTTGAATGAGAGCATAAGGTTCGTTAGTTTTATTTGTTACATCGTTGCAGTTCAAAAAAAGAATATTAGGGTTATTCATTTGGCCGTATAGAAAGAAGAATTAAAAAGGATTTTACAGTGTAGATGATTAACTTTTTAGGGTCTTTATACGAGGATAGGACTGTGAGCAACTCCGTTAACATGGTTATAACGTGATTGCTTAGTGTCGGTAGAGGTTTGGTGACTGATGCGTAGGTCTTCGAGAAGAGTGATTGGATATTAGTTTTGATGGGTGCAGCAAGTTGGTTTGGATCTGTTGGTCGGACTAGTTTTTGTTGTTGAGTGTTAGACAATTTTAGGTAGCGTGGACAGCCACGAAAGTTTGCGATATGCTTCCCACAACAGTTACAGCAAGTGGGGTCCTGGTCGATGGTTTTTGTGTATTATTTTGCCATATGTTCACCCGAACATTTGACACATCTGGGAGGGTGTCCACTGTGAGAGGAGCAGTGTCCGAAGTGTTGGCAATAAAAACATTAAGAGGGGCCTTTCTTTATGAAAACCTGAACGAAGATTTTTGTGTAGAATAAATCGGATAGTTCGAAAATGTCTTCGGCCTTTTCGTCGAGGGTAAGAATTAATAAGCAAAGTGGCATGGGTTTTTCGGGGGTACCGAAACGTTTAACAAGTTAAATTTTATATTTCTGGGACTCGAGTTCAGATTTGATTTCTTCGTGGTTTATGTCTGCTAGAACGCCTCTTAGAACGACTTTTAAAGTACGTTCGTCATGAAGATTCCAAGTGTTAAGTTCAAATTTTCGGTCAACGAGGAAGCGTTGGACTAGTTTGAAAGTCTTTACGTTGTTAGTCGGAATTTGAATTTTGCCACTTGAAGTGGTTTTTGGCGGTAGCGCTGTCGAGGGTGTAGCCGGGAATTGTATGAATAAGAGGAGCTACTTATCGCCAAGATGACGGTGTCAATATTATCGGTGGTGTACGAATGCGATTAAATGCACTAATCCGTGTGGATGGCACGGATGTGAATCGCCGGAGTTCGAAACGTTCGACGAAGAATCGATCAAGTCGATTCGTCCGACGGAGTTGGGCGACTTGGGGTCCCGCGCGTTGGGGACCAGTTCTTGTTAGCGAGAGAGGTTTCGGGCGGGCTGTCTCCCTTAACTTAACCGGACGGTGAATGGGGTGGGAGAGTCCTTGGGAGGTTTAAATTTGTTGTCCCGACATTTTCCGCTTAACGCCATCCATGGTGGAGTAAGCTACGGGAGCACAGGTGAATAATGTTCGGCGCGCGCGTGACGGCGGTGATGGTGACGGACGTCGTCGAACGAAGCGCACACGGCGGACGGACGAGACTCGTGGCCGGCAGACGGGCACGAAACGCGAATTTCCGGTGCTGGTCCGTAACTGGTACACGATCGGCGATTACACCGGGTGTGGGAATTACGGCGGGAGAAAAACAAACGGAAACTGACGTTTCGCGGCGGAAGGAACCCAGTAAAGCGACGACGACGGGCGAACGACCGACAGGGCGACCGTGCAGAGCGGCGCTATACGAGTGGGGTGGGGGGGGGTTCAGTCAGAGGTTGCGGCAACGCGGCTGAACAGAGCCTGCGACGACTTAGGGGAGAGTATTTTTTTCGATGGTTTTGATTATTTGAACTTGTTGTACGAATGACGACCGTCGAGGTTAACGTTCACATTATGACGATTAGTTTTTTAAGCATTCGTATTTGAACCGTGCAATTAGAAATTATTTTTTCGGGGAAAAACCCCTGTTTTAAGTTTGAATTGTCTTTAAACGTGATAATTATTCAAACATTTTAGTTTGGTTAATACGTATATTTCTAATAGAAAAACTTTTAAGCGTTAAACTTAACGACATAACAAAAGACGCATGTAAAGCGAACACAAACATTATTACTGTAGTCTGAATATTCTATTAATGCAACGCCATCTTTTGGTAAATGATGAAACTATAAAGCGAGTATGTTTAGCTGCCTATAGTTTGTATTTTAAGGCGTTTATTAAGTACATTAATAACAAAGAATGTTTCACTATAATTTTTTCAAACATTACACACAGAGTGATTATTTTTGAAAAACGAAAAATATTAGTTTATTTTTTTTTTGTATTGCGGTAAATGAATAATAATAATAATAATAGATACAATTAATTTTATTTATATTCGAATGTGATCGTATAACTTTTAAATTGAATTTCGATGAAGTTTTGATTTATTATGTTTCAAAGTAGAATGGAATATTGGGATATCCAAATAGACAAGTTTCGAGAAAAAAATAGTTTAGAAAAGCGGAACAGGGCAAGGAATTAAAAACTTATTCCTCTGTACTTTTACACATCTTTCGTCTAAACATTGAACGCTTATAAATAATTAACTGTTAGTTCAATATTCGACATTTAAATATAAACACATTTTCAAAAATATATTTTGCATTGGAATATAAAGATAAAACTATTAGTTTCTATTTAAAATTATAACTATTATTCAAAAATCATAAAGTTAAAAATGAAATTAAAAAAAAAAATTATTTTTTGTAAAAATGAAGTATTGAAATTAATTTAAATTACAATATTAAACAAATCTTCATAAACCCAATAATTGACAAAGAAAATTAATGCTCTGTGTTAAATGAATCACACCGTATAGGTATAAATATATATGTTGTTGGTGAACCGGATGGAGAGGTTGATGACCGATTCCGGGATCGGACCGTCCGACAATCAGTTCGGTTTCCGGAAGAATCGGCGTACCGACGACGCGCTGCACACGCTTCACGGACATCTCGGGAACGAGCGTGACGCTCGCGGCTATCCTAATAATATAGCCTCGATATCCGGAACGCCTTCAACTCCGTTCCACGAGAAGAGATACACGAGGCCCTCGAGCGCATGGGCTTCCTGTCGTACATACGGTGGAGGTTGCGCTCTTAACTCGTGGTAAAAGTCCTGCACTTGCGCCATGACGACCAGGTGGTCCCCGTAACAATGGAGATGACATGTGGGGTCCCACGGGGCTCCGTGCTCGGGTCGCTCTTTTGGAACATCACCTTCTACGTCGTGTTCCGGTTACCGGTGTCGAGGAAGACGCAATGGGACGATGTTCAGGGCGCACCTGCGAGCCGCAACCGACAAGGCACAGCGAGTAATGGATGCCCTCAAAAGGTTGATGCCGAACGTCAGCGGTCCGAGAGAGAATATAAGGCGTCTGTTCGTGAGCGTCGTGCACTCTGTGCTTCTTTACGGCGTTCCGACATGACCTCTTTTGGCGTTCCGTGACACTCGGAACTTCGGCGTTCTGACCAAAGCTCAACGACGGGCGTCCATAAGGTGCGCTTCAGCATACTACATGGTCTTTTATCGTGCCGTGACGGCCATCGCGCGAACACCCCCCCATCGATCTGCTGACCCTCGGACGCCGCGAAGCGTTCGAAGCCAGACGGCCGTAGAACCCAGGGGGTAACGGAAGGAAGTCGGGGATCTATCAGGAACCACTAGCTGCCCCTGCCTCGTCGAGGATTCGGACAATGACCCTTTGGACGTGGAGAGTTCAAGGCTCGGAACCCCCTGCTGATAGCGGTCGCGAGTGGAGTCGGATTCTAATACCCCATGCGTTCTTGAGCTAGTAGATGGACAGACCGCACATTCAAGTCTCATTCCGCCTCACTCAGCTGCTGACGGGGCATTGTTGTTTCAATCTAACCTAATCTAACCGTCCAGGTCAAACAGCGAGGAGGACAGTGCCTACCACACTCTAATCCGCTGTAAAGCGTTCGAGAGTGACCGGGAGGCACTCGTCCAGCAGATCGGCGATCTTGACCCGTCCGACTTCGTTCCTAACATATTAAAATCTTTGGTGATGTAGGACGCGGTCGTCCAGTTTGCGGAAGCGGTCATGTCGGCCAAAGAGGAGGCAGAATTCGCAAGACAAAGGGAAGTGGGGGTGGCTCCATCTCGTCAACGACGTGCGGATAAGGCGGCGCGTGGGCGCCGCTGAGCGTTCACCTGTATATTTGCTTATATTTTGTATATATATATATATTTTTTTTTTATAACAATATGTATTTATTTGTTAAGGTAACGCCTGGTAGGGGATTGTCCCACTCGCCCCTCCAAAAAGAGGATGTTTGTTTTTAAATAAACGATCGCGATCTGCGTCCCACGAAAGCACCACGGCATTAACGGATGGACACGGGAGTATTGTCGATATTACGATATTAATTTTAAAAAAAAAGTTTTAAATATATATATACGATTAAATATAAAAACTAAAATAAATATATATATAATAACAAACAACAAAAATTATGTTTTAAAAATATTTTTTAAACACGACAAAAACATTCAAGTTCTAATTGCAACTGAACAGTGTTAACAAATGTTTTAAGCCCTGAAAAGTATGTTTTTTCTGTCCAGAAAAACATACTGTTCGTTAGATGCAAACGTTTATGCCAACTGGGTCTTTATAATTTGTTGTGTGTGTGTGTGTGTGTGTGTGTGTGTGTGTGTGTGTGTGTGTGTGTGTACGTAAAAATATTGTATCCGTTTATTTATAAAATAACTAAATAAATTAAGTATGAAATTTATAATCTAACTAGTTATTTCGTACGTTCATTACATTAACGTGTGTATGATATTATGATGTGGGCCAAAAAATAAAAAAAATATAATATAAAAATATAAATGGCGAAACACTCCAAGACGACATTTGGATATCATTATGGTATGTTATTTGTGCTTGAAACTTTATTATTGTAATTAATAGTAATTTAAATTATTAAAAACTGACAAAGTACTATAGAAAATTTGATCAAACAGGTCGATCGAATAACAAACAGCTATCAAATACGAGATTTTCGAATTTGAAAATGGTTTCTACTGTGCGTATTCAAAAGCACAGATGATGGTATAATAAATTTAAACATAGTTCCTACTCTACGTTTTGTTTATTTGTTTATAACTACATTGCAGGCGTGTTAAAACAATTCTATATTCGTTTACAGCTTACCACGTACGCTGAACATTGAATATCAATAGAAGCGGTTTTCCAAAAGAAACAACGATTTTTCGATATGTCGCAACTGCCAAATTACTTGAAACTGATCAAGGTTTTTTCAAATGTAATATACCAATTTTAACATATGTCGAAAATGTACTGTGTAATTTAAAATTGCATAATTGTTCGGCGTATACAAATAAATATAATAATAATGATAATAATACATATTGTGCTTTCCATTTCGATTTAACATATGTTATACTTTAACCGGTATTATAATCAGATTGTATGTACACGAGTAAATAACTAGTTAATAAGTAGCATTTTCCCGTACCTAATTTTATACTTTTACTGAAGTAGACAGATTTATTACCTAATTACTACAGAAAATAACGTTGTTCAACACTTTGACTGTAACATACATATAATATATATATATATATATATAACTCTATTGTTTATAAATCAAATACTGCTATTATCGAATTATTTTACATTCTAAGTAAATATATCACTAATTTTTAAGCAATTAACCACGCGACGCGTTACAACGCGAACGATAAAAAAACTAATAATATTTATTTAGGTACTGTTTTATAAAATATAAAAACAATTTTCCCTGTATCTACGCGCAGTTAGCCAAACGAATTATTTGTTATAACAGAATAACATTGACGGTCTAAAAGACAGTATATTATATCCGAGCTTGACCCTTATTCCACGTAACGACAAAAATATAGGGTTTTTAAACATTTTTTTTTTTTTTTTAAATGGTCTATATCTAAACGAACTAGGTCAAGTCACCACCCACGTACTGTTCCATTCAAAAATAAAGCATCGCGCGTATACACAACTTAATATTGACCAATACCATAGTATATAACTGTCGAGGCCGTAATGTTTATGCGCATACGTATGCCAATTTAATAAGCCCAGAAAATAATGTAATTGATACGGTTTTTTTTTATTATTATCATTTTCGTTTTTTTTATTTAATTATTCATATTTTTTTTTTTTTAGAATAATTTTTCAAAGTCTGTTCAACTTTGGGATATTATGTTTTTTTTTTGTTTTTTTTTTATTACTTCTATGCGCGTGCTGCGAAATTTATAAAAATATAAAAAGGAAAAATTTATTTAAAACTCTTTTTCGGTTAGCTGCTGACTGTACGTTTTTACGGTACAATTACTAGCTATATCCACCGACACTATAATAATTAAACTGTGACACAATGTTCGTCACAGGAAATAAGCAGCTCCACCTTTGTATTAAACGGTAGGTATCTGCAACGATGACCACAAGCAATGATAGGGAAAATTAGAAAACAAAATTCCGTACTCGAATACATTTAAAGTTTAATACGTATAAAAATGTTGATGTTTATTGAACATTATACGTTGTACGAACGTGTTTGTAACAAAATGTATTCGAGTACTTCATATCGTATTATTATTATTATTATTATTATTATTATTATCTGTATTTGTTTAATAATTAATCGTAACGTTTTCTCGATAATTTGTCGTCTGATGTTTTATTTAATACTTTAAAAATATATTACAATAATAAATCAACCGAGTTCACAGATTCATGGGTTTGAAAATATACATATACATCTTATGATTTTTGTTTGATTGCATGACTGATCATCACACAATCACAAAATATTTTTTAAGATGTTGTTTGAGTCTTTCAAATTCATAGAATATATAGATTTATTTACCTGTTCGTTGCACGATAAAAATAAAAATAAATTATAATCTGCTCTAAAACATAAAACTACATCGATTTTTGAAGTTTTTAAAAAAAAATCATTTGCTAATAGTTAAATAATATAAATATTTTTTGATATACTACAATCTATTATAATTGAAAGTAACTAATAACAAATATTGTGTAAATTATGTCTTAACGTTAGACAGGAGTCATAATATTCGTATGAAAATCAAAAAGTAAACGTATAGGTACATTATATTATGTACGCATGAATTGAATTACGTAGGGTATGGTGGGGCTAACAAGAACGTCCGTGCGTCCACATAGATTGTGCGTAAAAAGCATCCCGCCACAAGGGTGACTGGAGATGAGTCATCGTCAAACGTTCTTCACCCTCGTCGAAGAATGGTACACGCGTAACACACATTCTAGGACGCAACCGATTTTTTCCTGCCTCCAAATTATTACTCTCTTGAAGAATGAAAATAATAATAAAAACTATTCGCGTACACGTATTTTATCGTGTTTGAACGAAATATATACTGTATCCATACATATTTTAAGATTTCCTAAACATTTATATAACATTACGGACATACGGTATATTATATTGATTATTAAAATTAAACTAAATCAGTATTTTTATAATAATACAATATCGGTGTAAATATAATATTAATTATTGGATAGTATAACTGGCTTTAACAATTAACGAAATAACCAACATTAAAAACTTATAAACAATATATTTATAGGTAAACGATATGTTATATAAATATTAACAAACAATAATTATCGTTATTATTACAAGTCGTATTAAAAAAGAAATTTTAATTTTATGTACGAGCACTTATTAAAACTAATTATTATATTCGTATGTCATTGCACGAAAAGACTATAAATTTAGGTATAATTGATAAACGCTAATATTTTACTTAATCTGACTTATTGTCACATGACAAGTTTCCATGGAACAGTCTATTAACAGCGTGCTAGGCACATTTATTATTTCGATATTTCGTTTGTCATTTAAAAAATGCCGTTTTTAATAACCATGTTAGTTATCAAAAATTAGTTGAACACCATAAGAAAATAATAACAACATTTAGAATATGTCCTAATTTATCAAGTCAATGTTATAAATTATTACGGATTATCAGAATTGTTTAAAATGTTTAATCTATTACTCAGTAATTGTTATCATCGTGAAATTTATATAATTGCCGTTAACATATATACATATAGCACTCGCAGTTTTCATAAAAACACTGAACAACGCGATGCACAACCTATAAAAGAAGAACGCCCGTTGTATTTTTTTTTTTTAACAAAACGTCTTTAGCTAATGGATTAAAATTGAAAACCCGTCAAATACGATTATTGTAAATGAAAAAAATAAAGAAAAGAAACGGATATACTGAATAGAAGGGTTCGGTATGTATTTATTATAGTCACGTTGAAAAATACGACGTAAAAATACAATAAATAATAAGACATGAACAGCACAAATCGTATTACATAACACAATAATAATATTATATACAGTTATATTCTTCGGAATACCCTAGACAGTAAGCTCGAATTCCAATCGACTTTGTGAGGGTTGAACAAAATATGCTTTACGAAGTCCAATCTCCCTAAACAGTATACATTTTATATACCTATATGTATCATTGACACAAACAAATTGTACATAATAGGGGAAAACGCGAACAATGCTTAACTTCCATGACTAGGAGACTATAAAACAACGCCGTCGACTATCACACGTATATATACGGTCCTCTATTATTATGAAACAGCTGCGACCAATTGATTGATGATGGGAAAATTTAGAATTACCGAAAAAAAAAACCAATTAGAGTATCGATTAAATACGACAAAAATATGTACACAAATAAAATGCATTTATGTTATGTAACCAAGTGTCTTTAAATTTGCGTGTGAAATCATATTAGGTGTGCGTTATACTTCTATGGCAAATTATTTAAAAACAGAATTTTAAGACTCATTTAACAAACAAAATATCAACCGGTCAACACATTAATACGTGTTTTAAACATTTTTGTTTTCTGATTTAACAACGTGCGAATGAACATAAAAACGAATTTATCGTAATACGGTTCATTATTATTACGTCTTGACGAATAATATACAAATATATATATGTGTGTATCTGTGTGTATGTGTGTATTAATTGAGGGGTTAGAAGGGTGCAAGAAGGGCAAATTCTAGAAAAACATGTTTTGAGATAAACGAAGTTAAAGTTTCAAATCTGTGTCACACTTTTGGTACTGATCGCATGGTTATAAAATTTGTGTCGGATAAAATATTGAATCATAAAGAAAATAATTATGTCTTCGTTTTGTTTTTCTTTGTGTCCACAAGCTGTAAATAAATGAGATATTCAGTCATGAAAATGCCATTCTTGTATCAAACAATAATTACAATAATTTGTCGATAGCATTTGAATAGTTTTAAATATGGCTCAGGAATACATATTTTCTATTGTTTTTAATTCAATACACCGTACAGTCCAAAATTACGATCACACACGCTTTAAGGACTACCTTTCAAAGGAAAAACTTGTTCGATTTGAACGTTTAGAGTTTTTGATAACCAACTTCCGAATCTAAACATGGTTTTGTTCTTGTTCTGACCGCCAGTAGAGTCTGAAAACAAATACATTTTCTTAGCTCTATAAGTATCATATTTTCTTGATATGAAATCGTAGACGAAAGAGCAAACTACATTTACACACAATCACGTAAACGCTTTTCTTGTGATCTATTTTTAAAATTTCGAACTAAAATTGTATACACAAATAGTATAGAGGCCGCTAAACCCAAAAAAACGTTTTAAGCGAAAAGGACATGTCCACGAAAATGCCCTTTATGCAGCCAGCTCAATTATTACTTATTATATGTATATGATTTAGTGCGGAATATTGTTTTCCAAAATACCTAATGCAATGCATCGTTTAGTCTTACAGTTTTACTTCATCATTGCATGTCGACTGTTACAACTTTACAAGACAAAAGAGATTATCCAAGGTAAAAATTTTCAAGGTTTTCAAGAGAACGAAAAAACTATTTTTGTTATATCTTGAACTCAAAATGGCCATAACTTTATATTTAAATGTCTAAATATTTTAATGTGGGCAAATAATTTTCAATAAGTTATAACGATTATTTTTGAAACTTAGAGAGTATCTTCAGACTGTTTTCAGATATATCCATGTGTGTAGTTTTCAGCTGACGTTTCGGACTCCTTTCAGAGTCCATTTTCAGAACACAGTTACTTGGTAGAATGTTGTAACTAACTGGGAGTAATTTTTATTTCGATACTTATATTCTGAATTTTTAAAAAGTGGGTAAAAGCGACACATTTTTATTGTCCCTCGTTTATTTTATACTAATGTGGCTTGTTACCTGAAATTTGTCGTTTGGTCACCATTTTTAGAGCTGACATAACATCGAGTACCGTATACACCGTAAATTTCAAAATTAAATCTTTTATTTTAAAAACGATCACAGAAAATTCAACATTGGCTCATTAGATGCGTCTACTTTTCGTACACCCGTTCGTTTATGAAATGTCGCTTAACGCAATTCGCCTCGTGACATTTGATATATTATCATGAACTAAAATATCAGTTAAAGTCATTCATTCTATACTGTTAGTAACCATATAACTATTTATTTTTTATGTTAACTTAATAAACATGAGAACAGCTGGTAAATTCACATACCAAACCAGAAATCGTCGGGCGCACGTAATGTACTACTTAAGGTAATCTCATACCGTCCGATTAACAAACGTATACAATATAATGTGTGTGACCGCATTTTTTGTATCACTTACACGTGGTTTATAAATAGTCGTGTGTATGGCATGTAAACAAATATACATATATAGAGAGAGTTACTTTATTATAATTGTATTTTTTCCCCTTTTACACTTTCGATCTATCGACCAGGCAGGTTGTTCATAATAGACGCGTAGGTACGTCCGTCTCGCTCTAATAAACTGACAATAACAATACATCATATATAATGTCCACCTTCGGACAATGATGTTCAATTGGATTTTAATCACTCGCCGCCGGAGTTTGCAGGTGAAATTTCCTAAAGACACAATACATCGCATTTGGCCGTTATTCACAAATATGCATACCTGCGATGTCACGCCACGCCGGATTAAACACAAATGGCTTACCGATATTTTAGTTGTTTTTAGCGGTCCAGATATCGAAAAATTTATGCGATCTATCAAAACGCGTCAACAAAATATTATGGTATAATTTAGTTTTAAGTGATCAACTAAAAATTGAACAATATATAGATAATATTTCATTATCAATGATTTTACAACCATTTATGATCTCTTTCAATTTGTGTACATTTTATTTTAGTCTCAGTAAAATAATAATAATAATAATACTTGCAAAATTCAAAGTTACAAATACCAACAGTAGAAATCTCATATTTGTTATGTTTTACGTCGAACGCGATACAGCAACGCACCTAGGATTTTTTCAAGGGGGGTGTCCTATAATAATATGAAAACCCGATTTATACAATAAAGATATTTTTTATTTTTAAAATTAAAATTTACAGTTAAAAAAATAAATATATACTTTTTTAATATTGAAAACGATAAAACAAAAGGAACCACAAAATTGATTATGAAAAATCTAATCGACGTTTATCTGTTGCCAATAATTTAAATTATCTTACACAATTTTCCTCTCTAGAAATACTCAAGAGAGGGAGAGGGGGGGACCCCTTGGTTGCGCCACTGACGCGATACAATTTTCGAAATCGTATTAATTTTCAGCGATTATTTTTTAATAAAAAAAAACATACATAGTCAAAAACAAAATGTAATAACATGGTCAATAAACTAAATAATATAGGTACTCTTAATAGCCAATACGTATTTATACAATTCATTGTTTATTTGTTCGGTAAAACGAATACTAATATATATATACACTATTTAAGATACTGTAATGTAAATGTACACATCGAATTTCGATTCGAAATTGAATGAAATACTTCTGCGGGACCACATTACGAAATTGATCTCGAAGAACCACGTGTCAGCATTTCCCGACTAAATAATGACTGTTGAATCGGTCACTTGGAACTACCAACCATCACCATTGTTGTAAACGATTATTTAAAATAATATTTTCACTGAAAATCGTATTTAAAATCAGTAGTCAAATACTCGAGAAACGTATATTTCGAATGCTAAAATCAAATTTGACACAAGAACTTCGTGACCGACGCACTCGTGACGATTGCGAGTTCGCCGGTTAGCAAAATGCGCGTTACCGATATAGTATGCACTCGCATTCCGAGAAAATACGTACAGCCCGTTTGTTTTGACATGCGCGACCAGTAACTCCACTACAGTACGGTATTATTATTATTATTGTTATTATTTGATTCACGGTACCTATGACGTGCGACGACGGTATCGGCGTGTCCGTTGAACCGTCCGGCGGTCGTGGTGTTTTAGCAATGCGTTGGAGAACGGAACGTATAATCGCCGGCCCGACCGGTATCAACACGGCAGCGTTGCGCGCGGAGAAAATCACGGACGAGCGCGCGCGTCTTCTGTGAGCACGCGGTCGCGTACCCGAACGGCGACACGGGCGAGGGAGACGACTGGCGGATGACGACGACGTCACGTGACTCGGCCCGCACCGACTACAAGACAACCGCACCGCGAACAGCGTACACGCGGCGAACGGCGCGCGTACAAAACTGAATGGCGCGCGGCGGAGTTGTTCCGCGTACGCGATAGCCCGCCGGCCGGTCGCGTAAATACGAGCGCGGCGGGATCGGCGGCGGCGGCGGCGGCCGGCGAGCGAGACGCGTCAAAACGAGACGAGCGCCAAAGGTCAATAACGCGTTGTTACGGTGTCGTCGCGAGGGACGCGCCGCGGACACGTGCGACGCGAAAGCGCACGCGCACGTTAAAATCTGTTTCTGTTTGTGTGGTGCGCTGTTACGACGCGGGACAGGTAACAATTTTTTTTGTACGCCTCTCACCCGATTGTAACCAGACGCGGATTCAGAACTTATTTACGGGGGAGGGGGCCATCTTAATCAAAACAACTTTAATCCTCATTTTGTCGCATCGAATAATAAAATATTTTCCAAAACGTTTTATTGAAAGTCGTTTGCGATACACCGAAAAATCCCATAGCTACAACTTCATTTTAAATTGTCTTTCTATAGTGTCATAGATAAGAGTTAGAATTATAAAACGGTACTAATAAAAAAAATTTAACAAGAGTCTACCGACCGCCCCTAGTCCCCCCCCTTGGATTCGCGCCCGATTGTATCGTGTCGGTCTTGCAGACGTGTTTTTTTTTTTTTTTTGGCTCGACTAGTTTACAACTAATAACGGCTCACACACAACAATATGACGTAGAAAAACAATGACGATTAACAAACGGTCAAAATAAACGAGTGAATCGTAATGTGCCGCCGGCAGTACACGTTCGCCGAGACGGTCTCAACGAGACTCTCGGCGAGACTTTAGGCGGGGCGTAGAAGTGCGAGTGCACGCAGTCAGGGTCCCCACAACGGATGGTCCCGGGACCTGGGGGGGAAAAAAAAACATAATATTATTAATTTAAATTGGAAAAAATAAAATGAGTCGTGCCACCCCAGTCACCATATCTTTATGGAATATTGGTATATGAATAGTTTGATTTCTTACTACATCATTTTTTGTAACAGTATATGTGTATATTATTTTTATTTCATAAGATCGGGCCACTTGGCGTTGGTAGACGTGTTGGACGTGCGGAAGTTTGAAAATAATAATAATTTATTTCTTTTTTTTTATTCATAAATAATTTTTAAAAAATGTTGATTTTTATATCAAACTGCGGTAAATTAGTGTACTTGGGTTTCAAACTTATATTAGGGTAACTAAAATAACTGATATTTTATAGAGGCGTATAACAGCAAAAGTACCCATTATTTTAGGTACCTTTTGTAAAAATAAAAAATTTAATGTTCGGATTTAAATTACAATTATTATAAATACTAATACACAATGGGGACCAGGATTTATTTACAATACCGTAGTTGAAAAATTCATGTGGGGGCCTGCACGCAGTACGTTCTCGGCTTACAGGCCACTCGCGCGTTTTCGTGTCCGGTTTTGACTTTAGAACGAACATGGACGCTGTCGGAGTTGCCGCTGCTACAGCGTATTGTGCATTTGCGTATCACACATATCGTATCATACGGATCACACGTGATTTTTGATACACCAACGATTCACTTCAAAAAGCACAAATCAGGTTACACGCGTGGAATACGCACGTGGGGGGGGGAGGGGAGGAGGGAACAGCGACGAATATTCAATAATGTACGTGTTGAATGTACTAGGTGTCTCGTACCTTTTTAGGTTAGTGTATTCGTGTCCTTCGACTCGGACACAAAAAAACCGCCTCCAGACCGAGCGTCGTCGAGGCGAGGCGAGACGAGACAAGGCGGCGACAAGAGCGCATCTGGTTTACTCTCGCGCTCTCACGGCTGCTCTCGCGGTGTCTCGGCGAATGCGTACTGCCGGCATAGGAGACGTTCGAAAGCGAATGATAAGGGATTGGATAAGGAATATATCGGAGGCGAACGGAGAGGCTGTACAGGCGGATGGAACAGCCGAATGAGATGCGTGGACGGGAGGAGACGATCGTGACCTAAACGGAAGCATCATAAGCGCAATTCGAAGAGGGGGAGGGGGGGGTTCTAAGTCTCCTCCAAAATCAATTATAGCCCGCGACCCCGCCCCCGCCCCCCCGATACGGTTTGTATTTAATATAGTTTAGTATTGGAGAGAATTGTTCGAACAAAACAAATTAAATTCGACCGAACACGATCCATTCCGTTTGGAAATCGAAAAATTATTTTTTTCTTTTTATAAATAGTTCCCTCCCTCGCCGAATTTAAAACTGAAATCGCGCCCATGGGAGGCATACCGCGGGAGAAGAAGGAGAGTCGGTAGACTTGCCGGGAAACGTGGACACCGTAAGTGAAACCGTGGAGAAGTCGAACGATGTCCACCGCGGATCGTCTCGAAACGGCGTCTCTGCCGTACGAGCCCGACCGCACCAGTGACCCGGGGAGACCGAATAGTGTATAATTCATACTGCGTGCGCGAGCGCAGTCGATAGTTATCGTCTTGTCGGGTGCCGCCGACTCGTCACCGGGACGGCAATACTACGGGGAATATACGGGACGACGGCGACGGCGACAACGTGATTGGTGTAGTGGAGCAGCTTTGGTTAGGGGCTTTGTTCACGGTCGTAAAAATAAAAACGGCTTTACAGGAGGACGACAGCCGAGCCACAGGACCGTGTGACCGTGCATGACGAGGGACGGATGAAAGACTATTTTATACTTAAACAGACGGTATGTGTTTATATATATATACATTTGTGTGTGTGTGTGTAATAATAATACTATAATACTCGTCGGAGTACGACGGGCGCACCCTACTCGCCCGAACGGGACGGGCGTTGGATTCGCGCTCCAAAAGATTCGAACTAAAATAAACGTTTTAGATTCTGAGTGAGGCGAAGAAAATGTGTATTGGTCTTACAATTATATGTGTGTGTTTTTTTTTGTATTAAAAAATAAATATTCGTCGCTCGGACGACGAACTACTTACGCGTGTTTACTATTCAATAGCGAATCGTGTCGATACTTTATTCAACACGTTTTCTCATTTTCTCGTTGGTTTTCTTAATATTTGTATTTTGAGATCTGAACATTACAAGCATAGACATTAACATTTTAACAAATTCAAACGTCGTTTAACGAGACTTTTTTTCATTTTTTAAACAATAATCAGGGCTGGCGTGAGGGTAAGGCGACCCAGGCGATCGTCTAAGGCGCCAATCGCCGAAGGTCGCTAAACCGTCTGTTTAAAAATTTTTTTAATTTATCTTAATTTATTTTAAATATTGTATTTTAGTAAATACGAGTAGTACTAAATAGAATTAGTAGAAGTGTGTATATAATGAAAATTGCATGTTATGGTGGTTATTGAAAGATATTTTTGTTGTATTAATATTATTATCTACAAGTTATCTGAATTAAATTTTTGTGACTTATAATAGAAATAAAATTACCTGAAAATTGTTTTATCACGTAAAAGTGGAGTGACATCTATCCATGTGAGTTATTCATGTTGCCGTCTTTACTGGCTATCGTTGTCTTTGAGTTCATCTACAAAGTTAATCTGTTTGTCGTTAAACTTAAAACATGATATTTTACGGTTGTTGTACCTGTTTTAATTTTTGATTCAGTCATATTTGCACACGGCATCGTGACGACTGCTTATTCGTATTTCGTAAGTAAATCATAACTTGTGATTATTTATTTATCTATTATCATCATTGAGGTATTATATCTAAATGGCATCATTTCTAATATAGAGAAGACAACTTTTTGTAGGTTGATTGATAAATGTGATTATATATATATATAGTTAAATATTATAAAAAATACCAACAAATCTGTATAGTTTGTACAGAAATTAACATTTAATAAAAATTTGGACATTTAGCGCAAACAAAAAGTTGTAATTTTTATATTTAACAATTAATAAGGAAAACAATAACAAATATGATTGGGGATATTAGGTAACAAAAGCGCTTTAATTTGTACTCCAATATATTTTAGAATTTCTGGAAATTCTTACACATTTTTAAAAAAAAAATCTGTTTGATATTTTTTTTTTTTTGCTATAATAATTAATGATAATTATTTCTTAATATTTTGAACACTTTTCGATCAATTTTAATTTAGTTTTTTTTCTCATACAGAATTTCATAAACCATTTTTAAGTATGGCACCAAAACAAAAAATTATCTAGATCTCAAACCCTAAAAAAAAGTGAAAGAGATCTAGAGTTTAAATAGGAACCAAAGCTTTATTCATATTAAAAAACAAATCAAAAATCAAAAACAGACAGTGATTTGATGTCGAGTATTTCTTTAATCGCATTACCAAATTTATCTTTAAAAGAAAAAAATAACGAAGAAATTATTAAACAGCTTAGTAATGGTTAACAAAACTTAATTTTACCTACTAAAACTGATACAAAATGAAAATGAACACTTAGAATTATGGACGTTTCTGATGCAATCGTAGATACTGAATAAGTTACTGATACAAAACAAAGTATAAATTCAAATCCTGCAACTTGACCTACATTGTTGACATTAAAACAAATTGATTACATAGTTATCACTGGTCCAGAAACGATTTCAAAATTCACAGACTGAGCTAGACCATGAGAATAGACATTTTTCTAAAATTCATTTTTATCGTCACGGTTCTAATCACAAAAAATTTATCAGACATTGATTAGTTTTTTTAAAATCAACAAGAAATTAATTTTGTTTTTGCTGTAAATTATTTATTTCTTGTCGAGAGAACAAGCTCTCGAGGTCTAATTTAGCAGTTAAAGGATTTTTTTGATTGACATAATATATCTACAGTACTTTCTATACGTGAAAAAGTGCCTAATCATTTTAAAGCGTGTAATATATGAATTGAAACAGAAAAACTATTAAAATTAAATAAAACTACAGATGCTGAAAACCAACAAATTATAAAAATGGAAACTGATTAATGGATGAAAGTATTAGACCAATAAACGATCAATAACATTATTTTAATCCAAAAAAACCTTTCATTTCGTAGAAGTTCTGATAAATTTTATACACCCAACGGTGGAAATTTTTTTAAGTTTGGTTGAACTCATGGGAAAATACGATGATGTAACCAAAAAACTATTAATTAAAAATCTCTTAAAAGATAAATCTCTACATTATTGTAATCACACAATTCAAAATTAATTAATTAACCTTATGAGTAATAAAGTTTTAGAAAATATAATAGAGAATCTACGAAAAGCAAAATATTACTCAATGATACTTGATTGTACACCAGATGTTAGCCATCAAGAGCAACTATCTTTTACAATGAAGTTTGTAATATAGAAAATAAAATTGAAGTTGAATAACATTTCATTGGGTTTAAGACAGCAGAAGCTCTACAGGAATAAGTTTAACAGATCTTTTAAAAGCGCTCAAAGAAAATAATATTCCAATTTAAAATTGTCATGGTTAAGGTTACGATAATGGCGCAAATATGAAAGGGCAAAAGAAAGGAGTACAAGCAAAAGTTTTATCGATGAATCCACGCACAACCTTTGTTCCCTGTAATTGTCATTCTTTAAATTTAGTTTAATCAGATGCAGCATCTTCTTTTGTTTATTCTATTACACTTTTCGGCGTTCTTCAAAGAATTTATGTTTTATTTTCATCAGTGAATAGATGGAAAATTGGAAAACTGATAATATAACAGGGCTGATTGTTAAACCTCTTAGTGACGCCAGGTGGGAGAGCAGAATTAATAGTGTAAAAGTAGTTCGCTTTCAAACTAAAAAAATTTACGATACTCTGATTAAACTATCTGAAATTGAAAATATTGATATTAGAATACGCCACGATACTTTTTCAATTGCTAATCAACTAACAGATTAAAAATTTTTAATATCATTAATTGTTTGGTTGTTTTTATTTCAAGTTAATTTAGCAAGTAAAAGTTTGCAGTCGAAGACAATGGATTTAATAAATGGTACAAATGTGTTAAAAAATATTTTAAAGTTTATTAGAAACTATAGGAATCAATTTAACGAAGTTGTATGAAAAGCAAAAACTCTAGCATACGAATTATGTATAGATTCCGAAATACGAGAAGTGCAAACACGTCGTAAAACAAGACATTTTGATTATGAAAATACAGAGGAAAATGATCAAAGAACTGTGATCGAAAAATTTGAACATGAATTTTTTTACACATTGGTGGATGTAGTTATTAAATCACTTACAGACCGTTTTGAACTTTTGAATGATCATATTAATTTATGGAACTTTTTGTATAAATTAAAAACTACACCTGATGATAAAAATGAATTAATGAAATATTGTATGGACCTATACAATCACCTTAAAAATGGATAGGACTTCGATATTGACGACGTTGAGTTGTGCACAGAAATTAAGAATATTAAAAAATCGTTGATTTATAATTATAATCATATTTATATATTAATAATTCGTTCTTACGTCTGAATCGGGTCATATGTCGGCAACGCTTTTTAGGAATATTGTTCAACAATTTTTGTTTTCGTCTAAAAAAATTAAACAGCAACGAGAAACGTAGTGATCCTCTCGAACCAACAACACGGCTCGTTAAATATATAAATTTTTTTATTTCAGTATTCTAAATACTTTTTCGAATTTTTATTAAACATCTCGTGATGAAACTAAAAACTACGTCAATAGACGATATATATTATGTGGCTAGACACAATTATTGTGTCATAAAACTTTTGACTCTCCACACGTTGGTGGCAAAGACACCGTTTTCTCTTGTGTCCCCCTCACCCCAATGGAAAATGCACACCAAAAGTAATATGTGTAGTATTTATTTTACACGCTATTCGATATATACTTCATATATATATATATACCATATTGTACCAACCGGTCATATTTTTTTTTCCTATGCGATCGATTATTAAAAGTAAATATTTTGTACGACTTTGTACGTCGATTGTGCTCGTTCGTTCAATTCAATGGTATAATGAATTGTGTTTTGTTCACTTTATTTCATTGAAAGGTTCGTGGTTTTTTTTCATTTTCCAAGTATTACACTCTTCAGAACGCAAGATTAGAAACAGTGACATTTTACACGAACTCTTGAAAGAATTTATGTCAAGTGTCCGATATTTTAATTATCTGTTATATTGTGAATGTTTTTTTCGATCATCTTTAAATATGAATTCATATTAATATCAACCCCTACCTCTCAGAAAAAGAATTTGTAGAAACCACATTGCGCTGACAAATAATTATTTTATATCAACTATAAGTAGTTGAACTTTTATAGGATGTCATTCATTTAAAACTACATACAATATAGCATTTACAATAAATACATAAAAATATTGTTTACAAGACAATATTTTTAAAACTAGTTACGTACTTTTAAAATTAAATATTACAAAAATATACTTAGTTAACTCATTGTTGATCGTTAGATTAAGTATTCGAAACAATAATACATTTATATACATAAATCAAACACTACCATTGGAACCCGCTAATTCTGTTCTTGTAAATCTCTATTGGACATACAGATAAACTATGCCATAAATATGTCATAATTTTATGTCGCTCAGATTGACCAAACTCAATTAATTAAATATAAAACCGCCAAAAAGTGTTATAAAATATTAAATGAAAATTTGTTCTTCGTTTAAGTATAATGTTTTTAATGTTTAAGTTCTTTACTTATGTATGATTTGTACATAGACTTTTCCAAACTTTAAATTTAATATCAATTTTAATTTTTTTTCCCCAAAAGTGAATTTCTTAAAGAACTTTTTGTATAATAATTTCATAAATAATAAAGGATTTTAGATAGACAACAATATTGTTGTTTCTAATGATTTTTTATAAATTGCATCAAATAAAAGGAACTCATATCATACAAAAATAGAAATATCCCACCTCAAAACTTTCACTGTAAACCATAATTAAATAAATAATGTAGATTGTACAATAACTGGAATATTATGATTTGATGAAAATTAATTTCCAATTGAAATTGGTAAAACTGGTTCAAACTAAATCCGGTTTTTGAAAGGAAAAAAAGACTATTTCGAAAATGTTTGACAGGAAATAATAGAAAACAAAATAATATGATTTTTAGACAATGATAAATGTTTTGTTTGATAACAGTACACAACAATTATCTATTTCAATACATAATATTCTTTAACATTATCTAATAACCTAAAATAAATAAGTGATCAGAAGATTTGTCCAAAAACATTCACATTGAGTTAATTACAAAATATACAATTGATTAAAAAAGAAAAAATAGTGTAAACAAGCTAAAATTATCAAGTCATATACATAAACATACAAGACATATAAATATATAAATATTTATATATAGTCAGGTAAGAACACTCAAATTAACAATATCAACAATGTGAAAACAATAATAATAATAGTAATAATAATAATAGAGAAATACATTCAAAATAACTTTACAAAAACAGTTATTTATTTTTTTCTTTTACAGAATTGCACATTTGCTAACATTTAATGTCTGCGAAGTTGACAAATAACATGAAAAACAGTATATAAGAAAATACAACCCACATAAAAATAAAAACATCTAAAAATCTAAGGAGAGAATATTTATTATCTTAAACAAATAAATAAAAACTTAAACTTTTGTAATATTGTTTACAATACTAATATATTGACTAGGCTTATGAGTCATTGGCCACACAAAAATGTATGACTTTAATTTTCTTAAAATGTTTAAATGCTCAAATTTCTAAAACGGTCAAAAGTAATAAATTTAATTTTTAATTAAAGTTATTTTTGTACTATTACACTATTTTTTTATTTTTTGTTTCCTACATATAGAAAATCCCAAACACTTTAATATTAACCATGTATAATAGAAACGAATAAGTCAATAACGTAAACAAAAATTACATTATAGTAACATTAAAAAAAAAAATTAAAATGTTTGAGGAGATAAATTTATTGTTTTCTTTTAGAACATAGAAATATTATCAGAATCAATTGGAAGTGATATATATATATTTTACACAAGTTTGTGGGCAAAACATGATAAACAAATATATCATTATTATATTACACACACACACCAACATATAATATGTAATTTGTACGTAATTATTACACACATATATAAATATATACATTATAAATATTTTAATCAAGAATACCGACAATCATTACCCTACAATGTTACAATTTATTTGCCTAGATCGTCAAAGCACAGGTAATGTTGAAGTTGTTCTCATTGGTCTGAATTAGACATGTTTTGGTTTTCTTCTTTGATATCGCCAACTGTGGCATTGATCATTTTGTTGTCCTTTAATGAGATCAACTGCAACACATGTTCGCCATTTTGCCCGGTGATGGCTACCAACTGATGTGGCACACTAATAGTTTCCACTTCGCCATTTGACGAATCCATACCACCACCGGGCTCAGACTTAGGCATGTGCATCATTGGTGCGACAACCTGCATATAATAATATTAATGATTTTCATTGTTGAAATAAATTTAAACAAACTACTGTACCTGTATGCTACCATCACTAATTTGTTGAACTACAGTTTGGTATAACGATGTATTTACAGGGACTGTGATCATACTTGATACTGAAAACAGAACACTGTACATGTTAAGAAAAATAACATGAAACAATTAAACATAAAATATTATATTTATATTTTTAAAAAAATTAAATATCCATTCTGTTATATTTCTGTTTCATTAATCATACACTCAGCAAGACATTATTTTTTTTTAACATTAAAGTTAATATTTCTGTTTTTTAACAAAAATATATATATATCTACCTTGTCCATCTTCACCGGTTATAATTATTTGGCCTTCTTGATTCAACGTCGCCTCAGGTACATTATTTAAAATATCTACAGTCACACCATCTTGATTTTGACCTTCACCAATGGTATGAACAGAATGAACCGTATGGCCATTAGCTCCTTGAGAAGCATTAATCTGCATACAAAATATAGTAAAATATAACTTAATTGAATTCTAAAAAGGAAAATCTAATTTCTTTTTATTCCAAGAAAATAGAATTTAAAAAAAAATAAATAAAAAATAGTACTTACAACTCCTTGAACATGAGCCTGAGTTCCATCAGGTAACGTGATAATTGGATTATTGGGGTCCACATGAAATATGGACATTGACCCATCTACATTACTGATAGAATGAAGAAATGCTGGGGAATACTGCACCTATCAAACATTTTTATTTTAGATATATTCAATGTACATTTACATTTGACGAATTCCGAAACATACCTGAGTGAGTTGCTGTTGTTCTTGTGCGTCTGGCGAATGTCTAGCTTCAATGCTAGTTGCTTTTGGATTGAATTTGAGCACAGATGTAACAATTGATTGACTTGCAACATTGTTAACAATTGTTTTCTCTTCATCTTCTTCACTGAATATGGGTAACAAATCTTCTCGGCCATGATATTTATAACAGTTTATGACTATCTGCCGCAGTGCTCGAGTCCAAGAAATCTAATAATAACATTATGAATTCATTAAACTGATATAAATTATTAAAATAATAAAAATTATTAACAATTAAGTGAATGCATGAGATACATGTTTATTACATTATTTATTTAAAGAACACGTTTCTGAAATAAGATTTTAAAAAACTAATCCAAATTCAAATTTTGCAAAACATGTTTTAGAACATAATCATTGTATTACTTTTAATATAGATAATGACTTTAATTATTATTTGACTGAAATTTAAAATATACAACATAATATTTATATTAATTCCATTTTGGAAAAATTACATATTTATAAAAAAATTAAATACAATACATTTAAAAATATCTTAAATATACAAACAGATTTTAAAAATAACATTCTACATCAATATATATCAGATATACCACAAAAATCGGTTATCAATTTTTTCTCTTATCATAAGTATGGAGAACTGACCCTATCCCAATATTAATATCATACCCTTAGTTGTTTTCATTATATACACAATTTCTTTGCTTTTTGTTATATTATTATTATATTTTTTTTATTCTAACTCCATGTCTTTTTATTGTAATATTCATAATATTCTCTATGCAATTTTTTCTATCTAATTTCTCTAAGTAATTTTATTTTTACTTTATTCTTATGTTGTTGTATTTTTTTTTTTTTTTTTGCTTAATACCTGATGATGACTTTTTGTCGAAACCGGTAGTAATAAACACTTAAACAACAACTTTTATATTTTTCTTTTTTCTTTATTTAACATAATAACCCATTGGCTTTTTTGTATATTTAAGTATACATATATATATATAGTATTTATTAATTTAATATTTAATAAAAATGTAGTGTAATTTCAAAACAACAATAATAACTACTCACTTTTTGTTTCTCATCTTCACATCGAGCATCCATTCTGACATTCGCCCATGGCAATTCTTTTGGCCACCAAGGTGGTCTAGTAGTTTCTCTACCCCAACCGGGTTTCCCTCTACCTAATTATAAATAATATAAAAACAATTATAATTATCATACAAGTGAAATGCTAATTCAATAAATTTCATACATTTTTCATTTGTAAATATTAACCAACAGTACATTTTTCATAAATTATTATTTTCCATAAATAATATTTAGTTATAAATCTATTTCAATCACAATAGTATATAAGACATTTATAAAAAAATCTTCTACAGCCACAGATCAATAATCAATCTATTGTGAAAATTATATAAAATATGCGACTGCAAATAGTTAGGAAATTATTACTTAATAATCTGAAGAAATCTTAAGAGGATTATGTCACACAACTGTTATTTTTTGGCTACACCAAAAATAAAAAAAATGTAAAATGTATGTTATGAAACCGTTTAGCACTAAAAAGGACTATGAATGTTATAACCACAGATAAGAAACTAAATGTCTGTAAAACTAAAATATTTGCTTATAATGGTTTTGAAAAAACAAAATTCTTTTTACATTAATCATTTTAAATATATATATATATTTATATATATATATATATAATACTAGATTTCAAAAGTAAATAATGTTTTACTATTAAAAATCTTTTATAAAGACTTGCTATCTTATAGGTCAACTTGTCATCTATATAAAATCAACATTTGGTTTCTTAACTAAAACTGTAGTGTTCCGGATTACTTTATGTGAAAATTGTTTAAATTTTGTTAAAGTAGTAATTTATGTGGCATCGTTTTAATTCTTATAATCAAATAAAATATATCTTACCTGTGGAATATTTTAACATTAAAGGTATAAATGCTCTTAATTGAGCTTGGGTCATTTTTTCAACGGGAGTAGGAATCCCATCTAAAATAAGTGGTGGCAGCTCATATAGAGTTGGATCATCTGGAATGGGTGGTGGTGCATGTTGTGCTAATGCGGTGTCTAACTGGTCCATAATGGTAGCACGCAAATTTTTTACCTTTACACATAAATTATTTGTAGTAATATAAAAATATATACCAAAAATGTGTATTTTTTTAGTATACACTTACAACATCTTCTAAAGGTTTTGCGCCGAAACATTTGAAACCAGTGGTTTCCTTTCCAGGTGTTGCTATTAGGACAATTGCTTGTTGACCAATTCTTGTAGCGAATTCATCAATGGTAACCTAAAGAAAAGTACAATTTAAATCATTTATATATACATATATATACACAATACAACTCTATTTGTTTTAATGATTGACATCTCACTTTAAGTTTGCGTAGTAACCGATTGCGCTGTCGTTTACGAATGGATGGGTTTGTCTCAAATGAATGTGGCCTTTTTCGTTTTTTTGATGATACAATTGCAGCAGCAGCAGCCATCCCAACGGGTCCTGATCGACACAAACCATAACAAAGACCCCTATTGTTCGACGATCCGCTATTGCGTTTTTCTACCAGCCAAACACAAATACACACACACGCAAAAAACAAAAAAAACAAAAAACAAAAAATAGTGCAAAACAAAATAAAAACAAAACATGCATAATACTTATAAAATTAAATCATTTTGATTGTTTATTTAAGATGAAAGTTAAGAAAATTATATACATAAAAACCCTAACATTTTTAGACAGTGGTGCTGTTATGCTATTCACATGAAAAATATTATTTCACTCTATCCTAACTTTTATCGAATTTTGATTCTATAAATTCTTCTTTTAGCTTTTAATTTTCTATCCCCTAGATGTCAATGACATAAGTTATATATTATGCTCCCCTCAAAATAATGATTCATCTATTTTTTGAGTTGGTCGGTACAAATATCATAATAAAGATTATACTTATCTGAAACAGCATGTCCATTTCATAGTTCATCATTAAAAATAATTAGTCAGGATAAATAAAATCCAAAGTATTAATTTTGAAAACTCGCAAAAAAAAAAATACCCCTAATGTAATATTTGTAGATAAAATTGTTCATGTAGATAGCAATTATACTACTACCGGTGTTTAAAAATAAATAAAATAATATTTAATAGTATAGGTATATACTAAAATGTTTTTTTATTATTATCATAATTTTACATAAAAGATGATAGTGTTTAAAAGAAAGCAGTGAATATAATTTTTTTTTTAAAAACAAGTGCAAATTATTAAAACAAATATCAACATAGTATAGCTAACCTGCTGCAGCTAGCTGTGCGGTCACATCATCTCCCATTGCTGCAGACATCAAATCACTTTGACTTTGACTGGAATCTCCATCACAATCATCAGAAGATAAACATCCATCATCATCTAGATCACTGTCTCCAGTCATGTTAATGTCATTTCCACTACGATCCATCATAGTAACAATTCGACTTAGAAGTTACCTAGGCATATAATTTAAATTTATTATATAATCAATTAAAAAATGTACTACTAATAATTATGTATTTTCTTACAAATTAAATATGATTTGCAATTGAATATTTGAGAATTGTCACAGTTTTAGTTTTCGGCTGAACTCAATGTCAAAATGAAATTTAAATTAAATAATCTGAAATACAAAAATATGTATGCATTATATTAACTATATAAAACTTGTAATTATAAACAATTTAATACAAACATATGTCATATTACACATATTTTATATGCATTCCGTGGTTACAGTAATATATACTTTAAAAAACTTTATTAATTCTACACTAGTATAACTTAATTTCTCATTCTCTTAAAGAAAAGAATCCATCTCTTTCCTCTATCAAAAACTTAATTGAGTTTTCTATTTGTTCATTTTTAACCATTCTAATGTTATCTACAACCCATACTCAATAAGAAATTATTATTCACCTATGATGTTACAAACTAACGACAAATTTCTCAACCCTTATTCTTTAGACTCAAATATGAAACGTATATTACAATGGAATGTTCGTAGTATTCCTACCCGCTCAGCTATAGCTGTCCTACTATTCCTAATGATCGCTTAATACCAAAATATCCAGCATCCAGCAGGGTATTAATGTTCTTGATTGCATATATTTGTCAAACTTATGCATTCTAAATTATGATAGACCTACTCACTTAGGAAGAATAAATCACAAATACTCAGATATTGACATTTCCTTTTCATCTTCTAATCTCATTTTGAACTTTTTGTGGAATGTATTGGACGAGCCTCACGGCAGTGACCATTTTCCAATATAGATAAACATAGTTATGATTAATTAAAATCGTCGTTCGACAGCGCAAGAAATAGAAGAAGACTTCAGTATTCCAAAAACTATAGTTTCAGAAACTTTAAGTCAAGAATTGAGGATGAACTGCGTGGTTCCGAAATTTGTTCCACAGTTGTTGACGAAAGTCCAAAAGAGTTATCGAGTTGAAATTGCTCGGAACAATTTTTGTATTCTATAAGAAATCAACCGGAAATGTTCTTAAAAATCATAACTGGAGATGAGTCATTAGTTAACGGATATGACTCTAAGACCAAGGTCCAATCTTCACAGTGGAAACAGCCTGAAGAACCACGATCCAAAAAAGCACGCCAAAATCAAAGCAATATAAAACAATGCTGTTTTTATTTTTAACCAGAAAGATGTTTACCATGAATACGCCCCAAAAGTAAGACGGTGAACAAAGATTATTACTTGGAAGTTCTTAAGCGATTACGTGATGATTACGTTAGAAGAAAACGACCCGATTTATGGAAGTGGCGACTGGGTACTTATCATGATAACGCGCTGGCCCATTCATCAAGACTTATTAAGTAATTTCTGATGGAACCCGGAATTTCTCAAATTCATCAGCCCCCATAAAGCCCTAACCTGGCTCCTTGTAATTTCTGGCTGTTCTTCAAGTTGAAAAAACCTTATAAAGGAAAAAGATTCGAGGATATGAATGTGTTGAAGCTTTCATGGATTGTTAATTTCCTGACATTGTTTTCAGATATATCCATGTGTGTAGTTTTGGGCTGACGCTTGGAGAGTATAGTTACAACACTCGACCAAGTAACTACGCTCTGAAGATGGACTCTGAAAGGAGTCCGAAACGTCAGCCCAAAACTACACACATGGATATATCTGAAAACAATGTCAGGAAAAAGATTCGAGGACATTAAAGAAATTAATTAAGCGAATACGACGAAGAAACTATTAAGCATCAAGAAAATTGAGTTCAAGGAGTACTTTTATAAGAGGGAAAATTGTTAAAGAAGGTTGTGGCCAAAGGAGAGTAATTTGAAGGGGACATCATCGCCATTGATCAAGATCAAGTATTTTGCCAGCTACAATAAAAGGTGTTATACTTTCCAGACTCACTTCGTATACCAATACGAATTTAATAATAGATAATTTTTCGTCGCCTCATTTTATTGAGGCAACAATGAGTATTTGAGTACCACTGATTATGATACTGTATATATATATCCCCACATTGCTTAAAATTCTTTCTAAACTCAAACTATCTTCAGCGTTTTGTTGCAACATTTCAAATTTTTTTTTCCATAGGACACTTTATTTCATATCTCCTATTGATTTGCTAACACTCAATCTTCACTAACTGGTCTACCACAAGGCCTATTTAAGCCCAATACTGTTTAATATTTATATGAGTTTCATCGTCAAACAATTGAAATCTAATGGCCACATATGTTTTATTTATGCTAATAATATAGTTATTTATACTAATAATTATTATTTAAATGCTCCCGTTGAAGCTTTAAATAATGATTTAAAAACACTCAACTCTTCTTTAGTTAACTCATTTATATGTATTAGTGTAGTCTAGTATATACACTAGATGGCGCTATTGTCAGTGTTCTAAGATTGCACTTAATGGCCAGTCTACAAGTATTCCAATAATACGTAGTCACCCATACCTGGGTATTACTTTAGATTCTAAACCATGTTGGGTTCCTCACCTTGTCACCCTTGACAAGTTTATCTCAAAATAGTTAAATTTTCTCAAAT
The DNA here is from genome assembly GCA_019022885.1 of Schlechtendalia chinensis. Lineage (NCBI taxonomy): Eukaryota > Metazoa > Arthropoda > Insecta > Hemiptera > Aphididae > Schlechtendalia > Schlechtendalia chinensis. The sequence continues at coordinate 12,710,617 of CM032339.1, read as the reverse complement.
TAATTATTAATTCTTTTAGTATTAGAATTATGTAATTAGTATTATGGGATTCGCATCCATCTTCATCACTACTTATATAAAAAACGGTAATTCATTTTAAATTGGACTACGGGTGTTTTCTATTTGGATTTTCAGCATTTTCAAACTGTACAAAATTAAATATCCTGCAAGCATCCTGTTTTAAAACAATTTTGGGATCGCTTAGATCCACACCTTCTTGTGCGATTAAAGTTGAAACCGCGTGTCCACCCTTCAATCTCAGATGTAAATGGCTTGTAGAAAAGTATTTCCTGAAGAATTTAACTTTCCAGTCTCTGGGTATATACAACTTATTCCTAGAAATTTACTTTTCTTGGAGATATATCCCGAAAACTATGCCCATATTACCGAATATGGTATATTTCTTGCTGGACTTCAAACAATTTATTATAAAACTAAACAAGTTACCAGTTCATAAAACTAATTTTGATACACTACCTTTTCCCCTGCTGATTTATATTAACAATCTATTCTTTGATAAACCACCTGATCATCTGAAAACTCTGCTATCTTATATTGTTGACTTTTGTTTTTCAAAGTTTATTTCTAGCAATTTTCCTAATTTCTTCTTGATTTTTACAGACGGGGCTGTTTCTCTATTATTTACCGATAGTTCATCTTTTATTCCCAGCATGCATTTATTGTTTTCTTATAACATACCGCCTACTTCCTCATTTACAGCTGAATGTATTGCTATTTTTGAAGCACACCAGATGATAAATATTTCCTATATTCCTTTTCAATATATAATTTTCTCATAACGTCGAACTCTATGTCATATTTAGAAGCTTTGGGTTCCTACACTTTTAATTCTTCCTTATCTCTTCTCATACTCCACATTAAAGTTTTCTTATACTTATTGTCACTTAAAAAATTTTTGATTCGATTTTTATAGGTAACGGGTCATGTCAGTATTATTAGTAATGAAATTGCAGAATGATTAGCAAAAAAGTCAACGATTTCTTGTCGTATCTCACTATCTATGGTTTGATTTTTGTCCATTACTAAAATCCAGTTGTTTCAAATCCTGGTCACCACATTGAAAAAAAATGTTCCCTCTCGTAGGTTATGCCACTTGGTATAGGCACATTGACCGTAACCCCTTCACCAGGTTATGGTTCAATCAAATGGATATAAAATCAGCAGTTTTACATCCTCTAATTCCCCAAACATTACTACGCTCAGAGTTACACCCTTCACATATTAAGGAGATTGACCATGGTTCTTGAACAAGCCAATAATGGACAAGACGGGTAATTTTCGTCGGCTTGCACCAGAGACATGACACCATCAATGCGAAAAATTTCGTTGGCTACCCTAGGGATCGAACCGCAGACCTCGTGCACCGAAATGTATGTTTCTACGCACTCAACCATAGCCGATATTTATTAAAATGGATATCAATAGTGAAACTATAATATTCTTCTCCAAATTACGTCTTGGACATACTTACTTCCTGGCTCATTCTTACAAATTATCCTTAAATGACTCCCCGTTCTGTCCGAGACATAATGAATAGGCTATATGTGATATATGCCATGTAATGTTTGTGTGTTTTACCACATATTTAAAAACTTAAAAATTGAATTAATAATACTCAAATTCAATATACAACCATTAAATTGTATTTTAATGAATAAATTAACATTTTTACAACTATTGTTTAAATAATTATTTTTAGATTTTAATGGCTTAGATTTAACATTGATGCATTCAATTGATTGTGGTTACTTTAAAGAAAATATTAATAGTTCTCCGAAAAGAAGTATTTTGTTATTTGGAAGATGCAAACTAACAATCAAATTTCCTAGAAATCATGCTAACAGATGTTTTTCTTCAGATTATTACTTTATAACATTTAAAATAGGTATCTGAAATCCAAGATTATGGCTATGCTATTCAATCAATTTAAATAGACATATTGTGAATTTTGTTGGCTATTTGCTGACTGCCAATATGAATATTTAAAATCTGAATAAATTTTCAGAGTCGATGATTGGCAACACTTATCTCAACAAATATCTAAGCATGAAAAGTCTAACCAACATATTAATGCTACATAAGTCTGTAGATACAGGGGAAAATATTTAATAATAGATAAAAATATAGAAAGTGAAGTATCTAAAGAAGCGGATTATTGGTGAAATGTTCATCGAGTTATACAGATAATTTTAACACTAACATCAGGTAATACTGCTTTCCATGGAAAAGAAAGAAAAAAAGGAACCCCTGAAGAAAATGAAGGTAACTTTATGCAGTACTTTAGACTCTTGGCAGCATTTTATTCATTAGCACATGATTATTAAATGATTAAAAAAAAGATACATTAAATTAAGCTAGAAAATTCAAAATGAACTTATAGATATTTTCATTATATGTGATGAAATTAAAAAGTGTTCTTGGTTTTCAGTAATTCTCGATTTTACTTTAGATATAATTATAACAGATCAAGTGAGCATTATTATTAGGTATTCCATTGTAGGATTATAAAAATCATATTTTAAAAATAAAAGAATCTTTTTAGGATTTTTTGGGTTATAACATCATAATCAATTGATTATGCTAAATTGTTGCAAAAAGTAATAAAAATACATGGTTTAAACAAACAAAAATTTTGTTAACAGGGATACGATGGGGCTTCTGTAATGAGTGGGACTCATTCAGGAGTACAGAAGCGAATAACTGATGTAATACCTACAGCTGTTTATGTACATTGTTATGCACATAACTTGAACCTGGTAATTTTCAATGTTTCTAAAAGTTCAACTAAAGTTGATGTACTTTTTAGTACAATACAGGAAGTATTCAATTTTTTTAAATTCAAGTGCACCACAATGGGCATTATTAGTTCTAGATATTGAGTTAACAAAAAAATTTCAAATAAAGTATTAAAAAAGGTATGCCCAACAAGGTAGGAAGCAAGGCATGATACAATATTTGCATTACAAGAGAGATTCATTTATCCAGTTAAATACTTAACTAACATTTCATTGACCAGTACAAAATGAGATGAAAAAATAACAAGTAAATTTTTGAAGAATAAATTAGTCAAGTAAATTAACTTTAATATTATGTTTATGGAAAAATATTTTAAGAATTTTAAATGTTGTGTAAAAAGTACTACAAGAAGTTACTGTTTCCATTGAAATGGCTTTCACTATCTTGAATCAATCTGTTTATTAAATTAATCAATTAAGGAACAATTATGATGAAATATTAAGCAAATAAAATGTGCTAAATGGAATATACCAATGCCATTTCATATTGTCTGTAGAAGATTCGCTATTAAACAATATGATGACTTTGAAGGTAACTTCAGGCTTGATATTAATGATCAAAATTTTGAAATAAAAATATTTTTTTTACCTGTCTTTGATACTATATAATGTTAATTAAGAAATCGGTTTGAAAGATTGCTAACAGTTGCGAGTTATTTAACATTTTTATCCTCACTATAAATCATAAAAAGTAATGAAGATTATATTATAAAATCATCTTATGGATTCATTACTATTTATAAAAATGATATTTCAACAGATTTTACAAGACAACTATTAAGCTTAAAAACTTATATTACATAAAGTAAATCAAGCTTAAAAAGTATAAAGGATTTAGCATTCTACATCATAGATATGGATTTATCGACAAGTTTTCCTGACATTTTATAACTGCTTGCTTTATATTTTTAACTATACACATTATTATTATTGTAACATCAGCAGAAAGAAGTTTTTCCAGGCTAAAATTAATATCAAATTATTTGCACAATTCTATAAGTCAAGAACGGCTAAATAATATTATTATTTTAAACATAGAAAGAAACAGAGTGAAGGACATTGATATAGAAAAAATAATAAACAATTTCGCAAATGTTAAATCTAAAAAAAATCATTATATTAATACCAATATAATTTACGTTTTTGATGTTTTAGTGTATAAGTATTTGTTTTAATAATACAAATAAAAAAATTGTATATCTTTATATTTAATGTATTAATAATAATAAATATATAATATGTACATTTGCACATTATTCAAGATTTATCACGAAATTTAGTTATTCAATAACTAGTAGTGTAAGTGTGCAGCCATGGTTTATCTAATTTCAAACATAAAACAATCTTTAATAGCATAATTTAGTACAAAATGTTAAATTAAATAATTTCATGAGGCAATATTTAAAACCAAAACCCTGATCACAAAAAAAAAACTGTTAAATAGCTTAAAAATAAATATAACAATCCAGAGGAGAGGCAATTATTGTCCATTGTTAATAACACTAATTTATTCAACAATAAAATTAGACCCCGAACAAAGCTTGCACACCAGCCCCATAATGTATAGTTGCGGTATTGATAATATTAGATATAAGACAAAATATAAGGGAACATAGCTAATTAAAAAAGAAGTGATGTCAGTGTTAGCAACACACATTATACATATTATAGGAAAATTGATATAATAATCAGAGGAGAAAAAAAAATATGACAAAAACAAGAAATACATTAATGGGACATTGAATGAACCACAGAAAAGAATATCTGGGCAGTTATTCTTATCACTGAAAAGATTGACCAAAAACGTAATGTTTATCAATGCTTCAATACTTTCTTTAGAGAGAATTTTTTTGAGCTAAAAAATAGTTATGAGGACAGAGAATTTTAAACTGATTACAAAATTATTTATTTCATACAAATATATTAAATAATATTTAGTCAAAATTTAGTAACAGTAAAAATTAATTTATAGAATAGATATCACAGGTGACTACGATAAATAAGACATTAGATCATTCTATTTAGTTTTAGTAAATAGTCATAAGTTTTATTTTTAGTTTAGTTTAGTTTAGTTTTAGTAAATCATCATACTACTTATATACACTATACATATTCATACAATTTACCTAAAGCTGTTGCTATTAATTTTTTATATTCTCATACAAACCGCCAAAGGATTTAATAATCATAAATCATAAAAAACCTGGAAACTTGACATTCAGTTAAAAGATATAACAGTATACTAAACAGGCATTCGAAAAATCTGAACTGTCCAGATGAAACCTGGATTGTCGGCATCCCTACTTTCAATACTTAGGTTATGATTTTCAAAAAATTATCTAGAAAAAAGTTTTAATATCCATTATAAATTATAAATTATTTTTGTGGGTACAAAGTAATTAATATAAATTGTTAAGAACAACAGAAAAGATTAACTTTGTTTATCTTATGCTCATTATGTTTTATACAATTAAATAAAAAATAACCATAATAGTGGTTAATATTACTAATTATATTAATTAATTACTATAATTAATAAAACATGGTGAAAAATGGGAAAAAATTAAGAGCTCTAATATACTATTATTAGTATATATAATTTAATACAAAATAATTAGATACCCAAAGAAAGTAATATCAACTTGACTACATGCACATTATTAACGAATATTATAAATATAATTAGAATATAGAAAACATCTGTTTTTGCTTAAAATATTGGAATCTATCCATATTATTCATATCTACACTAATGTCAAATTTAAGTATAGGTATAAGATGCAACAAATTCCAAAAAATTCAAAGCATTAATCATTTTCACAAAATAATAACAAATGTGTTAAAGATTACAGAAAGTAGATATGAAAAGTATCACATTGCCAATTTGTGAATAAATATAATATATTATTAATCTGATATAGGCAAAATGTTCTTATCGTGTTTACATAAGAAGTTATAAGACTTGAGGTATCTGTGCTGAAATTTAGATTTGTTGTAGTAATAATGAGGATGTAAATTGAACCATCAAACAGTCGTCCTATGAGATAAAGCTATAAGACTATAATTATGGGATAGATGCATATTTTAGACAAATCCTCTAGCTATAAATCAGATAGTCTATTTTGAACACGATCAATACCTATCAGTATCTCATGTCAACCAACATGCATGGTAATCGGACCATTACACCAAATATTCTAGTGTAGAACAAACAAGCGTACTAAGAAATTCTCTGTTTTCCGCCAAATAAAGGTGCAGTAACTTCAGGTTAATTGATTAAGGCCATCAACACAGAAACGATGACATTCATGACATACTATGAACATATAAATAATTTGCACCAGAATTCCAGTGATAACACGTGATAACGTTAAAGGGCGATGGAAGGGTAGATTGGACAAAGGAATAACCAGACAATAGAAGTTAGGAAATTTCATAACAATAATGAATTGTTACCTAACGATTTCACGACGAGACGCGAGAATCATATCCAAACGCAAATCGAAAACAACTTTGTCCCTTCCCCCAAGTTTAAGACACAAATCCCAGGTCCGAAATTCCGAAAATTGGCGCAAAACATCTCCGCGTCGTCGAAAAGAAAGAAAACGACACGGGTGGGAATTTCATTTCCAATTTGTAACGTCGGTCGTCACATAGAGTATGCGATAGAGTTGAATGTTACATAACACCGTGAAAAACATTCAGTGATTTGAAAAAGAAAAAGGCGCGCGACGAGTCGGTACTGAATAGTTACTACACGAGACTGTTTACTACTATTATAAAAAAAAAAACCACAATGACATGACCAGCACACGTCATAGTGTGCTTGCCGGGCGCAACTCCTAAGGCGCAACAACAACAACGACGACGACAACGACAGAGGCGGTGGCGGCGGTAACGGTATGGGACCGCCGCAGTTGCGTGCGTCCGATGTGTCAATGTGTCATGTGTGTGCTCGCGCGTTGATTAAATTAAAACGCGGGCAGACCGAGTGCTAATCGGTTGCGAACGAGCTGGTAGGCCCGCACGTAAAACGATACGATTATAATTATAATGTTAATTAAATTAACAACAACAACAACAACAACAACGACATTGACAACGGCGACGCGCGCCGACCGCGATATTTGCGATCACGACGACGATGATAATAATAACATGAGTACGGCTGCGTACGCACCTGCGTGACGGGAGAACAGCAGCAGCAGCAGCAGCAGCAGCAGCGGCGGCGGCGGTGGCGGCGGCACCGATGATGATGATGACGACGACGGCGGCGGCGGCGGCAGCAGTACCCATGACGGCGGAGGCCATCGTCCGTACGCGGCGGCGGCGGCGACGTCGTCGTGAAATCGCCAAAACGAATTAAAACACGACCCGGATGAAAACACGGCTCTCTAGTCGACGGACAAACGAGCGACACAACCGTTCGTTCTAGACGGTCGTCGGACACATCACGTTTGACGCGACGGCACACAGTGGCTGATTCGGGAAAAACCGCTCCGGTACGTAACGCGCGAACGAAAAAAACCACACCGCGTACGTACTATACGTATCGCGTACACGCACGCGAGACGCTCTCGTTGTCGTCGGGGACGCGGGCGGTGCGTTATTATCGATCGGCCCCGGCCACCCGGCCGATCAATGCCGTCGCCATTTTGTGCGTGCCGTTCCGCGTACGTAAATGACGAAAACGTAACGGCCGGTGCACGTATTTCTGGCGGACGTTGTTCACAATATATTCATTACTATGGTGAAGTGTGGTCAAATATTTTCAATACTATGATATGTTATACGTATTCGTATTGTAATTTTTTTTGATGGCATACGCGGCGAGTGGTTTTTTATAATATATACGTATATAAAACGAGCAGCGTACTGTAAACAGTACGCGCGTGTATATGTATGTATATATATATACGTATGTATATATATTATGTGGACGACAGCCGATAACAACAGTATTTGTTTAATTCGCCGTCGTCGTTGTTGTTGTTGTGGCGGTCGTCTTCGTCGTTGTCCGTAAACACGCGTCTGCGCACTGACCCGTTCTCGTCACTTCGCGTTACTTCGCCGCCCCGGCGACACGTCGCGTCGCTCTCTTCAGAGTCGAGACACCGTACCGGTAGTATCACCGTGTTGTCGTCGCGAAAAACTCGCGTCCGCGCGCGCGCACACACACACGCGCCACTCGAATCGCCAAAAGTCGCGCGCACCTCGTTCCGCGGTCTGTCGTTTACCCGTCGTGTCTACGTTCGAACGCGCGTCGTTAGTCGTCCGTGCGGTCCCGTACGTTTCGGTGGTTACTAGATTTGCGCGCGTCGGCTCGGCCGCGACCCGCCGCTCGACCCGTTTTGTCCCACGACCGTACGCCATTGGTGCGCATGCGGCCCGCCATCTACCGGTTTCGGGTAAACCGATTTGTGTTGTTTTTTTTTCTATTTACCCGCTGCTTTTCGAAAACGTAAACAAACCAGTGAAAACAATGTTTCCTCGCTCTTATCATCAGTCTTGCCCGTTGATGATTGTTATCGTTTTTGTTTTCTCCGTAACGTTTATTTAAACGTTCTATATATTTTTACAATTATTTTCACACCCTCACAATATCAGTTCGATTGAAAAACGTTTGGATTTGTTTTATTATTCCATTCTTTTTTTTTATTCACTGTGTTTGCACATACTGTTCGGTAATAATATATTGAGATAATAATATTACACCAAAACGATAATGACGATACAGTTGGCATATTGTAATGACGTTTTGAAAATCGTTTGGATTATATAGAAAAAAAGTATACAGTCAACATGTTATATTTCAAAAGTTTCATTATAAAATTTCAAACAATTTGAGTTTAAAATTTAGGTATAATACTATGTTAACGACTAGTTAGTTAAAACCGTTTTTAAACATAAGCATGTAATTTTAATGAATATTTTATAAATCACAGATCATTTTTTTTTTTTTAATTAACATCATCGCATTTCAAATTTTCAGTGCAACTTATGGTGACTCTTAGGCACTTCGTCGTCATCATAATCATCCGTATCCTCGTCATCGTCTTCATTAGAATGTGAATATTCAGTATTGGCGATGTATTGTTTCGACTTAGGTACTTCTAAATTTAAAAAAAACAAATTAATAACTTAAAATTTAATAGGTAAATTAAAGACAATTTATTTACTTTTCCGACAAAATTTCCCAAACCATCCTTGTTGACATCGACAAGTCTTATTTACTGTACAATAACCGTGGCGACATGGTCGCTTACAATTGTGATACTGTTTTATAGGTTGGCCAATTTCACAATGGTCTCCTTGAAAACCAAAAACACATCGACATTTGTTCACTCCTTTACATTTCCCACCATTTAAACATGGTATAATGCATTTAGCTAAAACAGATATGTAACTATCAAAATGAAAAGAAACAAACATTGTTCAACCAAAAAAAACTTACAATATTCACATCGTAAACCATAGAACCCCTTAGGACATTGACATGTATCTTTTTGTATACATTTTCCGCCATTCAAACACTTTTCTGCACAAATACCTGTAAAATAAACATTACATATAATTACCACATTTTATTCATTTTTGGTTTTTACAGGCTTTCAATAAAATTAAATGAAAACAATGATTCTGCAAAAGATCACATTTTCTAAAACGATTTGTCAAAGAGGTCTACATGGTGCCAACACAAAGTTAGATAGTCTCATCAGAGTCAATCATGCAGGAGAACTTGGAGCCGACCGTATATATGCTGGACAAATAGCAGTATTAGGTGTGTTGATAAAATCGATTATTAACTGTCTCAAATCACAGTAAATAGGCTTAACGTTAAGATTGTTTTGTTTGTTTTATTAGGAAACAGTAGTGTAGGTCCCAAAATAAAACACATGTGGGAACAAGAAAAAGTACACAGATATAAGTTTGAACAACTTATAAACGAACGTAGAGCAAGGCCATCATTTCTATTTCCTCTATGGCACTGTGCCGGTTATGTTCTTGGAGCAGGTAAATATTTTTAAGGAGGAAAAATATATAAAAATATAAAATATATATAATATATAAAAACATTTATATATAAATTGTGTTTATAGGTACAGCACTTATGGGCCCTAAAGCTGCTATGGCTTGCACTGTTGCTGTAGAAACAGTCATTGTAAACCATTATAATGATCAATTACGAGAACTAATGGACGACCCAGAATCTGACAAAGATCTTCTTGAAACCATTAAAAAATTTAGAGATGAAGAGCAAGAACATCATGATTGCGGTATTGATCATGGAGCTGAACAAGCACCATTCTACAACGCACTAACGCATGTTATCAAAACTGGATGCAGAGTAGCCATAGAGGTGGCTAAAAGAGTGTAACATTATAACTGCAAGAAGTGTGTGCTATAAAGCAAATATATTTAAATATAGTTAAATGTTAAATCTATTTATTTGTTTAGAAGAATAAACATAAATACTCTATTAAAAGTTTTACCTCCTTCGCAGTGTGGTCCTTGAAAACCTAATGGACACCTACAAACGCCCGGTGCAACACACGTCCCATTATTCATACACTGTGGATAACACAAAGCTGTTTTGCAATATTGTCCCATGTACCCTTCGGGACACTGACACATCTTTTCTGTATTGCACCAGCCATTGTTCTCACATTTTTTATCGCATTCTAAGTCTGGACCTTGGAAAATAATTAAGAACATTTGTTTTAAATTCAACAAATTAAAATTACCTAACAAGTTTGAATTGTTTCCCAAAACCTCTTAATTATTATGAAAAACTGACAAATTATTTAGCTATTTGATTTTCATAGTAAGTAAACATAAACAAACATACTTTATTATTTAAAAAAAAAATTAAATTATTTGTTGCGTTATAACTTAAAGTAATGTAAAAATAATGTTAATGTTTCCTGTATGTGAACAAAACACCAAATTAATATTAAAGAGCGTTCATGTATGAAGCAAATTTGAGCAATTCCCCATCCTTCAACATTATTTCTGTTAAACAATTGGTCATTATGTATTAATGTTTATTTGAAACAAATTGAAATTAAATGTTAAAAGATGAATATTTTAAATTAAAGAAACATTTTACACAATTACCTCTCCCTGATGAATTTCTGTGGGTGCCTTTGTAGACATTTATGTTGATTATACTAAATTATGGTCAATGCATACTAATTATCCAGAAACAACTACCTGTGACCTGTTTATGCAAGTGTTAAATTGTTTATTTTTAAACATTGCTGTAGCTATAATAATATATTGTGTAATAACAATGCCAGTTAACTATTAAGAAATAGTTCAATTTCATTATTATTATTACTATTATTATTATTGGATATTATAGTGATTAAGTAATTACATTATATTATTAATGAAGGCAAAGCATTGTTTCTTACTTGTACTTTTACTTGTACCTCTAGCCATACACTCTTTTCTGAGTTTCACTTTTAATGGTGTATCGGGTAGAGCACGTCCTTTTCTGTTTTGTATCAACAGACGTATGCTAAAACTAGCTATACCTGAATTGTTACCTGAACAAGGCAACAATATACTAAACACTGAAACAAATAAATATTATGTTGTTTGTCAATATTAAAAAAATTAACATCAATTAGTCTACTACACACATTTTAACAAAATTTAATTTTTGGATAGGCTCTTAAGAGCATTATTACAAAATCAGTTTTAAAACTCAAAAGATTTTTATTTTTCAATTATTTTATAAATAAAAGTATACTATATAGTGTAGGCATATTATTAATTTACTTTCTACAAACATTTGTTTATATTATACAAATATAAAATACTTGAAAGACAAAATTATATTTACTATATTTGAGTAATGTTCAAAAAATATATAATTTTATAATATAAAATAGTAGATATTGGAGAAAAAAAATCTTATTTGAACAAATGTGTATTTAAATTATTTACAAGTCTATTTTGAAAATTAAAATAATTTAATATTAATTATCATAAAAAAGTCTATAAAAAAAATTAAAGTTGTTATAAAATTCATGATATGTATGTAAACATTTATTATGTGTCATTCAATAGCCTTCAAAAATCATAGATTTTTAAATCATATTTTATATTAATAGGTAAAAATAGTTTAAAATGATTAACAGAAAATTAATTCATCACTTTATGCGATTTGCATAACACACATGCATAGTAGCATTGATTATATATAGTACTATATATAATCAATGGTAATAGATATAAGTTAATAACTATTATTTCTTATGTAGTCAATTTAGTATACCATTTTATATCGGATTTATGTTATAATAATTAAATAATAAATAGTCGATATGTTGTGTTATGCAAATAATATATTTTTTATTTTGTAGTTTATACTTGATATTGTTGTATTCTGCGTAAATGTGATAGTTATTACTCAACTGTTAGACATTTAAACCTATTTAAATTCAATGTACTTAACCATTGTCCAATGATAGGATAAGTAAATGAGGTATTTATATAAAATTGTGTAGATTGATTATGACTACTATAAATTCGTATATCTACCCTCTAATGTCTACACAGTTTTACTTTATTACTAGAGACAAGACTCATCAATAACAAAGAGACATACCCACACTAAAAGTATAATCATTGGGTAATCGTAAAATACTAATATTCTTTTGACATTTTTGTTTTAATAGTTTAATGTTATGTGCTTATATTTAAACTTACCTATTTAATTCTATAAACCGTTCTAAATATATTAGGTAGTTAGGAAGTCGTGGGTAATATCAGAATATTGTATTTGGTTTGTATTATACAATTGACATAGGCTTTTGTTGTCTTTTTTCATTTTCATGAATGACTATACTTAGAAGAATACAATTTTTACATTACCATCTATACAAACACAACTATACTTATAACAGTGCAAACTGTATCACACTTGTAAATGGATTAGTGGACCAATTAGACGAATAATTTGTTATCAAGTAATATTCAATTTAAAATTATGGAATTAGTATGACGCTACATTCGGAGATTTACTAAAAACAAATAATATCGAAGGTTAGCATAAAGCATTTTCGTCCTTATTAGTAGCCACACATCCAAGTATATGGTAATAAATCAATGTTCTTACAAAAAAACAAAATTTAATAGAGGTAAAAATTAACTAATTTTCTGTTGGATTAAAACCACTAGCGAAGAAAATAGAATATATAAGTAGCTAAACGGATAAACAATATTGTAGCTACTTACAAAGAATATGATTTAGAACAATATTTAACTGGAATTTCTCATAATTTAGAACTTCAAAACTAATCAATTAAACATTTGTCTAAAAAACAAAACAATGAAGAAATCAGTTATATTCTAACTTTACTAAGAAATTGAAACAATAGTCACAACCCCTTAATTAGCTAAAAAAAGTTATTAAATAATTGAAATGAATTTTTTTCATTATTTTCCGCAAACTCAGCATCAAATTTCTTATAGTAATAGTTTAGATTTTTTTAATACAGAAAACTATGCGGTATAGGTTAATGTTTTTGTTTATTTTTATATTTAATGCAATCATTATTAGACGGGGAAATGATTACGAGTGTTAAGTGTCGGTAAACTTAATTACCATTAGAATTACATAGTTGATATAAAAATGTATCTTGATTAAAATAATCGATATAAATATTTGAGTATGATGTAATTTTTTTTTTTTTTGCTTAATAGAATTTATACTATATTAATGATACATTTTTGGTTTTTTTTAAATTATTACCTAATAGGTCATATTAAACTACACACGTAGTGCATGACTCGACATAAGATAAACTATATTAACTAACATGACCTTCCTTAGGTATTTGAGTACATTTTATTACTAGTATTTTTAATCAATATAATATGGTACGCATATATTATATACTAATAATCTAGACTCAATTCTCATGACAGTCTTGCAGATAACATAATTCAACTAGATTAGGTAGACAATGTAAAACAAATTTTGCAACAAAACAATATCATTTTGGTTAATGGTCTATATTCATTCACTCAACTATAAAGATATATTTAATATTATACTTTAATCTATTACAATTAATCTTATCACAATAAATTATTATTAGATTTTTAGGTGCAACTATAAATATTGATATTTGAGTATTTGATAATAATTTGTTATCCCCAAATTACTTAATGGACATAATATGAAATTAATTTATATGTTAATATTTATAATTGATTATTGTCATTGCAGGAAAATATTTTGAACAGCAATAATATTGCTAAAAATGTAAACACTTGTTAGCATTGAAACGAATTTTTCGTATACCTTACTCAACATTATAATGTAACTATATCTTATGCATCACTTTCATGCAGCTAAATATGACATTATATCAAGAAATCGCATGAGTGTTCATAATCGATTATATATTATGTATGTTATACGTAGTATACGTATTTTATTTATTGTTATAAATAATTATGTATTTAAATCGAATATAATATGCGTTGATGGTTAAGTAGTTAAGCTAATATTAATGTGCAGGCTGTGTGATAGTAGCTGTTAACTATATAGAAGTAATTGTTAAGCTGTAATAACTAACGTTTAAAGCTAATAAAAAGAAAAAGATATATATAGAAGTAGTTCATGTTTACTAAAGAGATTGTATATTAATAACACAAATATGAATAACACGACATTGTTTTAGGACTTGGATTGGATTTTTTTAATGGTCCACATAAACAAAGTTTAAAACAAAGTCTTCAAAATAACAAAATTAAGAACATCGTACCTACACATTTTTATTTCTAAAATAAATTGTTTCTTTTTAAGTAAACATTTTTACCTTTTGGTCTCTTGGGTATTTTTCCTTTGGTCTTCACGGTAACCGTAGGTGGTTCCAATATGTTCTTATCGTCCGATTGCAGTATGTCAAATGTGTAATAATATTTCTTGTTTCCAGACATCCATGTGAAATTTACATAACCCACCTTATAGGTACGTAGAAATTACGTTAGTATTTAATAATAATTAATATACATGTATAAATAGATTTTTTTAAAATCTTAATTAATAAATTTCAGAAACACTTACTTCTGATGGAATAACTGGTAAATATTGTTCAAAGTTTTTATCTAAAATGTATGGTGTGACTTTGCCTTCCATAATCGCATAAATTGGCATTTTGAGCCCTGAAAAAATTGTACTTTAGAAAATTACTGTTAAGGTGATGGTTAAGTTAAAAATTTAAAAGACTCAACCATATATAATGTGAATCTAACTGAACATACCAAATAAATCTAAATTTTAATTAAAAATATTCATTACTACATACAAATATTATTCTTCATTATTTATTCATGATTTATAAATTAATGAAATATATTTATTAGTATTAACAAATTATATATAAAGTAATAAATTTTATGTTCAGTTTGACATAAAAGAGTTAAGTATGCTGTAAATTATAAGCCTGTAAACTTTATTATACCGAAGTAAAATATGGTATTATTGTGTCATTTAGTTACAATGAAAAATGTAAAACTATGTTTTCTATTACTATACAGAAATTAAAAGATTATTAAATTTAAATTATTTTGTGTGACACTATATAAAAGATATACATTCGCATTATATATAATTTACGAAGAAATAAGTTTATAATTTTCTTTAGTATATTTCGTGGTTAAAATTAGGGATAAAATATTAACTTTAAATTATAACTTAATATTATATATATATAATCAATATAATTTATTACAGGCAAGGCCGTGTTTAGGGGGGTTCAACCCCCCCTCCCAAATCTTTTTAATAGTTATAATAAATTGAACTTATTACACTAAATTATTAAGATGAAGACACACTATTTACACGACACATGTTAACCCGCATTTAGACACAAATTTACTGTACCCTATATAATCTAGTATTTTAAATCTAATAGTTAAAAATATATAATTCTGTTTTAAATCCCTTTCCCCGAAAATGTGTTCCTGCTACAACCTTGATTATAGGTGTATATTAGACACAAGTATTTTTAATTTATAAGCATTAAAACATAAACGATAATGGCATTCAAATTCAAAAGTATAATGACTATAATATATGACTTTTATAGTTAGTAGCTATTGGTTTATCATGAAAACAAATTGTAAACTCACAGTTTTTGCAATTTCTAGAAAAACGCTGGAAAACTTTAACAATTTTTATAAGTACAAAGTATAGGTACCATTTTCATTTAAGTTTCTAATCAATAACACAATTATATATTATATAAAAATTATTCAAATTATATTTATATTACAATTATATTTTATATATATTAGTACTTTATCACAACAGCCAAAAATCATAATTAGTAATATATGGCTAGGTAAATACGACTGCAACCTGATTAAGCACAATGTACCTTTTTTATAATACAAATGAGTACAGAAACGTTCACACAAAATTATTCCTAAAAATGGTCAGAAACAACACTACTGAGTACATAAATCAGTGCAATGTTGCCAAATAAAATACCTGTATATTACAATTGATTAATTATTTGTTACATTTTTTTAATAAATACATATATTGGTTGAAAATTTAAAAAAAAAAGTAAACAATATCAAATTAAATAATGTGTGGGTATAATATAATATTGGTTCCATGTAAAAATATTTTAAATAACATATGTATTATATGTATTACATTAAAATAATAATAATAATAATCAATTGTTTAAAAATATTAAAAATTAAATTGCTTTCCCTAAATACCGAAATGGAACGTTTCTCAGTTTTCCCACGATCAGCAAGTGATATTAAGCATACACTTAGCCCCGAAAGGGAGAACTGACAACGTTGCACACTATAGGAATATTATTTTTTTTGTGCTCAATTGGGTTGTTAAAAAGGTCGGCCTATAAAGCTGTGCTCAATCGGGTACCACCGGTAAATAAAGTGGAGTACCCATGATGATTTGGAGTTGTTACTATAAAGTATAATTATTATAATATAACGCTGGCAAGGGCACTACAGCTGTTAAATACGTGATGTATACCGAATTTACATGATCTAGGTACTAGGTAGTAATGTAGCATATAAATATTATTAAAGTTGAGAAAATTTAAATTTTTTTTTAACTCGTTAAATTAAGTAATATCAAAAATACAAGTTAAGTTAAATTTTCTAATTAGCACCAAAAAAATATCTTAAGAAATAAGATAAGATCTTTCAACGTCTTATTATAGTCTTCTATACTATATTACGTTTATGTGATCAAACATTAAAAACAATAAATACTATTTATAGTAATCGACGTTACCTAATAATTTAACTTAATTTAAATACGTTTTTATAAATAATTAACTTGAATTTAACACGTTAAGTGACTTAATTAAAATTAATTTAATTTTAACTTTCAATGATCTAGATATAAAAAAAGATACTATATTTATACAACACAAAATATAAAATTAGCTACACGTAAAATGAGGAAATAATAAAAAACAAAAAAACCAATGATTAAATTATTAATTATTATTAAATTATTAATAAAGCTGTTATCCAATCATCTCACGTCGAATTTTCACGTGAATCAAATCTATGACAATTGTGGCGAAGTAATTATTAGTTATGTAATTTACGATTTACGCGTTTAGATCTATATTTTTCAACCAATTTTTCATAAATCGTTATTATTACAATTTCTATGTACGTTGTATAAAATGACATTATTTTTTTTTCAACAAAAATATATTCAGTAATCGAAAGGGTTGTACAACACTTTAATAAACTTGTATTCCATGTGGTTTTCTTTTCGATTGATCGCGTGTAAACTGAGAAAATCAAACATAAACTTCAGTGCATACAAAATAATATTTTTTTTTTATAATGTTGAAAAGTCGCTAAAAATATAAAACATTGTGTTTATAAATTATATAATATGCCTATTACCATCTTATAATTTATTATTTATTTTGTATTTACATAACATTTATGTATAGAAAATAGGTATCATTTAAAATAATAAACCTAAAATAAAATACAAAAAATAAACCTAATATAAAAATAAATAAAGACTATACCCGTCCAGGCCCTTTAGAAATTTTGTACTTGGGCTTCAAGCTATACATTTTATTATGACCTATTGGCCTACACAAAATAATATAATACATTATATTTTAAATGAAAGCTATATAATATTATCATGTAAATTAAATCAAACCGTTACAACTAAAAACTTAGTAGATAAAAAAAATTTTGGAAAAAAATAAAACCAAAAAAACAATGCACTAAAAAGTGTGAAAGAATTCACAGAAATCTTGTCAAAGTCGGGGTTATTTTTAAGTAATGCGTAATTGAAAATTAAACATAAAACATCTATAATATTTGGTCTGGGAGCAAAGGCGTATTTGAGGGGGGCGACAGGGGCGATCGCCCTCCAATAGACATAAAATGTTATTATTTTATTGTTAAATCACAAAAATACTGATTAGTAAAAAATTGGTGGTAAGAGTAAAAGTTATTGTAAAGTCAGCTCTGTATAGATTCAGTATTCTATGGATTCATATGTCAACATTTTATATGATTTTATGTTCTTACGTTTATGATAACGGTGAGCGCGATATTATTGCATCGGGATTCATATCACGGTGAAATTTTAGACTAATCCGTTACTCACGTATTTGTTTATATACTGCCGGTGAGTGTATATCAATTGGGGATGGCAATTTTTTCGTGAACATCGATATATCGATATATCTCTTTCAAATCACCGACACTAACAATATCGAAAGATTAAATACAAATCGATGTATTTGGTAAAACATCGGTGTGTTTGGTAAAACAACGATGTATTTGGTAAAACATCGTTAATTTTAAATTTAATTTGAAATATAGAGGAAATAATTGTTCTTTGTTATAGTTACATCAAGGAGACATTCAGTGCATATCAAACCCCAAATATAAATTATAGCCATTACGCTATCAGGAATCCTACTGGATCAATGATATATTATATATTATATTTAAAATATAATAATAATATATGTATATATTTATCAAAGTTATATATTTATAATTAGAAAATGTATAAAATATTACAATATAAAGAAAATCTATACAAATATAATTTATTATGTTTTCACATATGTTTATATATTCAGTTTATGTATTATTGGTTTCGGCAAGAAGCCATTATTAGGGAACAAAAACGGTTCGTTTCACCCCCTCCCCCATAAATTTAAGTCAAATACGCAACTGTCTGGGAGGGATATAAGCAAGATACCATATGTCAATTTAGAATCCGGCGCCGACTTCGACAAGATTTTTGTGAATTATTTTACACTTTTTAGTGGAATTTTTTCCAACAATTTTTTTTATGTTATTTATTTTATTTAAAATTGAAAATCGTAATATCAAGTCGCTTGTTTGTGTTGATTACGTTAGTTTAAGGCCTCCTAAAAACTTACCCACCTGGACCTTCAGAGTCTCAGTCCGCCCCTGATAATAATAATAATAATAATAATAATCGTCGATGCTCACCACTATACATTTTCACTTGCTGTTCGTCGATCCACAGGGACAGGTTGTCTTTTTTCGTCTGTTGCTGTTGTTGCTTGTGCTTGATCGTGCACACGACGGCCATGGCGCACAGCGGCAGCAAGTACCACGCTGCGGCCGGTAGACGCGCCATGCGACGGCCACGCGAGCGCACACACGTCGTGTATCAAATAGTAACGTCAGTAATAACGAGCGACGACGATACGCGTTGGGTACGATACGATGATGACGCGAACGGACAAAACGTTACCGACACTTCCAATATGGGGCGCGGCGAGAAGATTAAAAGAACGTGGTCGGACGCGGCGGGCAGGGAATATATTGTGTGTTCACATTATCACATCCGATTATATACAGTTGCACGCTCGTTATTCGCAAATAATATCAATAATAACAGTAACTCGTTTTCGAAAGGGACGTCGCGTCACGGCAGACCCGCGGCGGATGAGTAGGTGGGTGGACGGATAGATTGCTGTGGGGAGAAGGAACAGGAATAAATGAAATCGCGATCGGCACGAAACGGCTGATGCGGTCGTCAAGAAAAAAAAAAATTAATCGGTTGTATATTTGTTTTTCAGTTGTTCGTCGGGATAGTGAGTAAATCCAGTCCCGCGCCGTCGCGGTGGTTGGTTAGTGGCGATCGCAGTTTCGATTTGGACTGGTGGTGCCGAGCGCAACGCCAACCGGTTTTCTCGCCTAATCTAGTCCAACTGACCGGACAAGCGCGGCGATGGTCGCCCGACGACGAGACGTCTGCCGCCGCCGCCGACCCGATGACGCTCGCCGCATATGCTGCCGCCTGTCGTCGGCCAGACCGGCCGGACCTGTTCGCCATATTATACCTACTCTTTTTCACACGCGCGCGTGCGCCACGCACACGTACACACACGCACACGTACACACACGCACACGTACACACACGCGCGCGTACACCCACGGCCGACACATACGACGTTTTTTTTGTAACCGTCACGGTCGATTGTCCCGTATATTGTGTGTACATAACGACGTTCTTCTCCGTAAAAACACTCGTTTCGTATATTTGTACGTACCCAGCCCAGCCCAGCTGATGGAAATATACGTCAAGTATATCCGTTTTCGAAAACCGTTTCTATCCTCGGTTCTTTTTCTAATCAATAAATCGCTTTGGAACAATTAACCACAGACAATTCAAGACATTTGAATAATTACATTACTCATATACGTATTATAATTGCAAAACACAGCGAAATATATCGTACAACACATTTTACATTTTCGTATTACACGTACGTTTAACTTTTCGTATTGCACAAAACGTGTTTTATGTACTTATTACTAGATTATGTACTTTAAATAAATAACAACATTAGTCAGTATTTCAATGTGATAACATTACAATAAAATGTAACGAAAAGCTTATTTGAATAGGACTTTCATTTTATTACTGTAAGAATTAATATATGTCATACATATTCCGTATAAGGCCATTTGTCACCCGGGTGATAGGATATTTATCGTTTTTGTTTTTATTAAACATTAGGCACACGACTGTGTTTTGTTAATTTTATTAATTGTCGTTGACGATCTCGAATTACTGTAGAGGTATTTTAATAGTATTAAATACAAAAACTGAATTTACCTGGAAGCGTCAAATTAATCAATGTTCGATGGCAATTAGCATTATGTTATTTTTGGCACAGCAAAACTACAAGTAATTAATGCATGTAGTACTGTCTACCAGTGGCGTAGTAAGAAACATTTTCGGGGGATTTAAAAAAAATAATAATTTAATTAAATTATTTTTCAACATTTTCATCATTTTGTGTTAAAATGAAATGTTGATAATTCAACAAAGCGCTTCAGTGAAATTTGGTTTATTTATGATTATATATTTTTGATATTTGAAAAATACAAAATATTACAAATAAAATGTTCTATGCTTTTCAGCATATACCATTTTATATAAGTAATAATTTTTTAGTTAACTTAACAACAAAAATCATATAAATCGGACTGAATTTAATGGTTTATTTGAAAACTTGATTCACAGTAAGTCAAAGTTTTGATTTTATTTAAAATATCAAAATAATAAGGTTAAGTTTTGTTTAAAGCAAAATAAGCTATTGATATTTATAAGATAATTTGAAAACCATTCTTTTTCATGTTATCTGCGAGACTACAAGTAATATTTTTTTGGTGTATAGAATGTAATTTAATAGTTTAATGATTTACAAACAAACAAATTTAATGGCTCCGCTTGTTTGTTAAACATATATACACATAAAAAAATGCAACATGAAAGGTAATTAACAATGAAAGTAAAAATAGTATGGTAGAATTTTTCAGTCATTTTCTTCATAAAATATTTTAACAATTAACAAAATATCTTATGTTAAAAAATTCGTTAAAGGACTATGGGATAAAGAATAATTTAGATCATGGCGGAGCTATGACAAATATAACGATTTTTCGAATACTGCTATCACACAAGAGTCGGAGAGCCAATGTCAAGGCATAAGAATTAAGGGCAGCGAATAGCGTGGTAAAATACTCATATAATGACGTATATATCACGTTTTAAATAGCGCAGAATAATCAAAACGTACATTTTGTCATATTATACTACGTATCTCACGAATCACGATTATGATTATTGTTGGCTTGCGCATGGTATGTATCAGTGGTGGTCTAATGATTTGGTAATAGGGGGGGGGAGGAATGAGGCTGATTTTTCAACATGAAGTTTGATCATTGAAAACATAAGTCATAATTACAGGATATAAGATCAATTTATTAAATAAGTTTACTATTATTAAATTATTAAATATATTTTGTTTGCCAATTCATCCAACACTTCATCTGTGGCAGGGCTGAACGCCAGGGGGGACGGGGTTAATCTCTCTCCCTCCCGAAATGTAGGATGATGTAAAATATGTACGTAATTTTTAATTACTTTACATGAAAGTGATTTTCGATTTTCTCAAAAGCAACTAGAAAAAACTGCATAGAATCAATTAATGAATTTGTAAATTTTTTCCGCATATCCAATAAAGCAGGCCAGGTTTAAAAAACCATATAATATCATTATGCGTGAGTGTAAAACAGACACAGCTTCTTAAATTTTGTGAAACACGTTGGGTAAAGCACTTAGATTTTTTCAGTTTATTTTATGGTGTATACGAATATATTTGTTCATTGTTGGAGGATTTGGATGAAAAAAATATTAAATTTGATGGAGTGAAACTTCTCAATAATATATTATATTTATATTATATTAATAATAATAATATATATTAACTAGATAATATAGAAATATAATAATCAAGTGAAAACCATGATTGTGAAATGCTGCAGCTGTAAGTTGATAGTTAATTGTTTCTATCATCACAAACAAAATTGATACCGAAATTTGTGAATAGTTTTATCAGATTATTGTAAACAAAAATTATATACATTAATATAATTTTTTTTTTATTAATAAATATGTAACATACAACATACTGTTAAAACTAATATATAATAACAAAAAGTTCATGGTGGGGGATATATCCTCCTCATTCCTCTCTCCGTTTGATCGCCACTAATATGGATAATATAATAGTATGATTTATTACATATATCATGATAGATCTTTGTAATACAAAGAACGTAGAGAAATGTAAAAAAATAAAATATATATGTATATGTATATATAAAACAAAAAAATGTTGAATACACACAAACACAATCCTTACGATTATTTCTGTGCATAATATATATATATATTATATATATATATATATATATATATATATATACTATATAAAAAAATAAACGTGTTGAACAGGACGGCTCCATATTTGGCTCATCGAAACAGGTTTACACAGGGATAAAATAATTATTTCGTTCTATTAGATTTATAAAAAATATAATTGTATAAATACTTTATGTATATATTACGCGCATAAACCAGTTAGATACTATTACAAATACTATAATATATGTATATATATATATATAAATATATAACTATATATAATATTATATCATACATACCAGCAGATGTTCTGTATTATTGTTTAGACTACATTGAGAGTATATGTGAACGTTCTGTTTATAGCCTATAGGAATACATAGTAATCTTAAATAAAGTATCGAGTCCCGCGGAGTTCTGTGGATGACGGTTCGAGTCAGTGGCAAGAATAAATATATTAATGAATTTATAAACAATATTATTACTCGCTTTTCGGTATATGATACTACATGTGGACACTAAGATACCTTAGCTTTATATATTATGTTTTTATTTATTCATTTAATGCTTGTGTGATTGTTACAAGTGTATTTATTTGTTAGTAATTGTGTTAAAGTTATAAGTGTGGCTGGAAACAAAAGTCGTTGAATGTAAGGGGCCTTAAGTAAGTTTTCACTCCTCTCGGCACCCGGCCAGGCCTCTTGTTTGTAGGTTTGGGCAGTGTACCGTGTCGCTTGTAGCGAAAAATGTTTACCATCGAGAGGGGGCAGCAATTATATCGTAGTGCAGGAGACTGCATCGGCGTAGTAACGGAAGGGGGATAACCTCCTCCCCTAAATATTCACGTGTTTAGAAAAAATGTAATTTTAAATTTTAAAAATATCAACTTTGAGACGTTTAAAAGATTGGCAAAAGGATGCAATTGAAGAAGGACGATTCAACGGTATTGCTCATTTAATTATCCACAGGGAAATTGATATTACGACTAAAGAAGTAATCAACTAATTTACTGAGAAGCGTAGACGATTTTGTTAGTAATATTTTTTATGTTTCAAACAATTTTAATAAAACAAGTTAGTTGAGTCATTAGGTGATTCATTTTGTGTTGTTTTATATCGTTTTTAGTGGCGAGTAACGATTCGTTGACTTTTCTAAATTTTCTAGGTGACCTGAATTCGTTGTCGAATTTAAGGGACGGTGGACTGAGAGTCGTAATGTGCTATATATAGTAACTGTTTTTTTTTTATAACGACCGTTATAAAACGGCGTTGTGTTTGGGAATCAGAATACATTCACGGGCTCCTCAGCCAGTCGGAAGAGGCGTGTGTGATAGTAAGTTGTTATCCGACGACCGAAAGACCAAAATCTGTGATAATAAATAAACTATTACCCGAACGAAATAACTTTGAAATATTAAACTGGAGAAGTTATCTAAAAAAAAAGGAAATAAAAACACTATGTAAAGTTATACGTAATATATTAACAAAATAATTAGTATGGTTCCTCGTTGTGCTGAAGGCTGGCCAAGTCTGCCCTGGTTGGGTCTTGGACTAGCGTCGAATGTTGAATGTCGCAAACTGATAAAATTTGTGGGTGGCCCGATCCTCTTATATACGGTCGGGACCCAGTTATTTTTACAATTAAAATTAATTTCATGACCATATATGGTCAGGGAAATATGTACAGTACGTATAAATAAATTGTTGATTATGAAAACAACGATAAAGATATTTATAGAAAAAAAAATCACAAGAGTATGTACGTTTCGTTTTTATAAAACTGCTACGGCTTCCAGACACTTTAGACCGATTATAGGCATTTGTTGTTGAATGATTTTGTTGCGAACTAGTATGGCTACGCCGCCCATAGCGCGTGTTTGTGTGACTCGATCTACGCGATATATTTTGTAACCGGGGAATTTAATTTTGTCTATATTTGATAAATGAGTTTCGGTTATGCAGGCAATATCTATATTGTGGTGATTAAGGAATGTTAATAAGGTATTTCTATTATTTTTTAATTTGTTGGTGTTCCAATTTAGTAAAACGATACTATAGTTGTTCATTTAAGTTAGTATTAAGACTATTTATAATGACTGGCAGACTTTCGATAATTTTCGTGTTTTCGTGTTGTTTTTAAGTGTTTTTAGGAAATCATTATCTGCAATGTTATTTGATTTAGCAGCTGTTGCGTAGGTTTTATGTTTTGCATTTACGTAAACATTTGGTAACGGTTTATTTTGAGATTCATTAAATACGGTAAATTGGCTTCTTTGGTGCGTAGTGTTTTGATTATTGACTGGTTCTTTGGAATTGAATTTTTTTTTGTTTTTAGACAATTCTTTATAATAAGTACACCCTCTGTAGTTGGCTGGATAACTATTATCGCAGTTGACACATTTTGGAGTGTCTTTATCCTTGACGCATTGGGTAAAATGATGGTCACCGGCACATATTACACACCTTAGTGGGATGTGACCAGGGTTGTTATGTTTAAAACATGTGTTTTTAACACGTTTAAAACATCTTGAAAAAAACATATTGCTTTTATTTAAAACGTTTAAAACATTTGTTTTAAACATACATAAAAAAGCAGCGTTTAAAACAACGTATTTAGTAAATTTAAAATTAAAAAATCTATATTATAAAACATATTCAAATCTAATGTAGACAAAATATTAAATTGTTGGTATTATGTATTATTTTTGAATAGGAATTTAAATACATACAATATTCAGTAATATTATTACTATTTATTTAGTATTTTTAATTACATGTTTTCTTAAATTACATGTTTTAATTACATGTTTTCTAAAAATTCTATAACAGTTAATTATACAGAGGAAGTTAAATACATTTTTAGTTTTTATATCACAGAATTACATTATAGTTAATACTTACATTATCATAGATGCACTCATTACTTTATTAGGTTTCACATCATATGACAGAATTTTTGTCGCGAAAAACGTTAGCAATTAGTACATTGAGGAATACTTTTTGTGGGTTTACTAGGTTCAACTATGACGACGCAATGTAAAAGTCTATTTAAAGAATATATTTCTTTGCTTGATTTAGATAGTAGAACTGCAACGATAGGTATAGGTATAGGTATAAAACAGTTTTGCAACCGTGTAACAGAAGTTATACTGAAATTCAAATCTGTTTGGGCATTAAATATGGTCTCAGGGATTGAAACTGAGAGATTCCTAATTATTATTGAAAGTTGTTTTTTCGATGGTAACTGCCTACCAGTTACACCTACTGTGATACGCAATTTCTGATTCGTTAAAACTTTTCGTAATGCATATATCATCGTCAATTGAAGACAGATTTAATTTAAGAGTATTTTTGGTTTAAGTGATCGAAAATTCGTCAATAGTCATTGATAGTAATGGGTTATGAAAGTTTACGAAATCTTTTATATTGTGTGTATAAATAAATGTTATTTTTTGACTAACATCGGTCTGTTGTTAACTTACTTCTTCACTATGAGTAACTATAATAAAATATTATTAGTCGTTTAAGTTTGATAGAAATGAATAACGATTTTTGTATGCACTTGGAGGTGAGAAGGCAGTACTACTTGTTCGCTTCATAAATTTGTTAGAAGAAACCTTTTGGGTCCCGGAGGACTCTGTCTTACTTCCAGGGGACATGCGGTTTACTTTAATACAGTATAATATAAGACACAGACAGAGACGGCGGGTAATGACTTATAGCGACGACTGCTAGTGCGATACTGACTGTACTTTGTTATAGAATAATATATTATTTTTATTAATGTCACCATAAGAAAATATTCACTTTTATATTTGTCTAGTAAATACTACATAAAAAATACATTGCATTACTTTTGCCATTTATTTAAATATTTCAGCATAAACTAATAATTTTATTAAAAATACAAAATTATATTTTAGATTAATACTGCAAATGTGTAAAATACATCTTAACTTAAAAATAACAATTTGTGTTTAAAAATATTAAATTAAACATAAAGTAAATTGTAAGACTCCTGTAAATTTTATTAAAAAAAAATTCTACATCTAAATTAGTTACACACGCACGCACATATATATATATATATATATATATATATATATATAACTGGTGCATTAGTTTATTTAAAATGTGAGAAACTAAAATATTAAATGTTGTTAAATATATTTATAAGGCAAAATAGGCATGTCACATTATATATTATGATTTTAAATAAAGATAATGTCAATTGACAGACAAAAAAAAATGTGTATTAAGCTTAACAACTAAGATCTATTTGTATAAATGGAATGCATATATTCTACACAAATATGTATATATTTAAAAAAATGTTCATATAAATATAATAACAAGGAGTATTCTACAAAGGGCAGTGAAAGGTGACAAAAGTGAAATATTTGTTCAAAATATATATATTAATATAATGTTCATATTAAAAACTGAATCGGAAATTTATAAAAATAAAATATTTTTCTACAAATATTGTCATGAGACTTGGGTCATTTTATATGATGTATATTAAATAGTGCCTTCATTTTCAAATTTCACTTTAATATAGAAAAAAGTAAGAGTTGGTAAGAAAATTGGTCACTGTTAATAAGTATTACTCATTACAAAATAATAATACATGCTAAACATATAAAATTATTAGAATATATATATAACATAACAAATAATCAAAAAGTTATTGAATGAAGCTCAGGAAATAGCGTGCATATTTAAATTAACAGAATTAATCACAACAAACCATCCAATGAATGACTGTGGTATAGAATAAAATAAAAAGTTGTAAAACAATGATATTTCTGGTATGTACACAAAATTTAGAATTAATTAAAATATATTTATAAATGCATTATTTCAATACATTAAAAATAATATTACTTATAATTTCAAACTGTAATAAAATTATTTTCAAAGTCTATTGTTTTTTTTCTGAACATAAATATTTTATCACAGACAAGGAAATACTAATGATATTAATAGACATGTTACAAAAATACAACCAGTAGTTACAACAAAAGACAGCAATAGCCTGCAACTTAACAAATATAGTATTTTTAAGCATTATAGGTCAAATAAATAATAATAATAATAATAATAATAATAATAATAATAATACTGACATGAAAAGCTTTGGTTTTAGAACAGGGAAGATTTGTTGTAAAATGCATATATATATATATACTTTATGTAAGACCTATGACAATGAGTAAATATAACATAAATATTTATCCAAAATTATACATAAGTAGCAGCAGAGGATGAACCAGTTACAGCTTGAAGTGGAGATTGTGGTTGAGTTTGAAGTTGCTGTTGTCGATTCTTTCTAGCTGTGCCATATTGACCAATAAAAGATCCATCTTCAGTAAATTGAGCTGTATAATTCAAATATAAATAAGATTTTTACAAATATTAAATGTACTTTCATTGTCGTGTACTCACACATTTATACAAGTGTGGCGAAACCGGCCGAAGTGGTTTCGCCTTGTCTTTTTTTACCATATAAGCCAATGAAAGAGCCGTCTTCATTCATTCCTTCTACATGTGAAATGGAAGAAAAAATAAAATAATAACTAACATGCAGGAAGTTTAAAAAAAAAAGAATATATAAAAAATATGTGCAATGCAATATCAAATATAATTTTTATATTAATTATTTTAACATGTACAAAATTATAAGTTTGAATAGGTATACATAGAACAATATGTCTTATTTATATAGATTGTGTCAAATAATACTTGGGAAAACAACAATTTTTTTTAAACTTTAATTATGGCAAACAAATAAAACTACCAAAAATGTTTAAATCTTTTTAAGTAACATATTACGTGCACATATATAAAACACATATTGTTACACTAAATATAAATTGTAACTCAAGATGAAATAATTATAAACATTTTTTTTTTGTAAGTGCAATAATCAATGTAGATCTATACAAAACAAACAATGACACATAATGTAAAATGAATGAGATTAGGAATTATTTACCTGTGTCTCCTTCACCATACTCTGCCATTGAATCCTCGTCACTTTCTGGAGATTGTTTTTCATTTCCTAATCTTTTGGCACCACCAAGCCTAATAAAAAATTAGTAAATAAATTTTGCCATATGAATATTATTTGTTTATAACCAGATACATACGGTTGTGAATATTCATGGAAATGAGGTTCATCAGGATAATCGTGCCTACCACGAGCAGCTTCTGATTCGTGTACAACATATTTTCCTCCTCTATTACGTTTCACTACACATACAATAATTAACAATATGATGAGGAATAACAAGGCCAATAGCATCGCAATAAACCATCCTGTTGTAGCCATATTTTCACTTCGCCGGATAATTGGATCT
Source organism: Schlechtendalia chinensis (assembly GCA_019022885.1). Lineage (NCBI taxonomy): Eukaryota > Metazoa > Arthropoda > Insecta > Hemiptera > Aphididae > Schlechtendalia > Schlechtendalia chinensis. Next base: position 12,681,183 of record CM032339.1, on the reverse strand, counting down.
AAAATAACATAACCACATAAATTAATAAGTTAGTTTTTTTAATAATATTTACTTATTTAAATAATAAGTAAACTGATAAAATGTATGTAAATTTGATCAGATAGTCACTATTTTGATTACCTAAAAGACAATTGTTACATTATCTTGAATGATATCAGTTAATCACTATATTGTGTTGAACAGAGGCTTCAACATTTTTATTATTAGTTTACAAAAGTCTTGGGAGCCACATACTTAATACAAATATATATTGTATGAAAAAATGCAGTTAATAATTAATATTTGATTTATTTGATATGTGTATATATATAGTTTTATTTTATGAAGTTCAAATTATAAGCTTTTTACGAAAATAAATTGCCTGACAAACTAAACATATACACCATTTTGTTTGACAAGAACATGTTTAACACTAGCATTTGTTATTATTCATCTACCTAATGGGTGATTTAGTAAAATAATATTATATAAAATTTAAACTGTAATGTTTGGGTTGAATTTAAAGTTTTAAATTTAAATTTAAATATATTTAAAAGTATTTTTGAGTAAATCTATAGCCCTTTGTTATAAAACGTTTGAAAAGAAGTTGTATAATTAATTTAAAAAAACAAAAACAAAATCTTAAAATGTTATAACTTCTTTATTAAACAATATTTTACAAAAGACTGTAAGATGTACTTGAAGATAATTTCTTTAAATTTAATAAAAGTGTTTAAATTCTAAATTCAACCCAAACACCAAGTTATAAATAATGTTATTTTGCTATATTATCTATAGACATGAGATAGATAGAAGCAAAAGCATAGATATGTCGTCCTCTTAACTTAAATATAAATTAATATTGGTTTATTTTTCTTGCAATATGTGACTATATGCAAAATGTTTTCATTTTTTATTAAATAACATATTTAATAGAATGATGAGAATATGTAAAACTTATCTTTATTAGAAATAATAAGTGTTTATTTTTAGGCAGCCGATAACAAATTTGAAAATTCTTATTTTTGCCATTTTTGTTGCAATAGCATTCTAACATTGTGGCTTGTAATTTATAAATGAAATATACATGTAAAATCGCAAATCACATTTTATGACAGTTAACTGAGAAAATTTGTAACATTTAAGTTTATCTTGGGCTATGTAAAAAAGCACCGAGAGCCACATGCAGCTCACGAATTAAAGACTCCTGTTGTAGAAAGAATATGAATGCACCATGTCAATGTGTATAATTAATTACTTTCATACACTATATAGACATTTCTGCCTAGATCGGTCATGTCCCAATATAGTACAACTCATTGTGGTTACCACATAGCACATACTCATATTCATTAAGTGAATGGATTATATATATATATATATAATTTATAAAAGTAAAAATAATTATAACAAAATTCATTAAATATATATAAAATTAAGTGTTTCAAATTTTTATTTAGTTTCAAAAAGTTACCTGTGCTCGATGCTTCAATTTCAACAACATCAGATTCTCTCATTATATTACCATCAACAGCAACTACAACAAATTCATATAGTTCTCCTGGTTTCAAACCTTTTACATCAATATCATTATCTTCAAGTTCAGGTTTTGTTTTTTCATACAAGTTATCTCCTTTCAGCCTACAATTTTTTTTTTTTTTTTTTTTTAATTTACTAAATAATGAATTTATAGATAAATATATATTTTGAATATTATATTTACTTGTATTTAACAAAGAAATGTGATCCAGGATTACCATCAAGTTTTGGTTTCCATGAAATACGAACTGTATCAAAAATATTATTATTAGCTATATGCTCATAAGTAAACGTTGGAATATCTAATTGAGTTCCTTCTGGTAGAGGAGGTTTTGTTTGCTGTTCAATAAAAAACCTATTTAGGATAAAAATGATTAATATATATAAAATATAAGAACCTATTCATAAATAAATGAATACATACGGTTCACCAACACCAGCTTTAGTAGTTGCTTTAATATAGATACGATAATTAGTTGCTGGTTTTAATGAAGCTAATTTAGCAATGGTTTGATTGGGATTCGTAATAGTTGGGCGTTGAGTCTTTTCTCCAACTCCTTCTTGAGTCATAGATTCATATGAAATTTCATAGCCAGTCAATATTCCATTTGGTTGTTCTGGTGGTTGCCAACTTAATAAAATTGCAGATGATCCCCATTGTTCTGTTTCAACTCCATGAACAGGTCCTGGGACTAAATACATAAAAATTGTTATGGTTATAATAATTTTTTTAAGACTACAAAAATTAAACTTTATGAGTTTCCTCCTTTGTTTTTTCTGTACATATTGACTCAAGTTTACTAATAAAATTAAAAATAAATATCAAATATCAAAAATATTTACCTCCTTCTGGTGTCACAACAGGTATGGATTGACTATATGGACCATTAAAACGACTGTTATGTGCAAGAATACGCACAAAATGTTTAGAATTGGGTAAAAATTTATTGATTTCTGCTGTTGTCATATCTGAACCAACTTGTTCTTCAATCATATTATTTTCTCCATCTCTTTCAGTCCAGAATTGAATCTAAATTAATAATTATATTAATATGATATAAATAATATCACACTATCACATAGACATCAAAAACAATTTTTATATTTACTTTATAGCCTTTAAAATTGCCTCTAACAGATTCAGATGAAACAGGTTCCCAACTTAATATTGCACTTCTACTACCAGTAACATTTACTAATGTTAAATTTTGGGGTATATCAACAGGAACTATAAACATTTAAATTTTTTAATAAAAATTGTAAAAAGTAATTATTTAAATCTTACCATCTTCTCCTGAAAATCCAGTTACTTCTTTTTGAGCAACATTAGATTCACCTTTTTCATTGGATGCAACTACTTTTACTTTATATTGTTGATAGGTTGGTTGATTGCTGATAACTAATTCTTTTTTAGTATAATCTGTTATTTCTTCAGAATTCCAAACTTGGCCAGGTATATTTTGTTTCCAATAAACTCGGTATCTTAAGCCAGGAGCATTATGTTCAATTTTCGGCATTGGCTACAAATAGATATAATATATTTAATACCATTGAAAATAAATACAATTGAAATACAATTGAAATATTACTTACTGTCCAGCTAATAACTAGATTAGATGGTTCAGTACCAACAGCTTCAACATTTTCTGGATTTTTATAAGGTACATCTGGTTGTGTGGTGCAAACACTTGAATGTAAAGATGGATTTGATCTGCCAATTTTGTTCATTGCAATTACTCGGAATGTGAAATTTGCCCATGGTGTCATTGGTACAATATATGTTTGATCAGACGCAGGTACATCATTTGAAGCAACTGACCAAGTATCAGGAGCAAAGCTAGTGTTGTACTCAATAATGTAGCGCAGAATAGGGGCACGATTATCTCCTTTTGGTTGCCATTTTACAGCTGCATCTTTTTTATTGCAAGTGATTCCCAATAGTTGTGGTGAATTAGGTTTATCCTTAAATTAAAAAATATTACATTTTTGGTTCATTCAAAAATAATAGTTACATACCTGAACAGTAAGTGTGGCACTCTCTGTTGCTTGATCCAATTCAGTTCTAGCTAAACATGTGTAAATTCCAGAATCTAATTCATTAGTCTTAGTAATGGTCATGGAATAATCATTAGTTTTGACAAAACGTGGTTGAGCATCACCAAAATTTATAGGTTCGTCATTAGCTAACCAATCAATTTTAAGATGCAATGATCGATCAGCAGTTGCTGTACAATGAAATGTGGCCATCGTTCCTGCTACAACTTCATAGTCTTCTGGTTTAGCTGTGATTTTTGTATGTTCTACAAACAAATTTAGAATTAAATCATTAATTTTTAAAAACTAAAATCTTTAAACACAATTAAATTATTCACCTTTTACAGTAAGCGTTCCAGATGCATTTGCAATTCCATAATTGTTTGTAGCAATGCATGTGTAATTTCCAGCATCAGTAAAACCAACTTCACTAAAAACAGTTTAACATACATTAATATTTTTTAATGCTAAAATAGTAGCTCGAATCTCACTATAACTAATTGTAAATTTGTTAAACTAGGATCTATCCTAAATACATACATAATTTAATTCTGATACAGCCATGATATTAATAAACATTTAATAGATTGAATGTTAAGTATAAATACATAATATATTTAATAAAACTAACCTTATTTGTAAATCACCATTATCTAATGTTGAATAACGACCACCAGTCAATTCAATATTGTTTTTTGTCCACTTTACATGAGGTTTTGGTACTCCAAAATTTTTACATCCAATAGTAACAGCACGTCCGTCAACAGTTTCAACATTATGAGGAGGTTCAGTAATTTCAGGAGCCAAAGCTATATGCATAATAGCCATTAATATCATAATATATTACAATACTTATTCACAACATACCCAACACATTAATATAAACATCCTTATAAACATATCCGAGACTGTTGGTAGCATTACACCCATAATTTCCAGTATCATTTTTAGTTAATGGTGTAATTGTAATAGAATTTGAAGTAACAAATCTTCTAGAATTTGGTGATGCTTCACTTAATGGCCGACCATTATGAATCCATTTAATTGTTGGTTCTGGATTACCACTTGCTTCACATTTAATAACAGCAGTTTCACCTTCAGCTCCTTCCACAATTTTTGGTGTGACAGTGAAAAATGGTACAGCTGTAAATTAAATCACATTTAGTAAATTTTTAAATAGGAACAACTGTCTATAACAATAAATCATACCCATGACATCAAGTTCAATGTTATATGATTGGGGTGAACCTACACCATTGCTAACTTCACATGTGTATTTTCCTTTATCTTCAAATTTCACTTTACGAATGAGCAAACTTTTACCATAATTTCCTTGACTTACCCGTTCATTGGGTTGTACATGCATTCCATCTTTAAACCACACAGTTTCAGGTAATGGACTGTAAATTGAAAGCAAAAATTAATTTCACAAACTAAAATGCAATAATTTATAACAATATTATTTATTTGTATGCAATATTACTTACGTTCCACCATATATACAAAACAATTCTACTTTCTTATCTAATAATGCAATTTCATTTCTTCTAGATACATATTGTTGTGTTGGGGGATATTTGTTTTGTAAAGCTGTTCCTGCAGTTTGAATAACATTCAAATTCACAGGATTACCCAATTTATATTCGCTTCTAAAAATTGCATAAATGTATTTATTTATATATTTACATAATAGTATAATATTAAATTGTATTTATACCTAAATAATGATGTGGCAGCACAAGAATACGTAAAACCATCACTAGTATCATATCGTGTCACATTAGAAAACCAAAGATTACCTTCAGGATCTAAAGTCATTCTAGTGTTGTTAATACTTTTTATACCGCCATCTGTATTCTAACAAGTTATAAAAAATTATTAATTGTATTCTAATTTTAATCAAGGCTCCAAATTTTGTGTGCTAAAAAGTACTGAAATATGTGTATATGTATGTGTTAAAAATAGGAAATATGCGGTCTAATATGCAATTAAAATTGGGATAATATGCTATTTATAGTTTGAACTTATATTACATAGAGAATATTTAAAAATACAATATTTATATTATTTTTATATATTTAATATTTTCAGAAAAAAAATTTAATTTAGATAGGTCATCATGTTTTTTTCTTCATTTTGTCTTTTTCATGTATACCTACATCAGTTTACAAAATAAAGTTTTATTATCAGCGGATAACCTATTTTCATTGAACACTGAAATTAAAAATCTAAAGTAACTAGACAATGACTATTTATGTTAAAGGCATTGTGGTTACTCAGTGAATATACAGGTATTTATTAAAATACAGAATAATAAAAATAAAGGATACTTAATAAAATGCAAGTGCAAGAGGCGAAAGACTGACTATGATAATGGGTAGCATATTCTGAGATTTCCGAAAGGAAATACATTATATGAAAACACTGACCAAGATAATAGTTCTCAGAAATACAGACTATAAATTATATCATGTACATGTAAGGTTACAATAAACTAAATAACCTTTGAAAAATTAATTTTGTCAAACAATATAAAACATAATATTTTGGATGTCTTATAATTTTTTGTTGAAATTAACCTATACATTTATTTGTATGAGAAATTTTTCTCATTAGCTTAAATAAAAAAAAAAGGCAATTGTGTATAAAAATAAAGAAATATACAAAATTATGCAATAAATAATGTATTTGGAATCTAGGTATTATATGAAACGAATTTGTATCAAACCAGAATTTTAATATATACTTCTCAAAAAATATGCAAATACCTAAAGTTCAGAGCCTTGGTTATAACTATATAAAACATTTAAAATATATACCTGTATCAACCAATAAACATTTGGTTTAGGCCATCCTGTTGGAGGATGACAGACAAGTTTAAATGGTTCACCTTCTTGAGCTTCAATATAGGCTTTAGGTTCATCTTTAAATGAATTTAATTCAGCCTTCACAACCATCACAGATTTGGAAGTAGCTGTACCCCAAGCATTTTCAGCAAAACACTGATACTGACCTAAAGAAAAAAGTATTATTTATTTAAAATAAGCTAATTAATTATAATTTTAAAAACAATCATACCGAGGTCTTCATCTCTAGGTTTAGTAACAGTTAATGAACCACGACCTGGCTGTTGAGATATTCGATCATCATATGCTTGCCAATCAAAGTTCTTACCATTCTTCATCCAACGATATCTTAAAAAAAAAATGTAATTACATAGAAACAAATTGTATATTTAATTATAAAATTTACTTTGGTGCAGGTTCTCCTTCTGCTTCACAGTCAATTATAAAAGGTTTATCATTTTCATTTTGATGTGTAGCGACTTGGAATAATAGTTCATCCACAGATTCTTTCACTATTTTTGGTGGAGACTGAACTAAAATAGTTTAAGATATGACAAAATAGTAAATATATTATCAAATATTTAATATTAAATAATATTAATTACATAACATAATTGCCTATTTGAAATTTAATATAAGTTATACACAATTTCTTTGCTTTTATTTATTTAATTAAATGGTTTGGTTTGACTTTATGAATTTTAATTGTAATAGTTATAATTTTTTCTATGTATTCTTGTTTGTTTTTCTTTTTACTTTATAACTGACGATGACTTTTAGTTTAAACTAGTAGTAAATAAACAAATTTTATACAACTTTATATTCTTTTATTTTGTAATACTCATTGATTTTGTTATATACATATATATATATACATGCATATATATATATATATATATATATATATATATATATATATATATATATATATATATATAATAACAATTATATATAAAATAAAACACTTACAAAATTATTATTGTCCTGCCAAACATACAGGTTATAATAGGATTCATTAATTAAAAAATCTATACATATTAGATTTTAATATTATCATAATATATTTAACTGCTAATTGCAAAACTATCAAAACTATTACTTAGTATTAGAAATAATGAATAAATGGATAGCAACAAATAGCATTAACCATTAACATATAATTTTAAGTTATGGATAAAAATAATTAAACATATATTAATCAAAAATTTTATTGACTATAATATTAAATTTTTAAATGTAATCATAATAAGTATAATATAGTTTCAGTAGTATATAAGAAGTGTAGACTAGACCTAAACGGTAAATTCACAAAATTTATATTTGACCACTTTATTTTCAATTAAGTGTGTTATATATAATGAAAGGATGATAGTACATATATTTAATGATTAACAAAAAAACTTAAGGAGGTTCCAAAACTGTATTTCTTTTTAGGGAATGAATACAACTATTCTATAATACAACTTATGTTATAAATTTCTTTTAGCTCCAATAACATAATTTCATAATATGATACAAAATAAAAGTACTTACTTATAGATGTAGTAATTACAAGGAAACAGAATAATAACGTCAATGAATACAGCATATGTTGAGTAGTTTTATACATTTTGGTATAGTGTTATTCCAAATAAACTGTCCAAAATCTAAAAACAAATTAAATATTATCTAAACAAATTTAAATGTAACCAACATAAAGAATACAAGATTAAATAATGTTCTTTAAAACAATCACATAATTATAATTGTGAGTTATAGATAATATGTTATTTTCAAATTTAGTGACGTACTAATTGTTAAAGGTTATCAATGTCAAAAGTTAACTTATTTTATAAAGCAGTTAAAATGATTGTTATTTGTATGTATAAATATATTTTAGGTATACAATATTACATAGTGTAAGAGATAAAAATGAACCTTTTTCAAAACTATTTAATTTTATTATTTAAAATTTAGGATAATTTTTTTAATAAATAAAAATAAATTATGACTCATGCCAAAAGTATACTAACAAAATTCAATATGTGCCGCCAACTTGACAATAATGAAAAGTAAATTGTATGTCTTTATAAATAAAACATAAATATTAAAATAATATTATGTAGATCTAATAAGCATGTAAATGTTATGAATTAATACTAATAATATCTATTAGATACATAGTACCAAAAAATTGATCTTCTATAATCATTTGTAATTGATAGGTGACAGCTATACAAAGTACAGAAAACACACAATTATTTATAATTTATAACACATTCAGAATAAGTGTAATAATATAATAAACCATCTATCTAATATTTTCAATTGAATTTGAATTAGTATATGGTGCCCATTTTAATTAGATTAAAAGTTAAAACACAAAGAAAAACAATTGATTTTGCTTTATTATTTATATTTATTAATTGGTAACCGATCATTTTCTATGATTTTAGTACTCACAGACTGTGGCAGTAGGACATGAACTATACTCTAAATATGGAACTTGTGGAAAATGGATACAAAAATCATTTTGTTAAAAAATGGATATTTTCAAAAAAAAAGATAATATTTTTAATATATTAATTTATAAGTAAGTAATTTAATTAGTATTTTAAGGCATAATATATTATGTCATATATATTTTTTTTAAAAATATTTAATTTAAAATAATTAGTTTCATTTTAGTTATGAATCATAACAAATTAAAGTAATTATAATAATTAAATTATCATTCATTATTTAATACTCCCTAATGTAACAGACAAAAATTAAAAGTAAACATACAGGGTTAATTATAATCTGTTGATTATTAAAACTAATTATAAAAAATAAAATGTAGTTGTTTCTGAGTTGTAATAATTTATATTTAAAGCTAATAATAATACAAACATAAACTAAAAAACAATAATATTTCTTTCTTTGCTCATAAAAAGTAAATTTATACTAACTGTTTATTATGTTTATAATTAATATTTAATAAGTTATAATTTGAATATTATACAGGGTATTAAATTAGATATTATTGAATAATGCATATTAGTATAAAACATTTATATAAAATATGAAGAATATAGTTTTTTTTTTGTTTGTGTTTTTATTTTACAAAATATAGGTATAATTCAATTCTTTATATTCCCATTTGATTTTCAATCATATAAAAACTCATAAGAACATTTCTTTATTTTTCATATTTTCTGAAATTGTAATACTTAATTTGGTACATTTTAAATAGCAAAATTGATAATAGTCAAAAAATATTTTTAGTATGTATAAAAATATTCTGGGAAATATTAACATGCCTAATTGGAAAATAAAAAAACCAAACACTTTAAGGAGAGATACCTAGTAAATATTAAAAAGTTTATTAATTAAAATTAAACTTATTAGATGTGTTGTACCTAATAAACTATATGCAAGTATATTACTTATTATAAATTGTACTGAACGTAAAATAAAAGTATTTACCTTATTAACTGATAGCTTACATTTGGACATTACCTTGTAGAGTAATAAAAGCAACAGCAAAAATATTTAGAAACAAAATACATAAATGTATATCAGTGTTAGTATCCTATTAATAATGAATCGGCTGGAACAAGTTATAGCAAACCACAACCATCACCATTATCATAATAGGTCTATAAGACCTTTCACATTGGCTTTAGGCTTTTGTGACTTAGAATGTAAATGTAGATATAATTTAATAGTCAATTACAGTTGAAGGATACACACTTTATAATCTCCAGCATCTCATAAATATTTTAAATGAATGACCCTACCCCTATGTCATTTTAAATCAATCTAACAATAGGCATGTGTTATGATGTAAAACGATTGGTTGTCTGGAGGGGAAAAATTACGTTAAGCCCGAATCTTGTTGATTTGGTCACGTATTTTGTTGCTAAGTTTAGGTTTCGAGCGTTTTGGAATAGTTCGCGTGTATATAAAATTAAAAAATGAGTTTTACAGTCCACCTAAAGTGTTCTTAGTTAACACACTGGTAAATGGGAAAACCCAAACACTTTTTAACATCAAATTTAGTAACTACACACTTACCTATACAGCTATATCTTTGTTATAGAATTAAGCTGAGACACTGACTTAAACATAATTCAATTCGACAATATTTAAATTCAATTTAACATCAATTTAAATCACATATTAGCATTTAATATAGTAACAAAACAAAAAAACGATAAAATTAATTTTTCTCAACTACAGCTACTGTCGTCGCTCCTGTCACAACTACAATTGCAGTTACACCCACAAATAAACAAAACACAAAAATTCCATGGAGAACAAAATAATTTCATGGAAGGTTTAATTGAGATTAACCAAATGTATTTTCAAAATATTTTCTTATCTTTTGGTAGTATCACAGATTAATCTATAACCGGAGTTCCGAACAGTAAATCTATAAATTTAATCCATACTCAAATCGTAGAATATTATAGATAGATGAACGATTCATTAGTTTTCAAATTTGTGTTTATGTGTTTTCTGTTTTTCCAATTGACATTTTCAATTTGAACTATCGTTTATTTAGTAATTTGTTTTGTGATTGTGTAAACTCTTTGATTTAAATTATATAAACACTGTGTATCGTTATTATATTTGAAAAATTATATTACTTTTAAATAAAACTAAATTTGATAATCTACAAAAATAACTCATTACTTGCAGAAAATTATTTATTAAAGTAAATATTATTTTAAATAATACAATATCTCCTATTATAAATGTAGTAATAATTTAAATAGTTAAATATAGTATACCTATCTATTTATTAAACATTTTTTCTTCAAAAGTTAAAATATATTTAAATATTCAATTGTTGTTATATACCTAATTTATATATTTAATTATTTTAGAAAATTATTATTCAATATTCTTAAGCAACAATATAAATATGTATAATTGAAATAATAATGATCGATAATTCAAATTTTTTAAATCTTCTAATATTATTTGATTATTTATTGTTCAAAATATAAGCTAATAGTCCAAAAGTTTAATGTACATATTTTATTAGTAGCCAGTAGTTAATAATATAATAGAATTATAGCGATACTGAATTATAATATAATTAATAATATGTGTAACCTAGGTGTATGTATTACATAGTTTTTTAAAAATACTTTTTTGATATTATTTAATATCAAACATAATAAATAACGAATCTTTATTTAAAAATTTTAATCAGTAGGTATTTGATTATTTGTTTAATTATTCACAATTATAGACAAAAAAAAAAACTAGATATATAGGTAGAAGTTTTAAAATCAATATATTTCAGAAGATCATTGCAATAGTGCTTGCAGTATTAATTAAAGGAATATCACATTGGCTTAAACTCTTTTATCAATCTGAGAAAACAAATAAACATACTGGTTACACAATTAACGTGTAACCAGTTTTTTCTAATTTTTAATTATTAAATTTTATAAATTTTAATTATTCTAGGTGCATGCTTAATTGTTGATATATATATATATATAATGTTTTGAATTATGATAAACATGATTTACTTAAGAACGACCAACTAAGCTGAGTATATTGAATCGATATATTAGTTAGTCTATTTGTAGCTACTGTACTATTTTCATTTTTATTGTTTCTTATAGTCCATTATCTTTTTTAGACATATCATTTCATGTAATTTATTATTTTATTTTATCCAACCATACATTGTCTCACCTTTAGAGCTCATACTTAATCTTAAGGTATATGTATATAAATTAACTCATAATTATGTTTATGCTATTATCACTAAAAAAGTATATTTTTACAATTTTTTTATTTTTAATTTTTTTGGGGAGGTTTTTTGTATTTTGATGCCTAAAAATTTAAGCCGTGTACTGTAATGTTTTGAAAGTCATTTATTTATTGTTATTTCTATTTAACAGTATAGTTTATTTTTTTTTTTTTTTAAAGGTAGAGGAAATTGGTAAGATAAAATTTAACATATAATTATCATTATAGACACTATGTTTTTTTCATGAATAGGTATTTTTTCTAAATTTAAAATGTCAAAATTAAAAAAGTCTATTAAAGTTCTAGGAAATTTAAGAACATTTTTTAATTTTTAGATTAAGTAAAGCTTACAACTATGTTATGAAATGTGATAAATTACATTATGACAACTTTTGAACTTAAAGAGACCAGCAATTTTTAATAAATAATCAGTATAATATATATTATATGTATAGTTTTTGTACACCTATAAATATATATGAATAGTTATAAATTAATGTTATACCATATGCTATAAATTATACTTTATTATTATTAGTTTTTTAAAATTATTCTTATATTATTACTATATAGTTTATTTATAATATGTATAAATAAATTTCCAAACTGTGTGTAACAACACCCAAGGAAGATGTAAACACTTGTGCTCTTACTAGTGTGATGAGGTATGCCTGTTTACTTGCTTAGACTTAAAGTCTGTTCAAGTTATAAGGATGATTGTGGAATGATTTCGTTTTGTCATGATTTTTGTTGTGTTGCGGTAGTGAGGGAACCGGATTGTTGTTGTTTAGGGGTGTATGTGTTGTTCGTTCAGTCAGTGGTAATTGATGATCGACTATGTAAATACTTGTGTTATTAATTTATTATATTTATATCTACCAATAATTTGTATTATACACAAAATGAAAATTTATTTATCTTATATTTATGATTGTTATTGAATCATATCATAACATTATATATTAAATTTTTTTGGCGGTCTTATTTATTTTAAAGTAAAAATGGGTTACATATTCGATGTTTAGGAATATGATAAACAAAAAAGTTTGGAAACTTCTAACTTATTCTATATTTTTTATTAGTATGCCTACTGTAATTTTAATTGGGAATTATGATTTTATTATTTTTATATTGAAGGTTCTCAAATATATCAAATATTAATATACACTGTAATAAACTAATTTTAATTTAATTTTTAGGTAAACCATTATGGAGACATCCATTTTAGAAGATTTAAGCAATTTGGGAAAATCCATATCTGCCAAAGAATTCAAAAAATCTATTAGTGAGGGAGCAAAATCTATGAAATATACTCAATTAGTTGAATGGATAACTAAAGAAATTCAGATACTGTCAGGATTAGAAGAACATGTTAATGCTATAAGTTCAGAAGCAGATTCTAATTCTTTTTTATTGGAAGTTAGTAGTTTCTTAAAAGAATCTGGTTGTTCTTATAACACTCTCATGACAGGTCATGTTGAAGAACGTTTAAATTCGAATGAAAACAAGTTACTATTACTAGATTATTTAATCGGTGAGTTAAAAGCATCCAGAATAATAAATGCAAATTCGACTAATAAAAAATCTAATATGCAAGTGACATTAATTGAAAGCAATACTTCAAAGTGCCTTAAAGAAATTTTAATGACTTTGAAATTTCCTAAGCCATCACAAAATATTAATACTTCTTCTTTATTTAATAAAATTATTATAAAAATACAAGACCTGTTAAAAACTATTCCATCTGTATTAATTGGAAAGCCCTTAGTCCTGAATTCATATAGTAATGAACAGTGGAAATATATTAATAACATTATTGAACTTCTTAATGAAGATTTTAATGTAAGACGTTCAATGTTGTTAACAAGACTTGATGTAACAGTTCAATCATTTAAATGGCCTGACAGATTGAAAAATAAAAAACAACAGTTAGATGATATTTATCAAACTAAATTAATTTTAATAAACAAATTACCTCATTTTTCTACATCTGATTTCCTATCTGCTAGAGAAGATTTGGCAATCGTTGAAAAAACTTCTAGTACATTAGCTGTCCAAAATACAAATTCATTGGTAAATAAAGTAATGATTGGTCAAGTACCCGATAGAGGAGGAAGGCCAAATGAGCAACAAGCACCACCTCCAGAAATGCCTAGTTGGCAGCAAAGAACCCAATCACAAAGTAATAGAGGTAGCCAATCAAACAGAGGACAGTTAATTAGTAGAGGAGGTCAAAGTGGAAGCCAACAAAAGAAAGACATTCAATCATACAGTAACTTCACTGTTGATGTTGGAGCTAATGTTTACCAGATGACTGATGGATTTCAATCAATCAGTGTTGATAATAAAAATAGAAATTCATACCAAAATGATAGACAAGGACGTGTACAAGGAGGATGGAACAATAATAATCTGGCAAGAGATTTTCAAGATGGCAATTCTAGAGTACAGCATAGTTATAATAATTATAACCAAAGAAATAATCAGAATATAAGTTATGATAATAGATTTCAAAGTACATCAAATGAAAGGCAATGGAACCAAAATGATCAATATTTTTATGAAAATAACCAAGGCCAATATTATAGTGGTAATAGAGAGTATAATCAAAGTGATTCAACAAACACAAATAGACGAGGCGGGTATTCAAAAAGAGGTAGAGGTCATAATGGACAAACTTATTACAATCAAGAAAGAAACTATCAAAATTATTAATTAATAAAAGTTCACTAATTTATTTATTCACTAGTGTACAATATAAAATTTGCAATATATCTTTTTATTTAAAACAAAATAATGGTACAATTATATATTATACAATTATTTATTAATTATAAATATATCAATACATTTTAAACAATGATTTTCTTAGAATTTTTCTCTTCAAAAAATACTTTATATATAACATAATTTTGTTGAATATATAAAACTATAGATTCTCAAATACGACATTTTATTTATAACTTATTTATTAAAAACATTAATATTAAATTATAATTTAAAATGAAAATATTGTAGTTTTATAGTGATATGCTTTGTTTCATTCTTATTGAAATATAAAACATTTTTTATTGTTCAGTTGTTATATATAATCATTTAATTTAATAGTTAAACTGTAGTTATTAAATAATAGTATAATAATTATTAAATAACAGTTAAATTGTCTACATTTTCTTTTTTTGTTTTAATTCATGCTGACTTCATGTTTAATTCAATTATGTCATGACTTAAAGTATAGTTATGTTAGTATTAAATATTAAAATTTGTGAAAATGATTTCGTTAATAAATTCTTACTAATATATCTAATAATCTAATATTTAAATGAAAACCATTGTTTTTTTGTGTATGCGTTATAGAACATTACATTCCAGTTAGAAAATTTGATTCATATATCAAAGACCTAAAAAATTAATGCTTTTTTATGTACATTTTGAGATTTTATATGCAATATTTTGTTGTTTAAGATTTATTTGTGTATACAGGTGACTGTATAAAGTGTACAAACGCTAGGTGGTGATGGTATATCTCAAATGTAACAAAAAAGTTCCTCCTGACCATGGACCGATTCATAATTTTTGTTTTTTCGGAAAGACATGATTTTTTGCATAAAACTAACAATATCTCTTAAATAATTAATCCTACAGCAAATTTAAAAAAACCACTAAAAAATTAATTAAATTTTATAAAAAAAAAATATACTCTGCAAGAGTCCTATTTAATTTTTGTAAACACAAACATAATCCAAAATTTTAAAAAGTTGAACTTCGATCTGACGAATTTTTTTTGCCTCCCAAAGGTGTGAAAATTTTATATAAACTTCTTTCTTTAATAAACTTTCCAACGGTATACTAATTTTTGAAAAATCTTTTGTCAGTTAGAAGAATTTGCATTTCAAATGTAAATAAACGTAGCCTAGATAGAGCAAAAGAAATCATAACAAAACCTTCTTTCATAATTTAAGTAAAAAAAAATTTTAATTAAGTGAGAACTATATTTTTTCAATTTAAGGAGAATAAACTTCTCAAGAAATAAAAATTATATATTATAATACAACATATTTAATACAAATAAACAGTCTTTTAGTCTAAAAATTGCTCAAAATTACGACCATTTTGTCTCACACTTGTTTGTGATCTCTGTCTCACTTCTGCCTTAATACTCTCATCACCATAGTTCCTCGTTGCTCATGCATTGTTACCTGTATTCTTTGTGTGAGTTCTTCAACCTAGTCCACTTCTGTTTGGTATACACGAGTCTTGCAGATGCCCTGCACAAAGAAATTTAGGGTGTTAGATCTAAAGACCGAGCTGGCCACGAAACAGTACCTCCTCTTCCTATCCGTACACAGAATGTCTCATCGAAGTATCTTCAGCCTGCCAGAGAAAAATGAGGTGTTCCGTCATGTTGGAATATCATTTGATGCTTCAAATTTTGTGGCACGTCTTCCAATAGGGTGGGTAAGTCATTATGTAGAGAGTTATGTTAGGGTGCAACTGCCAACATTGGAGGCATATAACATTGCAGGATAAATAACAGGTAGACTTGGGAAAAATACTTTTTAAAAGTATTTGAAATACATATTCCAAATACTTTGAAAAGAAGTATTCAGAATATGTATTCGAATACATTATGACCATAGTATTCCTTAAGTATTCTGAATACATCACAAAAAGTATTTCAAATACTTTTTGAATACTTTTTTTTACTAGTTTTCAGTAATACGAATATCAAACATAATAATTATATTATTATTTAATGGAATTAACACAATAACTAAAAAGTAAATTAATAATACCAATTAGTTATAAAATATAACATAATTATAATAACACAATGAAGTAAAATATATTTTATTATTTAAATGAGGCTGGGCTGAAACACCAAATATAGCAAGATTATTGATAAAATAATTGATTTTGTTTTAAATACCTACTGCTATTTGCTACTTGTATTTCTTTTTGAAATTAATAATTTTTAGATTAAAGTTATACGTTATTATTTTTTGTAAAACTTAATAGAAGCTTCTTATACTCTTAATGACTTATAATCTATTATATTCTACTTTACATTCTAAATACTCAAACAATTTTTGACTTATAATATTTAGTAATATTATAATATAATATATGACTCCACACTATTAATTATAATATGTACTTAAAAAGTATTCCGAATACTGTATTTCGAATACTACCCAAGTCTGTTCCTATGTAAATTCTAAAAACAGACTTGATAGCTATACAAAATGGTCTTTGTAACGGTCATTTCATATATTTAAAAACTTATTTTTTTAAGTTCACTTAAGTTTGAATTTTTCTATCATAAATTACAAAGTATTCAAAAATAATATAGTAAATATGAAAATACCGTTATAAAGAAGACTTCATTAAAAATTTTAAATCGTTTACAAAATCAAAATCGAACTACGCAATCGGAAATCGGACTTACTGATGGAATTAGTAAGGGGTGTTTTGAGTAACAATTTACCGAGCGACAGAGGCCCTTTAACTTATTTACTTCTGATCAATCTACTGCTACTACTCATTATTATGGCCGACTTTGCTGATGATAAAGCAATATTAGTTCTTTATTCAAATCCTGACATAGTCTCTAATCTAATACATCATTTAGACCTCTTACAAATCTGGTACAAAGGTCGGGGAATTAAAATTAACTAATCTAAATCGAAACACTGCAAATTCACATTCGGACACAAAGACTGCCCTCCCATCTATCTAAACAACGTCGTCTAACCTGGGCAATTCACATCAATAATAAACGAACCACATCAACAGATTCCGATAACTTCGACTTCTTGCCTCAAAGTACTTCAACCTAAACAATAAAATTATAATTTACAAAACCCAACTCAAACCCATCTAGACCTATGGGATCTAACTTTGGGGCTCAGCCAAGTCTGAGTTTTAAATTTTTAATGAAGTCCTCTTTACAATGGTCTTTTCATATTTACTATATTACTTTTGAATATTTTGTAATTTATGACAGAAAAATTCAAAATTTTATCTAACAAAAAGTGAACTTAAAAATTAATTTTTTAATATATATAAAATGACCGATACAAAGACCATTTTGTAAAGCTTTCAAAACTGTTTTTAGAATTTACATAGGAACATTCGTTCGATCGTACTGATGGAACTCGATAAAAAAATTAAAACTCAGAGGTATTTTAACCTGTTTAAGGAGTTTTGTGTAGGCAATTTGATCACGAGTATTGCAGCCTACAAGTATGTGGTCAGTAAATAAATGCTATTTATAAAATATCATTATATTATTGTAGGAATTATTTAACGATTACGAATCTCGCCGAGGTCGATTTATAGCCTATAGGTAATATAATAAATGTGAATATTATTTAATATGGCCTATAATCCTATGTGCGGTATATGATTTTGTATTTAGTGTTTACTCGTATATTGTTATAAAAATGAAAAAAGAACGTTCTTATGCAAAAACAAATAAAAAAAATATTTTTTTTATAATTGTTTATTATATTTCATTTCATGAAATTAGGTTTCATCTAATCTGTGGTTCTATAGTTAATTTACAGTATTATATCAGTTCTAAATACATAATTTATTGAATAGTAACAAATATAACACAATGTATAGTATTTATTATATTGTATTGTTTCAGTGGCGTAATTACATAATGTTGACCCATAAAATTTAAAAGAAAACACTATTATTTCTAAAAGTTGATTAACTAGTTAATAGGTCTATGGTTAATACCTATATAAATACAATTCGTTTTAATTTGTGTCGTTTAGTGAATATTTCTCAAAATACGCACCGAATTCTACATAATATAATAAACTAACCAATCGGTACGGGAAAAGATGCAATCGCCTATCATCTCAACAATAAAACACACTGTAGTTTTTGACAATCGAAATCTATCGAAGAATTCATTATCTCTCCACCAAGTAAAATGATTTAACCGAGGTCTAAAGATTCTTTGTCTTCTGGGAAAAGTAATCATTATGGCCAAGTTATTAATTTCATCATTTTCGAAATCAGAATCAGAATTAAAGTCACTGTCATTATAATCAACATTCATTATGTCGATAAATAAAATAAAAAATATTATAACTAATGTAGAAAATAAGTGAAATAAAACTTCAAATTCACAAGATAGTTTTATCACAGACTATATTCATATAACTGTGATTTTATTCAAATAAACCAAGTAATAATTGATAATAATGATAATATGAATTATAATTGCCGGTTAAGTAGAATTAATCTTTTAACCACAGTTCAACCGACCGCATTTGGTTGATTTAAGGTACGGTTTCCCTTCAGCGTCCAGACGCGGCGTCAGACGCTGAGACCCTAGGTTATGTATTTTGTGTATGACTGGTTTCCCTACTCGCGTTTGTCGCGTCGCGTCAATCCGTTTGACCGCGGCGTCCGGCGTCAATACCGGTCTGGACTAGTGTTGTGTCAAGACGTCCGTACGATTTAGACGAAGAAATTCCCGAAATTTTTCATCGTCGTTAATAAGATGTCCACCAATCAAATTTTTAAAGAATCCTTCGGTATTCCTCGTCGAAAACAAACTTTTGAAAGGTTTTCTTTTTTTTGGAATTAAGTTCATAATTAACTCATTCTCAATGTCTTCATCACGAAGCAACAATTCACAAATAGTATTATTATTAATAATAATACTGTTCAAAATTGAAGTTATATTCATTTTGAAAAATTAAAAAATCAGAACTTATACGTGGAAACTACGTACGGAAGAGACAACGATCGCAGTCAAACTAGTGGGATAAAATAATAAAATCTACGGCGTCTGACGCTACCGGGAAAACAGGTTAAACACAGCGTCCAGACGCCACGTCTGGACGCTGAAGGGAAACCGTACATTAACTTAACAATCCTTTAATCAGTGATTAAATAATTAACAAATACTGCACAACTGGCTTATAAGTAGAGACAAGTAAAACTATACAGTCTTTGAAAAATAATTGATAACTGATAATACTATCACATAAGTATAAGATTAAAATTAAAATGTCGAAAAATCTATCAATAAACTAAAAAACTGGTAAATTTGTAAGCTGTATAGATTTATAAATTAGATTAATGTTTAATGTCTATGATAAACCATAATAGTTATTTCTTTATTTTAAGAAACGAAATTAACAATTATAAACTGTTCGTCAGTTTTATTTCAGGCGTCCTAATTATCAAGATTTCGAAATATGTCTGAAAATCAAACAACTCTACTTTTCAACAGAAATTCGGTAAGTTTTGTTTAAATTATTGCACTCTTTGAATATATTATCATATATTGATTTATTTTGTAATAGGTTGGTGATGTCGATGATTCAGAACTTGTCGACAGCTATGACAGACAGTATGAAAAAGTGAAAAAGAAAGCAAAGGCGAAACTACCACCTATCGATTCAATGTCTGACCTAAGTTTAAACAACAAGGTATAATTTAACATAAATTCAAAAAGAGATTATCCCTATGAAAAACAATTGTACTTATTTTTGATGAAAAATCAAGTTTTTTTTATATAGTCTTTAATATAAGCATAAAAATAATATTTGATCTATAATAATAAAGTGGTCATTAATATTCACCTCAATGAATGGGAGCACATACATTTTTCTTGAAAATTATTTCTGTACAATTTTTGCTTGTAGCCTACATTGTTTATTTAAATATTTTACAACACAACATTTATCAAATATGAAAAGTTACATACCTACTACAGAATTTATTTTTTGTCTATGTTGTAATTCATAACTTAATAATTATAATATTTAATAACCCTTTAATATTTAGAGTGCATACATTTTCACTTTTTTGAGCTAAATAAGAACAATATATTAGATATTCAAAATGAATGTGTGCATACATGGTAAAATATAAATAAATAGTATTTGCAACATGCTTAAATAATTACATGTTACAACTTAAACAAAACTATAAGTTTTAATGATACTTTTGTTCATAAATTATCTTTATAATTTTAAAATAAACCACTCTGTTTTATTTAATGATTAAATTAATATTTGCTAATTTTAGGAAATCAGTGGAATTAATGTAGAAGACAAACCAAAGAAAAATGTAAGTATAATATTACATTTATTTATTTTAAATTCTTGACTTGATATAAAACATTCTAGTTTTATTAAACATTATGAAATGATAAACAAATACCTACAAAGAAGGTAAATAGAGTAAATATGTGTTCATCATATATACTTAATATTTAATTAAAAATCAACTTAATATATTATATTATCTAAATTTTTCGTTTAAATTGTAAAAATAAATTGCTCGGTAAAATTTCTTTAAAAAGATTAAAAAAAAAATAAATTAATAAATAAAATAAAGTTCTAAATGCATAAATATTTTCGTTTTAAACTAATAATATAATTGATATTTTTCCAATAAAAATTATCTTTGTTTATTAGATATTATTTTAAGTATAAACTGTTTTGCTTATTAATTAATAAGTATAACAAAAAATTATTATTTTATTAAATTATAAAATAATTAATGATTTTTAATCATTGGTAAAGTATTTCTTCTTATTGAGGTTATAAACTTTTATTTTTATTAATAGTTTATAAAAAATATGTATATAATTTATAACAAAAACGAATCGGTTTACCTTATTAACCAAAAAATACATACATTTTTAAAATTAATTATAATTTAGTTAATAAACTTATTTCTATTTTCATTAATCAATCAAATTAAAAATGTTTTGCTTTAGCAAAAGTATTTTTATAATGATAATATTAATATTGTATTTTTATTTTACTTTATAATTTAGTAATTTATATATTTTCAGATTAACACTAATCAAAATTGTCAAACTGAAACAACAAATTATGAGGCAAGTTAAGTTATTTGTTTATATTGAAATTTAAATTAAAGTCATCTATTAAGTATTTAGAGATGTTATTCCTTTAATTTAAACATTTTAATTTCATGTTGTAAACAATTTGTTCAGTTCTCTTAATATTTTTTAAAATTAAATATTTATAAAATTATTAAAATTTGCTGATGATCTATATTATAGAGTCTATAATAAAAATGATTTGTATACTTAGTTTTTGGATTATTCAAAGCTATAAAAGGCCCATTGCCACTACACCTTGCCTTGTGCCTCTATCCATAGCTATCATTTTTTCATTCTCAGCTCTCAGGATTTTAAGGTCCTTGACTCGATCATTCCATTGTTGTCTTGGGTATCATTTTAGTCTTGTTCCATCATCATGTTTTCCATACATGTTCTGCCTGCTTA
Organism: Schlechtendalia chinensis; assembly: GCA_019022885.1. Classification (NCBI taxonomy): domain Eukaryota; kingdom Metazoa; phylum Arthropoda; class Insecta; order Hemiptera; family Aphididae; genus Schlechtendalia; species Schlechtendalia chinensis. The sequence goes on along the minus strand of CM032339.1, from coordinate 12,658,755 downwards.
AGGCTTCCTATTTATTTTTTATTTTATTATTTATGGAAATTCCGTGTTGCCTTTAATTATAGGTTTTTTAAAATCTTTATTATGTTAGGTTCATCAAACACAGGACCATAGCCAGAAATTTGGTTCGGAGGGACTCCTGGAAAATTGTTGATTCAGAGGGGAGAGAGAGATGTCACATGGATATTTTTGTTATCAAAGTAGGAATAATTGAAATAAAATGTGTTATTACACATAATCATTATGTGTGTGTTTTTTGTCTCGTGTATGTATACATCTAGAAGAAAATTTCAGAATTCGCAGAAAATAAGAGGAGTTTTCAGAATTTCGGAGGACTCATTGTTGGCTATGATCCTGATTAAACATTTCCCTTAATTTTGTATTAGGTCTTCTTTCTTATTCATTATTCTTAGTATTTTTTTTCTGTCAAATTTTACTGATCTTTTTGTTGTCTACCTATTGATGCCTAAGCATACGCCCTTCACATATTGTTTGTGTAACAAATTCTATTAAATAATATTGCTAGAGTTTCTATACAATGTGAGAATAAAAAACTAGATTGAGGAATGAAGAAAAAGGTGACAAATATAATGTTAAAAGAAAAAAAATAAATATTATACATTTATTTCAGTAATATTTTAAAGACTTATGTATTGATACATTGATTATAACTTAAGACTCGAGTTAGTATTAAAATTATAAAATAGTAACTACTAATGGACAAACACTAGTAATAAAATAATACAAGAAATTGTTCAATAAAAAAAAAGACTCACAAGGCTGACTAATACACCACCTGGATTATGTGGCACTATAGTGGTCAGTAGTTGTAGGTATTACTTGACAGATGATGACATAGAAATTTGAATCTTTATGTTATATGATACAGTGTTAAAGAATACCCTGTTGAAGATGTTCAGTATCACAGTTAGAGTACTAGTGAAAAATAACACTTATTTTGCACTTATTCTTCGGTTAATTTTCTCATAACCATTTGCATTGACTTCTAGATATTTAAAGTTTTGCATTTTTTTAAATATTATATCTTGCGCTAAAATTAAATTTTGATTATGTTACCTTCTTAATAAAATCTGGTATTTTAAATAAAAATGTTATACATTTTATTATTAAATAAATCATAAAAATGTTCTTCGCTAAAGTTTAATTTAATACTTAACACATTTTCTATTAGTTTATTTGATATATCTCTTACCTCATTATCTATTTCACTCATAATTATTATGTTATACATAATTATTGTTCTATCATCGGCATATACTGCATCAACCTGGTGCCATTTTGTTCTCGAGCATATTTATTGCTATACTTCTTCATTGTATGCTCATCTGTTTTAAATACAATTTTGTTCAACTGTAATATTTTTTTATCATGGCTCACATTGGCAAAAATTAAGTATTTTTCTAAAAAAATTGTTAAACTCTAGTCACCTTTGCCTTTTTCATTATTAATTACTATTTTTACTTCTCATAATCTTAATTTCATTAGCTTTTTCAAAAACACTTTTTGTGTTATTTATAGCTGCTTTCTATTGTTTCTAGCTTCATTTTTTCCCATTCTTGTTTTCTTCTGACTACATGTTCCATTGCAAAATTGCAAAAATCCTGTTATTGATATAGCACACCTCTGTATGTGCTAGATCTTTTTGAGTTATCCCTATTTTGTAATTTTCATCAAATCATTTATTATTTACGTCTTTTTCTTCCAATCCTAGAATTTTATTTGCCACTTTTTTTTTGTATTCTGTATACTGTTTTTTATTTTTTGTTTCATTTATAATGCCTCTGTTTGCTTCTTTCTATATTATCCTCTAAGTGACTGGCTTATGACTTCAATATTTATCCTCTAGAGTATCACTGTTATTTTTTGCCATTCAACTAACAATCTAATTTTGTCTTTTTCAAGAAAATATTTTGATATCGCATTGCTTCTTTCATTCTTTAAACATATGTGATACATCTTTTGAATTTTAATTATTTTATTCACCATGACATCGTCTATTTGATTCCTTGTTTGACTAAAGTGAAATATCCAATTGTTTATTTTAAGCTTCTAGTGGCTGACCACCTTGTTTTTCAAATCGTCACAATGATCAATCAATATCATTGAATTCCGATATTACTGCTATCAAATATCCAGCCCTATACAACGATCCCACATTCCAAGTTCTGATCATAAAATTCTTATGCTCCACCTTTTTTATATGAGATATAATAGGTTGATTTGTAACCAATATTTTACATGTTGTGTGGTTGACCCTATGATAATCCCCATTAATAGAGGGCCCAACATAACTAGGGTCTAAACGTTTATTATGCCTCTTAACTCCTAAGAGTTCTTAGTGGAAGATTTGTATATTAATTATTATAATTAATAATAATAAATTGTTTTTTAATTCTTTAAGGATACACAAGTCTTTTTTCCACCACCACCACCACCACCAGATAGCATTAAAAATTTACCTAAAACTGAACGGGAGGCTCTTACATCGATGCTTATGTCATATTATATGAGTGGATTTCATACAGGTTTGTTTTATCAATGTACTAAAACATTATTAATTAATAATATTTTTTTTTTTTGTAAAGGAAACAAAATTATTATTATGTACAACATTATATTAATTTGTCAATTTATAATATATCTAATTTCAATTCAACTTGATTATTTTTTATAAAAATACTTTCATATACATCTTTGAAATTATATAATTGCATTCATATTAACATCATTCATTTTTTGTATATTTCAGGATATTATCTTGGAATAAAACAAAACAATTCAGAGGATTAAAAATGATTATTAATCATTAAGATAAATAAAAAAAATAGTAACTAATTTCTAAGCATATAATTTATACTGTCTATTAAATATAATATAATTATAATTACTAATTATTTATAAATTGTTATCTCAAAAATAACTAAATACAACCAATACTCAATTGCATGATTTGATATTTTCTTGAATGATTGCATACTCTTATTATATTGCATTCCAGGTAATAAGACAAATAATAGTGAAATTTTAACAATGTAATCATTATATCTCATGCTATTCTATATAGTATATTATTGATGTCACATTCTCAATTTTAAGTCAACGGTTATTCACTTGTAAAAAGACATTTCAAATTTGTTAGGCATTTGTTATATCCACCTATAGTGACAACGTAATACTATTTAAATAAGTAGAACATAAAAATGAAGAAGAATTCTTCATTTGAGATTATGAGTATCATATACAAATTGCATTATATACAGAAATCGACATGGACATCAAACATAAAATTCTTTGAGATATTTTTTATTTATACCAGAAATACATTTAATTCTACTAAATATTTTTAGTATATGCAAGACGTCAATTCGAATAAAACACGTGAGCAATATTTTTGTTTTACCGGTAATTACTGAATAACATGTATCAATATATGATTGAAAACTTAAGTTACAAAAACTTTTACACATAGCTATAAGAAGAGCTCTAAAAAATCATATATTGCTTCATTGGGAACTTTTAAACCAGACCTTAACCACATATCTAGCCACTTTGATATAGTTACGGAATCGTGTTTTTCACTTATCATTTGAGTAACTGGAATTTGATCATAACCATCATTTATCACTACTTCATATAAAAATATACCACCTGATAATAATTTAAGAGATGTACATTGTATCTTTTTTATTAAACTACCAATAGCATCAATGGAAAGCTATTTTAAAACTAATTTTTATTGATATTCTTATAAATGATTGTTTGATGATTCATCCAATAATGAATAATAACTGGGTCACTTCTTATATGATGAATATTTCCTGCTTATGTTGCATGTTTCAGTTCAATTAATAAATCAATTGAATTTTTATTTGTTATTCTTAGCAACTTATCAAAAAATTCCTGTTTAATTTTACTTAATATATTATTTATATACAGGTTTGGTGGTGAAATTAGCCCAAATTCCAAATCTTTCACATTTTTACGTTTCTAATTTGATGGTAAATCTGTCACTAATTCCTGTTCAATTATTTTAAGTTTTATATCTTTTAACGGTCTTCTACTTATATGCTCTAATTCTTTTCCGACAGTATTTTTTGTAAAAATACACAAATTTAATCGTTTACTGGGTTTCGGCTAATTAACATACCAACCAAAAATATCATTGTTGCAGTTTTTACAACGTGCTTCAAAACAAAAAATATTTGCTTCTTGAGAAGTCTTTATTAACTTTACCACGTTTATAAATAAAATTACATGGTAATTTATGTTAAAAAATAAATGCATCATTAATTACATTTGTCCATTCACCAGGTTTTAGTATATCATATCCAATACTTCCTTTATCCTTGTAAAGAATAGAATTAAGAAAAATTGAAAGAAAATTATTGTATGATAGAATTAAATTAAATAATATTTGATTTGTTCGTCTGAAGACAAAGATGATGAAGATTTATCAGTCTCATTCTCAGGTACTAATTGATGTACCTGAAAACCTAGCATGTTTCTTAATTTACTTTGCCATTCGTGTCTGTTTTGATAAACTGATATATATATATATATATTGTATTTACATAGCAGACATCTTGTGTTCAAGTTCTATAGATAAATCAATCCACACTTGATCAGATACAGGTTTTAATACTTTATCATTGTTAAATAATAGATGCATCCTATTGTTGAGAGCAGTGAAAACTATATCATGCTTTATTGAGGCCGGCCTACCAACATTATATTATACATAATTTTACATTATATTTGAATCAAGTGAACCAATTGAATTTATGGACGTATCATTTTAGTGAGTTGATTCAAATGATTCGAATCAATTAAAAGATTTATTACTCCATCCCAAGGATCTATTATGAAGTAAAAAAAAAAGTATATATGTTTTATCTCGTGTAAATTATCTGCTATTATTGATAAGAATAGTATTAATCCCAGTGGCAAAATCATGAAGTTCAGCCACTGATAACGTATGATATATATAACACAGATTAGATGAATTATATTATGAATTATATTCATCTAATCTGTGTATATAATTTGTAGTATTTATAATCTATGTTACTCCTTATAAAAAGTAAAGTTTGAATGGATTGATTAAAGTGATTTTAAAGTTTTTAATTTTTTTTAGATATTTTTAACAATTATGTCACTTAATCCGAGGAGAATTTTACAAGTAAATATATTTATTTATTTAATTTTATCCTATTGATTTATTAATAATATATTACTAATTAAATTACAATATTTTTAACAAATTATAAATATAATCATTTTTTTATAGTTTCAAATCATTCGAATTTTTAAATTCAACTTCAGTAATGTGTCAGGTAAATTAAGTCAACGTGTAGAGTTACCTAAACGAAAAAAACCAATATTCAGCAAAGGTGGTCCAATTACATGGAAAAGTGTAGGAATTACTGGTATTTTGGGAGCTGGTATGGTTACATACTTATTATACCTTAAAGAAGAACAAGAAGAAAGTAAGTTAAAGTTGAGTATAAATTGGTTTGGTTAATTTATATAAATTTAATGTTACTACGTAATGTAAAATTATCATTTTTAATTTATTTGTTTAAATAATGTAGTTTAATAATGATTGACTGTGGTCGAGTTGGTAGAAACACGTTTCAGCACACAAGTTCTACGGTTCGATCCTCAGGGTAGCCAATGAGATTTTTCACGTTAAAAGCATAGGTCTTGCCACAAGATAATTTCCAAAACCATTTGTACGTGTGCATGCGTCAGGACTTATGCATATTATAAAAAATATTCTCCTTATCAGTTAACAATATGTTATATTATTTATTATCACTTATCAGTATATATCATATTATTTTATTTTATATTTCAATTCTTTACACATTTTATATTATTTTAATACTTTTAATATTATGTTTACTTATGATGTATGTTCTCGTAAATATAGTAAACATAGTTCACTATTACGACACAAAAGAAAAAAGTATAGGTTATTTTCGTTTAACTGCAATCTATGCAGATATGGATGCTATATGAAAACAAGTTTTACTAAACACATGTATCTCAAATATAACTTTAAACTTCTACTTTTAACTGGAGGCATTTAGGCTAACTTAACTTAAGATTCACAGTTATAGAAAACAACCTATGATTATCTAATAATCTCTAATAACAGTACCCTATTAACTGTGGTTAAAGTGGAAAATAATTGTAGGGGGACTAAAGCTAATGCAAAAAAAAAGTGTCTGCTTGAACTGTTAAACCTATTTCAGGGTTAATTTTGCTTTAAACTTTTTTGGACACTAAGAATCTCTTAAATAAGAACAGTAAAAAAAATTAGTTATTAAAAATAATACATATTTATTATACATGATTCATTTTTAGTTTTTACTGAAATGGTTTTTTTTTATTTAGTTTTTGAATATTATGTACAAAATAACAAATTCAATCTCAAATTAAATGGACGCCAAACTTAAGTTAAGTAAAGAAAGGGAACGCCATCCTCCTTTGTTCCCACACTTTAATCACTGCCTATTAAACATAAAATGTTTGTATTTATTATATTATATTGTATTTATATTTATTTACACAAAATGAATAAAAAACTGAAATATAAAATTTTGTTCATAATATGCATAAGTTCTGACCATAGATAATAAATATATTTCTTATCTATGGCCCTGACGCATGCATATGTACAAATAATTCCGGAAATTATCTTGCAGTGAGATGCCTGTGGTGCAAGTCAGTCAAAATTACCCGACCTGTCCATCTTTGGCTTGTCTAAGAACCATCTTCATAATATGTGAAGGGTGCAATCTCTGAGCATATTAGTGTTATGGGAATAAGAGGATGTAAAACTGCTGATTTGATATAATGTGTAGTTTAATGATTAACATTGGATTATAATAAATGTATAATATCTTAAATAAAAAACATTTTATTATTATTTAACTTTTTCTTTTTTAATACAACCGTAAGTAAGTGATGATAATTATTTTACTCACATAAGTTATTGTTATCAGTAGGCATTTGTTGTATATGTAAACAAATTAATGTGCAATACCTACATTTTTTAAGAAATTAAGCAGTAGTATTAATATAAATATAAATATAAATTAATTATAAAATATTATATTATGTAAAAAAACCTTGGGCCATATATTTTAGTTAAAATTTTTGTAAGCTTTATTGGATAAAGACACTCTAGCATAATATCACCTTACCATAATATTAAAAAGGACAAGGATAGCTTTTGTAATTTGTAAATAGTTAACAACAATTGCTGTGCTCCATAACACTATACAAATGTTACATCTAGTTTGCATTTTTTATTTGTGCCAATGTGCACACATTCAGATTATTCATTATTAGTCAATTATTTTTATCTTTATGTATTATTAATAATTTTATAGTTATCGTCTATAATATCATATTTTAGTATTAGGTACTATTTTATTTTTTTAATTTAAAATGTATATATATATATATATATATATATATATATATATTATGTATATGTATATGTTATGTATATTATTTCATGAGGAATGTGTTTTATAGTATAAATAAAATACTAATTTATAACTACATTTTTTCTTAAAATAACACTGATGCATGTTTAAGTTTAAAAAAATATATTGTATCATTTCAGAACAAAGAAGAGAAAGGAAACGCCAATTAGGTAAAGCAAAGATTGGAGGTCCATTTGAATTAATAGATGCATCCAACAATATTGTGAAAAGTGAACAATTTTTGGGAAAATGGATGCTAATCTATTTTGGATTCAGTCATTGTCCTGATATATGTCCTGATGAGTTAGAAAAAATGGCATTGGTTATAGATAAACTTGGTAGAATGAAATAAAACATTACCATTTTAAGGTATTTTAATTGTTTTAATTAATTTTTTTTTTTTAGAAAATGAAAACTTAAATACTGGCATTCAAGGTATTTTCATCACAGTAGATCCAGACAGAGATACACCTAAAGTAGTAGATAAGTACATAAAAGAATTTTCTTCAAAATTTGTTGGTTTGAGTGGTACTTCAGATCAAATCCAGCAAGTTTGCAAAAAATATAGAGTTTATTATAGTCCTGGAAAAAAGGACATTGATAATGATTATATTGTGAGTTTTATAAACGTTTAAATATTGATTATGTCAATAAATTTATATTTCATATTTTTTTTTTTTTTTTATTAGGTTGACCATACGATCATTATGTATTTAGTTAATCCAGAAGGTGAATTTATTGATTATTTTGGTCAGAATAAAACAGCCAATGAAATAGTTGAACATATTTTGTTACATATGTTTAAATTCAATCAAGAAAAACGAACATTGTTCAGCAGTTCTTTGGAAAAACTTAATTTATTGAGTGGAAAAAAGAATGTTACTTCTTAAATGTGTATTTACATGTAATAAATATTTTTCTTGCTTAGATTAATTTGTATCGATGTTACAATACTTTTATGTTAATATATTATAATACATTACAAACAACTAATTTTGTAGTTATTATAAAATAATACTTCATAAAGTATAAACTTTATATAATATAAATTGAAATTACGTTGTGAAATAACGTGTATTATAAGTTTGAAAAATAATTCTTTGTTTTTCCTCCATGATAGCATGGAATAAAAAGAACGAATGTTTACATTTCGCCAGACCACGCCTCAAAGGTCATTGATTATTTCCATTTTGATTTTCATATTTTATTGTATTAAAACCAAATTGTAGATGTTGGCTGTTTCCGTTGTTTTCTCACTTTATGTTGTAAGCGTGTAGAGAGTGTATTTGTGTCAAATTCGTAATTCAAGTAATTAAATCAATTGGTTATATCGATTTTTAAATTACTGTTTTGCGTTATTTACGATCGGTTGAACATCGCTGTAGTATACACGTTCAATAATTAATTGAAGTTTTTTTTTATATTTTTTGTAGAACTACGATTATAAAGGTATAGTATTGGTTGTCTATAATTAATTATTTTATGAACAGTGTGTTTTAACGACACTTGCGTAGCCGCCTAAATTACCAGCGAGTGTATTATTATTCGCATTAGACAATTCGAATACTTTATGCAGCTGCCCGTTAGTATTTTTCATATAAGTATTCATTTCATTAAATGACCTATATGTTGCCCACCAACTAATTATCATATTTTTTGTACTTAGATTTGCGCTTAATTTATGAAAATTTCGCGGCGCACATAATTAACTGTATGTCAATAATCCTACGATGATTTACTGAAGTTAGGTAGGCAATAATAGATAATATTCGTGTGCATAAGTGTGCATATTATGGGCTTTATTCTTTTTAAACAATATTAATGATTGAAAACAATGGAGTAAATTGAGCAAAATATGTTATAAGGTTGATTGTTATATTGAAATTTCAAACCTTTACAGAAATAAATACATATTTTTGTTTATGAAAAAACTATTCTTCTAATTACATTGAAATTAATCATACCCATTTACATAATATTAATTTTTAACTATATTCTATTGAAATTAAAAATATGTTTAATTATTGTTATTAAACACAATTTTAATTTTTGAAATAATGAATTGTTGCATAATTATATAGTCTGAAATCACAGGGATGAAAGGGAAAAAAGAACAGGAATCAGAAACACCAGACAATGTGTGTCGCGATTTCATGCGTAATGTATGCAATAGAGGCACCTCTTGTAAATTTTTTCATCCTCCAGTCGAAGAGGATAAGCGCAAATATGTGTTTTGCCATGATTTTCAAAATGGCAAGTGTAGTCGTCATGACTGCCGGTTCATTCATTGTTCTCGTGAGGATGAGGAGTATTATAATCAAACGGGACAAATGGCACCAGAGGTGTTAAGAACAGTAGATATGAGCGGCGCCCCTGCTTCTGATGACATACCTATTTGTAAAGATTATTTAAAAGGCAATTGCCATCGTAGCCAAGCTCATTGTAAATTTCGACATGTAGATCAGCCGCTTGACATACCTGTTAGAGGTCCAAATGGTCCTTTCAACTCGCCCCAGCCAGCGATGCCACCTAACTTCGGTAATGAGTTGTTCCGCAGGCGCTATGATTTCGATGAAGAACCCGATCCTAAGCGTAGGCGCTACGATTTTGACAACAGAATGCCGCTAGGGCGCCCATTCCCTAATCGCGATATGGATTTTTCTGTACCACCTGGGCCTGCGCATCAACAGCCATATTGGTTGTTGCAAGATGAGGTGGAAATGTTGCGCAAGCGTGTAGCAGAGTTGAAAAAGCGCAATGAGGAATTGCAGGCGACTAATGAATTCTTGTTGGAGCAAAATGCACAGCTGCGCATAAATGAACAAGCGCCCTTGCACAGCACTCAGCAAATGGTGAGCGCTATACGCACCGTGACCACAGTCCCAGTCAGCTTGGCGGCGGTGGCTGCGGCCGGCACACCCGTGTCCATAGCTACCGTCTCCATGGCTCCGATTCAGATACCACCTGTCGTATCTGGATCTGGCCCGCCGCCCCTGCCGCAGCCGACTAACTCGCAGCCTTTGGTATCTTATCCTATTGGCAGATCGACATCGGCCCAACACTATATTCAACCGTAGGTATGTTCCTACAATTAAGTTTTTTTTTTCATTCTTACAAATCTCCATTTGCTTATTTTATGTTTATGTCAAAAGTTGACATTTTTAAACTTCACCAATATACTTTTGTCTATCATTAGTTTATTTGTTTTCTTTTTTTTTATTTGAAATGTATAACCATTTCTGTGCAAAAATTGAAAAGATCTAATGTATATCTTATAGATTATAGATTTCTAAGATTAAATCTTATATCTAACATAAATTTGATGTGCAGCGTTAATTTAGGACATCTGTTTCATCTTAGCAGGGGCTAGGGCAGACAGTCAATAAACAACTGCCTAGATGAAATGGACAGATTTATCTCATAATGTTTTAGCGTAACTGTTTAAATTAAAATATTTGTATTTGTATTGTTTCAGTTTATGAGCAGTGGAAATGGGAACGTTGCTAATAGAGATTTGATATTAACAAAGCAAAGAATGTATAATTTATATTTCAACAGTAGAATGTAGAAATTAATTTTTTTTTATCAATGTGAAAGCCATAATATTTTTTATGATGAAAACCCAATTGATCGTGTAATGTGTACATGTAATAAAAAATAAGTTAATCGTTCATATTATAATTTAATTTATGATTAAATGTTTCATATATGTTAACTGTGTTTGGATTATCAATTTTTCACCTGAATATTTTTAGTAAATATTATGTTAAATAATTAATACACTCTTAATATTGCCATTATTGTGTATAAATTAGACTTTCTTAATAATTAATTTAAGTACTACCATTAATTTCTTGATTATATCTACATGAATATATAACAATATATTATTTGTCTGAATCATATAATGTTCCATGGAAATCATGTTTTGTCACAGTAAATTGTCTTATGTAAATAAAATAATGAATAGAAAACAAAAATTGTTGTAATTTAACTAATGCATGTTTTTATATTTTACAAAGTTGCCTCGTACATTTTTTTTCAATTTTGATTTTGACCAGTAATGTATTTTTTTAAATGATTTTTATTTTTTTCATATATACTTTATATTTATAATTGACCATTCTGATATTTCTTAATGTGATTTACAAACTATTTTACATAACATATAAATGATAATTTGCTGTTTGTACATCACATCTTGACAGATTATTGTATTAAATTAACATAAATTCTGAACAGATTCACAGAATCATTTCTGTTTCTGCTGATTAATTAAAAATTGAATGTGTTAGTGGTTCATTTTTATAGTAATTTTGTGAATATTAGTAAGCAAATTCTAATCAATTACTATACCTTAACCAAAAAATGCATTTTTTCATCTTATTTTTAAGTGTGTAAGTTAATAATTTTCTTCGTATATGTAAAATTGTGTTTCTATCATAACATTATTTTTGTCAATTAATGTTTTAATATATAAGTACGTTTATATTTAATTAGTAAAAATGGTTATAATTGATGTTATATTCAAATTTATAGTGTAAACATTTATCATATAATATAAAAATTATACAATCTTACAGTTTTAGCCGTTTTCAAACCAAAATAAATATGCAAGTAATTTATGTTTTTTTTTAAAATGTTATTCTTTGTACATAGGCTGAAAATTAATTTGTTCATTTAAAAGTCTTGAACATAATAAATAGGATGTATTAGAAGTACTTCGACCTTATACATTTTATAGAGAAAACAAGTTTCTTTCATTAACATGGGTTTTGTAAAAAAATAAATATAAAATAAAATTTGTTTAACAGTACTAGAAACGGCTGGGGTCGAGTTGCATCCTGTAAGCAATCACTAATGACTTCCTATGCAGTGGCGTTATATCAGTCTTGAGGGGGGGCGAACTCAAACTCAATAGTGAGCTAACCCCCTCTCGATCATGGAGTTCAACCTCCGCCACTTTCCCATTATCGGTATTAGAAATTTAAGGCTCAAATTAATTATGGACAATAACAATATTTTAGATATTTTAATTAAAAAAAAAGATCCACATCTATTATCACTTTGTGATCAGGCCTGTATTCAAAACTAATACAAAATGGATCAATATTTGTTAGATCATAATAGTGGCAGTTTTGATTGTATTTTTTTGACAAGGCAACTTATGTATCACCTTCCCTCCCCTTCATAAACAAAAATTAAACTTCACAATAATTAATGGAATTTAAAAACATAAAAATAATTATAGTAATAATAATAATAATAATAATAATATACTTGTTTTTTATTGTAAATAATATAATAAGTAATGGATAATAAACAGAGCATTTTAAAATTTATTATTATATAATAAATAATAATATAATATATTACGTTTAGTATATTAAATTTATATTCCTATCTTTTTGACTAGCATATATGTTTATAATATTATCGTAAAATGATTCAGTATTTTCAAATTGATAGTATTGCAAGAGAAACTTATTTTATTTGATACACTAGTTGATGGTATGGTTAAAATAAGAATAAATAATTTATAAGCTTCAGGTAAAATGTTTTTCAATGCTCTTGTTCAATAATTTAAACTATGTCATAAATGCGTAATAAATTTTGATATTTTACATCACTATACAAAACCCCCAATTCAACTTTTAATTTATTTATATTATAAAATATATTAAAATAAGTTGATTTCAAATTATTTAAAGCATTTTCTGGAAATGTACAAGAATATTCTTTAAATTTAATTACATCTGCTAACTATAAAAAAAGTAATTTGTTTGTATCTTGAAATCTGGTATTTTATTTCATTAGAATATTATCAATTATTTCATAAAATAATATTTTAAAATTTGATTGATTGTTAGGTTCATTTCTTGTAGCTTTTGGAGGTTTTGTAAGAGTAATATAATAATAATAATAAAACCCGCTTGATTAAATAATTTTAAAAATTCAGACACATTTCTTTTTTTATTTATATCACGTTATATTTATTTTTCTCAAGTAAAATTCTACATCAAATGATTTATTTTGGAGTATGTTAAATAAATTGTCGGTACATATGAATATATTACTAAATATCAATGCTAAAATAGCAAATTAAAAAAATTAAAAATTTTTTAAATGACCTATAGCATTACAAATATTCAGACGACGATTTTGGATCATTACTAATAAAATCAAAAACATTTATAAACCCAAACCACTCATTAACTACTGTATGTCAAATTTTTGACTTTGAGGATCATCTAGTTTAAATGAATTGAGGAATTCTTTTCCCTACAATATTATCTACATTATTAGTACGTGATGTGGAATTATGAAAATAAGCAGCGACAACAGTTAAATTAGCAAAAAATATATGATATTGAGCATTTATACTACAACCATGTTATAATACCAAATTTAATCTATGAGCTAGGCAGTGTGTATATAAAGAATTAGGTACAAGTTTTTTAACTCTAGCCTGTAAACCTGTTAAATGGCCAAACATTACATATGTTCCATAATAACATTGGCCAACTAATTTATTTTCTATATCAAATTCATGTAAAACAGAATAAACCAAATTAAATAACCCTTGAACCGTGTGGTCTTCACTAATATTATGAAAATCTAAGAAACTGTAAACTAATTCAGATTTATCTGTAATATATCAAATTATAATTGAACATTGTGTTTTTTTACTAATATCTGTAGTATCATCAATTTGAATGGAATACAATTTACATTGTCTAATTTCATTTTTTAATTGGATTATTAACAATTCAGAAATTTACGAAATTAAATCATTTTGTATGGACTTGGAAAAACCTGAAAATGTGTTTTTATATTCTTATAATGATTTTTTATTTCTTGAGAACGCCTAATAATATGCATATCAAACAACTCTCTGAAATTCCCTTTATTTAATGAATCACTGTTCTCATCATTTTTTTTTTGTTTTTTATTTTAATTATACAATCTATATAAATAGGTACAATAAGTATAAGTGTTAATTATAAATAGAAAATATTAACATGTTAGCTTGAAAAGAGAAACCGCACACTGACGATACTCTTATTATTTGGTTTTATTATTAATTATGAAAGAGAAGATCTCTGCACCATTTCCTTTCTAATCGTTTAGGTGAATTGTTGGGCATATGGGGTAATGAAAGCTCTCATCATAATCACGAAATGTCAACTCTTGTTTTCCTAAAAATAAAACTAAATCGATTAAGTGCTCCATAAATAAACAATTCAATTTTACGTTTTCATTATAATTTTTTTTAAACAAATTACCATGCTCATTAACAATATCTACTATAGTAAAACTATTTTTTCCCAGGTACTTTAATTCTAAATGATTATGAATATGTTCTTTTGATGATTAATGTATTTGTATACTCCTAGATACATTTTTTTAATCACAATAACCAATAGTATTCCAAACAGATTTATTTTGACCTATTAACAAACACGGCCAATAAAACAATTTTTGTAATATAATGACCCGCATAACCAAGAGTGTTGTTGCTAAAAATTTGGATTAAATGACTTACCGAATATCTTATTTAGTTTTTCGTCAGGAGCCAAAACCGACAAAATCGAAATAAGCCTACCTACTTTAAGTAAATCATTTTTACTACCAGACTTCCAACGTCGAAACGGCGTTTCCAACCACATGACAACCACGTTTGTCACTGGATTCATAATTATGATTTCTGACAAATAAAATCTATCAGTAACCAATGCAAATGTTGAATAAAAAGCACGGCGGCACGCGTAAACAAATTTAAACGAACCGACACGAGTGACGATTCAAACACGATAGAACCATAAATTAATATTACAACGGTTTCCGTTCGAATCAATTTCACCACCCTGCAAACACAGTACCGATATCCTACATTAGGCGCTATGACAATAACAACCGTTTGTGTTTTTTTGTCGAACGCGGCTGCGGGCTGACCATAATACCACATCTATTTTTAGTACACAAAGGCGTTGAAAAATGAGTCTCAACATGATCATTGCACCATGCGCATATCTACTTATTTAACAATCGCGTGTATTCGCGTACATACGAGTGTGTATATAATTTATGTACACAGGTACAAACTCAGAAGCGACGTTAGATGGTGCCTCTCTGACGTCATCGGAACGTTGCCGCCGGCTGAAATATCAACGTTTGTTTACGTAATAATTATTTCGTGCATTTCTTATCGTTTTATCGCTATTTTTGGTAATTAACACGGAATGATATACAATATAATAAATGATAATTCATGATATTAGACTTTGCAAAGAAGAATTTTTTCTTACACAAAATCATTAATATGTTAAAAATTACTAACGAAATATGAGCTGTCGGTGAGCCAAGAACTATACTTTTTGAGTATTATTTTCTACAAAATTTTAGCTGCCCACCTTCAAAGTCGCTACTGCTTATTATATTAAAAAATATTTTTAGTATAAAAAATGTCTTAAAGTTTAGCGCCCCCATTGGGATGGCATCTGAAGCAAATACCTCAGTCGCCTCATCCTTGCTACGACTCTGCTAGCACTTATATGTTCATAAAAATATTTAGCTACTACCGTTTAACGACATTTCCGAAAGCGTTACTAACGATATCGTCGTGCGATATTAAAGCGAAACGATATTGTCGTCGCATTTTTATAGTTTTCGAACGATTAACGTCATTTTTCAGATATCCAAACATTCTTTGCCGTCCATAGTCGATACGTTGTCGGAAGACGATAACCGAAGCGTACCCGTGGTCGATGTGGTGACACAAGATAACCGCAGCGTACCCATAATCGATATGGTGACAGAAGAAGACTGTAGCGCACGTGTAATTCATTTGGTGACAGAAGAAAACTGTAGCGCACCCGTAGTCGATATGATGTCGGAAGACGATAACCGCAACGTACCTGTAGTCGATATGGTGTCGGAAGACGAGAACCACAGCGTACCCATGGTCGATTTGGTGACAGGAGACGACGACCGCAGCTTACCAGTAGTCGATATGGTGACAGAAGAAGACAACCGCAGCATACCCGTAGTCGATGTGGTGTCGGAAAAATACGACCGCATCGTACCCGTGGTCGATATGGTGACAGAAGAAGACTTTAGCGCACCTGTATTCGATATGGTGACAGAAGAAAACTGTAGCGCACCTGTAGTCGATATGGTGACGGAAAAAGATGACCGCAGCGTGCCCGTCGTCAACGTCAACACCTTGACGGTGGAAGTTCGGTACCCACACATTTGGGTATCGGCCAGAGGGAAAAAGGTAAAAGCGCAACATGGAAGACTTATAGCTACACAGTATGTCTGAAAAGTTCCCAAAACTAAATTTCAGTAGTCAACAAAATTGGCTCTATCGATCGTACAAAACTAAAGTTTCACGTAGTACAAAGTTTAACGAATATGTGTATTCGATTTTTGCACGTTTATTCACTTGCGTCTCAAGTTAATTTCGTAACTTTTTTGCGCTTCACTGTTCCATGTTGCAAGCTCGTACAAGGTAGCACTATTTATATTGATCACAGTTATTTAGTTCGGGAGTTTTGCAGACACACTATGTATATCTCGTTTTGCCCGTAAGAGAACAGACGATTTTTAATCGGTATTTCCTACAACGGGTTTGTCGTTGCGATATTAGAACGAAACGATATCGTAGCTTTTTTTTTTATAGTTTTGTGAACGATTAACGTGATTTTTTAGATTGTCGAATGTTTATCGTCTGTCATCGATACGGAGGATGATAAATAATGATTATAGCGTGCCCGTCATTAATACCGCGACGGAAGGAGTGCGTTACTCGCACGTTTGGGAATCGGCCACGGGGCCAAAGGTAAAATAAAAATACGTGACGAAAGTCTAATAGCTATACCGCGTTTTAGTTAGTACAAGAAATACATATGTATATACACTTGTTGTTGTTATTTTGTACTCTGCTATTAACAGCAATATCGTTACGATATTAGAACGAAACGACATTATCGTCGCTTTTTTATAGTTTTCCAACGATTGACGTCATTTTTCAGATGCCCGAACGTTTGCGGCCCGTCCTCGTTACGGTGCGGAAAAACATTCGAAGCGTGTGGTCGCCGGAAGAGGAAAAAGCAAAAGAAGTAAACGTGTGTTTAGAGTCTTCGTTTTTTTTTTTTTTAACGTAGCTATTTTTTTGTTTGGATCCATTCGTTCAATGTAATATAAAATTAATTGTTTCTAATCGTTATTTTAGGTGATCGAATGTTTGCCCGTCGTTCGAAAGAATGTGATGACGGAAGAAGTAAACGAGAATAAAGTAAGTGCTCGTTTAATAGTTTATGTCAATATGTTTAAACACCGTGTCGTTTGCTCGAAAGTCGACGGACGATTTATCAAATGTAATATTAATTTAATTACAGGAAACCTTGGATTTTATGACATATGTTGCTACCAGCCTAACCTCTTTGAACCTGAGATTAATGGACTTGAAGGTGGTCAAATTAAAAATTACATCGTCATCTTTATTAGGAAAAGTTACGGACTTATTAGTCCAACAGGTAAGAATAAAACTTGTCTGAAGAAATTGTTGTATCATGTTATGTTAATTATGTTTATAGAAAGCTCTAACAATCCTATTTATTATGTTACGGTTTTTTAAAAGCAATTGCTCGATTAAAGATAACACGATAAATAATAAATTTTTAATGGACGATAAACGAAAAAAGCTTGATATTGTAAATGTGTGGTTTACCTAAAGGGGGGTGTTTTTTACAATTTCGGATTTTTTTTTTTTTTGATTCGCTCGTGTATATATATAGGCATTGATACGAACGAAGTTCGTGGTTCCGTATGCAAAGCGATTATTGCGCAACGATGGCGAATGATGATATTTTTAATGCGATGTCCAGAGATTTTGACAAAACATTTCAAGACGTATTGGAACAAAAATTAAAGGAAATGTTTAATAATTTAAGCAAGAGAAGTAGGACCGTAAGTATCGATTACATTACTTATGATTGTGCATGTGCGGATCGTAATAATATAACGTGTTTTGTTTTCTATAAATCACAGACATCGATCAACACAGGAAAATTATCTACCTTTTTAATGCAAGTATTTTATAATTAAATATTGTACTTATAATTGTTTCGTGGTAATTACTACACAATACATATTATATAGGGAATGGCTCCCAATATAAATTGATTATTTTTTTATCTTATCTGCATTTTTTTTTAAATAATTTTCGAATATATATTTTAAAATATATAAAATTTTTTACGGTTTTATTAGTGAATAAAGTTGACAGTGGTCAACACATGTAAACATTAATTTACGTACAACTCGTTACGTTCATTTCGTGTATGAATTTATATGGTTTGAATTTATTATATTACGAATGTGCATTTAATTCAATTAAAATGAGCAACGGCGGATACATATTTGAATAGCGCACAAACAAAAATATTTATACGCGAAGGATGGATTTTTATCGAAAAAGTGCTTCGATGGATTTTCGAATTCGACGGCCGTCACTAAACGAACACGATTGAAGTCGTTTGCGCACACACATAATTTTTCCAAAAGAAATCTAAACGTTTTCAAATTCGAAATTTGCGCGTCCATATATCTCGACCATGACATCTCGTTTGTGTAAATTTATCAATGAACTAAAGAAAGAAGGAGCGCTGTCCGCCAACGTGGTCGAGCAGTTCACTTCGATGACTGCGCCGAACGTCTCCTTAGCGTGATGTGGAACGATTTTGGAACGGAACTTTTTAATGTAAGTGTATCGATACGGTCGAGCGACACTAACATTAACATATTCGAATCTCGTTTTGTTAACGCAGACGTTAGACTTGAAAGTGACGGTGAACGGATTGGCGGTCGTCGGAGCGACATTCGTCAGCGTGAACGCGCGTCGATCAGAGAGGATAGAGAAACATATAAACATACATTAGGAGGATACACGACGTGTACGGTTTTATTTTATTTATAACTATGATAAGTTGAAACGCTCGGTACTGTTATGTTATTTGCGTATAATACGCTCGTCGATTTACGAAGTTTTTGAACTTTGCGATTCGTTGTTACTTTTTTAATAAATCGGAAACGCAATGTACAGGCAAACGAGAGCCTTAGAACGAACTCAATCCCACGTGTTGTAACTGATCGACGGAAATGGTAGTTCGAATGTTTTATTTTCTGGTACGTGTTTTTCTTTTGCTTGGAACAAAGAAGTTTTTATTGCTGAATTCGTTAAAACGCGTTACGTCGAACAAATTGATATAGAAATTTAAAAAAAACCCTATTTGCAACATGTACGAAATTCATCGATAGAAAATCAAATTTTATTTTCTTTACGGTTTCAGTCATAAGTAATATAACAATGTATTATATATGTTTATAGAGGACGAATTTTGTAGAGTGGACGAACGGAGTTCGTCGAGAACAATATTTGTGGAAACGTTCGATAACGTTGAAAAAACATACTACCATGAATGGAAAATTGTGTTGGGCGTGCGTTTGGCGGTGTACATTAAAACCTAAACGTAATAATGCGAAATGACCAAAATAAACGCGATGACGAAATTGTGGTACGAAACAATACGGGAATGCACGCACGAATAAAATAATCCCGGAAGAACAAAATTTTTTTTTCTGTAATAGTAACGTGTATATATCGAAAATAATATTGTTATAACAAAAAATAGTAATAAATAATTATTAACCAATTAATTCATATCAAATGGTATTCATTAGATTGTTTGCCTATATATTATTTAGATATCTACTAAGCTTTATTCTCGACTATAATTAGTAATATTTTACATACTCATTTGCTGTTTTGAAACTTAATCGTCCTTTTCATACCATAAAAAAAAAAATGACTTTTATTTCGCATTAATCTATTCGAAATATTTTAACCTGCGACTTGTGTGAATTTCTATGTTATGATTATACGTAACAATTTAAAGAAAAAAAAATATTGATTAACGTCTATTTAACTTATGTTAGTTATTTTTATTATTGCTAGTATGAGTAGTTTGCGATGAAACAGTCGAGGTTATGACATGTTTGTCAAGTTTCGAGATTAATTATTATTTTCTTGAATTCGGTCGGAAAAATAAATTTTATTATTTTCCCTCTCGTAAAAGCCAATCACTCATGTTTTCATTAAAATATCTGTATGACGATTGTAGTGAGACCAACTATGTTAATGGGTTAGAGGGTTGGGTGGTTTACAAGAAAATATAGCAGAGAATGAGTGTAGCAGACATAAGAATACTTAGATGGATGAGTGGAGTATTAAGAGAAGATAGGGTAATGAATAAATATGTAAGACGAAGCATAGGAATATCGTCGATCGTGGATAAGGTGAGAAAAAATAGACGGATGTGGGAGATCGTGTCAAGCGGAGGTTTAAGACACAGGTGGCCGACTCCAAATAGCTGGGATAAAGGCGAGGGAGAAGATATAATGGAACTATAAGTGTGGTTTTTCACTACACACTTAAAATAATAAGTAAACATTATGAAAAAGATTATTAATAAGAAACTAAATGTTTCTGCTAGCCCTGTCAGACTCGAACTCTCCTGACCGACACGAAAATATTTATTCTAAGGCATATGGTCTCATGCTTTTGTCATTGTGTTTTGTCTGTTAAGGTAAAAATTTGATTTTGAAAACTTTATTTGCCCAACCTTTGAAAAATCCTAGCTACACCACTGAGCCTAATAGTATTAACCGTATTCGTTAATCTACTACTACTTTTGTTTTACAGCGATTTACCTTGATTTATCATAGTCAGCTTTACCTATAGATAATTTATTGACATTTTCGAAAATATTATTATTTTCGTTACCTCTGAATACTTTATTTCACCACTTTAACTTCCACAGTTGGCGTTAAAAGTACATTTGGTAATCCCTATTCGTGGAATCATGTAGTCCGTTGTAAGTTACAACATGTAACATGTCGTTCGTAACTGGATGTAAGTATATCGTGTGTTATCAATTGATTTTTATCGGGTCAGTTAAACAACTGTTGAACGTTGACCTAAATGTGTCCATATTAGTCGTGATAATATTATCGCGAAACTCGGCGGCATCTGGCGTACAGTTTTCTGAGTAGTGTAAATACACATTTTTTTTAGAATTATATTCAATCGATTAACATAAAACTTTTTTGTAAATATAGTGAAAAAAATTTAAGGAAAAAAATCGTAATCTATTTACACTGTATCGGATAATCGTTCGTTTAAAATGTCTTAGATACGGTAAATAAACCGAAATCAATATCGAAGGAACACGGTTGATTATGGTCACACTGGTTTCCGGTGCGTATCAGCTGACGCGATCGTGTGTGTTGCCGATGCACACGATGCCGCGACGGTCGCTTGATAGGGCGTCACGGAGCCGCCGCCGCTGCCGCCGCGCCGTGCCGCACATTATTCAGAATTAACATTTCAGTTGTCAGTCCGGTTTTATTTTCGTGTCGAGTGGTTCGTGTTTGCCGTTCGTCATAAATTTTTTTTTATTTCTCTCATCTTTGCGCCTTGGTTCTGTAGTGTGTATGTATATGTGTGTATGTGTGTTTGTATATCTGTACGTGTATGTCGTTCGTTTCGATAGCAGCGTCTTTTCCATTGCTCGGTGAATTTAATTTTTCACAATAATAATAATAATAACAATAACAACAATAACAACACGGTTTTACCTACGTGTTTCTAATAGTTTATTTTCTATACACGTTTCGATATTCATTTGAACGTGACGATGATATTGTTGGCTTGAATAATAGTCAATATGTCGCAAACACAGTACTCCCGTGACACAGTCATCCATCTCGTATCCGGAGGGTAATTTACTGTTTGCTCACGAACGTTCGTGCATTTGATGTATTTGTGCATGTTGAACGTAATTCAATGTTTATTCCAGGTTGGCCGGTACGACTGGTGCTGTGGTTACGTGTCCGTTGGAAGTGGTGAAGACCCGATTGCAATCGTCATCTAGTTTTGGCTCTACTCGCTGTGATTATGTGCCTAGAATCGCATTTGATGACAACGGTGGTAATCGCATGACATGTAAGACAATCTCGTCGCTGCAGCGACGTCGATATAACACCTTGAGTGGCGCTGGTGGTCGACACTCCAGCACACAAATATTAACATTTTCTCAATGTGGTGTAGGCGGCCAGACAACCAAATCAATGGGGCTTATACAGTGTCTCAGGTAAGAATGTTACATGTTAGATTAATTGCCTAAAATATTAACCGAGTTATTAAAAATATTTTATTACGGTTTATAAACAATCAATCTAATACACACAATAGATACAATACTGCACAATTCATCTAGAAATATTCAATCAATTGATCACATTAGTACAAAATGTTTATGAAATCTCATTTAAGTAATGTGTTATTAATTTCTAGTAATCTATAAATTATACTTGAGGTTCTAAAATGTAATTAACTACGTTGCTATGTTTATACTCTGTAGTTCGCTTATGTTTGCTAAATCCTATAACTAAATAAGTAATGTAACTGTACAAGACAACTTTCGTTGATAAAACTCATATTGTAATGTAATTGCATGATCAATTACAGTACAATAAATTTAAATTGTTTTGTTTACATCTTTAGAGTGCTATAAATTATTTTTTTATTTTTAGTTGTAAAGTGTTGAAGGCTAAAATAATTTTAAATTCAGATCAATTGTGATATATTTTTGAACTTAAGTTCATGTAGGTATATTTCTAGTTACATTTAATTTCATATCAAATTATATAATATAATACTACTTATAAAATAATGTTGGTATGTTAAGTTGATACATAGTTGATAATAGTCTGATGACAATTGTGTTTAAAACCAGAAATGACTAGTATGTGTATATACCAAACGCGTATTATTGAAACATGTTTTCACTTAGGGTTTTTTATATCACTATTTAACAAAGAATAATTCCATTAGTTTATAATTATAAAAGTGGAATTTTTTGTTTTTCTTAAATTTAGAATTGACAAAATGAAATCTATATTTTCAAAATAATAAGTTGTGAACAGTTTACATTTTTAACTAAATTGTATGTGCAATTGATTGATGAATAATTAGATAATAATAAGATATAAAAAAAAATTTGAATATGCAAAGACATTGTTTGATGTCTTTGATTTATTGTTAATATATATATATATATATATATATATAATTTATTGTTTACTAATATATTAATTAAAATTATGTTTCATCTACTTTATCTTTGTTTATTTTTTACGTTACATATAAGATGAATGTTTTATTTAGGTAAAAAACGTTCTTTGGTTATACTCATAATTAATGATTCAAATATTTGACTTAAAAAGAGAAGAAAAATCTGTAATAGCATTATTTTTTAATAAAAGTAATACCGACTAATACCAAAATTTTATTTTAATTGTACTCTTTTTAAAGTGAAAATTTGGAATCTTAATTAAGACTGTAATCAGAAACGTTTTTTTCACCAACATGATATCGGTATAATATACTATTTCATCTCTACCATTTTCCTATGTTACATATTGTGTGATTGAAACAAAAATATTGAATATTGATGTGTTGATATTGATGTATTAATATTTTATTTCTAAATATTTTAATTTTGGAACCACTCTTTAAATTGCAAATGAGATAATGAATGTATGCAATTGTCTTTAAAATCTTAAAATTTAGTTGTTTTTGATTATAATAGTTAAACTTTTTTAATTAAATTCTCAAGACAATGTTAATAAGAAATTCAATTTTTTAAATCTGCCACCTATAAGATTATAAACTTCAAAAAGTTGTCATTCATTAAAGATTTTAAATAAAGTTTTCAATATTGTGTGACAATGGACAGAGTCCAATTAACACTGCATAGCTTTTGTCATTGGCGAGCCAATGGATTTCATATTATTAGTGCCAAACTTGTCGAATCTAAAAAAAACCATGTGCACTCTCAGTGGTTGATCAAACTCCTCGAACATTTATGACTTTTACTAATGACAGAGTAACAAAAAATTTCTACATTTAATAGTTAATTAGTTATACATATTTATAATTGTAGGTTTTTAAACACATATTAACAAATAATAAATTAATTTATATTAAAATCATAGTCGGTTTTGTTGATGGTAAATTATTACCATAATCCTAATATATGATAAAAATATAAAATAATAAATAGCATGGTGATTTATAATAAATAAAAAGCATTTAAAAATATTAATAGTATTTATTTGCTAAAATTAATAACTGAGATAATTTATTTTTATTAAAATTGTATGGAATAATGTAAAGGAATAATATCTCAATATATATCACTATATATATTGTTTAATTTCCTTCTAGATAATTTACAATGCGATAGTGATTTTACTTTTTTGACTTACAGATTAGTAAATAGATAAATACAATTAATTGATTTGCAGCTGTGGTTATTTAATTTTAGAGTGAGATACGTCTACAGTTAATAATTTACAAAAAAAACGACTATTTTGATATGTTTCAATTAAAATTAAATGAATTTATTTATTTTTTCTAATAATAATGAAATTTAAATTAGTTAGTTATTTTCTAGAAAATTAGAAAAATTAATTTTTATCAGTTTCGTAAAGTATTTAAAATGTATATATAACAATTACATAAAAGTTGTATGTGCTCAACATACTTATTCAATGAAAATTGTTCTTGTTTTCTAAAATTATGTTTAACAGATACTTTAGAAAATAATCATGATCAGTATTAGTATTATAAATTGGATTTCGAATTAACGAAGTTATTTAATTTTAATGGGGCACGTTTGGAAATAAAAATTTTTTTGATATGTCAAATATCGAATTATTGTAAACACTTTTGATCGAAAAATAAATTTCTTCTAAAAACGGTGAAGTTACCAACCCCCACGTAAGGGAGGGATACACACACTACGTTGTACAACTCGATAACAGAGCTCACGTTGTTGGACGTGAACGAACGATGATAATATGTAATAACAATAATAATATAACGCGGCATTATTGCGCAGTAGGTAGGAACGCGGTACTTAACTACAGTTCACTATCCTGTATGTGTGTGTTTATACCGAACAACCGGTTGTCCTTCGACTATCAGCCGTGACCTTTATCAGGTGTTTTTTGTGTTCGACTGGCATTATTTTCATATTCGCAATAATTCCATTTCGGTTGGTGCACAGTAGAATAACAATCGAACGAGAAGAGCAAGCGCGACGACGTGCACGTAGGCCAAAACGACTCACGAAGAAAGGCTTTAGAATACGCTACTGGTTCAACGTGGGACAAGGATAATAATAATAATAAATAATATAATAATAATAATAATGATTTTAATAATGATATTCGAATGGTCATCCTGCGTAGAGTGAAAATTATAAATGGTTTTTATTTTATTTTTTGGTCGGTTATTGACGTCGCACGGAATGCATTGTTTTATTATTTTTTTAACTACTTTAGTCGATATATAATGGTATTGTTATGGATTATTGGTTTGTTAGATTTTAAACCATAACAAACTAGTTTTTAAACGCACTGATTCATTACCTAACGTTGAATTTTCGCGTAGAAAAATTAATTTTGCATTTTTTCTACGTATTATTATTACTCATGTCTTCCGTTCAGTTTATAATATGTTTATTTATATATCTACAAATGTTTGTCAATAAAATGAAAAAAATATATACATAGTAGGAAACTGACGAACTGCCCAGCAAATTCAAAATAAAAATGCGTCAGTTGTAATTTTAAACTTTTTAACCGACATCATCGAAAATTAAATTTACACTCGTATATTTTACAAAAACATGTACTGTAACTATTGTAAGTCTAACATAATAATTTAATGTAATACATGTTTGTTATTAAACACATTTTCTTAATAGATATAAATACAGTAAGGTCTTGATAATCCGGCACTGCGTCAGTCCGGCAAATTTTATATACATAAAATTTAGAATACATTAGATTATTTCTTTAGATTATTGCTTTAGATACATTTCCCCGGCACCCCACCTCGGAATTTTAATTTTAAAGTAGGAGTTTTTGTTTGTGCTGGTTTGTGCCTGAGGTTGAACGTTTGTGTAGCAATCCCCTATTTTTTATGATTTTTTTTTTGGTAGGGATGCTGTGGAAACAACAGAACCTTAATAACCCATTTCGAAATTTCTGTTTCAAAATTACAATATTAATTTATTTTAATTAAAATATATATTAATTTTTAATGACCAAACAATCCTTCTTCGTATATTCGCATCTGAATGTGCAATTCTTAATATTTTCGTAACAAAATATAATATTTTAATTAATTACTCGATTCAAATTTATTTAAATATTTAAAAAAATCTAAAATAGATTTAAAGTATTCAGTACAAAATAAAGTCTTTTGAATACAATAAAAGTATTTTATGTTAAAATTATTTTAATATTTTAATTTAAATATTTTACAACACTAGATATATACAGTGTGACAATTAAGTAACGAAAAAATTACCTAATTAAATTTTTTTTCTCTTGATGTAAATTTAAATTAAATTTTTTAACTCTAACTTTTATTCTATTTTTTATTTTTTTATTATTTTAAATTAGGTAAATTAAATTTTACCAATTTTAAATAATGGTTGATCACTAAGCAATATTTTATTTCAAAAATATTGACAATATCACCCACATCTTCTCATTTTTACGATAATAAATCGACAACTAAAAATATTACTTTATAGCATATTTGCTCACTTAATATATTAAAGTTGCTAATCAATTTAAATGATATGGATTATTATTAGTTAAACATAATAATTAAAACATGAAAAATGTAAGTTCGTTTCTAATTGCCATTCTTTGTAATATGTAGGTTATATTTAGGTTATTATTTAGAGTAGGTTGATAAATACACTCTTGAGCAAAAAAATCTACTCAAACCGCAAATCCGCATAATTATATTGTAATTTATTGTAGGGTAATCTAAAAGTTAAGGCTATTATATTTGTTGTTTTCTTAGAAATAAAACATAGAATTTATAGATTTAAAAAAAGGAAATGGTATAAAAGTTTTAGTTTTTGTGCCAGAGACATTTATTTAAAGGTTTGCGGTTCGAGTTTATTTTTTTGCTCTTTAGTGTAGTTATTTACAAACACTTTTAGTAGTCTTAATGGTTATTTAATTTTTATTACATTAATTATTATATTATTATATATATTTACAATTAAAAATTAAATTTTACTTTTAATTACTAAAATATATTATTATGACAATGAATAAATATAGTAAAATAGTAATAAATAAAAAATATCTTGAATATAATAATTGTTATTATTTATGAATAAATTATAAATTGATATTTTACTTTCGTAGATTCACTAACAGTTTTTAAAATTTTTGTTGTGTCGTCATAAAGTTCTCATATTTTTTTATGATTTCTACAGCAATAGCTAACATAATGACCAATTGCGTGTTGAGATTTTGAAATTGGTGGCACAATTGAAATTAGTTCACGTAAAATACAAAAATTTTCTTCATTTATTTTCGTCTTTTGGTATACTATTTAATGTAACTGAGAAATCAAAATGTTTATTCTTCGTTGTAAATAGAGCTACAGTTTCAACGAATAAAAGTTTTCCAGTGATTATTACTTTGTTAGAAACATTTAATTTGAAACGATCGCATTTAACTACATCGTTTCTACATTGAAATTAAAATTCCGAGGGGGGGGGGAGTGCCGGGGAAATGTATCTTATCGCTTTAATAATTCAATGTATATAATTGAATCTTCCTATAATATTGTTGGAATTTTAACAAAAATTATAAATTTGTTTGTAATATTTTCCCTAACACTCACCCTCCCTATAAAAATAACAAATAAGAAAAAAATATGTATCGTTTTTTAAATACTTTCTGGCTTGTTTTCTTCGAAGTTCTATCTTCTAAATTCTAACCAACATTTTTCACTAATAAGTCGAGTAATAATAATTTATTCATAATCATTTACTACGCGTCATCCACCGACCACCACCCACCCACCTAATTTGAACTATGAGCGGCCGCTCCAAAATTACTCCTTTGTATACATTGATTCAGTTTAAGTTTATATTTTTTAACGTTTATCTATACACGCTTTATTGAACAATTTTTTTTGTACCTTCATATTTTATAATTTGAGTGTTGGTATTTTTAATTTAAACGTGAATAACAGGATGTTCGAAAAACGTAAACACAAAACATTATCGTTGCTTGAAAAAACGGAAGTTACTAAGTGATTAAAAAAAACTGTTAAGCAATCACATTTGACCCACGATTACGAAGTTAGTAGAGCTAATACGTATTAATAAAAACAAATATATGTACTAATTTAATATTTTGTATGGAAATAAATTAAATATATATATATATAGTTATAATAAATAAATAAATAAATAAATATAATGTATGTACAAATATGTAATTAAATAAAAATGTTATGAAAATAAATTAATTTAATTTTTATCCGATTTCTGTTTAAATATCTAGTTTTTTTGATAATCTGGCAGTACTATGGTCCCATATGCGTCGGATTATTAAGATTTTACTGTAGTACGAAAGTCGTTTCGAAACCAAAAAAATAAATAATGTACCAACCAGTGTCGGACTGGCTTCAAAAAGCCCCGTCCGCGATTTTTCCAAAAGGCCCCCAACTAAAATAGAATGAACTAGGTTACAGTGGGATGGAGAGAGGGAAGTAGAGAGGAGGGTATCACCAAAAAGTTAATAAGCAAATAAAAAAGATGATAATTTTTTTCACTAATTTGCTAATCTTCAAATTATTGTTAAAAAATCCAGCTTCCCTTTTTCTCGGGACATATTAGTCTGATCACAATAGTGGACATTGATTACCAACTAATCTAAGGGTCAGATAGCGTAGTACAGTTTTCCAACCCATTCTTACGTGCGCGTGTAAGCTAACGATTTGTATATTTCAACAAATAATAATTAATAATATTATTATTATTATTTAATTTTTTGAAATTAGTATTAACGGGTGTAAAAAAAGGCCTCAATGACCATAATTTGACCGCGGCTTCGCCCGCAAATGCGAACTAGCGGTCCGGGCCAGTCTGACTATGATACCAACAATTATCAACATGCTTGTTATGTGTAGGTATTATATAGTATATCATGAAATGCCAATGTGTAAATAATTACTTAGATGTAAGATGAATTATCAATAGGTATAATAAACTAATAATATACTAATGATTTCAATTGAAAATGATTTGTGTTACATCTTTATAGTGCGGCGGTGTTCAAAAATATTAAAATAATTATTTTTAAATACAAGATAAAATGTATAGTAAACTTTTTTACATTTGAATACGAAATTATCCTAATAATAATAAAATTAATAACACGTTATGACGCAAAGAAATATGTAGATAATTAAATTTTTAATCGGGTTTAAGAGATGTTGATAAATTATTTGTTGAATTGAATGTTTTATCTCAATTTGATTCGCATGTTTGTATAATTTAATAGGTAACTAAAAAAAATACCGATTGTTATGTAAGCGTAATCTATTATTTTATAGATTTATAGGTTAATACTCGTTATATATCACGTCATATACAATAGATATAAATATAAATAAATATATATATATATATGTGTGTATTATTAATTACTAATATATCTCAAGTGACGATCGGTCTATTAATTTATAAAACATTAAAAAAAAAAACATTTTTTATCGCGAAATCCATTATAACAATGTATTATTGTCCGTTGTACAATTTTATTTCTGTATTTAGTCTTTTTAGATATGAAAAAGTAGTACTATTATACTCATAGGTGTGCGCAGACATAAATTTCAGGTAGAGTATGAAGCATTATTTTGGGCCTTTTCCCTTAAACAGGACCTCTTAATATTTTTTTTCTATAGTAAATATTCCTCATTGTCCTTTAGAATACCTATACAATGTATATTAATTTAGGGGCCCCTTAACATTTTTTTGGTCAAGCTTATGCTCATCCTGTGTGCACGCCTTTGATTATACTACATTGAACTTATTTGAAGATTTAATAAATTATTAATATTCAAGAGCTTTAAATCGTTTAGTATCTTTCGAGCGGTAGGTAGGAGTATTCAATAAAAAATGAATTATCGTGTAGGCAATGCTCGAGTTCTATATGTTAAGTGTAATTTGCAAAATAAACATAATAAAACTCGCCTGTATAGAAGTAAATGAAACGCTAATTCTTATATTTGTTATTGATCTGTTTACCGACTTCGGTGATACTAATTTAGATAGTGGTGAACAAACTTACAATTACCACATTCGTATTCTTTGTCTTCTTTATTCATCCAGTTGGCATTTTTTTCTATCTTTTTTAGGCACATAGTAAAAACTGAAGGCCCTAAAGCTCTGTTCAAAGGACTGGTGCCTAACATCGTGGGCGTCGCTCCATCCAGAGCCATATACTTCGGGGCTTACGCACAGTCCAAAAAGTTTTTCAACACCGTACTTAACCCGGACACACCGATTGTACACGTACTATCGGCGTCTTTTGCAGGTAAAAATTATTTTTGTGTATGGTGTGGTGTTTTTAAAATGCGTTCGAAGAGACGAAAATTTGATTTCATTAATTGCGTAGTATAACATCGAATTGTGTAATTCATTCGTTTTATTACGATAGTAGAGCAAACAATAATTACATTTAATGAAAACGAAATAAATATGTCTATACATTAATGTGCATGCCCGATATAACGTACGTAAATTGGCAAGATTTTATGTCTTGTGTCCTATTTTTCCAAAACCACTAATAATAGTATTATAGTTGTACGTTCAGCGTACGATTCTGTATCGTTATTTTTCGACAAACTTTCAAACTATACGTTAAAAATGCTTGTGTAAAAACTACTAGGTACTTAATACGGACGTAACTAAAATGTAATCTATTCGATATTAATATAGTCTACTTATTTAATAGAAAATAATCGTAACAATTAATAAATATATAATATATTTTATATGTATTACTTATTTACGCATTTGAATTAAAATTTGTTGTTAAAAACTGTTTCTGAATCAATTGGCAAATAATACTCGTTATCCTCTATTACGCAATATTATCGTAATAAATTAGAAAACCCATATTTTTCTCGAGTATCCGATTAGAGAACTATTTTGTAGTATATGTGCGTTAATATAAGATTGTAAAATCATTGTGTAGTTTTGGTATACGTGAATTTAATTTTGTGTAATGATAACTGTGTGCGCTGTTTGTGAGACGTTTTTCGTGAATTTGATGTGCCTATAGAAGAATATAACACTCAAATACGTATATCTATGCCTATGTATGTGCATATAATGGTCGGCATCTAGAAACATTGGTGAAACAAGTTAATCCAGTCAATAATGTGGTTGTTTTCGTGGATCTCATTATCATAATATACACAATTTCGGTCGACTACTTTGTAGATTAATTTCTATTATTCCGCGAGTGTACTTTTTATCAATCAGTTATAGTCGTAAATCGTGTAATAAAAAAAAAAAAAACCAAACAACAACAACAGTAAAAACGTACTGTTTTCGTGTTATTTGTGTAGTACCGGTGCGCGTGAATTAAACACGTAGACCGGAAATGAACTTTACAGTAAGCATTATTGTATATAACGCTACGCGATAATCAACACGAAATCACATCAACAACAACAATAACAACAACAACAACAACAACAACATCATGAATATTAACAATAATAATAACAATGATAATTGTTTATTATCGGCAGTACGAAATCTCATCCTATTAATGTCGCTAGCGTGTAGCCATACCACGGTATGATATATAACGTTTTGCAGTTGTCTCTGCACACGAGTAGAGGAACGATGTGTGAACCGCCGTTAGCGGGGTAGTAGTCGCGGTGCGCGTTTTATTGTCGCCGGTCCCCCGCCGTTCGACCGGCTACGAATAAACGCCACACGAAATGACGGCCGCGCGCGCGTTACTAAAAAATAAAAACCACATGTTCAATGTTTTTGTTTACCTATTTTCCGAACGCGGCGGCGCGTTTGGCCTCGTTCCTCCCGTCTGCACGTTGTTGTCGTCGTCGTCGTCGTCGTCGTCGTCGCCGCCGCCGTCGTTGTTGTTTATATTATTCTTGTCGTGGACAGCGGCGCGTGCACATTGTCGCGTATCGTATGATTTCCACTGCTGGCCAGTGGCGCAACAGTACGACTCCCTTTGCCGTCGTCGCCGCCACCAAACGGACAAGTTGTCCTCGAACTCGCGCTGATGCCGACCGGTGAGAGTAACTTAATAATATTCGTTTTCTTCCCTCTCTTTTTGTAACGCACGCACATACGTTGCTTTTATCACTTAGACCCCGTACGTACCAGTGTTTTTCAATTGTAATTTCAATCTCATATATAATTTCTCGTGTTATTATTATTATTACAATTGAAAATGGTCTGATATTATTTTTTACCATTTACAAAAACCAATTGTACAATAATTAAATAATCATTCCTTAATATTTTACACTAAGCCGATTTAATTGTAAATAGGCATGTTGTTCTTCAGTTAATCTGAATAAAAAATAAAAATAAATACAGATCATGATTTCTTTTCAGCCTTTTCATTTTTTAAAGTCTTCTATATAAAATGTACAATTTATTTTATTGTTACTTTCATTCTTTCGTTTAACATTTTTATTGTAAGCTAACATAAGCGAATACGAAATATGTGTGCATATATCCATATATCGTAACTATTATTATTTACAATATAGGTAAATGGTATTTATTAGCTATAAAAAAAGAAAAGAATATATTACAATGAATACATAAAATGAGGTATAGGAGAATAACATACTAGTTAAATACAAATAATAATAATAACCTACCCCATATATCCTTGGTGATTTCATGTGTTATTAAATAAAACAAGTAAGGATTTAAAGCCCAACTCTGGCGCCTCTTATTCGGACACTAAAATCCTCAGTTTCTCAGTTTTTCCGCACATTCGTATACACACTTCTTTGTATATGTTCTCAATTACATTCACATACACATTTGGTAAACTTTTTTTCATTAAGTCAATTTTAAAATCTCTCTGGGAACTTTGTCATACCCTTTCTCTAGATCAATAAATACCACTCACAATCTTCTCTTTTTTTCTGTACTTCTCTATACTATTTGCTTTATACAAAATATTGGCTCCTTTCACTGATAGAAAAATCATAATTTGAATTATATTACATATATATATGTTACGATTTTAAAAGAAAACCTCCGATATCGAATAGTTAGTTTATGTATCGGTCCAATCCTAATTACTTAATGCGGCTCTATAGTGGTAAAAATTAACGTTTGGAGACCTTTCGTTCAGCCAAAATTGCCAGATTTTGCTCCGTTCCGACTATAGTTCTGTAAAAACCTATAGTATCATTACATCTTTCCTAAACAATAATGAAGGCGGTTTGTCGAATTACAAACTTCCAACGTCAATATTACAATTACTTTGTTTCGAAAAAGCTCATTTGTTATCTCCGTCTAATGAGCAATATAACACAAATCACACTACGCAGTTCTTTAAGTGTTAACGTTTATTGAATTTAGAGTTTCAACGTTTATTTCGACCAATTTTAAAGCGAGAGATCCGTATTTTTAAATAGATAAATCTCGCTTCGAAGTTATCATTTTGGCAAAAAGCCGACGAGTGAACAGAAGTAATGTAAAATTAGTGGTAATACGTGTTTAATTCAACTTGAATAGCGACAATTTAAAGTGTACGTGATGTTATTTAGCTATATCGCCTGTCGGATAGATAACAAATGCGGGTATGGCAGAACTTGTTTACTATTCCAACAATAATTATTATTCGGACGCGTGTCAATCGTGTTTTCGGACACATTTATATGAGTAACAAACGTTATCACGCGTATTATTACATATTGTTTACATTTCGCCGTAGGTGTGTGCACCAAGTCCTCGGAACTATTTTGTGTTTGCTGTGCCGCACAATTGAACACTTTTAATATCAGAATTCGTAATGTTCGACCTAGTAATCGGATTTTATTTTCTTCAACAACCATAAACTCGTAAGTATATTGTATGAAGTCTGCCAAATCTATAAACTTTATGTAAAGTATAATAATTAAACCAATTTTAATATCGTCAATCAATTGAATTTACATATTATTTATGTGTTTAATAACAATCCCGGAAACAATTTTATGCTTGCATAGAATTCTATCCTTGCATCGATGTTTGGTAACAAAAATACAATATTCAAAATCAAGAAATTAATTTAATTATCTGTCGAGGCAGAATAATCACATAATCTTAAAATCCGATTGTATAGGCAAAAAACTAGTGTTATTCATTATCAAATAAACAATTAATAATTGTTTTATGCCGAATATGGAATCAAGTTCGTTTTCTTTTTATTGTTGAGTTGTAAATAATATTTGTTCTAATGATTATCGTATTTTAATATTCAGGCTATTAAAATGTCAATATTAAAACGCCTATTACTATTATTATATTCGTGTATTATACTGTATACCATTAAATCATCATACTCATTGAATTCTTGAAATAGTGTTATTCAAATTACAATTATCATAATTGTATGGTTTTAAACAATGTTTTTAAACAGTAACAAATATATGCTGAAAACATCGAATTTTTAAATATCACCGAATACCGAATAGAAATCTAGGTACGAAATTATTCAATTTTAACAAGATAAGTTGTTTAGTTTTGTTGGATGGAAATATAATAGATGAATTGAAATCGTGATTTCTTTTTGAAACTCGTAGTCTACATCAAAACTGAATATCGTGGGTTGTTAAGCAACGGATATTGATATTGAATTATATAAAAAATAAAGTTACCTTTATGTATATGTATATGTTCAGTTATAAATTCTATTTTTTTCAAGTAGTGTTAGTATAATCAATCGAATACGTACGTTTGCAATTGAAATTCGCCTAGACCACAACACTAGTTTTAGCAGTTTTTAGGTTTCGAATTCAAAACTTTCAATTGTTTTATACGTCAAATGGTCGATATTGTGTTTTTCAAAGCTTGCTTATTCTCTTGCTAATGCTCAATACACGTGCACGACTCGATGATTTAAAATTTTGTACTTACAATATCCTATTGCGTGTATTGTACATTAACATTAACATTATGTTAAAATTTCCAAATAATCGAGTTAAGAAACTTCTTTTTTGGAAAACATGGTTTTTATTTTTAATAAAATGTTCTGGTTTCAAAAAGAGTCCTCGCGGCGCAACACTACTGTGGTCATTGGTCGTACACCGAAAAATGGAAATGACAATATCTATCAGATAGCTCAATATTACAGGCGCAACTTTTATGACTTAATATTCTACTACTGCTCTAGATACATTCGTTCGTTATCGCTCAAAATATTGTTTTTATCAGCAGTATACATCATTGGTGGTTCAACGAAAGGTTTACTTCCGTTAGCTAGCGTTTTGTTTTCTTCTGTCAAAAATATTAAACTGTTACACATTTAAACATATATTCAGTTATATATGAGGGACATATCTTATCTCTTTTTTTTTTTGTTCGGTCTGGTGTAGCAATTTACTTAGGTTGAACGTATGTGTGTGTCTCAATGAAGAATTGTAAACGGCACCGCTGTTTCCAGTTCGACCCATTGGAATAATAATACGACTTTTTTGTAGTTATTTGTCGTTTATATATTAAAAAAGCAAACAACTATATTTGATTTGCAAATTCAACGATGTGTGTGTGTGTGTGTGTGTGTGTGTTACCAATACCAAACTAGCTAAGTACACATCAATTGTTGTTATTGTGATTTGCGTGGAATCATACACAATTATAGTATTATAATTTAAAACGTCTACAATAATGCAATACAAATATTCGAATATTTTTCAAATAGAAAAATGTAAGAGTAAATATTATTTGTTAGCTGCCTGTAATATGTTTGCTTGGCACATACATAGTTATAAAAACGAATCTTATTAATTTCTTTGATTTGTAGGTAAAACTAAGC
Source organism: Schlechtendalia chinensis (assembly GCA_019022885.1). Classification (NCBI taxonomy): domain Eukaryota; kingdom Metazoa; phylum Arthropoda; class Insecta; order Hemiptera; family Aphididae; genus Schlechtendalia; species Schlechtendalia chinensis. The sequence goes on along the minus strand of CM032339.1, from coordinate 12,622,189 downwards.
GTATTCGTGTATATATTATAGTTCGAGGTTACAGTTATTCGACGTCGAAACGAGTACCTGACCTACGATAATATCTATCTAATATAGTCTGTCATGATTTCGAGATAAATTGTTATCGTTTAGTATTTACGTGTATAATATTGCTTAAGAATATATAATTTGTGGTGCAGACGAATGTTTACAAATTTTTCAAATGTTTAAGGTTTTGCGTCTTGTTCGGCGACTAATCCTATTTGGCTGGTCAAGACCAGACTACAGTTGGACTTGAATAAAAATGGGAAAAGACTCACCGCTGGTCAATGTATCAGAAGGATATATAGGACCGGGGTAAGTTTTCGTGGTCCAAACAATATAAATGAATGTGATGTATTGACATTGATTGTGTTGTATAGGGCATTAAAGGTTTCTACAAAGGTATTACGGCTTCATACTTTGGAATATCTGAAACCGTTGTACACTTTGTCATTTATGAAGCAATTAAAGCCAGACTGATAGCTGCCCGCATTGGACTCAATGAACCGGAAGATAATACCAAATCCTCCAAAGACTTCCTTGAGTTTATGATGGCAGGTGCCATTTCTAAGACTGTTGCTTCTTGCATCGCATACCCCCACGGTAATAAATCACTTATAACCTATAGTTAACTTAAGTTATTTTTAAGGGCACGAAATTGTATTGTGTCTTCATTTATAATCTAATAAAATTATATATAAATAATTGTTTTTTTCAAAACAGTTATGAGTTTATATATATATATATATATATATTTCCTTGTGTTGTGACAGAGGTCGCTAGGACTAGGCTCCGTGAAGAAGGTACCAAGTATCGAAGTTTCTTCCAAACTCTGTTAACTGTTTACAGCGAGGAGGGTCCTCGGGGATTGTACCGTGGTCTGACCACACAGCTGGTGAGACAGATACCTAACACAGCCATTATGATGGCAACATACGAGGCTGCTGTTTATGTGATGACCACATATTATAGCCCTAATGAGGCTGTGTTCTATGAAGACAGTAACGACGATCGATACAAGTGATATGATGATATTAATATATTATGGTGAGTTTTTCATTTAGGTTATGAATAGTCTCCATTTCCTTGTAACTTACACTTACTTAATTTATTCGTTTTTTCTATATTATTGAGTTAGATTAAGTTAGTTTTATTTGTTTTTATTCATTCGTTTAGGTTGAAATGTGCACACATTATTTTTTCCCATCACTTTTAAATTATATTTGTAATATTACACATTATATTCTATTTTATTTTTAAAACATTAAGTATTTACAAGTAAAAAGTGATTATGTCATTCAGTTTGTCATTGAAGTGTTTTGAAGAGTTTAATTTTATTCAAATATTCTATCAAAATCTATATTATATACATATTATAGAGCAGAGAAAACACTTTTACAAAATTTGTAAACAATACAATTGGAAATGTCATATGCATTTATGATACACAAATCGGTACACAAAGTTAATTAAATCTCATTGAGTTAATATTATGAAAATTATTTATTTTATATTATCTTATATATCAGGGATGGCCAACAGGTCGATCGCGATATGATTTTGAGTTGATCACAACTCACTTTCGTCTTTTTTTATTTATTTTTACAAAAACAAATAAATAGTCTTATAAAGTTTTTTTAACTGATTAATACCTGAATATATAATTAATTACAATTACACTGTTTGATTTATATTATTAATAAATAAATTATATTCTTCATATTTTTGTTTCCAATAAATACCTATAAAAACCCATTTTCGTTATCTGTCTGTATCGACTGTTGCTCTTATTGTATCGTAAATATCACTGGATCACTGGGCTGCAGCAACAACAGTCATTACTATATATATATTATATAATTTCATTTTATCTAGCAGTATTATTGTTTTTTTTTTATCATTTAATAAATTGAAATGTCGATGTTGATTATAACAATCCAGAAAAACTCAGAAGTCGATCTCAAGTCTATTAAAGTTGGCCACCTCTGTTATATATATTATTTTTCTTATTTTATATTATATATTTATATTATTGGATAACCTTTAATTGGGTCAGCCCCAAAAAAATAATTAACAAAACAATTTTAAATGACTAATAAAAATGTTTTGATGATATTCAATGACAACAGTTGTAAGTCATACTTTTGATAAAATTGTTTATGTATGTATATAAACAATATAATATGTTGGTTTCACTTGTTATAATGTTTGGCTCCTTGCTTTGTTTTCTTTCAGGTATAGCTGATCTCAACTTAATTATTGCAAACTGAATTTTAGTTATGTTGATGTAGTTGTGTCTACTATCCGAACATTTGCTCCATTTACTTTTGAACAATCGCTGCGCACATAAGTCATAAAAGAGCATAAGTCACATTTATTTATTATGTGATATATTTATTGTATTCCAACAATTTTTCTTTCTTTCGTTAACTTATTTCCTTTATTTATATAATCTATTTTTCCTTCCTATTAATTTTTTTCTTTTTATACTTATACTTATAGTATAGTTCAACTTTTTAACTACTTATGATGTGTTAGTTAAGAATTAGTTTGTTTTTTTTTTAAAGTTAGAATTTATAAGTTTATAAGTTGTCTGTCAGACAAATTTACCAATATTATTATTATTATTATTTTTGGTGTTGATTCAATTTATTATAATTAAAGTCTTTATTATGACATCAAGTTAATATTGATATAATTTTATAAGCAAGGCCAGTCAGTCAAAGATCATCCTAAAATCTACAATTTTATTCATTTTAATTGCTATAGTATTGTCATAATGTTATGTTATATTTATTTGTATATTACACTATAGTGCAATGTGTATGATTTTTATTGATGTTTTTTTTTATACTTGATGTGTATGTGCAGTAAATACCAAATACCAAAATAAATCGTCCTTTTTGGAGATAAAATAGTCAAGTAAGAGGTGTCACATCTTAGATATATGTAAAATAAATAGTTTTGTTTATTGTCTAACAACTATTTTTAATGTTATTAAAACAAATTTGTTTTGTTTTGTATTATTGTATTATGTTAATTTGATATTGTAATCTTTTATGAGCATTTGACTTATAGCCTAATAAAATTGTTTATAAAGGCAATCTCAAAAATGTGTATTTAATGTTTATTGTGTTCAGCTTATATGTAAACACAAAATATTTTTCTAATAAACAGTGCGTGAATTGATGAGGAGGTATGGACAGAATACCTTTTCTTTTTAAATTTTTTTAAACATATTCCTTCTAATTTTTTTTAATGGAACGTCAAGAATGCCGTAGCCCCACATAAATCAATATGACGTTTAATTCTTCAGGAACACACATTTGTTTTACTCTTTTGCAACCCTCTTTCAATTTTTTTCAAATTCAAGCACTGGTATTAACATGTTTTCTGTTTAATCAATCAAATAAATTAAAAGTATTATCATGTTCAGTGATGTACAGGTTCATTAAGTAACTGAATATGTGCAGCCATAAAAGGAAAAAAAATATGTATATTACAATTTTTTAAAGCCATGATTAAAAGAATATTTTGGAAAAGACCCAAAGTGTTAAAAGAATATTTTGGAAAAGGCCCAAAATGTTTTAGTTATTTACACACTTAATTTATGCTAAAAATGTCTTCAAGTTTGTAGAATTGTTCGTGGAGGATATGCATTTTTTAACGGTTTTTATTTTGCACGTCTCAACACACTGACAACCTGCACTTAAAACTACTTGTCAACTGAGTTTAAAATAATGTTACGATGGACATTTTAAAATTAGTATTATGATATTGTTCTTCAAATGAGAAATCAATTTATATTTTACATTGGTACTGTGCATAAATCTGTTTGGAAAAGAAAAAATAGGTCATTTAGGATTCAGTTTTCTTTAAATTGCATATGTTAAAATAGAAAATATACTTCCCTTTTCTTATATTATTGATCTCAGACCCGACAACACTGCAACACTGCAAACAATTGTTTATCAATTTGTACATAACACTTTACATAGGTGTTTGTTTTTAGCTTAAATTTGAATGATATATATTATGTCACACCAAGCAATATGATTGGGTGGGATTAGATAGGTATGTTTGAGTGAGTAGGTATCTCCTACCTGTTTGACTACTGTTCAATAATATGATGTCGTATCTCCTCAGTACTGCACCAGATATTAGTTATTATAGTTTGTTAAAATAACAAACATTACCTGAATACTTTATAAGTCTTTAATCTGGTAAATGATACTCTACTGAAAACTAAAATAGTGTGATTTGTTTCCTGTCGTCGTTTGGATATAGGTGCGAATCCGGAATTCGCCTAAGTGGGGAGGCGCAATGCTGTTGCAAACCCATTAGAAATTTGAGTGGCATCTCTCTATTTACCCATTTTTTTTTTTTACAGTACCAGTAATAATCTCTTATAGAGTTACCGTGAAGTATTGCTTCAAGAGTGCCGCCATCCCCATATTAATTTGTGGATTTTTTTTGGGTATGCAACTTTGAACATTACTGATTATTAAAGTTTTCCTAACGGGGGGGGGGGGATACGCGCCACCTGCGCCTCTTAGATCCGTGCCCGTTTGGTCGTCTCTCTGAACGTCTGTATTTGTTCGTTAAACAATATGTTAACGTGTTAATCATGTTAAATAAAGAAAATGAAAAAAAATATTTCACGTCTGCTTTGAAACATATACATAGATACAACATTGCCTTAATGTGAAAGACGTTTGCAAACTATTTATACCGTAAAAAAGTTTCTAAATAAGTAATACGTAAAATATGCTTCAAAAACGAATCTTCACAGGTATCATGTGAGACCGCCACTAGACTGGAATTAAAACTGAACCGGTGTATGTGATACTTCCACGTTACTATTAAACGTAATAAGTGTAAAAAATAGTAAAAGTGTTACAAATAGTGCAAAAAGTACAATATTATTGACGCGATTGTAAATTTGTAGTCTAATCGTCGTTACAAACGTATTAGTTATAAGTTAGATACTAAGATACCCACAGTTTACTAAAGTATGCATAATTCATATTATTGAATAATTATTATTATATACATTTTAAATCTAGTACGGAAGATAAATAAAAGTGTAAAAATAAATGTATTAAAATAATTGGTAAACCTACTAGTTATATTACTTTTATTGTTGTTTATCAACTGGTTCAGTGATACCTAAATTAAAATAATAATAATGATAATATATATAAAGGTAAATTGTCCCCACAAAATAATTTTTTTATGAATTTTAATGGTCGAAACATCTTTTTAAGTTAAAAATTATTGTTTTAGTGTTATAGCAGTTAAATAATTTAAATAGAAGAAAATTCAAACTGCTATTATAACTATAAATTATATATAGTCATTTTAACTTAAAAATTTGTTTAGTTGTTAAAATATATGAAATAAATTGATTATCCAAATGGGGAAGTTCCATTTGAAAAACGAAATTTACATTGTGTATGCACGAAATTGATTTACCACCAACAATCATAACAAATTTTATTTAATTAAAATTGAACGATATGTTAATGAATATAGTTATTATATAATATAAAATATAACATCACAATTTTGATTTCATATAGGATTGTAGAGTATGATTTAAGAGTATGAAAAATGAAAATATTGTACCATTTGTACTTATTAGTTACATTTATTTTTCGAGCGGACCGAGAAAAATGTTTTGATAATTAAATGTTTTAAAATGTGCGTGTACCCTTGAATTTATTTACCACTACACTACTGCTTAACGTATCTACAAGTGCCATAAGTTATTGATACATATCAACAGGTATATTATATTTGGAAAAATATGTTCAGATTATACTGAAATGAATAAATGAAATTCGTAATGGTCAATATCATATACTATATTATATTATTCACGTATACCAAATATTCCTCTGCGTAATATATACTATATATAGATTACCTATATATAACTCACGAATGAGAAACCTTATAATTTTTTCGCATCGCATTAAGTATGTGTGTAAAACGGCAGTGCAGATTCAAAACACGTGTGTGTGTTTAAGTTTTATATATAACACTGGTCAACACTCATTTTATTGCCAATAATATTATAGTGAATATTTGATTATTTTTAGTCTCTGAATATGATTTTGGCTTTAGTTTGTGGAGGTTGGCTCTACTTTTTGAGATAATTAACACTCTATTGAAAAATACACAGTCAATATATTTTATTATAATATTGAAGTTATTTGTTAATAAAATGTTAATTTTTTAATTTATATAATAAGAAACATAATATATTATTATTATTAGTAGTAATAAAACAAAGTAATAAAATAAAGTAATAAAACATATTACATAAAATGCTGTTTTTGAGATTTTTTTTTGTGTTGGTTAGTAGGACACTCACGTAGGAGACTCCAGCAGTAGTCTGCCATCATATGTGTGTCCCATCTGCCTTGATATCTTTCTTCCATCACTTTTAGGTCTTGATTAAACCTTTCATTTTGTTCCTCGCTAAAATCTCCAAGATTATGAGAAAATTGGTCTAAATGTCTATGGAGTAAATGTACCTTCATACTCATATTAGTACCTAGATTTTTAAAACTTATGAGTATGTTTAAAACTAGTTTGTGATTATTACCGACATGTAACTGGACCAGGCAGAAGCTTCAATATCATTCGTATATTTCGTGAAATTAGAATTCTTGATAAGCTTACGAATTTTAGGGCCACCAAAAATGCCAGCCTTTAGTTTTTCCATACTTAATCTTGGGAACGATCTACAAATATATTTGAAACAATTTCCGTCTTTATCTACAGCCTCGACAAATTGCTTCATTAAGCCAAGTTTTATATGGAGTGGAGATAAGATTATTTTTTTCCTGTCCAGTAATGTGTTAATTCCATTAATATAAATTATATAATTATATACCAGTATATAATTACTTTATTTGATATTCGTATTATTGAAAACTAGTAAAAAAAAAAAAAGTATTCTAAAAGTATTTGAAATAACTCTAGTGAAATATTCAGAATACTTAGGGAATACTATTGTCATAAAGTATTCGAATACGTATTCTGAATACTTTTTTTCAAAGTATTTTATAACAATATAAATAACAACCAATTCTGCTTCGCTTTTAACGTGAAACATTCAGTTTCGTATACGATCACTAAACGATTGTACATGTGCATACATCGATCTTGATAGTGTTTTGTGGCCAGATGCAATTGGATTGACGTTGTGCTATGACATTGACTTTATCCAATGGTCGCAATCCTATTAAATTTTCCTCTTCTGACAATGGTATTAATCTTCTATCCACGGATAATAGTATTCGTGACCTTGGTATCATATTCGATCCATCCTATGTTAGAACTTGCCTAAACTTTATTACGCGTATCCTTTTTTAAACTATTGGAATTCATTATAATAATTGCTTGTGAATTCAAAAACTGTCTAATCCTTTTTTTTTGTGTCCTTTTTACGATTATTCTAGAGTATAGTTTAGTTATTTTTTAGGACCCTGATGCAATAATTTATAGTCAACAAATTGAACGTGTTCAACGTAATTTGTTAAAAATTTGTTAGTTACACCGTAAAAACAGATTGACCATTGGGCCACCCTGTGATTATTGTCTTGTTTATTAAATAAACTTAACACGGAATCATTGGTTGACACTGCAATAACGTATATTAGTAATAAGCCATTTATTGATTGATGTGTGAGATTAGCCGATTTGGACATTTCGTTTTCACCTTCTTAATTATTTTTGTTATCGTTTTAATGTAATTGGAAATAATTATTATTTACATACCAAATTGTAATATTGGTCGAAAGCTCGTAAATAAATAATTAAATATCTAAATTAAGTAGCTAATAAATGATTTTATTTTTTATTTTTGCTTTGCTTTGACTTTGACAAAATCATTTACAAGCTCTTATTATACGTTCAATTGTTCTCCTAATTCATGTTCGATCATTTGCTGTTGCAGTTCTAATCCACTTGGTCGATCGTTATAATCATAAATGACCGTAAATTATACGTTTGTATGAGTTAAGTTTTGAAAAACTTCTTGTGCTAATTGGCTAAAGTTACCGGTAAGATTAATAATAATATGTACAAATGCAAATTGATGTATTAAGCGCAAAATCTACTGCGTTTATTAAAAGTTCAAGTGGATATGAATTTGATCGGATAATAAGAATCAAAAAACATTTAATTCATTAACCATTTTCATATCATTAATGCAAAGAAAATAAAAATATGTCCAAAATGATGCCTCTTAAATTTCCATTCAAAATTGTCGCCATGTGTAGACATTGTTGTATATTAGTATATATGTTATAACCTGTAAGTTTATATCTGTGTAATTTATGGACTGTCAAGATTAAGGTTCGTGTTTGTCGTTCATAATAATAATAATAATAATAATAAATGATAACCAGTCGAGCTTCAACCGTTACACTGTCTTATATTTTACTGTTTAATACTCACCATTCACGAGATGAAACAGACATAATAATTACTTAAATTATATTATGGATATATTTTTAACGACTTCATTTGCGTCAAATAAAACAAAACAGTAAAAGTCATCTTGGAGATTCGACTCGATTTTATGCATTTTTATTTTTACATATCTAAGTTTGGTAACCTACCACAATTTCAAATCTGCATGCGCCGATATTTATAGTTTAATATTAAAATATAATTTATATACTATCATATACTGTATAATTAATATAACAAATGTGTATACTCAGATATTCCTTAATTCGAATGGCATTGTAACGAACAAAAATGTTTTTAGTGATTTATTTTGACGGTAATTTCTTGTTTTGATCATTTGATTAAATTCGAATATGATTTAACGACCAAAGACGTTAGAGAAAATTTAAATCTGTTGTCGCGTTATCTAATATTTTTCACCGTTTAGCGGTTCAATTGATAACCCGACTTTGTTTTTGTTTTTGTACATATGCGTTCTATTTGTGTGTCGTTTCGTTGTCTATACATTTTTAGGATTATAATTTATTGTTGTTCTATTGTTATAACTTTTCCATTTCCACACGTCGCTTTTGGTTTAGAACGCCGAGCGATTTAGTAGATAATTTCTACCAGCTTACTGTTAAAACATGTTGGTCATACAAAGTATACTGTTATCCATATGCCTTGATTCATTGGGATATCTGAAAAGTATTATCGGGCGATGTTTATATAATCATAACAATGTTGATATGTCCGATTCTGAGGTAAACGAAATGTTTTTTTAATAATAAAACGAAACAAAACGCATTTCATGCGTATTTCTGTAATATCCACTATTATATAGATATCCGCTTTTAGATAGATTATAGATATCCATTGAAAATTTACATACATATATATTATATACTATATTACATTTTCAGAATGAGAGCATTTATTAATTTGGACTAACATTTGCATAATTTTATTCGTTGATTGTAAACAAAATAAAATTTGTGAATAAAAAAAACAATTTTTATTTTTTAAACATTTAGTTAGGTATCTATTTCGAGCATAAGTTTTCAGTTGGTTTTAATTTTTGCTGTACATCAATTGGTGACATATTTACTATTAAATGTTTTTATTTAATTTCATTGATTCCCTGCAATATTGTCAATAAATTTGATCAAGTTGTACCCATTTAATTTTGCTACTTTGGTGTAGTCAAATTCAATAAATGTCATTTCATTTGATTTAATATTGAGACAATTTTTCTTCTTTTAAGAGGTAATAATAATATATATTTGTATGTCTTATTAACATTTTATATATTATTGTAATGTAAAAACAGTAGAAGGTAGTTTAATAATAGACATGTATGTATTAATTTGGTATTCTGGTAAATTTTCAATAGAAGCAGTTAGTACTAGTTAATATATGTAGCCATTAATGTTGAATTTCTTCAAATTTGTAATTAATCTCGGTATTGTATATGCCACGATATTTCGGGAAGCAAAAACTGAACTCAAGGAAATCTAAAAAATGTTTGGATTTATCTCAAAGTTCAATGGTATTTGGGCAACTAAACCTAGATGTGACCGACATTATTTGGGAAAATCTGTATCAAATTTGAATATTTTGCATTGTACCTAATACAGTATATATAATTATAAAATAAAATAAATAAGTAAAAATATTTGTGAACACTTTGAATTAAACATTAAAACTATAAATATTCATTAGTAGACAGTTGAATTGTACTGACTTTATAGAATACTAATTAGTGTCGATGTCTTTTTTCAATTATGTATTAAAAAAAGTGAAAATATGAATATATTTATTTTATTTTTAATTGTTAGTAAGAATTATTTAAGAAATCTTTACGTAATATATATCAATAAGTTAAAATATAAATAAGAGTTATGGTGTTTAAATATTTGATACATAAATGCTTAATTGTTTATAATAACTTCTATACCATACAAATTTATTATATGTATGTAATTGTATACCTACATATTTCTGAAATTACTAGTTACCTACATTTTCAAATTATATTATTTTATTTTAGTTATCAGAATCATCATAAATATGATATTAGGCATTTGTTACAAAATACAAAATTAGTAGGAACACAGTTTTTTATTTTTTCTAAAATAAAAATTTAATATTTTTAGAAAGAAAAAAAAATTGAAATCAACTGTCAAAAGACATTTGTATGCACACTGGATGAATTTGGTTTAAGATTTTGGCCACCATTATATGTACAAAGGTATATAATTGTACAGGAAATCCTCGAAAATCCCATTTGGAATTGTTCAATAAAAAAAGTAAAATTGTAAACACATTTATTACTGTATTTATTTTAGTTTGTTGTGTAATTTCTTTTCTAGGTTGTAGACTATGGGTGTGCAGAGCTTGGATTTTTTAAATATATTAAATCAGTTTCTGGACTAAACAACATTGTGCTTGTCGATATTGATTTGAATACATTAGATATGAATCAAACTAAGGTATTACCAACAACTTATGATTATGTATCAATGAGTGAACGTAAAGAACCTATGATAGTAGATATTTACAATGGAAGTATTGCCGACCTCGATGACAGGATGTTAGGTGCTGATGCAGTTATATGCATTGAACTGTAAACAAATATTTTTTTAAAATTTGTAATGAAATAATTAATGTATTTAAATTGGCTGTTACAGAATAGAACATTTATATTCTGATGTTTTGGATGCAGTACCATACACTGTATTTGAATTTATTAAACCAAAGTTAGCTGTGTTTACGACACCTAATGTGGAATTCAATATTTTATTCCCAAATTTTACTACACAGTTCAGACACGACGATCACAAATTCGAATGGACTAGAAAACAGTTTAACAAATGGCAATTAATTAAAAATTATGAATTTACAATATTTGTTACAGTTGTTTTATGTTCAATTTGTTTATAGGGCGAAAAACATAATATCCCAGTATTCTGATTATGCTGTACAACTCGACGGTATTGGGGCTGGTCCTAATGGTAAAGAATATTTGGGCTGTTGCAGTCAAATGGCTATTTTTTACCGGAAAGATATGAAAACGTCTTTGGCTAATCCTAGAGTAAGATATTAGTGTAATATTTTGAAATAGTACTTGGTAGTTATATTATGATTGCATATTCTTACAAGAATCATAATGAGTAAGGTATAATTAGTGTTTTTATGTACACCATAATTAATAACGATTAATTTTATATATTGATATTGCTAAATACAATTAAAAGTTTTCCCCAAGTTAAAATGTGAAGCTTCTGCTTAAAGAAAGGCGTTTATAGTAATTGTTCATAATTAAATATTAATAAAAACAATTAAATAAACCATTAAATTAAACATTTACAAAACTCGAGTAATACTAACAATTTAATTCTAATAAATTTAAATGATTCTGAAACTGCTTAAATAATTTATATTGTTTACAATTTAATCTTAATATTTCACATAAAAAATTAATAATATGGAGAAAAAATAGATTTAATATTTTAATGATTTCTATTGTGTTGAAGTTATGATTAAAAAAATTATTTAAAATCTATTCAGAACAAGTAAAAAAAATATATTTTTAATAAAAATTGAATGAAAATTGTTACAATTTTATAAAGTTTGCAAACATAAAAGTAACTTATAAATGTTACTTCAAATAGAATCCTTTAATTATTGCTAAAGTTTTAAAGTAATGATATTTTAGTAGAAAGTTAAAACTAGTTAATTTAAAAAAAATTAATATTATTTTGTATGTCCATGAAATTGGATCTAATTTTTAAAGTGTAGCATAGACTTTTATTTTGGTTATTCAGATTTTATTTTATTGTTTAATTTTTATTTATTTTTTAGTTTGGCTCTATGTGTGTATTTTTATTGTAATACTCATGATTTTCTCTATGTATTCTTGTTCATTTTTCTTTTTTTATTTTGATATTGTATTTTCTTTTTCACTTTATACTTGTGAAAGACTTTTAGTCTAAACTGGTAGTTAATAAATAAATTGTATATAACATTTTTATTTTTTAAATTTATTTTATAATACTCATTAGCTTTGTTTAAATAAAAACCATTTTATTTTATTTTACTTATGTTTATTATGACTAAACTAAATCATACAAATAATTAATTTCTTTGTAAAGAACTTTTTATTTTTAAATTTAAGGAAGTAATATTCACTAATATTCTTAGATAAATCAATAGAAAATATATAATGAATATTGTTTTTGAAATGTATTATTATGTTCACAGGGTTTAACACCATATAAATTGTTGAGACGGGTTACTTATCCATTCGAGTTTAATGATGAAAACACTATTAGGGAACGAACTATGTATGATAGATTGAGAAATTTAATTTCAGAACCTTCATTCAACAAAGAATATATAGTTGGTGATATTATGGAAATACCATTGGATGTAATTATGCCACATGTTTCCGATTGCTGTTTATCTATACACCAATTAGAGTTAGTATATGATTTGTATATTGTTAATGAGAGTTGGTAGAGTAATATGTTTTTCTTTTTTTAAACCTATTTAATGTGTCTTGTACTATTTTTTTAATATATGTACTTAACTTGGACAGTTATATGGAACTGTAATTTTTTAAACATGTGTTTTTAATTTTAACGTTTTAAAATATATATTTTATTTAACAGGAATGTCATTAGTAAAGTATACGAAACTAAGTTGAACGAATTTGGAGAATGGCTGTTGATAAAACCTGTATCTGAGGTTAGTTTAGACGAATACAGATTGAATTCAGATTCGTTGTCAAACCTTAGTGGACAGGAATACAGTTTATTAGAGGACGAAGTAATTAATCATGATGACAAAGAAGAAGATTGGAACGCATCAGCAGACATAAGTTTCAGTGAATCAAAACTTTGTTATTCTACTCCTATGACGAAGAATCAAGACAACTATTTGAATAGTGTAGATTACAGTTTCAACACTGTTTTTTCAAACTCAGATTTGTACAAAACGGCTGTTGATCTCAATAAGAGTGTTGAAGATGTGGATATGGATATATCGTCGTGTTGCAACGGTAGTATAAGTGTTGATGACTGCGAAGTATATCAAGACTTTTTGATTGGGCGGAATAATTCTGTGAACGAAGAAGATATCAGTGAAACAGAAAAAACGTTGATGTGCATTGCAGACTTTCATACATTTTCTGATGATAGTTGCAAATTGATCAATAACATAATTAATGACAACACGATTATACAAAACAACATGTCTTTAGAAAGTGATTGCAGCGTTGATACTGTTCACATGTTGAAATTAAAAACTATTGGTGATTTTTCAAACGATGTATTAAAAAATGAATCAAATAAAGTAATTGATGAGGTGTGCTTGAACAGGACATTGTTGGATGAAAATGATTACACAGAGAACTTGTTGTCTACTAAAGATAAGAAATTCTAATAGATAAGATATATGAGTAAAATAATTTTAATAATAAGTGTATAACATGTCATTGTTAGAAAACAAATATTGTAATGTTATACTTATTATGAAACAAATATAAATAATGTGCATGTTAAACATTTGTTTTTGGTTACTTAAGTGTACATTATTAATAATTAAGTATTAAAGTTAACTTATTTAATATTATATTTACAAACATTTATAATTGTAAACTCAAAGACTGTATTTTTATATGAATAATGATTTGTATTTTTTAAATAATTAAAGGTAGTTCCTTTTAATCTTATATTGTTCAACTTCTGTGAAAACGAATCAAACTCAATTTGTTATTTATGTTTAATAAAGTCAATGTAAATCAGAAAGTGTTTTCATGTAAAGATAAACACAGACAACAAAAACCTACTCTGTCAGGAAAGAGTACAGAAGCCGCACGTGCAAATATTTGAACTCATTTTGTTCAAAAGTTATTAGAAAACATCTAACTTGAAATTGTCTATATAGGTATATTTAGTAGATAGTATATATATATAATAAAGTATTTAAAATAAAAGAATTAATGAATAGAAATAAAATAAAAATTATAAGTTAATACTCGTAAATAAAATAAAATATATATATATATATTAAAATAAATAAATATATATATTATATATATGTATACTTAAATATACAAAAAAGCCAATGAGTATTGAACGTTGATTGAAGAAAAAAGAAAATATAAAAGTTATTTTATATGTGTGTTTATTACTACGGGTTTCGACAAATTGTTATCATCAGGTTAATGCAAATAAAATACAATATATATATATATTTTAATATTTATTAAACGTTTGAAAATCAAAAAATACATTTGCATAAGCGTGCACATGTTGGCAGTAGTCGCTAACATTAGGATATATTTCACTTCCAACGTACTGATTAACCTAGTGATGCGGTAAGGATTCTGAAAACAGTTTTTAATTATTCGTGAATTCTACTTTAGATTGACTTTCCACAATTTTTTAACTACCTTTTGTTAATTGAGTATTGAAAATTTTACAATTACTATATATTCGATTTTCAATTACGCATTACTTAAAAATAACGCCGACTTCGACAAGATTTTTGTGAATTATTTCACACTTTTTAGTGCATTTTTTTTTTCGTTTTATTTTTGTTCGAAAATTTACAAGTTTTTTAGTTGTAACGGTTCGATTCAATTTACATGATAATATAATATATAATAAAATGTTAGGTATTATATTATTTCGTGCAGGCCAATATAGAGGCCATAATAAAAAATATAGCTTGAGTAGGCCCAAGTAGAAAATTTCTAGAGGGTCTGGGCGGGTATGGCCTCGTACCCTTCCTGCCCGTCCGCCAATGCGTGTATTGTTTGTGCGTACCACAACGGCTAGACATAATTTCTGAACGGGGAGCGGGAGATCAGTATCACAAACAAACGTCAATATTTTATTAATCACTGTATTATTAAAAATAAGTATGTCATGTGATATGTTAAAAAAAATCTTGAGAGAGAGATGTCATCAATCGGCAATACAGTCATTGTCGGAGAGCCGTTGAACAATACTTCGGGCAGTGGGTCGTTATTATTTTTTTTCATACAAATTTAGAAAAATAAAAAAAAACAACACAAAAATAAACAACATCTATTGAGTGCAGCGCGTGACGGGGACAATCCCCTGCCACACTACTCTTTACAATATGCAAAATACAACTTGTCCGTAATATATTTGTAGTTGCACGATTTCGCGATTAATTTCCACAATTTTAAATCTCGTGTATTTTGTCTTTTTATTCGCGGCGCCTAATATTTCTGACATAGAAAAGCGCGAGGTCCGGGGCACGATTACGCCATTTCGATTGTTGCGCTGGATCGATAGAACATATTATTTAAGCTCTTCGTAAACCCGACATTAATATTTAATAAGGACGATAATGACAGTATGTCATTGTCGTCGGGACGTCGCCATTTTACGATGTACTCACGTTTTCTTCTTTCTAAAAACATAGACCTTGGGTGTTGTAATCTAAGTGGCATTGTTCAACATAGATGTGCTGTTATTAAACCCTACATATTTCATTATTTTATTATGGTGATATTGCTTGTGTTATTAAGGAACAGATATAAAAAAAAAAAAAATGACGAATTGTCAGTAGTTATTATTTTTTTGACCAACGTAAACGTTTATTAATTAATTAATCGTTTATGATTATTTTTCGTATGATATTTTGTTTTGCGTTTAGTATTTTTATTTTGTAGCACGTGAAAACGAATAGAATTATAACAACTGTTTACTACGTACACTAATAACGTACACTGCATTTTAGTGGTGAGTGCGATTTGAGTTCGAAAAAGGAAAAAAAATGAACGACTTTCGCACCGTGTATTACGCGTTATAATTTCGGGTGATAAATATACGATCAAAGTAATCTCGATAGGCTCGTACAACGGGGTGCATACCGTGTAATCTCTCAGGATAATAATATAGTTTAACGATCTAAATATCCAATGAAAAGAATTGCTGTTACACCGTCTGATGTAATGTTTCCGAGTGTGTATAAAAAGGTCATCGAAATACAGTGGCGGTGGATAGGTAAACACATATATTATATCGTTGTATCGCATATATACACGCTCGGGTATAATACTGGAATATAGGGATAGTAAAAAAAAAAAAAAAAATAATAATAATAATACTAAATAAATAAATAAACTTCTATATTACATGGATCTCAAAGAACGCGTATAGGACCTTATGTACTTAACTTAGAGTCATAAAGTTTGAGCCAATGAAATTATTTTTTGGGCTTGGCACGCGTTTACGACGTAAACTACGTTTCGTTATTAAACTACTTACATGTTAATAATACTAAATGTACATGATATTTATTATTTTTAAAGCAATTTGTGAACGTAACGTGAATTTTTCGTATATTATATTCGTCGATTATGACGTGTGTATATATCCCAGTGGTGTACTGGTAAAAAAATTCAAGGGTATACGCAAATTTTCAAAACAATGATTTATCAAAAAAAATGTCTTGCTCTGCTCGAAAAATGAATGTAATTTAGATACAATATTTTCATTTTTAATATTTTTCGATCTGCAATCTTATATGAAATAAAAATTATGAAGCTATATACTATATTATATGATTATTGTGTTTATTGAGGTCTTAATCAATTTTAATCATTTTGGATTTCAGGTAGTAAATCAGTTTTGAGCTTGCGCAATGCATCTTTTGTTGTTCATATGGAACTTCTCCAATTGGACAATCATTTTTTTTTTATATATTTTAACAATAAAATCATTTTTCTAATTAAAAAAATAACTACATAGTCATAATAGCGGTTTGAATTTTTTTCTATTTAACTTATTTGACTGCTTTTGCACTATATAGAACTTTTACGAATGGATGTAATATTATATAGATAGAAATATAAAATAAATGTATCGTTCGGTTATTTTTTAATTAAGTCTGGAGTTCCTATCGAACAGTCATTGCGTGTGTACGTGTTGTAGCTGTGTTGTGTTAAATTTTATTTGCTCTCTCACAATGTTTAATTATTTGACTACTTTTTTGTACATAACTACTCAGTAAATTGCCGTGGTATCAAATACTTGCATATGCCAAAAAACGGTCACTCTAAAAAATATTGTGCCTACCCTCCGAAATGTATTCGTTATGGTGAAGATCATCCCTCCTCTGCTTGCGGAAAAACTAGAGACACTCCAGCCAAATGTACCTTTTGCAGCCAAGACCACTCTAGCCAATTACAATGGATGCCGAGTTTATAAGGACCACCAACGCTATCGCCATCCTCACTTGCACAATTTCAATAATCGTCCAAATTCAAATAATGTAAATACAAATAATGTTAATTATAAAACAACCCAAATGGCCAATTCTCCCAATAACACATATGACCTCCCCCCGCCCGTTCATATATTTAAACCACCACTAACCTTAACTCAATTCCCAATATTTCTAACCATTCCGGTCATTCTATATTAAGTAACTTTATTAACGAGTTTAAAGCTCTCGTCAATCCTTTCATCTCTCTCCTCACAACCGTTATAGATCGTCTACTCTCCGAAAATGATAAGTAAATCTTTTACATCTCAATCTTTACTTATCCTCTAATAAATGTAAATGACATCATAAATCACAGAAACAAATTCATGACCAAATTTAATAATGAAAGGATTGACTTTGCTTTCATATCGGTGACGCATTTTTTAAGCCCTGCACACAAATTTTCCATTCCAGGATACCGCATTATATCCTCCAATCATCCTGACAACTCCGCACACGCGGGAGCTGCTATTATCATTAAATCCTCAATTTTATTCACTCAACTCCCTAATTTCAACGAAACATTTTTACAGGTGGTAATTATTAAAATCAATTAAAAAATCATTCCAATGACCATCGCTGTGGCTTACTGTCTCCTAAACTGGCCCACCCAATTTACGAATTTTTTCCTTTGTTAGGACATAACTTTATAGTGGAGGGTGACCTCCATGCAAAACATCAACAATGGAGCTGTCACTCAAACAAACCAAAAGGTACATCTTTACTCACCTCTGTTACTTCTAATAAATATATAATTTTATCTCCATCGGGACCTACATATTGACCTAGTTCTACCAGAAAACGGCCCGATATTCTAGACATATTTATGACGAAAATTCCAAATAGCCTAGTGTCGGAGTATTACTGCTGGGTAGCTTCTCTCCTCAAGCTGTCATGTTATGTTTATTCTTTCTTTTTTGTACGCTCATATGTTTATTCTAACTAATATTACAGATTGTATATTTTTTTCAATAAAAAAAAAAATTAAGTCTGTTTCATCGACGAAGACAATATGTGTTTCCGAAATGATAAATAATCATGAAACTGCCTAAGTATACATTATTTCATAGTGCCTAAATAGATTTAAGTGACCATTTTATACATATATTTGTTCTAAATCAATTCATTTTTACATACACCTCCTCGCGTTATTTCGTAAACTGACTTCAAGGTTACTCTCAGATGAGTTTCACATTTCATTTGTTTATTGCCTTTGCACATGTATTTGAAAATCTGATCGCGTATGTGTTTTTAATGTTTGATTTGTTTTACACTTTGTACGTCAACACGTGCGAAATGAAAGCGATTACGTATAAAATAGGCAATAAAAAGTTCACAAACTTGTCAATTATTATTATTTCAGGCGTTGCGTCACGTGTATATATGACATTCAAATAGATACGTTTAAGTACGTGTTATTGTGTACAAATATAATATTTATTATATGTTGTTTAATAGATAGAATTTGTTATTGGCAGCAGTGAACAAAAATGATATGGAAATGATTTCGTTTTTAATTCGTAGTTTTACACGAAAGGAAGAAAAGTTAAATTAAATTATATTAAATGTCGTGCACAAGTTTAGAAAATTATCGCTGGGATTGTGCGGTTGATCGTATTGTACTATCGTAAAAAATATATATATATACGGAGTACAGATATGGGTTCTGACGACGTACAGTTTGTTTTGTTACTTTGTCTCTAATGATTGGTTTACAAATTTATAACAAAGTTCGTCAGAACCCACTGCCGCATTCTATATACATGTATATGTATATATATATACTATATAAATACAATATACATTATACACACATCTGTAGTAGCAATTCTCTTTGACAGCAATGTGTTATGATAGGCGATCAATCATCACGAGGCGATCAGTCCGATGTTAAGTTTTATCTGTGTCACGCTGGGAGTATGTGTTATTTCGTTCGTTTTCCGGTCATTTTATTGTGTCCCGTTGAACGTAACTTGTGCAAATCGACAGTTTTGAAAATTGTGTGTCTATGCTTACGCGTTGTAACAAATAATAACAAGTTATAAATTATGTTTAGTTTTTCGTGTTTAACTATGAATTACTATATTCACGTAGTTTGATTCCGAGTAATAACCATTACGAGTATAAACGATTACACAGTATAAACACAATCTGCAGGAGGCGGTCATTTATCGGAGAGGAAAATATTATATAGTCCAGGCCAATTTTTTCTACTTTTTCATTATGTGAAATATAAAGGCGTGTTGTGAGGTTGACTTGCAAGATTTATCGATCTATTTTTACTATTGTACGTCATGTATTTAGACTAGACGTAGTTTTTGTTATTACTATAGCAAACATCGTTTTTATTTCTAGATTAAAAATGTGAAAATACCGGTACAATTATATTGTAAGATGTCGGCGTTAGGATAATTATTTTCAGATGATGCGGCAAGTAGGGAAAGCTTATTTTGTACATGGTCTGAGGGTTATCACTGATGTACACATGCTCACGGGGATTTATTGATTCCGTCGCAACTTCCGGTTTCGAAAAAAGGTGTGTATCGACTCCACCGTCTACTGTTCATAAAAACTATCTATCGACTTCACCGGCTATACTTTTCATAATATTATATAATATTTTATATTCGCATCTTATTTATGTACGTTAATATGGTTAAAACTAGTCAATCGATTTTTAAACATTAAACATTTATTACATTAGTTTGTAATAGTTTTAGAATTTGTACAAAGAACTATATCGACGTGATGAACATTTTTAAATGTGTATTGATATATATATATATAACAACCACGGCCTATTTAAAATAGTTAAAATAGTAATTTTAACAATCAAAAAAACTTTATAATACAATTATAGCTACAATTATAAATATAAGTTATACAATTATAACTTGTTTATAATTTATCTATACTATAAATTCTATAGAATTAAATAATAAAATTATTTCTATGTTTACATATGTAAAACGAGTATTATTAAAAGTAATTAATGTAAACAATATTTTATTTTTACTTTTTTAACTTTTCCCTGTTCGTCTTTGTATCATGTCAATTATTATTTTGAATTATAAGTTGTTTTTTTAAAATTTAATATTGTGGCTAAATTACTATCTGAACAATTTATGGATATGTGATTGATATAAAATATAAATGGTAATATATGTAATTAATATGTAAACGATAAACGATAATAATAAAACGATATAACGAGCATAATATAAACGATAATATGAGTATATGTATATATATAGTATATATATATATATATAATATATATATATATATATATATATATATGACCATAATCTATAAACAATGATCTTTTAATCATAATATATGTAATTTGTGAATTATCGGTTCTCGGTTTTTTAATCATTATTTTCACGTGAAAATGTACAAATATACGGTAAAACATTTTTACGGCTTGTGATATACTTGTGTAAGTTAGTCAGAATCATCATTGATGCGTAAGAAGTACAGATTTAGTAGTCGGCGGAGTCGATAGTAAATTCAAACTTCATAATAACAGAAGAGCAAAAAAAGAATCCAACTTTGAACCTATCCTTTCATTGGCTCCCATGAAACAAATACTGTGTTCGTTGTTATATTATTTAGGTACTGACCGAACTGTTTATTATTATTATATTATTTTGTTGTTAAGCCTGCAAAGGGACTATTTTTTTATATTAGTTAATTTAATTATATCAGCACCATATCGAAATCAACAATTTTTTTAACATTTTTGTTTTTTGTATAGTTCCAATTACATGTCCACACATTTACACACGCCTTACACACTTTTTACACTATATATAGTTCATTAGTTTTCATCGCAGCGATCCAAACCAATTCTGACTGAGCTACACATATTTCGCATACTATGAACACACCAGCTCTATCGACCGTGTATAACTTGTATGTTTGGAACACAGTCTTGTATAGTTTAAAAGACTAATATTGTTAAAAGGTTTTTGTTCAATCTTATATTCAATTATAATACTTTTTTAAAACTTTATGTTTAATTTTTGTTTAAATGGAAAATCTATCTCTAACAAAAAAAAAACTTAAATTATTTTGAGAATACGGAATATGTGACAATTTATATTTTTAACAAAGTAAGATTTTAGATTTATTGCATTTGAAGGGTCGACATTTCACGGTTTCGGTTTTTTTTTTTAATAGTTTATTAGTGAATAATATACGAGTATGTCGTCAGTCCCGGAAACTCGGTCTAGTCGGGCACACAAATAATCGTCGAAGGCAATAAATTCGTCACACGCCACCGAAATAAACAGCGTCATGTACGTGAATAAACGATTAATAAAGTGCACGACTCGCACGTGTATACATACGTTACGTATGCGACACATGGTGTAATCGCGTGGCATACAAGAATTGACACACGCGATTCGCCGCGTGGACGTTGAGGTCAGTTTACAGCGGGATTAATTGTCATGAATTTCGTACACGTGATATCGTAAATGAGTGCGGATGGTACCCTGGCACCCTGCATCAGGACCAGGGCGAGAAGTAATTGATTATTTGTGTGAGGCACATGTTAATAGCATTTTTTGTTTTTTATGATCAACAAGATTTTTATGATTAGCAAGATTTTTGTCCCAAGTACAAAAATGCATGTTTCCTACATATTTTAGCAAGCTTAAATAATCAAATAGTATTTATTATTTTTAACGGAAATAGCAACAGTGCCGAACTTATGCCAGTAATAATACTATTCACTGTTTACGTACCATAAGATATATCGTAAGATTTTGACATTTTTCGTTAAAAATCAATACATATTTATTAAACGTCACAACGATCAAAATTAGAAATATATTTTAACAACACTTGTTAGTAAACTGATATAAAAACAAATGTCGATGAAAAAATGTATTATATATACTAAAAACCAACAAATTTGCAAAATAATGGTCATTCGTTATCATGATTTAATGTGACTTAATGTTATCCACTATCCAAATTCACACACATTACGTCAAAAACAAATACAATATCAAATTATTTGTAGTCATCATTAGGGCTTCAATTATATAAAATTTCTCATTTTTTTTTTGGTCTCTAGAATGTATGTAATGTTACGATATCTGATTGAAATATCAACAATGTGTATTTAATATTACTTTTTTTGACATTTTTTCTAAATATTTTAAATAGTTTTATAACAATAATTGTTATAAAATTAAATTTTAATAAAAAACTTTAACAAATGTACTATTTTTCAAGCATAAGAAGTACTTTTTATATATAAATAAGTTATTTTAATACATAAGTAATTACCTAATTAAATTTTAATTTTGAAGTAGATAAAATTTTTTTTTAAAGGCCGTTAGACCATTTTGCCAAACAACAGATTCTCTTTCACTCTTCTCTGTTCTCTAATACTTCCTTCCAATCTCAGTTTGCATTATCTTCTCCCGTGATATTTAGAAAATCTTTTCTAATGCAGTCTTCTCCACGTAGTCTTGGTCTGCCTAAAGGTATTTTACTTCTTGGGTTTACTTCGAGTCTTGTTTCTTACACATGTGGCCTGCCTATTCTAGCTTAATTCTTTTTATCTCAAATTACACAAATACATAAATAATCTAAATTTCAATGTAATAATATAATATATTAAATATGTTTTCTGCATTATTTTTTTATAAGGCATTTATTCAAAAAGAATTTTTTGGTCATTTATTATGCAATCTTTGTAATATTTGGTATAATTAATTGTTACACTTTTTTGAACCAAAAGAATATTTTCGAAAATTATTTAATTTGCACGATAATTAGATATAATTATATAAGTATATGATACAATTATAATATTTTTTATGTTATGCTAATAAATTAGAAGTAATTGGGTATAACATAAGAAACAATGTTTGTTATATTTACATTGCATGTGGAATACCAAATAATATTATAGATATAATAATATTTTAGATACACGAAATGATATTAGAACGGAAAATGTTAATTTGAATAAACAAGTGTTTTAATTTTCCATTTTCGATGTTTTAAATGTTTAAATATAATTATAATTTATTGGCGTACTAAAACTTTATCGAATATTATCTTTATTAATTTCTCAAGACTAATGACGAATTATAATTAATTTGAGTAATTATTTTTAGTTTATCCTATAGGCTTTTATAGATAACACGTAGCGTAAATTACAATTAGCGTGCATTTAAATATTTAGCAGTTTATACTGTGGGACAATTATTTTATGTAGTTTATATTGCTTATTTTTGGGACAATTTTTAAAAATCCTCTTGTCTACGTTGTAAAATATATATAAACTAACATTTTCATTATTTATGGCGTCGTCAATCAAAACTGACGTAACACGTTCATACGTTGTAACTGTCGATTTATTGGACATATTATTATAATTTAATAAATCAACACACACATTTACCTGTTCAATTCGTCTACAAAAAAAAAAAAAAGCAATATATTTTTATTTATATATATTAGATATCAAATGATTTATATGTATTTTACGCACATGTGTATATTGATCAACTCCGATTTATCGTACGGATATAATATTTATTGCAGGGATTATTTGCATTTTCTTTTATTCAGTGATACCCCTATCCATTTTTTTGAGCTTCATTCAAGTCATGTCATATACTATTTGATTTGATAATTAATTTGAAAATTATTGAAATAATGTATTTACTTGTAACAAAAATTGTTTTTGCTCTTCATTTTTGGTGATTTTATAATTAAATTCTTTCATTAACTTAATATGGTGTTCTGCAGTATTGTTTACAATTTTTAATGAACCAATAATTTCTATTCTTCTTTTATAGTATTCATTTTATTCCCAGTATGTTGGATCCAGCGATAAAAAATTCGTTTCAATATTAAATCGAATAACATATTTATTGATTTAGATGAAATCAGGTCAATAGACAAGTTTTGGTTTATAAAATAACGTATGTTTTTGATTTTCAATGGATGTTTTTTTTTTAATTTCTCCTACTTCTTCATGATCTTCACAGTCATTAATTAGCATTTTCATTGCCATTCTTTTTTTTTTTTTGCTCTGTTGTAACACTGATGTCAAAAATTGAAAAAGTTACACATACGTTACTAAGGTACCAAAAGTAAGTAAAAATTTTTTTAACGTAGTTTTAGCTATGCTTTTATCATAATTTCTATAATTGTATAACATTTTTATAAAATGTATGTCATTTACAGGATCTTCTATTGAGTTTGTTGCAGTGAACCACATTTGAGCATAGCATTTAATAATAAAACAATTAATTCTTTTAAGTGTTATTTCTTCTATGGAAGTCAAATTAAACTGTTTTCTAAATAATACAATTTTTAATGAATACATTTCATTAGCCATCCATCGTGCCAAATGATAAGCTTTAGGTTGTTGAAAATTGATATTTCCCGTACATATTCTTCCAAAATATATTTCAATGAGTTGCAAAAACTCTTTATAGTCATCACGGGGGAAATCACTTTGAAGTATTTTTAGTCAAAAACTAATCTCATCCCAAACGTCATTTAATATATAAAAAGTCATAGGATCGTCTGACCACACTGAATATTCGTTTTTATTAATATTTTTCCAATTATCAACAAATCTTTTAAAAAGTGGTATATTTGGATCTGACGATAGTGTAAATTTGGTTTCAATAAATAACACCGGTAATATTATTTCGAAAACATGATATCGACACGTTAAAAATAGTACGTCTCTTTCTAATTTTTGCTCTAATAGAACGCAAGCATCGTTTAACCGTTTACAATTAGAAGCTGTAGTATCAAACACAAATCCTTGTATTTTTTCTAACAATCATCAATTTTCTAATTCATCATATACTGCCAAATATATTTCATTACCTGCACCGCTTGAAATGTATGTATGGAATCCCAAAAAGTTGTCCGGTTTTTGAGCCGTAATAATAATTGGAAGTCTATCACACTTTTCTTTTCCAACTAAAGTAGGCAGAATCTTAGAATCCTAATGTACAATTCCAAATTTTAAATTTAAATCAATAAATTTAGATTTTTGTTATCTGTAATATTTTTTCGAAATATTTGTCGAGCGTTTCTCAAAGACGTTTATTGAAAAATCGTTTAGATCTAATGCTATGACTTCGACACATGCTGTCATAGTTGAACAGCGTCTCTATCATTAGTTTTACATTTGTCATGACATGCTGAAAGACGAGGAGTCAAATTTTCTTTTCTAGCTCGTTTTCTAATAGAACCACTTAAAGTCGGAATATTTAAATTAATTTCGGAAATAAAAAAATGTAGGGTTGGAAATGATAATTTAAATTAAAAAATTTAGATAATAATTTTATTATTCAAGAACTACCAGTTTTAAAATATTCAGCATTTTGATATTTATTTTTTATTTTCTATGTCTTCCCGTGTAACTTATCGTTATTCCTTCTCAGCTAATTTTATAGTTTTATGAAGCATACACACAATACGTCCTTTTTATTTTGTAGTTATAGAAATTCTTTGTCTTCATCATTTTTAATTATATGTATTGCTACTGAATGCGCAATGTCAAATAAGTCATGTCTCATCAAATTGTTTTTCTCTCACACGATTTATATCCCCAATTTTAGTTTTATTTTTATTTAAATTTGTTAATTCTTCATACAGTTTTTCACTTTTTTGCATAGTTATCACGAGCTTGATTTGGAATCCGTGTCTTCTTCCAATATATTAAACATTCGTCAATTGTTAGCAAGGCACTTAAATTAAAATTAATTAAAATTAATTAAATTTATATAACAATTAAATTATTGAAATATAAGACAGTTTCGTTTTGAAGGCAGTTTACTACCTGTAATTTAGTTATTCATAGTACCAATAAGAAAAATTTTACTTTGCGACATTTTAAAAATTTAAGCATTCTACTGGTGACACAACCAAACTTATATATAATGAACATAGAAATATTTAACTATATAATTTTATAATCTACTTGACATCCCCTATAACGCTAGAGTACCTATACATAAATGAATTTTATATAACTAGAATATAAATAATAAATAATAATATAATTCACTTTACTTTTGTCACCTCATAAACAGCCAATATGACAGTTTCACCAATTTGTGTAGCCGGGTTTAATCTATTTTTATATTTCTTATGATTTTTTTTTATAAAACTTCAATTATTTTGTATAAATTATAATATTAAAGTTTATATGAGGTGAATCGGGGTTTTTTACCTATATAATTAGTGTCTAAGATATTTTGTCGTATCTTTGACCATTTGTTAATTATATATACGAGTATTATAACAATAACTCAAAAAATCAATTTTGTCAAAAAAAATTTTTTCTAATTTATTGAAATAATATGATATGTGTTATAGTTTTTGAATAATATTTTAAAATAATAAAACTTCCTTCTGTAATATTCAACTGTTTGTTTCAACAATTCCTTGAGTAATATTTTTCAAATTTTACCTAAATTACTTTTTTATATAAATAAACAAATCTAGAGGGTACAGACTAAATAAATATTTTGTATAAAATATATCTATATATAAATAAGGACCACCCTAATATATATATTATTTATATTTAAAAATGTACATTAAGTACATTAAGGGTATATATAATTCTTGTATATTTTCTGACAATGAAAAATCAATTTATCCTTAAAGTAAACACTGATTGATGCACACAGCTATATAGCAGAGATTAAATTTTTGTTTTATTTTTACGTCGTAATTGTATTGAGGATTAAACTACGGTCGAAAATATTTCGTATGCGAATCAAACTATTCCGAGCTTAATAAGTTTCGACCGCATTCTATTAATGCTTTTCTCAAAGCCATTGCTTTTTAAACTATATTAAAAAGTTTTTCCTTCGACCAGTGTTCTTTACTCTTTTAAGGTCGCTCCACGGACAATCTCTTCCAATTGTCTGATAGTTTTCTTGTGTGCATTGAACAGTAGACTTAAAGTCTTTATATGTGGTTGTGGCACAAATGCTGTTTTGATGCAATGTTTATATTTTAAAATAAAAAAAGAACATTAATGAATATATTCGCAATTCTAAAATAATTAGTTTTTTCAACTTTCATATTTATCTTATCCAATAGTACGTGGTGCATTTAAAAAAATGTAAATTGCTTGCTCATTTTTGAACATTCGATTCTACGACTATTAAAATGACAATTATCTAATTTTATTCTAGTAAACTCATATTTACTTTTCATCGTGAGTTATCAATCTTGATTATGTGCAAGTAATTTTCTAACTATATTTAGATTCTGAGATATATAATTCGATTAAATACACAGAGATAGAATATAACATACAAATAATTTTTTAGTCAAATTTGTAGCAGCTGCTATATAGTGATATATCCTCGGCTTCAGTGCAGTGGCGTATTTAGGAATTGTTTAATGGAGGGGGATGAAATAGTGAATGGCGCTTTTTTTATTGACAAATACTCTAAAATACTATATATACACCTAAATACTTTTATTATAGCATATATAAAAAAAGCTCAAGATCTCAAATCTCAATTTATTCCTCAAACCCCTCCCCACGTAAATACACTACTGCTCGGCTTAGAAATAGTATAGCACATACACCAATAGTTTATCATGACGCTAGAAAATCAAAGTTAGGATAGGTTTTGCATCGTTTTAATTGTTTTTTAATATCTATTATTCATTTAAATTCTTAAGAATGACGCGACGTTTTGAACTGATGGGAAATTATATTATTTTTGTTTGTTCATATCGTGTTACACAGAAGTTTGTGTGAATTTTCAACTATGACAAATGATGGTGTAATGTAGGTGGTATAGGGCTGACCAAGTTAAATATATGTTATTTAAGAAAAGTTTTTGACCATTTAAATAATATTAACCGTAATCATATAACTGTTAGGGAGCAATTGTATGATGTTAGAAATATAAAACACGTTTAATTAATAGATCGTTAATAATAGGCGATACAAACGGAGTCCAACAAGTGTCGTCCGGTGGTATTCGCAGAGAACTGACTGTTTTTTACAAACTGTGTATTGACTACAGGGTGATACATGATTTTTGATAGAAGGGAAATGTCACTAGTCACCATTACACTATATACACCTATATATATATATATATATATATATATATATATATATATATATATGTATATATATATATAATTATGTATATAACATATGTATATTATACATATACCAATGTGTACTATGTGACGGAACCGTTACAATGGGAAATTTGTATTATCTATTAAATTTGTTATAAATCTTTAATTTTTTTGATTGGCTAATAAGGCTATATGATACTCATTATTGTTTTTACGTTTAATTGGTCTGCGGAGAAACAAAAAAAAAAAAATTAATAATTGCGTATCATTAAAAAATTAATAATATCAAAGCACAATTTACACTTCACCAAATAAATCTTAGAGACGTGCACAATTTTTTGTTATTACGAACATCGGCACTTTTTTCTCCGAGGAAAAGTGAAAACGAGTTCTTTTTATGTAAAACTGAATAAATTGTGTAGAAAAAGTTTAAAATATTTTTTTATTATACGATTATAATGTAAAGCAGTGGAGTATTTAAAGAAATCAAAATCAAATAAACTAATTGTGGTGTATTCACAATGAAATAATTTTGGTTTTATAAAAGTGTATAAATAGTTTAAAAAGGAATTAATAAAATCGAACGTATGCTTTAATGTATTAATAATTAATATTAATAAAATTAAATGATATTAAACAATCATTATTTTTTTTATTGTTATTAATATAATTGACAAACTACAATATTATAATCGTGATTATAAATTTGTAGTCTTAAACAAATTCTCTAGATGGGTAAAACCCTCTACATCCCCTCTTATTAAATACGCCGCTGAAATAGAGATATCTTATCAATTTTGAGTCACCACAAAAAAGTTATTCCATCTACGTCTTAATCTATAATTATTACAAAACAGTATAAAGGTTAAAGTATGGTGCGGTATGAATGATTATGATATAAATAAATACTGGTATCTACGTCGACGACAGCAGCTGTAAGATATTTTTTTTATACAGAACTTGTCGATTATGTTATTGTTTTATAAGTGAATGATCGAGTTTTCTCAATACATTTCTATACAATGTATTGTATTATTTTGTACTCGTATGTATTCGCAACCATTTAATGAAGTTTTAAATAATAATTTAACATAAAATAAAAAATAAAAAAATAGTTATTTACTCTATACGTTGCTGTTTTTTAAATCGTCCAAACTTTTTTTGTAATGAAAGAATGTTACGTTTACTACAATATGCTACGAGACCGATACAATATTATATATTTACATTATTTATATTATATACAATACACCTATGACACTTTACTGTTGATTGTAAAATTATAGTAGATGTGTATATAGATTATACACGTACTTTCGAGTTATTTACTTTCTTACTTAAAATATAATTTAGCGTTGATAAATATTAATATTTTAAACTATTACTTGGAGATAGTTTTGCTCTATACAATTAGTTATGACGGCAAGTAAACAAGTCGAAATTGCATATTTGAAACATCAAAAACACGTTTAGTAATTTACATATATTATATATAACACATCAACGCGAATAACTTTTTGACATCGTCAGAGAATCTGTTTGTTTGAGATTAGTTAAGCTTGAGGTAAATAGTAGGAAAACCTTAAGTTATACGGTATAGTCAGTGGCGTATTTAGGGGGGGAGTGGAGCTAGGAGAAGAAATTGCCCCGGGCATCATATTTTGGGGCAACAAATTTTTAAAAGTTTTGTTTGAAT
The DNA here is from genome assembly GCA_019022885.1 of Schlechtendalia chinensis. Lineage (NCBI taxonomy): Eukaryota > Metazoa > Arthropoda > Insecta > Hemiptera > Aphididae > Schlechtendalia > Schlechtendalia chinensis. The sequence goes on along the minus strand of CM032339.1, from coordinate 12,591,585 downwards.
AATATTACTACTTGTTTTTAAAATATATGATATTCGATGTTTTATTTAACAGTTTGGAAAATAAATAATATCAGGCATTAACTGATATGAACTGATAACTGATTTAACTCTGTATATATTCTATAATGAATTTTATGTTATTATTTTATAGTTATAAACATTGTAAACATTAAAAATAAATATTTATAAACATTAACATAATATTAATTTATATAATTTATTTATTATTACTTTTACATAAAATATTAATATATGTTATAAAGAGGAAAGGGTTGTGTATGTCTCAGAAAATTGCTTGGTAAAGCATTTTTTTACATACAATAAGGAGGTTAGAGGGGGGGGGGGCAACAAATAAATGTGTACCTAAGGCAACAAAATTCTAAATACATCACTAGGTATAGTCAGTCAGTTTTGTGAATTTTTATAAATGTTCATTCTTAAATTTAAAAATAAAATCTGTGATTTTATTAAATGAATTAAAACGGAAATAGTTTTTTAAACAGCACAAACACACATGTTGCGTAAAACATATCATTATTTAGTTGTTTTTTAATTAATTTTTCTGTAAAAATCTGAGATACAATTTTGTTGACACACAAAATTTGTCGAGTAATTGATGATAAACCTCAATTATTACGCATGTAATTTGAATAATATACGATAAGTAACTACGACTTAAAAATTCGGCCGTAATACTAACGTCCAAAATGTTGTTGATTTCATTTGTTAATGCACTAAGAGGAACATTATAAATTATGTACTTTTTTTACTCATTAAGACATATTAGAAAATATAAGGTATTATGTAATATTCATGAAATGATAGCACTAAAAATAAAATAATTGTGAATGAAAAATACAATAATAATATTTATAGTTTTGAACATGAAAAATGACATTGGAAGTGGTTATCACTTGAAGCACATCGGTCCAACTTCAAATCCAAATGCTTGGTGTGGCAATCCGTAGTCGACCGGATAAAAATCGGTCAATGGTAGACTACTCAGTTGGTTGGTACGGATTTCGAATACGGTTTTGCTTTTTGATTTTCTCGTCTGTAAGTAAAAAAGACACAAATAATGAGTAGCATTAGGAGGATAAACTGGGTAAGCTGGTGATGAACAGAGATTAAAATATTTAAGACCAAATTGGTCTCCACGATTGCATAGTTATGGCGAAATAAAAATGATAAATTAATTATATTTTTTAATCAAAAGTATAATTATTTCAATTATATGTTCATAAATCCAGGATCAATATTAAATACTCGTATATATCGTACAATTAAAAAAGGGTTTAAATAATTTAGATTTTAGATACCTAAACACTTTTAGAAATTTAATTATGTGTATAAATTTATTATATTTATGTAGAAATTAAACTTCCTAAATGATAATTTATATTATACTTGACATAATGGATATAAACCACAAAATATTGAAAAATCATTAATCTCTATTTTTCTTTAAATCAGTTTACCATTAATTGTATTTGAATTCAATATATTTCATGTTATATATTTTATGTTTTATAATTATTACTAATTCCAACAAAATTCCGAGGAATATTAAAAAGGATTGACAAAGTTATGTTAATTACATTTTAGAATTTTTGTTTTTATATTAAAGATGTTTAGTTTGTACTGTAAAAATATTGTAATAAAAACGATTATAAATATTTTGGAGACGAGTGTATAACAAAAGTAAAAATACATTGAAATGTATATATAATAGCAATAAACAACAAAAAGTCATTCAAATTTCATTTTAGCAAAGTAATAGAAAAGAGTTTTTAAAAATCAATTCATAAAATTAGATGAAAATGGTTCGTGAACTCTATAAGATAAATGTATATCTTATTGTAAATATATTGTATCCGCCAAGGAAATAGAAGTTAATATAGATGTGTGTAGGATATTTCATATTAATACATGTGTTTTGCAAAATCTATTTTATCATAAATTGTTAAATTGATAAAATTTGCAAAAGCCTCTTGCAACCGGAATTTTTCGAGAAGAAAATTACTTTATGTATATTACTTGTAATATAATGATGGGAAAAATCATTTATGTTTAAATCCTCTTCCAATTGAATGTTGCATAAAAGAAAAAAATATATTTTTTAAGTTATTGCTGAGTAATATTTTTATTGCGAACCATACATTTTTGATAAATATTACAAAACATATTACCGCGTGTATGTAATGCATTTATAAATCGTATGCTTTCACATTCGTTTACATCCAAAACATGTTATTGCATAGTCTAAGAAAACGAAAATAATTCAATGAATTGTCAGTTGTATACATAAGATCCTCAAAACCGATTAGATAAAAAATCTATTCTCAGTATTATAAGAAATTCACAACTATTATTTTATAATATTCAAATAGAAATTAGTGTTATGTATTTTATTTTATTATTTATAATTCAAAAAAGATAGAATTAATGATACAGACTGTTCGATTTTCGAACTCGCTCGTTCGGCTCGAATATTGGACCAAGAAAAATGATATTCTTATTGAATTTGCCGAAAAACAATAAAAAAAAAAAATGTTTAAATAAATAAATCGATCTGTTTTTAGGATGGATAATAACTTTTTCTCGCAATCTGCAGTAATACGAATATTAACGACGTATTTTTCTTTTTTCGTTATCGTTTATCAATACGAGTATAATAATATAATATGATGTAAAAACATATATTTACAAATCATTTGCTTCTCAATAAAGAGCGATATTTATTGTTTACAAAGATTTAAATACAATTAACAAAGTATTATCGATTAGCCTGGCTGGTTTTCAATGTTGGAAGTGAGCTTCAAGGAAAATATTACACGAGTACATTATTCATAAAAATATTCGTAGCATTAGGAGCTAAATATATTGTTTTATTTTCTTATTGATGATATCTTGTCATATTATAATACATTATACATAAAAAACAGTGGGTTTCTATGGTTAAATACATTATTTAAATGTATATCTGATAATAACATTATCCTCCAGTATTCAATTTTTTGTTGGAACTCAAAACATTTGATTTTAAATTTTAAATACTTATATTATTTATTTAACGAATTAATAATTTACTACTATTTAGGTTAATCAACTTTTAAATCAAATGTGTATTTAGAAGTTTTAAATTAATTTAGATTCTTAGTATTTTTTTATAAATTTCGGTTCGGGTTTAATATAAATACGAAAATTAAATAGTTTAGTTCTATTCAATTCGATTAAAGATTGTAAGTTTGTAACATAATTAAATAGGATATAAAAAAGTGTCAAAGAAGAATAATATTATCTCATTAATTTGATTATGTGAACGATAACGCCAGCCATTACCTATTTTGTTGTGGAATGAATTATTTTAATGATACTAAAAAATATGACAATTTTTACCATAGTGTAAATATGATTTCATAGTAAAATATGGTTTAATAATTGCAGGGTATTTTCATACTTTCGTCATTTAGGTACACTCGTCATTTATTGAAAATGATACGTAAAACAATATGTCATTTAAGCAATTAATTTGTTGTTTAAATAATAATAATAATATACAATATTTTTTCTAAAAAATTAAATAAAAAAAATATAATAATAATATTATAATGACGAGGTCAGATTCAGGAAGACTTTTGTTTATTGTAAATAAAACAAATATCGGGTTGACTGAATCTAGATAAAAACATTTCATTGGAATGATGTACAAATATTTTTGGGACAAGAAGAGGAACGAAAAAATAAGAAATAGATTTTATTAGAATTAAAAATTACCTTGCACCCGTCGACTAACACGTCCACTTTCTGTGACTCCGTTTCCGATGAAAACTGAACCGAGTTCTCTCCCATAAACTTCACAGCCATGTCGTACGAGTTGGATTTAACATTGAACCACGCCGCGCTATTGATGCACGTGTACGTGAAGTTTTGATAACCGTTTTGGCTGAGAAGCCGTAGAAAGTTCATTTGCACCGGTCCGACCGCTTCATACGTAATCTAAAAACGATAATTTTACCAACTCACTGCACAAAATAATACGTATAGATGAAAATGTTCAACTGTTAATATTTATAACATTAAATGTGTACATGCTTTTCGGTCGGAAAATAAATTGCCAATAAAAATAATTATGCGTATAGTTTTCGATACATTATTTATATTATGCCGGGCACTTATCTTAAGTCTTTTTGTGTTATGATTTATAAAAGTTATTAGAAGGTTACGTCTGCCTATCTCGTTAAGATATTAGTGTAGAATAAAGTATATTTCAGCTTTTGTACACGTTCTAATATTTGTGGATTTTAACGTATTGCATTTGTAACCAACTCAAAAAAATAATAATAATAATGAACGAAAAATTATCAGGATTTAACAAATCTTTAAAAATTAAACACTTATTTAAATTATAAAAAACTATTAAAATCGGTGATTTTCGATTTGTTATATTTTAATTTATCATTTTTATGTTAGACTAATAAGCATCCATAAACGTTTTAACAATTTATTGATGTGTAGTTTTGTATTAAAAAATATTATTTTTGCGTTGCACAAATGTACTAAGTACATACAATTTAGGGCTTGTTCCCTTACTATGCAATACTATCGATACAAAAATATATACTAATATGTATATATTTAATTTAGCATATAAAGTATGTATATAGTTTTTGAATAAACTGACTGTTAGCCGCTACTTTGATATTTGATAAAATAGAAGTCAAAGAAAATGTATTTGTACAAATATGAAAACTTCAAAAAATGCTAAATTCCAAATGAATGTCTGATATCATAAGAAATTAATTTATACAAATACAAAAAAAGCCAGGATATGCATTTGTTAAAAATATTATAATTTAGTAGAATATTACTAAAAGTAATAAGAAAAAATCAAAAATTTAGTATAACCTTGGAAAATTTACAGATATCAAATTGATATAATATAACAATTTAAGTCCAAGTTGAATGCCGATTTCACAAGTTAGTACCTGATTATATGTATCAAAAAATACTAATTTACACGTGTTTAACAAAATATTACAACAAAGTTTAGTAACTACATTTTCGAAAATATGAGTGTATTATTAGTAAACATATGAGAAAAATCAAAATACATTTGTTATATGTAGAAATAATTTAAAAATATTTCACAATGAAAGTATTGATTTATATTATGTTAGAATTCTTAAAATATAGTACTAATACTCGTATGTAGTTTTAAAGTAAAAACATTTTTTTTTTAATATTTTCAAAATACCATTAAAAAATCTAAATTTACTTAATCATTTTGTTTTTATTAAGAACCATATTTTATTAACCATTATAGATATAAATAAAAGTAATAATTGCACTTTGATAAATACATAGTTTTAAAACAACTGTTATTATATTCAAAATTGAAAAACATAGTCCCGAACAAATGACATAGTCCCGAACAAATGTATTCGTTTAAGGCAATTTAAATTCGTTTATAGGGGACAAACCATCGGTTATAAAGGACATAAATAAAAGCGTCTAATTAAATATTCTGACCTAAATTATCTACTTTCTTATTGAAACTGTAATTATCTAATCTTTATGGCTTTATTATATTTTATACACGTACGTATATGTACAATGTACAGAATTCTGATAATGTACATTGTATTTTATGTCAATCATTTCTTTATCTTTTAATATCACGATAAGAGTCAACTACAACATCGAAAAACTTTAGTTCACGGTTTTTCGTCTCTGTGTATTAACGTATGTGTGTTTTTATTGATCCCAGTTTGTGTTAATACGTAACAATTATGTCTCGTAAAGATTTAACGTTGGTTGAAAAAATGTCTATACTAGATAAAATTAAGGCTCAACCTTATAATACTAGTCTTCGTAAGTTAGAGAAGTTAATTGGCACGTCTAAATCGGTACTAAGCCGATTGAAAAATAATGAAAAAGCTATTCGTGAACAACGGGAAAAATTAAACGACAACAAAAGTGCATTAGTTATTAGTTTTACGATTTATTAGTTGTTCGGTTAATCGGGATAGTCGGATAATGGGGACAAATAGGTTACCGCCCGATGTGTCCCAATTAAGCGGATTCGACTGTATATATATATATATATATATATATATATATATATTCGTGTAGGTACCTCAGAATTAAATGTTAATTAATATTATAATTTAGAGTTCTTTAATCTTATGTAATGATTGTAATATACATATTTGAACAATTTTACATATTCTAACTTCATAATACTGTTAGACTGTTACAATTATATGTAATAAATAGTCGTAAGTTTATACTGAATTACTTTTAATTAAGAGGTTATGTAAAAAACACCCTGATAGGAATTATTAAATTCAATTTTTTCAAAAATTAGTTTTGTAATTAATTTATATGATACTATATAATATTGATTTTTTACTTTTCAGTCGAGTCAAAGTTTTTAAGATTATTACATTTTTTTATTTTTATTTTTGTTAAATATGATATGGTAAAATTCTTCATTATTATATTATCCATAATATCTACCTGAATAATAAAATTAAAAAGTTATATTAACATTACGTTTTATATTAAATTAAAATAAATTTGAAATATACAATTTAGGTGGTGACGTTTATTATAAGATATATATATAGTCTGAAAAAATATATTTCTATTTCTTTCACAAAAATGAATATGTAATAAATTAAAATATATTTCGGTAAATAATTCAACATAGTTGAAAATATTATAGTATATAGTATAATTAATTATTCAACTATGTATTATAAATTTAATATTGACTAAAATATATACAAATAGGTTTATTATTTTAAATTTTAATGATTTTATAATATTTTAATTTTTTTTAGTTTACAAAATTGATTTTATTTGTGCATTATATTTAAATTCAAGTAATTAGGATCCCAAAATAATATATAATTGAAAAAATTATCTAATAGGTCTTATACAATTACACTTTCACATAACGATTTGTAAATGATATAATAGTATAATATAATATACAATCTATTAGTAAAAATAACATGAAATATACTTTTTACTATTATTCGTACCTTAATTTGTTTTTAGTTACTCATTTAACTAAAACTTAATAAAAGCAAATTCTAATAAAATTTATGGACTGTTGAAATACAACAGATTTTGTATCTTTTCAAATATTAATTAATTATTTATTCTAATTGTTATCCAAATCTATAACATTTATCTTAATTTTCCCAGTTATGAATGATTGATTTTTAAGAATATTATAATTTTCCTTAAGTTACATATAATTAAAGAATAGTATCATATTCACAGTATAGTTAATTAAGTGAAATCTAGATACAATGTTAGAATGAATGATTGAAAAATAAAATATTTATTACATAGTCAGAAAATAATGTGCCATTTTGAATAAATATAAAAACATTAACGAATCCAATAAATTTACATATATGTAATATGTTGTTTATAGTAATTAATGTTTTCAATATATTAAAAAAAAATTTAACTGAATATCAAAAATTTTACTAATTAGGCAGATATGGTTAATATCTTTATAAGACATTTTGTGTAAGATAAATTGTGATAAATTTCTGGTGAAAGACTTTCAGGAATTTTGGAACATGTCTTATGGTCACTTTTTTCCTTAAAGAGGTTTTAAAAAGTTTATTAGAGTCTAAGTAAATAATATACAAGCAAAAAATATTCAGATACGAATGATTACAGTAATATTAATACATTTATTCATATTTATTAAACAATCATAAATATGTTTTGAGAAAAGTTTTCGCAATAGGTATTTCGTAAATACATCTTTTTAAGGGTACTCGTGGCAATTAGTTTCTTAATTCTATAAAAATAGTTTATTTTAATATAATTGTACAGTAATTATAAACGTGTATATTTGTTTTAAAAATGTATAGAATTAAAAGTTTTGGTTTAATTAATTTTATTATTATATTTTCACCCATATATTTAGTGTTTGTATTTTTAATTTTAAGAAATCGATATACTAATAAATATGTATTTAAAATGTTTATTTTGTGAAAATATACATTGATGAAATCATTAAAATATTTTGTACGATATATTTAAATACAATATACAAGTGAAACAACATCAATGAGTAATATAAAAATATTCCTTGTAATAATTAGATATTAGCGAATTAAGTTGTATACGACTAGTACGAAAAGTAGTAAATAACGTGTTATTTTTGCAAGTCTAATGAAATAAAATTTAATGCTTTAAAGTAATATATGCACTATACTCAGTGGCGTAGATACGTAGATTTTTTTCTGGGGGGGGGGGGGGGGGGGGTTCAAAGAAACTTTTAAAAATTAGAATATTATTGAATAAATGAAATTTTAAATAAATAAATAGTAAATATTTTATAATAATAATTTATGATTACAATAAATGTATTTATGAATATTAAATTTTAGCTTCATGTGCACAAAATCAATGAAATGATATTTCAAAATTTTAAGGAAAAGAACAAGCATTTTTAGAGTGCTGGGGGGTGTAAACCCCTTGCATCCCCCCTCCCCCCTTCGTATCTACGCCACTGACTATACTATATGAATATTATAAACTATTCTGAAATGTTTTCTGATGGATTCCTGTAGTTGGTTGTCATCAAGGTTTACGTATAAAACGACTTTTAAAAAACAATTTTTATGACGTATCTTTTGCAAGGGAAAAAAATAAAAAGTTTACTCGTAATACCGCAGCCTCGGCAATCATGGCGATTAAAATGTAATTCGATTTACGTTGACGTTGTGAAATTCGAGGCGGATTATAGCGAGCAAAAGTTTTTGTTTTACAAAAGAAAAGAAATTATTCATTTGTCGTCACGACATAGACGACTATCGTATCAGAACATTATCTTACTTTAAATCCACCCCTGAGATTCGAATACCAGTCGGTCTTGTCGGCTTCCTTACGCCACGGGATGTTAGGCATCTGACTCGAGTGTATGTCAGGAAAGACGCATGTTTCCCCGCCGCTACTCATGTTACAATACACGTATACGGCATCGTATGGCATACCCAAGTTTGGGTCGATCCAATACCATCCTGAAACAATAATATCCATACCAATAACAGGAACGTAGGTATAGACCGTTGCAATATCTATGCAATGTAATATTCTAAAGTATAATAATAATAATAATAATAATAATGAAATGTTCCTTTCACGTATCGGTATTATTAATAATTTTCAATAATAAAACGGTCGAACCCCTTTCAGGCATGCGCGAAATATCAATCATCATAAAATCAGCTTGCTACCGGATATTATATTGTATTATTTGGTTTGCTCATTCACGGACGCAATATTGCGTTGTTATAAATTAATTTTAAATATTATTACGTAGAGTATAATATATATAACATGATCATAGTTTTAGCCGGTATACATGTCCCGCGAACACAATTCTGAATAAAAAGTCAGTGATAAATACAAATGATATTTATTTCTTAACATTTCCATTTTAAATACATACGATGATTACATACTAGGTATTCTACTCGGGATTGATTTAACAATATTAATGAGAACTGCTTTAACTTTTAAAGTAGTTAATTAGATTTGATGAAGTGAACCAAAAAAAAAAAATTAAAATCAAAAAATAAATTCTATCTAGTCCAATATACATCTTCAATGAGGTTAATTTTTTTTGATTATTCGAGTAAAATATTTTCATCAATTCTAAATTTGATTTAATGCGCCAAGAAAACATACATGTACACTATTTTATAATTTGATATTTTTTTATTTATATTTTGGTTTGCAAGCCAATAAATTTGGCAGATTTTCTATCAATCAGGGTATTTTGTGTATCGTATAATATTTTTCTGATTTCAATTATCGAAACTTAGATTTTTTCAACATTTTTTATGTTTTTTTCAAACGAATTCAAGTTAGAATGCAGAAACAGGAGCGGTTTTTGAGCGGTGTCCAAAGTTTTAAGATTCTTTTGACCTCATTGTGGCATTCAGTTATACGATACAGTCAATTGCACTGAAAGAATGGGGATGTTTAACAACTTTATAAGCTGTCTTTAGTTCCGCTGCAGCAATAAGCAAATTCTTCTTGGGTATCTTCTTTAATCATAAATCTGGATATGAGCGATGATATCGATACAACAGCAAACCTTTTTTTTGTGATTAGTCGTAGAAATGTGGTGCTTTACGTCAGCTTTATCTCCGTGAATAACTGATAAAAACCCATTACAAATAACACAAAGCACTTCTTCATTCGTATGTCTTTTATTTATAATACTCTACTCTTTCGTATTCGTCCAAAAAATGGCATTTCCTCTTTCTTGCTGCAGATATTTTTATAAATTAAATAAATTCATAAATTAAATTACACACTAGCGCACTACGCATTCCGAAACAAAATGTTGTACGGTACACCGTCGAGTAATTAAAACGACTGACTGCCTGGTGCGGGCTGTAGTTGACTATTCCACAATGTATCGATAAATGTATTTATCGGCATATTGGCTATTACCCTACTATTAGTTTCGTCTAAAAATATCATCTGCACCGTCGCCCATCGTAGCAAATCAAGTCTTGTTATCGCAAACGAGCCGCAATATAACATATATGTGGCTGACGCGACGAAAATAATTTTCGTTTTATAAAAAAAAGTTTCTATCATGACATTTTTTAGTCTTTTGTCGGGATAAAAATCTCAATAACGGTGACAGTCTCGATATATCGGGACGGATGACAACACTACAAATGCTCTAGAGTCGGTAAACCATCTGATTTTAACGTTTATGCAGAAAACGGACAAACAAAAAATGTAGTCCATTCACTAGTTTTACAATAAAAAACAATTTTCTGTAAAGAACATTTTTTCTATCTTTTCTTTTATTTCACAGCATAGTTACAGCAACGCAATGTAGAGTAAAGTAGGGTAATAATATAATATATAAATATATATATATATATATATACATAGTGTCCTATGAGATCTGACAAATGCTATCATTTTTATTCTATTCGATATTCTAAAATTTGTTTTTATTTCAAATAATTGTTATAATTTTACGCTACGTGTATTTTTAATTTATAAGGAAATCGAAGTAAAAAATACAAAACTGTATTTAATTTGTATTTAAATCGTGATAACTGTTTTATAAATATAATTTGTAGAACTATTTTGGTGATAAAACTTTTCATTACGTTACGTCGTTCATTTTCAACAATGTTTAATACGTTTTGATTAAATTAAAATATTTTTGAATATGATGTTATTTAAAGTATACACCTGATAGTGAAGCCCAGCAAAAATGATGTGAGTGACTAAACTTGTTTTGCTGGCCACCCAGGAACTGTCGTAAACCACTAATGAAAATCATTGACATTTTTATAAACATGAAAAAACTGCAGATAATCAATATAAAATAGATATTTATAACTACATTTTTTAAAAATAGATTTATAAAATGGATATTTTGTATTTTAAAAAAAACTTCAACTTCTTAATTTACGTTGTAAAAAACTAAAATAGAAAATTAAAAATGCAATAATTGTATCGTAGTGTTCTAGTAATTATTATAAAAGAAAAAGCTTAAGAATATCAAATAAAACAAAAGTTATTGTATTTGTCATATTTCCATAGGACATTCTACAGTAAATATTATATAATATATTAATAAATATTAAAATTATGTAAAAAACAAAATATATTAATTGTTATTGATATTTATGTTGTACATAAATAAGAGCTTTCTATTTCAGGTGTTTACGTGAAATTAAGGTTCAATTTATGAGACCCGTTGCTTAAAATTGTCCGGGAATTTATAATGTTATATTATATTTACACGTGAGTATTCGTGAATTATTATATTCACGTGATTCCGTGAGTTTGTATAATCACGTGAATCTGCGAATTTGTATTATCACGTATTCATGTCTTCACGTATGTTGTTCTATATTTATATTTAAAAATCCAAACCGTTCAATCCAAAATCGTTCGTTATTTATTTAATGATAACCCTTATATATCTAATGAAAAAATCCATAAATGCATTGTAGAACAATCCGTTATAATTCGTTGCCAAGACTTTCACAACCGACTTCAAAATCACCTAAACACTTTAACTAACGAATTATCTCTCTTACACTTCCCGATAATCCACCTCATCGCCTTAAATAAATAAAGAATATTTATTATATTCGTCATCACATAATGATGCATTCATTAATTCACGTATATTAATAATACGTGTTTTATTTTGTTTCATTCACGTGTTCACGGTATTTGTGTACATGTATGTTTATATTCACGGAAAAACCGAAACTCATGTAAATACATCTTAAAATACTTAAGATTTTTATAATATTTTTCAAACGATTTGTTGTATTGAATTTATTATCACGTGGATTATCGATTTTATAGATGTTTTGGATCACTAAAATACTTTTTTACTAAGTAGGGTTAGTATTTCTTTATTGTTTATTATTATTATTTATTGCGATTAATAGTTTTGGCGACAAAAAAAATGGCGGAATTTTTCTCGTAGTAAAAAGTATTTAACACAATATTTTGGTAATGTTCTTGGTAACAGTAATCTTTTCGATGAAGTGGATTTAAGAAAACGGTATCTATACCTTTTAAAAAAAAAAGTTTAAAGGCAGGTAAATTAATTGGTAGACCTATTAAATAATATTTTCACGTTATTTAATATAACGCTTCATAAATATTTCTGACACTTTGTTAGATTAACCATTATGAAAGCAATTATAACTTGTAACGAAGGTTCATTATGAAATCAACAATTTAACTTTATTAAATTATTATTAATCATTGATTAATAGCTGCTAATATTTGAATTGAATACCTTCTTATCAATTTCGCGTTACCGTTCGGTTTATACTCGAAAATGCTTAATATAATATTTAGTTGCAAAATTTCGGTATTGCTTAAATTCATGTTTGTAGCGAGTGCATTTAGTGAATGCAATAAATTCTTATCGCACTGCCGTTCCGACAGCTGAGTAGCACGCACATGTGATATTTATTTCCACGTTATGTTTAACTCAGTCATTATTAAATTAATCACATTTTGCGTGCTTTACATCTTCGTTTGAAGTTTTTAAATCTATGCCAGACAATCCTGTAGGTCAGACATCCACCACCTACCCCTTCGAAGGATAGTATATATTATATTTTTCTAAATTACACTACGTACCAGTATACTTTCATTATTACGTAATCTGCCAACAGCTTCATATGCAAATCTACATCTACCCACCTAAAGGTCCAAACCGAAAAGTCTGATAATTATAGAAAACTCATCCATTTCCTTACGGAAAACAACGCACAATTTCACACCTACCAAATCCAAACAGAGAAAACTTTTAGAGTAGTCATAAAGAATCTCAACCCCTTCACCCCCTTTACCGAAATATCTTCGACAATTGAAGAAATTGGCTTCTCGCGAGACAAGTCACCAACAACAAACATCATCTAACCAAAACCCATTTTCCCATGTTTTTCGTTGACCTTGAGCCGGACTAAAAAAAACAAAGACATTTTTAACGACTCATCTCTCCTCTACACAAAAATAAATGTAGAAGAACCACACAAACGTCGAGATATTCCGCAATGTCTAAATTATCAATCATACGGCTACACCAGAGGATACTGATCCTATGTCCCTCAATGCGTAAAATGCAATGAAAATCACAAAACATCCATATGTTCAAAATCAAAAGACATTCCGGCAACCTGCGATTTATACAGAGGCAACCACGCAGCCAATTACAAAGGCTGCTCTGTCTACAAGGAACTTCAAAATCGATGCCACCATTCAGCCAAATTTTAAAACTTCAGTCAACAACATCAAGACCACCAGTCTCCACACCACCATCTTCAGCCAAGCAACTTACCAACCTCCTCCTTTCATAAAAACCATCCTTTCAGATCTCATGCCAATGCAGTAAGTAACGACACCACCCAAAATAAGTCAGCTAATCCAGCTTTTCTATATTAAGGAAATACTCCATTATTATTGTTATACTAAAACCAAAAAAGCCACCTGGCTGTCCTTCTTCATATAGGCCAATCAGTCTTCTCCCTACCCTCTCCAAGTCATTCGAACTTCTACTAAAACGTCTACTACTGATCGCCAACGATAAAAATATTCTTCCCGATTCCCAATTTGTTAGGTCATCATTCTACGGTACATCAGGTCCACCGCCTAATTGACAAAATCTCTTTCGCCCTAGAAGAGAAATTATATTGTACCGGTTCTTTCCTCGACGTCTCTCAAGTGTTCGATAGAGTCTGGTACACGGATCTATTATCCAAATTAAAATTGCTCTTTCGTAGCCATTACTACTTATTCCTTAAGTCATACCTTGGAGATCGCTTCTTTTCTATACGTATATGTTCCACCATTTTCTCTCCTACCGAAATAAACGCAGGAGTACCATAAGGTACCATCATTGCACCCCTATTTTTCAATTTCTTTATCTCGGGCCAACCTTTATCAAATCACACAGTTGTTTATGACTTTGCCGACAACAAAGCCATTTTAAATAACAACCAAGATCCAAACTTAGCTTCATCCTAACTACAAGATCATATGGACTATTTGGAAACGTGGTACAAATTATGGGGTGTAATAATGAATGAATCCAAATCTGTCCACTGTACCTTCTCTTTTTGCAAGGGCACATGCCTGACACTCTTCCTCAACAACCAATCTCTCCCTTCTGCCCAACAGGCGCGCTACCTTGGTATCATTATTGATTGTCGGCTTACCTGGTTGCTGCACATAGCCAGCAAAATCCGACTACTCAATGCTTGACTTCATCCTATCCTTACATGTAATCACATCAAACGTCTTATTAAACTCCTACTTTACAAGCAACTTTAAAGACCTATGTGGACCTACGGAATCCAGCTATACCTGCGGGCGCTGCTAAAATTTCAAAAACTACAACACTAATCGCATCCAAAGGTTCCAATCAAAAATACTCCGGTTGATCTCCAAAGCTCTCTTCTATGTTTCTAACCACACCCTTCACTCTGACCTCAAAATACCCTTAATAACTGAAATAGCCAAACTCCATTACAAACGTTTTAAAAATCGCCATAATCACCATTAACATGCTCTAATCACTGAACTTTCTTCTTTCATTATTCCTGGCAACTCTAATAAAAGATTAAAACGACCGTGGTGTCGTGACTTATTCATTTAATTAATTAATTCATGTCATAGTTCCTCCAGTGGGAGGCCTCTACAATTAGTAATTTCTGTCACTTTTATATGTTATCATCTATTATACTTATTGTTCCAACGCATAACAGATTGTATGAATAAAGTAATAAAAAAAAAAAAAAAAAAAATTCCTATCGCTTTTCCTCATACAATCGTAATTTAAATATACATATATATTACGCGTTACCGTCTTTGAACTGCGGATGCCCGTAAAACAAATCTTTGCAGGTCATGACGGGATTTTCGCGGGTCCCGATCGGCTTTCTGATTCGTTCCAAGTCTTGTCTCATACCGTAAATCGAACTAACAATGTCCACGTAATTTGGCCCGTTCTTGTCGCTGCCTGGTACTGAATTGCCTGTTGTCGTCGTTGCGTTTACATCGGAATTGATGTCGTTGAGCTCTCGCCGCCAACGGGCCAATGCGTTTTGTTGAAAGCCCGCTAATTCGGGTGGTAATAACGGTAATTCGCCCGGCGGTCCTGGAGGACCCGGTGGTCCCGGAAGTCCTTGTTCGCCCTGCGTATATATAAAATGATGCACAGACCTCAGATTACATTTATGTCATGTCCCGAAATATACGCTTACATTTTTCATTAATTCTAATCGTTTCTGAAAATGTATCACATTTCTGTTCTTTTTGATACGACTATATATATTTATATATATATATGCATATACAAGAGGGGTTAGGTAAAGTTTTTGAATTCGAGTTTATTAGTAATACTGGTACATTTACATATTAATCAAGTAAACGATACAAAGCACAGTTAGAAAACAAATTTATTGATTTATTATAGAGACCAGGGACATAGTTTCACGCGGCTCCTGTTGAATATTCTGGAAAGACGCACAATATTTTTTATAATATTTTAAGTAATTTGTTATTGTTTCAAATTATTTATAATTTGATGTCTAATGCATAATAATGATTAGAACTTTGAATTCAATACATTAAAAAATGCATTTAAAATCCCAAAATACACTAAAATTTGGAAAGTTAAAAAAAAGAGTCATTTGGGGAGTAAGATATTTTCAATTTAAAGTTTTTAAAGTTTCTTTTAATTAATAAAAAATGATTATTAAAGTACCTATCGCTACTAAAGTATTAAAAGATGGAAAAAAGTATTAAAACTGGCACATAAAACGTGGGTAAAATATTTGTAATTATATGTGTAAGATGTTGATAAAAAAACATTAAAATCTATTGTATAGTTGAAACTATACAAATTTGGATACTATGATATATAATTCGAATTACAACAAGTAATAAAACAATTTATTTGTTACTCGTACGAATGTAAAGTCCCAATAATGTGAGTGCAGTGTATTATATTCAGTAGCGAATTGTAACGCCAGGTGGCTGGGAGGCTTTTCGTTGGGCCAAGTCTCAGTCATGATTCTAAGGCCAGTTATGTCATCTTAAAATTCAACATTTAGATTTCTTGAAGTTTAATTTCTATTTGTTGGTTCAACTCGATATTTTGAAACTGTTTTAAAATTCTTAGATTTCATTTCGTGGGTGTCATAAATTATAATAATCATAAAATATAGAATGAATTTTTCATCAAAGAATCCTCGTTATTCTTAAATGATTGGAGCAATCCTTTAAATACAATGTTTAGTGTAGACATAAAAAAAATTAAAATAACATATTACTATAAAACTTATACATTCCTTGCTAATTTCAGAATCTAAAATACTCAAAATCAAATTATCAACATCGATGGACGATAAGAAAAATATTTGAAAAATATTCTCACAAGTAATTGTACAAAAGTTTTATAAATTTCTCAAAAAAGTATGAAAATGTATAAAACTTCAAATGATCAGTCAGGCTAAGTAATAATTGGTACTATAACTTGTAAGCGAAGATAGCTAAACAAATTATTAAACCTTTAATAATTACACCACAGTATAATTGATAAATTATCACTTTTTTATTATAATTTCTATAATTTTATGAACTAGTTAGTACCGGTGTAACAGGCGATTTTTACCTTTCCCCCCATACATTATTAACGGAGGGTGAATAATTGCTTGAGGTAATAATTGCCTAGTGTAACAGGTTAACTAGTTACGCCATTGGTAATGCCTATATGTATTCATAACAGGTGTTATAATCACCGCAGCCCTGATATAATTATGTTATATATATATATATATATATATATATATATATTATATATATATATTTATTAATGTACTAATTAATATATTTTATGATAAATATTAGGTGTAATTATTATTAGTTATTTTATCTACTTATAATCTATATATATATATATAGATAATTTGCAAATAATCCACAAATTTAGTTAATTAATATAATATAACTAATAACTACAATATTATAAGTGGCTTTATTATTTGTTACATTAGTATAAATCATTGACAATAATATAACTATGTATATGGCAACGACTAACGACAATTCACGATATAACATAAAAAAAATTATAAATAATTACTTATAGTTAATTTTTTTCATTTGGAATAATTTTTTAAACTATAATAGTATTAGGTAAACTGTGTTAGTAATACACGGTTGCGAGTTTAAGCATAAATACATCATGTGATTTGAAGGAATAAAAACAATACATCTTATTAATTTATTATAAAATATATATAACTAATGCAATATAGTTTAACATATACCTAAAACGTCATTATTCAACTTATATTGTATTTTATTTTATGTTAATACGATTTATGTTAAATTGATACAAGCGATTATTACCCGCCCGGTAAAAATGTATGAGGAGTAATAATCGCCTGTTATACTAGGCGATTATTACCTCAGGTGACTATTACCCCCCCCCCCCCCCTAGTAAAAATGTATAGGGGGTAGTAGTTATCTGTTACATTAGGCGATTATTATCCCCGGGGTTTAAAAATATGGGAGGTATAAATTTTCCGTGACACCGATAATAATTGGAACCGGAACTGGAACTGAAATTTATAATATTCACGAACCGGAACTAAAACCGGAACCAAATTTTTTTTTTTAAAAACCGACCTGAAACCAGAACCGATAAAATCATTAAGGTTCCAGTCCCTGACTTAATATATAGTAACAATGTGTATCTTACATAGTACCATAAATTATACACATATAATCTTTATTATTTATGTGTCGTGTATGCATCTTTAAGGAAACAAAACTAAGGAGGAAACAAAGTTTATCATCAGTTAAATTTAAATTCTTCTGTGATTCAACCATTGATATTTTATACTATGGTATTCTAAGATCATGTTTATACATTAAAAAATCACAATTGATAACACTTATAATGTATTAATTTTGTTTAAATTACTATTTAGTAACGGGTAACTATTTAGGTAAACTAACCTTTGGCGTTTAGTAACTCATTTAAATTTTGCATTATTATTATTTAATTAAAGTTGTCAAATAATAATTAGATGTTATATATTGTTAATATATAATAATAAAATAATGTCAGAAAATAAATAGAAAGTAAGGGGAAATAATAAAAAACTTTTGTGTTCTCAAGCAAAGTAATGCTGATTGATTTCAAAATTGATTTCGAAACAGCTAATTCAAAAATCTTGAATGTGTTTAAAATTCATAATCAATCACAGGCCCGACCAAAAAAAAAAAACAGTAATAATAGAAACACGTATATACATATTTTCCTTTCGATGGACCTCTAAATAAAAATTAAATAGCTTTTATTATTAGTTTTCCGTCACAGACACAAGTGTAATTTAATTTACTTGATGGCAAAGATTTTTTTTACAAGGTTTTAATAAGAATTATCTATTATATTACAAAATACATACAATATGTTAGAAACTAACTTTTCTATTCTTCAAACATCTATAAAAAGCTAATGAAAGGCATATTACATTGTGTCCCCAACAAACCTTGTTCCCCGCAACTCCTTCGATGCCTTTTGGACCGGGTAATCCTTCAATACCTGGAACGCCGACCGGACCATCATTGCCTTTTGTTCCTGGCAATCCAACGGAACCCTAAGAAACAATGATTTGTTATTTATTTATATATATATTTATATATATATATATATTATATTATATAATATATTAAGTTCTGTGGTTAGCAATAAAATAGTAGAACGTCAATTATATCAACGATAAAACCTTTTAAAGTAATTATTTGTATCTTAGAAATAGTCTTAACAGAATGTGTTCATAAACTAATCCATTATGTGTTTAATCTCTTATTGAGGTATTTACCTATTTTTTGTTTTATTGTTGTTGTTTATCTTATAACCATTTTAATCAAATATCCAGTACGAATACTTATATGTTTGTATACACTACTTAAACTCATCCATCTTTACAAACATTTTTTTTCGATAATCTTTCCGATTGACAAATGACTTTCGTTTAACACTTAAACCATATTAGAAATAATTAATTTTCTTTTTTTCGAAAAAAAAAATCGTGACATTTTCTATTGTTAGACAGAATATTATCATTTGGAATTAAATAGAACTTATGAGTTTATTGCAAGAAACCATTTTAAACTTTTTAAGTTATATGCTACATTGTTATAATTTAAAATATATTAATATAAAACTTTTTTTTTGAATATGTTATACAAAAAAGAAACAAATATATTAAACTATTATTATATATTTTAGTTTGTATTTTGAGACTGTAAATTGGACTTATGTTATATATTAAATATGTTTTAATATTTTTTAACCATTTAAAGAAATTCTATATTATTTTACTGTCCTAAAATTAATATATTTATTATTCAAAATTTTGAATGATTTTTGTAAATGATTTTTGTAATTATTATAGTTGTTGTAATTAAAGTTATTATTACTATGTATGAATTTAATATTAAAATAAATAATAATAAATAAATGTTATGTGAGTGACAAAATCGTATTCAAAATATTAGTCTTTATGAAGAATTATAATATATATATAATTCGTGAAATGATTATGCAATACATATTTAGTTTTGTTAATGAGATGGGCGTTCATTCAAAAATTATACTCTTTCTAAAAAATTAACCCGGCCATAAATACTTTTAAAATACCGGTGTGACTAAGTCAGAGAATAAATAAAATTTGGCTCTTTTTCTCTTTTAATCCCAATGTCTATAAATTAAAATATATTTTTAGTTTAAACCAAAAGTAGATTATGTTAATAATAATAATAATATAATAATATAATAATAATAATAATAATAATAAATTTAATTTTATTTTTTTTATTTTAACGTGTTATAGAAACTGGTAAGTTGTTAAAATGGGATATATCATATCATACTTAAACTAAAAAATTATACTATATTTAATGGAAAAATGTTATATTTTTGTGTAGGTTTTTTTATATTTTGGTTTCGGTATTTTTATAGAAATAAATAAGTATAAATAGTTAATTTATAGTTAATGAAACCAACTAAAACTTTTCATCTAGAATCGTTATGTATGAAAGTAAACAAAAATTTAAGCAATAGTTTTGAAAAATAAAAATAAATTTTATATAACTTTAGGTTGCCGAAGAAGGTTTTATTGTCACTCACATATTATATACAAAAACGATCGCTTGCTATCATAATAAAACAAATAAATATGTTTGTTATAAATTTATGGATAACAATGTCAAGAATCTCTAGTTTAATAAATTGATGGTTTATCTAAAAAATAACATTAGTTAACTACATTTATCATTTCATTACAATGTGATCTTAACAATCCTTGCTGAAGTGTGTGTATATAAACAGTGCATTTTATTGTTGAAATTACACAGTAAAAATGATTGTAAATGGTTTTGAAAAAAACATATTCAATACAAATTGCTAATCATTTGTAGTTTATATTACCATTTCTCCTTTTTGACCTTCGGGACCTCGATCTCCTCGTTCACACTTGTTACCTTTTTCACCTTCGTGACCCTTTATACCAATTGGACCAATTTCTCCAGGATGGCCTGCGGAAAAAATATATAAGAAATTATTTCTTTTTATGTGTCAATATAAAAAAAATAGCATTGTTTCTTTCGAGAAAAATATGTAGTTCATTTTTCTGAAGGTTATGTCCTTTTCAGAGAATCTTGTCAAACAGACCAAATATAAAGTGATTCTTATTTAAATAATGAAAAATCTTTCTTATTAACAACAAAATACTTTTAAAACAATTAAAAAATATATGATACATTTGATAAATCAATGTTTAAGTTTTTAATTAACACTACCATTTATATAAAAAAGCACGATTCTTTTTTTGTTAATTTTATATGTAGAGTAGGTTAGTATATTAAGGATGTTAATTGGTTAGATTTAATAAAACATACTTTAATGTGATTACGAATTGTAGGAATGTATTGAAATACATATTGTGATTAAATGGTATTCAAGTTATGTATAACCATGAAAATCCAAGTACTAAAATTAAAAATGTTAGAACAATAAATTATATTTTATATGTATGCCTGTAGTATTGATTATGAACAATTTCAATTATTTTTTGGAGTATTAATTTTTTTTATTGTTTTAATTTCCCAAATTTAATTGTCTACGAAAGTCGAAATGTAAAAATTTTGTTGTGGTTCAAAAATTATTTGTTGCAAAACGTAAAAAAATTCTAGTAATATCGCGCAATAAATAAATACAATTATTTGCTTTCTTAAAAATATACACATGATTGAAATAATAATAGTTTACCACTGTAAGTGACTTTATAACACTTTTATATTGATTTCATTATACTCGTAGTGGTTTTTGTAGTAAGATATTTCGTATGTTAAAGCATATATAATTATACAAGTATAGCCTATATTTATATTTAATGTTTATTCGTAATTTAAACTTCAATGACAAACTTTTACATTTTAATTTAGTAATCGAAACATTTTTTTTTACTTTTTCAGTAGCAAATTATCCAGAAACTATTATATTAATTGTAAGTCATAATATTTATCATCAGCTTCAACTTTTAAACTTAATTATGTCTTTATTTCTCTAAAAAAAAAACGTAATATTATCATAGTTTTTAAATGCAAATAATAAGTTATCAGACAAATAATTGCTAGTGAACAAATAGAATATAAAACTACATACTTAGAGAAACATTTATTTTGTCGTCAGCTGATAACACATCGTATATTTAAAATCATATTTGATTTTTTCAACCATCATTTACAGTTTAACTAATCTGATCAATTCGTGGTAAATGATTTATACAAATATTGTATTCACAAACACGCGTTTTATCTAAATAATTTGTTTATTATTTTGCTCACTCAAAGATTAGCAGTTGGTTGACATCATTGAATTTAAAATAAAATTACACAGGTCTATTTATTTTTCACTAAAAATGATTGTAAGCAATTATCTTAAAACAAACTTATCATCTTAAAATATTTTTCACATTTTCCCATCAACAAATTAGTACTTAACAAATATTTAGTTTTTGATATGTAAAAACAATACAATTTTTATAATCGGACCTAATTTTGTTGTTGTTTAAGATCAACAAACTAATATATTTTTAAAAGGTACAACAATACAATATTAAACAAAAATATATAAATATACTGTTACCTTTTGGTCCACGTTTTCCTCGTTCTCCTTTTTCTCCTGACGGCCCTATAAAAAAAATATACACATGTGATTAATTTAAACAAAAAAACTATACATGTATATATAAATTAAAAAGACAAAATTTGCCAATGTTTTTTTTTCAAGTTTGTCGATTTTTGAAAATTATTTTATTTGTTTTATTTGAATAGTAAATTATCTTTTTTTTCAAATTAAATATTCAATTTGAAATACATATATTCTAGCTACAATCATTTGCTTTACAACTATTACTGCTTCAAAACTACAATTTACCTTAACTAGACACTATTTTATATTTTGAAATAGAGAAGTACTTAAATTATAACATTATAATATTGTAGTGTTAAATATTTGTGAATAAAAACTGAAAATGTCTCTTCTGACCACGGCTCTGTCTACAATAATGAAATTATGGTGAAACATATGAATAATTTTAAGGTTTTTTATTGTTTTATGTCTTTTATTTAAATAAATTTTTATTAATTTTATGTTATAATTTATATTTAATTATACCTTTAAACTAAATATTTGTGATTATTATTAAATATTGCTTTTTTCTATTGATTGATGTAATAATTGTATTTGCATTATAATATTAAATTATACTTGAGTAAAATAACGAATAATTTATTTATTTCGCAACAAGTCATACGTTTTTAAGAAACATATGTAAGTATAATATTTTTGTTTAGATAGTATTAATACATAATAGACAACAGAGTCGTGCTCAGGAATTTCGAATAAAGGGGGGGGGGTGGAGGTTGAAATGTTTATTATTATTATCTGTATATATAAAAAAGAAACCTGACTGACTCATCTTTCAACGCACAGCTCAAACTACTGGACGGATCGGGATGAAATTTAATGTATAGATGGCTATTATGCCGTAGGTATTCGCTAAGAACTTTTCAAAATTCAACCCTAAAAGGGTTAAAAAAAGTAAAAGAGGTAACAATAGAAAAAATCGCCTAGCCAAAACAACTGTTGCTATGAGTATGAAATTTGGTCAGTTGTTTTGCTTTATGACAGAATTTTAGAATTACTCTAGAATTTTCCAAAATTTAACCCCTAATAGGATCAAAAAGGGCCAAAGGAGTAAAAATGGTAAATATAGAGTATGTAAAATACTGAACACTAGAGCCAATGATGTTGCACGGGATTGCTATGTTGTTTACAAAAAGTCTCTAAAGATAAAAAAATATTTAAAATAGATCAGTTTATATTATGTGATATGTCTTTTTATTATAAGATAAATCAAATGGATCTTCCAGAAGCCTGATGAAAAATCTATGAAGCCCTTTCTCATAATATGTAATTAAAAACATGATAGTGACCTTCTAATATAATATAAAATTGTTTTAGTGATATATTGATATATTGATTATAGTTAAATAATTATACCCGAATTCTGATTTTAATAGAAATCAATAGAAATGTGATCTAATAACCTTGGGTATGTAATGGCTAGACTATTATCATAGTATTATTTGTGAATTGTATAACTGTAAATTATTATCAAATAATACAGGACTGATAAAAAAAATTATGTTTTGAAAATGGCCTGATATCAGATATGAGATCTAGAATACAGTTAAGCACGTAAAAACAATGTACGAGTATTTTCAAAAGCCAATAGGGGGTTGAATCCCATAACCCCCCTTGAGCACGCCCATGATAGACAGATGAAGTCAGAAAGGCTTATAGTCTTTAGACCATATATTTTCAAGTGATGCTAAATGTTGTGATTGACATTATTATTAATTTTATACAATTATAAAACTCTTTAAAAGTCTCCATCCTGATTTATTCTATTATATGATATTATTAAAATAAAAAAGTTGTGTTTACCAATTTCTCCAATTTTTCCTGGTTCTCCGTTTATTCCAGGTTTACCTGGCAGACCAACTTCACCCTGTATTTAAAAACAAAGCAAAAAGCAACAATATGAAAAAATAAAAATGTGTATTGTGAACTAATATTGTACAAGTATAAACTTATTAATAATTTTTTTTTTATCAACTGAATAGTAAATTCATAATTTAAGGTATAATATAAATTTTAAATTGTGTATTTATTTATTTTGTGTTTAGATTCACTTTATTAGTATTTTAGTAATCTTGTAAATAAAATTGAAAAAAATAGTTCATCGTGTTGAATTATTATGTTATTGTAAAGAACTCAATAAAAAAAACAGTTTAGCGTTAATAACTTTTAAATAGATAAAAGGAGTACGTATTGATTAAAATAAAATATTACATACTTTAAAAATATATTAATTATTTTAAAAACTAAACTATATTTTTTAACATATCATATTTCTTAGTTATTTCTAACTGTTATTTTTAAGGTTCGGAAGTTGTAGGAGTTGCATATTATTCTATATGCTCTCGATTTATAGCAAACTAAGCTAAAAATCTAAGCTATACAATAAATATAAAATAAATATAAACTATAAAATGAGCTATAAAATTTAAAATATATATTTTGCATATTTCGTCAATTTTAGGGAAAAAGTGCATATTTCTTGATTTTCATCCGCATATTTAATACTTTCTAAAAAAATTGATTTTTTTCTTTCTTAACCTATATGTATTTTAAATAATATATAATATTTAACTCAATATTATATAATGTAGATATTTGTTGTTATCGTCGCAGTAGACTATTAATTCAACGACAACAGTGCGATCTGAAATTAATCTCTATCGCGCTATATGTCGAAATACTATCTTATTGTCGACAAGTTATCGACTAAATTTATGGTAAAACTATTTATTGTTTATTCGTTAGTAAATTTGTTAAATAAATTAAATATTATACACATGTCGGTTTGTTTTTTCACACGAGTAAAAATAGTATATTTCATTAATAATAATATATTGCAATTATAACAGCAAGGCATCCCCCAAAACATATATTTTTTATTTAGTTACAGTTTTTACTAAAAGTGATCGTCAGATTTAAAACAAAAAAAGGGTGTTTTTAATATAATTTTAAATAAATTACATATGGTCATATGTGCAATAGCGATTGAATTACAAATAGTAAATAATGAAACTATTTAAATAAATAATTTACATGTAATACCGAACGGAAACTTCACTACTATGCTTAAAATTTTCTATAATTTAATACAATATAATCAGATATTTTTAAATAAAGTATAAATAATTTTTTACAAAATGAACAATATATTTTATCTGGTTATCACACTCGGGAAATATCACCAATAATAAACATTAAAATAATTAATCGAAAAATTCGACAAAAACTCAGATATCTATAATTGCGTTATCATAATATAAAAAACATTGAATTATAATGTTGCATTTTTTTATTATACTCGTACACTGTATATAATTCATTGGTACACGAATAGTATTGACATATTTTTGGTATTCGACGCCTTAGACGATTTTAAATTATTTCAAATTAATAGTATTATTATTATGCAAACATATAAATATGTAATGCTTATATTAGCATGTTTTTAAATTTAATTTATAGGATCAATAGATTTTAAATACAATATTATAAAACGTATTTTTTTTTGCATAGTATAGAAATATCGTGTATTGACGTGTATGTTCGTTATTTGTGTATTTTATTATTATTATATTTTTTTTTATGTAAGAGGATGGTCAGAAATAAATTTTGAAATAATAGAAAATTATATTTTGTGTTTTATATTATATAAAGTCGTAAAACAATAAAATGAATATTTTTGGTTTCACATAGTTTTTTTATATTACTCCTGTAGTATTTTAATTGATATTGGAAGATAATTTGATAAAGACAATCAGGGTCTTATCTCAATCCCTATTTAGTCGTCGAAATTTATCAAAAACGGGACTGCTCTAATTCTTAATAGAATGAATTCTTTCACGTTAATTATTATTAAACAAATAATAAATGAATACATTTTGAACATGCTCTTTCTGAGTACATATATGTATATTCGAGATAATTATATTAAATATACAAAGGTGTCTCATTGTTAATATAATTTGTAATGATGCTTTGGTATTTACATCCTGTCACTTCACATAATGATTTCTGGCTTGTACGTGCCTAAAAGTGACGGTTACGAGCGACATAGTTTGATTGTAGAATTTACAATGTAATTTTGGGTGATTTCTCACTATAGTAAAATTGAATGTTATACGTTAAAAAACGAATACTTCGATTCACTCAAAATCTAAAATTCTACAGGAAAATTGGAACTATTTCTTAAAACACACTATGTTCTTCTTATGTGATAACATATATTATAAAAATAATATCTTTTAAAAGTAACACACTAATATAATAATATTGTATATTATATTAATTGTCTTTGATTCACAAACAATAATTTTAAAATAATTATTTCACATTTTTTAATTTAGTTTTATATTTAACTTAATTTCGTATTCGTTGTAAATACTTATAAATTAAAACCAAATTATTTAAACACATAATGCTTAGTCACCTAACTTTAAAAAAGTTAAAACATATATCTTACATTAAAAATTTTTAACTCGTTTAAAAATATTTCATCATTATTAATGTATACGAGAGTATTATTCAATACTTACCGCTAAACCAGGTGAACCCATTGGTCCCTGAGACCCTTGTGAACCTGGAGGACCTGGAATCCCAACAGGACCTGGTAAACCAGTACCTCCTACAAAAATATTAAATAATAACTTTACGCGTTTCACGAATATTATTGTTAAAAATATTATAAAAATGCTCGTAATAATTATACATTATTTTTATAATTTAAAATAAAAAGTTTTGCTTTTTAACTAGTGGATAAAAAAATTTGATTGGATTTTGCACATTTCAATCAGGTTGAATTTTAAGAGTGTTACTGCAGTTTCACCCTGTCATGTTTAATGTTTAGAGATCCCTTTAAATGCATAGCTATTATATTATAGTTATCAAGTATAAAGAATTTCACGAAAACCTAAAAAAATTCATACGTTCATATATTAAATAGATGATTTTTAAAACGAAAATATATTTCGTCACTGTTGGTGCGTGTAGTAATAAAAGTGCAATAAATCAACAATAAATTACGCGCCACTTTATGATTATATTTATGAATATATGGATTATGAATATATTTTTGATTGATTCGATTTTTTTCTAATGTAAATAATTATTTGGAAAGTATTAAAGATTATCTATGTAATTTAACGTTTTAAGTCGAAAGTCAGCGCCAAAGCATCAAATTCATCTCAAAGTTTTTTTGGACATTTAGAGTTAAAATGTGTGATTAATATTAGTATGTTATTAAATCGAAGTGTAACACTAAACTTTTCTACCGATGTTTTCATGTTAAAAAGTCATGAAGGAGATAGTGGATATAGTTTCTATTTTAATGCGAAAGCTTTGTGAAAATTTTTAGAATATATTATGATCATAAGTAAAAGACGTTATAGTGAGCTTTGTAATCGTAAAAAGAATAGTTATGCTAAATTTGTACTAGAATTTGAAACCCTGATAAATTACTTTTATTTATAAAAAATCAAGTAGTTACTATATTTTGAGACATATTTACAAAATTGTTCTGAAATGTGATTTTCAATGTTGAGCTAATTTTTAAATTATAAAACCAAATATACGGTTAAGTTTTACTCAAATAAATTATGTTTTAAACAATTTTTAAAATAATTCTTTTCCTAGGTAATTTTTGTTAATTACGCATTATGTGTGAGCGAGCAAGTTGAAAACGAACGCTCGCGGGATGTAACTAACATAAGTAACGAATATAGTTTAGTTATAATGTTATGCTTTACTAAAACATCTTCAGCATGACGTCGAGTTGACGTAATATTTTGTTTTTAATATAAATAATAAGTAATATATGTATAATTTTTAATAATTAATTAAATAAATATACTCCAATCATAATAAATAAATATTGTATCATTTACCAAAAAATAAAAAATAAATAAATAAATAGTTGTTTTACATGGGGAAACTATAGAATGCTTCGTTTATAGTTAATAAATAATGCTGCGCTCAATTTTTAAATGATTACAAATATCGTGATGTCAATGTAAATGTTTGAATTTGTTAAAATTAAATTTTTTTTTCAAAGATGATGATGTAAAATTAATTTCGTCATTAATGCAAAATATATATAATATATATATATATATATATATATATATGTTATCACATGGATATAGTAATCATAGTCTATTCTATGTATAAATGTTATTTATTTCTTATGAAAAACGATTTTATAATCAAAATTTCATCTTCAGTAATTGTCTGTAATTTTTATCGCTGTAGATAATAGGCGATTAAATACCGAATAGCACATTTTCACAACTATTACACAATTTATTTTTCTCGTATATTTGTATGAAATTGTTATATTATATTATATTATATCTTTACATATTTAGTAATGTATTCAAAAAATTAATATTCGCATACGTTTTATACAAACATTTTTTTTTCGTTAAAAAAGGCACCAAAATAATTTATTCGGGTTAAAGTGTTTAAGTGAAATCACGTGTTTTAACATTATTATAAAAAAAAGACAATAATATTAATTAATATTAATAATTAAACAATTAATATTAATTAAATTACAAAAGCTTTTCGAAAAAAAAATGTTGATAAATAATGAAAAGAGCTAAATAGTCCTTTAGTACTGTTATTAACATTATGCTATTGATATACAATATATAGAGTTCTAAATTTTGTATTTTATGGAATTTGGAAGGTCAAATCTCTATTTTTTAAACTAGAAAAAATATATATTATATATTAATACAAATTTAAAAAACTATAACCTCTTTTCACAAAAAGTAAATTTAGGCATGCCTCTGAACACATCTAAACATCAAAAATGTATAATTGCAACTCAAAGTAAATAGTAATAAAACGTTTTTAAAAACTTTAATATAGAACAGTCATTTCATTTTTATCTATTATTATTCAAGCTGTTTTTAGTATAATTATGTATTCGTAAATTGTAATTAACGATTTGATGCGAAAAATAAATATGGAAATATTATAATAGAATATAACTTTTGTGTACAAATTTAAATAAATATAAATATTTATATATTAATACAGATATTCCTTAAATCTGCATGAACTAAGAACAGTAATAATGTTTTATTAAAACAAAATTATACTTAAATTCTTTAAATGTGTTTAATGATTCTTCGTCAATATAAAAACATTATAAACAATATTAGTTTAAATTTCGAGTAGTTTTAACAATACGAGTCTTAACTTTCGTTACGTTTATTGATTTACGATTATTGGTTAAAATAATACGATATTTTTTCCCTCTCAAAGACAGTTTATTTTGTTAACAAACTATAACTTTTTACGATATAGTGAAGTAGTTTGTGGAAGTTTCAATACAAAAAGAAAACCGACAATCATTCAAGTAATAAATTTAAAAACTTTTTTTTAGAAAAGGCACTCTTTCTTTTTTAATTTGGAGTGTTGAAAAAACTCGAAAAAAATTAAAAAAAGAAAGTCGCATTAAATTTGTTTAATTTGTTTCAAAACATTTTTATAAAAAGAACAAAATATTTTACGTCAATTTCTATTTTGTATTCCAATAGTCAAATTAAATAATAGTTTTTATTATTGTACCTACCTATTAATCCTTGATCTCCTTTTTCTCCAGGTAATCCAGAACTTCCTTGAGGTCCTGGTGGCCCTTCATTTCCCTTAAATAATATAATTGAATAATATAATTTAAAATGAATAAATACTTGTATCGTTAAATATAAAAATATGTCATCATCTTCTTCTCCCTCGCCTTTATCCTAGCTATTTGGGGTCGGCCACCTGTGTCCTAAACCTCCACTTGAAACGATCTCCCACATCCTCTATGCTTACACCCGCTGTCCTCATATCACACTTAATAACATTTAACCATATCTTCTTCGATCTTTTTCTTCCTCTTCTTCCTTCAATTTTCATTTCCATAACTGTCCTTACAGCTTCCGAATTTTCTCTCCTCATAACATGACCAAACCATCTAATTTTATTTTTTCTCACCTTATCCAAGATCGACGATATTCCTATGCTTCCTCTTACATATTTATTCATTATTCTATCTTCTCTTAACACTCCACTCATCCATCTAAGTATTCTTATCTCTGCTACACTCATTCTATGCTATATTTTCTTGTAAACCACCCAACCCTCTAACCTATATAACATAGTTGGTCTCACTACAATCTTATAGAACATACCTTTCAGCCTCATTGGAATCCTCTAATCGCACAAAACACCAGACGATTCTCTCCACTTGATTCACCCGCACTTAATCCTATCCTTTACATCCTCGTCAAAACCGCAATTAGGAATGTGTGCACCGATCCGACCTACTAATACCGCATATGATCGTGATTTGCAACGTGAAACACAATTTGATATCCATAACTTGGGTACATTTGTTGAAAATAATTTTGCAAAATTGGTTTCAGAAGAGCACATTGTATATGACAAAATCATAGAGGCAATTAACAATCATAGCGGTGGATTGTACTTCATAGATGCGACCGGAGGTACAGGAAAAACTTTTCTCATTTCCATGATATTCGCAAGTATACGATCACAGAAAAAAGTAGCACTGGCAATTGCATCATCAGGAATTGCTGCAACACTATTGGATGGTGGTCGAACAGCGCAATCAGCACTGAAATTGCTGTTGATTTTGCAACCCACTGAGATGCCAACATGCAATACCAAAAAAGAAATTGGAATCGGCAAAGTTTTCCAAACATGTGAACTTATCATATGGGATGAATGTATAATGGCTCACAAAAAAGCTTTAGAAGCGTTTCATCATACACTGCAAGATTTGAGTGGTAATAGACAGTATTTTGGTGGAGCACTCATTCTATTGTCAGGGGATTTTTGACAAACTTTGCCAGTGATACCACGTTCAACACCCGCTGATAAACTTAATGCATGTCTCAAATCTTTAGTTATATGGCGACATATCAACAAATTGACTTTGAAAACTAATATGCGTGTTCAACTACAAAATAATGCATTCTCCGAACGTTCCGCAAAACGATTGCTGGATATTGAGAATGGGAAGTTGGCAATTGACTATTCTACACAATGTATCACATTGCCAACCAACTTTTGTAAGATGACATCTACCAAACACGAATTAATTCAAAACTTTTTCCCAAATATCGCGCGGAAATATAAAAATCATCAGTGGCTTAGTGAACGTGCTATATAAGCAGTTACGAACAACGATGTCAATGCCATCAATTTCATCATTCAAGACGGAATACCAGGCGATGCGACAACGTACATGTCTATCGATACTGTGATGAATTAAGACGAAGTTGTCAATTACCCCACGGAATTCTTGAATTCACTCGATTTGCCAGGTATGCCACCGCACCTTCTAACATTGAAAATTTGCGTGCCTATTATTATTCTCCGAAACATCAATCCACCACAACTTTGCAACGGTACAAGACTTTTGGTGAAAAAGATTATGAACAATCTCATCGAAACTACAATTTTAAATGGGAAATTCAAGGAAGAAGATGTACTGTTGCCACGTATTCCAATGATTCCAACTGATGTGCCATTTTAATTCAAACGTTTGCAGTTTCCTGTCCGTCTTGTTTTTTTTTTGCAATGACTATTAACAAAGCCCAGGGACAATCCCTGCAAGTGTGTGGGCTGGATTTGGGGAATCCGTGCTTCTCACATGGACAACTGTATGTGGTCTGCTCACGCGTCGGAAAACCTGATTTATTCGTGTACGCACCAGACCGGAAAACGAAAAATATCTTATATCCAAAAGCACTTTGAATATTGTTCCCCATAATGATTGACTATTGGAATATCTTATAGTGTATTGTGAAATAATCTACATTTGCCCCTTGCAACGCACGGGTATTCAGCTAGTAATTTATATAATGCTCTTCTCTCTACCTAAAAAAGGTATTTGCTACTGCAAGATCATACGATAATGCAAAATCTAGGACTCTTTCTCCAGCCTCATTTCCCTTCCTAGAACCATGCCCTCAATGTATTCTCTCATATCCTCTCCTCTCACTCATATCCGACATGTTCATTCATATCACTGCTAATCACCGCCTCCTCATTACCTGGTATTCCTTGCATCACTTCTAAAAATATTAAAATAATTAATTTAATAAAATATTGATGTTTTTATGATTGAAATAATTCAATATTTACATTTACTAAATGTTAATATTTAATTATTTTTGAGATTTCTTTGTAATGGTCTCGAGAAAAAATTAATGTTAAATTAATTTTTTAAATTAAATTTGTATAAAATAAATTATCACTTACAGTCCGTCCTGGTGGACCTACAATACCAGATTTACCGGGAGGACCAATTTCACCAGGAGGTCCCGGAACACCTATTTTACCATCGTCACCGTCTCGACCTCTAAACATATTAATTAATTTTTAAAAAAGGTTTCAAAATATTTTGATTGTTATTTTAATACGCATCACCTGTCTCCTTTTGGTCCTTGAATACCCGATTCCCCTTGAATTCCTGGAAAGCCGGGAACACCAGCGTTTCCTTTAGGACCTTCAGGTCCAATATTACCTATTCATAATATTTGATAAAGTATGATTTATTATAATAATAACTTTTGAATTAAAAATTATCTGTATTTCATAATAGTGGAAAAAAACTGAAATAATTGAAACGATAAATGTTAAATTATATTAATTTTTTTTGAATACTCATGTTTTTATAGTATTAAACTATTTTGAGTAATTTATGATAATATTAAGATTATAGATCGAAAATGCATATTTCAAACAAATGAATCAAATCAAATGAAGACGATAAGAGATACTGCACATTTTGTTTCAAAGCATTAAATTATTATTTAACACTCAGTGAGTGTACACTCGATGTTAAAAATATACTTTACGTATGCAATTATTTAAGATACGTTTAACTAAATACGAAAAAAAAGTTCATATTACTAATTATTAATGTACAAAATTTATGAAGTTATTAGTAATTTATTATAAAATATATTTCCATAAATTATGTATAATTTTAAGTTTCTTTTCAAAATATAGGGATTATCAGTATCGGTATTAATAATATAATATTATAAATATAAATATATATTTTTATTTGTTTATTTGTATTAATCATTGTTAACCATAATTAGGAATATTATTTATGTTATAATTGTATGATTAAACAATTGAATGTTTCCCCGATTTTTTTCACAATATTGTTTCAAAATACTCTATCACGTGTAATCACTATGTTGCACATTTTTTAAATTTTTTTACACATGAAAATATACACACACGTAACAATGTGTCGAAAAAACATGCTGGATATGTTTATCTATTCCTAGTTAAATTAAAAAATCCATGTAAAAATCTAACATAGTTTGTATCATTTACTATAATATGATATATAACTTCCACAAAACAATATCGGTATATTAGTTATTGACCTAATTCATTCATCATATATTAAGACTAATAATATATGTATATATTTTTACATGTTTGCCATCTTTCAATAAATTGTTATCAAATGTATTTTTTAGTAAAAATATTCCTGTTTATAGTACAATATATTGTTACAGTACATTGTATCTACTCGTAAATCTAATATTTTATTAATAATAAAATTTATCATAATAAATTTATAATTTATAATAATACGTTTTTTCTATTATTTTTCTAATATTTTAAATTATATTTGCTATATTGATATGAAATATATAATATAAACAAATACGCAAGGAGAGATTACGTTGTGATGTAATTTATAATATATGTATATTAAGCATTTGACTAATTCAATTTAACAGCACCAACGTTTAGAAGAAAGTAATATATATTAAAATATACAAGTAAAGACAATTCATTTAATATTTTGATTTATGACCATTTTATATATATATAGAAAAGTGAGGAAGATGATTGGTGTTATTATTTTTATTCATATTAACTCTTTTAGACAGTTTTTTTAGTTGCAAATGTTTATTTACAACTGAGTTAAAATAGAAAATAATTATTGTTTGAATCGATCAAACAAGAACGCAATAATTATATATATTTTCAGTTATTTTATATAACCTTATATTTGGAAGATGAATCTAGTCATTAAAATTATAATAATATGAACTTTTTTTTATTAAAACAAAACAAAAAATATATAAATTACAATTCAGGCCATAATTATAACAATAAAATTGCGAATTTGTCAAAATATGTGTCTGTTTTTATAATTATTAACTCTGTTTATTTAAGTGAATAAATTATTATTATTATTTATTTATGTGGATGACACTAATTATCATATATATTATAATACGAAGTTTACCTCTTGATCCGATCGGTCCTTGTGCTCCGATTTTCCCGTCGTCACCTTTTACGCCCATTGGGCCACGTTCACCCTTTAATGATACATAATTTAATTTTAATCAATCATTTTTATTGTTTTGAGGTTTTCACAATAAGTAAAAGAATATAAAGGATTTAAATCAAAGAAGCGTACATGTTTTCCATCGAGGCCTTGAGGACCTGGAGGTCCCACTACACCAGGCTCGCCTTTTGGGCCTGCCGGACCATCTGGACCTGTAGAACCTAAATATAGACGTAGTACTTTAAAAATCTAATTTTGAAATAGAAGTGATGACAAAACTCTCAGATACTGTAAGCTATATATTTATAATATCGTAAATAGTAATTTTACTCAAAATTTTTTTCAGTCTTATAAATATTTCGTCAAAATGATAAATATGTAAATCGTGTTCGATCAAATAATTAATTATATTTAATTCGGAGAGTCTACCCAATTATTCAATGAGTTTAAAATCGTAATACTGTATGAATGACCGTTTTCGCGAATACATAAAGTTTTACTCACCTAACTGTCCTTCAACACCTTTGAATCCTCTTGGACCAATTTCGCCCGGTATTCCGGGTTGTCCGACCGGGCCTATACAAAATCGCAATTCAATTAATACTAAGCAATAAAATTAAAACCGTTTAGTTTATTTTCACATGGAAAATAGATCGATATCGATATTACTCAATGTTGATCGTATTAATTAAATATACGTCGTATAGTTTAAATCAAAGGGATTTAAACTTGTTACAGTCTTTTAGTAAGAATATCGCTTAATCAATGAGTGTTTATTTTATTAATTATGAATTCGAATGAAGTCATTTAATTATATATAAATACATACAAATTTTATTATATAATTACCTTTGACACCGATATCTCCAGTTTCACCTTTCGGTCCGCTGGCTCCTGGAATACCTTGGGTCCCAGGGGATCCAGATGGTCCTAAATACACAAACAATGTTGTATACCTATCTATTTATTTCTGTACTGGATAAATGAATCAATTATTCACCTGTGATTCCTATTGGCCCTTCTTCTCCTTTAATTCCCTGCCTTCCAATTTCACCAGTTGGACCTTTTTCTCCGGGTACCTACAAACATACAATTAAAAAGTAAATCGGTAATTTTCCAAAAAATTATTCACGTTCTTACTCCTACTGGTCCTGGTTCACCTCTTAATCCTGGATTTCCTAATGCTCCAACTGGTCCCTAGGTTAAAATATATAAAAATTATTATTCAAGATCAATTTTAATAATCTGAAAATGTAATATTTTACATTCTAAAAAGAATGTTAAATTTTTTTTTATTTCATTCATCAACATTTTTGTAATCAAGATTTTAAATCACCTTTTATTGATTTTAACTATTAAAATACACGATATATTTCTAGTAAAAATAACTTATATTATTGGAAAAAACATTTAAAATTTTTTTTGTCTTAATTGAATTATAAATTTTTAAATTTACATATAAAACATAATTATGTTTATTATCATTTAATTGAGAGGTTAAAAAAAAGATTTTAATTGTAAAATAATTGAATTTCTTGATTATTATTATTATTATATTTAGTAACAAACAAAAGAATTATAATGATAAAGATTTTTAATAGATTTTATATATGAAATTTTGATGAAACAATGAGAAAAGTAAACATTTAAGAACTAAAAATAAAAAATGAGCTTATATTTGATTTTCGTGAATTTTAATATAAAGTTAAAAATATTCAAGACATATCAAATGTATTTCTTCAGTTTGAGGTATTAAAAGAGTTTTAAAATTATCGTTATAATAATAAATATATTATAATTATTAAAAACGAAAGAAATTAATTTGTATTCTACAAATATATTCCTTATATTAAACATTTTAATTTAAATTTATTAAATGAAAAATAGTTAAAATTAAAAAGCAAGTTATAATTAACAAATAGCAGGCATAGGAAATTCAGAGTTTTTATACGTAGTTTAGGTATGTAAATATTGCTAAAATAATGTATATTCAAAATTAATGTTTCATATATCTCATATTGACATCACTATAATGGTAAACAACGTGATAAAAATTTTATTCGTTTAAATGAAAAATTTTGTTAGAGATATATATGAAAATAGAAGTCTTTTTTTCACTAAATATCAATAAAAAATATAAAAATATTTGTCGGTATATTATGTGATTATATAAGATTTTAATTTTCCTTCTTGGAGTCTAGCCAAAAAAAATTATGTTAACAATTAATTAATATTGATAATTAAATAATATAATAATTGAAGGTTGATAATTAATATAAATAATGGGCTATTTTATATGCCATATAATTAAGTACTACAAAAATTGTATTGTAACAATGATTGACCCAATTCAATCATTGTTGACCCAATGAAATCTTAACTAATTATATTTTTTATAGGAAATTAAATTAAATTAAATTTTTATTCAAAACATTTTATCGTTTCATGAACCGTTCGTCAAATATTTTTAAATAACCATAAAAAGTTAAACTTGCCAATAAATGAAATATTTTACATTTTTTATTTTTCTTAAAAAATAATGGATATTCAAGAAACTTTGTAATACAATTTTTAAAGAAAGAATCAATTTATATAATTAATGTTGTATAAATTATTATGCTAAGTGCTACAGTTTTTGAATTAGACTTGAAAAACCATATAATTACCCTCTATTGACATATTTAAACCCTATTGTGGCATGGGAAGGGGGTGGAGTCATCATCATAAAATTTAACACAATTTACTTTCTTATGGTAATGAATGAAATGGAGGGGGAGGGGTACCGCATTAACATTTCGAATGCTCAAAATTAAGGACCACCCTACCAACTATATGCTTAGTTAGTTTAATGTTAATAACTTTTTCTTCATCGAAGACCTTTTTTTTTTAGATTATTAGTAACATTTCGGACAGAAATAATTTTAGAACTTAATGGGGTCTTGACAGTTTTACATTAAATTTAGGGGGCCTCATGACAAAAAATTTGAGAAGCACTGTTTTAAGACCCTGAATTTGTCTTCAATTTTTTGCTTATTTAATAAATAGTTAAGAAACCTGAGAATCCAAGCATTTTAACATTTACAAGTAAAATATTAGACACCTATATCTTGGAAAACGAAATTTGTGATAGATAATTTAAACTCTTTTCTTGTATTTTCTGGGTAATTAAAAATTAAAATTAAAATCTTTGAATAAAATTACAATCGTGTTTACAAAAAAATTGGTTAAGCGGAATTTTCGTTTATTATTATTATTATTGTAGGCAAAAAAAAATTCTCAATAAAATTTATATATGCCCATAAAAACAGAATATTTTCGCGTATATAATATAAGAACTAGAATATTTTTGACAGAGTGGAGAGGAAGGGATAATATTTGAAAGCATTTATATTCACTATGATCTCTTGTTTTTTTCTACTGTACCATAACATTATATAAACTTTTATTTATAATGTATTCCAATACAATAATTTATATTTTATTAATTTAAATTAAATTAAAATAATAGACAATGGCGTATTTTATTTCATTTTATATATTCGATTTATATGTATATATATTTTATATATTACATATATGTTGGTAATATAGTATAAATATTTAATTAACTCATGTGTAATAATGTAGAACAACATTTTATATTTGATTAAAAATTTCAATAAAAATACCAACAAGTCAATAAAATAATTTTTTTTTTCATTGTTGAAAATTTAGCTCTAATTTGGTTAATATGGGTAAATATGTCGATTTACATGAAATAAAACCTTTCAACTTAGTCTTTCTTACTTCATTTTCGCCCTTAACTATGTTTTTAATATATATAAAATAAGCGAAAAGGATTCCAAAATATAAAATAATAATAATTTGCAATAGAAATCTGTGAAATGAATTGCGTGTGAATAGTCAAGATGCATATAAAAATAAATAAGTACTTAATTATAGTTAGTAAAAATCATTTGAAATTAAACATTCTATAACTATATCAATAACCTTGGTAATGACATAACATGCATAAAAATATGTAATTTGCATTGTTTAGAACGTATAGCACAAAAAAGTGTACTTATTAGTGCATTCATATATATATATAAAGATATGTGCTATAATATAATAAGAAATAAAGACGAACGAAATATGCAAATTTTTTTTTTTTAATTTCAGTTTAATTAATGATTTTAACTTTTTTTTTTAGATTCTGAATAAAATAAATTGGTCTTACAATTATGTGTGTGTATTTTGTTTTTTTTTTTTGGGTGGTGGAGGGGATGGAGGAGATGAAACTATACTTTTTTGTACATCACAAATGCTTTGATTTTTATGTTCGACTACGTCTCCTGTAACAAGTCGTGCACAGGTGGTACTTTAATTAACAATCTTTTTTAATATTTTTAGTAGTTTTCTTAAAATTTTCTTAAAAGTTTTCATAAAATCGGATTTTGTTTTGTAATTTTTTTGTAATTCTAAAAACTAATAATGCGAAATATTTGAAAGGTTTACCGATGACGCGAATTGTATATTTCAAATAAATATAAATAGATAAAAACGACTACTTCAATTCTTTTATTCAACATATTTAATAACTATTTCATGATGAAAAAAATACTTGTAGACCTGTAGTGAAATAAAGAAGTATGGTTTTTGCAACGATGTGTTTATTTTTTATTTTGCTTGTGAATATTTTTTCATGTAGAAGAAATGTTTTTTTTTCCATTGATCTTTTCGTGAATTATTTTCCAGTAATTAATTATATCTAAATTATACTTTCTTTAACATGTTTTTATATTTTTTGAATAGTCTTCTTAAGCCTAAAGAAAAATTATCAACAATTTTCATTAAATTACAAAAATTTGTTAATATTGTCAACATATTCGATTGTATGGGGTACAAGGAAGAAACCTCTACGCGGTGTACCTTAGGCAACAGTGGATCTTACAGTCCACTGACTAATTTTTCCACATCCAGGCTCATGCTCATACTATGAATATTTCACCTAGACGAATTTAAAAAAGGCCCTTATCGGGGCCATCTCTGACGATAACCTCATGTAATATTGAGGGGATGAATTCAAACAAA
Source organism: Schlechtendalia chinensis (assembly GCA_019022885.1). Classification (NCBI taxonomy): domain Eukaryota; kingdom Metazoa; phylum Arthropoda; class Insecta; order Hemiptera; family Aphididae; genus Schlechtendalia; species Schlechtendalia chinensis. Next base: position 12,551,326 of record CM032339.1, on the reverse strand, counting down.
AAGGACCTACTCGCGGTAATGTGTAAGGAGACTATGTGTGATGTACTATGCATTAAAGAAACTTATAGGACCGAAGAAATGAAGACTTCGAAAATAAATGGAATGAAACTTGTAAACATTAGACCTCATAAAAAGTACGGGAGCGCAATTTTTGTACGACCTACTATTCAGGTAACGTCAGCTTACTTTACGAAAGAAAATGACATCGAAATACTTACTATAGAAATGGACAAATGTGTAGTGATCTCTATATACAAACCTCCAAATGCCCAGTTCACTTTTAAAAACCACATAATTTTACGCCCAAAAAATAATTTTATCATAGGAGATTTCAATAGTCACCACACTAGTTGGGGATACGAAGAAACTGACGAAAACGGACACGAGGTTGAACTATGGACAGATACTAATAAACTAGTACTAGTCCACGATCAGAAGCTTCCCACGTCTTTTAATAGTGGTAGATGAAGAAGAGGGTACAACCCTGAAATAATTTTAAAAGCGATATAGTAGAATCACAATGTACCAAGGAGATTGGAAACCCTATACCACACACACAACATCGTCCTATAGTACTTAAAGTAATGGTAAAGGTTAAACCACATGAAATTCCATTTAGAAGAAGATACAATTTAAAAAAGGCGAATTGGAATGGTTTCTCAAAAGATCTAGATAATATGATATACAGCATAAATCCTGTACCCGAGAATTACGACGCATTTAATGAATTAGTAAAGTCTATATCTAGGAAAAACATACCAAGAGGTTGCCGAACGCGATACATACCAGAGGTAACACCAGAAATAACAGAAACACTGAATAAATCTACGGAAATCTTAGAAGCAATCCCATTTGAAGAAGAAACAACTGAAGAGGGAGATAAATTACTGAAACTACTTACAGTTGAGAAAAGGAAGAAATGGTGTGATCTTCTAGCAGAATTTGACATGAAACGAAGCAGCAAGAAAGCCTGGGACCTTTTTAAGCGACTGAACAACGACCCCACACAAAAACCCACTATACCTACAGTAACACCTAATCAAATAGCCCACAACTTACTAATGAATGGCAAAACTAAGGTGAAAAACCGAGAATGCCAAAACCAAAGATCAAAAGATGTAAGGAAAACGAAAATATTGGGCTAGGAGGCACCTTCTTGGACATAGAGTTGGAAGCTGCCATGAAGTCGCTAAAAAATGGGAAAGTGGCTGGTATAGATGACATGTGTCCAGAACAAATTCGGCACTTTGGAACCATAATAAAAAGATGGTTATTAGACCTTTTTAATAATATCAGAGACACGCTAAAACTACCTAAAGTATGCAGGAAAGCAAAAGTAATAGCTTTACTAAAACCTGGAAAGAATCCTGATCTATCGTCCAGTTACCCACCAGATTATCTCCTATGCCACACGTATAAACTGTACGAACGGATGTTACTGAATAGATTATGTCCAGCCATAGATGACAAATTAATAAAAGAACAAAATGGCTTCCGGTCAGGTAAGTCCTGTACAGGACAAATGTTTAACCTTACCCAACATATTGAGGACGGTTTTGAGAGAAAACAAAAAACCGGCGTGACATTTATTGTCCTTTCGGTAGCCTATGACACGATTTACCACAACTTACTGTTAGAAAAAATATACAAACTTACATAGAATTTTAAATTAACACAAACTATTGAGTCTTTGATGAGTAATAAACGATTTTTTGTCACTCTGGCAGGGAAACACAGCAGATGGAGGAACTCGAAAAAACGGACTTCCGCAAGGAAGTGTTCTTGTTCCAACACTTTTTAACATTTACACAAATGAACCAATATATATCAAATGACAACAAAATTAAACATTTTATATATGCAGACGACGCAGCAATAGCTGTGCAGGACAGCAATTTCGAGACAATTGAATAAAAGCTTACCAACGCCCTGGAAAACACGAGAAAATATTATATAAGTAACCACCTCAAACCAAACCCGAATAAGACACTTCTATGCGCATTTCATTTGAGAAATGGGAAGCCAATTGGGAAGCCAATCGTAAATTAGAAGTCACATGGGAAGGTAAAGCACTACTACACAGCGATACACCAGTATATTTAGGAGTTACTCTTGACAGAACTTTAACGTATAAATATCATTGCCAAAAGACAAATAAAAAGATAAACACACACAACGGTTTATTTCGAAAATTAATAGGATCAAAATGGGGAGCACAACCCCACACCCTACGGGTATCTGCAATGTCCCTCTGTTTTTTAGTCGGGGAATACGCATGTGAAGTATGGGGAAAATCAACTCATGTAAAAAAAATAGATACTGCTCTAAATGATGCATGTCGTATTGTAACAGATTGCCTAAAAAACACACCTATTGAAAAAGTATACTTACTAGCAGACATAGATCCACCATCAATAATACGACTAATTTCAATAAACTTGGAGAGACAAAAACAGGCAAATGACCCGTGCCATCCTATATACGGACAGATGGTTACAATCTCTCGACTAAAATCGAGAAAAAGTTTTCTTAGAGTCTTTAGTGCCTTAGAAAATGACCCCTCTCAGAGTAGAATAAATGCATGGAAAGATAAAACAGAAGACTCTAGAAGCTGGATTGAACCTGTGGAACACTTACCTCCAGGGTACGAACCACAATGGCATGTATGGATGACATTAAATTGATTGAGAGTGGGAATGGGAAGATCTAAGGATAATATGCTGAAATGGAGATATCTTAACGACTAGAATGCCTCTTGACACTGTGAAATAACACAGACGATGCCACATCTATTGGTATGCCCGATAGCATCAGGACCTTGCACGCTAGAAGACTTAATAACTGCTGACCAGAAAGCCAAGGACGTGGCCCAGTACTAGGCAAATGAAAACATCTAGTCGAAACATACCCTACCATATTTTATTTTTTTATTATTATATTTTATTGTATTATATATATATATATGTATACGTTAAAGTATGAACCAGTTATATAAACTAGTCTAGCTTACTAACTTATAGTTACCAGTATGATGCCTGACACGAGAAAAAAAAATCGATTGTATATGTTACTTTTTTTGTATTGAAGGCTTGCAAATTTATTACACGTGTAGACATATAACATTTTAAGAGTATTTAAAAAACTGTTTGTCATAACATTTTTCAAGCGTGTTAAGTTTAAATTTCAAAAAGCTACAAATAATAATAATAAACAAGGTTTCACTCAGAATCGTTTTTTGAAAGCAATGATTTATCGTTGCTTTCAAATTTAAAATAATAATAAAGTATTGACAATATCAAACAAAGTGATCTATTCAAATCGACATCCACAGCATATGTGGCTCGTATATATTTTTTAATATAATTATTTCTATTAAGTTAGCCAAATATACACGAAAATAGCACTTAAAACTCTAAATTAACTAAATAGCATTCAATATTGTAAATATTCAAAAAGAAGGAAAAATATATTCTTTCCTGATTTCATAGAAGAATTTTAATCTTATTTAGTTTGTTTTGATGCTATAAAAAAAGAAATAATGCAAATATTTTAAGTTCCGAGCTCTGGGTGATGTTATATGTTATAATAAATAATAATATTACAATGTTTTCTATAATGCTGTCAGCACAGATGATGGAAAGAAGTATTATTCTTTTCTTCTTATTGACTCCCTTCCACAAACACGCCACTGATAATAAATAAAGTTATTTTATAATTTATCTCGTTGGAATTATCTAGGCAAATCACAACACTGTCCACAATATTGAAGCTGTTAGGAATTCTTCTCGAGTTAATTTCATGATTGTTCAAAATGTATTCTCAGAGTTTCTATCCCATTTTAAATCTATTGGCACTTTGCTAAACGACTTATTTAAAAAAAAAATATATATTTTTTTTGTGCACAATTCGATTACAACTAAACAATAACCGCGTGGACCGTTTTTTAAGTGTGCGCGTCCGAATATAACTTACACTTTGCGTATATCCATTGATAGACAAACTAATTTGTATACAAATACAAAACATTAGTTTTAAATTAAACGCGAACTATATACGTAATAACTGCCCTGTTTTAAGTAGGCATTTTTTCTATTCTAAATTTTAAAAATATATATTATATTTACCATTTCACCTTTTGATCCTTTGAAACCTTTTTCTCCGGGTGTGCCGATTTCACCTGTTATGGAATAATGGATAGTCCTTGATAACAATTCACAAAACTGATAATATTACAAAATGTCGGAAGCCATATCACCTTTATCTCCATCTTCTCCTGGTGGACCAACGGGTCCTGGTGGACCTGAAAAATACAAAACGTTTATTAATGAATTGAGTTATTTAAATGCTATTACGAAAACTACGCACGTAAATATATAATGTATATGTATAAGAAATTATTATTTTTATTAAAAGTTTAAAATTTCATGAATTAGTAAATAATGAAAAAAAACACTATCAAATTAGAAATAAATTAACTATAGTCGTATTCGTTGATATAAAAATCATTATATTCTCATTTTAAAAGTTATTTCGAAATCATTTTATGAGTTTTATATAAAAAAAATCTAAATCAATAGGTTATATATATATTTACAATATTTAAGATGATTACATTACAGTGTAATTTATGTAAACATGTTATTAAAGAAAATCTAAAATCATATTGTTTGAATTTAAATAAAAATTTAAACAATATTTTCTGGGTCAGTACGAACAATTTGTTACAATATAGCTACACACACACACACACATATATTTATATTTATAGGGACGAAAATACTTCTTAATATATTCGGTTTATTTTATTAGTTAAACATTTATTTACCTATAGAAATAATTTTAAAAAATCAATATATATTTATAATGTATAACATACTAACCAGGAACGCCTCGTGCTCCCACCATTCCATCATTTCCCATGGGACCAGCAGGTCCGATTTCGCCCTAAATGAATACAATTCCATGTTAATTCCAATAGTATTTGAATTTATTTTCATTTCATAATTTATGATAAAAATAATTTCATAGATAAAAAATATGTATTTAAATCAAATGTACAAATAATATGCAATAATTTATTTTTTTATTGGAAATGGCATTTAATTGTAGTTATAAAAGTGGTATATTTTTTTTTGAGAATTAGCCAAACATTTATTCTAGTAATTATATTTTTTTTCTATCACTTTCCTTTACTAAATATAATTTTGATTAAATGTTATTTAACTGATATTAATTTCGGTTTAACAACAGTATGAAATTTTGTTCATATATTTATTTTGTATATTTCTTTCCTTTTCATCACCATTCGTTAAAATTATGTAATACGACGATACAAATAGTAAATGGTGATTTTGTAGATCATGTAAACTTACTTTTTAGTGTATTTTTGCTCAAAAACTAATCTACCTTTCGAATATTTAAATGTAATATTTATACATAGTAGTAATAAATGTATTATTTATTTGAAACTTTAAAACAGCACCTTATCTCCTTTCAGCCCCACTGCACCTGGTGTACCTGGTGGTCCTTTGCGACCTTCTGTTCCCTAAATAAAACATTTAAAATTTAAGATAAAAATAACAATGTTAGTATTATATGACACGCTATATAACTTTATATAAATATTTTATGCAGTAATCGAAAACTCTAAACGTACTTGAATAATATTATTTTTTTCAATATAGCTTTAAATTAAGAAAAGTATGGAATCTATTCATTTTTATCGTAATTTTAATGAAAGTTATTTATTTTTTATTAAATGAACTAAACTTTTTTTTTAATTAAATGATTTCAATTATTTAGTTTTTTTGGAAGATTTTTAGATAAGTATTTTGATTTGTTTAAAAAAAATACGTTTTTCTTTAAACTATTTTGTTTTAGAAAAAAAGACATCATATTTTTATGATCATATATTTATTCATACAATTTTCCAATATAAAATATATTTAAATGAATACCTAAAAGAACAAACTTATTTTATCAGACACATTTTATTTCATAAGAATATAGTTTATTTACACCTATTTTAAAGCTAAACAAAACAATACGATTTTATTTAGTAAAAACTTATGACTAGAAATGTTATTTTTGTTAATATAATTTATGTAATATTTATAATTAATTATAATAATTATTATATGAATTTTTAATTATTAAAGTAAATGTATGACCAGGTAAGTTTAAAATATAAAAATTTATAACACACTAACTTAATACATTAAAGCAGAAACATTTTTCGAAACAATCATTTGAAATTCTTTTTTTTATTCTTAAAACCCACGTTTAAGCATTATTATAACATTATACATTATCCACTACTTGTTAGACATGCCAATGTCAAATATTATGAATTTATTACTTAACAGGGAATTTCAATTATTTATAATAAGCAATGACTTTAATAACTAATAAAAAGTATGTAATAGATAAAATAAAAAAACATTTTAAAAAACGTCCAGTTAAGCTATACGTTTGTTATAATATCATCTGAATTTTACGAATAACATCAAAATATCATATGTACTTAAGAACAATAAATAATAAGAGAATAAATTTAAATCAATAATATAATTAGTGACATAAGATAATATTTTTTTCATTGAGGATCAAACTATCTATGGCGCTGTTTTTTTTTGTAGTATCTATTTAATATACTTTAATATTTTCTTATACAAAAATTAGATATAAAGCTTAAAAATAAATCACATTATTATAAATATAATTCTTACTTTGCCACTACAGTGTTTATAATTTACACATAACTAGATTTGATTTTAAAAGTGAAATTGCACTACATTTCTGAACTTATCTCATTTGCCTCAAAATATTCGCTAATACGTATACTCGTATTTTTAATTTGAACATCACAAAAACGTTTCTGTACTGTAAATTTTTTATCTTACAACAAAAACTAAAACCTAATTTACTTTGAAAAGAAAGATAAATTATTTGAACATGTCTAAATAATAATACAATTTAACACATATTATATCATATTTATGGAATTAAGTAAATAAATTTTGTACCATTAAAACCATTTTGATATTTAAAAAACATTTATAAAGAAGTTATCTACTTAAATGAGAGATTTTTGGATAATATATAACATAATTAGATTTAGATTTTGAATTCATTTCTAGTTATTTTTATTATTTGTTTTATAAATTAAATACAAATTCATTTTGAAAAAGAAATATTTACAATTATAAATTGTTTAATATTGTTTATATATTACTGGTAAATAAATGTTGGTAATTGCATAATATAATAATTACGTGAAGTTTAATATATAAATATTTTGTGAATGTTAATCTTATTTATAATTTTACATAACATGAAATCACGAATAAAAATCAAGTAGGTGTAAATAAAATGTGACTTCATAAGTATTAACAGTTTTTCAAAATCTTTTTTTTAAGTTTTAATTCGTAAACTCTATCAGTAAATATATAAATAAAAAACAACAGTAAAAGAAATAAACGTAATATTTTAACAATGATTTCTATTTCTACTCTGACGTATTATGTATTCTCATCAGCTGCTGATACGTGATTTGAAAGACATTTTCACACAAAAATGTCAATATATATAAAGAAATAAAAAATAGAAGAAAAACATAAAGATTTGTTTTTTAAAAAAAACTATGTACATTAAATTAACGTTTTTATTACAAGTAAATAAAATAAAACACGTACTCTTATACACATAACGAGTATAATTTAATTTAGAAGATAAATATTATATAGTAAAAAATAAATTGATTTAAATGTTGTTTGCGTGTACAAAAATAAAACAAAAACGAATATAGTATAGTATTTGTAGGTTCAATTGAAATGGGACAGACCCAAAAATGATTCTTTTAAGGACCAATAAAAATCAAGCGTACTATATGGGAAATGCGCGTCAGTTTCTTCTGAATGTAATTTAGGATTCACAATCATTCCGCATTATGACCCCATGAAAACTCGTCACAGCATAATCGCCGTCGCATCGAAAAATCAAAAGCCAATATTCTTAGAATCCCGGAAAAACGTACGTTTTAAGGATTAACAGAGGTCTTGAGATAGATGTTTATAAATATTATCTATAGATAGTGGGGGGCCAAACCTATCGATAGACACTCAGAATAGATCTCACTAGTGGAACTAAAAAGCCGGAAAAGCCGTACGATAAAACTTTGAAGAAATACATCATATTCACTAGTCGGTACGCAAACAACTTATGGTAATGTTCCGGTAGATTCCAATAATACACATTCCATATTTCAAGCAATTATTCAATACATTGGACTACAAAATTGAACAACGAAGAAACCGAAGAATAAAGAAAAGAAGAAACTGTCGATTCAATATTTGGAATCGAAACGTTATAGCAGAGCATCGCCCCGACGAAAACTCGGTATCATAACAATCACTACCAGCCTGTGCGAACCAGATGTGATTCGGTGAACTACCGACCCGAAAGAAATTGTCGGATTAGCAGTAACCTGATCCCAACCATCAATGTTTTCGGTGGATTTCCACGACCCGTACAACATGACCGACGAACCACCGAATGATGATGACTACCGGAATAGTGGACAGAACAATTACGATGAGACCTGACTACGAGAACTGGCGATATTACAAACCATGGAAACAACCAGCAAATCACTGACCTAGTGAAACCAGCAATGGATCGACGAGCAAGCCGATCTGTTATCTCGAACCTCGTGATTGGAAGTGCCACCGGTTATACCACCAACGCGGGGCTTCAGCGACTACAAAGTGTACGGGCAAATTGAGAACAACAGTTATTTTTAAGATCTTATTCTCTGTCGACAAATTCTCACTTACTGGGGTCCTTTTTTTCGGGAACATCAACTTTAACACGGCTAATTACTTGAGTGGACAAGTTATTGACGTGTTCCATATCCTAACTGTTGCAATATCTTTTTATATTTCCAGTTATTTGTAAACGTTAGCGCTGCAGCTACAGAGGCTACAGCGATTTTGAGACCACAATCAAACCAGAAATTGAGATTGCAACCTGCTGATGTTTAATTAGCTAATTTCCAACCCGCTATTCCAATAGTATAGTATATTATATGATTATCCTCAATAAAGTTACTTTAAACCCGATCTTCATCATTGCACGAGATAGCACGACGATTAGACTCTCACCGTTTCAAAATATTAAAGTATTTTTTTTTTAAATTGTAATCAAATTTCATTTAGTTAAAATGATTTGGTTTTTAATATTAAATTAAGTAATTTTGCGAAAAATAGATTCGGTTTAATAATATTTACTTTCATTTCTGTTTTAAATAACAATATTATTTACAAATAATTAAATAATATTTTATTTATTTTACCTGTGGCCCTTCTTTTCCCGGTTCGCCTTGTTGTCCTTTATCGCCAGTTGATCCTGGTAAACCTGGAGGTCCTGTGTCACCTAAAAAAATAAGTTTAAAAGGAACAAAATTAAAATTAAAAAATATAACATTTTTATTCATTAAATAAATAATAATATAATTTTACTTAGTAAAATTGTGTTAAACTGAATATAACCAAATTACAGATATAGTTTTCGTGTTTATTTTAATAATTCGAATTTTTAATGATTTCAACTCCTGCGATATATTATTCAAACATTAAATTTTTGACGAGGAGTACAATAAATATAATATTTATATATTAAAATTAAATTTGAAACAATTAATAATTATGAAGATGAATGAATAAAATTAATCACTGTAGATATAAAAAAGTGTGAAAATAGAATAATGTTTAACTAGAAAATAGGAACCTCATAACGTTACAAACCTTTAAGTCCAGCTGCTCCTGCAACTCCTGGTAATCCTGTAAACATTATTAATTGGTTTTACATAAAATCGAAATATAACGAAATAATAATAAAGCATTAATTTACCTCTATCGCCTGGGAATCCTTGTAATCCCGGTGAACCAGGTTCTCCTAACTTTCCCTGTAAACCAATTGGACCCGGAAGTCCTTCTTTTCCTAATGGGCAAACATTTTTTTTTTAATCACAAAAATTTAGAGTTTGTTTAAAAAAACCGTCTACATTAGACATTGATTTCAATGTCTCCTATAAATTGATTACTTGTATAAATTTATACTGAAATGTGTAATATTCCTAAAAAATAAGTATATTTTATTGTACCAAATATAATTTTGACGTGGATTTTTAATTTTAATAATAATTTACATGACAAAGATGCAGTAAAGTAAAACATCATTATAAAATTGATTAATAATTTCCAAAAAGCAATTTTTTTTTAACGTCAAAATTTTTTAAATTTCTACCTGCATCGCCCGGTCTTCCTGCCTCTCCTGGTAACCCAGGCTGGCCAGAATGTCCTGGTTCCCCTGTTGAGCCAACCTATTAAATTAAATAATATATTTACTTATGACTTATTAATTGTAATAACATAAATCAAATAAACCATAAATCAAATAAACTGACCTCGCCTGGCTGTCCTGGGGGGCCAACAACACCCGGAACGCCAGTAACACCTATTGGTCCTGTGTCTCCCTAAAAAATCAATATTCACTATACAAATTAAATGAATTTCATTATTTTAATGTTTCATAATTTCCATGTGTTTGTCCATATTTTAATATTAACTATATGTATATGTATATACATATAAATAAAAAAAAAAAAAGAAAAATGTAATATCATAATTTTATAACTATAATACTAACTGGAGGACCTCGTTCTCCCGGAAATCCAGGTAAACCATCTTTTCCACTTACACCGGGAGCACCAGGAGGACCGCTAAATCCTCTTAATCCGTCCGCACCTATCTTATACAAATTTAATTGTCAATAATGTGAAACGTATGCTAATATAGAAGGTAGTATTTAGCAATGTCATTTTATATTTTAATTATTTAGCAATTTATTAATTACTATAATTTAGTAATGTCATTTCGAAAATATAATTCCGTTAATGAATTTTCATAATTTCATATCGTATTACAAGTGTTTATAAATTATGATACAATTCAGTGGCGAACACAGGGGGGGGGGTATAAAATCCCCCTAGAATTTAGGATAATATATAAAATATGTACGTTATTTTTGGATTATCTTACATAAAATTCGACCAATAAAAATTTATTATTATTTACGTACGTATTAACTGTTAACGTTAGAAATTTGGAATTTTTGAAAATATTAATTATCTGTTATTGAATATTATTCACTTTATGCACAATTTCACGTTTACATACAATTACGTTTATCCCATTATGGATATCGTATTTAATCGCTGTTTAGTCATTGTGATTTACGACATAATATATTGTTAAAAAATAAAATTGTACAAAAACTTCAAATTTGAAATATTATGAAAGTGCAAAAATGTTCACATTATATTTCACCTACTTTTAATAGTTTTAGTACATTAAAATATATTGTGTGAATAATAAATATTACTTCAATATTTTACATGCCTATTAAAGAAACACAGAATAGTGTGTGGATCATTGTTATGTCATACAGTGGCAAGGACGGATTGGGATATAAACTCGACCCGGGAAAATAGTGTTAAATAGTAAAATTAAAAAAAAAAAATATTTATTGAAAATAATATAATAATTAATACCAACTTAGTGAGGTTAGTGAGTGTTAGTAGTTACCTTTTTACATTAACCCCTTTTAAGTGCAATACAGCCGCTCCACTTATTTAGCTACAAATCTTGTCGGCTGAATCCGTCTCTGTTATAGTGGCGTAGACATAATTTCAGAATATTGGTAGGGGGGGATAAGTATCACAAGCAAAAGTCTATAATTCATTAATCATTATATTATTATAAATGGGTATATTGTAGTATGTTAAAAAAATCATGGGGGATCTAACCTTCATATGCCCCCCTTGTATACGCCCATGATGTCATACGCCAGTTTGATTGATTTTGAAAAATTATCATTGAAACAAATTCTGTGAATATCAAGTGAAATATTAAATATTCAACTATTATTTAAATTTAAAGTATTGGTATTAATCATTAAATTAAAATAAAAAATTAATATTTTATTGTTTCACATCATTATTGAAAATTATAAGTTTTTACAAACCGGATATTCCACGTTCTCCCAATGCACCAGGAGGTCCAGGTTGTCCCGTATCACCCTATAATAATTCAATATGAACATATAAATAATCTATTATTAAAGGTTAGGTCAATGTTGTCATGTAAGGTGAAAAACAAATTATAAATATTTGGTGCACTAATAAAAGTACTGTCACAACTTACAACCTATTAAATGAAAAATAAATAAATATTTATTAAATATAAGAATTTATTTCTCTCAGGGGAAGTATATGATAATAATAAGTCATATACTATGGATTTAGCGCACACGGAGCCACGAGCTCTACTGGCGGAAATCATCAGGCAGGGGATTCCAGTGGAATTAGACCGAATTACTCCAAGTATAAGGAGTAACTTTACGCTGGTAAAGAAAAGGGTACTTTATTGTCCTTAGGGTAAGAAATTGCTCTTAGAAGCGGATGAACAAGTTTTTTTTTCGTCAACGGTATAGAATGCGAAAAGCAAGAGAAAACTTTTTCATTAATAATTTAAATAGATATCCTGAATATCAGCAATTTAAAATATGAACGCTTCGTCAGTAAAAAACTCCCGAGATAAAATAGTCCCTCAATCGAATTTCCGTGTGGGGACTACTCAAGAAGTTAATACTTTAAAATTGAAGATGAGAAGTAATTATATCAAGAGAATTGACATATAGAATGTTAGAACACTCCTGCAGACAGGAAAACTTGAGAACTTAAAAGTTGAGATAAAAAGACTTAAAATAGATATTCTGGGAATTTCAGAAATGAGATGGCTCAAATCAGGAGATTTTTGGACAGGGGAATATAAAATAATTTACTCAGAAACAGAAGATGGAAGGTTGGGTACCAAAGGAGTAGAAATAGTTTTTCAAAACAAAACAAAAAAATGGGATACAAAGTAAAGAAAAATGTGCAATATAGCAATAAATAATTCTAGTCAAATTATACACTAAATCAGTGGTTTCAAACATGCGACCCGCGTACTTTTTCAATGTGGCCTGCAATAAAAAAGTATTTCGTAAATACATTAAAATGTAAAATTACAATCTGTTTTATATTTGGCGTCCAGAAATTCTTATACAAATATAGATAGCTTGGTACAAAAAAAGAGATAGTAAGTCTTAAGTGCAGCTCAAAAATAAAAATTAAATAATTAATCATAATTTTTTTAGATTATATTTTTAAATTTGTTTAAGTTAAGATTCGTCACATTTATTCAACAGTAATTTTGTAATAACAGTAAATAAAACAAACAACTAATTTGTTTATATTTTTATAACTAATTTTAATAGTAATAAATATAATAACAGTAATAATGTAATAGTATGTTAAGAAAAATGGATTTTATTTTTTTATTTATACCTGCCTTCATTTTGTCTTCAATTTTGAGTATACAAGTAAAAAAAAGAACATTAACAATTAAGCCAGCGAAGTTTTTTGAAAAAACATATGGCCCATAGGTAATTTGAGTTTGATACCACTGTACTAAACCAATCGATACTGTGATAATTCAAGTTTATATTCCCACCTCAGAAGAAGAGGATAATTGAGTAAAAAAAATATATGAAGACCTAAATGAGTTATAAAAAACTGTCAAAGGAGAAAAAAATCTTATAATTCTAGGAGACTTTAATGCCATCGAAGGGGAAAGGAAAGAAAAGAATACTGTCTGCAAGTATGGAATTGAAATTAAAAATTCAAAAAGAGAAATTGTATTAGAATTTTGTGTACGAAATAATCTAGTAATAACAAACACATACTTCCAGCATCACAAAAGAAGACGATATACATGGCAAGCTCTTGGTACTATAAAAAGAGCTTAAATAGATTATAAATTTGTAAGAGGAAGATACAAAAATCAAGTTAAAGACAGTAAGCATTATCCAGGAGTAAATAGTAATAGTGATAATCATCTTATCCTGATGCATTGCGAACTTAAGTTTAAAAAACTGCAAAAGAAAAAAGATAAGAGATACTTTCAGCTAACAAACCTAAAAGTGGATGAAATCAAAAATTCATCATATTGTGTTAAAGAGAATAGAACAGGTAATACAGGACCTGCTAACTGATGACCAATTTGGCCTTAGGAGAGAAAAAGGCACAAGGGAAGCTATTTTGGTACTAAGACAAGTTATTGAAAAGCAGAATAAAAAAAGAAAAACCATTTTTATAGCTTTCGTGGATCTAAAAAAAGCCTTTGATAATGTAAAATGAATAACAATATTTAAAATCTTGAAAAGACTCAGGGTTACATATAAGGATAGAAGGATAATTAAAAGCGTGTATGAACAAGAAATAGGAGTAATATGATGTAGAAATAGCCAGGAAGAAGCAACAATTAGTAAGGTAGTTAGACAGGGGTGCAATATTGTCTCTATCTTTTTTTTAACTATATATACAAGAAGCGATAAATAAAGTAAGAGAAAAGTTGAAGTAAGTATAAGAATAAATGGAGAAAGAATATATATGCTAAAATTTGCAGATGACATAGCGGTAATAACAGACAATAAAGAAGACTATAGAATATCTTAGAAATAATGAACTTAATAATGCAAATGAATACAATATGAAAATAAATAAAACAAAAACTAAAGTCCTTGTTTGTAGTCGTAACGAAGGAATCCAAACTCAAATAACACTAGATGGCGATACACTAGAGCAAGTGAATGAATACAAATATCTAGGAAATAAAATAATTAAAGACAGCTGTAGTACCAGAGAGGTAATAGGCAGAATAAACCAGTCTAAATGTGCATTTCAAGTTAATATATTATTTTAATATAAAGGATACAATTTATTATTTTTTTTTTTTTTTGATACCTTTGGTCCTGGAATGCCTTCAGATCCTGCACGTCCTCTAGCACCTCTGAATCCCTAAAAATTATTTTAGACAATATAACTTAATGAATAGATTACTTACTCTTAGATGAATAGATAAAACTACTCAGTAAAATATTAACTATTTACAAAATAAGTTAATTTGGATTTAAGATTTTCACATAAGTGAAATTAACTTTTATAGGATTTTAACTGAAATAATTTGCTTTGATATTGTATTGTAAATTATAGTATTACACTATCTCATGAAAAAAGGGTAATGCAAGTGAAATACATTTATTTTAAGACGATTATGTGAAGATAAAGTAACGAATGTAAAAAAATATTATGCAGTTTGGTTTATTTATCTATTAGCTTTTTTTAGTTAATAAAATAATCTTAATATTGATACTCGTAAATTTATAATTATTCCAAAATTATTTATATTATTTTTAAAATTTTATGTTAGACTTAATATTTACTCTGGGTCCTGTTTCTCCTCTTTCTCCTGGTAAACCAGTGTTTCCCTAAAGAAAAAAATGAAAATATAATTATAATATTTATCTGGTATAATTAGGTTAATATATTAACCTAACAGTATTTTGTATTTACGAATTATCATTATACTCATCTATAAATATAGTATGTTTCAAATATTAAACAGTCAGATTTTACATAACGAAAATTAGTATATTGGTTAATAAAAGTTATTTGTATATAAATATATATATATTATTTTTTATTATAATAATAAAGACTTACTCGTTCTCCTTTTTCGCCAAAAATTCCATCTTTACCAAAAATCCCCTTGTCACCTTTTTCACCCGGTACACCGGGATATCCTGGTAGTCCAGCTGGTCCTGGTTTACCTTTCTCACCTATTCAAAACACGAATACGAGGCTGTAAATTGATATAAAAGTTAAATTTAAATATTTTACCTGGTAATCCAATTGCACCGCTTTCGCCGTGAGGTCCTTCAGATCCCTAAAATTTATTATTAATTAATATATAATATTAAGAACAATCAGAATTAAATTCGTCATGCGGATATTTACTTTTGGTCCTTCGGGTCCTTCAATGCCAACTAACCCGGGTGATCCGACTAATCCTGGTTCTCCTATAATAACAAACAAATCATTTTTTATCTATTTAAAGATCTAAAACTCAATAACTTAGACGATTTTTTTTAAATAATAATGTTGAAGAATACTATTTATTTTATTTTTTAAAAACCTTATTTATAATCGATGTAATTTGTATTAATTAAATAAAATTACTATATTATTGTAATTATAAATGATGTTCTTGTTTAGTTCTCGAGCGTTTAAAAAATATATTTGAATTAATGGTGCCTAATTATTTTTATATATTTTAAATAAATAATAATTCCAAACAATATTTTCAACAGATTCTATGGGGTACAATGTTAAATCACTTTCACATAGTATACCCCAGACAACGTTTTAGACAATTAAAGATCTAACATCAACGACAACTGTATTATCTCTTTTGTACCTCACAGCAAACATGAGCAACAAACGATCTGTCTAACTTAATGTTACATGAAAATAGCCTTTATAAGGACTCGAGATGTAGGTTTTCAGCTTTGCATCTTACGGCTAGATGTTCAAGGAATCAGTAAGGCAGCCCCTAAAATTGTGTGTAGTACGACACACTATGTGTAGTATGAAAAGTGAAGTGTGTAGTACGAAATTTAAAAGTGTGTTATTCAAATTTACAAATTTATCGTTTTAGTACTTATAATTTAAATATTTTACATTGTTTTATATTTGTGTATTGTTTTATAATTTCATTTTTTTTTGCTGTCAAGTTCGAATATTGTTTAACCGCATTAAGAAACAACCCAACGAACAAGACGTATAACACACGTTTAGAGACGTATAACACAGTGCCCGCTTTATTAGTAGCACCAGTCCAGCACTGTTCAGCCGAAAAGCCTGCCGCCGTGAAGATTACCTATATACCGGTCGGAATAATAACGTAATAAATTAATAATGTATTATTGGTGAAATCGGTGGAATCGGCGGCTACCGGTTTCCACACCGCTACTCGTACCTCACCCTCGTGCAACGGTTGCATTGGCATACAGAGTGACGAGTGCCGATATTTATTTGTATTATTTATAGCATAATATTATACTGAAATACAATGTATATATTTTGTATATATATATATATATATGTGTCTCAATGACTTATCAATGATATAATATAATATTAAATTATCACTAACTCATAACACATTTCATGCATAAATTTGATTTAATTTGCTATTCAAATTTTACAATATTATAGACATTTTAGTTCTTGTAATATTGTTTTTTTAAGTTTAAATTTCGATAAACTAATTGTTTACCATTTACGATTATAACATTTTATCTACACAGTACACAATGGATAAATTTTTAATAAAAGTAAATGGTAAGTACTAAGTTATTGTAAGCTCAAATATTTAAATAATAAAATATAATTTGGATTCGATCTATATAGCTGGGTTGACGAAGCTTTTAGATAAAAACAACGTGCCAAAATGATGCAATTAATGTTTCAAAAAATGTACTTATATAAATAATACAATTATAATAGTATTCAAAGTATATATATATATAATTATATAAATATATATATACATATGTATGAACGCATAAATGTACCTATAAAATGTATAATAGGTACCTAACAATGTGTTAAATTTTAATTAAATTATTTTACGTAATATTATAAAAATGTAGGTAATAGTAAACATAATATTACACCTAGGTACAGATACTTATTGTATTATAAAAAACAATATTGATATAAAAAACTGTTGTTTACAGTTATGCTAATAGGTATTATATAGGTATTGTATACTTGCTGATAATTATATTAATGCTACATTATCATATGCCCATGTCCTATTATTCAGTATAGGTGTGAATATTATGTTGTATATGCATGTGCATGTCTTATTTTTCAGTATAGGTATGAATATTATGTATATTATGTTATTAATTTATTAGTTATACCTATGTTCTTTTTTCTTTTGCAGTAACTTCAACTAGTTTAACTAAATCTGATAAAAATAATATGAAAATATAGCTATTGGTGTTTTAAAAGAAACTGATTTAGCTAGTAATCCTGATGCTAACATTTTTAGTTGTAGTAATGTAGTTATTAAAGAAAAACAATATTTGAAACTTGATTATGTTTTTGAAAAATTAGATAATGGTAAAGGTAGAAAAATGGTAAGATGTAGTATATGTTATCGTCATAAACAACATATATCAAGCAAAAAAATCATATTCCAGCTATATGTAGTGAATTAGATACTGCTCCACGAAGTGAGCTTTTAAAAAACCATCTTCAATCAGTGGAGCATTTTAAATGTGTTAAAGTATTTCAACTATCTAAATTAACGGCAGATAAAATTTTAAAAATTGCACCAATGGATAAATGTATATCTCATCAAAACCAAAAGTTAGCAAATAAAATTGGTCGTTTTATGTACACTATATTGAATGACGCTAAACGTGGTACATTGTACGCTTGGTCGTGGTTATCAAGAGAAATAATAGATCTAAAACGTGAAAATTTAGATTTAACTAAAGAATTTGAATCATTAGTTCCAAAAGAAGGTGACTTATAATATGTTAACCCTACAAATTATAAAGAGTTTTTAAAATTTATTGTTCAAGATGATGTTATTAATCTTAAAAATAAATTAGACAAATGTCTTGCAATTTATTTGAGAGTTGATGGATCTGTAGATTAAACTCAAATAGATAATATTCATATTTTAGTTAAAATAATTACTGAAAACGGTGATCCAGAAATGTTATTTATCGGTTTTTTGGGTATATCATTTCCTCAGGATATAGACCCATTGCATTATTAAGCGTCTGCTACAAGCTACTGGAAAGACTAATATACAACCGTATTTCAGAAACTATTGACAACATTATACCTCACGAACAGACTAGATTCCGCTCCAGAAGGAACTGCTTGAATCAAGTGATAGAATAATACCCCCTATATTGAAAATGGCTTCGATAAAAAATGAAAAACAGCAGTAGCATTTGTCAACTTGTCGTCAGCATATGACACGGTTTGGCAAAAAAGGCTTCTATCGAAATTCCTGGACATAATCCAGTGCAAGACTCTGTATAAACTACTCAATAATATGCTCAGTAAAGGATAACAGAGTGTATATATTGGAGAGGAAAAAAGTAAAACTAGGTTGCTTAATAATGGCCACCCTCCGGAGTCGGTATTGGCACCCTTATTATTCAACTTAAATAGAAAGGTCCTTCCAAATACTTGTTCTAGAAAATTCATATATGCCGACGATATAGCTCTTGCAAGCTAAAATACGAATTTCGATATTTTGGAGGACGTCCAAACAAATGAACTGGATAAGCAAAAATATATACAGTAGAGTCTCGCTAATCCGGCCATCGCTAGTCTGGATATCTGATTAATCCGAACAAACAGTTATTTATATTATGCATATATGTAATCAAAATAAATATATTCATTTTGAATTTCTATAAAAAAAGTGTTATTTTTTATAAAATATTAATTCTTAGGTTGAAAAATTAGGCAAATATTGTAGTATTGCGACTGAAAAAGTCATTTTATTACAATTAAAATTATTTAAATTACCTTAACTACCTAAACTTCGTATTACAACTATTTTAAACGTTATTCCGTTTAATCCGGATTTTCGATAATCCAGATAGAGTCCAGTCTCATCAAGTTCGGATTAGCGAGACTCTATTATCTACATTTCAAATATTGGAGACTTAGAGCTAACCCCTCTAAAACTGAAATGACTCTTTTTCATCTTAATAATAAAAAGGTAAATCACTAACTACAGGTTAAATTTAGCGGACACGAAGTCAAAGCTAATCAATACCCAATATATCTAGCTTTGGCATTAGATAGAACGCTGGCATATAATAAAACAGACTAGCTGCAAAAATTATAACTAACCGCAGCGTAATCGAAAAACTATACAGTTCATCATGGGGTGCCGATGTAAGCACATACGAACAAGTGCACATTCACTTGTATATTCAGCAGCAGAGTACTGTGCATCCGTGAGGCTTAACATCATACACGTTCACAAAATAAATACTCAACTAAACTCTGCAAAGCGCACAATAGGAGGAGTAACTAAATCAACTCCTCTTAAGCTGCCAGTTCTTAGCAACAATATTTATACGAGAATGAAATAAGGTCTTAAACAATCCGAACCTCACAATCTACGATGATTTAAAAATGACTAATGAGAGACAATGACTAAAATCTCGGAAATCAACATGGAAGACAGCAATAGATTTGGATTTATTTCAGGAAAACTTGAATATAAATATAACAAATGGTGCAGAGACTGGGCATCGGGAAATTCTGACAAATCTAATCTAGTAACAAATCTATTAATCAAACAGCCAAGATTTTAATTAAATAGAACAACATGGGTGACACTCAATTACTTACGAACAGGTCACAGAAGATGTGACCACATAATGCACAAATGGGGACTAAAAACCTCTTTAGTCTGTGAATGCGGGTATGAATTTCAATCAATGTCCCATATTATCATTCAATGTCTTCTATATGCGTTAAAGACATCCAATTTGTACTGTTAGTACAATAAGCAATTGTGATACATATAAAATTAAAGTAAAATAAAACAAAACAAAAACAAAATCACTTTGAGTGGCTTGAGAAAAAGCCAGCGATTGCCGGTTTGCAACATTTGTATTTTATTATTTTTCGCAAATCCGGATAGTTTAATTAGGTATTTTGAACGTAAAAAATAACACATGCATGTTAAATGAATAGTTAAATTAATTAATATTAAATGAATATTATCTTGTATGAAATTAAATTCTATCACTTTTTTTTATTATTTTTATATATTTTAGCATTGATTCAACTGAGTCGGAATGATTGTTTAAATTTCTATACTACACAAAAACAACACAAAATAGATAATTAAATTGTTTCGAATATATTGAATTTATATTTATTAAATTTGCCTACCTTTGAGTCCTTGATCACCTTTTTCACCATCAGCTCCTCTTTGTCCCATGTCTCCTATATACAAGAAAATGCATACATGATTATTTTATACCTAGTAATTAGACGATGAACATAATGTCAGTACCTTAAACATTAAGTATGCGTATTGCATATGAAAGTGCATACCTTTATCTCCTATTAAACCGCGAACTCCTACATCACCTTTCACACCACGTGTTCCAGGAAATCCTATTTGGCCTGGAGATCCACTCGATCCTGTGTCTCCTTTGGCTCCAACAGCACCTATTTATTTCATAATTTTCATAATTGTGTAGCTAAATTTATTTTAAAATGCATAGCGTGATAATGAAACGACCTGTATTTCCAGGATGTCCAGGTAATCCATCGGCTCCAGGTAATCCTGGTAATCTAATTGATTAAAGTAATATTTACAAACTTCTAATTAACTATACAATATGCTTTGATATATAAATGATAATTCTTAGGATTATAATTTAAACATATTACTTTTTTTTGTCTAACTTACCCTGGTTTTCCAGGAGGTCCTGAAACAAATGAATATGAACAAATAACTATATTATATATTATAAATTTAATAATTATTTTCGTAATATACCTTGATCTCCTGGAGATCCCAAAGCTCCCGGTAGACCTGTAGCACCTACAGAACCAGCAGAACCAATTTGACCAGGTGGTCCAGGGTTCCCTAAAAATTGCATTATAAGGATAGGTTTTATTTTAATTTCTACATTAATTTGTTTATGAAACTTTTAGTTGTAAGTTGTAAAACTAATTTTGTTTTATTTATTTATTTAGCATATGGTTTGTGATTACATGAAAATAGACTAATGATAATAAGGTACCATACAAATACAAATAAAATAAAATATATAGTAATATGAATAACAACGAATAGTATTATTGAGGTGATAAATCACCTATATAATATATATTTAGTATTAGAGTTTAAGATCTAGTTCCTCTATCCATTGAATGTAATTTTGTTTTAATAAGAAGAAATTGCATGTTAATGTTCAATTTAATACAAATTACTTGTTTAAATATTACTGATACACATTATTTTTATTTCATTGAGTATTTGAGTAAAATGCCTTTAAACATAAATATCTTCAAAATAAATGTTCCCAAAATATGATATTTTAATTGCATACATTATACGTACCAATATTTCCAGTGTTACCTTTAGGACCTGTGAAAATTAAGAAATTAAATCATTTTTATTATAAACCAATTATTAATAATAAATTTTATTTTACTAATTGTAACTTCTGTTTTCGAATTATTGTACTCATAATTTATATAAAATAATATTTTGTATAAAACCAAAGAATTATTAACATAATTATTAGCTATAAATTATTTTATTTGTTAAATTATTGATGTTTACAATTTGTATTACAAAGTAATTTTTAATTTACACATATTTTTTAACACGAATATTCTGATAAAAATATTAAAACTGTTTTTGACGCATCTAAAAAGTAATGTAGGTACTATGCACTTTGTTTAGTGATTCAAAAACTTTTTATCTCATTAAGTTAAGTAGCTATAAACATCAAAATGGTAGTTTTACATTTCAGGACAATATTTTATTTATTTGTAAATATTTATTTTAAGTTTTTTAATTAACCTTTGGAAAAAAATCTTTGCCACTTTATTTTAAACGGATTCTTAAATGTATTATAATTACATTTAAGATAATGATCGAAACTATTAATTTAAAGTTTTCAAAACGTAAGATTAATATTAAATGATATAAAATAATATACACAGTGAATCTGATAAGCAGAGCTGTAAAAAATACTTTTAAAAAGTATTTGAGTAAATAAAAAAATAATGTTGAAAAAACTATTTAGAGTAATACTCAAATAATTATTAATCCAATGTATTTGAGTAAATACTCAAATACATTAAAAGGTATTTGAAATAATTTTCAAATACTTAAAAATATATATATATAATTTATTCATAATTTTATTATAATATATATATATATATATATATTATAC
This sequence comes from Schlechtendalia chinensis, assembly GCA_019022885.1. Taxonomy (NCBI): domain Eukaryota; kingdom Metazoa; phylum Arthropoda; class Insecta; order Hemiptera; family Aphididae; genus Schlechtendalia; species Schlechtendalia chinensis. The sequence goes on along the minus strand of CM032339.1, from coordinate 12,528,343 downwards.
AAACAATTTAACAACATAATTTGTTCAAAATGTTTATCGATTATTGATGTTCTATTTTTTGTTAACGTAGCACTAAATATCTTTTCAACGGGGAGAGATGTATTGTATTTAATAAATACCTATCAGCAAAAATAAAAATTAATAAAATTTTTTTATTATAGTCATAAAAACTAAAATATTTATATTAACTTTTCAAATATAGGATATGATTGCAAATAATCCAAGTGTTTTGTTGGGAAAGTCCTTAAATATTGACTAATAATTTCATTATCTACCAATTTTGTACAATTTGTGAGATGTAACATTTTGATTTTTAATAAAATAATATAACATAAGTATAAGATTCTTTAAAATAAATTAGTATTTAATACCATAAAAAGGTATTTGAATAAAGTATTCAATATTTTAAAAAGTATTTGAATACCAATATTCAAATACTTGTACTCAAATATTTTACAATTCTGGTGATAAGTAATCGAATTAGATGTATAAACAATTTAAAATGATCAACTATGTGAAATATTATTTATTTTTACTAAAAATGCATTCCTTTAAACTACTACAATATTTAAATCGATTAATTATTTTTTTAAATAACTTCTGAGGTCTGTTTTTTAATACTTTTTAGAACTTGCATTGCATCAGTTTCAATAGCTTCAGTGTTTTCAAATGTAAGTTCTTTTTAAAGGAATTCTTAATCTTGGAAACAAAAGTTAATCATATGGAAATAAATCAGGTGGTTAATCTATAACACAAGCTTGTTTTTTAGCCAAAATCTCGTATAAAGCAGTATATCTGTGAGAGGGTGCATTATCGTAACAGAAATAAACCTTTTGGTTCTCGTTATTGAAGTCTAGATAAATAAAAAATGTTTTTACTACTTTAGACTCCTTTGCTAGTAGTCTGATAGCAACATTTGCAAAGGTTGCAAAATGTCGATAACACTTTTTCAATCATTTCTGGAATACAGGCAACCACCTGTTCTTGGTCGACCTAAACGTTCACCGTTGTTTTAACTTTCTTTAACATCACCAAATTTTACAAACCATTCAAAAATTTGTGTACATAATGAATACTTATCGCTAAATACTTCGTTTCAAAATCAAAATTGTTCCGGTAGTATTTTTGACGATTTAAACACAAAATTTGATATTTACTTTTTGTTCCATTGCAATTTTGTGACATTGTATTTTATATAGAATTATAGAGAGTAATGTAAAATGGCAATTGAATAAAATCAAAAAAATGTCTCACTGTTATCGGCTATAGCAATTTTGAGTCGATTGCGACTCACTTTCGTCATTTCTTTATTATTTTTTTTTTTTTTTACAATAACATAAAAAAATAGATTTTATAAAGTTTTTTTCTTATCTGATTAATTCTTGAATATAAAAATTAACTACGATTATACTATTCGATTTATAATAATAATACATTTATGAGAAACCTATTTTTGTTATCGACCCAGTCCCCGTATCGACTGCTGCTCTTATCGTATCGTAAATATCACTAGTCTGCAACAACAGCGGTAATGACCGGTATATATACGGTATATATATACATATATAATATCATTTATTTTTTATTTTATTTTTTTTGGTAATTTAATAAATCGAAAAATCGATGTCGATCCAGAAAAACTCAGAAGTCCATTAAAGTTGATATCCCTGGATTATAGTATTTCTAAAATTGAATCAGTTAGGTTATTAATCAGATACACAGTGTGTATTTACAAAATTAAAGTAATTCAATGTTTTAAATATTTTTGTAAATTATATCAAAACTATTATACCAATTGGTCCTTCCGATCCCGGAACTCCTGGAGGGCCAGGTAGACCGGGAAATCCACGCAGTCCAGCAAATCCTCTGGGTCCCTAAAAATACGTTTTTATTTGTGTACTGTTTATATTGTCAATATAAATAAATAAATATTTTATGTGGATTGATACAATTATGCATTATTATTTATCACATTCATGTGATAATTTCATAACAAAATTTAATGTTAAAATAATGAAATTCCAAGTTATTCAGTGTTTTCATAATGGATTCATATATGATATAATTATAATTATTCGAATCATTTTACTGCAATAGGAGCAAAAGTAGTTTGAAATATGATTTTATAATTAATTAATTTTTCGTTGTTTTATTTGATTTATATTATGAAACTAGAAATCTAATCCCATTATATTATTATAAGAAATATTAGCATTTAAATATTAGATATTTAATCAATAAATAATAAATAATATCAAATATCAATAATAGGAATTCAAAATTAATATCCTAAATGTATTAAAAAAAATTGATACATTTGTACATAATATAATTAATCACAGAAAAATTTCCGATGAGCACAAACAGTTGAAAACAATAATATGTTTTGTTTAAAATAATACGTATTTTGTTTATATATAAAAAAGATGTTATTTTCACTTATCTATTAAAATAGCGTTACAAAAGTTTTAGGGAATTGTTTTTATTGGATTCTTAGTATTGTTTTTTGCGGCACGAGTACATTTTCAATGAAAACACAGTTTCTTCTTTATTCGTAATTTTTCTTTTTCTCTTTTACCACTATGTTAAAAAAATAAAGCACGATAAAATTTAAATGCATACATTAATATGCTAAATATTTTTTGTGTTGTAACACGAAAAAAGTTAAAAACAATAGATGACGAATATTTGTACTTTTAAGTATAATATAATATAGTTATTTTTGAAGTAAAAATTTAGTACAAAATTCTATGTATAATTTATTTATTATATACTGTGATCAGTTTAATATACATGTTGTTAAATTAAAACTGTAGTAATAGAAGTAATAGTAGTATTAGAACTTTGATAAATAAAGTGTTGTATTTAAAAAAAAGAATTTCACACCCACATAACGTTAAGTATCACTTAAATTGTGGCATTTAGGTTAAATTTAATATCTATTATAGTTGTCCTTTTCGTAAAATATAGTTTGACATAAATAGTACATCTAGTATTTAAAAATTGTAGAACCCTGTGAACTTTATTGTCAGACTTATTAGTTGTTTTTAGTAATAATATCTAGTAAGCGAGTTACAGTACCATTTCTCCGGGCAAGCCAGCCAATCCTTGAGGACCTTCTTCTCCTTGAGATCCATCAGTACCACGAGGACCTGTCACACCAGCTTGGCCTAAAAATGAAAATGAATTTGGAATTGTATATAATAAATATTTTTTATTTAAACTATTTAAAATAATTCATTCCTCCTTATATCAAAATTAAAAAATTATTTGTTTATTTTCAGTTATAATTTTAGAACACATACTTTTAAGAACATTTAAATAAAAGACGTTATTTATTTGAAATAAATTTTAATTCGCTGACTTAAATATTTGACTAATAATGACTAATAATGACGTGATCATAATAAATTTAAATAAAGTAAAATACATTTAGATTTAATTTTAAAACCCGAAAATAGTAATAATAAATTTATATTTTATTTATTTAATATTCTAAAGAAATTTGCAAATTTGTAATGAATAAAACGTTTTTATATATAAATTAATTCATTATAATAATAATGTATTTGTTATAGAAATATGAACAATATAATTTTCTTTATAAACAAATAATGGGAATAATCAATAAATATATTATATTTGGATATTTTAAAGATATTCACAAATTCGTATTTTTAATAAAAAACTTGTTTTATGCCAAGAAAGCTACAATTAAAGATACAAATTCAAATTCGCAATTAAACTGATAACAATTTTATTCCTATTATATCATTATAATTTGTTAATATGTACTCATATATTATATTTTAAATCAATTTGTTAAATTCTAAATAGCAATTCATTTTTAAAATTTGGTAGTATGTTTAATTTATGTCAATTATTATGTTATATATATATATATATATATATATATATAATATATATATATATATATATATGAACTACGTATACATATATTTTTTTTGAGATGATAAAATGAAAAATGTTTACAGATTATCAAATAGACTTTCTTCAATTAACTTATAATGCCTTAAATCAATTCTTAAATTTTGAAATTTAATTCTAAATTTGAGCATATTATCAGGTGTCTTATTTATGTTTATTCTTGAAATACTAACCTGGAAGTCCACGATCTCCTTTTTCTCCTGGTAATCCTAGAAAAAATATTACATTCAACAAGTGAATTAATATTTTAATTATAATATTGCTATATGATATTTTTATTAAAAAATATATACGGTTTGTCAATCATGTGTTTAAATTACCCTAACATAAGTAACATTATTGTTTTACTATTAAACATTTGCAAATAATAATGGATTATAGTGTAGTATTTCTAAAATAAATGTAAATATCATAACTTGATTAATTAACGTATTTCCAAATTGTAATTACCTATAGATTATGTACGATTATAGATTATACAGACTATACGATAAGAGAAACACAAATTTGATGATAAGATAGACAAGACTGAGTAAATTAACTAATTTGTTAAATTTGTTAAATTTAATAATATAAACAAATATGAGCTATGTTAAGTTCATAGTATTCATATTTTTCTTTTTCAGTTTAAAAGTTAAAGTTATTTTAAAAAGTAAGTTAAAATAGCTTTAACTAAAAGTAGTCTGAAAATGAGATAAGACAGCCCAACATCTTATATAGTGTTGAAATATTCAATACTGTTATGTTTATGTTACCCAACACAATAAATAAAATTATAGTATTTGGTGATAATTTTATCATTGATAATTTACTAAATTTAGATACTTTTATAAAGATAATTAACTTGGATTTAACTCATTATGTTTTATCTATAACTAACTTTATTTTATTTTAAACTTAGCGCGTTAAGTTATTTAATTAAATTTAACTTTCTTACCTAAATTTTAAATTCTAACTTGTTAAAGCTCAGTATTAAAGATAAATGTGTTAATTTAGGTTTTAAATTTAATATCTAAATTTTTAAAATAAAATAAACATAATATTACGATAGTTAAAAAGTTTTGTTTATTTTACTATACACAAATGAATAAATAAGAACATGATAAAAGGATAGAAGATGAAGAAAAACTTAAATAATTCGTTTTAAATATTTCAGAAATCACTTAGTTAGCATATTATATACATGTTTAGGAAGAAGATTGTAATAACTTATTTAAGTATATCTTGTGATACCAAACATTTTTAAGAATGGAGTATGTGTGTGTTCTGGGTTTTTAACTTGGATTATAAACGTTATTATTAATAAAAAAATACTATAACACTGTTTTTAATAAAATTATATTACCCATTGCTCCTGTTATGCCTGGTTCTCCTTTAACTCCAGGTGGACCTGTAACTCCACGTTCTCCATCTCTCCCTGGTCTACCTCTGTGTCCATCACGACCTGTACAATTAAAAATACTGTACTTAAAATTTAAATATAAAACGTTTTCTTTTATATATATTATATAATTTATGTTATTTTTATTAAAAATTAAAACAATTTGACGAGAAATTAGATAAATTTGAATTTCATTGGAAATGTTACGTCATTAGTGTAAACACATAAAATAATTTATTTTAATTTGTATTAGATAGTTCTTAGAAAATAAAATGGTTTATTTGGAAAAGATATTTATAAATCAAGTATTTTTATATTCTTACATATACTGAAAAATAATGTACTTAAGTTACATAATTTATCTTTTAATTTGTTTATTAAAACATAAATGTGAACATAAAAAATTCTATTAAAAATAATCCATATAATATTTTCAAAAAAGACGACACTATCTATAGTTCATACTAACCTAACCGTACTTTACTACAAAATATATTTTTTTATTGGTATTTTATTGAGTTGTGGAAAACATTTGTGAATACATATTTTTAAAATTGTATGATGATATTCATTCAGTTTTAAAATTATTTATGTTTAAAAAAAAATTGTTTAAGAATATAAAGTAAAATTTTATAAAAAATAATTACACAAGCTTAAATAAAAATTAATAGTGTGTGATTTTCCATTATCACTGTGACGCTGTAATAAATAAAATTTCGATATTTTGATACATATAGTAAAATATAATTATAAATAATTCAATTTTAAAAATTGACATACTAACCTGATGGACCGGTCATCCCTCGAATACCCCTTGGTCCCTAAAATATCATTTATACAGAAATATGATGATTTTAGTCTGATAAATAAACAATTTTTTTCCACTTACCACTTCCCCTTGTTCTCCAGATTCGCCTTTGGGTCCATCGGGGCCAGGTGGACCTTTAATATAATTTACAAGTTATTCTCTCTATACTCTATAAGAGATTTATTTATTAAAACATTTTACGAAACAAACCTTCTGGCCCAATCGTCCCGGTCATACCCATTGGACCATCGCTTCCTCTCATCGACATCTCAAAAAAAAAAAAAATAAATAAATATATGAACAATGAGTATGGTGAGAATAATTAGTATACACGTTGAAAAATTAATTATTATTTAGATTAAATATTAAACCTTTTATATATTATAATTATGCGTACCATATGTTGTGCTAGCATTTGTCTGAACATTTCGGCTTGGCTATCCGGACCTTTATTCCCTTGGTTTTGATTTAACTGTAATGAAAATCATATTAATATTTACACGCGTATTTGCTTTATACTCTACAATGATTAAAATGAAAAAAAAACAATGTACGAACTGGAATTAGGAATACGTGTCCCGGAGGTCCTTGTATTCCGGTTAACCCGTCTATACCTTCACGACCTGGATCCCCTTTGGGACCTTGAGGCTAGACAACAATAAACAAGCAACAGTAAATCGTTATAAGCAAATATGGTGGAAAGAATAATATCAAAAATAACGACGGAACTGAAAATCAAACCAAGAACGAATGCATGTTGTGACTAGATAAAGTGTCGTCGAAAGTATAGTTTACCTAATGTTGCGTTGTTGATGTAAATGTAATATTCATTTATTGTCTTAAATCATAAACGATTTTAATCAAGTACAGGTGTTCGATCAATCAACATAATTTTAAAATACGAAGATCAATCAATCAAAACATTTTAATATTATATATATTTTATTTATACGAAGAGTATTTGTAGTATGTGTAATCAAAATAGTCTTGAAAGTGAAATAAGTTTCGTTTACCCCTTGCTCGCCGGGTGGACCAGGGTATCCACGAGTCGCCGGGGTACACGTGAATTGATTCCCGTACATACTATGACTGTCGTTCACTTCAGATAATCTCGTGCTGTATGTCTATACGATAACAACTTCATTTTACAATATTATCGGACACATAACAGTTAAATTGTTTAATAATAATATTTTTCTAATAAAATCAGAGCTCGGAATTTGTAGCATTTACATTTGTTTTTTTTTTTATAAACTCTTTCTTTCATTTATTTTTACATATTTACGGCTTTCATTCAATGTTATTTTGATAATTAGAGTTTTAAATACTGTCAAAATTTAAAATAGTTATTATTTGGAAACACATACGAAGTGTGTCGTCAAAATTGGTAAACATTTTAAATGTATCGCAAACATTATTTTTGGGATAATAAAAATAAAAAATAAAAAATGTAAAAATCGGATGTAAACAATCTTTTTTTTTGCTTTTTGACATTTTATGTCTTTACTTTGGCACATTAAAATAAAAAACCGTCACGAAAAAGTGTCCACCAAAAAGTGTCCACGAAAAGCGTTACCTAAATTAAGATACCCACTGGGGACTGTCACGAAAAAGCGTTACAGAAAAAAAAACCTAAATCTCCCTTATGCTTTGTTTCCATGGCAACCATTGTTTCGGTTTTGAAAAAATTTAAATTTGAATTTGCAAAAAAAATTTTCACATATAAGACATAAAATGTCTCACTTAACGCGGACTCGTATGCGTTAATCATTTTTCGATAGTTTTTACATACAATTAAGATTACCTCAAAAATAAAATAAAATTTTAAATCAAAATGACTAGGGTATTAAATCATCTTTACATGATATGTTTCCAAAAAATGAGATCAACTATAAAAATCAAAGCACTTATGTTATACGAAAAAATATTTACAAATAAAAAAATAAATAATAACCAATACATTTTTCTCTTCTCTAGGAATTTAAGACATATAAAAATATTAATTGAATTATATTTAAATTATAAACAATTATTTTACATATTTTATTCATTTATAATACTTATTATAGTACATATTTTAGTGTTTATAAGTGTATATTGAAAGTGTTAATATGTAATTACATTAATTGGTGCTATAAGTTCCAAACGTGGAATTAATATTATCCAGTATAAAATTATTAATATTGTATTATGTTTATTAAATACGCTGATCATAATTATTCATTATAAATACTGACAATAAACACTTACAACGCTTTGTACCAACAAATTTGACTCTTGGATTTCGTCGACGTTGTTTGTGATACTTAATAGTGTTTCGTTTTTAGTTTTCGTTTCCGTACAGTTGTTTACCGTAACGGAACATATTTCATACGCAGCATCTGGTGTCGAATAAAACTTTAAATCTTGGATGTCACCCTGAAATATTTAAAAACTTTTCGTTTATTAATTCCGATATGATATAATAATTTAAAAGTTAAGGTCCCCCTTAACATGGACCAACCAGCTATATGGGATGCGACCTCGGTGCTATCCACCTTAGGTGCATCGTTATCTGTCACGGAAAGGACAACAATGTCTAAGTCGATTGGTCAACGCAGACAAGTTTCCTACCAAAAAACCATAGAGGTAGTAACAAAACATCTAGAGATAGTTGCAGCTGCCACCAGAACTAAGTAGGTGATTGAAGAAGATGTTAGAGATCTAGAAATGAGCTTCAGAGACCTACTTAATGCGGATAAATTAATTGGTATGATGCAGTCCCCAGACGTTGTTGAGCACAGATTGTTGGTTCTTTAGCAGCAACAAAAGCAACAGCAAAGCGAACACCAACAACAGCGATTGTTATTCCAACAGATGAAGAAAACATTGGAAGAAATAAAGGAAACCAGTAATCCCAGATGCAGAAAATGCTAAAAATGCCACAAGATCATCTTGTTTGCTCAAACAATGTCTGAAGAGGCGAGGTTCCTTAATGCAGAAAGACAGAGCGGAAATAGGGTCAGGAAAGTACATGAAGTAAGAAACAACGTCAAACAAATGCAGGCAATACAGCAGTCTGAGATATACCATGTCGACAACGCTACCGCAGCCAATGACTCTAATGAAAACACAGAGTAAGAGGAGGTAACAAGGCGCAGAACAAGTGAAGCGCAGGCATCAAAGTGTAGGGACACGGGATTGACGAAAAACATTGTTCATCAACTGGCCTTAAGGTAAAACAAGACAAACTTTATTTATTTTGGTATTAAAATTCAATATTTATTTCAATATTTTACTTTTTTTACATTAATAAAAATATAACTTTCATGAACAGGTATAACCTTATAAGAGGTGGCTTTTTTACGGACATCGAAGTGCACGGGACAGCTAGTATATATATACAAACGATGGCGTTTTTGTTATAAACATAATAAACAAATTATTATTCTCAAGGTTTTCATAAAATTGAGTATTGTTATGTTTATACGAGTATGTACATTAATAATTACCGAGTAAAAAGTTTCATCAAGCTGTTGACCAATTATCACGATTCCCGAATTACTAATTGTCATGTTTCTTTTAAGTTCTTGGGTGACTTGTTTTTCGCAATCCAAGATCATAGTTACTGAATTACCTTTGATACTAAACAATAGTTGATGCCACCTAATATGACAAAAATCTTAAAATAAAATGACCATAAACATATTATATATATAATTTAGTTCTAGATGCAGTATATTACAATCACATATGTAAAATTATATATAATATTTATATAAGAGGCGATCCTTAAAATGTCAATTGCTCATTATCATAATTAATTTTTATGTTAGACTGACAAATCATGTACACCGAATGTTTTCGGTTGGAGACAATAAATATAAAAAAGGGAATTGAGTGATATCGAGTTATATTAAAAACGAATGATTATATTTACGGAGGAGTAAGTTAAGAATAATAAGAATAAAAGCGAATAATGATGTGTATATAGTTGTATAGAATGTATAGAGAGTAGTATGTAGTGAAATAAGTAAGTGAATGGATACCTAAATTAAAAAAATTGGCTGTACTACAATCATAATAACAGTAAATACGAGTAAATTGAAACCGCAAGCGGTTGTAGCATACAGCAGCTATGTATCACGATATTACCATTTAAAAAAACTGTTTTAATAAATTTTATGTGTACCAACTTGTATATGGTTTACAATTGTAAATTAATCTATTTTATTAATACATGTATATTTATTAATTATATAGTATTGACTACATAATTAGTAATGTACTATAATATACTATAAGTATACTATTAATTATATATATATATATATATAATATATATATATATATATATTTTACATTAAGATTATATAAAGAATTTGAAACTATGTATACATATATATATATATATATTTGTCTACATTTTACGCATATTTTTTTTAATGCAATAACAATTTTAATGACATAATTATACAATTTGAATTATTACCTTAATTTATGTATTTTTAATTTTGTATTTATGTTTACTTCTAAATAGATTAAATAAATCCATTAAATTTAATAAATGGATCTTGGAAATTTGAATGCATGCCAGAAAACTGATATTTACAACTGATTGACAATTCTTAAGGCGTTAAAAAGGATTCGAGCATATAAAGTCAGACAATTCAGTATAATTGTATTGAAAACGAGAAGTTTTAAATAAACTTTATCAAAATTTTAACTCCGTATAATGAATATTATTTTACACGATTATTTTATGTAAACTATTATAAAATCAAATTGATAAAGACCATTGATAATGTTTTAATAAAATGTCTTTATAGAGAATTTTCAAACAAAAATTAAATTTTTCATACTAATATTGTTTAAGATAATAAATTGAATTAATGTTTTTCATTTACCGAAATATATGTTTAACATTAAAATTTAATTACAGTATGTCTCATGAGTTTTCCTTGATGCCATAAAACACCTTATACGTAATTTTAACAAGTTTGCGATGGTCTAATTAGATATAACACACCTATTAAAACATATAATATTTATACTTTCGTGACGTATTTCGAACTTATGTACTCAGTTTTAATCGGTATAATCGAAGTTCTAAAACTTATAATTTAATTTATTTCTTAAAACGTAATCGTCGAAGTTCGAATTTCCTATAGCTATTTTAAAAGTTACACTTCCACTAATATGTGTTGAAATTTATGTTAAATGTTAAATGTTAATTCTTCAATACGTCATTTGAATTATTCTGATATTTTGATTTTGTTTAGTGTATTTTATTGGTATAAGAAATATAGATTTACTAAACATTATAATCCAATGGAGGCTTATATAAATGAATAAAAATGGAATTATATAAAATATAATTTTTATATTTATTTGAATATTTATTACCTCCATTTCAGTTAAAATAAAAATAATATATATTCGGTAAATTTTAAAAAGAACTATTTTTAATAAATGAAGAACAGTGTCATTTGTTTATATTCAACAACAAAAATTTAAATTATAATAATTGTAGGTTTTGTCAATATCTTTGTAATTTTCTCTTATATTTTTGTATTAATTTATGAAGCCATTTTTGTTTTATATGTAAATATAGTTTAAAAAATATGTATTTACAAAAGTTGTTTTAAGTTTAAAAATATTCTAGAATTAGAGTGAATTTAAAATTATTCTAGAATTAGAGTGAATTTAAAATTATTCTTGTGAAGTATAAAATAATTTCGTCACTTTTATTTCAGCATATCAAATATATTAATATGTTTGCTCAAAGTTAAAACTTTGTTCCGGGTAACCTAATTTAACATTTGTATGCCTACAAAAAACCAAAATAAGCAAGAAAAAAATAGATCTATTTGTCTTGCATATAATACTATTGAAAAATCAATGAATTAAAAAATAAGAAAATTATCGATGTTTTACTATCATATTACTATTTAAATTCAAGTTTATTAGATACAATGTTATAATAATTTTTTTATAGTATCAATTATCATATCAATAAATAATAAAAATATACATGTGTGTTGGCTCATTGGCAGGACAGATTATTATTATTTATTACTTACCGGCCGTCGTTGATACTGGTGTTAAATTTTACTTTGGTCTTATGTTCTTCTTGGGCTTCCACGTCATTATACTGTAACACAATGTCACTTCCAACTGTCAAACCCAACTGTTCGTCTCCAGCTCCATCGTACACAAGAAAAACCGTGTTCGTATCGGAATCTATTCAAAAAATTAAACATTTAAATTAAATTATTTTACTTACAAAAAACTAATCAAATTCGTATAAAAATAATTAAATGTTTTGATTTAAATACATACAAGAAATTTGGTGCAACTAATAAATAATAACTATATTGTTATAGAACTCTAAGAGAATTTCAATATGTTCAAAAGTTTTGTCTTGTGAAAAAAAATTTAATTTACTGTACGTTTATATTTTTAAATAACCATTATTATTGCCTTCGCAAAAATATATTATTTAAAGGTTCAATAAAATTTTTTTAAAATATGCGTTTAAAATTTTGTTAAAACATTTTGTTTACAAGTGACATATAATCAGACTCGCAGCTACAAATTTTGTCAGGGGTAGCAAGCCCTAATTTTGCCACCCCCTTTCATCACTCAACCAGCAATTTGCAAATAACATTTAGTCTTATTTCTAATAAGCTTGTAAAAAATCCTGAAATATGTAATAGGTAATATTTAGAATGTTATATATCATTATCATGAAATTATAACATAAAATAATATGTAAGGTTTACTCGGATATAAAAATTTGAATAAAACAATTAATGTAAAATATTCTATCACAAAATTGTTATACATAAAATTGTTCCAAAAAATTAAAGTAAGTTTTAAAGATTTATATAAATTTAAATTTTCTAGATCTTTTAGCTGCAAACGTTTTGATTATTTCGTCAAATGAGATTAACGACGCTTTTTGATGTTCTATCTATAATAAACTTAAATTGGTGAATCTTTGTTGTTTCATCGTACTTTTTAAATAATTTTTGATTCGTTTAAGCTTACTAAGGCTCCTCTCCCTCGAAGCAACAGCGACTGGGAAAGTAAGAAATATTTGTAGAGTTGTTGTAATGTTTGGATAGCCCTCTTCCAAGCTGTGCGGTTATTTACGATCAGCTGGGTTATAATAGTCATAAAATTACAATCTAAAGCGCTAGTACAGTACGACCACATAAAATAAAGACCTAAATGATTGTCTGGGAAGCTTTTCCCGTTTTCTAATGACCATCCCCCCTATAGAATGGCACGCACTATAATAATAGCTAATAACAAAATCAAAATTTAGAAAAACTCAAAACTTAATATTTTAATCGTCAACCAAGTACAATCGGCCAGCCTATATAAAGACAGCATGGCAATTGTATATGCGGCTGGCGATATAATGACTATATATTATATAACTAAATTAATAAAATAATTAATTTTTATTTTATCATATAGACATGCAAGTTTTATTAAATAGTATCATGGAATTAGGATATCATTCAAAAAATTATAAAAATCAGTATATTTCAGACCATCGTATACCTAGAATATCGATATATCGGAAGAATGTCTATTTCAAATATATATTAATAAATAATTACAACATTTCTGTGGATTTCCTGGCTTTAATTGAAAATAAATTATTTTTAAATTGAATTACATTTTTAATTAAAGAAATGGACGTTTACTCACTTGTGAATGAACAAAACTTAAGAAAAGGTAAATATCATTTTATGTTTATGATAATAAAACATAATTTTCATTTTTTTTAAATAATAAAAATATAAAATAATATACTAATATTTAAAATAGTAGCAAGATAATTATAATATTTAATTTTTAATAATATATTTTTAACAAATTACAGTAAATAAAATGAATAAAGCAGTGAATATGTATGTGTGTATAACATTGAAACATACCAAGTTTTTTGGAAAAACTACTTTGTATAAAATTTAAAAAAAAATTTACACACGTATTATACTATATATTTTATTAAAAGTACTTTTATTTGCTGCAAAAATATTAATATTTAATCCCTTCAAAACAATTAAATTGTGTTCTTATTAAATATTTGTATAGAATGTTTGAGATATTTAGTTTTGTAGCTTCAATTTAAACCTTTAATCAGTGGTGTATTTAGAATTTTTTGCCCCAGGCTCCCCCCCCTCTCTGACCTCCTTACTACACGTAAAAAAATGCTTTACCGAACAATTTTCTGAGACATACACAACTCTTTCATTTTTAAGAAATATATTAATATTTTACGTAAATGTAATAATAAATAAATTATATAAATCAATATTATGTTAATGTTTATAAATGTTTATTTTTTATGTTCATAACTATAAAATAATAATATACAACTCATTATAGAATATATACAGGATGTTAATGTCTGATAATATTTATTTTCTAAACTGTGAAATAAAATATCGAATATCAAATATTGCAAAAACAAGTAGTAATAGTATTCAAACAAACCCCTTAAAAATTTGTTGCCCCCAAAAACATGAAGCTCGGGGCAATTGCCCCTTCCCTAGCTCTCCCTAAATACGTCACTGCCTTTAATATTATATTCATTGTTAGTATTTAATTATAGTTGAAAAGTTTAATAATCACTAAAATTAAAATTTTACAATATATATATATGTTCGTAATAAATTGTTAATTGTTTTTGACACCCGGATAAAATGTTAAAAATGACGCCAAATCTCCTATAAAAATTTATATTATAAACATTATAATAGGCTTTCAAACATTTTACGCCACCACATTTTTACGCCTGGGGATCAATCCCCGTCTCTTCTCCCCCCCCCTAGTTCTACCATAACATAAACGCTGAATAAAAAATTATTTGCATACAATTATATGAATAAAAATATTAAAAAAACGAAAAAAATAATTTAAATTAAATTGAGTACCCAATAGACTTAATAAATTTTAAAACTGCTAAAATTACATGAATGAAATGAGAATTAAGAATATTATGTGAGCCTACTGGAAAGATGTAAAAATAATATTTAATTGGCATATGACATAATGACACATTATACATTAAATACAACTATAAACGTATATAATATATGTGTAATATCAACTTCAATCTAACTAAACGAAACCATTTTACTACTATTATCGTCCTCGATTAGTATCCTAATAGATGTTTAGAAATATGTTATGTTTTAAATTGCATTATTGAGTTAAATAATCATTTTTGATACACATTTTTTTTTTTAAATTAAATTAAGTGTTATAAAATGGGCTATAGATAAGTATCGAAATTCGTTTAATTAGATACGTCTAGTTCAATGTTAAAAGGAACACTTTAATGATGACATTGTTATTTGAAAATAAAATACTATTCTTACAAAAAACTTTTATAATTAAATACTGTAAACAATAGTGTTCATTTATCATTGCGACCTTTTACCGTGTTATTTTGCAGACAACATCAAGTATCCGGAGTATTTGTTTTTTCCCAAAATGCTATAAACTGGAACTATTCAAATTAAATCAAATATTTTTACTGTTTGAAAACGAGGAACATTTAATAATATTTGAAATAATTAAAAATAAAGTTAATAGTGAAATAATTATTCATTGTGATAAATAAATAATTTCATATTTCTCATAAGAAAATTTTAATTAATATTTTTTATTACATTTCTTAGTTACAAAATCTCTATTTATTTTATACGATAACAGAAAAGAGAGTAATTTAATTTTTAACAATAAATATAAAATTTAATATGCGTAACATATAATTAAATGCATGTAAAATCATGGGGTGAATTGTTAAACAATACGAGTTAGTATAAATGATTTAATTCATATTTAGATTTTTAAGATATATTTTGGATTTATGAACAACGTATTAAATAAATATGAAAAATACATGATTTTAACTCCTGGCGAAAAAAAATCATGCAAAAATCGATCTTATACTTTTGAAGGTCCATTATTTAAAAGTTTAATTCATAACATTCGTTTAAATTAAGACTTGAAGTTTTAAAAATCTTATATTAATAACGAACATATGCAATACATATTTAAATATTTTATGGTTATAAAATATATAATATGTTTATAATTACAATTTTAATTTTAACATTTTTCTTCAATTGTGTTGCAAAATGTAAAAACTAGTTTTAAAGTAATATTCTTTTGTTAAATTATAATTAAAACAATAATTATAAGCAAATTTCTCTCAATTTCATTAAGACATTAGATACTAAGTATAAAGAAAACATGTTATATTTTTATTTAAACAGCAATCGAATTGACTGTTTATATTTAATTAATCTGTTATATCATTATCATCAAACCTTGGTCAATTCTGATCTGAGTTAATATCGAAAAATCCAAAGGAAATGATTCGATCCTGGGAAATATAGAAGACGTTTCCACACTTAAAATCGCTTTTTCATTCAGTCTGTATGCCCTGTCATCGACACATCGGCCTCGGATAGAAATAACTCCCAGGATTTTATCTGTAACTGCAGTAGCTTCCAGAATGTTAAAACCTGTGAAGTAAAAAAAAAAGTATTAATAATCATATGACGTAAAGGTGAAGTAAAATGAAGTAAATAGAGGTTAGTTATAAAATTAAACGTGATATATAAGTTTGCATAGTAAATTAAACTGTTATAATCAAATAAATCGATGATATTAATAATTAGTTTTGATTTAACAATACGCGTTTTTAATTGTATTAAAAACATTCAAAAAGGAGTTATTAAATAGGACGTGATGTGCAGAGGCATTGAACTTAAAAGGTATAAAGGTTGGAAGAACATCGACCTAATGATTTATTGTTCTCTCACACACACACATATATTGATTTATAATTTAATAACAAATAAATAAATAAATAGCATGTTTTATGGCTTTAGGAAGTCAATAAAGATAACGCGGAAAATTGTCAGTCATATATAACCATAACAAATTAATATACATCGTGTTTTAAATGAGCACAAAAAAATTTAATAATCTATTAAGAATTATTATTATTATTATTATTAATTTGAATGATAAATCGTACACATTTATTATTAATCAATTATAAAATTAAAAACGATACAATTATAATAGTTGTAAATACATAGTTTAAATTTATGGAAGTCTCTTTTTAATAAAATACCATAACTCTTATTTAGCAAAAAATATAAAAATAAATACAAATACGTCCATCAAGCGTTAACTAAACCCAACATGGACGTTATAACGTATGTTTTGAAGAATAAATATTAAATACAAAAACCATTTACTATGTACGTAATCCTCAGATTTTTCAAATGTAATTTATATACAGAATCTGCACAAATAAATTTTAAAATACTTAACCTTATGCCAATTATGTCGATGAATAATTATTATATATACGTATTTATATTTTAAAATCACATAAGTACATAATATTATGTTAATATATATTATTTGCTAACTACTGATTACTGGAAGTGAGATAATGATTAATAAACACAGTACTATAATCGAATAGAATAAATTTCATGTGTTTGGTCGGCGAGGATGTTAATATTATAATAATTGTTGTCCATTAATAATAATGCGTTCATCATTAGAGGTAAATAACAATATTTTACTGCGAATATTAACTAATATGTAATCATTTAATCTATTCGAATAATAATGAAACATACCAATTGTAAAAGTATACTCGTAGATACATATGTTAAAAAGTTCAATTCTATTTCAAATATAATTTCTACTTGAAATACAATTTCAATTTTAGAAATAATATTAATTAACGATTAATAACACATTTATTAATTGATTTATCAGTATATATTTCACATGATAATTTTTTGATATACTCGGTATATTATTCAATTTTTGAATTTACATTGAAATTAATAGTTTTTTGTTTAAAAAGTTCTTGAGGTGTAGCTTAAATGATCAACGTAAAAAAAAAAAAAAAAAATGAAAAAAAATGGTTTAATGGTAATTACTTTATTCGGCGTGTATGAATAATATTTAACGTTCCCTTAAGGATGTGTAACATACCTGCATAAATAAAAAATAATACAAGCTCGAAATAATTATTTTTTTATTACAAAACGACACTCAAACATCTAAATACCTGTATTGGTAAAATACCACATTGTTATGTGAAATAGATTATAACGCAATTGAAATGAATTTCATTTTAAATTAAATTGTTTCTGATAAACGTAGTATTATCTAGATACGGTCAAAAATAGATTTGGTTCAAAGTCTAAATAAAAATAAGAACTGTATATCATAATAAATTTACTTAGAATTTCGACATCGTTTCAATAAATTAAAACTAATTTTTTTATTACTTTTTGTCTTAATAAAAATAACATAATATAATACAATTCATATAATAAGTATATACGATAAAACAAAACTAAAATTTAATGCATTAACACTAGCAAATAATCTCAAAACAAATTGAACGTATTTTCACAAGTATGTAATTCGCTATCATTACAAGGCGGATGTTCACGCAGTTGCATATTTTTTTTCTTAAATAATAGAAGTGACAAATTGGGATAGAAATATATTTTGCAACCTTTACAAAACAAAGGTAAAATGTTTATATTGTATGTATTTGCATATTTTGAACTATTTTACATAAAACATAGTTATGCTGTGTTAATATATATATTCAATATATTTCGCAATTTTTGTAATATTTTGACAATTAATTATTAGGTATTTGTTACAATGTTCATTTTAGAAATTTTATCTTTATTGATAAAATTTAATTGAAACGTTATCAATCGTTTTCCAATGTGTAGGTACAATCGGTACAAGTAATAAATACGAGTACTAAATTATTGTGAAAGTTTATCAATAGTGTAGTATTCGACCGTCGCCTGTGTAGTATACCGATCTGAGTACTTTCGTATATTCGTGTGAGTAGTTCGATTCAATGACAAACGTATTATATATACTATTTTTTATTTGAAAGATTTTTTTTAAAATGCCGAAGGAAAAATCATCGTTAGCTGCGCAAATGCGCACATTTGTTTCTGAATTTGGTAAAAAATTGTTTTAATCGATGGAAAGATTTTATTTTATAAATCATGTGTCAAAAATGATTTTTTGTATTACAACACATTATTAGGTATTTTTATTTATTTTGTATTAATAATGTATGAAAAATAGGAGAACATTTTTTCCATTTATATGAATCTATAAGAAAAATACTCACATTTTCGTTTCATATTAATAATTTATTTTAGAGCTATTTTACTAAATAAGTTTTAAGAGCGATTTATTGCATATTTTTAAATTATTTTTTATTAAGCAAAGATAAATTAAAATAATTAGCAAAAAGTTGTCAAGCTAATATCAAGTTAACTAAATAAAAAATTGTATCGTTAATTTGTTATTGCATTTGTTATCGCATGCATAATTTTAATTATTATTAAATTATATTATAATTATATATATATATTATTATATATGCATCAAATACGTCAATCTTTTTTATCGATTTTGTACTCGTTACTGACACGAACGTGTCATGAACGATATGGTTTTTTAACTGACACTATTACTTCAGGATATTCCATTTAGTCAATGATTAAATAATTAATAATTAATAACTAACGTGAAAATACACTATATATCGAGTGAGTTACGTATTAATGTACACACTACACAATAATTTTATTTTAGTGTTCCGCCGTAATTTAGATGTGTGCGACGAAAATTTTTATGTTAACAGAAAATGTTCCAGTCGTTCCGAATACCTAAAAATACCTTCTCGACTGCTTGACCTATCTATCTACCTATCCAATTTTGTATAAAATCAAAAGTACCTAAAAGTTTATTTGAAAAAAATAAAAAAATAGTTTTATGATTTTATTTTGTATATTTTTATAATAATATAATATAAATATTAATATTATTTTCTAACACTAATGCTAAAGTAAAAACGTATAAATATTATACAGTAAATATTTGTAAACCATACAATGAAAATATTAAAACTTATGAAGACATATTTTTTAATTTTTAGTGCTATTTATAGCGCATATTTTGGTGTTTTTACGTACATATTTAAGTGTTAAGAATCAAGTTTTTTAATGCTACAACTTCCAAACCCTGGTCACTATAAATAAACAAATTATGCTATCTTATTAGAAACTTGCGATTGAATTAAAGCTATATTTGTTACAAAATAGTGTCATTTAAAAGTTAATATTTATGTTTTTTCAGTGGCTTAATTAAATATTTATGAGAATAATAAAAAACAACAATAGGTATTAACTAATCTGAAACTATATGTGACATAAAATATGACCATAAAATACTATAAAATATGAATATAACATTTAACATTAGATTTATTTTTAAAAGTATACATAAAAAATGTATGTTGGATCACTAATAAAAATTAATATGCTAAGAAATATAAAGGCACTTTTTATTTAACTTTAACTTTTTAATTTTGTATTGACTTATTAACTATTGACTTGTAATGATTGAGTTGTGTTAATAATAATAATATTTTTGGTATTGATTTTAATAATGAAATATAGCATAATTATTTTCACATAGTAATATTTTGTTATTTATAATCTTTTATTTATAATTCTAGAAAAATTAATCTTTAGGTCATTAGATTCACATGTCCGAAAATAGGTATTCAGTTCGTTTAACCTAATTTATCAACAATAACTAATACTTAATTGATACATAGTTATTGTTAAAATAAGTCGTATCAATGTTTTATGAATTACTTATTAAAATCAGTTTAATAGTTGTCAATATTTCATAACACAGTAACATAATAATTGCATACATTTTTTATTTAACGAATAGTCTTTTTTATATGAAAATAACATTAGAAACGGATTAAAATGAACGTATTTTTTATCTCAATGTACATTATAGCATGTTGATATCTGTTTGCAGTGGTGTTCTGTTCTTCCAGGAAGTTCGCAATATTCCATTTCATGCGGACCACCCATACTTAATTAAACTAGTGACTGTGATTTCTCTGACAGTGGTCGGTCGATTGGTCGCAATAAAATTATGGCCCACATGCGTAGTATCAATACAGTATTCAAAAACATTATTCATTTTTAATTTTATTCATAACTTATAGTTACCTAAAAGCATTATTTCAATATTTTAAAATTAATGAATTATTTAAACGTTTAAGAGAATAAATAAATTATAAAACGTACACATCTATAGTAAAAAATATTTTTTTCTAACCTTTATGCCGAAATAAAAATGTATAAATATTATACGGTAAATACTTGTAAATCATACAGTGAGAATATTAAAATTTATGATGACATTCAACCTGTATATATACGATTGTTTTTACCGAAGCATACCGAATAATATTTTTACATAAACAATATTTATAATATATTATCATATTTAAGTACAAAAATAAAATTGATGTTTATACAAATAATATTAAAACAGTAAAGTGTATTATTTAAGAATCTGAGACGAACAAAATTAGAAAATATATGCTTCTCTTTCGGATTGAAAACTTAAGAAAAATAATAAGCAATATCTAGGAATATCAAAATTTTTATTTAGTTTAAAATCTAAAACCACATTTATATTTTTTCCAAAATAATATATATATATAATGTTTGGTTTATTGGTTCTTGAATTACAAGTATAGTATAGTTACAATATAACATTATAATTTATGCAGTAAAATATAAATACGTAATTTTTAATCATAAATATACATAATATTCTGATTGTTTATTTGATATTTATGTATGAAAAATATTATAGATATTAAACTAATTGATATAAAGGGGGATCTAGGGGGGGGGGAGATCAGGTCCATCACCCTATCCCACAATTCGCTAAAAAAACCACTCGATGTCTGGTTGTAATAATTATTTATTTTTACATTACTGGACATAAAGTTATTTAGGTTAGGTTAAGTCTAATGAATGGTCTAAAATAGTGATGTTACAAGTAAATGATTAATATAATGAAGTTTGAGTGTTATTTAAAATGTAATTTAATGTATTTTAAAATCCCTCCCCCTCCCGTTATTTTGTTCTGGATCCACCCCTGAGTCAATTATATAATCTTACTATATTATACATATATTTTTTTACATACTGATTAAGTTTCTAAACAAAATTATGTATTATATAAATCTTTTCACATAAATTATTTTTATTTAATAATATGTTTCATATTGTAAGATACACACGCTTTACGTATAAAGTAACTAACTAATAATAATAAAATATTTTATTTCCGTTTCCCTGTTGAAGAAACATTCATTGTAAACATTGAGTTTTATATTTATAGCTATAGGATTTTTTTCATTTTTGTAAATTATATAATATTATATAAATTGAATGTTTATTGTTATTGTTTATTATGATAATATTGCTTATAGAAAATTAATGAAAACCATGTTTGGGTATTTTAATATGTTGTAGAAAAACATGTAAAATACAATTTTTATTATGTCCTTTACAGTTTATCTTCAAAATGATTTTTTCGTTTTGTTTTTTTCTTTGGACCCTCCGCAGTTAGACGGAAATGATTACAATACGGGTAATTAAATATTACTTATAGTACAAATAATCAGCGTCTCGTGTAAACAGTTCTACATATGTGCGCTTAAACTGGTATAATTATTATTCAGCACTGGTGTTTAATACTCTTAAATATTAAAATATGATCATAACTGTACTAACTTGTTCATTTCAAATGTATTTAATGAGTCGTATACAAAATAATATAAAACATTATGATAAAATGACATCTTAAATAAAACAGAGATAAAAACTGACAGTTGCAGTTAAATTTAAACAATTATTGAAAGTCATTTATGATTTATGAAAGATAAACAGTAATATGTGTAACATTTGAGCTACCTGCATGTCATGATCTTTATGTCACTGAACATAAATAGTGTACATTATAAATATATAATCAATGTAGTACTAGGACCAAACACGGACACCAACAAGCAAGTATTGAAGTTTTTAAAAAAATCTAATATGTATAATTCAATATAATAAAATGAATTAAATGTAAAATATTTATAACTAATGGCCTTTGTTGTCGATGTTAAATGAGAACAACAAAAAACAAATCAATGTAGTAAATAATATTCTAAACAATACCGCCTAATATAATTTTTTTCGGCCAACATTATTATCATTATTATAGCAACGATTATAATCGCATACTTCTGACTAGGTTTATTGGGGTTAAATAAAAATGTTTTGAACACAGTATTTAATAATACTTAGGTATTTTTTGAAACTATTTTTATGTTATACATTTAGTGTATTGAATGGACGAGAATTATGTGATATATCAAAATATCATACTCTGAACAAATTCCAGTAAATGCAGTTATATTATTTATAAGTTAGCAAAGCGATATTAAATACCTTTAAAACATTTTATTTCGCTTGCAAGAGTCACAGGATTACGTCACAAAATTTTCAATATTTTTTTTAGATAAATTCTTTTTTATTTCTGTATTATTGATGAATGTCACATAACGAAAAATCGAAATATACTTTTATTTAGAAACAATTGGATTTATATAGTAGGCACTCTATATGTTTCTTCGTCGTTCGTTTAATCTTATATTGTATCTTAAGATAAAAATGTAATATAATCCAATATTTATTCCCAAATCATTAAATTTCTATTGCTCGATTAACCATCTGATGAAATCGTTTACAAAAAAAAACTTAACTTAGGTACATCAAATTAGTATATAATTTGATTGATTTTATATAATTTATTTTAATAACTAAACCTTTAAAATCAAAGTCATATAATTTGTCTGTTATAATGAATATTTTTATTACCTATATGAACTATCAAGTAAATGATTATTTTAAAAATAAAGCAGATAAGTAATTATCAAACTATCAAGTATCTATCTATGCATTTTGCCTTTAATCAGATGATGAACAATACATTAATACAATAGAGTAAATAACTTAGTAGTTTTAAATAAATCAAAATATACCTAGGTAATAAGGTAATTATATTATATAAGGTAATAATAGGTAATTTAATTCAACATTAAATGTGAAAAACTAACGTGCGACAATATTCATACAATAGATTTAAAAGTGGTTAAATTATTAGATATTTTAAAATTAAACCATGTTAAATAGAAAATTTACTTTCACTGAGAACTTCGTTCTAAAGAAAATGGTCAAATTAATCAAATCAACGTTTATGAGAAATAAACGTTTCAAATAACGTCAAGGTATCATGATAAGTACTTTTCTGAACAGCAATTAAAATAAATGTTCAACGATTTACGAACTGCACAAAGACTGATGTAATAAGTGTTAGACAATTAATTTTCCAGGAAATATTTGTACGTGTTACGGTTAAGTTAGGTTATACACACACAGCAATGTTTAGGTATACGTTATATTTAATTTATATCTCACATACACAATTTTATGCAAACTGTAATTTATTCATGTTTTCCAGTAAATTATGTGGAACTTGTTGAAAATACGCGTTATAAATTCATGTTCGTGAAATTGACAGTGCTAATATTTACGTACGATTCCGGTCAATCATTCTAGACTAGTTAAAAATGATTTTTTATATTAACAGTATTGTCCAGATTCTGCAAGCATCCAGTGTTGACTTTTAAAGTACAAGTATCGAAATTTCACAAA
This sequence comes from Schlechtendalia chinensis, assembly GCA_019022885.1. Classification (NCBI taxonomy): domain Eukaryota; kingdom Metazoa; phylum Arthropoda; class Insecta; order Hemiptera; family Aphididae; genus Schlechtendalia; species Schlechtendalia chinensis. Next base: position 12,503,526 of record CM032339.1, on the reverse strand, counting down.
TGAATTGCGTACTTTGGTCCAGTTCATAATCATGAAGTTTGTCCATTAAATCACACTACTCGCTATATATAGAAAAATCACACCTCCAGACGACAGACAGTATATTTTATAACTTTCGATGATGTATAAATTGAACGCAATATATTGAAATTGTACAATACATTTTGAAGTTCAGATGAAATCTACTGTTTTGTCGATGATATGACATGTCGGTTTCTGTACATAAAGTAACGGAAAACGTCCGATGTCAATATTAGACGTTATAAATGTCGAACCTAATCTAGCCATTTTACTTTTAACCACCTTCACATACGTGTGTCAAATCAAATAATAATAATAATAATAATAATAATAATAATAATATAATATAATAATAATAATAATAATATAATAATAATATTAATAATAATTTATTATTATTATAATTATCATTATTATTATTATTATTATTATTATTACTTATAGTTATAATTATAATTAATGTCATTCTATCCATTTAAACCATTATTCGGAACGCCCGTAACTTTTTATTTTTGACATATTAAATTTAGTTTCAAATTTTATTACAACATTTTGGTTATTTATTCAACCAATTATTTTTGTTGTTTGTTAAAACGTATGTCAAGTGTTTAAGTTTTAAAATAATTTTTTACCGTGTATACGGTAAAATAAAATACATAAATATAGGAAACATATCGGAGTTATATTGGAGTTCAGACATATGAACTCCAAAGTTTTCGTGGAAATTGTTTAAAACAAATGTTATTCATAATAATAAATTTAAATATTTAAAGAACTCCTATATAAAGTGAAAAATAAATAAATTTGGTTTTTAATGAAAAATATATGTAAATACCAAATGTCAATTGGTAGCTTACCTCAGAAATTAATAAAATATTGTTCAATAAAATTCAACCAGTAACAAGACTAAAAAAACAAACTCATTCATCTTTTAAAATATATTAATGTTTTTAATGTTAAATTAATAAATGATATAGCACTTGCGTATTTTTTAATTCAACAGAATAATATTATATACATATTGGATTAATTTTACATTCCGAACATTTCAATGAAGACTAGGGATCATAAATAAATACACTTCATCAACATTTATATTATGTGTAATTTTTTATAAATCATTAAGAACATGTCAATTTTTTATCGTGTCATATTACTAACAGAACAATATGTTAAAGAAGTTTTTCATACACTTTAAGCACAATAAATAATAATATACAATGGTACTATAATATATATTATTATAAATCATAAAATATATTAGAATTTTCAAATGTTTCAATCTTTAGTTATCAACTTAAAATTTATTTAAAAAATCAAATCAAATCTTAATTATATATGAATACTCTGTGTATGAATAAATGTCAAAATTATAGTTAACGTTTTTTAAATGCAAAAAAGACATAGTATAACAAAAGTATAGACCTACTACGTATTAATGAATGAATAAATTTAAAGTATATTGAATATTATGAGAAGGGAATTCTCAGTTTATCTACATTATTATTTATAAAATAAATAGGTCAATCAAAGAAAACATAGTTTTTCTTTCTTGTTTAAACTAAATAAACATTAAATTTTTTTGAATAGAAAATTTCAAAAAAGAATCGCATAAAGTCTTTTGTTCCAATTTTCCAAATGCTTTTAAAACTATTGGAATATTTCCTTTTTTACAGACCTTTTGAAACAAAATAAACAGAGCGATGAAGAATTTGATGTAATTTAGCGCACAGGCATAGTGAAAACTCTTCGCGAAACATGTGTAAGAAAAGTATACCATAAGTAAATGATAAATATATCTTAAATCTACCTTGTGTTTACTTCCTGTGAAAAGCGTGTTTTGTTTTCAAATATTTTATAGTGTATATATATTTAGACTTCATAAAATATACACACTAACAACAGTAATGAAACAGAAGTTAGATAAGTTTTGAAAAAATGTGCTGTTTAAGTAACGTTCTATTATTTTCACGTGATGAAGAACTAAAAATATAACGATTAAATTAGAATAATAAAGAACCAACAAAGAAATGAAAAAGTATAATAGATTATTTGTTAATTCATTGAAATTACTAATAAAAAGTATATACTCGTATGTATATATGTATGTATATTACTGGCAATATGTGTAATTCAGTCATTGTATATAATGCCTAGGTATTTTATAAAACGACTAAAATTACCAGGTGATTTATATAATATACATATTCCCTAGTTATTATAAATAATGCCTAGTCAAAGTTAGGTAATAATATATTATTACTTAAATTGGAAATATCCACTGATATTGACGACGTTAACCTATTTTATGTTTCCCAATTATTATTGTAATTGCTTTTATACGATTCATTTGTCGATTACGTTATGTAATAGTAAAACTTATGTTCAAATTATTTTCAGTGCGGTTAATATTGTATACGTGTAAAGTAATTCAATTAATAATGTTATTTAATTATTAAATAATAATTTATTTCATAATGGAACGGTGTTGTGCAGAATTAAATATACTAAAGGCAAATATATGTAAAAAAACCACCTTATTATCCGGTAAACGATATGACGAGTTGATAGAGAAAGTTTTAATGCTGAGATGTTCAAAAACGGAAAAAATCATCATGATTTTTGGTTGCACAAATAGTCAGTAAATAAGTGTTAATTATTTTTATTATTGTACTTGTCTAATTAAAATCAACAGCTAATGGGCAAACGTTTTTTTTTTAAAATATTATTTTTAATACTTAAGCTTATTAAATTTACGTGGATAGCAGTATATATTAGTGTATAAATAAAATTGATATAAATATAATATTTGGGTTTCAAATTATTTTAATACTTTGCCTAAATTTGTTTAGGTACTCTATAAAAATGTCTGGGAAATATATACTCATATAATGCCTAGGCATTTTATGCTAAAATTAATTTTTTTTTAAATTTGCCTAAAATTAACCAGCATTTTATAAAATACCTAGGCATTATATATAATGACTGAATTACACATATTGTCGGTAACATATATATACGAAACATAGGATATTATGTAACTATTATTTAATGCTTGACAGTTGCATTATAATATTATTTATGTAAAAACAAAAAAAAATTCTAACCGATCCTTTTTTTCAGCTAGAATGTAGCATGTTAATTTATAAAACATCAATGTTTAAAAATAATGTTATAAATATTGCGTATTAAACTTAATGTTTTCAATTTAATTACAAAAAACCTATATTCTAAAATAATTTCCAACAGAGAAATTTAAACATTAATAAATCAGTTAAATATGAATGAATACAATTGATATCATTATTTACGATTTTGTAAATCCTAATTTTGCCTAATTTTTTGTAAAATAGTTTCTATATAATATAAAATATTAACGATCATTATACGTCATCATATGTCGAGTTTTGTAGTTAGATTTTTATTAGTTTTTTTTTTTCATTAAAATCGAAAACACAAAGAATTCGACGACAAACCATAAAAAAGAAGTAATTAAACATTATGAAACTAATTGTTCGTGACAGAACTCACCCTGCACCGGGTGAACTCAAAAAAAAAGTGTTGTTTTTTTATTGATAATTTATTATTTTAAATGTGATTATAAAATTACATTGTATTTAAATAATTTTAATTAATTAGTTTAATGGATAAATCAAGAAAAACCGAATATATGAGTGAACAATTGAAAAATTTGACTTCATTAAAGATATCATGGATTAGAAATTTATTCGCACAGATAATGAATTTGACTTCATTAACAATTTGACTTTTCGTCAAGTTTCTAAAATATAACATAAGTGTAACATAAGTATTGACTATTACATGGTCGTTTTTACGTTTCGTTATATCGAGTTCGCGTAATATATGGATACTTTATTCGATCGGCGTTTTCGTTTTTCCGTTTTCCGTTTTCCGACGTACACCGAAATTGCGGAAGTGTGGCATAGCCGAGTACAACATAAGAAATGAAAAATTGAAGAAAAAAGACCCTACTTAACTATAGTCATTACGTGATGACGCGAAAGAATTCGGGGTTGGTGGGCGGGCAAGCTCCTGAAAAGAGGGTTGTTATTTCGACGCGACAAACCGATTTCGTGGATTCGAAATCGATCACGTCGCAAACGGTCTAATGTGCGCGCGCGCGCGCGCGTCACAGGACATAACGTAAGAGGTGAGTGACGTGTAGAACGACTTTTTAACATGGCTGTGGAGTCTTACGCACGCGATGAGAAATTACATTCTCCCCATGACGGGCACACAAGTAGCGAGGGGTTCACGAGCGGGTGACAACGACGATCGGAACGAGTAGCTGCATGAACGGGACGGCTGATTACGTATGCTTGGTGTGCAGTGCGTTTTGCCGTTCCAAAACGACCCAAGACAGGGTGTATAATGTTTGACGCGCCTTAAATAATATGATGTACGGTATACGCTTTATATATACTGAACGAATAATAATAATGTATGATGTACAATGGTTTTTGTACGTTTTCTTTTTTTTCTTTTCTTTTCTTTAATCGAACCTCTGAAACTCATGACGGTCTACGTGTCATGTACGTAAACTGACATGATTACATTTTATTATCGTCCGACAAACCATGTATAATATTTTCCGTGACGACAATTCGTGTCCTAAAGTATAACCAAACACACACAATGTACATTGTTATGTATAGGTTCCAATATACATATATATATATATATTTATATAGGTATCCGACGTCCGACGGCTGATCTAGTATATTAATATTTTTATCCGATCATCGCGATAACAATAATATTATATAGTTGAGAAATCTGGTATGATTTAAATACAATACCATAGTTTTTGAGAGTTTTTTTTTTCGTGCTAGTTATTTCATTTTGCTTGTAGAATGACTTTGTATAAAATGTTGTATTTATTTATTTTAGATCCTCTCATGTTACGTCAAAATCATTAATTTTAATTTCAACAATATGTGTTATTTTATGGTTAAATAAATGTGAATGTAGTGTTGATCCGAAATTGTTTTTACTAAAATCAAAAAGTCCTTAGTAGATAATTTATAAGGAGAAAAAGTGTTAAAGTTTCTATATTCATGAAAATAGTTCTATAAGAATATAATGTGTCATCGAAAATCAAATAATGTAATGATTAATAGATTTTAAGTTTGAAAGACTATTTACAATTTTATATTACAGCTCCTTATAATAAGTGATCCTACACATAATAGGTATAGATATTATATTCACTCGGAATAAAATAACTATCGAAGTACCTATACTAGTATTATATATATATCACAAATCAATTGCATGCATCACATTCTCATACATTTTTTTTTTTCATTAATATTAAAATTAATTATAATATTCTATGTAGTAAAAATTAGTATCTTTACTTACATTATGTTGCAACGACCATAAATGCAAAATATATTCTCTATACAATATAAATATTTAAAAATGTATAATACTCACTAAAGAATAACGTGGGCAAAATCTAAATAATATAACAAAAATTATGGACTGAATACTTTCATTAGAAATAATTATATAATTGTATGACTTTAAATGGTCTTTAAATTAATAGCTTATAAAATATTTCTACAATTGCTTAAAGTTGAAATTATACTTGATGATTTATTTACATTATATTTTCGATCAATTTATAATAAAATAATATATTTTAATACGTAGAAACTTACAAAACCACAATTGAAATTTTCATAGATTTCCATTTCTATAATTTATTTTTAAAAGAAATAATTTTAAAAAAATTTCCAAAACTTTATTGTTATAAATAATCTAGTACATATATATATATACAATAAAAAGTGTATAATCCGATATTAAACATAATGCCTGAAATTATTAGGCAAAGTATATCACTTATACATTCCTTAAGTATTATATGAAATGACGAACGTGAGTTAGGCAAAGTGTTATCAATTTAAATAAATATACATATACCTACGAGATAACCATTGAACTAAAGATCATACCATAAATCTGTAGCTAGATAATCATAGAGGTATCGGGTATGTGCTCTTATCGTTGTTGATTAGAAGTGTAATATTAAATCTTAATAAAATATAATAGAGCACTTGTGACTTTTTTATACTTAAATTTATAAACCAAAATCACAAAATATACTAAACTTTAACCGCGTATACGTAGTTGTTGAAATACGTATACACGGTTAAAGTGTATAATATTTTGTGATTTTGTGTCTACAAATTTAAGTATATTAAATCGTATTACAATATTATTTTGTTAGTCTAAAACATATGTTGTTAATCACCAGTTGTATTAATAATATTTAATAAACGTGAGAAAATGGACATTTTTCTTAAAAAAATACAAATTATCCGTGAAAATTGAATAAGAATATATTTTTTAAACACTAATGTTATTTTGTAAGAAGTTATCAAAAAAAAAAAAAACTAAAACCAAAAAATCTAAAAATTCTGCCTATTAAAGAAGTTAATGTGAAAGAAATACTATCAACTAACCAATTAAACATACGTTATTATTAGAGAAATTTTAGTTTATGTATATTTTTTTAATAATTGTTTTTTAAAGTACAAATTTTAATGCAAAATACATTTTTTTAGGGTTCTAAAAAAAGATATTTTACAATAATAATACTTAAACGGAGTAGTAGCATTATTTTGTAATATCATTACCATTTAAGATATCTAACATAATATTATAGTTAATAAATAATAAAAATTATATTTGGTTTTACAAATTTGATGTTTTAACAATTTGATATAATAAAAAATGCATATTTCCAATAAAAAATAAAATGAAATAATAATTTATGTTAATAATAATGAGCTTTAGGGACTCCTCCAAAATTCTCGTTATTTAGTTTGAATATGAGCAGTGTAATCGAATGATGATAGAACATTCTACAAAATATAAATATATAACTCGTAATAGCATTGAATTATTTTTACAATTATGCAAACCACATAAAAAAAAAAGTAAAAAGACATAAGAAAAGAAATTGTTGTAAGCCAATATTTTTCTGAATTCAACATATGTTGTCAAGTAGATTTAATTGATTTTCAATCATACCAGGATGTTAAATACATATTTATTATGATTTATAAGGATTATTTAGTGTTCATAGTGTTAATTTTTAAAAATATAGATACACAGAATAAGTGGCGCATAATCCTGTTGATATGTTCACATTATTAAGAGCATCTACTGTAGTATAATCAGATAATAGCCATGAGTTGATCAGTTAAATAGTTATTTGTGCTGAACGCGCGCAAATATATTGAAAATATGTTACTAACGTGGATTGAAAAAGTGAAATATTCACATTGGAGCCAATGTTTAACTAATGAAGGATCCAGTTTACAGACATTTCAGGCATAACATTTTCCTAAATGAAGCATTGTTTGAATGTAAATTTAAAGTAGGATTGAGTATATGAGTACACTTATCAAATGAAGTAATGCAAAACATTACAAAGAAAACGATTTAAAATAAATTTTATGAACGCGGAAACGGACGTCTATGAACGGGGAAGAAAAAATTATTTAGAAAAAAATTACAATGTCGATCAAATTACAACTGAAAATTAAAATGCTATACTTCTACGTTAAGAAACTGTCTAAGGTTGAAAAGAAACTCTAAAATGGTAAACATTTTTCTTACACCAATTGGTTCGACGGTAGTGTTCCAAACATAAACAAAGGACGTCACTATGCTCAACATATTTTAACTGTAGTTTTAGAGATAACGTTTTAATGTGTTATTTTTTAATATAAAAATAAATATTTCATTTGAACTAAATAAATTAGGTGATAAATTGTTATTTGGTTTAGTTAACTAAAAGTGAATTTTATCGACTAGGGGCGAGAAATAATTTTGAAACATTTTGAAGTAGTTATACAGAAAAATCACAAAACCACTTTATGCCGAAAAAATATTCTACGTTTGGATGAGATTGACACGGTTTGTGAATGCTTATGCGACGTTTATACGCGTTTATGAGTCGATTATAATCAAGCGTTCCTCCCGTTTGTGATTATCGCAGACGAAAATAATTTCCATCGTTCCATCGTGATTTAATTACACGCATGATAAAGTTACTACCAGCCGCTGACGACCTAAACAGCGAAATATTCATATTTATAAATAATGTAGTAATGGCGATTGCGTAATTAGACCTTTCCGCTCTAATATCGTCCGCCAGTACTTAATTGTTAATATAAATATGAATATTTCGAATTATGATAAAATACGATTACCTACGAACGAACGACTGAGTCGAATATATCGAATCGATATATTCGGTCAATCCGTTCGTAGCTGTATCCCCAAACACCACACGCGACCATTTAACCACCATCATTTATATTCAATATTGTATCAAATAGTTTTTACATGACTTGTTTTTTACTTTTCGAGAATAAAAGAAATTAACTCTACTGAGACTACTTAACACTTATTTTATTCGAAAGACAATAAATGGTTGTAGTGACTTTGTGCGGGCCTTTATTCGTATACCGTCACAAAATTCCAGTAAAAAAGGAAAATTTGTTACAATCAGTTGCAACTAAACAGTCGATGGGAAGCTGCCAATGATTTTTAGAAGAGCTTATACACAGTAAAATATACAAATAAAAAGTGTAAATGTATATAAAACAACATTTTATGAAACTCAAAATATAATTTAAGTTTATTTAGTAAATAATATATTATATTTACTATAATGATATTTCTAATAGTAATTGATAGTTATAATACTTTATGATTTTGAATTGTATTTATACATTATTCAAATTCATTTTTTCATTTAGCAAAATGACAAAGCAATGAATGAAACAAAAATATTCCTTTATTTTTACTTTGTCTAAAATTATATGGTATTCTATAAAATGACTAGACATTATATAGAATGTCCGAATTAAATGCATTAACTTTAACATATATAAATTAACTCATCATAATAATTTCTTATTAGTTTTAGATACTATACATAAAATTAGATGTATTATAAAATAATTGTATTAGAAACCCGAAAACAAATTTCAATGATAATGTTAATTTATTAAAATACAAGTAGTTATATATTAAAGTAATAAATTTAATTATTAATATATAACAGCGTTACATCAAATAAAAAATAATACGATGCGGTAAGTTTTAATTTAATTTACTATTTTATTTTTATAAAATTATAAATAACGTTTATAACGTTTATAACTACTAAAAATAAACTGTTTATGAAATAATAATAATAGTTTATCTGATTAATAAATAATTACTGTTTATGTATGTAATATTATTGAATACTTTAATGAAATTAGACAACAAAACTTAATTTTTTTAGGATTAATTATAATTATAAATAATTTATTATAAGAAAATCAATACAATAGAATAAATCATGTATGTAATTACAAATAATGATCAAAACATATTTAAGTAAAATACTAATTATTATTTACGCGAAAACGAAACAAATATAATAAAGCGAATAATCTTATTAAAATAATTTCTTTCCACATACATGGAAATTTCATATTTAGTGTGTTAAAATACAAATTATTGTGTAATTAAATACTTTTAAACAAATGGTTAGATGTCCTTTTTATAAATTGCAATGGTACCATACTAAAGACTATATACGTATAATGGCACACATGCACATAGATAACAAAAAGGATTAGAGAAACTCAGAATTATAAACTAACTAAAACAAGAAGAGATTAATTAAATAATACTCTATTATAATATTTTAGAACTGTATAGCCAATAAGAATTATGCAAATTATTTTAAATCTTGGATTCGTAACCAGTAAAAATATTATATAACTATTTAAAAATTAATGATATTAAATTAGAATATAAAATAAATGTGTATAATAATATAATACAAAATAAGGACAAAGTGGTCGGGGTGTAAAAAAAAGATAATTGATCAATAATATTGGTTTATTCTAAAATAGAAAATAATTAAACACTACATTTAATATTTTATTAATACTTGGAATGAGAGAAACCAATCTAAAACCCATTTCAACTTTAAAAGTTTGGAATTGCAATTGGTTGTGAGCTTTTACGGAGTTATTAAACGAGTTTATTGAACCGGTAACACGGAAAACGAAAATTAGTCATGAAAACACGCAAGTCTGAGTAGGTATGTTATATATACATGTATATATATATATATATATATTATGAACATTCGTATTTACCGTTTGATTCGGCGATTTGTGCGGCGGAATGATTACCAGCGGAAACGGTGTGCCAAGCGCCGGCGGCGGCGGCGGCGGCGACGATCAGTACGTAAACGACTAGTATTATTCGCGTCATCGGACCGTGGACAATAATAATATTGTCGTCGGACGACTAACACCGCACAGTCCGTTCGGCGGCGGAGGACGATTCGTCTGTGTCCCTTCGCAGACGATGGTGGCTTGTAAATCACCACGCGGAGACTGGTTCGCCTTTCAGACGAAAATCGTGAAAGGAACAAACGTAATATTACTTATGCGTTAGATTAACGCATGATCCGTAATCAGTTGCGACGTACGGACAAGTGGTTCCTAATAGTGATATCGTTTATACTTTGATTGTAGACGAAACGCTATCGTCGTGACGTCTACGCGATGTGCGCTTTGTGGACTCGAAGAAAAATCGTGCCTACTTGACCGTTTAACGTACGTTAAATACTGGCGACCAGCGTCTGGCAATATCTTTCTCGTTTAATTTTTAGCTTTTGACCCGTAAAATAAGATATGTCCTTTTGTTCCTTCCATATAAGTTTGTTTATTCGAAAATAGCAAAAATACAACTTTATGAATAAATATTCGTCTTTCTTTTCTGTAGTTTAAAATTTAAACATGAATAAAAATCAAATATGATTTACTCGATTTACATATTTTTAACGTGTTAAACATTTAATTTAGTAATCTATAAATAAACCTTTATTATTAATCAGAGAACTATCTAAAATAAAATGTAGGTACTTTACAGTTGTTTACATCTGTGTCACAGTATGTCTATTTACTTCATTTTTATTTCAAAATTAAATCGTATCATACTGTTCTTAAAGTATATCTACTTTTTTTTAAAACGAGTATATATACTTATGTATAAATAACTTTTATATTATTTCAACTTGTGTTTAACTACTCATATATTGTAGTGATAAAAGCAAATTTTTGTTTTGAATGAAACTTATAAACAATGTGTCATTTAAAACGTATAATTAGAAAAGTAGACGGAGTTTATGCCTATCATGGTATTACTGGATAAATAATTTCACGCCTTTTGATAATTTTCATCTTATTTGATTTATAATTAATTATATGACTTATTGTCTCATTAAAAAGTTTCGTAATACGAGTTTGTACTCATACTCCATGTTAAATTATTTAAAATATTTATAAATTAAATAAATTTATTTAGGAAACTTGAAATTAACAGCGGGATTCATTCATATAACTGTTTTATCTTCAGTATAGTACTAAAGATTTAAGTATTAAATAAATAATCTGTTTGTATAAAAACATTATTTAGATTATAGTATTATTTAGATGATAAAAATTATCGTTTTTATATATTAGAGCGTGTAACTGAAATTGTTTTAAATTATGAATAGATATTAATTATGAAAAAAAAAACATTTTAGTTTAGTAACCATTGGTTTAGTAATTAATGTATATATTGATAATGAATTCTACAAGCAACACGATTAAATGCGAACAGAGTGGGCTGTTGACTGGCACATTAACGAGATTGATTAGATAAACCGATCAGAACAATTCGTACCAATGAACTTAACCCATTGGTCGGTGAACTTTTTAATTAAAATATTTGGAAACACCAATTTGATGTTATACTAGTATAGGGACTCCATATAGTATTATATATTTCACATTAACACGGCAAAACAATATAATACACAGGTGTATTGAAATCATAATATGATTTATTTCGAATATTAGAAATTCACATTTGCATACGTGTTGAATTATTGTTCGTTGATGATTTGTTTACATTCTCAATAATTAAACCAAAACGTTAACCAGTTATATATTATGTATTAAATATATGTAATTTCTTGTGAAATAATAGAAATATAGAAATCTGATTACAAAAATTTATTTTTGTATGGAAGTTATAATAGTTTTATTATATTTTTACCTTAAAATTCTAAAACATTAAAATTATGTTTTGAAAATGAATAACAAATTAACGAAGTTGAAGTTTTTTATTAAACTTATATTCACATTTATTTTCATATAGAATAATTAAACAAATAATTAAATTATTTAAAATATATTGAAAAAGTAATTAATATCGTATATTTTTAAATAAATATAAAAGAGGTTGGATAATTACTTGAAAAAATTACTGTATTCAAATACGAATTGTGTTTATTGATTATTTTAAGAACAAATAATTTTTGTGAATTCGTTTGATCGATTACGCTATAGCATAAAATATTGTTAATATTTTCTTATCCAGTTGATTTAAAAATTGGTTTTTATATTTATTAAATTATTATATTTGAGATGACGAGTTACGCCGAAAGAAAACTGCCCAGCACACTCATCATTATTGGAGTTGAAATTTATTAAACTCGTATTTTTGCCCTCCAATACTACTACTGTACTTCAACCGTTGAACCAAGGCATTATAATAAATCTAAAAGCTCATTACCGGAAACAGTTGGTACTCAAAGTGATAGAGGATATAAAGGAACAAGTAGAGTAAAAAATAACTGTTTTGGATGCTATAATAATGCTGGATAAAACTTGATGGAATGCAACACCGACGGCAATCATTAATTGCAACAAGCAGTGTATTGTCAATGGTAAATGACATTGATGAGGACTACGTCCAGATTGATGACGACCTCACAACGTTAGAAATTGCAACGTATGAAGATATAGCCAAAGCTGTCATGACAAGCAAACAAATCGAACCTGACAGTGATACCGGTGAATTTAATGAAAATTTTGGAACTGTAACATCAATATCCGAAGCTCATTCTGCATTGAGAACGCTTGAGAAATTTTATTAGACAAAATATGAAAACACAGATGATGAAAAAGAAGCGTTGTTTTTATTAGAAACATTGATTGATGCTAAATATTCCATGAAGCAAAGTTCGATCAAGGATTATTTTAAGAAATTAAATTCAAGTATTTAAAAATGTTTTAAAAATTATCATTTTCATTAATTATTACATTAAGTAATACGTATACATAAACCTAGTATTAGGACTTTAATTTAAATAATTAATAATAATAAGTATGTAATTTATATGAATACAGTATTAATCTCGGTAGTATGAGACGTTCCGCTACTTCCCGGTCGGATCGCTCGGTGGCGTGTACCTTTTAATGTAGGGTCGCCAATCGGTGGTGAGGTCTTTGGACACACACCGGATTTTGTTACTGAAGAAATAATCGTTCGGGAAACATAAACAAATAAAAATAAATAAAGACGAGATAAAATTCAAAATATATCATTTATTAACTTTATTACGGAGAAAAGCTCGGGCTGGCGTAAAAACTCTGCGAGAAAGAAATCGCAAAAAAAAACCCACAAAACAGAAAAATAGAAAATAGAACATAGAAAAATGAAACTCATTATTTTATTTTATCATATTCAAATAAAACCTCCGGAGGGAGTGTCCCACGCTCGTAGACGGGCACAACAAATTACAATCTTCCTCCCAATATTACGTTCATACAAAAATTCATTAGAAAAAAATCACACACATAGAAAAAAAAGGAAAATACGTGGATCATATAGAATTCAATAAATAACAAAAAAAAAACAAGCATAGAAAAATTGTACCGGCCGAATATTAAATAACACTATTTACCCCCGCCCATGGTGCTCTCACCTGTCGGCGAGCATCGCCGCGGGGACGGAAAAAGTGTCTACTCCATGGACATGGTAATTCTGTATAAAATTAAGAAAAGAAAAGCACTCCGGAGCAGAGGTGAAAAAGAACTGGGACTCTTTCTACGTTATTAAATCGGTCGATACATTATATATTTTAATTAATGCCGATAATGAGCCTGTCCGCGATCATGGCACGGATCATAGGCTTCATCTATGTGTATATTTAAATTTTATTTTATTTGGACGTTACAAGTATTTATGTAAAATAAAATTTTCCATATTTTTTTTTTTGTAATTCCCGCTACTAAAGGTTCTAACCAAAATACAACGAACGCTCGTTCTATTTGTTTATAGGGATCTACCAGTTACAACGAGAAAAACTCAGCTCCATGTCCCTGGCCCCCCACCTCGGAATTTCGATTCAAAAATTATGTCATTCGTTTGTGCTTCATTTGTGCACGTTTGTGCTTTTCATCCTATCGTTTGTGCTTAAGCTGTTCCCGAGTTATCGACCTTTCAATATGGGGAGGCTGGAGACACGCTCAGCCCCCAACCTCGAAATTTCGATTCGAAAATTATGTCATTCGTTTGTACTTCGTTTGTACACGTTTGTACTTCTTATCCCATTGTTTGTGTTTATTTCGTAAAATGTGTAAGAAAAATCTACCTAAAGACTGCAAATCACGAGTTCTTTAATATCTTCTTTTAAAACCTAAAGTTACCGGTCTAGTAAAATTGATAAAATTTATATTTTTAATGAGTATATATTTGTATATTAGTATACGTTGATAGTATACGTTGTTTATTATTTGAAATTGTTTTGGAATTTATTTTTCAATGTTTTTAAGAACAATATGTAAATAATATACAGAACAGTAATTGGTATGTGGCTTAACCATTTTCTGTTGGTTCCGATTGTAGTGTTTGTACTCTTTATTTTTATTTAGTAGGACAGAGTGTAGTTAAAAAATTGATAATTTATTTCATCTTAGATAAATAAAATCACTAATAAATAACTAAAATTATATTACCTTAATTATTAATTTAATATTATATGAATATTATACAATATAGCATAACATAAAAATGTAACAAAATTAAAATAATGAGTAAAAAATGAACAAATAGCTATTAAATAAAATATAATGAAATATCTGAACTAAACAAATTAAATATAACAATAACATCAAAATAGAACAATAACTAACATAATATAAACATATTAATATCACAAAATTAAAATAATAAATAAAAGAAATCACATATCTGATACATAACTTATAAAATATAGAATATCATAAACATAAATACACATAGAATAAATTTAAAAATATAATACATCATGCATAAATGTATAACCATAAACATATAGAAATATTAAATATACCTATAACCAAATATATTATATTTATTATTCACATATAAATGTTAATAAAATAAAATACCTAATTATTTAAAACCATAATATTATAACTCTTACATAAAATATTGAAAGTAAATATAAAACATAAAATAAATGTTTATAGAGTGTATATTATGAATTGACAATTTACTACAGTTGATGCTCGTACGTGTCGTATAGTATTTAAAAGATCATCACATCGTTCCCAATTATTATTAACTTCTCTCCAATTGTATGAAACATAATGACCTAATGCATCCATGCTTTTGCATTTGGGTGGTATGAAGTTAATAAGACCTCTTAAAGTATATTTTTTATTAAATAAATTAATTGTAGTCGGAATGTCCTTCAAAGTGACTTGTAAATCAAAATTTAAATTTATTTTTCCAAATTCAATTATACTAAGAACAGGTTCGATAAATAAATGATTTCCGGGGATCATATTTGTTTTTAATATTGATTTACATATAATACATTCTTTATCATTTTCAAATTCTATTTTGAGAACATCCATCAAATAATACTGTATATTTTCAGTTGACAAATTTGCAGTTATCGTGGTGCATGACCTTGTTTGCTTACTACCACAATATACACATTCTCTTTCTTCTATATATGATGGATATTTTTGAAAAAGTTTCTGTAATAGATAATTGACAGTACATGAAGAATCTAATATGATTAAACCATCTGGCGTCTCTTTACATGATTTGTATTGTAACACGATAGGTTTTAAAATATATGCTCTTTTTTTATAAGTTTGTGAATTAATACCATCTCTTAATGCATTTGCTATTAATTTGTAAACGTCGCAGTCGCGGTGTACGTACAATGTCACGTGTCCTGTCCATTTGCAGGAGAAAGGTCACTTAAACAATACACACGCACCAATACATATAGTTAGATGTCGGTATTGAGGTTGGATTAACTGATAAACTGTATATTATCAGTTAAAATAGTATCCACTTTTGATTATTTAATAGATAATTTAAACAACAATATTACGGGTAAATTATGAACGCAAAATACTTTATTTACGTAAAGGGCTGTGAACGTGCATTAACTACAAGAGCCGGTGTAATATGATAAATAATCGTTATATTTTTTAAATACTTATAAATCAAGTGTTATTCAAATAATACACACACACAAACAGAATATCAGAATATTTAGTAAATTAATAAAATATATTATATATATGTATACAATAATTATCAACATATACCACATCACATACCCTATATATCTATAATAATAATAATAATTGTATTAATGTCTTTATTAATAATTTTAGTACCCTTAAATCATGATTAAACGAGAGTGACTGGTTTTATATGCCTTTTTTTTATTCAGAAGGATGCCACACAATTTTACCAAAAAAAAAGTTTATCTGGTTGTAGTTGTAATTAAGAAATAACATTTTTACACAATATAGTAGATAAAATTATTTGTGTTCTACCGCATATAATGTAAAATTTGGTTTTTTAATAATTATGATTATAGCCAGTGAAAATATTTTTCTTGTAAAATAATTTTATAAACAAATATGGTGATTACACAATAATAAAAAGTGGTACTCATATGGAATTATTTTTAAATTTCTTTTAAAATGAACTTAAATTATTATTATTATTAAAATTCTTAATTCTAAATTCTATAATCCAAACTATGGACAAAACAGGGTATATTGACAAAACAAATATATATTTGAGATTATTTACTTGATATTTGAGATCAGCCGATCACGTATATATGTATACTGAATATATTAGTTGATATAATTACTAAATTAATTATTACTAATATTTATTTTATTTTTTCTTCAATGCATTATCTTAATACCCCAATGGTATGAAAATAATCTAAATAAAACATATCCCGTAGCAAAGAATCATAAATAGCGCGACTTTCGAGTTTTTCACGTAAAGCCCAGTTCACAATAGGAATATACATATACTATTTTTAATACGTCATTAATCGGTAGGTACATCCTCCCAGCACCGAATTTCATAAAAATAAAAAATGTAAATTTCCTTTAATTATGTATTAAATAATAATTAATTAATTAATTATAATTTAAAATTTATAAACGTTATTTGTTTTTTCCCTTTACTATCTTTTAGTATCTTATCTTTTCATCCATTTCAATAAAACACAAAATATTTAAAAGAACGGATGAGCTAATTGACTTAACATTTTAAATTGGTGATTCTGTGCATAAATGTTTGGGTAAGTTAGAAGACGCTCGTTAAACTCGAAATTCCGGGGGGAGCTGAGAATGTCTTCAGCCCCCCCACATTGAAAGTCCGATAGCTCGGGAACGGCTTAAGCACAAAAGATGGGATAAAAAGCACAAACGTGCACAAACGAAGCACAAACGAATGACATAATTTTCAAATCGAAATTCTGAGGTGAGGGGCTGAGCGTGTCTTCAGCCCCCCACATTGAAAATCCGATAACTCGGGAACGGCTTAAGCACAAAAGATGGGATTAAAAGCACAAACGTACAAAAATGTAGCATAAACGAATGACATTATTTTGGTGTCAAAATTACGAGATGGGGAGCAGGGATATGGAGCTGAAAAACTCGCAAGCACTTGAAACTTGTTGTAACCGATTTCTACTGTATTATCAAAAAAAAAAAATAATAATAATGAAATAAATAAATTATGTGTTCATTTATCTGTTTTATAAGCTATTATATCAAAAATTCATGTTCTCAAAATAATCCAGAAAAATAATTACCTATCATAGTTTATAAAATACAATGACATTCATAGGTCGGATACGTTTTATGTTTCTGAATTATCATGATAAAATAATATCACTTCCGTACAAATCGTTATACATGAATACATTTTACTATTTCGATTAGAATATTTTCATCAGTAGGTACTAACTGCTAAACAACCTCGACCATATACTTATGATATATATAATGGTAAATTTTATTTGATGTCCAATTACAGAGTGTTATTTATATAATAGAAGATGTATACTCAAGATAATCGAGTAATTCGTTCGTTTTAATAACTATTTATTATTTATTAATAATTATCATACTATTATAATAATATAATATTCTTCAACGAAACGTCCATCATCTTTACTTGTTAATGTTTTCAAATTAGTATACACCAATAAATTACGTATGAAGATATCGAATTATCCACCTCAAGACAATTTGTACATATGATGAAATTATTTATAATATGCGTGCATAAAATAATAGCTAATTATTTTAAATCCTTAATTATAAAAATCTACGTGTTATGTTGAAAACTAATAAACTTAACAGAAATATAGTATCTGTTATATAGTAAATGACATGCCAAATCGTTGAAAGTAAATTGTTTGTTGTGTTTTTCAGATTCCGATGAAATAAGAAAGAAATGTTTGAAATTAACAACGAGTTCGAAAGAATGTAGCAGTGATTTCACGTTCTACGTTATTGATAGCTCAGACGATTAATAAAAGGCATTTCATTGTAGCCGATAGCTAAAATTGTATTGGACATTTTTTGTGACTAGCAATGTTAAAAAATTCATCAATGTTAACATTTTTCTCCTCATAAATATTCGGTGTTATTCGTTACACGCAAGATGATCAGCAAATAACACAACATATTCAAAACGATTAACTATCAAGTTCAAGCTATGTTTGGTCACGTCAAATTGGATAACAATAATAATAATAACAACTATTAGTTTTCTTGTTTTTCTTTTTTGTACTCTCGATGAAAAAAGCTAACAAAATACTGTAAAAACAAAAAAATTTATTCAGAAAAAAACTAATAAGCTCATCTAATTTACGCTAAGTTGCTAATAAAGATAAAATACAACATTATTTTGTAGAGTTTTATTAAAGCAATAATAATACATTAAAACTCACGACAAATAATATATATTATATAGTAACTTGTATAAATATAAGCCTAAGAGTCTGAGTGAATATCATACTTTCGTAATCAATTATACAGTCGTACGTACATATGCAGAGTCATTATCCAAATTACATGTGAAAAAAAATTATGAAGATTACATATAATCCGTTTTACATCTGTATTTTCGTATAATTTGTATTCCTCTGTATTTTAATTAAGTTAGTTAAAAAATTTAATATAATGCTTATTTATGCTCTTAAATTGTATAAGTATTTGCGTGAGTACCTAATTCTGAGTAAAACAAGAAAATATGTATAGTTTTCAATTATATACCTACCTATTTTTACAAAATATAATGTATGCCATTATAAATTACCAATATTATGTAATATTTAAACAATAAATTCAGTAACTAGGAGATTTAAAAAATACTCAAACAAACTAATTTCCCAAAAACACTAATTAAGAATGGTCAATAAAGACTAACGATGTTAGACAATTTTGAAAAGTATACAATTTTGTATTTTTGACATGTGTTTGTAAGTAATGTTATAATTGTGAATAGTATAAACTCTTATTTTTATTATTATCTATAAGTGTAAATAATTTTGTCAAAAGTAATATAATAAGTATAATAATATCACTTATATCACCATAGTAAAAATATTTTTTTAATGAAATCAATAATGATGATGATGATGATGATAATAATAATAATAACAATAGTAACAATAATAACAATAGTAACAATAATAACAGTATTAATAATAATAATAATAATAAATAATACTTATATATACTTATTATAATCCATAATAATTTCTAAATATCAATTTAAACTATTAATGAGAATAACTTTGTGATCAAAATTATACGTGTATACAATTAATTATAAACGAATATTATTAGTCATAAAGAAACATAGTAATTCAGGAATAATTTAAAAATTAAAGTCGTTAGTCGTTTAGAGTTTATTATCCCCTTTTATATGTTTTTCGGTGGTATATACTAGGAATGATATTATTCTATTTCACGGAGACCTGTTCGGACAGAAAACACTTTGTTAACACTAAATAACATTTTAAGTCTAACTAGAGAGTAAATACACGGCATGTGAATGACATTTCTAGGCGCTTTTTCTACTAAAAATTTAATAAGGCAATATATACCGGACAAAATTAATACACTCTAAGTTAATAACAGAGCAACTTTCATTTCCGGAATGGGAACACCTGTATGACCCTCAACGTTAAAACAAACAAAAATTATTAGAGTTTACATAATAACCAAGATCATTTCTGTAAAATTGTATAATATAATATTTTGATAGTAGGTTATAGTTTTTTATTTAATATACGTGTAATAGTCAAAACACTACTATAAATGCAATAATTTCAATTTTTTGAAGCGATTAAATATGAATAATTTGTAGGAAAATATAGGAAAATTTCGAATTTATTCAAATATAAGGTATTGTTATAAATATGTTTTTAGTATAATTTTATAATGATTCCATGTCAGTATTAATAATTAATATTGACATGAAATAATTACTATGGAACAATAAAAACAATTATTGTTTTGATTATTATGTAAAAAAAAAATTTTGTTTTATTTTTGTTGTTGATTTTTTGATGTGTAATGTTTGTGTTTAAGAAATAAATATCTTAAAATGTATCAATATCAATTAAAAAAAACACATAAGGCTCACAAAATTCTCCAAACAAAATGTTAGTTTTAATAGTTATATGACAAAACTAAAAAAACATGTCTAAACTATGGCATGTAATATATTACGTCACACTATTCATTTGAATACTGTAAGAGAATTTAAAAAAAAACAATTTCCTAAACATCTATAATAATTTTATATCGATATATACACAATTTAAAAATTGAGTTTTTTATGAACTTAAAAATTTTTAAAAATTACAAAGATATTACAAAAATACAAATGCCAACCCACATGTAAATTTGTCATCTATTTCAAGTTATGAAATTGATTACTTATTTCTTAACTGTAACTGTATAGTGTTTTGGTGTACTTTCCATACTTAGCGGTTTGTTTTTCGTTAAAATTAACCCGAGTGTTAAATAATAAATAGATGCGCAAATTAAAATAAAACGGGCAAGTAATATGAAATTCGGAAAGCTGTATTAGAAACTTAATATTACCAATAGTTTTAAAGCATATTGGATATTGTAACTGTATTTAATACAAATTCTATTTTTTTAGCGAAACGGAGAATTTATTGATCTTATAATGATAATATTTGTTGTTTGTTTCACGCACACACAGAAATTCAGGTAAAGTTGATAAGCAGTACTCCAAAAGTTGTACGAGTCATATATGCTCATAGCTACAATAAGGTAGATTTGACACCATTAGAATTTAAACAGGTACCGTATAGACGGATTTTCACTAAATTCTTTGATCAATTTGCCATGATCTTGCCCCCCCTAGAAAAAATGTCTGGTGCCGCCACTGCAGGTAATTTATCAATGTTCACAGTATTTTTTTAGTGAGTAAGTATATTTAAATATAAATAAACACTTTTGAAAATACAAATAAATAATTTACTGCATACTAGTTTTTATTTAATAACAAAATTGATATTATCCATTTATTATGGTCTTTAAAATAATTAAATTTTAAAATGATATATTATAATATATAGTAATCTTAAAAACTTGTAATATTAAATTTTAATTTTAAAATATTATTTTTAATGCATATGAATCGTAACCCACTCACTTTATGGGCGTTTTTACATGTTAAAATTAATTGAATTATACATATGGTTTTCACTTTTTTTATAATATATACATATATAGGTATATAAATAAATAAATATATATATATATATATATATATATATATATATATATATATATATATAATATATTTATATTCGATTTATTAAAATGAATAATACTCAGAATATTAAAGTTATACATTTTGAATTTTAATACATGGTATAAAATGAATATTTAGAATTATTTTAAAACGTTTTACAAATCTGTAAAAATGTTTTTTTTTTAAATATAAAGTTTAAATTTTAACTTTACTCTTACTTCGTTTAGAAGTTCTCTAACTTGTTTTTTATTTGATAAAACACTGTTTCATTCCTTTCGAAAAACAACTCTATGTAAAACATTGTTTATTACTTATTTATTTATTTTTCAATGTAGTCACTCAAAAAACAAAAGGGTATTTTCTTAAATACACTTAAAATATTATATGTCTAAGATTTTAATACATTCTCAGATTTAAAATATAAAAATTATGCATGTCCAAAATGGATTTGATGACTATTCTACCAGTTGATTTTACAATTTTCATTAATTCTTCCTTACGTACGTCAAAAAAACTATTGAAAAAATTGAAATACATGTCAAATAAATTTCCAGCTAAATATGATTTACTACTAGAAAGTAACTCTACATGCTAAGATTGAATTACTCTTATCATACAAAAAATGTTTTACAAACAACATAATTTAAATATATATAATTTTCAAACCAAGCGTGTACGAATCGTATTTATCACTGAGCCAATAATAATTAACCTTTCGTCTCGTTTTGTCACAAATGCAACTAAAAATATTCCATCGCGGTTACATTATGTGCGTAGTTAAGTCAGCTTCGGCTGCTGATAACACATGCAGAAAAATATTCATATTTAAAAATAATATAATAATTGTAATTAAGTAATTAATCCTTTCCGCACGTGTATCGTCAGTGACTATTTAAACGTTTATATTTAATACTAATATAATTAAAAATTACCTATGTATTGGCCAGAATTTATTAGACTGATGTAGAAGCGAGTCTGTGCGTAGCCATCGTGCGATAATCGAGACAGTCATCATTGTATAAACTGTTTAAAAATTATTTTTTTATAATAATAAGTATCATTTTTATCTATTCATATTTTGTAATTATTAAGTTTACATATTAAATACCGTTTATTATACAAAAACGTTGTAGCGATTTGTACATTTCCTATTCCTCAACTATACTCCTTACAATACATTCTTCACTTCACTCAAAATCTAATTCAAAATGTTTAAAAAATAAAAACCAATATTTTTCTTAAAAATTTGTTTGGTGATTTATTTTAATGAAAAAAACGTAGTTTATATGTATATATATAAATATAATTTTTTTTTAAATTACATTTTTATTTTATGTAACATAAATAGAAGATAAAATTAATATATAACTTAAAATTAGTCAGTTATTTATTTTGTACGATCTAATAAAGCTAAGCTGTTGATGGATAACTATTATAGACTAATTGTATTTTAAAAGCGTTTAAACGTTAATACAAATATATTAATGTATATTGTATTGTTATTATTTTAATTGATATATTTTTAAATTTTATTTTATTTAAAAGTATATAAAAAATTGATACACTTATGATAGAAATTGGAAATTAAAGTGTAAAATTGATTGTTCAAGAAACACTTATTACTATTATATTGTGTCTTTGTAATACTTAACTCACCTAAACTCAATAAGGATTATAATAAAAATAATAATATATAATAATTATAATTCAATATTTACATGCCATGAAATCACATTTATTATTTTATACGAGTACAATTTAATTTTTTTTTATATATATTATGTAACATTAAACGATATTATGTTTATTAATATGCTTTTATTGACTTCGAAAATTTAAATTATGCGTAGTGTATTCATTACCAAGAAAAGGTCACAGCGAATAAGACTTTTTGTCATTTTTGCGAAAAACAAACTATTACAACAATCATGAAAATAAAATAAAGAAATATAACATGTAATTAGCTAATGACATTTTAGTAAAATACTTCTTTTATGTATATATAAATAATATATATATATATATATATATTATATATATATATGTATATAAAATAAAATGACCTGAAATAAATATAAATTTAAATTTAAAATTTAAAACATTCATGCATCTATATTAACATCATTTATAATTCAAATAAACCTAAAAAAATGTATATCTAATCAAATTAGCATGGCGTTTTTGCCATGGAAAACTATTTTCGTAAAAACAAGTCTATAGCTGCTGTCCGTCGTGCGTTCCGTATTCGTTTTAAAATTCCTCCTCGCCAAGCAGTTCCGGACCGGAAATCAATTGTATTGTGAGTAAAAAAAACATTAGAGAAACAGGATCCGTCATTAAAAATGGAGATGGACGACCTCAAACTGCTCGAACATCCGAGAACATCGATGCAGTCAATCAGTTTTGAAATTGATATGTCAGCATGCTTCAGATTTTTTTGTACCAGCTCTTAGAGAACTTAAAGAAATCGATATGGAAAATGTTTGGTTTCAACAGGACGGGGCCATAGCTCACACAACACAAGTGCCAGTGCAGGTATTGAGAGAAATATTTTTTGAGCGCTTGATTTCAAAAAGAGGCGATATTCCGTGACCCGCGCATTTTCCAGACTTAACATTATACGATGTTTTCCTATGGAGTTATAAGAAATCTGAGGTTTATAAATATCGCTTCAAGGAATTTATAAGCTTATATGCTTTAAAGGAAGCAATTCATATAGAAATTCGACGTATACATCAAGAAATGCTTGAAAAAGTTATGTAAAATTTCTCATTTTGCCTGGAACAACGTATCGATAATCATGGGTACCACATGACCGAAATTTAATTTAAAACTAAATAAATCAAAATGTTTACAATATATATATATAAATCTTGTAACTAAAACTGTTCTTTTTTTTATTCGCTTTCAAAACTAAGGAGGGTATTTTGACGTACCTGTATAATGGTAATTATTAATGAAGTATATGATATGTTTTTTTTATTCTTTTTGAAAATAATTCAAAGAAAATATGAAAAATATTTAGTTAGTTTATAACAAGAAAGTCTATGATAAATTTAAATAAATTTTAAAACCATAATCTTATTAAAATAAGTAAGAGAAAGAGAAGTACTTTTATGAATAAAATTTTTAGAGTATTGACATGAACTGTTCGAGAGTTGAGACGTATAAATTAAATGTAAATCATTAATGAATTAGTCAAAAATTGACTAAAAATCATAACACAACCTGCAGTTTTTAACACGGCAATCCGGATAGGCAATTCTGATACAAATTTTGGTTAGTGTGGTAACAAAAGTAATACCACAGTAGTTGCCACAGCGTAATTTACTAAATTATTATTATAATATAAATTTTTATTTTTATTGTTTTAAATCTCGTTAACAATTTTCAAAATTAAATCGTCTTTGATTAAAATTGTAATTATTTATATACAAATATGTACTAAAACAACATATATTACAATTAGGAAATGCAATTCAAAATATATATCATACTAGCCTGAACCTGGCTACGATTCGCTATGGCTTAGTCTGATATTAATTATTAGGAGAGTAAATAAAAGTATTCTAGTGAGCCTATGTTCACTAGATTCATTCCATAGATTTGCCGAGACAACACATCATTCAATTTAATACCTTACTTTTGTGTTGCTGTGGCTATGCTGTGAAATAAAATAAAAGAAAGAAAAAATGTTATTCACTGAAAATCGTTTTTTATTGTAAATCTAGTGAATGGAATACAAGTGTTGTTTATCCGTTTTCTGCATACTCATAAAGATTAGATGGCTTTCCGACTTTGGAGCACGTGACATATAATTGCCTATGAGAAAAGTATTCGTTTTCTAAATTCAAAACACACACTACTTCACTTTGGTCTATCACTGACTCAATAGATTTATATATTACTGTTTCACCTGTGATAAGATTGCACGTGAATGTTATGAAAATATCCGGACGGCCATATGCGCGAACGTAAGTCATTGCATCTTGTGCGTATTCATGCATATGTCGTGTGCTTCCTCTAAATGTAGCCGGAAGTATGACCATTTTCCCAGTTCATTGGGATTGCCATCAGCAGCAATCGCATCACGTAAATGAATTCCGAGCGCAGTTTGGTTTGATTCAACCGAATGAAGAGAAGTCGTTCGGTTTCGATTTGTACATACATATCGACAATATACTGGTGGAACAATTGCCGACATTTCAAAATATGATTGTCTGAGTTCTCACGAATCATCAAGCGATATGAATAGTAATTCATGGCACTGACTTTCACATTAATTTCCTGATGCGTTTGTAGATTTATCATTTCATATTTACCATATCATTGGACAGACACCAATTCTTTTATATATATATATATAGATTAGATTAGGTCATTTAGGTTTCACATTGACTCGATGTTGGATAAATCATTTATTAAATGTCATGCTGGATGTCTATTAATATAGTATACATCCTTAGTTCGAATTATATTACTCGTATATTATGATCACCAAGTACTTTGTGCAATAGAGCCCTTATAGAACGTCTTTTAAAATCATTTTCCAATCAATGGAAATTATTTATGAGCCTCGTGAGTACTAGCCTATCTTACATGCACTTAGTTTGTCTACGCTTAAAGAGATCTTGCAAGTATTACATTTTTCGACGCAATAGTTGCTGGTTTCATTGATGCACCTGGTCTTTCAGTTTGTATTGGATTCTGAGTTCCAAGAATAACATAATATCGGGAACCCTATTATTTGGGAAAATCGATTGCAATAATTAGAGAAGAGTGGAGGGATTATACTTGCCGGAATGATTTTAACTGGTCATATATCACAAAGAAGAAGAAGAAGAAGAAGAAGAAGAAGAAGGAGGAGGAGGAGAAGAAGAAAAATTAGAGATTAAAAATACTATAAAAACTTACCTTTGTCGTACAGTAATCACCGTTATCTTGAAATACGAAAATATTCGAAAAAAAAATACACAAAATAAAATAAAATTTAGTAACACGAAGATTTTTAAATCTGAATAAATAACAAACCAATGTGGGAAAATTAACAGTGGTCTCTTTTACTGCTAGTATACTTGTTTGTACTAGTTTATTAATTAATAATCTAATTTTTATATTATTTTTTTAAATATGATATGAAACATATTATTACAATACACAGGGTGTCCACAAAAGAGTTTACCGATTTCAATAAGGTACATTTTTTGAACAGATTTAGATAGAACAAAATGATAACATTTGAAGTGTATGTAATTTTATCAAATTTTTTAAATCACGTTTAAAAGTTACTACCACCTTTTATTATTTTTTCATCAAAATAAAAAGGTCCGTACACCTTTTCATGGTAAAACCACACAAAACATATTCACTTTAGGAGAATCTCTTTCATATTCGACCGTCTCTGTGGCTTCTCCATACCCCATATTCTGACATTATGTCGATTAACTGTACCGTTGATATGAAATATTGACTCGTCACTGAAAACAAGGCGTGAAAGAAAACTATCATCGTTTGCTTCGTTCTCAAGAATAAACGCTCAGAATTCCAACTGCGTTTCCTTGTCACATGCAGTAAGGGCTTGCAACAATTAAATCCTGTAAGGTTTTATTCGTAATTGGTTTCCTAGAACTTTTGAAACTGTCGATTATGAAACTCCTATCTCTCAGCTACCACTACAAACAGACTTTTGAGGACTACAAACAAAACTTGTACGAACATTATCAACAATTTCGGCTGAAACTCAATGGTGACCTGGAAATTGCCTTTGCATAAATAACCCGTTTCTGAAAACTGTTGATGCCTTCTTCAATTAGTCGGAGCTGTTGGAAGATCAATTCCATACTCTTGTCAAATATCGCGTTGAACAGTTTTTACGGCTTCATACTTATTAAATCGAAGAACACAAAACGCTTTTTTGGACTGGTTGCCAACTTATCGAAAACTGACTGGACCCCGTTACTTGCCAAAATCGCATTGGCTAGCTATCTAGTGTCAACAAAATAAAACGCTCTATCTATTGGTATGTTATTTGCCTTAATTTCCGAGTAGAAGCGTAGCTACTACTATAAAATCGGAAAACTATTTTTTGGACGCCCTGTGTATATGTATGTGTATATTAAACGTATGTTAAAATTTAAGTTGTTCATTAAATGAATAATGCAGTTAATAAAAAATAAAAACAGTTTGTTAATAGTTAGTACCTATTGTTAAAACTTAGTTTATAAGATTCGAAAAAACAATATCTTATTAGTAATGCTTATTTTTAAGGATTTTAAAATTTTTCAAGACCGTAACTTTACGTCCAAAATGTTTTTTACTATAAGAAACTATGATGTATACTTACAGATATTATGCGGTTCATAAAATATTAAAACCGAATATATTATATAAGCCACCAGTCCACTTTTATTATTATTTTGATTAAATCTTACAACTTGTATGTTTTATCCAAGAGTTCAACTATTATTTTAAGAAAATAAAATGTTTAATATTCAAACCTCATTATGTAATTGCCGTATTACAAAGAATAAAAAAATTGGGACTTGAAAGTTTTGACATTTTTCAATCGTCAATAAAAATAAAATTCCAATCATATTTTAAAGCCATTAATAATTATTATAATATATTACTAAAAATGTACAACAGGAGATGATTAACCAAAAATAAAATGTAGTTTAAAATGAAATCTATAATATCAGGAAAATCAAACATTTACTTATGTAGTCATTAGAATACGGAGACCGAGAATATAACAAAATAATTAAATTAAATATTCAAACAAAGAAAAGTTTATATAAATAGTATAATATTTTGATTAAACATTTTTATTGTCGGTTAAACGCTCATAAAGACTTATCGACGTCTACGTCGTCCCCATCTAAGTGGTTGGCCTACGGGCCTGTTGCCTTTTGAAGGTACATCCGAGTCTGGGAAAAACGAACTGAACGGTGATCGAATCACATGTCTACCGTTACCACTCAACTGGTTCCATGGTCTCCAATGTGTCAAAAATGACAATGCTCGCTTTTTGTTTTCTGTAACACACGTTATACATTCATCATAATCAGTAACTGTAGACTATATAATTTTGAATTTTTTAAATTGCATTAATTCGTAATCGACAGAATATAAATCAAATAAAAATCACTTGAACACCTACAACTTGACAACTATTTCAGGACTTTGAATAACAACTACGGTATATACATAAAATATATTGTTAAGAGTAATGACTTATATAATAAATATTTGTCTGAATGTTGAAAGTTTGAGTGTTGAAAGGATAAACTAATCTGATTTGATTAAATGATATTTTTAGTTTTAAATATTCAGTTAGTTACATGTGCGAGCCGATCAAAATTGGTCAAACGTTTGCGCATCTTCCACGTAATAACCAGTTTATGGAAACGGTGTTGGTCGAGTAGAGGTGACAAATACCGACAAATATTTTATTATATTTAAACCAAGTCTAGTATAGTGAATTGAAAAGTTGTATTTTAAAATGCACTTTTTCTAAGCACTATTATATAAACAATTTTTAGAATTCTTTTAATCTTTGATCTATTATATTGTATACTAACACTATCGGAACTAGGTATCTTATATTCAGGGATAATTAAACAACCGATTCCGAACAATTTCATAGTTAATCTCCTTGTACTAGATTTATTTATAAATTTAGGAAATAAGTTAAAACTGGCGATAATATTATTTCTTAATAGAAAGTTTTATTTCGTAAAATGAACGTTTATTTGTTGTTAGTTTATCAAGTAATATAGTTTAATAACCTTAATTCTGGTAAATGAATTCAATTAAGTTTTTAGAATTTGTATAAAATTTCATGAGTATGCAAAATAGAAACAAAAAAACTAATCATTTTCACAAATAATGAGAAATTTATTTATTTTCATAATTCAAAAAGACAAATGTATATATTTGATTTTTCGAAAAACAATTACTATAAACAAAAAAATAATTTAGAAAGACATTGTCAAACTATGAAAAAAAGAATTCTGTCCTCAAAAAATAATCTATTCTCAGTAAACCTTTATTTAAAAAAGTTTGGCCACCCTTGTTATACATTGTATATAACAATTTATTGTCTACAATTATTTGTTTTTTGTTTTCTCCGCTGCTATACGTATTATATATTTGATTCTGGTTCATAGTTTAATTAGTTTTGTAATTAACCATCTTAGATATTCTCTATTTAAATAAACCCTATTTTTTCAATCCAAATAACTTCTTTAATATGTATATTATTTGTTTCAAATACTAAAAATTAGAAATAATTGTCAAACTAGAGGTTTATTAGTTTTCATAAAAGTGGAAGCTTGATGATAATAATTTAATAGTATGTTACAATAGTACTTATGGTACAATAATATATAGTTTCAATTTTTATTTTTATTTTCAACATTATTTATCTAATTGATGAGTGAAAATTGTAGTTAATTGTTTAAACATTAAGACTTCTACAAATTAAATTTATGTGTTTCGTATATTATAAATAATATCGAATTACTTCTAATTTATGAGTATTTCTTTCTTTTAAACATAAATAATAATTAAATACTTACAAATTTGAAAATTGTATACTTTCTATAAAACATTTATCTGAATTGTTTATAAAACACTATTATTAAAAAAACTTAATTTAAATTTGAGTAACATTAGTACTTTTTAAATATTTAGGCGCACTATCTTGGTGGTTATGAATAACTTATTTTATTTAAATTTAAATTTAAAAAATAATAATTAAAATTTTATTCAACAATTTTTTAACAATTTTAACAAATTATTAATTGTACATTTTTTTATATGGTTTAACTCATTGGACTTTATATTTTAATTTAAATTTTTATCATTAATTTTTCATACACGCCATGAAGTCATTACTTTTAACTATAGTCAACAAATTGATGTTTTTAAAATTTATTATATGTTTTAAATAAAATAACTACAACATATGTATAATTTTACTTAAAGAAAAATGATAATTCATTTCTAATACAAATTTTAATTGTTATTAACTATTATAGTGTCACATCATTTTTTAAAAAATTATTTTTTTTTTTTAATAATATGATCTGACAGCTTACATTATTGATAAATAACCTATCCTAACTTTATATAACAAAACTATTCCAATGTATTATGGATGAAACTTTTAAATAATCCCATGGAGGAAGGCCAAGCGGAATACTTAGTGCATAACATATAAATTAACATTTAATTAATAAATAAAATACTACTTATTGATGTGTAAACAATTTTACTGGTGGTAAAGGTTATTTATCGTGCGTTTGTAACAAAAATATAACGAACACTTGTTGTGTAACTATGGAGTTTATGTTGCAGTATTCAAGTATATACGTTTATTTAATTATTTTCATGATAAATGTAAATTAAATTTAAGTACAATTTTATATGTATTTTCAATCTCTTGGAAATGCCTAAAAATGATTTCTATTTTATTCCCTGTTTCAGCCCAACTCCCTGATCTATCCCACTCCTCATTCTATGTGGCTAAATATTTACACATAACGTATGATATCATTATGATATGTCTAAAAGCGATGAAATATGATGAAATTATTTAAGTAGAGTTTTCTTCTTATATATTCCATGTCCCATACTAATAATAACTTTTTTTATTGCTTCTTTAAGTATAAACTCACCATTTTTAAATAAATGTCCTGAATATTCTAATTCTCTGTCTTCTTCTTCTGGAGGAGATCTCCATGTGCCAAAACCTCTTCCACTATTATCCAACCATCTTAGCAGATCATTACCAGTTTCGTCGTATTCAGCCTTTTCGGCCGCTATTATAGTTGTGGCTAATGCCAGGAACAACACCCATTGTAGTGACATAGTGGTTAATGCCTTTAGGCCAAACCACTTCACTAGTTCTGAAAAAACATTAGTTTTTCATTGTTTGATATAAAATTATCAGATAAATTATCTTATATAAAAATGTAAAAAATAATTAATTATCCGTGTGCATTTAATTGGCTATATAAATTATAATACGTATATTATGGTAATATATTAATAAAATTATTTTCAAACAAAATAATCAATTATAATTATTAATTAAAACGTATCAAATAATTTTTTAAACACAAGTAAATTATAAAATAACCCGTTATAAAAATATAAAGATACATTTTTCCGTTCAATCGAAATTGTATTCATAAGTTACAACTGATTAAAAGACGAATATCTTTTTTTGCAGTTGACACTTCGCTTACATAAAATAAATGAAAATAAACACTGGTATAACGAAGTTTTAAATTATAATTATGCGTTAATAAATTAAAATTAAGTAAATTATTGAACAAAATAGTGTCATTGACTATTAAGACACAAAATATGGAGTAGAATTTATCTTTTTTGACATACGCAAAAAAAAATTATACGAATAACAAAATTCACTGTTTATTGCTATGAATTTTCTACTGTCTAGTAATGAAATTCACAAAAAATTTAAAAAATTTAAATGTTTGTAATCAAATCATTTTACGCAGGAAAGCGTCCAAAATGCTACAGTCGTAGATAAGAAACAAAATGCTCATGAAATTAGTTGAGAACTCAATTTTTGAGAAACAAAGTTACGTTTTTAAAAAAAAAAATTAATTACATCATCTTAAAAAAGTATAATAATGTCACAATTAATATTTGGTATCTAAATAGTTATATCTGTGGCATTCTGAGTTTTTCTCTGAGGAAAATGGTTTTTTTGGTAAAAATAATGATGTCCCCTCTCTAAAATTATATTTAATAATTCATAATATATTTTTTGATTTAATATATTTAAATTAAATACATTATTACTATATAATAGTTAATTTACATAAATTATATCTAATTATCTTTCACAATGTAAACTAAAATTTCCTATGCGTTTTATATGTAATAGCCCAAATAGTAAAAACATTTTTATTTTTGTAGGCACAAAAGTAAATCAAATAGTTAAATGTGAATTGAAAATCGATACTCAATGAATATTTCATGAAATCTGCACATCAAAACTACTCAAAATTCTATTCAAGTATAATGACCATCGATAAAATGTTTGTTATTTTATGCGTAAAATACCGTATTTAAAGCGTTGTGATAAAAAAAACATATTCATTTACATATATATATATACTGCAATAAAAGTCAGCTTGAGTAATGCTAGGAAAAACACAATAATAAAGTTTACATTTCTATATAATTCGCTATCCATCATTCATTGAAAATCCCTAAATGAAACCAAAAAGAACCCGATTAATGAATATATTGAATTCAAAATATTTTATTTTGACAAAAACGATTGTAATATTATTAAAAAAATAATAGACAAATGGTTAATGCATAACATATAGACAGTCATTTTTTTTTTAATTAACGTTTTAAAAACAAATTTTCAATGAAATTTCGTGTTTTTGAGTTTTCAAACGTGTTCGTGTTCGATCGTATTCAATTCATCTGGACAAAAGTATAATATAATAAATAATCTATAATAATTCCCAAATATTGACTATTATTTATACATGTTATAACACTAAAAATTTTTTTACTTATTTTTTGCAATTACATAATTTATACACATTAAATACAATAATTGTAAATGATGGGCAAAACGTTACATGCTTCGTGTTTTCGTAAATGAAGATCTTAATCATCAACCGACATTTTACGTGAATATTTCTATATGATTAGTTATTTTATTTGTGTCAATATAGTACATATTTAAAATTAATTGTTTATATTATAAATTAAATCTATAAAATTTAATAATTGTGTCAATAAATAAAAAAATTTATTTACTAATTTATAGAAGAGTTTCTAATTTTAGTACTTGTACGCTGATCATGTGTTATGATCAAAACACTATTTTATTTATTATGTCTAATCCTTATTTGTAACGCTAATTCTTAATTATAGTGTTCTTTTTTTTGTATATTATTATTATTAAAGTTTTTGTAAATTTAGTTATAAACAAAAAAATCGTTCAAAAACGATTTTAAAGTGTTTGTTTTAAAGAATATCAAAAACCATATTCAACCTTCAAAATTTACCACTATAATTGAGTATTATTTTATTAAAATAATTATTTCATTCATCAATAAATTTTGAAAAGAAAATTGTTGATATAGGTTCAAAATATAAGACAAAATTAATATATATATTATATTATGTATATTGAACATATATATAATGTAAATGCATTCTTATAAATATATTTGAAATTAGAAGTGGTATTCCTTATTTACTGTAATAATATATACACATATTTTAGTTTAAATTGTTACATGTTTGCCTCTAAATATAAATTATGGATATTCTTTATATCTCTAGACAAGGAGTGACCAACTTTAATGCACTTGAGATCGACTTCTAAATTTTTCTGGATTGTCACGATCGACATCGACCTTTATATTTATTAAATGACAAAAAAAAATAGTTGTCTCATAGAACTAATGATCCGAAAATACCAGTTTCGAAGCTACCAGATTGAATTTAATACAATTTTATTTAAATTTTACATAACAAATATTTTATTTTATTAAATATAAAATACAAAATATTTAAAAGTTTACATAATTATTGTTTAATTATTAATAATTTAAGGAGATGTTTGTAGTTGCATTTGATTTGATAATTTAACAAAATCCTTACAAAAACTTTATAAAAATTACTTTTATGTTTTCATAAAAAATATAAAGAAAAGACGAAAGTGAATTGTGATCGACTCAGAATCATATCGTGATCGACCTGTTGGCCACCCTTGTACTAGACTATACAAATTATTTTGAGAAAACCAATATACCTATCTAATTAAATCTTATCAAAAAATGATATCATATGGTTCGGTATCGAATGGTCTACATTCAAGGTTTTCTCGTTTTTATGAAATATAGAGAATTATTATTGTTTTAATTTTCAAATTGAAATGGATGATAATCGCTATATTAACTATAGGTGTCAAATGGCATTTTTGATGTTAAGTTATTATATAAATAATAAAATAATATTACATTTAACATTTTTACGTTTACAAACAATATGTTTCACTCAAATTGTTTACCTACGATTATAGATGAATTGTAAAGTAATCAATATGGAATATCGGCATTTTATTATTAAAAATAATGTTATTTATATTTATTTATTGCATAATCTTTTACTAATAAAATAGTAAACCGATATATTTACATAAATTAAATTATTTATATTTTAATAATTTATTAAATGTTTGACAAGAATCAACTTTGTTTATATTTAAAACTAGTTATTCAATAATATATTAAGTAAAATATATATTGTTATTTATAAATTCACAAAATTCCAACCTAAGTAACATCACTATACATATATAATATCACACATCATCTAAAATACTGTCAAAATACACATTGACTATTTGTCAGTACTATTGATTAGTACCAAGGCTGGGCAAGTTAATATTTTTTATTAACTTGTTAAGTCAAGTTAAATTTAGTTAAAAGTTAACTAATATTTTTTTAGCTTTAAAAATTAAAAGTTAACTTTAAAAAATGTAACTTAACTTAGTTAAAAATTAAAATTTTCAGATTAACAACAAATAAAATGAGAAAGCTGCCAAGATTTCAGGGTACAGACTTTAATTTATTTGTTAACACTTCTATTATTCCTAAAAATAATAAATAATAATATAGTCATGGCCTGAATTATTGAGTTACCACGCATTAAATGGATAACAAACTTGGGTAATATTCCAAAACATTTGAAGTATTCTGAATACTTTTTTCAAAAGTATTTAATAAAGTATTTTAAATACTTTTTAAACGTTTTCTGAATATAGTATTCCAAATATTTCTTAAAGCTCAATCATAAATTAAATAGTACCTACATAAAAATAATAACTTATTAACTACTTAAATGCAAAAAGTAATTATTTTAGAAAAATATGAAGAGCAACTATCAGCATATTTAAAATATATTTAAAACAACATCAATTGTTTTA
The DNA here is from genome assembly GCA_019022885.1 of Schlechtendalia chinensis. Classification (NCBI taxonomy): domain Eukaryota; kingdom Metazoa; phylum Arthropoda; class Insecta; order Hemiptera; family Aphididae; genus Schlechtendalia; species Schlechtendalia chinensis. Next base: position 12,467,492 of record CM032339.1, on the reverse strand, counting down.
TTTATAATCTTGCTGTAATTTGGTGTTTGAAACCAGCTGTATTTAAATAATCAAGTATAATTGACTAAATAATGATATACTAATTGTGTTATATTTTATAACTAATTGGTATTATAAATTTACTTACTAATTATTACTACTATTTACTACTTATTATGTTAATTTATAAACACAGAATTTAAAAAAAAATTCCAATATGACAACGGTTTATGCCCGGGTAGTTATGTATATTTTATTATCTATATTTTACATTAAAATTATTTTTCATCGCGAATGGCTAAGGACTTGTGTGCGTCGGGAAATTGCCTACTACAAACCTACACTTATTATTATTATTATTAAATTTATGTACTGTACTCAATAAATCTCGTGACTTGGGTTTTTACGTACGTCGTGCATGCTATATTTTATATATGTGCTATTATAAAATTATCTATATTATAAAATAAAAACAAGTAATATATTCAAAATCATACAGAAATTTACATTATTCTTTGGATAAAATTTAACTTAAATAGTATACTTTTGTAAAAAGTTAACATAAAGTAAATACGTTAAGTTAAAGAAAAAGTAACTTTTCAAGTTAAAAGTTAACTTGAAAAAAAACAATAAGTTAATTAAGTTATTAATATTAACTTAATTTTAACTTTTAACTCATATATAATACATTACTATATATACGTAATATACATTATTGTAGCCTACCCAATTTACCTATTGAACAATTAGTAAAATAATGAATTATAACCTTAACATTAGTTTTGAAATATAAAAATATATATTTAAATAGTATCTATGAAAGTTTCGTAAACATTTTATTTTAAGTATCCACTAAATCGTATTATTTGATTTCAATCAACTTCAATCAAATGCTATCTTTATTCCATTTTATTAACCATATTTTTTTATAGTATTCATGAATATTCAATCAATAAATTGTATTACTACTATTTTATGTCTAAAATAAAAAATAGTGGAGATGACAAAAATGTACTTATCTTTTTTATATTTTCCCGCTTTACTCGTCTTTTAAACTTATAAAATCATAAAATAAATAATCCATTAAGATGTTTACATATATTAGTAGCTATATAAACAATTGTCAATTAATATTTTTTTCCATTTAGTAATTAACAAACACTGCGAATTTACTACTGATTTATTAGTTTTAAACTAATCATATTAAAATACTTTATATCTTTTTTTTATCAGTAAATGTAAAGTTTCACCACATAGTCTAACTAATCGTAAACGGGACTTTGTTCAGTACGGTTTTTTGAATAAAGTGATTTACACATATTTACAGTTAAATTAATAATACAATTAATATAGGTAGTGAAATTATACTGGTTAGTTACAAGGTAATAGAAGTGAGATGAGTGTAAAATATTGTCTACATCCTGTTCAAATTTGTTAAATAATTTTTTGTTTGTAGTTACAATATGACAATCATATATAAAAATAATTTATAATATAGTTTATGTATTTTATATTTTATTTTTACAGAAAGGATACCAACTGCACTTTCTATCTTTTGTTTTTGTATCTATTTAACCTTCAGCATTATTCTGACTTAAATAAGATATGTTTCATATATTTATTTAACAAATTTACAAACATTTAAACAAAAACAGCGGATATTATGCTCACTAATCCTCCATTTGACGATTTAATAATTTGTATACTTTATTCTGTTAAGATGTGAAACATGTAATTTGCACAAATATTGTCAGTAATACTACAAATTGAAATAAACATATTTACATAATCATATAATCTAAAAGGAAAATCAAAAAACTATATATACGTAGTATGTCCGATAAATACGTGAACTGATTATCTACAGCGGTCTATGGGTCAAAGTAAGACATCGTACTATTTTGGGCACACTCTACAACTACTGATAATGCGACAGTAACCGTCCGACCGTCGAGATTATTATACAAAAAGCACACGTGCAGTTTAAGTGTTTAGGTTTTTTTTATTTTGTCGAAATGGAAATAGACGGTTTAACCGAGCAACGAGTAATCATTAAAATTTTTGGTAAAACTTGGAAAAACTCCGCTACAAATTCATCATATATTAAGTACTGTTTATGGAGATGATGCTCTTAAAAAAACAGCTCTTTTTAAATGGATTAAGCGTTTCCAAGAGGGCCGTGCAAAACTGCAAAGACGATACGAGACCAGGACGTCCTTCAACCACTTGTAATGACCAAAACATCGAACGTGTGCAGTCTCTCGTGCTTTCCGATCGAAGAATGACAATCCGGATGTTGGCTGATATGCTTGAGTATTGGAAAATTGTCTGTGCACATAATTTTGACGGAAAATTTAGGTTTAAAAAAATTGTGTGCAAAAATTGTCCCAAAGCTTCTAACACAGAACCAAAAGGTGAGGCGAAAAGAGTGCTGCATTGACTGAAAAAATTCGACGCACACTCCTAATTTTCTTAAAAGGATTATCACTGGTGATGAGTCATGGTTTTACGAGTATGATCTAAAACTTAAAACTCAGAGCATGGGGTGGAAGTCAAAAAATGATCCCCGAACGAAAAAATGTCGTAAAAGCCGGTCAAAAATCAAGGTCATGTTAATCATATTTTTTTTACTACCGTGATATTGTGCATCATGAATATCTTCCTGAAGGACAATCTGTAAATGCTATTTTCTATGTGGAAGTTCTTAAACGCTTACGAGATCGTGTGCGACGTGTACGACCAAATTCGCTAGGAGAGGACGGGTGGATTCTGCATCATGATAATGCGCCGGCTCTTCGTCTTTGCTGGTCTTAGAGTTTTTGGCCCAAAATTCAATCACAACACTCAACCACCATTATTTTAATGTATGATTTTCCTGGCTTAAATAGTCATTATCGCGTGACCTTAGATATGATAAAATACATTTCAGTCGAATTTATTGTCTCTGTGTATGCAATTTAGCAAAATACACGAACACATAATAATTAAGGAACGTAAAGTTTAATTTCAATCATTTATGGCCTATAGCAGTGATAAAATTAATATCTATATAATCCTACGATTATGTACATAAACAAACACTAGTTTATTGCATTTAGTTTATTTGACTTGTTGCTACGAAACACACGTTAATCCATTTTTAGAATGTGTTAATAGTATATATAAATGTATTTATTCATGTATAAAATCAAATTAATAATGTGTACAGTATTATATATACACATAAATATGTTTGTGTGTGTGTGTGTGTGTGTTGTGTGTGTGTGTGTGTGTGTGTGGTGTGTGTGGGTATGTGTGTATTTTAAAATATAAAGTTTTAAAAGTAAAAGTTATTTTTTTCATGAATTATCTCTTCCACTGAATGATAATATTTAAAAAAAGCTGTTAGGAAATATGTTAGGTATATACAGAAAGGAACACCATTTTCTGATTATAACGACATAAAAATTGTTTTCTTTTTAATGTTTATTTATCTATTTTTTTTTAAATTAAGACGCTTTTTAAATTTATTCTTCATAAATTAGTTTTTTTTAATATATTTTTTTAATATTAATTGGTTTATTATGTTATTATTACATGTTAAGTGAAATTATTTTTTAAAGTAAATATTATAAATTTGTTGAGAAGTTATAAACAATTTGAAGACATATACTGTTGGAACTCTGGAAATACCTAAAGTTTGAACAAATATGTATACGAGTATACGCATAGCATAATACTCGATATCATCATATTGTTATAGGTATTCTTTTAATCTCATATAAATAATAAAACATCAAACATAGCATTCTCTCGGTCATTACTCATAATTTCATTTTTATAGATTTACATCCACTTAGAAAAAATCTTAATGCGTATTATACTTATATATTACTAAACTTTTATAAACATTTAAAAATATAAAAGTGTCATTTGCTAAATATGTATAAGGATAAAATTAAATGGTACTATTTAAAACAAATTTATTAAAACTATTATGTTTAATTATTACAGGTTTTAAAAAGTTTTTGTTTACTGAGAAACGATGTGACCTGATTGCCAATAAAATAATCCTCCCATCCTATAATAAACTTATTTAATAGTTTTTGTTTGAATAATAAAGTTCGAAGGATCTGTTCATTTCTTGTCTTTTTACAAGAAATATGTTCGTAGTAAAAGCGAACAAAAGAAGATTACTAGCTTTGTATGAAAATAAATATTCTTAAATTCAAATGAATTATTATTTTAGTGACAGATAATGCATATTTAAAATAAATTAAAGGAAAGTAGAAAATATGAACATACTTTAAGTTTGATTTAAAAAGTACAAAAAATAAATCATACACATGTGTTTAATAAATTAACAAAGTTTGACGTGTTACATTAATTTGTCAATTTCCAAAGCTATGTATTAATATATTATGCCAGATACGTATCCAGGGTCGGACTGGCAGGACGGGTAAGAGGTCATACCCGCCCAGGCCCTTTAGACATTTTGTACTTGGGCCTTAAGCTATTTGTTTTATTATGGCCTATTGGCTTACACAAAATAATATGCCTAATAGAAAAATTATTACGATATTCTAAACGATTTTTAACACGAGTATTTGTTATCTTTCACATATCACACACCGTAATCGTTGCCAAATGTCGATAACCGAAATCGAAAAATCAAAATTTTTGTGAATTGTTTCACACTTTTTGGTTCATTTTTTTCGAAGTCGGTTTTATTTTGATCCAATAATTTTTTTTATGTGATACATTATCAAGTTATTTATTTTATCAAGTCGCTTGTTTGTATTAATTACGTTAGTTTAAGGCCTCCTAAAAACTTACCCACCTGGGCCTTCAGGGTCTCAGTCCGCTTCTGTACGTATCCAGTATTATTTTTTGGTGGAGATCAGAAAATTCTGATGAAGATGACTCTAAACTTCACACCTCCTCTATAAATTTTCAATAATTTCCCCCACAATTATTGTGGATGATATATAACTTACAGCCAAAGTGATTAAAAATACACAATTTATGAAAATGAAAATATTTCGTTTTTTGTAAAATACCTTAAAATAATAAAGTAGTGAAAATAAAAGAAAAAATAAATAAAAAGTAAAAAAGATATGCAAAAAAAAATTCAAAATTCAAAAATAAAGAAATAAAAAAGAAGTTGTATTTTATTTGTATTAAGGTACATCAGGTGATGATGATATTTTATTGAAATCGGTAGTAATAAACACACGTATACAACAACTTTTATATTTTCTTTTTTTCTTTAATCAACGTAATACTCATTGGCTTTTTGTATATTTATATATACATATATATACATATATATTTATTTATTTAAATATATATATTTTTCCCTTAAAATATTGATAATATTTATAACCAAATTAATATAATTTTTACAGCACTAAATCAATGTTTTTTTTATTTTACTAGAACTTAATATTTTTCCTAGATTAATATTAATTTAATTGTGGTTATTAAATTCAGTCGGATAATTTAGTATAAATTTTATTAAGTGTAACTTTATTTCATAAACGGCTCCATGTTGAACAATTTGCATTATTTTCATTGTAATAGATTAGCCAAAAACTGTTAAACTTTTATTAATATTTTAGTAATATTAATAACGCTTAGTTCATTCCCACATTCGTGTACTTCATGTTTATTTTTGTTTATTTATTTAATTTTAAGATGTATTTATTAATAGCCATTAATAGCAGGACTGTATTAATCTTTAATTAGAATAGAAACTAAATTTAGAACACTTGTGATTGTAAAACAAAAACATATTAATAATTGTACATCAATTATATTTAGAAATATTACATTTTGATTGAAAAATTAAACAAATAAAATACAGCAGTCATGTGAAACCGAGTCAATACATTTATTAAGTTATGACAAATATATTAAAATGTGGTATGTGAGTAATTTATTTTTAATTGATGAATTGTTTTTATAAATATGTAGAATAAACTCTTTAGGTATGTCTTTACATATTATCAAGTATACGAAAACTCGTCAACTAAATATTACCTTACATTTTGTAGCTACATAAAAATAAAATTATATGATGTTTTATAATAATAACAATAAAAATAAATATTAAAATATTATGATTTATTTAATGTAAAATTTCCGCTATTTAAAATGGGTCATATCTTCGAAATAAAAAAATAAAAATAAAAATATTACTGTAGAAATTACTTAATAAACCACACGATTGCAATATAAAATTTGAATTTAGTATTTGTGTGTATTTATAGTAATTAACACTCATAGGTATAATATTTGTATTAACGTATGTTTTTATTTTATGACAGTATTTACATTTCAAAATTAATAAGATTATTGAACCTACATATAAATTTAGAATAAAATTATTTGAATAAAATAGCTGTTTGTAAATCATCAACACGAAATCAAATTTTAACATTATTTTTCTATTCTAAAATTTCCCAAGAAAATTTATTCAATAATTACAATATAAAATATTGCTATAAGTATTTACATTAGTGTTTGTTATTCATTTAGAGTTTTAGAATGTAACTAAAGGTAATCGTTTAATTTAATGATATTTCTAATATTAATAATATAAATCACATTTCATTACATAACATCAATTATAAACTAAAATTATCACAATATTTGAATTTGTTTCCAAGTATATCTTTGTTAGGTAAATTAATTAAATCTAAGCTTATAGTTTACATTGTTTTATATTATAATATTAGAGAATTGTACACATTGGCGTATTTACAGGGGGTGCACAGGGTTCCTCCGCGCCTTCCCAGAGGATTTTTTTGTGGTTATTTAAAATCGTTATAACAGAAAAAAATTGTAAATACGCCAATGATTGTACATATCAAATAATAAATTTATAATGCGAAATAAAGATAAAATGACTACATCAGAGCTGTATCAAGAGGTGAGGCGACTGAGGCATTTGCTTCAGACACCAGCACAATGGGAGCGCTTAACTTTGAGAAATTTTTTATACTAAAAATATTTTTTTGTATAATAAGTGTATAAAAATACCCTTAAAGTAAATAAAATTAATCGATAAAAAGAAATTTGCGGGTGAGGCGCATATATTCAAATTTTCTCGGGCTCCAGAAGAGCTTGCTCCTATTCTGGACTACATAGTGTGAATCATTACAAGCTAAGTAAATGTAACCCTGAACCTTGTAAAAAAAGAAAAAAATATATTATGAAAACATATACTCGTACAACATTTTATTTTGTTGAGATCATTACACTAAATATTTATAAACACGTTAAAAAATAATTACATCAAAAATAATTATATGATTGTATCTGTTATATAAATACCGTAAACATTAATGTATTTTTTTTTTTTTTGGTTATTAAGGCCATTCAGGCTCATTGCCGCTTTCACAACGCCTCTCTAGGTATCTCTATGTGATGTTATTTCTTCCCCATTCTGTAATTCTAACCTTAAATCTTTCTTTACTCAATCATCCTATCAATGTCAGGGCCTTTCTCTCAACCGTATTTTGTTTGGTTTCCACTTTGTGATGGTATGTATGAGTTGATCCTCTGTTCACCATACATGTCCTGCCTTGCTTATTCTCTTGCTTTTGAGTATTTCCACTATACTGGGTTTGTTAAACAAGTTATTGAGAACTCTGTTTGTTCTCATTCCATAATCACCATTTTAATTTCTCTTTGGACTCTTAATGGTTCGAAAACCATTAGTTTATTTTAATTGGAAAAACAATAAAAATAAATAAAAAAATGTTTAAATAAATAAAGTTTATTTTGTTCTATTTTCAGGATATATAATTATTTCTCGAAATCAGCAGCAGTAGTACGAATATTTACGACATATTTTTCCGTTTTCATTATCGTTTATTAATATAATAGTGAAGTACTAAAAAATTATTCACAAATCATTTCCTTCTAAATAAAGAGCGATGTTTATTGTTTACAAAGATTTAAGTATTATTGGTGTACTACAAGAAAAATATTATACATTCTTCATATAAATATTTGTAGCATTAAGATCCAAAAATATGTTTTGTCTTCTTATTAATAATATCTTAGTACTTGGTAAATTAGTTAAAAAACATCGTAATTTAAAATCGCGACTTTAGTTATAGTAGTAGTCATAAAATTAGTATTCATTAAAAATGCATTCGATTTATTGTACGATCGTCAAATGTTATTCACAGAAGTTAGTCACGTTCCCCAGACAATAGATTAAAATATTAAGTAAGTAATCATTTATATTGTATTTATTTTAATTTTATATGATGCCATGATATAAAAATCATGTTATAATATATTATACACCGAAAACCGCTGGTTTCCTTGATTAACTACATTATATATATGTATATTTGATAATTTGATAATAATATTATCCTCCAGTACTCAATTTTTTGTAATAACTCAAAATAATTTGGTTTTAAATACTAAATACATGTATTATTTATTTTATGAACTAATAATTAATTATTTAGGTTAACCAACTAATAAATCAAATGAGTACTTATATATTCGTAATCAAGGCCGTAGCAGGAACACAATTTATGTGGGGGATTTAAAACCAAATCATATATTTTCAACTACTAGATTTAAATACTAGATTATGTTGTGTACGATAAAATTGTGTCTAAATGCGGTTTAATATGTGACGTGTAAATAGTGTGTATCCCCCTTAATAATTTAGTTTAATAAATTCAATTTATTATAACTATTAAAAAGATTCGAGGGTTTGAACTCCTACCCCCCCCCCAAATACGGCCGTGTTTATAATAATCGTGTACAACATAGTTTGCACTATTCGAGTTTTCCTTTTAACAAATAAAATTTTTATTAAATATATCATTTTATACAAACAAATGTGACTTGATTCTCAACTTTTATCGGACTTTTAAATATATTACACTATACCGGGACTAAACTATAATAAAACTATTATTACAGTGAACAAATTGCCAACAAAACACACAATTCCTCTTAGAATTATTATTTCCTCGGTGTTTCCTGAACTGGCTAAAGAATTACGTATGACATAATCATAAAACAGAATAATAAAATTCAACCAAAAAAAATAAACATTTACGAAGGTCAAAAATTTAAATATGTTTTTAAACAATGTATTTTTTTAAGACGTGAACGTCTCTAAAATATCTAGTAGGTCAATATATCTGTATATTTTTTATTGTAAAATTAGAAATAAAGCAATATATCTATTTCATAAGTTATTATTTGTTATTCATTGTAAATCATATGAAAAATATTTAGTTCTCATTTTAATTAATTTTAACACAATTAAATTTACCGGATTTAATGTTATTTACAATAAATATATATATATATATATATATATTTATATTATATATATATATTAATGGTAAGTGTTTTAAACCTGATAATCGAAAAAAATTAATTAAATAAAATAATAAAGAAAAATAAATTTACGTTTTTTTTTCAATAAAATTATTTACTTTATGATTTTAAATGTTTTTGAAACGAATAGGTACAATTAGATACATTTATTATACAATATTAGTATTGTTATTAATATATTACTGATAGTATATATAACACATAAATTGTATATTTATCAATTTATGTAGTTACACATTTAAATAATACAAATGTATTACTGACTAAAATTATACATGCAATAAAATTAAATTCAACAAATTAATATTAAACATTACGTAAATTATCAAAAAATCCTATTACTATGAGAATGAAAAAATAGAAAATATATTTTATTTTTCTGATATATCTGAAATTTGGAATTATAAAAAATAATAATAGTAATAATTTAATATTATTAGAATGCCTATGAATTCGAAAAATGTAATTAATCTATGAATAATAATTTGTTTAGGAAGTAATAAACTTAGTTACGTGTATTTATTTTAAAACTATTTCATAAACTCATTAAATAAATAAACTGTGTTATTTTTAAATTCAGTTTATGAAGAGTAATGAATAATCATCGTATTGTTTTACACATTTTTGATATATACAAAAACACGTACGTCTCTCCAGAACCCTCATTAAATTTTTTCCAATTTTTTTTTCCAGATACTTAGTACGTAATTAGTATGTATTTATACGGCCAAATTTGAAATTTGTACACCACCTGCTTACCCGGAAAAACGATTTTTTTATGTAGAGGGGCATCTCCCTAGCACCTACCACCACTAAAAATTAACTTTTCTCAATTATTAATATGAATTTGTACGTCCGATTTTAAAATTCTCGTCAAACCCCTTACCCTTCAAAATTTAATTTTGGTATACAGCGTCTCCCCATCCTCTAACGCAGGAGTCTCCAACCGTTTTTTGCGGCGGGCCAAAATCTGAAATAAACTTTGGCATCGCGGGCCAAGATTACAGCGAAGAGAACAACACTCGACAAGAAATAATATTAAACTGATTAAAATATATTATGTATGCTCGAAGTCGCGCGTTTTACAACGATTAACGATTTTCGATTAACGATCGCCGCCGTAAAAATGATAACGCAATCGACGAGGTTTTTGCTATTTTTAATTATTATGAAGAATAACTAACGAAAACCTATTTATTTTATTATTATAATTTATTATTTTTATTTTAGTACAAAATACTACTAATAAATAAATAATATTGTCAAAACATCAGTAAACTTGGCGGCGGGCTGGTTTAAAAAGCTTGACAGGCTGGAATCGGCCCGCAAACCGTAGGTTAAAGCCGCTGCTCTAACGCGTATTGTATATACATTTACATAACAAAGAAATTTTTTAACACATATATTTATTTATTCCTTACTAAACTCCGTGAAATCTATTTTTTTGAATAAATTCTTCAAATAGGTACTATTTTAGGTACTAAAAAATTGTTTTCATTATTTTGCTTGATAAATTAACTTTTGATTTTATTTATTTTTAATTTTTTGCCTGGAAACATAAATATCAAATACATATATGTTTATACGTAATAGTTTGAAATTATTGTTTTTTAAAAATTTATTCATTTTTATAATTATATATAACTCAGTCAATGTGTTAGCATTAAATTATTACAATAAGTAATTAAAGCATACAAATCACACTAATTAGTTACTAAATATCTATAAAAAAAAGTGGAAACAATTAAATGGGGGAGTCTGGGTAGACGTACGTTATAAAAATGATAAATAAATGTTGAACACTTTTCTCGTTTCGCTTATACTAATACAAAACAATTTAATTTTTTTCGAAATTGTGTAATGACACTTTTAAAGTACAATGACAATTAATAAATCCTTAATTCTAGTGTTTCAAATTCCTGTTATAATAATTAATAACTTTTTAAATTATTGAACATTTTCGATAAAGCATAATACAATATAAACGTAATTTCCGTTCGTTATACTGTGTAATATTCGAATATACTTAGATATAATTCACCATTGAAATTCAAAATTCAAATATGTTATAGCTAGTAATAATATCAATACCGAGAGTTTGAGCGTTTTTTAATTCATTTTTTTTTTTATTAGAGACATATTTAAAAAAAAATATTTTAATTCATTTTAATTTTACTTAATTTTCACGAGCTACAAATTTGAACTTAACACAATTTCGTTTATTACAATCATTCATTTTTAAATAGTTGTAATTTAGTAACCTATGCATAATCGAATTTTTCCTAATTAAGAACCCCCAGAAAACCCCTAAATGATTTTCACCTATTTCAAGATCTAACCAAATCGCTTTCTTGTTACTGAAAACATCACGCCCAAACAATTTCATTAAAATCATAGAACTGTTTTCGAGACTATTTTACAGCTACATGAGTAAACGCATTGAAACATATTCGTTTTGATGCACGTACAAAAGGCACCCATAAAATAATTTTTGATGAATTACGAATAAAAAATGATATTTTATTTAATGACAGAAAAAACATATGTTAATAATTATTTATTTTAAGTAAATAATTATTTAGTTTGCGAAATTCTATTGTAACATACATAAAACCCGTTTTTGCACTACTTCATCCCAAAAATGTTATGACCAGGCTAGATCTCTTTTTCTCATTCAAATCAGTGACCCATATTTATTATTTACTATATTTTGTCTTTAGAGTCGTATTAAAAATAAAAGATACAGTTATTAAATACTTTATAGTAAATGATATGATAATGATACACACCATTTATTTAAAAACCCAGTGTAGCTTGTTTGAGTTCCTTATAACGTTCAAGTCAATTAAATAATGATAAAGTACACGGTGCAATTAGAATATATTCTATCTTAACTCTAAAAATAATTAAAAATAACAAATTATTTTCCTCTAGTCAAATCAATTTAAATTTAGGTGTAGAAGATAACTGACGAGTAGTTAACTATTACGTTAAACTATTAAATTAACATTAAATGCTTTGAATCACACATTAAAAGTAATTATTTTGATTAATTATAGTTAAGTGAATGCATTAAACATTTTGAAAATTATTACAAATAAAATTAATATAAAGAACAGCATAATTATAAGGCTAATAATGTTGTCTTAATAAATTTAATTAAAATATAGATACTGAACTAAATTATCGAAAAATTATTTTACCGTTAATAAATTCATATAAATACTATATAATCAAATACTTTTGATCAAACATCGTGACCGTTTTTTTCATATGAATATAAAATATCGAAAATATTAGATAGGCAAATAAGATATAAGAACTACGTGATAACTAATAACTAAACTATTTAATATACATAAATATTGTTGAACAAATAATAAAGTTTATTAACCATTACATTTGATGCAATTAAAACGATGAGCTTAAATAATAAACTATCTAAAACTATTTAAATTATTATTATTGTATAATGTTATTACTTATATAATTATTTTTTTTACATATAAAATGACAATATTCTAAAGAAAATAACTAAAGGTATATTATTATTATTAGTATTTTTAAATTGTTAATAAAAATAATTTTCCTAATTCATATACAAATAAAATTATATTTTATAGAAATAAATATTAAAATAATATTTCATTCAAAACATTCTTGCGGATTTATCATATTAACCATATATAATTTATTTCGTACTTATAAAATTCATAACACGCTAAATTTAGTACATCCAATATAATCTGAAAAACTTTATAAACATTTTTCGAACATAATTTATAAACTAATACCTGATTATTTTAAACTATGAAAACAATTTACTATTTAATGGTAATTAAAAATATATAATAGGTAAATATTATTGTAATAAATTAAAATTTGTTATACCTATTGAATTATTATTATTATTAGTATTGTTGTTGTTGTTATTTACTAATATTTATTTTAATAATTATTTACCTAAAATAACTAAATTTCAAGTAGGTACGCAATACGCATGAATAAAAAAATGATTAGATTTTAACTTTTAAAGTGATTAAATAATTATTTGTTAAACACGCTTAATGCTTATTAAACAATAGTTTTTAAAGAGTTTTGATATTTGTAAAACATAAATATTTTATGTATTAAAAATCTATCAATTCATTTTTATTGTGATTTATTATAGAAATTTAAATGTTTTTTAAAACTGTTTATTTTTATTTTTTAAAATGATAAATAATACAAATTTAAAATGAAATAATATTGATAAAAATGTACTTACGTCTATTTCAACAGCAGTTTTAGTTTTATATGTGCACAACAAAACCCGGTGAGTTCGATTTTGACGACTGACTTCTGTGTGTCTGCGGAAAAGCTCTTAAAGCCTCAGTATCCCACCTGTTGAAGACACGCCTCCTGTAAAAAACTACACACCCTCTATAACCATCATTAGCTTTTCGCCCCTTGTACCACCGCTACCAGTTCAAAGAGTCTGTATTCCACCATAATACAAATATACAATCAAAATTAGGTGGACTGTGAACATTTCTTTTTGAAAAACATTTCTATAATAGGTAAATATAAGTGGTAGTACAAAGAAGAGAAACCAGTGATTTTTTCCTAATTTTGTTATATTGTTCGCGCGTACGTTTAGTTGGCAAAAATATTTTAGAGCACATTATTATAGGTTGTAATCATAAATCTTTGTATACAAACTAACAAAAATTATACAGATTAAAAATAACTAAAAATTTAGTTTTTAATATTGAATAAGGAGTATACAAGTGCTATGACTATTCATTCCATCTAAATATCGTACACGTTTTATTTATATTATGGAAATAAAATTTTCAATTTCAAACTAAGAAAATAAATAAATTTAAGATATTCATTAAATTTGATATTATTATTATTAATTATTGTTATTATTATTATTATTATATGCCGAATGCCGATATGCCGAAAATTTTCCAGGGGTCGTGAAAAGACTTTAGTTATTAATTATTAATTCTCTTAATCTAGCTATTTACAATTTACAATATAATATTACATAATTTTGTAAACCAATAATGCATAGGCATAATAAAATTGTACCATTAGCACTACGTAGTGGTCAAACGCAGAACGAGCGCGTTTGCTCAAAGTGTATACATTCGTTACTAAGTAGCAGCAGTCGTATAATATGAAAATCGTTAATCGTTCTCTTCCTCTATCGACTTGATGTCTATCATAGACATTATTAATATAACATCCTCTCAACATATTGTACAAAATTTATTATTTAATAATTATTATACATACTCATATTATATTAATTACAAAAATTAATTCTTTGAACAAATAATGATAAATTATTTGTTCCTTCTATTAACGATATTTGACTTCCAAGTATAGTCATTTTGTAAATTATAAAAGTATGTAAATTTAAAAAGTTTAAAGTTTTTTACACTTTTAAGCATTATCGTGGTAATTGAAGTGATGGAAATAATATCACAAAATAAAATAAAATTAATACTAATACTTGAAATATCAATATGCAAGGGTGGTGGTAGTGAAGGAGAGAGATAGTAACGATATCAAGTATATATCCCTGTTTACATTCACTCACAACCCACGCCACGCCATTGAGCCAAACGTTTTAAAAATTGTATTAATCCAACATCTCATCCCAACAACGACAACTGGTTCGATGAATTTTGTTCTTAGGTCGCCCCATTTCATATTCCATCAGAATCCGAAACTATTTCTCCGCATATTCCCCAACAATCTTCTCTTTACCACGTTCTCACTGATTCTTTCACGTTATTTAAACTCAACTATGCTATCTCTTCTCGTCGCTCCCCTACTTCCGAAATCGACAAAATCTCTTCTCTGATGTTACAACATCTTTGTTCAAACGCCTTGGATTCTCTTCTTAATATTTTCAACAGCATTTTATATACCCAGAAAACTCCTTGCTCTTGGTCTTCATATCGAAATATTCTTATATCTAAATCTACCTCTAAAACCTTTTTCCGTTTTATAGCCCTTTCTTCATTTCTTTGTAAAATTTTCAAACACATACTTAAATCGCGCCTGGACTGGTAGCTTGAATCCAACTTAATTCTTACAAATAATCTTTTTGCTTTCAGGAAAAGTATGGGCACTCTTGAATGTCTTTTAATATTTGCAGGTTAAATTTACCATTCTTTTAATGAAAAAAGTTTTTGGTTGCCACTTTTGTTGATATTCATGGTGTCTTTAATTCAGTCCACAATCCTACTCTTATTTTTACCTTGTTCCTTAGGCATCCTTCTATATTCCCACAGAAACCTTTTTTCTCAACTCTTTTTGGCTCTAAGAATACTCGTACTACTTTTCCACACCTACTCCAAGGTAGTTGCCTAAGTCCTATTCTATTTAACATTTATATGAGTTTTATTGCCAAGCATCTCTCTACGCAAGAACATCAGTATCTTATATATATACCGATGATATTGTAATATTATCGCCAAACACATTTCTTAACATCACCATAGTAGATCTAAACCACGCCCTTCATGACCTAAATATCATTTTAATTCGATCTT
Organism: Schlechtendalia chinensis; assembly: GCA_019022885.1. Lineage (NCBI taxonomy): Eukaryota > Metazoa > Arthropoda > Insecta > Hemiptera > Aphididae > Schlechtendalia > Schlechtendalia chinensis. The sequence continues at coordinate 12,451,596 of CM032339.1, read as the reverse complement.
CATTTATAGTTGCCTCTAATAAATGTAAAGCAGTTGAATTTATCTGACTCAAATATACCCATCCACCAAATGTCATCTTGGACAATAATATTTCTTTTGTTCAAAATATCGTATACCTTGGAATCAATCTTGACCCCAAACTTGACTGGATTCCTCGCATAAAGTATCTCACTTCATTTTTTTGTCGATAGTCAAATTTCTTTAGATCAGTAGCGGGCACTTAGTGAGACTCCCATCCTTCTTCATTATTATCCATATACACTTCGGTAATTCGCTCTAAATTCAATTATGGTTGTTTTCTATTTGGATTGTTGTCTTTTTCCAACTGAGGAAAGATTAACAGACTTCAAACTTCTTGTCTCAAAACCATCATAGGTTATATTCGATCAACTCCTTCTCCTGTCATTGAAGTAGAAACATTATGTTCTACTAAGCCATCTTGTCAAATTTAATTTTTTTAGAGTAACCTCTGATTCACACGTAAATTTTGATAATATATTCCAATGTTTAATACTGTTTCCAAAGAAGTTATACAGCTCTTACAAAGTCGTGTAAAAATTCTATATTTCTACATTATCGTGAACAACATCGTTCATCTTTAAATTTAAATTATGACTGGTACAATGTACAGACTCAGCGTTTGGTTGTATATCCTTATTATGCGTTTGTACACTATTATACCTACCACTCATAACATTTGCCCCCTCATAACTTTGGCCCACACACTTTATGTAAAATACATGAAAATAATGCAATCATCTGATTAGCTAAATCTACTGTACCATACTTTGTGACTGCATGTAAACCAAGAAACACTTCTCTTATTCCTTGTATCAAATGGCTGCCCGTTTTCAGATCTGGATATTGTTGCATATCTCACAACAATGCTCGGCTGATCTATCAGCGCTACATCGTGCGTGATATCGATTAAAATAGCAAAAAATGGTGATGCTCTAATTTTTCAAGCAAATAACTTTCAATTGTAGTAGCTATAAACTCAATAATTTCATTTTGAATGGTTGAACTTAGATATCTCGTTGATCCTAAAAATAAAAATAACAAAAATGAATTTAAAAACTTAAAAAAACTAATATTTAAAAAATTTCATTATCTTTAGGCATTTTCAAAACTTGATGAACAATGTGATCGATCATATCTATAAACAAGTTGTACAACTGATAAAAAATTTCCGTAGTATCCTTCTAGACTAAAATCCTCCCGATGTTTTCTTAATGCTAAAGAACTTGTTGCAAAAGAAATTATAATATCAGATAACGGTCAAAGAACCATTCTCCAAAATGACGCTTCTTTACAAATTTCATTTTCAAGATCTACATTAATGTTTATATTTGTTTGCCACCTTTCGTATGCAGCACATGCCTCAATATGGTTCTTCGAAAAACTATGTTCCTTGATGTTTTCTGATAATTTCTTCCAGTCCAGAAAGCCCGTACACCATGTTGTGAGGTTTCCGTACACGTAAATGTTCGACATCCGAAACCCACAATGACCAACTCTTTACAAAAAATTAAATAAAAGGGTCGTCAACCCGCGACCGAGGTTTAAAAACCACTCATATGTATGTTGTATACAGAATATAGGTATAGATTTATGAAGTTATGGCATGCAAAAAAAACAAAGTTGTGTTATTTATTTACAAAAAATTATTTAAATAAGTGTTACCGGCCTAAGGTTAATGATTTTATAACATATTCCCCATGTGTGCGGGTGCACACATGTTATCCATCCTGGATCATCTTCAATCACCTGATGGGTAGTAGACTACAATGGTCGACTAAGTAGACTCTATTTTATTGTTTATTTTTTTATAAAATGTAAATAAATAAAAAAAGAACTTTCAGCGAGACCAACACACATTAGGTGCTCGCAAGACAGACCAAAAAAAAAATATATATAATAACTCCAAAAGAACCTTTCTCCAACTATAATAAGACATAAATATAGTACCGACAATAGATATAGATTAATCAATATCGCCCGACAACAATTACCATAATCTTTTTAATATTTATATTATATAAAATAAAATAATATCATCACATAATATCATAATATGTGATATTTATCACAGTCACCAAGCAAAATGTAGTTCTTAGAGAAAGAACACACAAAACAAAATTAATACCAACAAATAAGTAATTTAGTAACATTTAAAAATTTTAAAGTTCGATAACTAATACATTTTACCTTCCATATTATTCAAATGATTGAAATACTTAGTTTATCTGCCATTATAATAGTGTTAAACTTTTTGATTTTCGAGGTCAGATAAATAAATGTATAAATGTTTTAGTAGTAAAGCAATAGAGCAATAAAGTCTGATTTTTGAAATTAGCGACCAAAATTTGAACTACAACGTCCTCTCTCTAAACGACCAAATTACATAGCAGGGGATGATAAGAAGACATGACCCGACCTTATCTTTTAAGCCAGTGCTCTAGTAATTGATAACGTTACAAATTTCTAAATGTTGAGAAGAAAACGTGAACGTTTTAAAAAAATGTAAATTTACAGATAATAATAGTTGTCTAATTAAATACTTGCAATACCATTGAAAATATACAACCGGTGAAACTAATTAATATATGTAGATTCAACGTTAATCGTTCTCACTAATACTAAATAGGAATTCAATAATGTATAACGTCGACACTCCGTTTTCGGTGATAGCTGATTGGTCGTGGAATGAAGTATGTAAATATGCTAGAGAAGCAACAGTATTCTTGGATGAATATGCCGCAGAATCGCTACATTGGCACGGAGGCTGTGTGCTTCTGTATCGAGCAGGTGCTAAGAGTATCAAGGAGCTATCTTCTTTTGAGGTACTCGTGTATTGAAAATGATCGTTTTTCTGTATAATTTTAATTGTATAATTTCCTTTTATAACTATAGAGTGGTAATCCAAAAGACCGCAGGTGTTTATTGATCATCGGAAAACCTGTTGATGAGCAGATCGTAACAATTGTTCAAGATGTTTTAAATAATAGTAACTTTAAATACTGCCGGTTTGTTGCTGGGTGTGGATTTGAATCGTATAATGTAGACGAGTTAGAAAATAAACTTTGCAAAATTATTGCAACTAAGTATGAGGTAATATATATTGTATATTTATAATTATAACTTTTCTTTATTGTATATTATCAATTTTGTTTTATAAGTTTGTTTGTGTAGAACAACAATATATGTCATTAATTAATGATTGATTAATTTCTAGCTATAAAATATACAAAGAAACCTCTGAATAGCAGACACTCTCGGTCACTAAAATTTTATTCGTTATCCAGAGGAGGTTCAGTTTGGAATGGGGGAAGGAAAATAAGAATATGTAGTAACTTGTATTTTCGAGGTCAATTAATAACTACATGTGTACATACGTATATTGTGTATATTTATATAATGTAATAATTATGTATGTATTAAAATAAAAGTAGGTTATGTACATACAATGATTATTCATGCTATGATATCCGTGATTTGTGTTTTACTAACATTAAACTTATCCACAAACCCACAAACGTCCATATTATTAGACGCTTGAAAATCAAGAATTTCTATTTTGTTTTTTTACTGGTACATCGTATAGGGATATTCGCAAACAAATCACAACCATAACTGAATACGATTAAAGCAACTTCACCTTACATAAACCAGAAAAAATTGTTGTTGTTGCAATAATATATAAACGACTTGACAAGCAAGATAAACTTCAATGGGTCATTAGTAAACATCAAAATGGTTAAAAATATAGTTTCTTATCTTCACATTACATAAGTATTGTATAACTACGATAAAAATTGTCAAAATTAAAAATTTAAATACTTAAAAGTGTCTTTTATTTAGTGTCCCATATTCAGAGATTTTTCTATGGAAAAGTATTAAAGATGTTTCAGTTTTTAAAAAAATATTTACTATTTAGAGATGTCCATTAGGATAGCTTTCATTGTATATATATTTTTCTTTTTTTTTTTTACAAAATTGATTAATATTTTTTACTTAACACAACCAATATTAATTGGCATTATAATAGTACCCATTAAAATATAAATTAATTTTGTATGTATATATGTGAATGTTGTTAGAAAGAAAAATGTATAATTTATATGATATCATACATTGTTTTTTAGGATGGAACAGTAGATGTAATGGATATACCAATTTCCTTGACTTGTTTGTCTCCTATATTATTTTTAGTGCCACACTTACAGGACATTCCTTTACTGATAGAAGTAAGCTATTTCATACTTGTTATTCTTTTGTAATGGATGGAAATACAAATATTAAATATATCTTATGTTTATATTCATATTTTATATCCATTTGTGTTTTAGAATAATTATGAATTTTACGTTTCAAAAATCTCAACAACTTTAAATAACATATTTGACCATTTGAATGTGAAACATGAAATTTATTCTGTTGGACCACTAAGCGAAGCTGTATCTCTACATTTTTCCAAAATTCAAAAAGTATTGTACAATTATTTTAACATTTCTATTTTTTTTTACATACTAATATCTTGTTTTGTTTTTAGGTTATGAATACAGAGTCTAGTCGTGTGAATGTAATACTTATCGATAGAATAGTTGATATGTATGCAGTTACCGATTTTGCATCCAGTTGTCTGTTGGATAAAATAAATATGTTATTGAATAGATTTCCTAAAACATGCTCTGATATAGCAGTTATTAGTGAACCTTTGTTAAACAACTTAAAGTATGTTGTATATATATTTTAGTCACTAAAGTTGTATTGAAAATGGGTAGACGAATTCAAGGAAAATGTTTAATATTACATAGTCCATTTTTCAGTTATCACTTTGATTTAATATCACAAAACTTCTCTTCTGATAATAGTGGTTTAATTGTGAGGAAGTGTAAGGAAATCCACAATTTTAGTTTTAAATATCCATGTAGTTTAAATTATTATGTATTTTAAAACATTCTTCAACCATTCACATAAAAATTAAATTAAATTCTAAAGTTTATATTTTAATATGAATATAATTTTTTTTAGGCATAAATCAGTCAATGATCAGTTACAAGCGCCAATGTGTTTAGCTTCATCATTAAAACCAACACCAGTAATTGATTGGTTATTAACTAAAAATGAAAAAAATGTATTGGGAAGCATATGTATTGCATTAACAAACAAATTGTCTGGACTTGTCAGAAAACCAATGTCTAGAATTACACCTCAGCTTTTAGAAACACTCTTATCTAATGAAAAGTTTGATTGTGATGAATCTATAGACTTAAAACAAGTAAATATAATTTACAAATTGTGCATATATTTAAAAAATATAATAAATTTGATGATTATACACTTTTTTCTATTATTTCAGTTATAAAAATATATATATATATATTATAAATCTTAAAAAATCAAATATTGAATATCATAATAATGTTCAGCTTAAAAGTTGAATAATAATAATAATAATAATTAGATAACAGTTTTAAAGTTAAATATATATTAGAATTATCAACTTATGGCCATTTCAAAAAAATATAAATACACCTATGTACGTTAAAACCCAAAAAAAATTATTTTATTAAATATTTTCAATCTAATTAAAATTAATACAGTTTTTACAACAAAATTATTTTTAAAAAATGTATATTATGTTGATTATTTATGCTATTATAATATAAAAATAAATAAATTTGTGTATATAAATAAAAATAATAATATATACATATTATAATTAATATTATTATTATATACTGTTTTACATTTATTAATTTTTTTAGACATTTGAAAGTAAAAATTAAATATTAATAAATTTACATACCTTTTTTCAAGTAAACGAATTTATTTTGAAATTTTTGATTTCTTTTATACAATGTAAAGTTGTATAAACTATAATTGTATTTTTTTTTAATTTTATGTTTTTAAATTTTTTTCTATACTTTGTTTCACGAGAGAAGATAGTACTTGTGCATTGACTAAAGCATCATAACCCGTTTGTACATCCTACCAGTTGTATATCGTACTCAGAGATTACAACATTTTACATTCACAAAAGGGTATCTTATCTTGTGGAATAGAGTAACTAAAGTGTTGTATAAAAAAAAATTGATTCATTAAAATAAAGTAAAGAAAAAAATTGCTAAATTTATTTTTGTTAAATAAAACAAACAATACAATAGTAAATTTTTTTAGCCTATTAAATTTTTAAGTATGGAAATTGTGTTTATTTAATTGTATTGTAAAAAAACAAAAAATTATATTTCAGCAAGTGCTATGTATTTGTGCTGCTTTAAAATCTCCAAATTTTTCAAAAATTGAACTTGCTCAAAATATTGGTAAATTGTTATTACAAAATATTTCAATGGAAAGTGACTCAGACATTTTGATACAAGTGAGTTTTTTTTATTTTTAGTGTGTTCCTAATAATGAAATTATTATTGTTTACATACAAGGTTAGCCAATTATTTAAAACACGAAAAGATAGAACACTAACATTAGAAATTCTATTGTGTATTCTGGTTCAATTGTATTCAGTTGTTGATAATGATTTTGATATTTCTGAAAAACATCAGATGGACTTGGAAAATATACTTGGTGAAGCTTTTTATGAAGACTTGGAATATTTACCTGAATATATAATTAAAGATTTAATAGGTAACCATACAAATTAATTAATTAATAATTTAATTTTTGTAAAATAATCTATTAAATATATTAAGGAGTTAATTCTACACCACTGGCATGCCAGCAAGCTGCTGAAAATTTTTTTTTTATTTTAAACCGTATCAAATCATCAAGACAGCATTTTGTCCGATACAGGTAATTTGTTGATTAAATAAGTTTATATTAATTTAGATAATTTTTTTTTTAAATTAATTAATCAATTTAAAATTAAAAAATCAAACGTTGAATATTCCTAATCAACGGTTGGTAATTTTATATAATAAGTATTAAGTAAAACACAATCTCTCTAGTATTTTCATATTGATTGTTCTGATAATTCTGTTTTCTGTTTTACTTAATGAAAAATATTATATTTATTAAAATGAGTAATGATAATTATAATAAATAAAAATATATGTAAAAAATAAATATATATATATATATATTTACTTATTTATTTTTTATATTTATTTGTTCTTGTATTTTTTATTCTTTATTTATTTTCTGTTTTGTTTTCGTTACCTTATTATTGATAATTATAAGTTAATTATTTTTATAATTTTACACATTTAATTATTTAAAGTTTCAACAAATTATAAATTATGATAAATTTTGGTTACTTTTGTTAAAAACATTCTATTTCTTATATTCTACTGAGGTCGAGGAAAACACCAATTTTGTGCATGTCGATTAAGCTTACTTGATAATGAGTTTGATAAACCGTGTGCGTCCAGATGCGAACAGTTTTAGTCCATCGCCCAATATATTCTTAAACTGAATAGTGTAATATTCATCAAAACATACCAATTAGATTCGTTGTTATTATTGATTAAATTTTTTTTTATACTACTGATTATTTTCATCTATTCCACTATATTATTATTTGGCTCTAAATTATTTGAAATATTTGAACTGTAGAAATAACAAGTTTTATAAAACATTCACCCTAAATACTAAGTAGGATTCATTTGTTATTTAATATTTAATTTATTTATATTCTATATTATAAAGAAAGAATATGATATACTTTTTACATTACAATATACTTTTTATTGAATTTGATATCATAAGAAAAATAACTTAATTACAATTATGAAATTAATACATGATAACATGATGTTACAAAATTAATAAATAGTTTTCATATTATTATAAAAAGGAAATGTTTTTGGAACGACTACAATGAACTATTTAATGCTTCTTGTAATCTATCTTTATACTTTTCACTAAATGGATTGTTCTCTTGATTGCGACATTTGTCTAGTTTCTTGCTAATACGTGATAATTCTTTTGTATGGTCATCAGCTATTCTGACATGTAATATTCTTATTCTTCTTACAACTTCTATTAAATCTTTTAAATGCTCAGATCCTGTTTCACCTAACAGTAAATCTGTTACATAAGAATCTAAGTTTTCTTTAATTTGACTAGCAGAGTGTAACACTGCAGCTAATGCTAGCTGAGATGGTGCAAACAATAAACATGCATCTGTAAACAACAACTTATCGATAAAGCTATCAATGTGAGAACGCATACGATCTGGATCAGACATTTGTGTTCTTGTCTTTATGTCTAACAAAAACCCTTCAATCGCTTTAAATGGATGATGTACCTTTAAATTATATTTGATCTGTTCCATGAGAAACAGCTCGTTATTCAGTATAACAGTGGTTGCTCTCGATTGGTTGCCCTTAATGTTAGCAACAAACTGGGCAAGTGACACATTGAACTCTTCTATTTTGCATGCCAAAAACAGACACGTGACCATTATTTCTTTGGGATGATAATCCATAACAGAGTTGTACAGGTAGAATCGTTTGAGATAATTTAATGCTGTGGCAAATACATACTTTGGCATAGGCGGCTGAAATTTGTGACAGAAATCTCTTAAAATGTATTCGTGACATTTTTGTATTATGTGCTCTTCATTAGCATCCAAAAAGAACGTGTGCCGTTCATCTGCACTCAAGTATGAACCAAATTTGTTTACAAACTTCTGATTGGCATCTTCTCGTAACGCGTTCAAATCCAATTCGTCTTTGAATATCCAATTTTTTTTTTGTGTGCTCGTCGGGAACATAATATTCGTTGTTATCGTCGCAGTCGCGTAAACAAAACAAACACTTTTCAAACTTGCACTTGCATGATTTCTACGTCAACTGTTCGCTTTCTACGGATTATCGGATAAGTATATATGTATAAAAGGCATATAATTTCAACCAGTTCAAATCAGATTCGGATACTAGCACTCACGATTCAGCACGACTTATTTACTTATTTCGTGTCGTGTGCATAACTACACAATTTTCAGTCACGATCAGTTTACTGATTTGAAACATTTAACGCGAACGTTATCTGTATGTATTGTAACCACCTGGGTTTGAAAGAGAGATCCGGGGGATCAAACCGCTGACCACATGCGCCGAAACGTGTATTTCTACCCACTCGACCACAGTCGATCTTTTATTCCTTTATACTTTTATAATTTATTATTAATTAAATTATTATTTCTAAATTATAATTTTATTAATAATATTATACCAACAAATAACAAAAACAAAATTAAATTATTTATTTATTTATTATCAGTAGTTGCATATTTCGCTCGACATTGTGTAGCTGGCGTCACTGTACACTATACTATGATAATTAACTAACCTAATATTGTACTGTAGATTAATGTTCGTCATTAAAGATTTAGTCATGTAACGTGACGCGTGTGTTCTTAAATTATTTTTAATAGTTCCTAATATTAAGACTTAAAACACTGTAACACGTTCCCAAATAATAATAATACAACATATGGTATAGCATAGTCACTGGATCAGTAAAAATAGTCGATTATTTTTATCAAACGAATAAACGATTTTAATTTCCAGTAATTTTTCGAGAGATTCTCTCAATTATCGAGATCATTCGATTATGCCCATCACTATTAATAATATGATTTTATTGTTAGACGATAAAATGCCTACACTAGATAACGGTTTGAATGTATCCGCACGTGCACGAACTAGAGCGATTTAATGTGTATTTATCACATTTGTATACATCTTGGACGAAACGAATTTTCGTCCCTATACGTCACTAACACATTTTATGCGTATTCGGTCGTGTAGTATCTACAAAAAACAATACGACGTCAAACAAAAATTTATGTTATATTTTATTTAATCCAATTTTAATGTTTGAATAAACAGTTAAATTTTTCATATATTTAAAAATAAAATTATAATGTTTACCTTATTTTAATTTTAAGTAGAGATGATCGTCCTGTCGTTCAAGCCACTGCTAATATATATTGCAAAAACCATATGTTAAATCTCACGTAGAATCGATTTAACCGACAACAATTAAATTATTATAAATTCCATAAAGCTAGACAAGGGGTTCCCAAACTTATTTCCCTTGCCGCCCATTTACAAAAAAAAAATGCAACAACCTATTTATGAATGTACATTTAAACAACTTATTTATAATACAAATAAAAATAAATATACATTTTAATGAGGATGTATCTGATGGGTTTTCATCAATTTATTGATGTTCAGCTCTATTTGTGTGAGAAACATTTTTTTTATTATTAAAAGCCACCAAATTGCAATTACAGAACTATTGCCACTTGAATCATACTAGCGCCTCCTTGGACTATAATATTGCCCACTTTGGGAACCACTGAGCTAGACTGATAATTATTAATCAACACTATTCATTATTATAGGTCTTTTATATACAAAGTATTTTTTAATTTTTAAATTCTTATTTATTTTACTTTCAGTCTGTCTTTTAACACTATTATTGTAAACTGTGTACAAAATATGTATAAATATACGTATATCATACCTATCATTATTATTAAGTAGTATAGGTACGAAAAAAAAATAATAATTTTTGGTCAGTTTTTTGTTATAAATTATACATAATAATTTCCCATTAGTAAAACGCAAGCGAATTGTGCGGGAACTACATAACGCATTACTATTTTTTGTCAGACCGCTGGCGAACGAACGATTACTTTGGATGTGCATGAAAAAATTGAAACGCGAGCATCGTAATTTTATTAGAGGAAAAAATACAATAATTACGTTACCGGAAAAATTAATTTTTTAATTTGCTGCACAACTAAAATGACGTATCTAGAAAAAACTCGAAATAAATAATTTATAATATATATTTTATAATTAAAAAAGTCTTGTATTTTGTATTTTAATATTATTTTAATAGTTTTTTTTATTTTATTTTTCGAATAGCCACTTATATTTTTACTTCACAATCACTAATACAATATTTTTTCAATATTTTTATAAAATTAATATCTTTTGATCGATTTTTTCGACAATAAATCAAATTAAAATGTAGGTTAAAAAAAAAATTAAATAAATACCTTTGAAGCATCTAATAATCACATAAATTTTTCTTTTTCCTCTGATCATCTTTAAGCAATGAAACTTATAATATTTGTTTGTATCTGTCATTAGATAAACAATGTATTTTTTTTATTTTTTCGATTTTTATTCAATTCAGTATAAAAATGTTGACAAACACTCTAAGAGTGAAAAATAAAATATTTACACAATATAATAATTATAACATAATAGGTAATAATGTGTGCTGTGTGTAATAAGATAACCATTGATCACTCATGGTATATTTAGTAAATGCGCTTTTCACTTAGATACACTAATGTAGTAATGTATATATATTTACATATTGGTATACTTGAATTTTGAAGAAAACGCAGTGGTTCTTCTTTTTATAAATTTGTCTAATGGACAATTTCTAATTTTTCTAATGGGACGCTAAAAATGCCATAGCCCCCCACCAGTCATTAAGACATTTAATTCTTCAGGAACACTCGTTTGTTTTACCTTTTTACATCCCTCTTCTAATTTTTTTCCAGTTCAAAAACTACATATATACATATATATATTAAAAAAGTTTTATTTTATTAATAGAAAATTGTTTTCAAAAGAAAATTCTTATGCACCAGCAACATACAGTTCTTTTGTCAACCAACTGATGACCGATGTGTGTAGTCCAATGCGACCAAATTTACCAGTTTTAAAGACCAAATCTGATGGAATTACAGATTTCATTAAAATTGGTTTCAAGTGAGTAGTGTTAGTGATATAGTATTTTACAATTATTTATTATATTTAAACGTTTATAAAATATTTATAATATGAAAATAAGTTTTTATTTTTTTTTTTTCAGTAAAATTATTAATGCAGTCAATAAGCATCCACTAGATTGTGATCATCTCATTGTGTTCGTTATTGGTGGTGTAAGTGGACACGAAGTGAATTCAATTTGTGAAGCGACAAAAAATTGTGGAATTCGAGTAAGCGTAGGATCTACTAGAATGTTATCACCATACGAGGCATTGCATTCATTGTTTAAACAAATTTGATTAATTATAAAAATTCACTATATTAAACAGTTTTAACAAAATAAGATACACAAAACAAGTAATTGATAAAATTGTTCATGGAATGATTATATGAGCAATATTATTTTCTTATATATATAATATAATTCCCATTCATTATGTAAATGGTGTTGATGATCAATTGGATCCCCAAATATTTATGAAAAAGGTATGCACATTTGTGCTTTAATCAAATGTTGAATTGCTGAACGAATGTAATTTTTCGATGGACAAAGACAGCTGTTCTAGGCTGGCCATTAAAGAGTGCATGTTTTCTGTTCCTTTGGCAATGCCTTGTTCGCTGAGTGGAGTCGATCCATCCTGTCTCACGCCAAGTTCAAAATGCAACCATGCCAAATGCTCTTGTTGTTCACGAATAGCTGTCATTTGTTCCATACTGCAGTCTTTACCTAAAAAAAATTTTAAATGTACATATATTTTACAAGATAATGACAACTAACATTATTCATCATACTCTGTAAAGGTACATTATTATTAATACTATATTTAATGTATCCAGTTTTTAAGAAATAAATTACAAAACAGTATTTTTAATATTTTCCATTATCAAATTATATACATGGTTAAAAAGTTGGAATTATTTATATATCATTGTTTTTGTTTTTTTTTTTTTAAATTAAATATGAAAAATTGTATTTATAATAATAGGTGTAATTAAAAACTTATGTAATTCAATATTTTGTAGAATTTTTTTAATCTTAATAAATGAATTGTATATTTATTAACAAAATAAATCTAATTTTTGTGTGCAATTTAATGTATTATTATGTTTTTTTATAAAATTATGTATGAAAACGATTTATTTATTATTATTTTATTTTGTACCTTTGATAGGATAGGTAAAAACTATTGTTTTAACAAATAAATCTAACCATTATATATACTTCATAATAGAGTGATTATCGAACATCTTTTACTACTTACCAAATGCACGTAATTTTCCAGAGTGAAAGTCTTCGAGTAGTTGCTGAAGGGCTTGCTCCATTTGTCTGACATCGGTCACATCTGACAAAAAACAATGATGTAGGCAACTTCTGTCCATAGTTTGTTCAGATAATACTATGTGTTTTATTTGGGACAGGATTCAACAACAAAAGTGACCAACACACAAAATATATAAAGAAATAAATGTAAATAATAAAAAACAAATAAATAAAAATAAATAAGCTGAAATAATAAAATATAAAACTAATACAAGTAAGCAGGTAAAAGCTAAAATAATGTTATATATGTTCCAATAAAACACATATTAAAGTTATCAGTTAAGTATGATTAGACAAGAAAGAATTATGAGAGTATGTTATAAAAATAATAAACTGTATAGAGTGTATAAGCAGCTATATATATATATATATATATATATATTGAATTTCTTAAAAATTTTATCTATACATGTACTTTTCATAATAAATATAATTTTTATAGACAATCCACTTGACAAAAGACACTGAATAATATAATTAAAAGAAAACATTCAAAGAAATATAATTATATTCAATAGTCTTTTTCAAATGGATTTAGTATATATATATATATATAAGTGCATTACTGTATTAATTGTAGCAACTAATTTAGTTAGAAAGAAGACAATTATGTAAATTAAAAATAATTGTACATAAACTATAAAGATTTTCAATTTCTTGTTGATTAGACAATTAATATTTTTTTTCACAATACATATATTAGTTAATTCAATTATAAAAATTCAAAAGTTAGAGAAATGTAAATATTGGAAAATAGATTCTGTAATATATAAAAATACCTAATAATATTATTTATTTTCTAAATAAAAAATAATTTAGTAAAATATTTGAAGATTTTATTAGTTTATAGATACATATACTAGATATTTTATATTATATAAGTATATTTTGTTTAGAATATGTATGTTTAATGAACGTTTATTTAATGTGTGAATACATTTTTTTTAAATATTTTTAATACTGAAAAAAAATGTATATGTAACAATAAATTAAATCGGTTGAATGTGTTATGATAGTCCGATATTTAAAAAGTACAATGTCACATTTATGTTTATACAGGAACAAAAGATGCTTATATGTAGAAAGTAAAAATAAAACAATCAGGGTTGGGAGAAAAATTTAGTTTTGTTTAAACATGTAAGTACATCAAACAACAAAAACATGCAAAGAATACAAATTTGAAATATACGTCCAAGTTGTTAACAATTTCAAACTTGAGATTCCATCAATGAAAAGCTATTATCAATAACAGTATAAAAAAGAGTATACTATAAAGTAAAAATACTAAAAATAACCTAAATATTAATAAACGAGATATTTAAATATAGGCTTAAAAGACTGAGAATAAATAATAACATAGTTGACAACAATTAATCATTAAATAGTGTGATCATTCTAAAATAAATATGCAAAATAGTTGATAGTAAATATACCCATTTTATTGTATTTACTATAGCAGCTCAAAAAATAATACTTTTATAAACCTTTAAATTTTTTTTTTAAGTTCATATAGTTTAAATAAAGTTTAAAAGTAAAATAATATAGTACATTTTCTAAAAAGCCTAATTAAGAGCACTAATTACGCATTACAAAATCTACATTTTAAACTTAAATCCAAGTATATTTAACATAAAACACATGGTGTATAGGGATATGAAATTTTATGAGTACAATCTGAAGTAACAAGATCACCTATCTCAATTTAAAACCCATTACCTTGATAATTTATTACGTGTGATTTTCGGAAATATCCGAAATATCAGTATAGTCACGACAGTCAAACGTGCACCACGTACTCTGAAGATGGAACCTGTAATGGTTCCGAAACTTAAGAAAAATAAAAATCACAACATGGATATTTCCGAAAATCACACAAGTAATAAAGTTTCAATTCATGAAAGCTTCAATAAACTTGATAATCTTGACAAAAAAAATTTTTAAATTTATCATTCAATTATTTTCCATTCTATTTACTACTTTTCTGATATTTCTATAATATGAGACCATAAAAAAAAACCTACTCAATATCTAACACACTACTACAGAGAACCTTAATTATTTTAAGAGTGAAGTGTACTTTTTTAAAAGTACCGGATACTATAAATGTAGAAGAACCAGAATGAGATTCCAGTCTGGCAGACCAAGCAGGAGACAACCAGAACGAGACTCCAGACTGATGGGTCAAGTAGAAAACCATCAATAAGAGATTCCAGACCAACATGACAAAAAAAGAAGAACAAATAGTTTTATTTACATTCTTTTGTTTTTTACTTTTTATTTTTATTATTAAGAATTAGATTTTTTTTTTTTAATTTACTTAGGAAAATGGGAGGGTATTTAAAATTTATTTTGTACATTGTTTTTGTTTATTTATGTATAATTTTTTCAATAAATGATAGCGGCTTCTTGAAAGTATTGCGCCAGCAATTCCCAAGAATTTGCCGGTTATAATGGGAAAAGAAGAAAAAGAAATAAGTTACTATAAATGTGATTAATCTTAAGTTAGAACAGAATTTCTAACGACATATTTAAATCAAAAATACAAATAATAACAGTTACTCATTGTTTGCATACATATAAATAAATAATAATAATAATAATAATAGGTACCTCAAATAATAACAATCTACCAACTAATTTACTAATAATATATTTTAATGTGTAAAGAATTTTTATGAATTAAATTATTACTATTTATTTTATATATTAAAAAATAAATACAAAAAGCTATAGTGATACAAACAAAGATAATTTACATTTATGACTATAAATAACGTTGCTGACTGCCAAACAAAAAACACTTTATTGCAATGGATTGTCAATCAATTTTGATTGATGAATGATATGAGTTAGAATTTTTTTATAAAAATACTATCCATCAAAGATTTATTTATTATTGGTCTATGATAAGATGTATTTTATAAGTCGTTAACTACTATCTATTTTGCTTAGTAGCTTTAATTAATGATTTGAAATCAATAATATTCAAAAACATTACACAATAATAAACATAACAAAAAATAATTTTTAATAGTACTAAACACTTTGAACATTAACCATTGAAAAGGACTACATCATAATTTGTTTTCTCTCTAATGTACGTGCAATATAAGACTTTTTACATAACATTAAAATGTTGTAATTTTCAATATTTGTCTCAATTGGCTTATTACAAAATTAAAATGTAAAGATTGGGATCATTATTTATTTTTATCTTTCATGAATTTTTTGTAAATATTTGAAACTTAAACCTTTAGAAATATATAAATATTTTTTTATATGTTAATAATAATTTTAAAATCGTAATACTTTAAAAACAATATAAATCTATTAAAGAAAAAAATAACATTTTCATCTTTAATTTTAATCATAGATCAATTGATGCTAACACTAAAAATTACCTAAACTGACAAATGACAAATGGTAATTATGCAAAAAGTTTATTTCCTATATTGGATGAATGTCAAACCATTAATTAAAATTACTAATATTTATGATTATAAATCACTGGTCAAGCAAAGAAAACAATTTAGTTTCTTCTCAATAATAAGTTTGATCATTATAAATATTATTTAATAAAATAGGGAAAAAAGAAAAAACTTAATTAATACCCATTAATAAAAAAATGTTTATAAATATATATATATTAGGGTGGTCCTTATTTATGTATAAATATAATTTATTCAAAATATTTTAGTCTGTGCCCTATATATTTGTTTATTTACATAAGAAGGTAATTTAGGTAAAATTTGGAAAATATTACTCAACTCCTTCTGACTTGGGATTGAATATTGCAAAAGTGGTAGTTTTACTATTTTCGAATTTTATTCAAAAACTATAACAAGTATTATAAAAATATATAGGACCTTAATTGTAGAAACTCATACTGTCTATAAAAATTTCTTACAAATTTTCTTGTAAATCATTATTTAAAAAAAAATACTAATAAATTAGAAAAAAAAAATTGTTGACAATTGATTTCTTGAGTTATTATTATAATACTTGTATATATATTTAACAAATTGTCAGAAATACAACTAAATATCTTATACACTATTTATACAGGTGAAAAAACCAATTCCCTTAAAATAAACTTTATTATTATAATTTACAGAAAATAATTGAAGTTTTATAATAAAGTTTATAAGAAATATAAAAATATATTAAACCCAACAACACAAATTGGTGCAACTGTCATATTCACCATTTATGAGGTGATAAATACATAGTGATTTATATTATTATTTTTATTTATACTCTAGTTATATAAAATCCATTTATATTTAGATACTCTGGCATTATAGCTTATAAAAATATTATACAATTATAAAAATGATGATAAAAGCATAGCTAAACTGCGTTAAAAAATGTTATGTGTAAGTAAATGTAACTTTGCATCAAAGTAAATTATGGTACCTTAGTAACAAATGTGTAACTTTTCCAATTTTTGAAATCAGTGTTACAACAGAGCAAAAAAAAAAGAATGGCAATGAAAATGCTAATAAAAATAACACTATGAAGACTGTGAAGTAGAAGAAATTTAAAAAAACATTCATTGAAAATCAAAGATACCTTATATCATCAACCAAAACTTGCCTGTTGACCTGATTTAATCTATATCAGTAAATATGTTTACTTGATTTAATATTGAAAAAAAATTTTTATCGCTGAATCTAATATACTAGGAAGAAAATGAAGAATGTAAAAGAGGAAAAAAAATTCTTGGTTCATTAAAAATACAATACTGCAGATACGATACGCCATATTAAGCTGATGGAAGAATGTAGTTTTAAAATCACCAAAAATGAAGAGCAAAAACAATTTTTATTACAATAATATAATTTATATTATTTGGAAATGTAAAAAATATATTCAAACAAAAAATCGATTCTGTCAAAAAAAAATTGTTTTAATTTTAATTTTTGTTAAAACTAATGATCTAATAAGAAACTTTGTTGAACATTTTTATATAGATAATACCAGATTTTACAATTAAGATTCTATACATTTTAACATAAGTGCTATATTTTTTTAATAAAATTCGAAAAATAGTAAAACTACCTTTTTTGTAATATTTTAACCCCAAGTTGGCATTAGAAGGGGTTGTGTAAAATCTTCCAAGTTTTACCATAATTACTTTCTTATATGAATAAACAAATGTAGAAGGTATGGGCTGAAAATAATTAAGTTCAAAAAATAGGATATATATATATATATAAATTAAGCAAATGAGTATAATAAAAAAAAATTTAAATATTTAAAATTGTTGTATAAAAATAGTTTATTTACTACCAATTTTGACTAAAAGTCATCTCAAGTATAAAGTTTAAAAATACAACAAAAGTAAAAAAATAAAAAAAAGAAAGAAAAGAAATTGTGTATAATGCAAATAAAATTTTAAATGGACAATTATGATATGTTAATAATATTATTTAATATATATATTGATATAAAATATGATTAGATTTGAGTTTTAACTTCTTTATAAATTTGTAATTCTTGTTCTAAAACTGAATTTATATAAATATTATTTTATATGATTAAAATGTTATTATTTATATTAAAAGTAATAACAATATTATTTCTGTTAAATATTTTTAAAACAATTTAAAATTCGGATTAGTTCTTTTTTTTTAGTTTTATTTAAAGATGTTCTTTACATCTAGTTTTAAAATTTCTATTAATTTTACTAATTTAAAATGAATTTCAACTGCATTTAAGTTGGTAAATTCCAGGAAAATTAAAATTGTTATAATTATTATTTAAAAATTGTTTTATTATATAATTTATTTGTGTAATTAAGTTAGTATTAGTATTAAATGCAATTTAAATATTATTTACATTATTATTTAATATTTTAGCGAATTTTTATGATATTTGTTGTTATATTTTCTATTTCACTTTATACTAATAATGACTCTTAGTAGAAACTGGAAATAAATGAGCAAATTGTATATAATGTTTATTTATTTTTTGTAATAATCATTGACTTTAATTTGTATATATTGATTGACATATATATATTTATATATTAAAAATATTGTTTCTCTATGTATTGTATTTGTTACATTACTTGTTTAGATAAAAGTGTTTAGTTTTATTCAATAGTTAATACCTAATTTTTACTTTCATTTATACTTGTATATATTATTATTTTATCAGATATTTAGAACTAAACAAACTCGAATAAGTTAAATGTACTTGATCATAATACAGAGTTCTTATACAATAATTCAAGATTATTTAAAATTTAATGGTTAGATTAATATATATACCTATAAATATAAATAACAAATTTAGAATAAAAAAATTAAAAGATTGAGTAGTTTACTTATTAATTTACTATAAGTTAAATACTTATGTAGGGTAATAATGTATTATAATCATTAGGAATGTATTAATCAAATTTAAGTAAATGAAAATATATCCCAAATAATGATAATTTATACATAAATAATTTACTTAATATTATTATTTTCAAGAAATTACTATTACTTAATATAATTAATAAAATTAATAAAACTAAACCAACCTTTTTTATTTTGTAACTTATTAAAATTTGGTGGGGGTGGTCGTGGCGGTTTATAGTCGTGTAAAGAACTGCGTCCTAATCTCTCATTCACACACATTAGTCGAGTTGTCACACCCGCTTCTTCTACAATTGAAATAAGTTAATGATATTGTTAATTACATAATTAGGTATTTTATTAAAAGTCATACTGGACGATTGTATTTGTCGTTTATCTTGGTGTAATGATGAAGTACTTGACAATTTGTAACATTCGTTCTTTTGACTTTCAATTGAAAGTGACTAAATTTTAATATCAATACATTATTAGTCACAAAATTGATAAATTTAACAATTTTAATGTTTCATACCTTATTGCTCACACTACTAGTCTTGGTACGGCTATCTGTATAGGAATGTGTTCTTGGCGGTGGCTTAGGTGTAACTGGAGGTGAATTATGTACGTTGTTTGTTACCCTATGTTCTTCGTCAGACGACACTAGTTGTTCAAGTTCGCATTCTTCTTTTTCTACAGACATTGTCAAATTTCGATGAAGTAATTAAAATGTGTCAGTGTGAACAGAACAAAATCATTTGAGAAATTCGTTATTTCAACTGAAAAAAGAAATACAATATAAAAACAAATATGTACTAGAGTACATTATATGTAAATACATTATTTCATAACCTACAACTGGGCAAACAAATTAAATTTAAGACCTTGGAAATTAGAATAGTAATTATAATTAATTAGTTATTATTAAAATTAATAGTTTGCTTCCTGATAGTTTTAATACTTGTTTGTTCATTTTTTAATAATTTATTTCTATTCAATATCTGAGTTGGTTGTTTTGTAGGTTTTGTTAACAATATTATGTTAAAAGTGATAACATTCAGAATGCTGCCAATGGACATGTTGCGTGAATAATCATTAGTAGACTTGATAAAAATGATCATTATTATCGATATCATTTAATATCAATACCATAGACATACAAAGATCTTTATAAGTCGATGGTCTATGGTAGGTATACAGAAATATCACTGTTACCGATGAACCGATTCATTCTGAATGAATTGATTCAAACACCGAATCATCTCATCAGTTCACTTGTTGAATCGATTCTTTCGTAATTCTCATAGATAAGAAATATTTATTATTTATGACAATTTTTGTAGTTTTCATATCACGAAACTACTAGCGCTAATAACGGCTGTTTTAACTACTACACAATCGATAGCTGAAACTCGTGATATCGATTCTTTAATAAATCGATAATAGTATTATTTCGATTTTACTAGATTAAAAAATGAATTCAATTGAAATAAAATAATATACACAAATTTAACAAATTAATAAATATATATTTCGTCATATAATATAATTAGTTAATAAGTAAAAATAATAATAAATAATCAGTCAATTTTAAAATATAATATAATACAAATAAGCTATACATAATTAATATTTTGTCTATGGGTGAAACCACAGACTATATGAAAACAGATGGATCACTCGGGATGTAAACAAAAAATATGATGCGCTTATCACGCGACGAAATCAGTATGACTACAAATCAGGCATAAAATGTCGTAGTCCTTAATAAGAATAATGTCACACTGATTATCCAACAATTCGCGGACAATTTGATCCCTATTTAATAAATACCATTAAAATTCTTAAAACCAGGTACCTGCATTCTTTTAGGAAATCCTACAGAGCTCTTTTATTTATTATTAATTCTGTATTGATATCATTTCACTCAAGCGTGTCTGATAACCTGTCTGTCATCAAAATTTCCTGAGTGTAGTGTCAAGTTTTTATTTAAAAAATGAATAGCCAAAAAACTGGAATGAAGTGCTCAGTTAGGTTTTGTCAAAGTAAAGGTAGTGATAGGAATAAAAGTTTTTTCAAATACCCCAATGACGAGCGTCTTGCGACGTGGATAAATAATTGTAAGACTGGAGACCTAATCGAAGCACTCAATAAAAAAAAATAGTTATAAAATTTGTCAGGAACATTTTGAAAATAAAATGTTTTTAAATGCTACAACCAAAAACAGAATAGTTTTCAATGCTATTCCAACAAAATTTAATGGTAAGTACTATTCAAATAATTTTAAATGTCATTCAATAAAATTTTTTTTTATATATAAATTAAAAAGATATCATTAATTAATTTTGATCTTAATAAACTAATTCTTGCTTTATTTGTAAATTTCAGATGAAATATTGTTTGCGAGAAAAGAGGCAGAAGAACAGTGTAAGGTACATGTAGAACTGACATCTGATGATGGTTTGAAAACTGCAACATAATTATATATATGTATAAACATTAAGTATTTTAATATAATATGCATCATTAAGTGTATAATGTGTACTTGCTTTGTTGAACTTGATCATTGTAATATTGTAATAACGTTAAAATATAAATACTAAATTGTAATTGTTTTATATTTATTTATAAATAAATATTATATATTCAAAATAAATATTCTGTTGTTTTATGATTATGATGACACATAGATAATAAGTATATACAATAATATTTTAAAATATCTGTACAGTAATTTATTTTTGCAAATGTTACTACATTGATAACGTCGCATCCAATCAGGACACCTTATTTTTCTGAACAATAGATTTTGACGGAGTGATCCATCTGTTTTCATATAGTCTGTGGTGAAACCTTTTTTTTTTTAATATTTATCATAGTATATTATAGCAGATAGTTTTAAAGGATCTATGGTATGTTTTGTTTTTTTACTTTACTTAAAATACGATTTATATTATTTACATATAAGTAAATGAATAGTTTACAATATGCCTTTAGAAAAATATATAAGTCATGATTAGGACAAATTAAATTGCCCAAATATATATTTTTTGAAATAAACATATGAACATTATTGTAGGCATTATTTTTTTACAAATCTATGAAAATTTGAATTAAAAATTTTTAAAATATAACTTACATACAAATATAAATTTACCCGTAAAATTTGATTGGTTTATCATAATAGCCATTCTCTTCATTATTGCTCCAACATGTTAATAAAGACTTGTGCCGCAATTGATACCTTCATTTTTTTAATCTTCTCGGTATATACGTGAACATCAGTGAGTTTAGATATTAGCTGGTCACCTTTTGTGCTCTATTCTTTGTCTAATTCATCTTTATTTTCATAGGTAAAATATAGATATTTTGTTAAAAGGTTATTTCTAAGGCCTTTTAATAAATGTGGAACATCAAAGATAGGAATTATTTCTTCATCATTAATATCAAAACTAAAAACAAGTTTCTCTTTTCATGCTTTTAAATATTTAATATTGGTTTTATGATTTAATCTGTTATTGCAGCAACTTTTAAGGAGCTTGATCGCAAACTGTAGAAAGTATCGTAAATCCAGTTGATTGCACATCTTTAATGGCATCTTTGATTATACTTGTTTGTAAGATAGAAAACAACTGGCTGTTTGAATTATTTCCTGAGACTACTAACCATAAAAACAAAAGCTTTATCGGCAAATTTAGATGATTGCTCATTATGGCTTCATTCATTTAGATTCAATGAACTGTAATGATGCTAAAATAGAAACTTCATCAAAGATAACAGAACAATTGTAATGTTGGGGATTTACGTAATAGATAAAGATAAAAGTATCGCAGTCGCGACCACGGCGATCTCTACTGTCTGTCAGTGCCGGTGTGGTCGCGTCGCGTTGCGTATATTAAAGTTACAGTGGCGACGAAGATGAAATCGGCTGTGTGTAAATAGTGTCGCATGTATACTACCGATATCGTTATTATTTTATATAATAATAGTGCAATGGCGTATTTGGGCAGTGTAGGCCAATTTGATGTCGACGCGGGCAATTGGGAAATATATCAGAAGCAGTTAAAGCAGTTTTTAGAAGTTATCAAGTTAAAAAGTGATCTAAAAAAAATCTGCCATGCTCAGCCGTATCGGACAAGACGTGTATAAGTTGCTAAGAGATTTATGTACGCCGCTGTTGCCCAAAGAGAGGACATTTGAAGAATTATCCACTATTATGGACGAACATTTCACTCCAACTTTTTTCGGGAAAGAAATAATTTTTATGCCACTACGCAACAAGTCGGTGAAACAGTTGTTGACTTCATTGTGAGAATACGGAATTTATCTATGAATTGTGAATTCGGTGATCGATTGGAAAAAATATTAACCGACAAGTTTGTTTTTGGTTTAAAGTCGGGAAAAATTAAAGATCGAGTTTGCGAAGAGAAGCCAACAGAGTCCACGACATTGACCCAGGTGACAGATATTGCCACAGCGAAAGAATCGTATTTGTTGGAAGAAGTTAATCCAAGTGAATTGGTTAAAGAAGGGTTGACGACGTCAATTCGAAAATTACTCTGCGGCGGACAAAAACCAACAACATGATCGTTCAGATAAAGACGGAGTGGGCGGAGATAATCAAGGATCGGAACAAGGACGGCCAAATCTAAAGTATAATACAAGTAGTAGAGAGCAAGCAAATGGACCAAGATCAGGGAACAAAGACGATGGACGATGTCAAGTTTGCAATAAAGGACACATGGATATATGTAAATATAAAAATTACAAGTGCAACAAATGTGGTGCATTAGGTCATTTAGCCAAATACAAAAAAAAACGGAGATCCTAACTTACTATGTAGAGATTTTATGGAGAGATTTAATATTTAGCTAACGAATATAAATTTGTTAGAATCGGTAAAGTCAGATTTAAAAGTGTTAAAGGCTAAATATGTAGAATTGTTTAGTGATACGATGGGAAAATACGTATATGAAAAGTTTAAAATACGACTAAAAGGGCACGCTGTGCCAATTTTTCATAGGCCCAGACCGATTCCTTTCGCATTCAAACATAAAGTGGAATTACAATTAAAAAAGTTGGTGGAACGGGGAATTATTACGCCATTAGAATAAAATGAGTGGGGCAGTCCGTTAGTAACTATTTTAAAAGCAGATGGAAATTTAAGAATATGTGCCGACTATAAAATAACAGTAAACAAATTTGTAAAAGTAAAATACCCATTGCCAAGGATAGAAGAGATATTTAATAAAATCAGTCGAGGTAAAGAATTTAGTAAAATTGATCTAAAGGAAACTTACAATCAATTAGAAATCGACGACGAATCTGTGAAGATTCTAGCTTGGAGCACTCATAAAGGCTTATTTAAAGTGAATCGCTTGCCGTATAGAATTTCACCAGCGAATGCTATTTTCCAAAGAGTAATAGAACTGTTTGAAGGCAAAAAGGATATAACAAACTTTTTAGACGATATAATCGTGACAGGGAAGGCTAGACAAACACATTTAAGCAATTTAGAAATGGTGTTTAAAATTTTACATGAGGCAGGATTAAGGGTAAAATTGAGTTTTATACTTTGAGATAAAGGGTAAAGTGTGAATTTTTTAAAAAGAGTTGTGCTATTTGGGGCACAAAATTTCAGCAAAAGGTTTAAGTAAATGCAAAGATAAAATAAAAGCGATCTACATCATCGCCGGAAAACGTCACGCAAGTAAAATCGTTCGCGGGCATGGTTAACTATTATTCTAAATTCGTTCCTAAAGTTTCGATAATTATGAGACTGATTTATGATTTATTAACAAAAGATAAGGTGAAATTCGTTTGGTCCTAAAAGTGTCAACAAGCATTCGATAAAATCAAACAATTAATTGTGTCAGATAAGGTATTGGTTCATTTTAATCACAAATTACCCATTATTCTAACTACGGACGCTTCAAACGAGGGTATAGTGAGCTGCTTATCGCATATAATGCACAACGGGGAAGAGCGTCCGATCGTACATGACTGTAGAAAACAAATATTCGGTTACAGATGAAGAAACCCTGTCGGTTTATTGGTGCACCAAGAAATTGTTTCAATATTTATATCAGAACAATTTCGTAATTAAAACGGATCACAAACCACTATTAGGTACATTAGGTGAGAATAAAGCGATACAGACTATGGCTTCAGCACGTTTACATTGTTGGTCAATATTTCTAAACAATTTCCAATGTAGATTAGAGTGTATTAAGGACCAAGATAACCACACATCAGATTTATTATCGAGGTTGCCGCTAACAATGCAATGTTTGTCGTCGGATTATGAAGATAACGGTTCATTTTTGTCATTTATGGAATCAGAGTATTTTCCAGTCGATAGAACGAACATTAAAACAGAGACTAGGAAAGACCGAGAGTTAAGTAGAGTGTATTATTATCTGACATAGGCCACCTCAGGTTATAACAAAAGAAATTCAAGTTTATGCGACAAAAAAGAACGAATTATATGTAGAACAAGGTTGCGTCATGTTAGGGTACAGAGTAGTTATACCCACAAATTTGCGAAAAAGATTAATGGAGGAAATACATAGTACATATTTGGGAATAGTGAAAATGAGAAAGATAGCGAGGTCATATATATGGTGGCCTGGTTTAGATAAATATTTAAAGCAAGCAGCCAAGACATGCGTGTCGTGTTTGAAACAAAAAAAGAACCCTCAAAAACAGAATTAATACCAAGGAGTAGATCGTCAAAAGCGTGGGAGAGAATACATGTTGATTTTTTGGTCCATATAATGGTAAATTGTATTTAGTCGTGTTGGATGCCATTTCGAAGTGGTTAGAGGTTAATGAATAATATCACGACAGAAAACACGATTTCGTAGTTAAGAGAAATTTTCTGTAGATAGGGATTACCGCACATCTTGGTTTCCGATAACGGGTCACAATTAACATCGTATGAATTCCAAACATTTTTAAAAGTAAATGGCATAAAACATTTGAAGTCAGCACCGGGACATCTGGCAAGCAATGGTGCTGCAGAAAATGCGGTGAAAACGATCAAACGCGCTTTATTAGCAACAATAAGTGATAGCGTTAACAAACATGTTAGTAAATTTACCTTATTAAACAGATTTTTATTAAGTTACCGTAATACTCCTCACGAAACAACAGGCGAAGCCCCAGCTTTATTAATGACAGGACATTTGTTACGCTGTATACTAGATATAATTAATTTGTCAGTAGATGAGAAAGTGGAAGAAAAACAGGTGAATCAGATAGAGAATTATAATGGCAAAGGTATTAGAGAATTTGAAGTAGGCGATAATGTAATGATTAAGTTCTATCACATAGGTGGTAAAGAAGAGTGGACGAGTGCGGTAATTAAGAAAAGAATTGGTATAAAAAGTTTTGAATGTCTATCAAAGGATAATAAGGTACTCAGGAGACATATAGACCAAATTATTGATGCACAAAAGAAGGATAACGAGGTTGACACCGATAGTTTGATATCCAAAACTGAAGAAAGAAATGACACCATTAATAAGGAGTGTAAGGATATTAAAAATGATAATAACAATAGTAATAAGAACAACAAACCTAAAAGAAAAAATTGTATGCCTAGCAAGTTAAAAGATTTTGTTTTAAATTGAAATTTTGTTAGTTATGGCGTTTAGAATATGTATATATTAGTTAATTTGTGTAACCTTATGTATTTTTATTTTATATTTTGTAATTCAGTTGTAGACTTTGAAAATAATTATTGTTCTCATTAAAAAGGGAAGTGTAATGTTGGGGATTTACGTAATAGATAAAGATAAAAGTATCGCGGTCGCGACACGGCGATCTCTACTGTCTGTGTGTCAGTGCCGGTGTGGTCACGTCGCCACGCGTATAGTAAAGTTACAACAATAAAGATCAAGTTTTCTATCTAATATAGTCAAGTTTTCTCACAACAATTTTCAAATATTCAATTCTATTATTAATACCAATTTCTACGTGTATTTTTTTCAAAAAATCCAGAATCTATTTCCATCAATGTAAAGCAAAGACTTTTGAAAGTGCTCTCCCACTTTGTTCGAAAAAATACAATGCAAATACTTTATTTTTAACTGTGAACTGTCTTCCTCGTAGTTTCTGAGGTTGCATCCGAATTTGAAATTCAATAAAATATTAATTGAATTCATTGAGTCCACATAATGACTTAAAGTTTCTATTAAACATATCAGCCATTTTGATATTATTTTTTATAATTAAATAACATTTTTTATAACCAACGTTTTTTGTTTATACAATTTTACATTGTTATATAGAAGAGTTTTCCGTTGTGTTAATTGTGATGTTCGTTGAAAATTAGTTTCTTTTAATATCCCTTTGCCTTTATTTTAAAAAAATAATTAATTTGGCTGCAATAAGGCCATTTGATTTTCATTTACACCTAAAATAGAAGGGCTGGCTTAAATTAAATTATTTTTTTAAACATAATGATGATTAAACTAAGAAATGTAAGTTATCTGGCAGTAGGAATAGTAGGAATAGAACCCACAATGAGTTTTTTAAATCCAGGACTCTTAAAACTGTCCTCAAAATGTTTATTGCACTTATGTGAATTTAAAAATCAGTTGCACAGACTTGTTTAAAAGATTATTGTTTCCGTTTTTTTGAATCCATGTATCACAAGTTTCCTTGTCTTTAAGAAAACGATGTCTTAATGTATGTTTATCATCATATGTTGAATCACATCCGATAACTACACAAGGGTGGAAGATATATTTATTATTGAATAAAATATACAACGTTAAAAAATCAAGTTAAACATACAAATAACAAATGAGGGGTCTAGTTTCAAAATGTACAATCTCCATGTTCGCTAAATTTTCAGAAAACCGAAAAAACGAATAACTTAATGAAAAAACGTTTTTTTCTCCGTACTAATTTTTAACTTATTTATATAATTGTACAAAGGTGATTTAGCAGTTTTTTTTCTTAAAAGGACAAGATTTTATCTTAGTTTTGACAAGATTTTGGTTGGAGATTGTAAAGTATAAAGTTAACAATTGGAGATTGCTCGCTTTGAAAATAACTTCAAGACTATAAGATGTATTTATTCCTTTTTTATTTAGTTTAATGGTTTGCAAAAAAACTAAAAACGTTAATAATTATTAATCATAGTTATTTTAATTATTTTTATATACATAAAAACATTAAAAATAAAAATATAGTTAAGATTAATATGCAAGTCAATTTATTAAATACAGTATTGATTTCTTTTATAATATGTTCGCATAATGTGTCTTCCTCAACAGCATTATCTGGTATTGCATCTCCCTCTAAGACAAATTTGTAAAAAATTAAGCCGAGATCATTTTTCCACTCAATTCCACAATGAGCGACTAGCAGGTTATTTACATCAGTTTTCCTATTAGTGCTTAAAAATTCCGCATTGGAATTTTGGTGGGATTCATGTTGCTAACGTTCCTTACTTTTTTTGTAACTAGTTTTCTTAATGGTTATATTAACTTCTATTATTTTTGTATTAAATTTTACACAGAGTACACAGACACAATAAATTCAGGTGATTATCATAATCACACGTGTCTACGGCTTAATTAACTTTACACGAATGACAATAATACTAACGTAATATGCAAATACAAGGTATTTGGCGCGTTATCTTAATAATAAGTCGCGACAGGATATTGCACGTAATTATAATGCAATGAGATTGAATCATACTTGTCAAAGGAGATGGTACGTTTTGAAACATACTTGTCTAAGGAGATCGTACGTTTTGAAACTAAATCTAATTTCCAAGCTTAAAAATACATTGAAATTTAACCATTTTGCTTAAAAATAGTAAGTTATTCGAATTCAACGCTGAAAATTGCATATGAAACGATATCTATTTCGATTTTCATGAAAAGATTGCACACTTTGAAACTAGACCACTCAAATGTAAAATATATGAACCGTTCAGTCGGATTGGAAATCAGTTTATGCCATGTACGTCTCCCCAACCCCCTCATTAAATTTTTCCAATTTTTTTTTACAGATATATTAAGTACGTAATTAGTATGTATTTATACGACCAAATTTGAAATTTGTACACCACCTGCTTACCTGGAAAAACAAATTTTTTATGTAGAGGGGTGTCTCCCTAGCACCAACCACCGCTAAAAATTAACTTTTCTCAATTTTTAATATGATAATCGCCGCCGTAAAAACGATAATGCAATCGACGAGGTTTTTGCTATTTTTAGTTATTAAGAACAATAACTAACAAAAACCTATTTATTTTATTATTATAATTTATTATTTTTCTTTTAGTACGGAATACTACTAATAAATAAATAATATTGTCAAAACATCAGTAAACTTGGCGACGGGCTAGTTTGAAAAGCTTGACAGGCTGGAATCGGCCCGCAAACCATAGGTTGAAGCCGCTGCTCTAACGCGTATTGTATATACATTTACATAACAAAGAAATTTTTTTTGTTCATCTCCTTCGTTCTCGGTTATGATTACTATATCGTCAACAAAACGTATCATAGAGATAGTTTCCTCTTCAATTTTTACTCCAATTTGCTGTCTTGTTAGTTTTGCCTTCAATATATTAATCATTTTTTCTATATAGCAGTTGAAAAGAGGTAGTGATAATGTAATTGTAATACTAAGAAAACTTATTATTATCTTAAAAACTAAATTTGATGTACATTTTGTTACCATTCCTACAAGTTACATTACTACCCCCTTGGTATACTCATAATCGAAATAAAACGTCAATACTCAAAAACAAAAATTATTTATTTTCTTCGTAAATAATAATTTTTTTATTGAAATTAATAATAACAATTTGACGTGTACATCAGTAGATCAGACCCTATTTTTTTAATTTGAAGGAACTGCAGAATTATGAAAACCAAGAGTATCATGATGACAAATTATTGATTAATCTATTTTTAAACTACAAACACTACAATATGTAATAGGTACCCTTTATTTCACTTAGAACTTTAAAGTTAATTGTGGAAGGTTATTTTATTTATTAGTAGATAATTTAATAATGTTGTCGATTGTTTTACATTTTATAACAAAAAAATGAATATCTGGAAAATATTAAATTGAATTTGATTTCATCAGTATGTATTTTTTGTTTTCAACTAATTTTAATATTTATTTTTAAACAAACTTTTTTATCAAAGATCTATGAGACTATAATAGATTATTTTAGTTTGAAATTTCGGTAATCAAAAATCGAAGAACTATAATATAGTTAAGAATTATAATATTATAATATAATATTTTATATTAACCACAGAATATTCTGTGTATTACCTAACTAAGAACTTATTGAGTTTTTTCTATTTGAAGTCGGCGTTAAACATAAGTAATTCATCTAATTGTATTTATAATCTAAATTCTAAGTATATTTAATACTATAACATTATAATAATAATTTACAAAATAATATATGTTACATAACAGCTTCATGTTTTCATGAATCATACAATAATATAAAAAATACTTTGAAGAGCATGTAGCATAATACAACTATTTACAAATTTATGTAGTTTATAGACTATATTATAGTGCATAAGTTATATAAATTCGTATTTGTAACTTGTAGTCGATATCTTACCTAACGCTAACCTTATATTATCTAATAATCGATAATATTTTTATACTAATCGAAGATCATTGATTAATTACCAATTACTATTGATTAATTTAAGAACATGTACTAAGTACTTGTGTCATGGTACTCATGGAATAGAGATAATATACTACATGGCTAAATAATAGGTTTTTCCTCTCAGTGGCGGATTAACGGGAGGGAGGGTATAGGGGTATTGGACCCACCCCCCAGACACTCTATAGTGATCCATATTCCAGTACCAAAAATACTACAATACTTTTTTTATATTAATTTGATGTACTAATTTTTTTTTGGCCCCCAGAAAATTTTTGAAAATCCGCTACTGATTCTTCTGTATAATTAACTGATATAGAATTTGTAATAAAACATATAATTAAAAATACTAAACAAATAATAATATTACGGAATATTTTGTGTATTTAGATTCCTACTCAAAAATAATACATAAAACCAACAACTTAATATTTTGTCTACATTAGATTCGAATGTTTTTTTATAATATAGATTTTTAAATTTTATATTTACTAAAAACGTTGTTTTAAACGCTGTTTTTTATGTATGTTTAAAACAAGTGTTTTAAATAAAATGTTTTAAACATAACAACCCTGAGAATAATGAAATAAAATTATAACACAATCACAAATTTTAAGATCTAATGTTTATTCCATAATAGATGTTAATACTCATAGTTATATCATGAAAACAGTATTAATAAGTTTAAATTAAAGTTATTTGGTAAAAAACATAAAGTTAATGGGGATGATAATGATAATAATAACCACAACTAAAAGCAGTCAATCATTTTGTAACTGTTTATACAATACATTTTATTTATTTCAAACTCGGTATATAATAAATATATATAAGTGTGCATTGCTGATATATAGTAAGTTTATTGTTTGTCTTCTTGCTTTTTTTGTTGTTTTTCTCTCATTCTATCGGCATCTCTGAAAAATAAAACACATTTTTAAATAGGTATTTGTTTAATAAAGTATAATATATATAAAAAAAAAAAGATTTGCAAGATATTTAAAAAGCTATGATTTACCTACTTGAAATTGTACTAATCATCATAAACAATAAAACATTAATTATTTATATTAATTTACTTTGATAAGAAAACTTAATATTTAATTAAATATTTTAATTTAATCTTTCAAAATAATATGTTTCATGTCCATATAAATTGATAATTTTATATAAATACTTGAAACCAATTACAGTAATGGTTATTAGTTTAAACAATTTATAATTAAAATGTGACTTTATAATAATACATGCAGGACCGGATCTAGGGGGGGGAAGTCGGGGATTTCTCCCAGGGGCGTATAATTTTCGAGGGCGTATTTTTAAGGGTTAAGGTCATCTCCTGAAATGGGCGTATGCTTTTCATTTTCCCCGGGTGTTAAAAAGTTAAGATCCGGCTCTGAATACATGCATGTTATAGTTATTAATAGTAGTGTACATTCTCCCTATATTTTAAATCTCGAAATCTGCACTCATATTATTTTGCCTAATCATGATTTGCACGTTGTCTTACAATTGGCTAAATTGATAAAAATGATTTAAAGCAGTACATGCATTTTTTGGTTGAATAATTCCCATAAATTGGTTAGATTTAAAAAAACTATATATTCACACACACAACATATAAATAAAAATATAAATACAATTATATTTGTAAAACTCTAAAATAATACTTTGAAAAAATTATTATTAATATTTTAAAAAATCCTTAAATCACACTTAACATAAATAACAATACCTACTGTTAATTTCTAAATATAATTGTTTACTGAAATTAGTAAATTAATAATTTAACTCGGCATTCATAATATAGAATATAGTTGTGTAATATATTGAGTAACATATAAAAATACAATATATTCTTACCTAATTAAATGTTTAAAAATTTACCAAAAAATAGATAGTTATTAAAATTAATTTTAACATATTTAAGTTTTATAAAATTATATAATAATTATGTTGTTTACAAATTTATTTATTTTATACATTCAAATTATCAATGATAATGATACACCTATATTTGCTGTTCTCTCTAACTAATAGATAATATAGCAATATCAAAATTATAACATAATCTTTTCAAAAAAAAGATGAAAATAAATTAAGATGATTATTGAGCCTGTGTGTATCAAAAAACATTTAATCGTTCTATAACTATAATGTTGACAGAATGATAAATTTTAATTCAATATTTCTTAATGAAGCAAATTAAATATTAATTGAAAATAATAATAAAACCTTAATATATTTAATACTAAATTTTAAGTTTTAATTTATTATTTAATAAATTCACTTAAGAAAGTGCTACAATGTGGGTTGTTCTTTAAAATATTACATACCTATTATTATTATTATTTATTTAATATTAAAAACGATAAGATTACAATGATTATACAAAAAGTATATTTATTTCTTATGTTATGTGTATGTACGATAGAGATAGAGAACAAATCATTAGCCTTTTTAAAATGTTTAGATATTACTCTAGAGTCAGACTAGTTTAACAGATATTCATCAAAAGACTGTTGCCAATAAGTACTAAGTATATCTGCAGGCAGTGGCGGCTAGGTTAGGTTAGTGGCAGAGGTTAGTTAGGTTGGTGGTGTTGGAAGTGCAACTTTAAATATGAAATAGTCCTCCCTTTGAGTTAAAAAAACCCAAATGATTAATTATTTAATAGCAATCACCTGATCTTCCTATTACATGGCCATGAAAAATGCTCTACAAGTATCTGAATTGTACAGGCCGAGGAAAAAATTATCATTGATATTAATAGGTTGGCTGCCATATGCACATCTTTTTATACACAAAATAATGTCCATACTTGTACATTTTTTGTACTATTCAAAAAGAAACTAGAGCTATAATTGGAAAAAACTTAATTTTTGTACATGATACTAGTTCTGTAAAATATCTCGTGTACAATAAAATGTACATTAGAACAAGAATGGTAAATAAAGGTGTGTACAAAAATCTGTACATATGGCTTCTGGTGAAAAGCCCCGAAAAATACAATGGCAGTCTACCTATTATTGTGATTTTATTGTTTGGACGGCACGTCATCCAAATACTGGCATTTGATAGTGGTTTAAATGTATCCGCACGTGCATATACAAAGGATATCTTTTTGTGTATTTAGATGCTTCTTTACATCTCAGACAACAGAATTTTTCGTCCCTTCACATCACTACACACATTCGGTTCTGGTATTCACAAGAAATAATACTTCAAAAAAATGT
Source organism: Schlechtendalia chinensis (assembly GCA_019022885.1). Classification (NCBI taxonomy): domain Eukaryota; kingdom Metazoa; phylum Arthropoda; class Insecta; order Hemiptera; family Aphididae; genus Schlechtendalia; species Schlechtendalia chinensis. The sequence goes on along the minus strand of CM032339.1, from coordinate 12,417,262 downwards.
ATGTTATTATTTTACTTGATCCAATTTCAATAATATTTGAATAAACAATTAAATTATTCATATATTTAAAAATGAAATTATAATTTTTTTCCTTTAATTTTCAGTAGGAGTGCAATCATTTTGTCGTCCAACCTAGGAGCTGCCTACAGCACCACTACTTTTTTTATTTCATTAAATCGGTGTTACACCTACCTCCTGGTAAGGCAGCGCCACTGCCTACAGGTATAAATCCTAACTCATAATAAAGACGATAGGTCAGCTGGCCATTGCTGACAAGTTAGGGTCTATTCATATATGATTAACTAATTTAGTATATAGTTTAATAGCATCTCAATTGTAATTTCACTAGGTAATAACATACAATTGTGTATTGTGTTAGTCCTAAACAACAATTAAGTCATCTATAATTGTACACACCACTGGTGAATTTGGACAGAATCTAAAGGACTATAATTTAATTACTAATAATTAGTTTAAATGTTTACATACCTTTGTTTTCTTTGTTCTAATGTCAATCCTTGGTTAGAACCTTTGTCAGAAATCCCTTTGCGCTTGGCTTGTTCTTGTTGCTTCTTTTGGTTTTTTTCGCGTGCAAGGTCTCTAGCATTTCCTCCTAGCAAAAAAAAATTTAAGTATTTAATGACATCTGTTATCTATCCATAACAAAATTGAATATCATATAATTAACATATTGTTTCGACACGTACTTGCCATTTCTATCCGAGATTGGTAATTATTATTTGTCGGGTTTAACAATCCACTAACAAGATTAAACGAGTGAGATCATCAATGTCCTAAGTAAAAAAATTTGTTTTTGTTTCAGGTTCTGGTGATCCAAAATGCAAATTACCACACAACAAATTGTTGATAACACTTCCTTGGCCTTGTAGATATTGTCGGACGTCGAAATTAAATTTAAACAGCTGATTGTTTATTACTATTATCACAGACTATATGAAGCAATGTATGTAGCAATGTAATTAAGAATTACATGATCTACACTTTATATTGTACATTTTTTATCCGCATAAATGAAGAAACTCATGAGTTCCCAATGCGCTCTGCGCAACGATTGAATTTAATTTACAGATAGATGAGAAAGTGAGATTGATATAAATCGTTTAAAGAGAGAATATTTGTAATTGATCTTACGAGCGTAATCGCTATCTTCTGCGATCATTATGGTAACCATCGGTTTGCCAATTTATGTACAATTACGAATTAGTTATTTGAATTATTCATCGTTTCAAATTTGTGTTGGTTGAATACGATCTATTACGTTATCTATAACCACAGAAATCACATGAGAACATGTGAATGTTATCATATATTTATTTTTCAATAAATCTGTGATAAGAATTTAAAACTAAACGAAATGTATTGTTACACATTTTTAGAATTAAATAATTATTAAAATTTTGAGTATTCCGTTTCTCTTCTTTTTTGTCATTAAATGAATTATAATTTCAAATTATTGTGAAACAATTACATTTTTTATTTTTTTTTTTTATTAAATTAATTTTTATAAGACACTATGACAGCTACAAACTTAGAAAACATTACGCCTGGCCATTATTTAATTATAAACAAAAACGAAACGTATTTAATTCATCAGATATCCAACAAAGCTATTTTGAAATTAGGTCGCGACGTCATTGATCTCAAAGGGGCTGTTGGACAACCGTACTCGTCAACCTACAAACTGGAACCAGTGCCTGAGAAAAAGAGACACTATACTTTGGTTGTTTGTAATGATAACCAGGAGCGTAATCAATGGGCAACAAATGGTTGTGGTACCGATAATAAGCTCATAACCGATGATAGTTCTTCCCAGTTGCTGAGTACAGATGAAATAATAGCATTGAAAGAAAGTGGAGAGACAGGCCAGAACATAGTTGAACGACTGTTAGAGAACAGTAAAACATTTCAGCTAAAAACTGAGTATGCTCAGGAAAAATACTTGAAAAAAAAAGCTAGGAAATATTGTGACTATTTAACTATATTTAAACCTACAATACGGCTTATTACTGATGTGTTATACAAACAACAAACTATTCCTAAAACTATAGCTTTAAGATTTGATACATTAGCTCAAATATTATGTCGTGTTAATTTAGATCCTGGTGGCAAATATTTACTCTATGAGAATGGTAGTCAAGGGTTATTACAAGCAACTCTTCTTAATCAACTATACGATAACGGTCACTTGGTACACATATTCTCATTAACAGCCGAACAAAATGCATTAAAAGCAGTTAAAGCTATGAATTTTTCAGAATCTAAAATGAAACAAATGATAACGGTTAGTTTGGATGAAATATTAAATACAAAAAATGATGACAATATTCCAGAAGAAAACGTTGAGAAAGAGGTACCCAATTGTTCGGATGATAAAAAAAGAAAAAGTGATGAAGCATATACACAGGTAAAGAAAAAACATAGACCAATAACTAGTACCGATGGTTTAAATTTTTTGAAATCAAACAAATTTGATGGCCTAATTGTAATGTGTAGAGAGGAACCAACTGAATTTGTTAAAACTCTTTTACCATATCTATCGTTGTCGAGACCTTTTGTTGTTTATTCAGCATACAGAGAAATGTTGGTTACTATGTATGCTGAATTTAAGATGAGAAGAGATGTAGTATTTCTTCGACTTACTGATAATTTTATGAGACATCATCAAGTTCTTCCAAATAGAACTCATCCCGATGTTACAATGGATGATGGAGGTGGATATTTATTTTCTGGATTATTCGTTGAAGGAACTTAATAATACAAATTATGAATTATGTCAAATATTGTGGTCATTAAATATTATTTTATTGATAAACATTTCTTAACTTATTATTAAACACTCATTATATCCTAATAAAAAATATTTATATACATATAATTATATATATATAATTTATTAATTAAACTTATATTGTAATTACATTATTACACTATAAAATAAATTGTACATTTTTTTTTTATTTGTTCATATTAAAAAAAAAAATGATATAATAAGTGTAAATTAAACAAATCTTTTCAAAAATATTAAAATATACTCAGTAAAAAAATAAAATGATCAAGTATCTTAATAATAATATATTATATACTGTAAAGGAAAGTTTTAAAAGTATATTTTAATTAATTGAATATCAAGTAATAAAAATTCAACAATTGTTTTTTAATGCAAAATACAAAAACTATATAGCAAATAATTTAACAATAACTAGAATTAGCAGGTGAAATTCATTAAAGAGTTTTAAAATCTAAGTAAATATTTAAAATTGGCAAATAGTGAAATATTTTCTACTTCATCGATAACTAGTAAATCTGAGAATTATATAAATAGATAAATTTAATTTATCTATGTAAACTGTGTGAAACTAAATAAAAAGTTCTATGTATTACTGTATTTATAAAATTATGCTACAGAAATGTTGATAGATTTTATTTTACTAGTTGAACACCAATTATTATTTGTTGACATTTGTATAAAATGCCTATCGCGATGAATAATATCAATTATTTTGAAAAACTGTATTTTATTTTGATAATAACTTTTCACACATTTAACGGACAGTCAATGAAAGCTGATCCGGAAAACAGTTCAATTTGTGGACTTCCTAAAAAACAAATTCAAAGAGCATTGTTACATTCAAAAGAGTCTTTAAATGGTATTGCTATGAATGCTAGGTGTTTAGAACAAAACAGCAACAACAGCAAGTGTTTTTCAGAGCAGAACAAATTGATTGAATGTCTTCAGAAAGAATACCTTTTGGCTAAAGGTAAGTATGTGTGATATTTACTAATAAATGTACATTGAGTGAATAATCTTTATAGTAGAATATGGTACATAATATACAGATATGTGTTTAGGTTGTTTTACATAACAATATTTATTTGATTAATTTATAGAACAGGTAAATGAAATAACCGAAGAAAGTAATATACCCGATATCCAAAAACTCAATAATCAAAAAATTAAGAGACATTATCTACAAAATATTGTTGAAGGAAACAAAGAATTGGATAATGTGGCCAGAGACTATGAAGAAACAATAATTAAACATTTGGAATCAATAGATGATCTAATAACAAAACGAATTTGTACTGATCATCTCAATATAGCATTGACCAATACGAAAATTGAACTTATTGCAGCAATATATCAACAAATATTGAATAACATTAATAAAATATGCAAACTTGGAGTTTATAGTACAGAATGCATTCATTTAATGAATTGTACACGTAAAAATATTAAACCTACAACTACATTATCAAATAATCTAAAAACAACCAAATAATTAGTTTTAATTACATGCCTAATTAGTTTGTACAATTCATTGCACTGTCTAATAGTAACCATAATTTAGCATGTCTATACATTTATATATAAAACAATTAAAAAATTAGTTTAAATTTGAAATCATGAATACCATAAATATAATTTTCAAATATCAAATATAAATTTTTCATTGTAAAGTGATCAAAAAAAGAATGTCTTACATTTTTTTTTTTTTGGTATTCTCTTTGTGTACCATTTCAGTAATATAATTTATACATAATATTTCCATACAATTATGTTATAGTGTCTAACATAATTATATATATTAACAAATAATTCAATTTATATATATATAACCAATTTCGTTTTTTAATGCCTTTATTTAATTTCTCAATTAACTAAAATTTGATATAATTTAATAAAGGTACTGGACCCCTTACCCCAAAATAAAAAAAAATGAAAGGATTACTAAAGATACTGAAATAAATTCAGAGATTAGCTACAAACACAAAATAATGTAAGTATATAGGTATTATATATATATACACTTACAGACAGTAATAATATAACCTATAAAAGATATACAATAATTCTTGAAACATGCTTTAAAAATGTGGACCACATTAGAAAAATGTTAAAAATACCACACTGAACATAGTCCTTAAACTATAATAATATTCCTTAATGTCTTTGCACACACTTTTTTAAATCGTTATCATTTGATGTTTTATAAAAGATACTTAAAATTTAATTCTTAATTTCATTCGAAGAAATTCGATTATTATTATTATTATTATTATTTTTTTTTAACAATAGCCACTAATTTTGTTCATATTTAAATATGAATATATATGTACCTATATTAAATAACTATAATTCTTCGTATTTTTCTGGAAAAAATTATAAATCTCAGTAATCGACTTTTCAATTAAAAAAAAAGATTGACTTAACTTACTTAAAGCAGTGTTTTCCATTTTGTATGAAAATACAAATTTCATGATTTATTTGTTTTTGTTTTTTTTTTTGCTGTAGCTTTAGATAATGTTGTAAAAATTTAAGATACCAAAAAATGTACAAATATTTGGATGTCTAGACAATTTAAAATTCTCGGGAATCGTAATTTTAGGTATAGCTTGCAAGTTTGTTTAATGAACTTTAATAATAATAATAGTAATGAGCAGAGTCACGTCGCCTTTACTTTGTCACCGCGACAATAGTGTCGCTCTTAGTCACTGCGACAATGGAAACAATTAATGGTGACACAAGGCAAATGGTGACTAATGCAATTCAATATTTTAATATGCACAATATGGAGAAATTTAAGAATTCACATTGTTGGGAATTAAAAATAACTATATATTTTATATGGGTTAATGTAGTGGAATAGAGTGAAACTTGTTGGCCTAAAGCTTGTAAGAGATAGAAGCCCTCTTTAACACAGAAATTAAATTAATATAAAAATATAAATTATTAAATAATGGTTTTAAGAGCTAATAAAAAAAATTTGTTTCCATATTTTAAATCAAATTAGTTTCACCATAAATATTTAAAAAAAATGTTCAGTATTTTTTTTTAAATATCATAATTAAGGTCTACTTGTATTTTTTTTCTGAAATAATTAATGAATTCTTAAATTTAAGTAATAAGTTATTATTTTTATGTATTAAATACGTTCGAAAAAGTATTATGAATACAGTATTACGAATACTACCCAACTCTGAGCTCCGTAACTATTTAATCCTAGTTACGCTCATGGTCACCATTAAAAGTAACTATGATTACCAAGCTACGGCTGTCACTTAAGGTCGCCATAGTTAAACTAGTATAATATTCTATAATGGTGACATGAGTAATTTAAATATTTATGAAGCAAAACGAATGGTGACCAGTCACCATTCAAAGTCATTGTGACATTTAAGTCGCTACCACCATTGTCACGATGACCAACTTTTGTCACTGTTTACCATCATTACTAATCAACGTTAATTAATAAAAAAGTATTCAATTTTTGAAATATTGTATTGTTGAATTGTTGAACCGACAGTCTGAACTCGAAATCGTGCTTAAAAAATTTAAACTGATTAATGTTTGAAACCTCATTGATATTTATTTAACGTGAGTTGGTAACATTATTGTTATGGTGTTCTTTGTAGCAACGACGGTTTTATGATAAGGTTTTTTTTTTTATTTACAAGAAGCACACGCTACAAGTTTTTTCGTATGAGAAACATTTTGATCGAGAGAAGTGTGGTGTTCAGTTTTTATTTACACCGTTTTTCGATCATCGAGTGTTTGTAATCCAGTACTTACAAAGTATTGGTAAGTAGCAAATGGCTCAGTTTTTGGAACAAACTTCGGCTATTTTAAAAGACGATAAGGGTTACTACGTTCCGGCCACACAGCGGCGTGACGGGACTTGGCGTAAAGAAAGGCGTCTTAAGGAAAACTATATTCCTCAAGACGAAGTAGCTCTTTACGAATCAAAAGGGAGAAAATTCGCCGCTAATAAACCGAAATTCCCTCCAGGTGCACCTGTTCCAATGGTTGCGGTACAAAAACAACAGCAACATCCAAAGAAAGTTCTCACTGAGAAACAGCCTAAACAAGAAAATATCAAAATGCCCGAGGCGCCTAAACAAAAAGAAAAGAGCAAGGTCGCAGAAAAAAAGCCCGACGAAGAGCCGGGAACCGATCCCGTGAAACGGGTTAGAAATCTTAAAAAGAAGTTGAAAAATATCGAAGAGTTGGAAATGAAAGTGGCAGAAGGACAATCGATAGATAATGACCAACGTAAAAAGATTTCGAAAAAAAATGCAGTTATTAAGGAAATTGCTAACCTTGAAGCTATTATTAAGTGAGTTTTGATTATTATATATTTTGATTAAATAGTCATATTTAATAATTGCATTCATGAGTTGTTATACCACCACCTATATTGATTATATTTTATTTCTGTTCTGTAGAGTTTTGTATCCTGAACCTCCAAAGCCTGCAAAAAAAGAAGGAAAAAAAGATGGTAAAAAAGATGGTAAGAAAGATGTGAATAAAAAGGAAACAAAACCTAACAAGAGTAATGAAAAGAAAGTAACTGCAATATTGACAACTAGTACACAAGCAAAGAAACAGTCTGTTCCAGTACAACAAAATGGTATAATAGCTATTAAAAAGACTGAAAAGGGTAATAAAGCTGAAGTCAAGACAAAAGTACAACCTAAAACACAAATTCAACCTAAAACAACAAACCAGTCTAAAACACAACCTAAAGCAAAGCCACCTACTGTACCTGTTGTTGAAATTTCAGTTGAAGCGGCCAAAAGAATTAGAAACCTTAAAAAGAAGTTGAAGACCATCGATGAGCTAGAACTAAAGGTTTCACAAGGTGGCAAAATCGATAATGATCAACGAGTGAAAATATCTAAGAAATCCGAGGTTTTGGCAGAAATCCATGCTCTTGAAAGTGGCAAATAAAGAGCCTATATCTATATAAAGAGTATTAACGATTTATTGTCTGTTGATATATATTATATATGTATCTGATCATACTGATTCTGTTTTAAACGAAATTACAGTACTGTTTGTTTCAAAACTTTTTAAACATAATTACTTTTAAGCCATGTTCAAACTATTTAAATTGTTTTTTCTTCTTAATGTAATTGGCAAAAATCAATTAAATAATAGATAAATTTCATAAAATGTGTTAATATTATTTTTATGAATTCCTCCATAAAAAAAGAAAAAATAATATTAATAAATGTGTGATGTACTTCATTGAATTTTATTTTTCTATATATATATATACCTAAATAAATACTCCGTAATACATTATGTATTATAAGTATCAACGTATTGAAGTGTGTGTGGATGCCCATTAATATTTAAATTGATTCTTTAGTATTAAACTCAAGTATTAATGTTAATTTTATTCTAATTAATTAATATAGACAAATAAAATGTTAATACAAATATTATTACACATTTATCTTGTTACTAATGCTAATTTTGTACTGCTATAGTTTTATTTGATGGAATATAGTATTCTAATTTGTATTGAAACAGTTTAACTTTCAGTATCTTATTTTTAAACTACAATAAAGCTATTGACCTGTTGTACTTGATATATGAATTGTGTTTAGTGTTATAATTTATATATAAATCTGATAATAAATATTCCATACAATATTTCATGGCCAAAACCTCTATTTTAATTGAAGAAGACTTCTTTGTAAAATATAGGAATGAGTTTCAATCATTTTTAGCAATATATCTTATATAGGTGAATATATATTGTATAAAGTGTCTGAGAAGTCTGTACTGCTAAAAATATCATATATTATTTAAAAAGAATTGATAAATATTGTTTTAAAAAAATACAATATATATTTTAAATCACAGTTGAAATATTAACCTATGTTTTGATTTCTTAAAACTAAATAATAGTTTGTCTCTAAAGAAATATGTATTTATATTAATTTATGAATACTTTGTACATTAGATATCTTAGTGTATTACATGTGTATTTATGTTTGGTTACAGACTATCAATTAACTATAAATTCACGTAAAACCATAAAATGATTTTCAAATTTGCATTTAAGCTTAATACATTTTCAATCCTTGTGTTAATATTTTTTTCTCATACACTTGAGCTATGAGAAAAACAAATTTTATATATAAAATAAATTTTATATAATCTGATTAAGGGAATGATAGATTATATTAGCTGATTAATTGATAAATAATGAAACAATTTTGTTTTTGGAAATTATTTAATTTGTTAAAAAGATTGTAATGTTTTATAATGGATTACCTCAGTTCTAGTCTTCATGAAACCAATAATTTATATCTAATCAGAAATCTCTTTTTACCTTTCCCAAGAAACATATATATGCATAACGCCTTGGTAATGTGTATTAGAACATTAAATATTGCATAATACTGTCTTGGCCTATATTATTAAAAATCATCTAAACAGACATTTATATGTAACGGTTGGTACTTATAAACGAAAATTATTATTTGCATCCATTTTTATTGTATATTACAAGTTTTGTGCTCATAATAGTTAAATAATGAACAACACTACGAGTTCACTTTGATCTTATTGAAACTAACGAGATTCCTTCAGTACAGTACACTTCAATACACTGTTGTACAGTTATATTTAATATTTCCATATTAAATCACTGACTTGCTATACTGTAATAGGTAGTTTGAATAATTTCAATTAATATTATTTATTCAAAAAATCCACTAGTGGTTAGTTAAAAATTGATTCTAACATCATATGATTGTTTAGTAACCAATGATCATTAATTGTTATGTCAAAACTTTGTGAAAAAAAACTCATTATATCGGAAAAATATTATTTTATTAGTAATGTCATTTACCTATTATTATATTATATTTACCTATTTAACATTTATTTTAATTAAATAATTTTCACATTCGTCCAATAACTCTTGCATTTCGGGATACACGGCCTTTTCTTTAGCCTGTGTTAGAGGCAACCATTCATAACTCTGATGTTCATGAGATAAAATCACTGGTGTATTGAGATTGATTAAACAAGCTAGCCAATAAGTGACTTGTTTAGTAAATGGTTTATCTTTTGGTTCATACTGTAAAAATAAAACAAAACAAAAATAATTAATAAAATTATAAATCTATTCATAGATTATAAAGTACAAAGGTTAAAGCACAATTCAATAAAAACTAAAGTTATGAAATACTTTTAAAAATAATTTCTGCTATTGTTAGAAACAATATAAATGTACATTCTGTTTATAGCTCTAACAAATTTGTATTATTTAATTATACAGTAAAGAATTCAAATTGCATAATAAAAATATATATACCACTCAATATTTTACAAGGTCTAATCATAAAGTATCGTGACTTAAAATAAAAAAACTATTTATTAGTTACAGTTATTTACATTTAACCTCTTTCAAGATAGGCTCTTTCTGAATCCACACAGGATCTCCAAATGTTTATGCCACTTTTGGAAACACCTCTGAAAGTCATTTTTGGGAATACCTCATAGTTGCTTCATCTCATTGTATTTTATTTCATACACATCTTAAAAACATTGGCCCTTAATAAATTTCATTTTTGAAAATGAAAAAAAATCACACGATGTTAAGTCTGGCAAATAAGGTGGTCGAGGAACAATCGGGATGTTGTGTTTAGCCAAAAACTGATTCACAATATGGTGTGAATATTTAATTTAATAATATTTAATCATTCATTATTGTGATGCAATTTCCAACTGCCTGACTCTTTAAACCCGAGTTTTTTCTTCGTAGAACATCTCATAAACAATCAAAATTGGTTGAACTTAGCCAAATGAGATTTGAATGAAATGAAAAAAATGAAAAAAAAAACTAAGTTCCATAATTGTCAAATGGTGGTTACCTTGGATATATGTGTGCATTTTTTGGATAATTTCCTTATTGTAGCTTGTTGAATAACCATATTCAACACTTTTAACAATCATTCTACCCTCTTTAAATTGTTTAAATCATTCAAAAACATAAGCACAGAACATTGTTTTATTTTCATATGCCACTTTTGGTAGGTTTAAGTGGCAGTTTTCTCAAGTTTATGGCAAAATGTTGTGCATTCATGTTATTCTAGATTTTTGCTCATAATAATATTTGACAAGATAGTTTGCTTGATCACATCTAGCAGCTGATTGAGTGAAGTTTAATCATATCTATGAGATATACGTCTTGTCTGACAATGTTTTCAGATATATCCATGTGTGTGTTTTACACACATGGATATATCTGAAAACATTGTCAGACAATTAAAAATCCATGAAAGTTTCAACACATTGATATACGTCTTTCCAACACTTAAAGGTCAATAACTATGCTATGTGCACATTGATATACAAATCAGTTTAAAAATAATACTATCGATTTTGATACTTATTGATTAGATCCTGTAGAAGTAGGTCCGAATTGCACACATGAATTCTGGTAAAATATATTATACTTTTTCCTTCATAATTTCACGAGCTTAGGAATTGGGACTGTCATTTTATTAATTGTATGGTTAAGTATAACATTTAGATGTACAAGAGAATTTGACTCACACAATTCAAAATATGATTTTAGTAATTTTTTTAATTTGTTTTCTTTTTTTCAACCATATTGTGTTGTATGAAAAATACTATGTAAATTTTAAAAATGACCTATTCAAAACAAAGTCTGTGTTATGTTTCCATACATTGATGTAAAATAAATTTAACATTAAATCCGTGTTTCTTTTATCAACATTTTTATGTAACTATATTCTATTTATATTGTACATGAAATGTTTAATATTACACACTTAAAATAAATAAATATTATTATTATTATTATTAAATTTAATACCGTCAAGACTTTTTCAAAATTATGATCAACAATGAGATCTTTCACTTTAATACCAGCTTCTTCTTCGGTTTCTCGAATAGCTGCATCCATTTTGGACTCATCTTTCTCTAAGTGACCTACAATAATATAAATCGATAAATCATTACCACAAATATGTATGTTATTGAGTACCTTAATTTATTTACCTTTTGGTGGAGTCCAGTGATAATTCGCGTATGAAGCTTGCATAAGTAAGTATTCAATTACATCATCGCAGTTTTTTCTATAAATCACAAATCCAGCAGCTTTTCTAATGGCTTTGGACATCGTTTATTTTGATTAAATATTTGAAGTACCTACAAGTAAAAAGAATTAAACATAAATAATAATAAATAACATTGCATATATTAAATTATGGTTGAAGACTATTTGATGTTTGTAAATTGGATACCTGCTCATAGGTAATTCGATGATTTCTGACTAATGGTTTTCTTTAAAATTGCGATGCTTATCACATAGTAATGAAGACAATATACCGTTCTTATCAGTCGAACAGTGTCGAATCACGTTTTAGTATATAAGACATAAATATTAAATCGTTGGTCGATTTATTAAATAAATAAATACATATTTTATAGTTATTCAAATAATTTATTCTATGATACACCGATATAGAAAGTACACCTATTAGAAGTTAATCATAAAACTAGGTTGGTCGGAAGTAATGCCCACGTGGTTCCTGACCTCTGAGAGTTTTCATTTGGAAAAAAAAGTTACAAAACTAACGTCTTGTGTTCATGAAAAAAAAAAGAGACTGTCAAATACAAATTAGATAATACTTACACATAAAAAATATATGTTCTTAGTTTCTATGTTAGTCATAATTAATAATGTAATAGTTTTTATTATAAACGAACAAATTTATTTTTCTGATAATCAATGGTCGTATATTAATTTTAAATAGATAGTTTTAAAAATAATACGTACTATAAACAAATAATTCATTAAGTGTATATATATATTATATATATATATATATATATATTATATTATATAATATGTTATGCTATACATATTATTATGTTTGGTACTTTTATTGGATACAAATGTATCATTTTAACGTGTATGTTATATAATGTTAAAAATAAAAATTATATTTTTTTTTCAATTAAACGAAAGCGATAAAATATACATTTGCGTTCAAACAATTCGGATGAACAAAGTAAAAACGTTTGTTTATGATTATTTTCCAGATTATTTTAGTTTTTCCTTGCCAATAGAATGAATTACATCTTTAGTTCCTATATAAAACTTTTATAATAAACATAATGTATATCATCTGTACACGAATTTCAATCGAACGATTTTTTTTTTATTTGAAGTTGTTTAACTGTTAAGAAGAGTATAAATTGTAAAAAACATATATTATAAAAAACCAACAAATTGATCGTTTCACTCTAGATAAAATATACAAATAAAGTTTTCAGTTTCTCTATTATTCTATTAATTTACTACTATATTATCATTCTTGGTATATGATACACGTACAATATAATTAATATAAAAATTATACCTAGAATTAATTTCGTTTTCTACAATGCTTACTTTCCATTAACCTATACGTTAAAAACGTCATACCTACTTCGATGTTTTTTATTGAATGACATTCATACTACAGGGGTTTTTTTCTACAAACAAAAAAAAAAAATGTAAAAATGTACATTTGTAAAATTTCTTATTCCGATATTAATCTATAGATATATCTACAGATACTTATATATTTTATAGCCAAGTCCCCTGATGATCAAATCCACAAATCTATGAAAAGATCTTTCATGTTTTCTATATGCGTCATATAGAAGAAATAATGAAACGTATCAAAACTATACAATAGTCATTAACATTAAAATTACAGAATACAGATGAGTTTATTTATGTTTTTTTACTGATTTATTTTCGTTCGTTTTAAGTATATTAATTTTAAATGAAAATATTATTACAAATATTTTTACTTTAAAATTTAAATCTATTCATTTGTAATTTCGTATGGATTAAAACCTATTCCAATGTTTATCAAATTGCATTTCGAGTGAAAGTCCTTAATGCGAAGACGAGTGTTATAAGTTATTAAGCAACGTTTAACTTTAACTTGAATCCAAACAAAATTTCAAGACTTTTTTTTACATTGTAAAAATCAAGTGTGCAGAATTTACAACACACATTCTGCACATTCAGGACACAGGACTTATTTTTCATTATGGGGCCTCCCAATCTCTGGTCAAATGTATAAAATGTGGTTTTTATTTTAAAAATTATGTTTGTATTTTAAATAATAGACGGTGTCGACATAATCAGAATCTTATCACACATAAATGGGTGGAATCATTTTCCGCCAAAATTGTAAAACGCATATTCCGTTATCCCAAAATTTATTTTATACACTAATCTATTTAAAATAAATTTTTTTTTTTGGAAAACCCTGGACATGAATATAATGCACATTGTGCTTTCAATAATGCACATATTTGGTAAAAAGAATATTTTAAATTTAATTTTATGGTTTCATCACTCCTGTGTTTTATTTCATTTGATAAAATTACTTATGTATTATCGGTCATCAAATAAAATAAATAATTCGGATTTATTGTTTAATATGTATTGTTTATATTATTACACATTATTATGGTAGAACATTCCCGAAAGAATTTTCCGTCCCCTATTTTTTTTTATAAACGCAAAACACCGCGACTCGCGTACTTCGTCGACTATACACTACTACTGTAAATAATTTAGTAATTATGCGTAATTTGGATTTTTTACTTTTACGAATGTGATCAACGATAATAATATTGACTAGTTACCCTCAATTGTTTTATAAATCATTCAATTAAATGGAACAGAACAATTTTTAACCTATGGATGAACAATTTTTTGGTAAAATACTAAAATTAGTTTAAGAAAATCATATTGTTAAAAGTAAATATTATTATTTTTTATCATTTGAACAAGAACGATTTACAAACAAATTTTATTATAATTGCTAAATATTGTTTTATATATAATATATAAACCCACTTATTATTGTAAGTGGATAATTTTGAGAATTTTTCACTAGTATTCCATACAATTAGGTAAAATGATGTGTGTGTTATATACAAATTTGAAATATTAATTCCGAAAAATATAATATAATAAAATATTTATGGTTAAATAAAGTACTATTTATATCCATGAAACAAATTAGAAACAACTAATCTAATCTCCTAACATTATTTTATCCATGAATTTTACATTTTATATTTAAACACAAAATGTATGTGTATAAATATAAAACGTATAATAGTGTATAATATAGCACATATAATACGTCGATAACATGTATATAAGTGGAGGTGCTAGTGTGAAGTTGGCACCGCAAGAAGAAAAACATTTTTGTCTGCAAATTGATTGATATGCAAATTCTAAAAATAATTTAGCAAATATTAGCAAATTATTTGCAAAATGTCTATGCCGGTTTGACGTTGATAGCGTAAAGTGGTGGTGCCAACTTCACGCACGTGTTTTAAAGATATATATTATATATATTAAGAAAAAAAATTGTTGGAATAAAATAAAGCGAATAATGATTAATAAGATGTCATATTGTTTTGTACTAAAGATTTAACTCAGTTTATAATAGTTTATGTGATATTCCATTGTAATTAACAATAGTGACGCCCGGAACCTTTATATTTAGTTAGCCATAAAATAAGCGTTGCTTGAGAACAAGGAACATCGCAATATTAAATGGTAAAAATCGAGAAATAGAATTAGATACGATTTAATATAACATTAAATTAGGTGAGTAAACAAGATCATAAAGTGTAGACCGATTTACTTATAATTTTTACATGTTTAAAATATTGAGATTAATTCGAATTAAATACAAAGTAGATACACATCTTTTATCTATTTAATGGACTGTCTTTTCATAGTTTGTATTATCGTTTATTTTGCCATAACATTAAATAAATATACAAGGCCGCTCGCAGAAAAAAAACTGTTTTCACGGATATGGTTATCTATAACCGTAACTGTTTCGGGCGGTTTTAGTAGAAATAATAATCAACTATTCTATCACACGTAAAAAAAAAAAACACTGAAAATTATTTGATATTTATAAGGAGATATATCTCCAATTTAAACAAATATCAAATAAAAAAGCAGTGGAGCCATGGCTCCTCTCACTCCCCTGCAAGTGGCCTTGTAAATATGTCAGTACCTAACCTGACCGCCATCGTACCACGAACCTCACCCAGCTAGTAGACAGTGGTTTTCATTTTACTGCAACTACCTGCTGCGCCACAGTGGTGATGCAGACACTGTACCATGAACACTATGAATACCACCCAGGCATTAAATATTGAATTTCTGATTCCCTTTTTTTCGTGTCAGCATTCCATGCATTTTACCGTTTATATATATGTAATGTGTATAAAGTATTTATATATTTATCTATGTGGGCACCTTTACATGTTATTACATAAATTCCATTACATGTGTGTAGGGATGGCAAAAAAACATCGATGTTTGAAGCAAAAAAAAAAAATCGATGTTAAACATTGATGGTATAGTTTTGATGTTTTGCATCGATGTTAAAGCTTTACCGATGTTTTAATTTCGATGTTTATTTGTCTTCGATGTTGTTATGAAAAATATTCTTTTATTACACCGTGATTCTTACATACAATTAGACAAATGAAAACAATTTTCAGTGGTAAACACTATTAATGAGGTTATTAAAGTTTACTATAATCGTGGTTGTTAATCACTAAGTATCACTTAGGTACCTCTATTATATTAGGTATAACTATTTATAATAATATGCGTATAATTCAATTTTAAATCTTATTTTGTATATTTTTTCGATTCAATTAACAAATTCTCATGTAGTCATACAAGTTATATATATTTATATAGTTAGATTATAGATTGAATTGAAGAAAACTCAAATATTCTTTATAATTTAATTAAAAATAAATATCATAAATATGTACATTTAAAATTTTAGAAATTATTTAATCAAAAAATGTTAATACTCATATATATATATATATACAATTAAAAAATACAATATATATTTTATTTTAAATAAAATACATAATATAACATTGATCCTGGAGGATTTCTGGTGGCGAAATGGCTATAGTTTATATTTATTTCCTTTATATTTCAAATAAAGTTTAAAATTAACGATTTTTTTACTAAATACATCGATGTTTTACCAAATACATCGAGTTTTTGACATCGATTTTTATTTAAACTTCCGATATTGTTAACATCGATGATTTGAAAGAAACACATCGATACATCGATGTTCTTGAAAAAATTGCCATCCCTAAATGTGTGTAACTTAACAGTTCATGATATAATAAAATGCATTGACACCACAATAACTGTTTCACGTGACAATGGGTTCCTTTTAAGTATAAATTCAAGAATTGAAATAGGATTCTCATAATTGATGATGGATAAAATGATAGCTATATAAACTAGATGAAAAACAATTATTAAAATATCATTTAATAAATTCACTTTTTATTGGAATGATTGAATTCACAACATTCAGATATTATCTAAGAATAAAAACTACATTAATGTAATGGTATAGTTAAAATATGAAGAAAACAACAACAATAAATAAGGAAAATGCGCACTGAAACAATAATAACACATATGATAATAATATTAAAAGAAAATAATATATAATATGTACTTTCATTAGAAGTAATTATATAATAATCTTTATTCTTTTCAATGTAGTGTATTTTTTTTTTTTTTTGGCGAGGAATCTACAAAATGAAATTGTTAACATCTGTACATTGTTATTTTGAATTTCTTATTGTGTATTTTTATTCATCTCAGGCCTTTCCAGTAAGAGCAGAGGCTCTGTCTGTATTTGAGTTTTGCTCTTTCTCCAACTGACGACCAAGGTACTCCCTAAAACATTTTTATACATTTATAAGATAATACCATGAAATGTAAAACATAATCCAACCGTTTATAAAACATAGCAAAAGTTTTTGTAATAAAGTTTCTGTAATTTTACAGGCAAATTTAATATACATAATTTCAAATAATCAATTAAAAATATAAAATTTCAAAAATTAATTTAAATATCTAGGTAATAAAATGATTTCCAAGAAAAATATGCCATCTGCATTTAATTACTAAAAATATTATTTGCAGTGAAAATTGTAAACATATAAAACATTATATGAATGATACATAACATAAACACACGTAGGCTCAAGTGTTCAACTTAGAAAAAGATTTTAGAGTAGTATTGTCATTATTTTTAATTTAAATGTAATGATTCGAAAAAATAATTTTAAGCAATTCTTTTAATATAATTAATAAATATGATAAATAGTTAAAATATTGTATGATTAAGTTTGTATGTTTTGAGCTTTTGAAAACAAAACATTGCCTATGTCATTATATCCAAAATAGATATATTGTACATTTTAATGTTTTTTTTTTTGTGAATTTTGGGTAGTTTTTTCTTGAAAAAACTTTTCAAATAAAATTCAACTTGATACAGTTTGCTACCAGAAAGTAATAAATGTAAAGATCATCCAATCACTCCGAAATCACATGAAAAAGTGTTTAAAAAAATATATCATTGTAGAACTAATATACTGTTTTCTTCATTCAGAATCTGAACATTTAATTAAATACAAAACAAACATAACATAAAAGTTAGTTATATATTAAAAATTTAAACAGCATACATTTATATTAAACTATACAATTTAATCATTCGAAACTAGAATATACTAAATACCACATTTAGCTGTTATATAATAACATAGATATGTCAAAACACTAATATACTCTTTAGTCTAGAATGTATAATATGTCATAAGAATGGATGTTGATTTCACATTGAAAAATAAAATTATAACTTTTGTCTAATTTAACCGTGTAGTTTGCATTTGAAATTATTGAAATTATTGATATAATTTTATATTATATTCAGGCAGGGTTTAGGGGTGTGACTGAGTGGGCTGTAGCCCAGGGGCCCCACAGTTTTGTAATTATTTTACAATTACAGATAATAAAAAAATGGAAATTTATTTTTCTGTTTAAAATTAAATTTCCATCAAACAAATATGTACAATGTAATAGGTATTTTTCAAATCTGAAAATAATAATGAGCGGTGTTCTAGAATCTAAATAAGATGGGGTTTTGCATAGTCTTTGATCACCATGCTCTGTTGATCGTAATAATATTATCGAACACATTTCTAAATATACACATATTGTTCGAGACTTATACATTAAAATTTGTAGTAATGACGGCCAATGAAGAATTCTTCGTAAAAACGATTGGATTAGTTTAATCGGTGAAATCAACCATCATTATTATTGTTTGATGTACAATGGTGTTGAAATGAAAGAAGATTTATTTGGGGCCCCCACATTATATTCCGCCCATAAGGCCACCACATACCTAAATCTGGCTCTGATCATATTATATATAATATTATATTACAGTATTGAATTTTGAACCACACAGAATTAAAAAAATTTCTTGCTAAATTAAAAAAAATCTAATGGAAAGTTTGAAATTGATAACCAAATATCTGAAAATAATAATGACGTATTTTATGATTTGTTGAGTTGCTTAGTAAATTTGTCAACACCCGAGTCAAGACTACACTTCAAAAACTGACAAGAACATAAGAATGTAATGGAATTGTTGAAAATTATCAATGTTTCACTATATGAAGAACAATGCAAGATTTTTTTAATGAAATGTTTATTAATCTCGAAGAATAGGTGAAAAAAAGAAGTTAGAATTTGTGTGAGAGTAATATGTAGACTCTGCATCAAAATAACTCAAAGTTTTTTTCGTTAAGTAGTTTTTCTTGATTGATAAACATATTCCAGTGCATCATACATTTACTACATATACTATACTAAAACTTTTAATTTTTCTCAAAACTGTCGAACGAAACAAATGTTCAATTTACAAAAAAGAATAAAACAAAATCAACTCTCTGTTGACTTCTCATAATTATTTTCCAATCTTAAGAATATATTTAATAAGTCTCTTTAGAGATTTTTTATTTTGTTAAAAATGTTTTAATTTTCAAACTAAATTTAGAATCCAAATATGCTTTACTTTAGACAACTATTTTATAAATTTTATAAATTATAAGTTATGTTATTTCATGAGATCAATTTCTCATAGAGATGGATTTCTATAAAAATGTCTATTAACTATGTATGACTTCCACCGATGTATAGGGTTTCATAAAGTTCTAGTAAATATAATGTATGTTTCATCTTATTGGATTCCAAAATAGTTTGCATTGTAATTTTTTTTTTTTGTTGCCTTATACCATTATTATTTTTTAATATTCTATAATCATGCAACTAAAAATATAATCGCTTATAAAAACTTAATAACAATTTAATTTAAAATTTATTTTATTTATTCTGGTGTAAGCTAAAGTTAAAAAAATTAATATCAATGATAGAAAGTGATTTAGTTATATGTACTTTTACCTAAAATAGTAGTTGATTTATATTAATAAATACATTGTACTTAATATATAAAACATTGGTTAGGGTTTTCTATATTTTTAACTTTTAGCTTTCAGGTGAGAATAATTAAATTTTAAACTAATAACATTTATTTTGACCTATTAGTTTAGAAATTATTCAGAACACAATTGTGTACGGTTTCTTTCAATTCATGTAAATTAATATTCAAAAGTGAACAAACACACTCCACAAATGCTGAGAACCAAATTGAATGAATAAACATTTATATTATATAATCATATACTGATTCAAAATTAATTTTGGCATAAATAATCTTTAAAGTGTTCTGATACAAAAAGAATATACATTTAATCTTACCAATTGTGCACCATTAGTTTTTGTACAGCTAAGAGCGCTTCATAACGCACATTTGCATCATCATGAGACAATAGTTGCATAACAAGTTGTTTTCCGCCAAGTTGTTCAATTATGCTACAAATTAAATTGTAATTCATTTTTACAACTAATTCAAGAGTAACATTTATATGAACAACTTACTGTTTACCACGTGGATAATGTCTTACATATTCACCAACATCAAAACTAGCAACACTTAAGACAAGTGGATCTCTGCTGGTTTCTAACAAGTGTACCAAGATACGTAAAAGTTCATAATTTCTTTCATTCAAACGAGATGCATTTTCTCGCCAAAATTGTGCAGATCTATGCACAGGACTCCATTCCAAACGGCCAGATTTTACTTCAGTAGCATACTCATCAAAGGAACTATATTAAAAATATTAATTAAAAAATATTTAAAATAATATTTGACACATTTATTTTCCTATAACTATACCTAAGATCCTGCACAGATGCTTGTAAGCGTTCATTTAAAAACTGAATGTCCTCAACAATATCTTCATCATCAAATTTTCTTTGTTCAAGAATACTAAGTTGTTTTAAAACTTTGCTCTGGACCATTGCAATGCAATGTTCTTTGGAAGTAATACTATCTTCCGGTTTCTCAATTAAGTTCTAAAATTCATTAAATTCATAAAACAAATATTCTTTTATTGTTTTAATGAATTAAAATTTACTCTGAATACAGCAAGAATAATTCGTGTGACCTTTTCTTTGACAGAATCACTTAGAATGTCTGCCAAAATAGGAATGACATTAAACCTACAAAGAAAAAAAAATTATAATTTAATTTCATATTTATTCTATTCTATAACATAATCTAACTTGTTCATTCTTTCAGCCAACCGTGGATTAAATGTCATTACCCACACACAGAATATCAGTTGATATTGTATTTGGAAGTTAACTCGTCCTGATAATATGCTTAAAAGAGTAGATATACCATCAACTGAAATGAATGCAGTTCTATATTCATCACGACGAAGTAACATTTGCAGACAGCGAGCAACCGACTGCATATATTCATTATTCTGAAATGTTTTAAAAATATAATAATATAAACCTTTAGATAAAAACTAAACTCTTAAATAGTTATAAATTATAAAACAAATTGTAAAGCTAATAGGTATTTCAGTTAATAATGTCAATTTTGTAAAGAGTTGTTACTAATAAATTTGTTGGTATAGACTAATGATGTCTATGGCATTTTGGAGGTTAAGCTTACACCATTAAAAGTCAATTTGTTATTAATTGTCATCGTGAGAAAAACATAGTCATAGTTTTTTATAGCTTTATAATTGTCAAATTTTGTACCAGAAAAAGATGTTTTACAGAGAAGTTTAATAATAATAATAATAATAATAATAATAACCTTCTTTCATTTAAAGAAAAAGTTAAAGTTATTGATTGTTAATTGAAGCTTATGGTGAACATGTTCTAACCTAAAAAACTTGTGAACGATGGTTTTAACGCTTTAAAAGTGACGATTTTAATCTATATGACAAGGAACGTCTAGGTCAGTTGAAAGTTTAAAGATGTAGATTTGCAAGCATTATTGGATAAAGACTCAATTTAAACATTGGAACAATTGGCAGATCATTGAATGTTGCTCAATTCACTATTTCCAAATGTCTATAAGAAAAAGTCCAGAAGGAAGAAAAATGGATACCAAGAATTGAAGGACCGAAACATTAAATAATGAAAAACCATTTGTGAAATTTTGCTTCCCAGACAGAAAAGAAAAGGTTTTTTATATCA
Source organism: Schlechtendalia chinensis (assembly GCA_019022885.1). Lineage (NCBI taxonomy): Eukaryota > Metazoa > Arthropoda > Insecta > Hemiptera > Aphididae > Schlechtendalia > Schlechtendalia chinensis. The sequence goes on along the minus strand of CM032339.1, from coordinate 12,394,907 downwards.
ACTTGTGATAAATGATGAAAGTGGATCTATTTTGACAACCCAAAGTGTAAAAACTCATGGATAGGCTCAGGCCAGCCTTCAAAATCACAACCAGTGTACTATATACACGGAAAGGTGTATTTAGTAGGTTAATAGAGAAGCTGTGTATTAGAAAATGCTGAAACCTGGTGAAAGAATTACTAACAATAAAATGTAACCGAGCAAAGAAAAATAACCAGAATACACACAAAGAAATAAAGTCATTTTTCAACATGACAAATGCTCGGTCACATGTAGCAAAAATGTAAAAAAAAACTATTCGGGAAACGTTAGATAGAACGTCCTACTCCCTCTCCAGCTATATTCACAAGCCCCTTTGGACCATCACTTATTTCTATAAAAGCAACACAGACTTTCAAAACAACTTTTTACATTCTTACGAACAAATAGAAATTTGGCTCAATGAAAGGTTAGCTTAAAAAAACAAACAATTCTTTTGGCGCAGAATCCATTATTTGCTAGAAAGATGGGAAAAAGTCACAGCTAATGATGGCAAATATTTTGATTATTAAGATAATTCATTTTGTTATGGAAATAAATAATCAAATTTTGTGAAAAAAAATCGACATAATTAATCAAAACACCTATTATATAAAATCGTATAAACTATTAAAAATAATAATGTCATACAGAAGACAATAATTGCTCTTTAATCCAATTCAAATAAAACTGAAGATCAGTTTGATTGATAAGATCAGTTGAATAACAAGCAAACTTTGCTATGATACGAGCAGACATGTTATTTATGAATCCATCTGCAGCGTTTAATAAGTTCAAAAAGTTTCCACACACTGGTTCATTTTTGCTTAAAGCATATTTATGAAATATTTCCACACGTGATCTGTCTTCCTGCAAAAATAAATAAGAATAAAAATATTGTTTATTAAATATCCAAAAAACAAAATTTACTGAATACATTTTGTTTATTATATTTATTAATCAACAACAATATTAAAATTATTGAACATTTTTATAAAATTATAGTGTCATAATACAATACAATGTTATAATATATCGACTGTTACAAGGCAAAGGAACTAATTGATCAACATGTTTTCAAATTTTCAGTAGAAGAAAAATACTATATTCACTATATTTTTAACTTGAAATTTTATAACTTTATTTAAAGAATTTAAAAAAATTATTACATTAGTCAAATGTAATAGATTTATTTAAAATTGTAAATATTATTTATAGATAAAATATTTTTCAGTCGGCTTCAATAAATTTTTAGATGCATTCTTATTGAAGTGTGCATTTTCTAATTTTGAAATTTATACTTTGATATCTAATCAAATATCTTTGAATAGTTGTTATAATTATAGATTTTGTTTTGTATGGTTTTACCATAATGAATTTAAATCAATATTTTACAATATTTTTTAATATTCATTATTACCTTAAATATATTTTATTTTTAACCCTACAATAGTAACATAATATTAAAAAACAGTATAGGTATTAATTTAATACATAATTTGTATAGTATAATAAATTTGTATATATGAATATATATTATTATTATTTTATTAATATTTTTATAGACTTTTTGTATTTTTTTTTATACTTAATAAAATATGTAGTTTAAAATAAATCCTACTTTCTAAACATTTCAGAATAAAATATGATATATTAAAATAGAGGCGGTTTGAACATTTAATTCTTCAGAGAGCAAACTAAATAAAACCACATACCTACAGAAAATTACAGAATATAACTCACACCTGGTGAAAACGATGAGTTTAAGTTCTATTGCAAATGACTACAAAACCGAAACTAAGTGTTGCAGACATTTCAGAGTAGTTTTATTTTAAAATTTTAAAATTTTTTAAAAAATATAAGTACAAAATACAAAATTATACATAAATAAAAATGTTCTCAATATTCAACACATTTTTTTTCTACCACGTAAAATTTATGCGAGATATTTTTGAAAATGAAGTTGTGTACAAAATGAAAAGATACATATGAAAAAATTACAATCTATCATTACAGTCAATCAACTAGAGATAGCATATCAAACATTTTGAATTGTTATCATCAATCAATACAAAACTACCACTTATTGAATAATGAATACATGTAAAATTGGTTACTTTTGTTTTTTTATACATAGTTTATACTTTTTATTTTCTGAAAATGTGTATGGATTAATAAACATATTTATATAAAATTATATACTTTTAAGGACATATTTATGAACTCTAAAAAGTTAATCAATATGAATATAATGACAGTTATTTAAATCTCTATGATTTCTTTTATTATAACTGTTTAAACTAAGCAATTAGATAAATAGATAGTAATAAATTTGTACATAGACATATAAATACATATAAACAATTAAGCTAAATATTCTGTACTTAAAAATTTAAATAACTAACCAAAATATAAAAGAGAACATTTATAAAAATATTTTATCTAAACCCAAATAGGTACTTAAAAATAATTTAAAATTTTTATCTAGTTGATAAAAAAATTAGAAATTTAAAATAACATATTACTACTTACTGTCAATAAATCATCAATTAATACGAGTACATATTGTATAGTCGATTCCTTAGAAATGTGTTCCAATAAACTAAAGAAGGCCTTAGCTGCATGAGGGCGGTGAGTGTTTAAAAATTGGCCTTTAGCATCAGTAACATCATAAACACTAATAAAGTCAAACACTTCTTGCGATATCATTTGTGACCTGTAAAACGATTGCTTATAAATCATAATATAGTGACTATATTATAAAACACAATAAATTCAAAATTACTGTAAATAGGAAGACCAATTTGGATTCAGATTTCTTATTTCAGCTGCTTGTTGCTGCAAGACGCTAGTTGCAGCAAACATATCTGTAAATATAAACCCATGGTAATTTAAAGTGGATATTCATAATGAATTTTGTAGAGGTACACGCCCTTTTATTTGTAAAATGTTAATGTTTACTTACCAATATTTTCTTCAGGGAATGCTGGCAAGATATCTTTCATGTTTGTCGTTTTTGCCATTTTTTACCGTTTTATGTAATCCAAAAACAACGTAAGAAAATTCGGATTCTGCAAGAGAAACTTGGGAAATCAAGCTCAATTAAATAAGGACTGAGAAAAAAATGGAGTGGTTGTTTATTATCTAATTTCTAAAAATCATACTAATAATCACTATTAATGTTAACCAGTGTGACCACAATAGGAAAATAATACCGTAAATGGTATAAAAACATCTGTTTTTTTAAAATACAATTCAATAAGTTTAGAAAATGTAAATATTATGCTAGTTAGCACTTCTTTTAAAAAAATTAAATATATTAAATACAACGAAATAATTTTAATATGAATAGTATTATACCACAAGAGGTCAAGAGTTGTGTATATTAATAATATAACACTACCAAGCAGTATTAGTTATTGATATATTGTTGTAAATAGGATATATATATATATATATTATATATATAAATATAATAAAGTAAAAACAAAATTCGTATATATTTTTAATAAATCATCAAGCCATTTAATCTTCTTCAGTCCAGATAATAATAGACAGATATGGGTAAATTTTTAGCAAAAAATTAAACAAAGAAAAAGATGTATCAAACTAATATATTTTGGATCTTTCCAAAATTGTTTTTCATTGCTAATAGGTAAGGCCCGGATTTTTATGCAAATGCATATTCTTTTAAAATTTACCTAGGATTATTTTGATTCGAAATATTAACGTTTTGTAATGTGTAAATTCTATGGTTAATTTTTTTTTTTTATATTTTTGCATATTTGAGTAATAATAACCATAAACTGCACATTTCTATGTAATTACATAAAAGTTGCATTTTTCATAAATAGTTAATACATTTTCTAATTTTTTTCTCTGATTCACAAAATTAATTTTTTAAAATAATTTCCCGCTCTAATCATCAACGAGGCGAGGCGAGTGTGCTGTCGGCATAAAAGTTATTTTAAGCACTGTTTGCCGTCGCAGATGTATACGTCAGACGTTCTTGCGTGTATTTACCCCAGTGGCGGATTTGGTTCTTTGCCTAGGGGGGGGGGGGCAATATTTTTTGATATACATGTACTTATATAAGTTTTCACGTTCCGATGCCATTTTCTAGGGAATGTCATATCCTTTTTATAAAATATTGTTTAACAAAGAAGTTATAACGTTTTACATTTTTCATTCTTTTTTAAAGCTGGTAATTTTTTTTAAACAATATTTTACAAAAAGGATATGACATTCCCTAAAAAATATTGTCCTTTTCAAAATTGGTAATAGGTGTTTCAACTCTAATTCTGACGTAGACTCCACATTTACTGATTCACGTATTGTAATTTTTTCTATATTTCCTATAAGATAGACGGAGACAACAAATACGGGTGAGACGCCTCTTAAATATATATGAATACGTACATAAAATATGAACATTTACTATTTATTACTTTAAATAATATATAACCAAATAATTATAGTAAAAATTAATTTGGTTATCTTACCGATTTTTATTTTTGCAAAAAATAAAAAAATCATTAATTTATACTATAGTTAAATTTATTATTTAACTTATTAACCTTCAAACTAACCGAAAAACGACAACGCGTACTGTCAAAAATTAAAATGTAAAATGTTTAGGAGCCATAGCCCCCTCAAAACGGCGCCCCTGATCTACCCAAATTCTGCTTATTTGTGTTATCCACACTTTAGATACATATAGTAAGCAGTTGCCGGTTAGTGTATTTCAATTATTTAGTGACGGTAATTTGTTTGTGTTTATCACCGCAGTTTTTCTGTTCGTATAAAATAATATTTTGTCTTTTTAAATGTCAATTTTTTTCTGAGAGAATGCCAAAGGTTAAGAAAGCTCATTGACACGTGAGAGATTACCCAGGTGTCTTTCGTACAAATGGAACTATATTATTTTATACTTTTTGTGAAACCAACGTATTGTGTAATAAAAAATCCCAGGTTACTTAACATTTAGGAACTTTAAAACACATTGATAATAGTAAGTTGAAATCAAATAAGGACCAGGTTAGTAAACAGTTTATAAAAAAAATGTCGTTTGATCAAACTAGAACAAATAATCAAATCTAAATGAGTTGAATAAATATATTTATACCTTAATGGTGGCAAATGATATTCCACTTTGGAAACTACAAAACCCAGAATTCAAATGTTTTTTCGAAAAATATATAAAATTAAAATTACCCGACAAATCGACACTACGAAAAAACTATGCTCTATGTGTTATGAAGACGTGTTACGTAAAATCAGAATAGAAATGGGGGATAGTTCTATCTGGGTTTCAATTGATGAAACTATTGATGTCCAAGGGCGTTACGTCGCATGTGTAATAATTGTTTCTCTACTTTTGAAAAGTCAACAAAACCAATAGTTTTAACTATTGAAAACTTAGAAAAAGCTAACTTTCAAACAATTTCGAAATTATTCAATGACTCCATGAGTATACTGTGGCCTGAAAAATTATTGCATAATAAAGTATTACTTATTGTCACAGACGCTGCCTCCTATATGATCAAATCTCGAGAAGCGCTAAAAGTGTTTTATCCTAAACTAACTCACATTACATGTATGGACCATGGCCTTCATAGGGTATCAGAAACCATTTGGAATAAATTTCCAAAAGTTGATATGTTCATTTCTAACACAAAAAAAGTATTTTTAAAAGCACCTGCTCGGGTAAATACTTTTCAAGAAATGTACGCAGATTTAAGTTTACCACCACAGTTATTACTTGTTGGGGAACGTGGATTAATGCAGCTTTCTATTATGGTAAGAACTTTGATAAAGTCAAAGATGTTATCAATACATTTAATAAAAACGATGCAATGTCTATTCAAAAAGTTCAAGAGTTATTTAAAGATAATTCAATAAAAAATGATCTTGCAGTAATGTTATACAATTTCAATGCATCACAGAAACCATCTTGCAAATAGAAAAATCGGGCGTTAATCTCAGACAAACGAGATCGTTTATTCAAAATGTTGAAATTAAGCTAAATGAAGGAGGAATACGCATAGAGTTTGCTAAACTTAAACTAATGCAAGTATTATCAAAGAATCCAGGGTATTCTCAAATTAAAAAATGTATGGAATATTATGCGGAGAAATAAGCAACAATAATGAAGGCATTGAAGAGTTGTCACCTAAAGATATTTTTTATTTTAAATATGCGCATATAATGTCTTGTGAGGTAGAAAGAAGTTTTTCAAAATATAAATCTATGCTTTGTGACAATTGTAGACATTTCAAATTTTAAAATCTAATATCACATTTTGTAAATACATGTGGGTACTCATTCCAAAATTAATATTACATTTTCTGTTATCAATTTTGCATTTATTTAATTAAACTGTATGTATAATGGTTTGTATACATTTGTAATAAGCAAATGTATGCGGATATTTAAATTGTATTTTTTTTTACATAACATATTTGTAATTTTTTTAAGATGATTAGTTTTTTTTAGCTCACAATAAAGATTTTTTTGCATATTTTTGAATTTTTGAGTACATAAATATGTGCATATTTAATAATTATTCTTGCATAAATATCCAGGCCTTACTTATAGGCATCTAAATTTTTAATTCACAGAATAGATTGGAAACTACATAATGATATGAACAATTTTAATCACATTAATTCCATTTTAACTTCCATTAAGATAATTAATTTTCTCTCACAGAATATCTATATTTATTTCAGTGTTATTAAAATTCAACTACATTCACTTCAATAATTGTTATTATTGTTTTTCTTGTACAATTATACTCACAAACCCTTTATGTGTTATATTAGAATAAATAATGAACAACAATTACAAGACAACTTTTTGCAATAACAGAATGAAAGATTTTTTATAATTCTTTTGCATACTATAAAACTATAAATTACCTATAAACATTGCCCTGTTGGTATATGGATTCTTTAACTTAATGATAATATTAAATTGGTTATCTAGTTATGATACACATCTTTCATCATTTTTATTTTATATAAAATATAAAATATCATAATTTTAAACTACACTAACTACTAAACTAAAAAACTACATCTTTCCCTTTTCCAACATCAAACAAAAAGCATGAATACTAGTCTACAGTAAAATATAATATGTTAAATACATATTACTTTTACATAATATAATTACTATTATAATTTAAAATTGATATAGACACATTTTAATATTAATTCACTAAAATCTTGTAAAAAACCTTTACAAAAATAAATGACAATTATTAATATTAACTTTTTACATTATTCACATTTAGGTTTTAGCTATTAGATGTTTTATAATCTAATCTAATCATATATATATATATACATCGCTAGCATCAATGCACCATCAAACAATTTTAAATATTTTGATTTATAGTTGATCAAAGTTAATACATTTACTTTACTTATGCAAGTTTAAAACATGACTTTAAAATTTGTTTTTATTATTTATTTAATGTTTTAAAAGTAAATTATTTAAATATATTTCTTCTAAATTTCAAGAAAAAGATGTGGATTTTGCATGTGATTAAAGATGTGATACTTGGTACTAACTGCAGTTTTGTGTATAGAAGAGATATTCAAACTGTGAGTTAGTTCAAAGGTCATTGCAAATGTTGGTCATGGGTGCCGCAGCATAGAAGAGGAAAAAATATTAATATAATAATGATGGCAATTATGGCAAAACGCTTACATATAACCATTATTTTTTTGTATCATTATAATTTAGAAGCCGCTGAAATGTTGTGAAGATACGAAGGAGCAGCGGGATGAAAAAGTTTGAATACCTCTGGTGTAAAGATTCATAATATCTGTGTACAGATATTAATATATTACTATTATATTATTTACATGAAATTAATATTTGTATAATATTAATAAATAATAATAATATACTAACCCTCCAAAAAATGTTATTTGCATATTACGATATAACGATCGTTTATTTCAACGTTCTTTTCTGAAAATTAATGAAAAATAATAAATATGCAATTTACAAAAAAAAAAAAAAAAAAAACAGTGATATTTAATTAACTCTTAAATATAAAATACTGTAAAATATGTTTACTTGTGGACCTCCAAGAACATTTTCATATTGGGAATGCCTATTTGATACTTAATCCTCAGGAATTTGTAAAAAAATTTCACGTAATGCTGAAATTAATAAAATTATTTAAATAAATAACATAAATACATTGTCAAAATAATATTAGTGAAAACATTTATGTTTTAGATATTTCATGTTTAACATTAATTAATATATAATAAATACTAATGTATGTGTACCAATAGTTTTGAATAAATAAAAAATACCCAAACACAAATACTAAATAGGATGTAGAATACATTTACATGTAAGCTGATCAATATATTCAAGGAAATAATTGTATTATAAATATTAAAAATAATAAAACACACATGCTGGTAACATAAATAAAACAAAAATATACATAATCGAGAAAAGGAGTAAACACACAGTAAAACATACATACTTACAAAACATTGGAGATGTTCCGTTTGCTGAAGACATTCACTGACATAAATTGACAATTATTCGACAATATTTTAGTTTAAATTTCAATTCGGCATTCTCAATAAGAAATAATTATCAGATTATTCCAATTTTACATTGTAGGAGCCATACTTACTCGGTTTAAACCAAGTATTCCACACAGGCAGATTATTTTGCATACATTTCATAAAAATTTTAACTTGTTATATATAAAAAAGCAATCTGCATCAATAAATATAAGAATAACAATAAGAAATCATTGTACATTCGGTCAGATTAGATGTAAGGAGGATTATGGCAATCATTCTTTATAGTATATTTCAACCAATAAAGATGTGATCTATCAAAATAAATAAATATTAATAATACCTACTTCACAAAGTTAAAACACTATTATTTATCAAATTAAATTAAAGTTTATTAAAAATGTTAATAAAGTTATATTCCTGACTATTAATTTTAAGAAGCATATATCTTCAAAATGATTGGATAATGTAAACTATTGTTTTAGAAAATAATATTAGATTGTACAAATAGTATACAACTAAAAAAAATTAATGATAAAATGTATTGATTTCAATCAAGTTCATAAAAACATAATAAATTATATGTTTAAAAATATTTATTAGAGAAATTAAACTAACTAAAATAAAATGACGGTAGAAATTATATTTTATAAAATTTTTCTGAAGAAACAATGTCCTACAGTAAATTAATGAAAAAATAATTATTGTGGATATAAATATAAAAAACATTTTATACTACATATTAATTTTATATTTAAAAAAATCAATTGTGTTAAAATAAATGTACAAAACATTTAAAAAAATTGATAGACTTTATATGTAATAATGTAATTTTATTGAAAAACTAATTGCAAAATTAAATATAAAGAAATAACATATATTTCTAAATACTCAGAAAACTAATGAATAAGTACATATGTTGACTGTAAAAAAAAAAAAAAAAAATGATAGTAATATAGCTATACAATTAATAATTACTCAAAGTAAAAAAAAAATTAATTATATTGTGGTTATTGAAAGCCATAATACCATCCATTATTTTCATTATGTAACAATAAAATCCAGTCTAAAATTATTCACTAGACATACAGACACATAATATGAGAACTTTTATTTATTTTACATTATATATATATATGGTATATATTAAAGTTGTAAGACAAAACATAATTATTACATGTTTTGAATGAGACTGTATAATTTTTCAATCAAATGTCATACAAATTACATTCACACAATTTATAAGTTCAAGTTCATTCATACCACTAAAGGATAGCATTTTCTAATAGTTAATTGATGATTTAATTACTGTGAAGAATAACCTTATATTAACAACTGTATTATGATAATAAATCATGTATATACAATGTATATATATAACAATACCTATACAAATGTAATGTTTATATATACATATACATTATATGCATATATATAAGTATTTGTTTAAAATGTTGATTAACAAGTAAATTTTTCCAATAAAATAAGGTTTCTTCAACTATGCTACATACATTCACTCAGAAAACCTGTTGTTTTTTAATAAAAAAGATACCTATTTATAACAACACTTTTTTCTGAACGATATTTTAATTAATCAAAATGAACCAGGTTTTTTTTATACATAATCAAATACGTATATTGTACAACAGTCCAAAAAGTTATAACAATTGGTATTATTTTCTTATTATATATTTTCATTTAACATTGTATTAAATTACCATTTTCTCATTTAACGATTGCCTGATGAATTGTAATCATTATTAGCACGTTTTCTATTATTATAATTATTTCGTTGAGGCCATTGATTATTTCCACTGGGAGGCGGTGGTGGTGGCATCATACGGCCATTAGCTAGACTCCATCCAGCAGCCTGTGTTAACGCAGCCGCAACAATAGCAGGACTCAAAGGCATCATTGGATTATAGCTGTCTTGTCCATTAATACCCAAAGACTGTAGATTTGGCATATCTACATTCCCCCGATTATCATGTTGAGAGTGATACCAATTACGATAACTATCATTATGACGATTATTCGAACGCTCCCATGGTTCACTAGGTGGAGGAGTTTGATGACGATTTTTAGGTACTTGTGGTTTTGGGGCAGCTTCAGAAACACGTACTGAAACGTCTTTAACAATATGATCTTCACCACATAAACTAGCAGCTATCTCAGGATCAAGGAAAGTCACAAACGCAAATCCACGAAATGGATTTTTGGGTACAAAAACATTGATGACTTCTCCAAATTTGCTGAAATACTCACGAATGTCATCAGCTGATAAATCTTCTGTCACACGTCCCACAAATACTTTTCCAGAAAGTTCTGAACTATTACCTTCCTAAATTATAAAAAATAGATAAATCTACATATTCTTGTGCTCAATATACTAAAATTTAACTTACTTTAGATTTTGGAACTTTTACTTCACAGTTACGTCCATCAATCTTGTGACGTTGTGAAAGAACTCGTACTTGGGATTCTAAGTTGGTATATCTTAAAAATCCATAACCCCGAGACTGTCCATTTTTGTCTCTTTTAATCTAACAATAATAGTTAAAAAACTTTCAATGTTAAGTTACACGTAACTTTAGTCAGTAACTTAATTTAACTAGTTACTTTATTTATATTATAGTGGGGTAACTTAGATACTTATATTTTACATAACATATTTCTAACTTAATGTAGTTAGTTTAAACAATTTATTAAAATTAGTTACAAACATATTTATACATTTAAAGACGTTTAGGGTACCAATAAAAATGTAATAAATGACATGAAAACCATTTTATAGAATAACTTGTTATTTTCCAAAAATAACAATATAAGTACATTTTCTTATTACACTTTTAATATTAAATATAACACTGCACTACTTTCCAACCACTGCTCATGTAGAACATCTTTTTAATGATGGAGAACAACTATTAGAACTAGATAAGATTTTTCTTCAGACAAAAAAAGTATCATTACTTTTAAGATTTAATTCATATTTTGTATAAATAATAAATAAATAATTAGATATAACTTAATTGAAAATGTTTATTTAATAAACTATATAATTATTAAACTATTTTTGTAAGTAATTTTTAACCAACTTAATTTATATTGTAATTAATTAACTTTTAACTAAGTTACTTTATTTCATAAAAGCTTTAAGTAACTTAAACTGTAACTAGTCACTGTTTTATTTTAAATATTATAATTTTGACTAGTAAGAAATATTGACTATCTGGCCCAGCCTCAATTATATGATATAAAATGATAAAAAACTGCAATGCAAAACTTATTTTAATATAGTTATCTTATTCAAAAGCATAATACCCCCAAAAATATTTTTAATGTAAATATTTGGGTGTTTATTAAACCAAACTATTTAAATTTATTATGAATTATTATATATATATATATTGTATACATCATATTTATATATGAATTAATATATTATAAATTAATTTATTATGAGCACTTAAATTACATAAATATTTGAAATAACATTCATGTAAGTATTTATTCAATAAATATATGCGAGTATGTGATCAACCAAATGTAAAAATACCCATAAAAACTGATATTCAAGACACCAGCCTTTAATTTTATTTAAACAATCTGATATGGTTAATGGGTTTTAAATACAACTTGACAAACATTGAGGTAAAAGTTCAATCTAATCATCTAGTATGCAAAACATTCAGTGGATATTAGTAACTTCAGATAAATAAAATACAAATTCTAATGTTTAAAAGAAGGAGTTAATGTTTAATTACCGTGGCTATATGAAAAATATATTGGTTTTCACTATGGTGATTCACACTATAGATGAATAATTATTTTTTGTCTTACTAATTCATCCATTTATTATTTTATAAATTGTAAAACATTGTAAAAAATAAAATAAATATAATATAATATATATATATATATATATATAGGTTAGGATATAATATTACTATATAATATAATATAAATACTGACAATTGAAATATTTGTTAGTCTATATACAGTATGAATATGTGTAAAGCTAAATGAAGTTAAGGATAATTAATGCTCATTTTATAGCTAAGTATGCAGTAGATTATTGATTTTTAACTTTTTTGTACTGGAAATCCATATCCATATGCATAGACTGATAAACAAAAAAAACACCTAATCTCTTTCAATTGATTTACAAATACTTCATTTATAAATGTAAAAATTATAAAGTTATGTATACAACTTTGTTTGCAGCATATATTTCTTTTTTATATTTTATAATATAAATTTATTATTAAATTTAGATTATGCATTATAATTACCTGTAGCATTAATAATTCTCCAAATTGACCAAAGTATTCTTTCAATTTTTGTTCATCATAATTATATGGTATATTTAAGACAACTAAGTCTGAACATTTCAATTTTGTTTCCAATCTCTTCGTTTTTGCTGTTGGATTTTCTACATTATCATCAATCTTTCTCTTATTTTCCACTACAAAGATTAATATAGAACATGATGTGATTAAAGTTATATTTTATATTTACAATATGATAATTAATTTAATACATTATATTAATTTGATATAATTGAAAATAATAAGCACAATTATCATAATACAAATATTATACCAATGGGGAATTAAAAGAGGAGATTGATTGTTGAATTGAATGAGACAGTTGTTGGGGAGGATCCTTTTCACAATATAATTTCATGTGCATATTCTACTTTCAAAACAATTTAATACCTTAGTTATGGAAGTAAATATATTTATATTTGGCTAAATATTTCATATTAAAATGTTAAATTCATATTTTAAAAATATTGTGATCATTAAAAAAAAAGTGTCTATAACTACTGATATTTCAATATCAAATATACCCAAATTTCTGAATATGTGACATTATTGAATATCAAATGTGTTTTCAACTTTCGCACTGTAGAAAACAATCTTTCTTGTATAGCTGAGAATGCATACTTAATAGAAAAATTGACATTTTGAATAATTTATGATTATATACTATATTTATAATTTAGCAAAAAGTTTTGCTATTAACTGCATTTGATAATAAAAATGTTAACATCTCCAAACTTTTTATAATTACTGTCATCTTTGAACTTAAGGTTTATTTACATATGCCGAACAGTACCTAAAGAATTATCTATAAATTAGTTTTTAAAATGATTAAATAAAAATGTTGAATGAATAATTGAAAAAGATTACGTAAATTAAACAAAGTCCTCATACCCCAAGGGAAATTTTAAACAGATTTATGAAATTCACTGAACATCACTACTCTTCAATAAAATTTTGAAAATGGTTTGCGGTTCCATTAATTTTATGGAAAAAAATATAAATTTAATAAAACCATAATATTATAATATAGAAAAATCAATTGAAAACAATTAACTAAAGTTACCATTTTCACAAAATGGATAAATTTGAATTTTTTGACCAGAGTTATCACCAAATGTTTTTATTTAAACAAATTTATTGCCACACACATCAAAACTGACTTAGACAAAAAATCTACACTCATTTTGCAGACTATTTACTTTTAGATAAATATGTTTAAACATACATACAGCTGTATATGGTACATTTATTAAAGTGAATCACTTTCCAGACTTCCAGTTGAGAAAAAAAAAATTATAGGACAAATCCATCTAATCGCAATGGAAGAAGAACACTGAATGAAGGCGTGCACTATTGTTGAAACTATGGGCGTTTAATACACTTAATGAAGAATGAAAAAGCTTTGTACACAGTTACTGATCGATGACCGAAAATGCAATTAAAAAGACATATCATTGCAGTGTTTGGCTATGATTCATTGTAATCTGCCAGATTTTGTTTTTGATTTATTTGACCTATTATTTATTTAAAAAGTTGTTAGTAATTTATTCAACAAATATATATAAACATATTACAATTTTTGATAGAATTTAGTTCCCAGTATTGATGTATAAATCCACATAATGTGTGAAAACTTAAAAACAATCAAGAGATTAATCGATTAATTAACCATAAACATATTAAAAATAGCTAATAAATATTAGTTTTTAACATTTATTATTGATTCTTTTTGTTGTTATATAATAACCAAGTGAAATTACCTTTAGGAAAAACACAATAATAAGGTGTTTTTCCCCATTCATTATCAGGTACATGAAATCGACCATCAGCTAATCGAACACCTCTGACAACATTATTTTCGGTGCGAAACTTCAGACCACTTGCTCCAGGAAACTGTGCGGTTAAAGTAGACAACAGTAATGTACCATTATCTTCTAAAGGAAGTTCAACCGCTTCACCATATTCTTCATCAGACACCAGTACGTACTTGACAGACATTATTGAAAGTGAAAAACTGTTTGCTTTATTTTATAACGAATTAAACTTTCATTTACATGAGAATTTTCCTCGATTCACTCAAAAATACCTATGATTAACGAATAATAATGAAAGATTTTTGCAAAAATGTAAGATTTTAATGTTATTGTTATAAATATAAATAATATTCCTCGAGAGTCATATTCATAATTCACGTTAACTACACTAAAAAGTAATAGGTATCCATAATAGTATATTGGTAAATCCAATATTAGTTATCATAATTTATAAACAATACATTAATCATTCCACTGATATAATAAAATATTAATACGACAAAATTAAACAAGGAATATTATTTAAGGTTAAACTGGGAAATATCGATTCAAATGATTAATTCTCATGGAATAGTTTTCAAAAAAGTGATAATGGACCCGTCCACAGACAATGACGATATCGATATCTGTGTTATGGAAGGATAAAAAAAGTACCTCGATTCTACTGCTTTGAGCATAAGATAAATACAGGACAGGTAATGTTTCGGGCCTGGGCTTCGACGGGCGATGAATGGTAACGCATGGACACAATTCCGTAAATCAATAAGATGGTTATTCATTTTAATATCGTTGGTTATACAAGTGTCCACTGGCCAACTATCATTATCTCCCCTCCTCAAAAATAAAAATCTACCATGATCTACACACCATTCTAAATTATTTACAGAACAGCGGTACTCTTATCACGGCGATAAAAATATATAAACTTCGTATAATATGGTAAGATAATATGTATTCATATAATCTTTGGTAATACGCGATGTCATGTCTATAGATTTAAGATAAATCGTAATTTCTTGGATCATCCATGGCAGGAGTTGATGAGTCCGTCGAGTGTCTATATATTTGTACACAGCTTCAGCTTTCTGTTTCGTCCGATTTTACGGGGAGTTGTCAACTGACAAGTTAACGTTTTTACTACGATTTTTCTGTCGTTTACGTGGAAGAGCAATGCAGTATTGCAATAGGTCATAATTAACAATTATTCTCCGTGATGGTGTCCCACAGAATATGTATATTCTTATCAGTCGTAAGGTGCAAAATGCTTAGGTGTTCACGGACGTCAACAATACGTAAACTCGACAGTTGGGCAGAATGAACTGGGCTTATTGTTTAAGTAATTACGCGGTGGAGTAGATGTTCTATTAAATTTTTTTTTTTGTAGGTGGTAATCCTATTTCCCAAGTACAGTTGATACTTAATAGTAATTAATGAACAGTCGTGCGATACTTTCTATACAGGTTTACGACTCACTGCAAACTGTACCACTTCCATTTCTCACCTAAGATAAAAACTTGCTTACCTAGATGTATTTTTGTTTTTAACAATCATTGGTTATCGTCATTGAATGTTTTCGTGGAACGGGTATTTCGTAATGCTTGTGTAGATCATTTCTCTTCTCAACATTTTCAGCGGTATATATTTAGAGTCGTTTGTACTTTTTGACATATTTTTTGATTAACATTATATATTTGTATATATATATATATATAATTTACATTCCCTTCAATATTTATAACCATAAACATTTACATTAACTTTTATTTAAATTGTAACAGATTATAGAACTGTTTTTATTATTGTTATCGATCACAAGTTTGCAAAGTTAAAATGAAGTTTACAGTCAATGTTGATTTGAAAAAAGAACGTGAAAAATGCACGTTTAACACTGAGGAACTAACAAATTTCTTGGATGGAGGTGCCAACATGACACAGAATAGAAGAAATCTGGGTTTGTGATTGTTTGACTAATAAATAAATGTTATACACATCTTAATAGAAAAATTCATTTTTAGAATCATTTTTTCTTTCTGATCCACGTTTGAAAGATGATATTCCTATGGAGTATTTAAGTCATAAAGAACGTTATGAACATGCTATACGTAAAAGTTGTATTATGTTCAAAAAAGTTAATGAATGGCAACAAAAAGATGAAAGTGGAAGCAATTCGATGAAAGTTTTCAAGTATGCATATTTAGTAAAAATTTATATTATTTATTTTAATCAATAACAAAATTTTAGTTCACTTTTAGGTGGATCAGTAGGAAGTGCAATAATTAAAGATGGTTCACCATTTTCCGTACATTATGTGATGTTTATACCAACCATTATGGGCCAGGGTACCTTGGAGCAACAAGGAGAATGGGTTGGTCGGGCTTTTAGCAATCAGATTATAGGCACTTATGCTCAGGTATTTTTATTATTTATATATACACATACTATTTAAAATTCTAAATATATAAATAAATTTTAAAAAGTTGTTTACAAACTTTCAAATGTAGTCAGTTAATTTTTTAATCATTTTTCTAGTCTTTGAAACTTGAATTATACATTTCATACAAATTAAACAGTAAAAAACTACGTATTAAAAAAAAAATTTAATTAGACTACATAAAAATACTACTATTTAAAGGATTATTGTAAATTTAATTTTTTTTTCAAATATATATGATCATTTTTTTGCAAGTAAAAATTTATATAATATTATATTTATAATATATAAATTATAAAATTTTTTCCCATAAATAAACAGAACATTTTAATTATTATCTTTTTAAGTTTTACTTATGAAACTCAAAATTGTTTGAACCTGTTGGAATACTCTTTCTTCTACCCCAAATATGTCCATGAACTATTTTTAGTTGACATTTTTTAAAGTTTAATAATTGATTGAAAACCTATTTTAAATTATTTTATTTAGACCGAACTTGGTCACGGAACTTTTATTCGTGGCTTAGAAACAACTTGTACTTATGATCCAACTACAGAAGAATTTATTTTAAACAGCCCTACACTAACATCACATAAATGGTGGCCTGGTGGACGTGAGTTATTTTTAAGTTTATATAGCTCAATTTCAATAATACATATTATATTAATTTTTAATGTTTAGTTGGACATTCTTGTAACTATGCAGTTGTAATGGCTCAGTTGTACACTAATGGAAAGTGTTATGGTATTCATCCATTTATAGTTCAACTCAGAGATGAAGAAACATGGATGCCTATGCCTGGTAATATAATAGTTAGGTTATAATAACTATATAGGTATATTATGACCTATAACTATTATAGGTTTTCTTCTCAAAGATTTGTCCAAACATTGCCCCAACATCTATAATACCTTCATAAGTGTATTTGTTGCTTGGCGCTATGTAAGCAAGTCCGTCCCAGTCCTCGCTTCTGTCGCGCATTCTCTAAAGGCCTCTAGAAATTTCATTCTTCATTCTAACAAGTTACCCCTCTATGAAACTAATTTTCCTTCATTATTACTTATTCCGAAACTTCATTACAATAAAAATTTCCTTGGATACTCTCCAGAATTTCTTAAAGCCTCCTCCGCTTCCTTTGTCAATGGTCTCTTTCAAGACTTTATTCATAACGCTTTCCCTCTTTTCACTCTAATATACACCGATGGCTCGGTTTCCCTGATGTCTGCCGGATTCTCTTTCTTCATTCCAGATTTACACATTTCTTTCACTAATAACCTCCCACCCACAGCATCGTCCTACACGGCCGAATGCTTTGCTATCATCGAATCACTCCAGCTCATCTCCACCTTACATTCCAACAAGTTCCTCATCGCTACCGACTCTCTCTCTTGTCTGCAATCTCTCTCGTCCAATGTATTCCATTCACCACCAAACTCTCTAATATGCCAAATTAGAGAGCTTTTGTTCTATCTGAATATTAAGGGCTTTGATATCCAATTTCTTTGGATCCCAGGGCACACTGGCATCTCTGGTAATGAGATAGCCGACTCCTTGGCCAAAAGCACAGCGTCAATCCAACTCCCACCCAACAATCTAATTCCCTGGTCTGATTTCTGTCCCATACTCAAAGCTTGCGTACACCGTCTATGGTCAAATTTTTATAATAACCTCCCACCTCACTTTGCCACTTGGTATAGAACCATAAACCCTATTATTCCAGTTAAGCCATGGTTTTATAATCTAAACTTATCCCGCAAAGTAATCAGTTCATTTTCCCGTCTACGTTTTGGTCATACGCTTCTCCCTTCACATTCTTTTAAATTATCCCTTAATGACTCGCCTCTTTGTATTTCTGCTCACGCTCCAGCCATCTGCAATATCAACCATATCCTTTTTGACTGTCCTGCTTGGTCAGCTGAGCGCCTTCATTTTTTTTCAGTGCTTCGCTCTCTTAACATCCCTCTTACTTCTCAGTGCATACTTTCATCTCAATCATCCCTTTCCATCAGTGCAACGATTGCTTTCATTATTAATTCTGGGCTGCTTATATAATATAGCTTTGTATGTAATTGTCGAGACTATTTGTTAACACAAAGTTTCAAAAAAAAAAAAAAAAAAACTATTATAGGTAATAATATAAAATTAGTGATTTTAATAAATTGATTATTACCGCTTTAGGTATTAAAATCGGTGAAATTGGAAGTAAATTAGGGATGAACTCTACTAATAATGGATTTTTGGCATTTGATAAAGTGAGAATACCTAGAGTAAATATGTTGATGAAAAATGCTCAGGTTCTTAAGGTAAATTATAATTTTATTATAATTTAATCCTGTATATAATTAAGTAATAAGTGATTAACTAGACATGTGTTTTTAAAATTAGAAAAATTTTTTGTGAAATAATAGAAAGCCTCAACAATAAAAAATATGTATATATCTAAAATTATCATTTTTATATTATTTTATAAAAGTATTAGTCCTTCGAAAAAGTATTTACATTTGAAAATGAACAATATTTAACATTTTTTTTTTTTCAGGACGGTACATATAAAAAATCAATAAATGATAAACTAACTTATGGTACCATGATTTTTGTACGTGTAGTAATTGTGAGAGATATAGTATCAGATTATATTTCAAAAGCTGCAGTAATAGCAACTAGATATAGTTGTGTCAGAAGGCAATCAGAACACAAACCTGGGTAAATATTTAATACTTATAATATTTATATGCTGAAATTTCATTTACTAAATATATTAATTTTTTTTTTGTACATTAGTGCAGGCGAATCTCAAATTTTAGATTACCAAACGCAACAATATAAAATTTTTCCAGCCATAGCTATTAGTTTAGCATATAAATTTGCTGCATCATGGCTTTGGGATGTTTATAATAATGTTACTTCGCAATTAGAACAAGGAGATTTAGAACAATTGCCAGAGGTGTAGATAGTAAAAAATTCGTACAAAATAATCTGATGAGCTACTTAATAAAATAAATTTGAATTATTAATTAAAAACATTTATCATTCTTAGTTACATGCAATAGCGTGTTGTTTAAAAGCTGTTAGTACAGCAGATGCTGCTGTTGCTGTAACAACCTGTCGTTTAGCATGTGGAGGTCATGGATATATGAATTGCAGTAATTTTCCTAATATATATTCGATGACATCTGCTGCGGAAACCTATGAAGGAGAAAACACAGTGTTACTTTTGCAAACAGCAAGGTAAGGTAATGAGGTTAAAGTTAAAAACAGAACATTATTCTTTATTTATATAGGTCTTATAAAAATTGTATTGATATCTAAATCCTAATTTGTATGATTTTAAATTATACATTGAATTTTTCTAATTAAAGGGGATAATTCTAATGTCCAATATGTTATACTATTTTGCCCAATATATTATTACTTAAAAAAGTATTTACCTCAATTGTAAATGTTTTTTATTTGTACAGGAGATTTAAGATAATATTATAACTAATGATAGATTCTAAATAATATTAAATATAATCGTATTATTTTTATTTTATTTTTCAAAGCATTATTTAATATTAGTTAATGTTTAATTATAAACTAAAGCTATATATATATTTATATTATACATTTTTTGTGCTTATGTAATTTAACAGAAACGACTAATTTTAATTTTAAGGTTTTTGCTAAAAGCATGTCAAGATGCAAAATCAGGTGTGAAACTAACTGAAACTGTATCATATTTAAATACTTTTAAGAGTTTAAGACGTAATAACTGGACCACAAATTTGGAATGTTTAAAAAACGCATATTTCCAAGTTGCTGGAGGGTAAATTTTATAAATCTACTTGTTGAAATATATTTAAATATTGTTAATGTGTTTTAGTAAAATTGAGAATTGCTACTTTAATATTAATCAACTATTGAATTCTGGAATGTCTCAAGAGGATGCTTGGAATGAAAATACTATTAAACTTGTCAAAGCAACAGAAGTTAGTAAAAAATGATATCAGTTTTGTTTTATGGATATTGTTTATTATGATTATTATTATTTAAAAACTATGTTGATACTTAAAAGGTATTGAAATAATTATTAAATTATTAAAATTGTTGATTATTTTAGGCACATTGTAGAGCATTTGTAATAAATAGTTTTATTACAACACTTAAAATGGTTAAACTATCGGCAGAACTAATGAAAGTACTAACAGAACTCTGTAAATTAGTTTGTACTTATTGGATGGTAAATCAATTGGGTGACTTTCTACAAGTAAACTATTTTCTATCTTATATTTTATTTTATTTTCCAATAATATAATTATTAATTATTTTTCAGTATTCAAATCTAAAACCAAGTGACGTTCCATCAATACAGTCTTTGTTAGAAGAGTGTTTAAAGGTTATTAGACCCAATGCAGTTGGTTTGGTAGATAGTTTTGATATACGAGATGAAATACTTGGCTCTGCTTTAGGAGTTTACGATGGTAATGTTTATGAACGACTTTTAGAAGATGCTAAAAAAAGTCCCTTAAATCAAGAACCTGTAAATGAATCGTTTCATAAGTATTTAAAACCGTTTTTAAAATCAAATTTATAAATTAAATGAACAAAGTTGAATTATAGGTATTGTAATTATTGGAAAAAATAATGTCTATTTAACACTGATCAAGAATTTTAATTAGTGATAGTTCGAATCCTAATTTTTGACATCAAATCAAACTTTAACTTTTTTTTTCGAATCTAGGAAAATTTTAACTCTGACTAATCGCTAATTTTAATGTAATGATCTGATAATTATTGTTTTCAAATTGTTTGTATCAAAATTATTCATTATTGGTATTTAGAAAAGAGGACGTTTGGAAGTGGGTTAGTTGTTATATGTAGTTAAATTCAATGTTTTGTAGATTATATTATATTATTTGATATATATTATCATTTATAATTATGATTTGTACTTTGCTAAAATCTAAATATTGTTAACAAATTATTTTTAGTTTATATATTTTTATAGTTTCATACAATTTTTTGAAGAATAAAAAAGCGTATATTTTGTGTACCTTCATTATGTGTAGTTAAATTTATGAAAAAACTACTTTGAATAAATAGATATAAAATATATATATATATATAATATATAAAAAAAATAACACAGGTGTTGTCGATATTGCCTATTTTTCAGATAGAGATTTTAGAGTTGTATTATTATTATGAATTTGAAATCAATGATAAATCATTGTATTCAAAAAATTATTTTGTTAATTAATTAGATTATTATAAGTAATGAAAGTGATAAATATATAGTCTGAGCTTGTATTAAATTTTTAGCTTTTAAAAAATACAAAAATTATTCATGTTCAAAACAAATATATCGACAATTTTAAAGATTGTTCATAATTATTCTTGAGGAAATTACTGGGAAATGAAAAAAACCATGTCAAATAATGTACCAATTACATATAATTTACTACAGAACCTAACCTAATTTTATATATATATATATATAAAGTCTAATCAATAATTATCGAGACTTATTGAATCGTACTGATCGAAATCTTTATACCAGGTTATAAATAAAAGCGCGCGTAACATAGTTATTGACCTTTAAGTAAAGGTTGAATTAAGAAAAAAATAGTAAGGGTACTCTGAAGGCTTACAAAATAGTAGCGTTCTTAATACATTTTTACCCTACATTATACTTGGGGGGGGAGGGGCTCCACCTCAACACACTCCCCTAGACAGGTAAATTATTATCAGAAATGCGTTTAACATTTCAGTATGATCAAAATGCATGTAAAAAATTGTTTTTTTATTATATTATTATAACTGTTAAATATATTCTTAATATTAAATTATAGAATCTTTATTTAAGTAATTCCATAAATATTTATATGTATGGTTATAGTAATCTTTTTTGATCATTTTGGACAACACACTTCTTTGGCAGTTCTTTTACCACTAATAATCCATGATTGGACATAACTTAGCTAATGGAGGTCCAAAACATTTGATAAAAAGCAATGAATATATATATTTAGGTGTTAATACATTTCTTTTCATGCTACAATATTGTTCATGGCACTAAATAACCTTTCACATTCGGAAGATGACATTGCAATTGTTTTTATAGCCATAAGCAATGGTTGAAGTGTACGAATTGTTGACAAATTTCTAGTATCTTTATACTCACGGAATCTGCGAACAGTTAATATTTCATCAACTTGAAATTTTGCCTACAATTTTCTGACATTTTTATCACCATATTGAATGTCACAATTGTCTGGCCATGTATTTATATCAAGTATATCCATATCTTTCAGAAAATGTTCATATTTTTCTTTAAACATATTGCTAGATATGCAGATTGCCCATATTGCAGTATTTGAGGCTTGGAATGTAAAAAATCTATAATGAATATTAATTGCAAGACTTTGAAAAAATTATCCAGAATTAATTTTGGGAATTTTAGTTGTAAAACATTGGAACATTTTTAAATACTAAATTTGTGCAAGCATCCAAAGCAACTTTTTTAGTTTTTGGTCCATATTCATTTGCCATTGAGTCGAATACACGAACTGTACGTTTAATGCTACTATTAGCTGCTGAAAGTGATATACTTCTATCTTATAGTTGCAAAGATAATTCTGCCAGTTCAGACAATTCATCATACATGATGCCTAAAAACACAATTAAAACAAGGTTATTATAAAATTAATTTGAATAATTTGTTTTATAAGTACCTACTTAAATTTTAAACGAATTCCACCGAAGTTAATACTCTTTTTAGTCCTGTATATTTTGACCTATCTTTTGATTCTCTAAGATTATCATTTGATGCTTTAAGAAAATGTTCATGTAAATTCATGTATGTTTTAATGCATATAATTTTTCTATAAAACATTGAAAATTATTTGTTCCTTGAACTTCTTTTAAAGTATCAGATACTGCCAATTTCAGTTTGTGGTTACAACAATGCCAAACTATAATATTGGGATATAATCTCTGTAGTATAATACCAACACCAGATATTTTACCTAGTATATTTCATGTATCATCAGTGATGATTCATCACTCACAAATGCTACGAAATTTTGTTTTAAATAGTAATGATTTAATCTATATTTTGATAAATTATTGATAATGGTAGTTTGAATAGTTTCTGCTGTCGTATTTTGTAATTCGACAACATCGAAATAAAAAGTTAGTACTTCTTTATCACTTGCTATAGCAGCCCTCTTTTACTTGAATTTTCTTTAAAACTGTATAACACGGATATTATATATTACAAATTGACTCATTAATCAATATATTTTTTAATTTGTATGTAATGTTATACTTAAGTATTGAGTTAAAATTGTTTTTTGTTAACTAACTACCTACCCGTACTAACCATTAACGTAGATACCAACCCATTACTTCATATTGGATTTATGTAAACTTTACTTAACATGTCAAAAAAAAACAACAAATAATTGTAACTGGTCGCGAATGGTATCTAAATTTTTGTTTTTATGTGGATTGATATATTTTTTTACTAGTAAAATATATTTTAAATGTTTTTGAAGCTGTTTCAAAATACTTCAGAAAAGTCATTAAACGCCTGGGATGTGTTTACATTTTTTTCCAATTCAACCATGAATATATGCATATATTTATATTTACTTGTATATAAAAAATAATATTACGAAATAAATGTGTATCAATATCTTCTTATCCCTTTTAAATCCCCCTAGCCAATAGTTATTTTAATTTAATAGAGCCAGTAAAAAGGATTTCTGCACCTGAAACTTGAAACTCTGTGTATATTTATGTCATTTATTATATCTAAGGTTGTAAGGTGTGTTACAAGTACATAAATGAATGCTTTGTTACCTTATATAGAGAAGTGAAAATATTAAGTTGACATGTTAATCATATTGCTATTATATATTTACAATGTAATTGATTGATTCTACATCTATTTCATTATAAATTAGGTGATTAATAATTATTAAATTAATAAATTAAATTTTACAAATAACGTTGACAGTTATATAAAAATACAATCACAAAAAGGAATAATCTGTGTTTTTATGCATTTTTAAAATATTCCAAAATCGTATATTACATTTTTTAAATCAATTTTATAATTAATTTATAATTTACAATTGTTACAAGTAAGTAGGTAACATGAGCATGACTTAGTTATAAAATGAGTAATTCAGTCTTTAAATTGTATTATCAATCAACAGTTCACCTTCGTAGAGTAGATATTTATAAGTATTAACAAGTTGACTGCCATCGTAAGGTCTATTGACCCGTCGCACATAGGAGTATTTGAATGAAAAACCCGGCCAAAAGTGGATATTGTCAAGTTTGTTCAGATCTCCCCAGACCTTATCTCCCGTTAAGCTTAATAACCGGTCCGTCAGATAGTAGCAATCAATACAATCAATCGAAAAGCAGTCATTATCAGAAATAGAACTTTGACTGTTCAAAGAAGAGCAGTCATGTTTATTTTTCTATTATTTTCGTGTGGTTAAATTTTTAGAAAAAATCTTTTTTGAACATGGAAGAAGGAGGTATGTACTTTATTTTACACATTATTTTATTAATTTTAATCTTACATAATATAGGTTTATGGATAATATTAAAATACCTATACAAGTTAGTTTATTTCACATCAATTTTCTAAACATATGAATATTTGTATATGTGTCTAGTTATGTCGGGCTACATTTCTTGTATATACATGCAGTTAAGACAAATTTCAATTAAATATTGCTATAAAACTGGACAACAGCGGCTCTCTTCCGCCATTTTGTATTTTAACGCTTTAAAGTTGAATTCCCAAAAACAACACAAAAATGAAGAATTTTCAAAAACCAGTAACTTTATATAATTCTACAACTATAAGTATAGCATTGCTTTTTTTCTTTCTTTATATAGTAATACACACGGTAAACAAAGAGAAAGAAATCAAAAAGTCAGGTGAACGAGTTGACAGGATAGATCCGTGTAAACTTTCGCCAAAATGCCTCATATTATTAGGCTACTGCAAACTTGACTTTTTGCTTTTTTCTTTTATTTACTGTGTATATCACTATATATATTCTAGTTATAAGGAAGAACGGTTCTTGAAAACCAACGAAGATTGGCTTAAATCTTCAATAAAATTGGCTTGTTGATCTGCAGAATCGGCACAAAAACCGGCACGACCGGCCAGAAAACTCGAAGATTTAAGTAAACGTAGTAAACGTCGGCAAACGTTGGAATTACGGGAACAGATAAATGTCGAAGAATTAACCTATGCAGCTAGTATGAGTCAGTATGCTGCTGGAAATACTATCGCGTTAAAAATAATAAAAGAAATTACATCCTCGCCAATGAGAGCTACAAAATTTCGCAAACTTGTTACTTCTGCACAAAAACAGACAATTGTCAAGAAACATACTTCTCAAGAGGGACTAGCAATCTTCATAGAAGGTGATTTCACGAGAAGGCAGTATAAAATAATACAGTGTGCGAACAAAAGCATATACCCATATTATTCTCTTACCAAAAAGGCGAAAAATGAATGTTACCCTAGAGAGGAATCCATTAAAATCACTGAAAATTGCTCTGAGATTCAACTTCAGGCATTACTAGACCACACTTCATTACGTCTGTACAAATACTTGGCAGATGTTGTAGAAATATGTTTAAGCGAAGAAAAGCCGAATGGTTTTAGTAACCAAATGGGGCTGTGACGAATCGCAACAATCTCAGTTCAAACAAAAATTTGAAAATAACACCGATAGTGACGCAAATATTTTTCAAAGCTCACTTGTTTCCTTAAGGTTAGTTATTATCATTGATCGCGAACAGAAGAAAGTTATATAGCAAAACCCCGTTCCTTCATCCGTTAGATTCTGTAGACCTATTCGCATACGCTTTATTAATGAATCCAAAGCTATTACGAATGAAGAAAAAGACTATATAGAAAATTAAATTTAGTCCCTCAAAGAAACAGAATTCACCTCTTCTCATGGAATAAACAAAATAAAGCATAGTTTGTTACTTACAATGAAATGTTATATTTGCGGGCAAACTTCAAAAGATTTTAATAAATTAATTGAAGTAGAGGAAATAAATGTCGAAGCACAACAAAAGAAACTGAAAAAAAATTCATAAAAATTTCAAGGAAGAAATGGGTCTTCTAGTTAACACACCAAAAGCAGGATTCGGAAATTCCAATGATGGGGATACATCACGAAGATTCTTTGCAGATCCGGATTCATCTTTCCGAATTAAAGGTGTAAATATCGATTTAATTAAACGATTCAATGTGATTCTGGAGGTCATATCAAGTGGCATTTCCATAGATGTTGATAAATATTTTGATTTTGCACAGGAGACCGCAAAAATGT
The DNA here is from genome assembly GCA_019022885.1 of Schlechtendalia chinensis. Lineage (NCBI taxonomy): Eukaryota > Metazoa > Arthropoda > Insecta > Hemiptera > Aphididae > Schlechtendalia > Schlechtendalia chinensis. The sequence continues at coordinate 12,367,391 of CM032339.1, read as the reverse complement.
ATACAGAACTGTATGGATGGTATCCTATGTCACCCACTGTACATGAACTTTTGATACATGGTGCCAAAATAATAGCTCACGCTATATTACCTATTGGCCAGTTGTCAGAGGAAGCAGCTGAAGCTAGGAATAAACACTTCCGGCTATATAGATTAAATTTTGCAAGAAAATTTTCACGAATTGTATGTAATAGAGATATAATTAACAGACTGTTACTAACTTCAGATCCCTATTTAAGTAGTAACATAATACGTCAGCACAAAAAAAAGACATTTTCAAAAGAAGCAATAAATCTTATGGTTGCAAGCGTGCCACCTTAGCCTACAAGTAATGAGCATATAATGGATAATAACGACGAAGGAGATGAAAACGAAGACTTTGAATCTAATTGATGTGAGAGACATGAATATAAATATATATATATTTGTAATTATATTTTTAAAATTCGTACCTCTTATAAAACATAAATTATAAATATTATGTTGTATTTTTTAAAAAATTAAAAAAAAACTTTTTCGTGGCAAATTTGTATATTTTTTTTAGAATACACACATAATTTTAATCAAAAATTGTGTTTTATTTTATTACATTCCATAAAAAATTATTAAATAATTTTGATCGGTTTTTTCATTCAAATACTCCTATGTCCGTCGTTTACCTTTACTTATCGTTTAATAGAAATTTGTCATGTATTGTCTATTAAGCTTATCCAGTTTACCCTTAAAAAATTAATTTAAAAAAACGATCAAATAACAACAAGGCCGCCCGCAGTGGGGGAGGGGGCAACAACATGGCCCCCGCTATTTTATTTGATATTTATTTAAATTGGCGATATAATTCCTTTTAAATGACAAATAATTTTCAGTATTTTTTTTTTTTTACATATGATAAAATAATTAATTATTATTCCTACTAATCCGTCCGAAACATTCACGGCTATAGATAACCATATCCGTGGAAATAACTTTATAGAACAGCTGTTGTAACATGTAATAATTTGTACTTCCGACTCCGTGATCTGTGATTTATAATTTTTAGTTTTATACTGAGAGTAAATTTAAAAAAATTAGGATGTACTTTTTTTTATGCCCCTCTATTTGATACATTGGTATCACAAGAATTTGATATTCTTTTAAGTCTAGTGTTTTTCATTATTTAGTTAGTCTTGACTGATTTCATTGTCTTGACAGTCAATTTTTGAGTGCTAATACTAATTGAACACTGAGGGAATCACTTATTACGAATTTTCTTGTATTAGTAAATAATATTTCATTTGAATTATAATTTGCTTCACAAATGGTATTGTTTTTTTGCAATGAATATATCAGTGACAAGACGAAATTTATGTTGAATAATGGTCTACGATAACTTATTGTATATTATTTTGTCTACAACTGTTTAGTTATATAAGATAATAAATCAATTTTGTACTTTCCCTAAAACTATTTTGGATGTTTGTCGATTGCATAGGTAGTGTTGAAAACAAAATTGATTATTATGTTTTTTATTCACACTGCCTAAAACTTGTCGGCAGTAGGCATATTTTTTACTTGAATATATCCATATTGCTGGTAACATATATTATATGCAGTGTTGTAAAATATTTGAGTAAAAGTATTTGAATACACGTATTAAAATACTTTTAGTACATTTTAAATACTTTTTAAATACAATCAAGAGCGAGTATTCAAAAAGTATTTCAAATCTTTTTTTTATATTTTTTGCAGAAATTAAAATACTTTTATTTAAATACTTTTTTCATATATAAAATTGTATTTTTAATTTAGTATTGTCATCATCTGATTATTGTATTTATTTATTATCTTTATCTGTTTATTATTTATTATTAAATTATTTTTATATGAAAATGGTTGAGAATCTACAGATATATCGAGGAATCCCGAATAATTTTTCTATTACGTGGTACAATTTATAACAGTGGCATATTTACGGGGGGGATATGGGGGATAGATCCCCCCTTGATTTTTTTTAGTTTTTGATATTCTTATTTAAAATAGCCAATGGGTATGATTTTACGAAGCACTCTTTCGGTCAATAAAATATTTTTTAATATTTATCCCCCCCTAGACGAAATCCTAAATACGCCACTAATTTATAATATGGTATAATATCAATAATAAAGAAATATCAAGTTATAAATATAAAATGTTTTTATTCTCTCAGTCCAGTTTTATCAATAAATTATTAATACATGTATCAGTATTGAGATAATGTTTATTGTATATTTCAGTATTTGACATTTGAATTAGTCAAACTTAATAATATATACGTAGTAGGTATCGGTATAATAATAATTTTAAAAGTATTTAAATAGTATTTAAATACTTTTTCAAATGTATTTAGAAGTATGTACTTGAATACTTTTTAGTAAGTATTTAAAATATTGTATTTAAATACATTTTAAAAGTATTTTTTATAACACTGATTATATGTATATAAGTTCATACCTTTGTATTAATAAATAACACGTTCTTGCGTTTGTAAAGGTAAAAACAAAATTAAAAATGATTAAAACCTTTCAAGATATCGCATGGCTAATCGTAATTATACATTTACATTACATAGATAATTCATTGCAAAATATGTAAATACCACAACCACTGAAATTTGAAACGATTCGAGTACCTACAAGCTACGACATAATAATATATAAACATACATTTAATTATTTTAATGTACACACTTATAATATAACTAACCTGCCGTTACGCGTTAAGCTATCTATTAAGTCCTTTTTTTAAATTATCAGATAAGTAACGTGTCAAATTGTTTGTGCTATTTTCACGTAGATTTGCGATTTTGAAGTACACGACACGTCAATATTTTAACGATGTAATATTGTATTTGTGTTACCTACGTAAATAAGCAACTAAATGAACACACAATCGTTCACGAGATGTAACAGTCTGTACTAATTTAATGCTTGCATATATTTTTTATATACTATTTGTTACGGTGAATCATATAGAAATTATAAATTCACTATTTAAATTCATTGCGATTGACCCTCCGTCGAATTATCCATCTCATTTCCTTTCGACACCACACCACGGCGGTCTCCGTCTCGGTCTCGGGCCAAAATGCGCAATTATTATACATACATATTATATAAGTTTCTACAGTATACATAATATTATACTGAATTTTGAACCTTATATTAGTTAGCATTTGATGGCCTACTTCAGTGTAGACGAAAACGCTATTCCACGTTATGTATAGGTAAATCGTTTTATTTTCAAACAATATATATTTTCTAGTTTAAACAAATAATAGTAATTAAGTTTTACCAAAACTATTCGACACTCAACAATTATGGTTAAGCAAATGATCAACGAAGACTTGCAGAAAGAACGAGAGAAATGTATTTTCAATAAGGAAGAGCTGACAAATTTCTTAGATAACGGCGTGGAAAATACTGAAAAAAGACGACGACTCGGTATACCTACACTATAAATTTACATGCGGTTATTGTATTTAAACATCTTTGATTTATGTGTAATATTTTAGCTAATTTTTTCCTTGACGACCCACAGTTTAAGATGAAGTACCTTTAGAGTACTTAAGCCATCTAACAACATTACGAACAGGCGGTTCGAAAAGCTTGCATTATGTTCAAGAAGATTAAACAATGGGAAGAAATTACGAATACCAATGCTATAGAAATTTATGCGTAAGTACATACTATTTATTATTTTTATTCTATAACGTTGTTTGAATTGGTATTTTATGTATTTAGAAATTATTATCAAGAATTAATTAACCACAGTAGGCTGACGGCCTAGTTTTAATTAATTTATAAACTTTTAAGTAAAATTTATTTTTTATAAAATACTTTTCATACACTGCAATATAGAACTATTCTAAAACTAATCTGGTACTATGGAGTTTAATTATAGGGATCAGTAAAAATATTAAATATTTACAAAATCCAAACCGTCCAATCGATATATTTGTGTATGATTGAATGTACTCCACGTACATCAAACCATACCCTGCATTCAGATTTAAAAATTCAAACCGTCTTGGAAGCAGCAAAAACTTCCTAAAAACTATCAGTGATCGTCTTGAAAATCACTTAAATCCATTAATTCTTGTTTTCGACTATACTATTTATGTAACATTTATGAATTATAATGCAATCGATTTAGTATAAAAAAATTAATAAGGTGATTTAGGTATTTCTTAGTAATCATTATTAATATAATAATAAAATGTGCAACATTAATTTTTTTAAACTAAAGAGAGATTTGGAATAGTGGAATAGATACAGCAATTCTTAAACAAAATGCCCCTTTTGCCGTTCATACCATCATGTTTTTACCAGCTCTAATGGGTCAAGGTACTCCGGAGCAACAAGAAGAATGGTGTAGTCGTGCTTATACTAATTCGATTATGGGTACTTATGCTCAGGTAATATTAAAATAAATAATAACACCTAATCATAACTTACTAGTATACGTATTTTTTTTTCTCTTCCAGATGCTTGTAGCTCATTGTGTAGTTTTTTATTATAGTCAATCTCATTTTGTTAATCTCTTTTTCTTTTTTTCTATACAATAGTTATATATAGAAATCATATACTAAAACTATCATTTTTCAAAATGTATATTATTAAGTTTATAATGAATGTGAACATTTTGAATATAGACTGAACTTGGCCATGGAACTTTTATTCGAGGTTTAGAAACTACATGTACATATGATTCGATATCTGAAGAATTTATACTGAACAGTCCGACATTAACTTCGTATAAATGGTGGCCTGGCGGACGTATGTTTTACTAAATAATAATTTGTTTGTTATTATCATGTTTATTAAATGTATTAAAATTAATTTAAGTTGGACAAAGTTGTAACTTTGCAATCGTCCTTGCTCAGCTATATACACAAGGTATACATCGTGGGATACATCCATTTATTGTTCAACTGAGGGACTCGGAAACATGGATGCCTATGCCTGGTAATACGACTTATGTTATTTTATCTATTCACTTTTAATCACTGAAATTAGTAATAATGTGATTATTTTTTTTTATCACACCTGAACCGAAAGTTTAATAAGGATATGTCTGCGTCTTTCATTGGCTTTTCTCGCGCTATTATAAATTACTGTGATTTATCTGATGAGATAAAAAAAAGTAGTATCCACGTGTGACTCGTGCGGGAAGGCAATTACAGTATTGAGCAAATTAATAATAATAATAATAATAAAAGGTATCAGATATTTAAAAATAATCTAGATTTTATTGTTCTCTATATATCTATTTCAAAAAAATCTCGCTGCAACCCCAAATTGATTAAATTTGAATTGGTATCTTATTGATAAATAATTGAATTTAGTGTGTAAATATTTTTCATATTTATAAATAATACAGCAAGTTTTACTAAGAAATGAATATTTGCCCCACTTGATTATAACGCTTTCAATTTACTCATCATATAAGATATATTAGAGATTATAAAATTAATATAATATTTCTTGTTTTATTTTTAATCTAAAATTAAGTCTATAATATATTATAAGAGTCATTTTTGAAATTTGTGCAACATATTACGTGTGATCACAATGTTTCCTTATAGTTTTTGGAAATCTTAGTTTACAAGCAGACAATATTAAAAAATATTAATTATATTTGATTAAAAAATAAACGTTAATTTTATGAAAGTAATACCAATTAGGAATTAAATTGGGCGATATTGGTAGTAAGATGGGCATGAACTCTGCAAATAATGGATACGTATCATTCGATAACGTTCGGATTCCTCGAATGCACATGTTGATGAAAAATTCTAAAGTTCACAAGGTATTTACATGGTCAAGAATATTTGCATAACTTAAAATATAATATTTTATGTTTGTCTAGGACGGGACGTATGAAAAATCACCCAACGATAAACTAACATATGGTACAATGGTATACGTCCGGGTAATAATTGTCAAATCATTAATTACCAATTATTTAATGAAAGCAGTGACCATTGCAGTGAGGTATAGTGCGATTCGACGGCAATCGGAGTTTAAATCGGGGTAATTTCAATAGTATTCGTTGATTATTTAAATGTTTCACTGCAGGGATAGTATACAAATGTGTATATGTATATTTTATACAATTATAACGTTAGATAACTCTACAATGCATACTGTCGTTTGTGAACAACTAATCTTATTGAATATTATTATTATTTTTATTTTTAAGAAAGTATACAGTTTGTATCTGTGTGTGCCATAAGTACATACGGGATGAAAGAAAACAAATACAAATATAAATACAATATCTTGACAATTTTGAGAAGAGCAGCCACCCATTAATAACACTCTTAGTTGGATTTTTACAATTTTGAACTATTAAACATTAATTATTTATATTTATTATTATTAATCAGGGACTGGAACCGAACATTCATTTCGTAGGTGTTATAAAATATAATAATAATAAAATCTAGTATGAATATTTCATCAAAAGATCCTCATTATTCCTAAATGATTGGAGCAATTTTTTAAATAAAATTTTTGGTATAGACATAAAAAAAATTAAAATAACACATTACTGTAAAAACAGTTTCAACAACATTTCTCGCTAATATCAGAATCTAAAATATTCAAAATTAAATTATCAACATTGTTGGACGATAAGAAGAATATTAGAAAAATATTCTCACAAGTGATTACGTAAAAGTCTTATAAATTTCTCAAAAAAGTATGAAAATATATAAAACTTTAATAATCAGTCAGACTAAGTACAATTTACGTTTAATACGATTAGGGGTGGGGGGGTTCCGGAGATTGTGGAACACGCAAGATTATTAACTAGAGGATTGGGTTGGAAGGCTAGACAGCTGTGAAATCTTTTATAAAACTTTTTTTTTCATTATGGACATATTTTATTTGAGACCATTGTAAATGATGTGATTAGACACATATTAATCACGTATTGATTCATTTCCTTAGAGCGATGTTTTGGAATGTTTGAATTCTGTTGATGTTTTTTTTTGCATTTTCCCATAAAGGATGGTCATAAGTTCAGATTGGTTTGATTAAAGATTTGTAAATTAGAAGTTTGGTGTTGATTTGTGTGAATTTATTGTTATTGATGTGTGTGAATTTATTGTTATTATCAATTGTTATTTTAATTAATTAGTTTTTATTAATTTAATAAATTTATGAGTGTTTTTAGTGAGCGTAGGCGAGAATTTCAATGAAGTTTAGATTCTGATTGGATGAGTCCATATTAATCTTTGGTCTATTTGGTTATTTAAAAAATATTTTATGTGCAACACGGCTGTATTTTACTGCATTCGTTTTTATCGTACAATGTGAAATTGGAAGTTTGATAAAAAATTTGTAGGCCTTATGCAATATCTAAATATGTGATAAATTAATGTTATAAAATTACAGGCTTTCTTTATTATCTTAATAATAAATTTCAATTATTTGGTTGTCGTTTTTGAACGATACTATGCATTCCGCATTCTAACGTGTTTTGTATAATAGCGTGTAAAATAAATTATTTTTATGAGTCTTATCTATGACCTTACTGAATCTGTGCGTTGCGTGTACATTGCGATGCATTAGAAAATAAAACATGTTTTATAATAGAACTTCTATTTCATGCGGTACGTTAAAACGAATCGCACGATCAGTTTGGACATATCCGAACTTTGTCACAGTTTGTTTTATTTGCGTGCACGCATTGCCTGCAATAAACGCAACGCTCGGATTCAATTAGGTTATAGAGTTATTTTACTGCAATATATTCTATATATATATATAAATTTTTATTGACTCAAAAAGTGTTAAAAGAGAAAGAAATTTTACAAATATAAATTTAGAAATACTTTATGATTTCGACGATAAAATTGAATTATGATGACGAAAATTTACTAAGTAAGATTAATGATATGGTAGTAAAAATAAAAGAAAAAACAAATAAAGAGTAAAAAGGATATGTAAAAAAAGAAATGAAATAATGAAAAAAATAAAGAAATAAAAAAAAAAAGATATAAAAGAATTAGTGAATATAAATTAATTAAAAATTATAAGTTAATACTCGTAAGTAAAAAAAAATAAAAAATTAAAAAAAATATATATATATACATATATACACCCAAACAAACATCAATACATATATATATATACACTCACAAATGTATTCTTAAATATACAAAAATATAAAATGATTGGAATGAATTAGATTAAAGATGAATTAGACCTAAATAAATTAAACACAATAAATTTTAAAATTTTATATATACAAACAAATTTTTAAAATAACATTTTATATCAATATACATTAGATAATATTAATATCACACCATAGTTGCTTTCATTATATACACAGTTTCTTTGCTTTTTGATATATTTTTATTATATAATTTTTTTCTTTTTACCTAACTCTATGTTTTTTTATTGTAATATTCATAATATTCTCTATGTAATTTCTGTCTTATTTCTCTATGCATTTTTTTCTTATTAATTTTACTTTTAATTTATTCTTCATTTGTATTTTATTTGTACTAACCTGATGATGACATTTTGTCGAAACCGGTAGTAATAAACACACATATACAACAATTTTTATATTTTCTTTCTTTTTTCTTTAATCAACGTTATACTCATTAGCTTTTTGTATATTTATACATTTTTGTTATATTTACTAAATGTAAGTATACATTTGTATGTATATATATAATATATATATATATATATACGTTTTGTTTGGGTGTATATATGTATATATATATTTTTTTTGTATTTTTAAGATTAATAATTTTTAAATAAAACAGTTAGATAAACTTTTGGATGGTGTTGAAAATACATTTTTGAGTTTTTTCAGAGTGACCTAAGGGAAAATTTCTTGTTTGAGAGTGAATGTAATATGGCAGAATTTGGTTTCATTAATTTTGATTTTCCAATCATAGTACCAGGTTTGAAGACTTCTGAGGTGGGATTGCAAGAAATGAGAAGCAATTTAGAGGTCATTATACACAGAAAGGATTACTTCATCGTCAGCGAATTCTGCTACAATTGTATTTGGATGATTCTTATTATATATATTTGGTTGATCGGCTGTAAATATGTTGAAAAGGAGAGGAGCATAAATAACCCTCTGAGGTACCTCTGCTTTTATTATAGATATGGTTGAAAGAATCTCAACATTATCTAAAACAGTTTATGCCTATGAAACCTCACAAGTGAGGTAATAAACGATTTGTTTCGTGGGGTATTTTTGGTTTTTCATGTTTGTAAATTGCAATATAATACAGAGTGCGGCAAAATACCCTCTCTAGTTTTAAAGGCAAATAAAAAAAGAACAATTCTAGTTATCAATTTTTTTTTCATATATTGTGTATATTATATACACATATATTATATTTATTGTGCAATATTGGAAATTTTAATTTATATAAGATTTCGGTCAAGTGGTGTCCTTTATTATCGATACATTGCTCCAAGCGAGATGAAAAGTTTTGCATAACTTTTTCAAGCATTTCTTGAGGTATACAATGAATTTCTGTAGTAATTGCTTTCTTTAAAGCTTTTAGATTCCTTGGACGATATTTATAAACCTGAGATTAAACATAACCCGAAAGAAAAAAATTCCATGGCGTCAAATCCGGAGAGCGTGCAGGCAACAGAATATCACCTTTAATGGAAATCAAGTGCCCCGGAAACATTTCCCTCAATACCTGCATTGATGCTTGTGCTATGTGAATCGTGGCTCCGTCCTGTTGAAACCAAATATTCTGTATATCGATTTTGTCAAGCTCTTCAAGAGCTGGTGCAAAAAAATCTGTAGCATTCTAACATACCGCTCAGAATTGACGGCAACTGCTCGATTTTCTTCATCGAAAAAGTAAAGTCTAATAATCTTTATTCGTGACACTACGCACCATACTATAACACGGTCACTAATGCAGCGGCCTCTGGTGTATTTCTTATGGGTTTTTATCACTCCAATATCAAAAATTTTGTTTTACATAACCAGAAGGATAAAAATGTGCTTCATCACTAAAGAAAAATTGCGGCATTCGGTAATGTTTCAATCAATTTTTCACATGTCACAACTCGACTACGTCAGTCACTTACTGACAACTTTTGAACGACCATTATCTTATACGAGTGAAAAAAAAGGTTTTTATGCGGAATTCGCCTTACAACGCGAAACGTTTTGGCGTTTGTACGGAACGTTTTGGTGATTTTAAAAATAACTGCCTGACTGCGTCGATGTTCTCAGCTGTTCGAGCAGTTCGAGGTCGTCCACCTCCATTTCTTATAACAGATCCTGTTTCTCTAAAGTTTTTTCCCACAAAATAATTGATATTCGAGATAATTGATTTTCGAGTCGGAATTGTTTGACGAGGAAGAATTTTAAACTGAATACGGAACGCATGCTGGACAGCAGCTACACACTCGTTTTTACGAAAATAAGTTTCCACAGCAAACGCGCGTTGCTGATTTTTCCACGACATGTTTATAACTGAGACTGTAACATAAAATTACTGTCCTACATAAATATACTCAATTCTCAACATTCTACTATTATAAATAACTGTATATTGCCATGCTAAAACTAGGAGGATGTTTTGCCGCATTCTGTATAACACAGATTATCATAAATGCATGATGCTATTCCTGAAAAACAATTAATTTTATGAACTTTTGAAATACAAATTGAGGTAATACATTTTAAAATTATTTTTTCACTAATCAATGCATAGAAATGTACTAGAAAACAAAAATTATTGTGAAAAAAAATAAAAAATAAATTCATGCATTTTAAGGTAAATTATTCGTATGTGTTTATGAACTAGGGAACGTGAACCTCAAATTTTAGACTATCAAACACAACAATACAAGCTATTTCCAGTTATTGCTACAAGTTTAGTATACAAATTTGCTGCAAAATGGTTGTGGGATAAATATGCCATAGTAAAATCGGAATTGGAACGAGGTGATTTAGTACAATTACCAGAGGTAAATACAATAGTTTATTTCATTTAAAACAACAAACGATTATTTGAAACACTTTTATAATATTAACAATGTTATTAGTTGTTATACTCACGTCTCAAATAAGACTCTTTTGTGGTTTTTTTGAAAATACAAGTAGAAAAAAATCTACTGCGACAAGCGACAGTATTGTATTACTATACAGATACTTATGGGAAGTAAATAATGTACACAGGTTTTTCGATACACGATGTTAAAAATATTATATTTTATTATTGGCTTTCGGCTTTAGAATTTGTATGTACATTTCTAATTCATAATCTGAATTATTAGTCATCATAATCGACTACAAATTATTACAATTAGAGGCAAACTGTTAAATTTGCTAAGTCCAGGAAACAATAAAATATATTGTCAGACTACATAATAAAACTCCCATTTACAGAAAAGAATTTCACTGATTAGTTATTATTTATACATCAGATTAATATGATTATTTAGGCATTCTTTTCGGAAACATTTCTGATACTTTCGATAGGATTAAATGGACATTTTATGGGATAATGTGACACGACGGTGGATCTTCGCAGTTAATACGATATGTCAGATATTAAGTTATTGAGTCATACTAACAAACTTTTTTTTATTTTTATAATTGAAGAAAAGCTTCAACTACATAGGTGTAGTTTAGTAGTTTAGTTTTTTTGGTGATTTTATCTTTAGTAGAATTATTTATGGCAAGTGGAGTGCCAGATATTTCCTTATAGGAGGGGGAAAGTTTAGGAGATAGTGGCGATGAGGGGCATGTGGATTCAGGTGCTGGTCTTTTGTTATTAATTATGTGTTCCTGTGAGTCCGATACAGTTATATTTTCATTTTGAATGGTTTGATCGTCATTCTGTATAGGTGTATCTTTAAAATTCAGATTTTTCTTTGCAGTTGAGGTTGAGGTACTTGTATCTGGCTGTTCATAGGAGATATCCATATTAATAACAATTAAAATATCTTTTTCCCTTGTCATGAGAATCAATTTTGGATCTCACATTTTGAAATTGTAAAAACAAAAAAATTGTATTTCTAAGAAATATTTAAATAAAACCACAAAATATCAAAATGATATTTTAATTTTTTATATCATGGCAATATAAAACAAATGTTTAAATTTATTGTTGGCAGTTATGAAAATCTAGTCGAGAACCAAATCTGGGTCCTATGGCTCTCAACCTATTAAATCTGGCTATATTAAATTTGAAGTAGAACCGTTTAAAACCGGAAGACCTGGATCATCAATTTCTTCATCATTTTTATTTTTTTGTTTTTTAAAAATACTATATATCTTTATCTTATTATTTATTATAGAAAATATTAAATAGGTAATTTTAAACGTTAAATTTTAATAAAATCTAAATCATCAAAAATTCATGAGCACTATGTACCTGCGCAAAACCCCGTGTTCGTGTGGACGTATTTAAAGTTATATCGTCAACAACGTTGAATAATTGGGAAATGGCTATAAATAGATCTCAACGCAAAGAAAGATCGTCGGCTTACCTGGCTGCCGTATATAGTCAGCAAAATCCGATTACTCAACGCATAACTCCGACTTCTTCGTCCTATACTTACATGTAATTACATCAAACATCCTATAAAACCCCTACTTTACAAACAACTTTTAAGATCTATATGGATTTACGGCATTCAGCTATGGGACGCTGCCAAAATTTCCAACACTAATCGCATCCAAAGATTCCAATCAAAAATACTCTGGTTAATCTTCAAAGCTCCTTTCTATGTTTCTAATCACACCCTACACTCTGACCTCAAAATACCTTAAATAACCCAAATAGCCAAACTCCATTACAAACGTTTTAATAATCACCTTGCTCACCACCAAAACCTCTAATCTCTTAACTTTCTTCTTTCACTATTCCTGGCAACCCTACTAAAAGATTAAAACGACAGTGGTGTCGTAACTTACTTATTTAATTAATATGTTCATGTTGTAGATCTCCAAGCTTTTATTTTTTGGGGGTGAAAATTTTTAACTTGGAGTGCACACGACCCCTGTGCGCCTATGAATACATATATTATTGAGTATAGGTTTATATCTCCACTCTATATTTTCTTTTATATTCCAATTCGACGAGTCATTGGTTCTATATTAGAGAGTGATATTTGTCTTAAATCTGAAAAACATGTTCTGAATAAAAAATCTTTTTGTTTACTGAATCTTGTCTCGGGGTTAAAATATTTTTTAGTTTTTCTTAGTCTTGCAGCGTTTAATTATTTCGCTCTTTTTGTTAGTACATCATCTAGTAGTAAATTATAGATATCTATTTTTTTTCTATAATTTAGCTACATGCCATGGCTTGCTGTCTGAAAGCTGTTGGCACTGCTGATGCAGCTATTGGCGTAACAGCTTGTCGTTTAGCATGTGGCGGTCATGGTTATATGAATTGCAGTAATTTACCAAACACATATGCGTTGACAACTGCTACAGAAACCTATGAAGGAGAAAATACAGTATTGCTTTTACAAACTGCTAGGTACCTAATACAATTTATAATAAAATATAACAAAAATTAATATAAGTATTTATATTAACTTGTTTTTAAATATAGATTTTTGATTAAATCATATCACAATATTGTGCGAACTGGAAATGTTTCATTATTAAAAACATTGTCATACTTAGGAAATTACAAGAGCTTAAAACAAACACGTTGGACAACTACGTTAGAATGTATGACGAACGCATTCTTTCAAGTCGCTGGAAAGTAATAATTAATATCTTATTTCTTAGTTTACATACAAATATATGAGCACTACAGATTATTGATTAATATACATTGTTGTACGTGCTTTAGTAAAATTGAAGACTGTTATTTTAATATCGACCGATTAGTAAAGTCTGGATTGGCTCAAGAAGACGCTTGGAATCAAACATCTATTAAATTGACTCAAGCATCTGAAGTATATATTTTTGATTTGTATATATTTTAAATAAACTATTTCGTACTCAGATATCTACTCGAATGTTATTTCAAAAACTTTTTAAGTACAATCGACAAGACACAGAATCAATCTTAAAAAATTGTGGCTGAAGTATTTTTTTCTTTTATATTTTCCATACCAAGTTCAATTTTATATTTGCATTTTATACTACCATCAATATAAATTATACTTGCTCGCTTATAATTATATTATTCGCCAACATATTTTAACAATTAATTTGGTTTTATATTATGATATAATTATAATTAATGTGGTTGCATATACTGTCCAAATATTCCGAGTTACGTGTATATGTGATTAATGTATAATATATAATTATAATTTTTTCATAGGCACACTGTAGAGCATTTGCAATCAATATTTATGTTGAAACACTTCAGACAACTCAATTTTCACCAGCATTAATGACTGTATTAATTGAACTTGGTGAGCTAATTTGTGCACACTGGGTTTTAAATCGACTGGGTGATTTTCTTCAGGTAAATGTACGTTTACATTTCATTTGTTTTTAAATCAGTATAATTATTTATATTTTAGTATTCAAATCTAAAAAAAAGTGATGTACTTTCGATACAAACTTTACTAGAAGACAGATTAAGACGGATTAGACCAAACGCAGTCGGTCTAGTAGATAGTTTTGACATTCGGGATGAAATATTGGATTCTGCATTGGGTTCTTACGATGGAAATGTATATGAACGACTTTTGGAGGAAGCTAATAAAAGTCCATTGAATAAAGAACTTGTGAATCGTTCATTTGAGTTGTATTTGAAACCATTTTTAAAATCGAACATGTGAATCAAATCTATAATCTAGATATTTTATAAATATTAGGTATTTTATAAAAAGAAAAATGATAACTTTTATCAATGTATAATGTAATATTTTAATTAATAACAATCTAACGTTTTAAACATAAGTATTTACTGTTCATAATATGATTATATGAATATTTAGAATATTGATGTTTTAATTATTTATTATTACAGTTTTAAATACAGTTTACTTTTTTCGAGGAAATGATGGTAATCAAATCAAAACAATCACTTTAGACTTACATAGTTCGACTCTTGTTTTGAAACAATAGATGAATATAACAGTTTCTTTAACAAATGATTAATGAGGAAAAAAAATGCTGGACTAAGTTTGTGAATTTTTAACGAACAAATTGACCAATATCAATGTAATAGTTTAAAATATTTATATTAGTATTATATTAATAGAAATAATGATTAGAAAAGGTTCCAAACTTTTCAAACAGATTTCTTACAAGATAATTCAAACTTCAATATTATTTTTAATTATGTAATATATAAATGTTATAGATATCTTATTAATAGTTATCAAAAGGTGGTAATGTTCATCGCTGTAAATAGAAAAATTTTATCAAAATTATTAACAATCCTATGTAATACAGATGAACACGTTTTTAGTCTTATAACTCTAGATAATAATACTTCACTTATTGTTGGCTGTTTATAAAATTGTTCCAAAATCTGATAAATCTTATATTTATAAATATTATTTATGTTTGTATGTTTATAAATGCATATTTTGAGCCAATTGAGCATTTGCTGTTTAATTTTCTGAATGTAGTTGATTTTACTTGACAATTACAACTTGACTAATTTTTGTTGGAAATATTATTTTTATTATTCAGGTATGTCTATTTTAAATGCGTTTGATTTCGATGTTACTAGAAATGTTTCCATTTTAAATTTTATTCACTTGACCGGGAAGTAAGAGATTATATTAATATTTTATTATTGATTTAGTTTTTTCTAGTATCCTTAATATTGTTGTCAAAGTCTATCTTCATACTAGTTACTTGTAATAAACTACATCCATTTTACATTGTTAAAATCAACAGTTTTACATTCTCTTATTTTCTAACTACTAATATGCTCCGAGTTTGCATCCTTCACATATTAGGGGAGTCGAAAATGGTTGTTGGGCAAGCCAAAGATGGACGGGACAGGCACTTATGGTTGGCTTGCACCAGAGACCTGACGCCACCAACGCGAAAAAATCTTGATGACTACCCTCAGAATCGAACCGCAGGACTCGTGCGCTGAAACATTTGTTTCTATTCATTCGACCCCAGTCGATCCCTACTGGAAAACTATAAATAAGAATGAAAAATCCGTGGATTGGCCAAATACTATAAATAATAACATAATATATTAGATGGACTATGTAGGCCATAAAATAGGCAATTCCTTAATATCAGATTTAATGGTAAAGTAATTAATATTCATTAATACATAATAATGACAATAATTATGAGTAACCAAAACAAACAAACACTTAAGATTTTTTATAATATGTATTACAATTAGGTAAAAACATTTGTTGTTGGAGACTTTGAACTTTTAGATCCAAAGGATGGTATTAAGAAAAAGTAATAATTGTGGAAGTAAATGTAATGAATAAAATATTTAATAATAAATGTAATAATTATTTTGAAAACATTATTAAAGAATTTTGATACAAATAATAATAATAAAAAAATAATAATAATAATAATAATTAATGTGTTATAAGTAATAATAATAATAATAATAATAATATGTGATAATAATAATAATAATAATAATAATAATAATATGTGATAATAATAATAATAATATAATAATAATAATAATAATAATAATAATAATAAAATTAACAATTTGTAAACAAAAATTAATTATATAATATATATAAATACATATATTTATATATATATAAAAACTATA
Organism: Schlechtendalia chinensis; assembly: GCA_019022885.1. Lineage (NCBI taxonomy): Eukaryota > Metazoa > Arthropoda > Insecta > Hemiptera > Aphididae > Schlechtendalia > Schlechtendalia chinensis. Next base: position 12,350,666 of record CM032339.1, on the reverse strand, counting down.
TCAGTCACAGTTTTGAGTATACATCATATGCACTTGAACTAATTACAAAAAGATGTAAAATTTGTTTTACTTTGCTTCTAAAATATCATGCTTAATGCCATTAAAATCACAAACATAAATCTAAATAGCAGTCTTTAAAAATAATTTTGTAGTACAATATATTAAATTCATAATTATTGAAGTTATAGTATTAATAAAAACTGTAATTGATAAATAATTGTGTGGAAAGTATATAAATATAAATATTTTATATTTTATACATTTATACATAGACACACACACACATATTTATATAATATATACATGCACATGAAATGTATGTGTAAAGAAAATTGTAATATTGATCAAGATCATAATTTGATCACTGTACCAATATTACATATAATTATATTGGATAACCTGCAAGTATTGAATTTGTAAATGAATTATGAGAATATAAATAACTAAATAGTTTTAATAACTATGGTATTATTGTTATACATGATTAATTTGCATATCACCAATACAAAAGCAATAAGAGTATCTACAATTAGAGTAGAGACCAAAGATTTTGTTCGACAAGTTTATTTCAACTAAATATTGATGTATGTAGATGTAAAAACAGTAAAATATTTATATATTAAATGACACGTATACATTAAATAATTCTAAAACTAACTTCTTGTTCTTTTTAAAATCATTGAATTCATTCATTCAACAAAAACTTTGGACTGTAAAACTGTAATGCACGTAAATAAAAAAATTAAAAAACTATTTATAATGGCACGAAGAAAATATGTATTATAATAATTTATACTTGTCATTTTATAAATTAAACAACTAGCAAAGACAATACAATTTTTTAAAAATTAAAAATGTCAGTATTCTAATAAAAATATAATATTACAATGCATATCTTAAAATGAAGTTTGAAGTATGAAAAAAATAGTATAGCTACTAATTTTAACAAGTTAGTAATAGTATATTCACACATTTGTTGCCAAACTTGCACGTTTTTTGGATATAAATATGGCATCATCTTCAATTGCTGCACATCTAATCATAACAAAAATACAACAAAATATTATTTACGTTTTTATTTTGTAAAAAATGATTAATATTAAAAATAAAGCTACCTTATTACTTTTTGTTTTAGCTAAATCTGTCTAAAAAGAAAAAAATGTAATATGAAACTTGTTTATAAATATTTTAAAATATAGACACAAGTCTTTAAATTACTAAAGTTTTTACTTGGTCCAATTTTTTTTTAAAAAAAAAGTTTAAATGTTGTATATAAATAATTTTTAATTGTAAAATGTACAATAGATAATTAAGAAACTAGTTTATGATTCATTTTAATGTTACAAAATGCTGGTGGAATTTTATGATTTCATAAAATTATAAATGCCATGGATAGTCTAAAATATGGTTACCTTATAAAATACTTATTTCACAACTGCGACTCAATATTAACAATTTGAGTGGCCGGTTTTCTCTGATTATGTGTACTTTGCTTAGGCTAACCTATTCCGTATGTAATATTTTAAATTTCCCAATTTAAATTTTATTTTAGAGTACTTAATTTTAAATTTTACATATGGCATGAAATCACATTAAACTAAATAGTGAATATGAATAGTAAAATAGTAAATAGTTTATTAATGAAAAAATGTTATTATATAGACCATAAACCTTTTTTTTATTCTTCAATATTACGATTTTAATATTATTTGTTTACCAATATTACAATACAATATTGATATTTTAAAAAATATTGTTGTGCATTACTAGCATACAATAATAATTATTTATAAACATCTTAAACAATAAAATTACTTTTTGCAATTTGAGGTTATGCTTATTATCTTATTTTTATGGTTAACCAATAGTTTTTGTCTCCTCTTATATCGTGTAATTTTCTTTATTATGGGATGAACAAATAACAATAACCCTGATAAAGCAATGAAGAAACCAGCTAGATAAAACGATAAATCATAGCTTTTTGTTATGTCATACAGACCACCTAAAACAAAACAAATACATAGATTTGTATGTTATCGAAACATTAAATTAAGCTATGTTATGTTTTATTATAATATTGAACTAACCAGCTAATGGTGGTCCAATCAAATTAGCAATTCCTTGTACTAATAATAGAAGACCATAAGCATTTGTAAATCGTTCCAAAGAGATGATTTCAACTAATATGATCGAAGTAAACGAATAATTTGCAGAAATGAACAGACCAAAAAAACCGGATAAAATACCTAAACTTAAATAACTACCGAACAATGGCACTAATGCAATAACAAGACCACAGAGCACCATTGACACAGCATACACCATGTTGGCATTAACCCAAGCTTTGTCTCCAGCCCAGCCTAACCATATCTAAAAGAAAAAACAATGAATATGTAAATTTAGATGGAGTCATCATACTTCTAAGTTATACCAATTATATTTACCTCTCCAAACATATTTAATATTCCAATCAAGCTGATTAGATATGATGCATCTTCATCGGAGTGTCCTTTTTTTATAGCTAAGTCGGCAATATAAACATAAGGTACATCATACCAGGTGTACAAGAGAAAATTTGATAATGCAAATAACAAGAAAGGCATGTTTTTGAAATGTGAAAAGTCCATCATATCAAGTAATAGATACCATAGTTCCCAAAGTCCAGCTGACCACTATTTCATTACATTTGTTACAAATGAATTACTAAATAAACTTCAATAATTATTATTTATCATATTATTTTTCATACTTCATGTTTCTCTTTAGCTATCGTCGTCATTGAGTTACGATAAATGTTTGGACAAGAAGAAGCTCTTAGTCTATATCTATTTATATTAAGCATCGCTCCTCTATATGTCAATGAATGTCTGTAATGAATTATATAAATAAAATCAGTAACAGGCATTAAAAACATTGACAGTGAGAAATTATGATTATCTCACCTATGAATTTTAATGTCTTGGAGATATGCAGTTTGAAGACGTTTCACTTGCGGATTATCCTTTTTTATCCACCAATCGTAATCATTGTTTTTTAAGACTATATTAGTACCGTTGTTTATTTGTACTAATCCGACTTTATCACATTTAGCATTAACAGCGTCAGTTTTATGTGACTGATCATCAATCAACTTTTGAATAGCAAGAATTTGATTGACATGTAAACTTTGTGTTGGTGATGTATTACCCTTTAAACACAGACTATCATTATTCAATGATCCCTATAAAAAAGAAAAACAAATCATTATTAAATAAAATTACAATAATATTAAATTAATACCAATTCATTAATCCGTCCACTGTCACTGAAACTTTTTGACGGTATTAACAGACTGGGATAGTTCTGGACAAGTACGGAGTATAGTTGTTTTTTCTGAGTAAGTGCCTCGAGCACTTCTAAAGGAACATTTTCGTTGTTTCTTACAAAAGTAGGTAAATTTACAAGTGAATTGCATAGTCTCAAATCTTTGGTAGTGTTTGGAAGACCCCTACTATCCTGCAATCCTAGTTCTTCCTGGAACATTTGTGTAATTTCATTTTTACTGCTATCGGACGTAGGCGATGACGGCAGTTGTGTGTGCTGAGAATGTCGATCGTAGCTGGCTGTTGATTTGAGTCGTCGTTTTTGCAGTCTTGCGTCCTTTTTCTTTTTCCACTCATTCTGGGCCCGTTCTTTGGTCCATGGCAGGTCTCGCATCAGCATGCCAAATACGCAAAGGTTCAGAAACAAGCCGGCCAGTATTAGCGTACACCCTCGCCAGCCATAGTAGCTGAGCAGTACGTGATTGAGGGGGGCGAAAATAAATGTGCCGATGCCGCTACCGCATACGGACAGACCGGTGGCCAGTGACCGTTTCTTGTCGAAATAGTAGGCGACAATGACGACAGCGGCCACGTAGCATAACGACAACCCGAAACCCGAGATGAGGCCGAATGTTATGAACAGCACGAACAGGGAGTCGGCGAACGCGGATATGACAAACCCGGCTGACGCAATTATGGAGCCGATGATGGTTACCTTTTGGCAACCGTACCGATCGGTCAGGAAGCTGGCCACGGGCCCGGACAGCAGGGGCACAGCCATGAACAGGGAGCCGATCCACGCGGTCTTGCTTTTGCCCTCCTCAAAGTATTTCTCAAACTCGATGAATATGACGCCGAACGAGAAGGTCACGCCGTCCGCGATCATGTTGACCATAAACGACGCGAACACGACCACCCATCCCCAACCACCATCTGGAGCCCGGTCAACCAACTCCGACGACTCGGACGACGAATCATCCGAGTCGGTGGTCGTATACGACGTGTACGAATCGTGAACGCGGTGGTGTTGATGTTGACTTCCGCCCCCGTTGATATCGCCGCCGCCGCCGTGTCTGGGACAGCCGTCATCGGTCGGTTCGTTGTTCTTGCAAAATGTAACGTGGTTTTTGTTGTCTACGATTATTTTAGTTTTACTTTTGTTACAACTATTACTACTACTACTATTATTATTAACGCAATTGTTACTGTCGACATCGCCACGATTCGTATTGTTCGACGTCAACAGTTTCTTCGTCGTGGTTCGTTTCTCGTCATTATCATTATTATTTTTAAAGAGATCACTAGTTTGAGGAAGACTATGTACATTTAATACGATATTGACTTCTGGTTCGGCCGTATTGACGCTGTCCGCCATTCCGTCAACTCGTGTTGTTTACTCCTGCGTTTTCTCGCTCCGATTCTCCGCATGCGACTACTTTTCAGTACGTTCTTGACGGCCAGACAACGTTCTCCGTCGGCACGGTCATTGTGGTCGTAAATTGTCGAACGTTTAAAAGCGAACGTGGTTTCCATGCGGTTTAATTTTTGGAAATTGCAAGTCTTCTAAGTAGTCTCCAAATAGTCTTTTCCAGACCGCAGTGCCTGAAAAAACAAAAATGATCGAACTGTTATATTATCACAATGTTGAATTATCACAATATATTTGTTATAATAGTTATCTTTTTACACTTCGATACATCGTATATCATAACATACATATCAACATTATAGATGGACATAACAACAATTTGACTTTGGTATCGGATGGATAGGTTAGGTATCTATACATTATTTCATGGTGTTTAAAGTAAAGACACATTGACACAACACTCCGACATACGTTTGGATTACTGTGACAATTTCAATTTCCTAAACGGAATACTTTACTTTTCCTGTTCTTTTAGATAAACATATTTATCTATTAATTATTATTATCGTGTAATATATTATATACAATAGTTTAGGACGTCATGTGTTGGTAAAAAGTATACATTTTATAATTTGTACTTACATATGCGAATTAATTAAAATTACTAATTATTAATCAAATCTATCGAATTAGTTAAAAAGTTTCTACAGTCATTAAAACTTTAAAATATGTACAAACTTTATTGTAGAACTTTATCGCAGTGTTCGAATTGCCCCCCCTTCCCCCGCGCAAGGGGACGGAGCTCCACTACTACATTTAAAAAAAAAATTAGCTTCCCTTTACTAGTTTTCAAAAGAACGCGGGGAGCGCTTATAACCGGTATACCTGGGGACCATAGATAAAACATCATGAAAACATTGTATATTTGATATTATTATTAATACGCTATTGCAATTATCAAGTACTTACTTGATAATGCAATTTATTATCTTGTATATCACTTATCATAAAATATTATTCATATATTACTTGACAGTTATTTTACCCACAGACATACAATAAACCATAAAACTGTACATCTGTGGCAAAACAAATTGTCGATAAACAACGTCATTAATAGGCGAACCTTATTGAAAATTCTATTTTATTAGTGATACCAGGTCTACGCGGGACGGATGAGTTTTCATTCGCCGCCGTGGTTCTTATCTTAACATGCACCGAGTATAGAAATAACTTATTCTGTGATGGTATTTTCATGAATAGTGCACGATTATTGTATGCTATATTGACTTTAGGACTTTGGTATCAGACGGCGACGAGTTTTACAAACCTATTGTACATACGATACAGCTGATATTTTACATGATATATTAGGTATTAAAACATTAGTTTAGGTAGGTACATGTGTTTTGTATGCTTTTCCTAATTATTATTAAAGGTTTAGAAAGGTTTATTTATATAAAATTTTGTAGAATACTATTCTATTAAAAATTGTACAGAGACATTTTTTTATTTGAAAAAAAAAAGAATATGGTGAGAAATTAGGTTATATATTAGTGGTAAACTGGAAGGGGGTGTGGGATACCACGATTTTGTGATATAGAATATTTTATTTGGAATGCTATTTTTAATTTCCAATCGAGCTCCACTACTTCATATTTTCCAATTTGAGCATTGAACAAACGTGACATTTAAAATAGCGTATCTATCTATTCTATAAAGAACATCAGTTCTCTTTACTATTGTAAACGAGAATTAATTTTTTTTGCCAAATTTTGTCAAGGTTTTTTGCAAAAATATATTGAAAATTATATAAAACGCTGAGGTTTTGCCAAATATGTTAAGTGAACGCCGAGTAAGAGATATGCCAAATCGCAATGAAAATGTGTACTTATATTTACGAACATTGTCAGTACATAATAAATTATATTTAGACTAACCAATATGTAAAACCAGGTATATTTTTAATTTGGAACATGTTATGGGTTTTATTTTCATTAAATACTTATAGTAAATCTTAATTATACTTTTATCTTTTTAGATACAAGTATAACTGATTAACATAAATGTTTAAATAATGATAAACATCAATAGGTTGTAAAATATGTTTGTATAAAGTTGAACAATAAGAGCATTAATTAGTAACTATAATGTATATTTTTTCGAGCCGAGTTTATTCAAAGCCTAAATAAGAAAATGAATATTTTTAAAAATGCATTGCATAATTAACCAGAGAACAGAAATGTTATTATAATATTTTAAAATATTGAAATTATAAAACCGTCTAATAATTGTACATTATACATAACGTTATAGAATAGGTAACATTTTTATACACTGCAATACACGATAGCGGAATACAGTATAATACTTAATATATTTCTAACTTATATTCAATGACATATTATTAAATAAATCAATAAACATATACATAGCATTTAACACAGACCATAAAATTAACACGAAGCCATTATAATATTGAACACATTTTTTTCCATTAAACAAAAACAAACGGTAGACACACGAAAACATGAATGAATCATTAATACGAATAAGTAGGCATATTATAACAGTAAGATGAAGATAAATTAAAATGTAGAAATACTTCCAATTAAGTATTTTTAATCATCAGCAAATAGTATAATATTCAACGTACAAAAAATATATGTATATATATAACGAGTGTACAATCTATACAATAGGTTAACTAAGACAATTTTAATAAACCAAAACAATTATTGTTAAACTGTGGGTTGTAAGTTACAAATATATGATAGATAACGAGTAATAAGAATACACAGATGAAAATGATAAGTTATCATAGTGCAATTATATTTTGTGTATAGTTTGAAAAAAAATTGTCTACCTCATTTTTGTGTGTAACTAGAAAAAAATATTTTAAATCAAATTATTATTTTACCATAATACAAACTAACGTTGTACTAGTATACAATATTCATATTTCTCTCATCAGTCTGTTGAAATAAATTCGAAAATTCATTGTGAGACCATTGTGCTTTATTATTATTTATTAGTAATAATAGACGACGGATATGTTTAAGCATTAATATATATGCAAGCACTATCTATTATATAGAGCAAATATCTACTACACCATTAATTGTTCGAATAATATGATTTTAATTTGCAGTAATTTTTAGTATAATTAAAATCTTAAAAAATAAGTTGTTGGCCTTGAAATAATTGTTAAAAAATTAGGTATTTTTAATAGAATGTTTTAAATTTGTATCAGGTATATTTATTTGGGTTTTTAACATAATTATTACATTTAAACAATTGGTATTTTTTTATGGATATATTTCAATCAGCTGACTTCTAAAAAATGTATTAATAAAAGTACCTAATAATATTTAGGTACAAATTAGATATTCTGGAATTTCACACAATAACGTTTTAGAATCTCAAACATCGTGGAAAATATATATTTTAAATTCAATTCTGTCATTCGGTCATTTTCTATGTACAGACGTATATACTCCGAGATAAAATTTAATTGCAGGAGTGATCAATTAAATCAATTCATTATTATTAAATATAAATCGAATTTTTATTAACGATATATTAAACAAGATTTTCTTTTTTATTCACATTTATCAAATATATAGAATAGATAGATACTATTTGACTAGTAAAACAAGTTATGGATGAACCTTTAATGAAACTAAATTTAAAAGCAATTACTTCACGCATATTACATCTATATTGCAAACTTAAAAAATAAAAACTGGACTCCAATCGATTTTTGTCAAAATATAGTTTTAACAAATATAAATATAAAAATATTGAGTTACAAATTACAGTTTTTGTAGTCGAAAATATTTTCGTACAATAAGCGGCAAAAATATATTACATAATAAATTAATAAAATAATATATATATATATACACACACATACACATTACAAAGCCAATGAGTCTATAATATAAATTAAAAAAATAGAATTGTTGTATACAATTTATTTTTTAACTACAAGTTTCGACTAAAAGTCATCATCGGGTATAAAGGGAAAACAGAAAATACAACAATAGAAGTAAAAAATAAAAATGAACAAGATTACATAGAAAAAATTATAATTATAATAAAAAAACATACAAATTACATATTCAAATTAAAAAAAAAAAATGTTCTGTTAATGTAATTTCTTATTTTAGCCATAAAATCCGGGCATTTCGAGTCATAATGTCTCATGTTATTGTTTGTAGGTATATTTATAATCTATGTAACCATACGTGATATATATATATACATAAATATAAAAACTAAAGTGATTTAATTGTATGATAACAAGACATTTATAATTATAAAATATCTACTATATCTATCCATTTTTAAAGTAAATAAAAACAGAATTTTTTTAAATTTAAACAGTCGACTACTTACTGTACACATTATCAAAAAAAAAAAAAAAAAATAGTGTAACATTATATCAGTACCTATACTACTGCTCTATGAGCATACCTAACCTAACCTGACTATAATAAACAAATAGCTGATAAACTTTATACCAATAGATTGTAATTGACCAAGAAGTTACTTTATCTACAGTCCACCCACCTTTTTTACCTCTTAACTTCCTTGCTTTATATTGTTACGATGATAAACACATTGATACCTAAACCCAAATACATTTTTAGAACAATAACTTTCATTAATATGTATTACATAATATGGAGCAGCATAGTCACATGTTAAAACTTAAAATAACTCTTCTGTTTGAATTATTTATGTTTTTAAAGTCATATAGATTTTACGTTATCAAAAAGATAAAGAATACACATTAGATATGTATTTGTTTTTCTTTACTTTTTAAAATTATATAGTAGTTTGAATGACCCTGTACATTTGTTTGTTATGAAATTTATACGCAATATTGTAATTTCTCAGAGTTTGATAAATATCGATAAATTTGTATAGTTTAACATAACAATACTAAGAAATGTAATATGTATTATTTACAAGTTACTCTAGTTATATTTATTATTTATAACACAATACATAACACAATTATTTTGAATTCGGAATTAAACACACGTTTTAACTTCTTAGTATACGATTGAAGATATTTTTAAAACATAGTAACTTAAGTCAACAGTAACTATAGCACATTATATTTTTTGTATTATTTAAGACACTTAGATATATTTAAAATCATAAAGTGTGTAACTATAAAAATTAATTGTAATACATGACATTTTTAAGCACTTTTTCTACTCCAATTTATAAATTTAAAAATATACACACTTTCCATTTAATCATTGTACCTATATAACCTACAATGCATTTCTTATTTCTATTGAAAAATAAATTCCATGTATAACATGGATTAAATATTTAAAATAAGTAACTATATAATAAGTACTATAAAATATTTTTGAAAAAATGTGAAAAATTAAAATATTTAATATATGTTAATACTGCAACATTTGTCTAAACATCAATTTTGGTTAATGAAATAGTAATATAGTTGATCATTACTTAGGTTATTAAACAATTTTTAATTAGATGATAATAACCAAAAGTTAATTTTATATATATATTTATTATTGACTGTAGACTATTATTGTAATTTTTATTTAATTGCTTTACAAATCATCTTATAAAAAATAATGACTTGAAAGAATTATAAAAATCCGAAAGTATAGAATGTATTATAATAATGTAGGCGAATAGATTCATACATATTTTTGTTTTATTGATTATATAGTAAATAAAATGTTAAGCATACACATAATATAATAGTAATCTAATAAAATAGCGTAATTGAATTCAGTTAGGTATGTCCTTTGATTATTATATATCAATAATGATGTTGACCTTTATGTAATTTTGAATATCTTTTATGTAACAATAAATAATTTATAAAGAATGAGTTGTAGTTTTATACCTCAACATCTGATGTTCATTTTTTGTTTCCAAAAAATCTATTAACAGTAGGTTAGGTTAAGTATACAATTTACTAAAAACAAGAAAAGATGATAGCAACGGACGTAATGAATGTAAGTTTGAGACAATTGATAAATGTTTTAAAGGTGTTATTGATGTTATGAATAATAATACACCATTAATTAACGATTTTGTTTTTGTAGTTTAAACAATAACAATTTTTGAAATGTTTTTAAATATTAAAAAAAATTATGTTTATAAATTTGCTATTACTGTTACATTTTTAGTTCTTAAATACAAAACTGAAAATGTCCATATCAGATGTGTAGACAATTTTACTAGTTGTACCAATTTGTATAATCTTTTCAGTAATTTTTCGTTATGCTTAAGAATACTACTGAGAAAATCGAAAAACATGTCAAATGAAGTGCTATTTGTGCACAATTTGTTACCAGAAAGTAGAACGTGTAGGATTATTGGAGTTTATGAGATCTACTAAAAAAAGTATTCATGGAAGGAAAAAATATAATTGTAAAACTAATATATTATTTGCTTCATTCAGAAACTGAAAATTATAACTAGTTCTAATTCAACTGATAAATAAATAAAAAAAAATAAATTTCATTAAAAAAAGTTAAAGAATTTAGTTTGTGGATTATCATTTTAGAACAACTGAACTGTGCTATATCATTCATTCGTATTATGTATTATTTTGTGAATACTAACATTTTAATAATATTTTTTAAGAACAATACTTTAAAATAGTACCAATTAACAGTTGTCCTGCTAATGTTATTCCTTAACATAACATTCTTTAACCTTTTGAAACAATATAATATACATATAATATAATTTACATTTGTAAAAGATAAGTTATATTGACATCGAAGTATTTATTTTAAAATGATTTATAGGAAAGCACTCACTATAAAAAAATAATACAAGTGCCTTATTAATCATTTAAAAGACAAAAAGAAGTTGCAAGTAAGCAAAAAGCAAGTAAAATATATTAGCAATTATTATTAATTATTATTTAAAAAATATGAAACACATTTTAGTGAAATTTATGAAAAATTGAAAAAAAAATTTCAAGGTTAATAACCAAGGCTTGGAACATTAATGCTAAAAAATATTGAAATATATGAATATGTATGTGGTAAAAAACAGCAAGATATGTGGTGCAATATGCAATTTATTATTTAAACTTATATTAACAAATGGAGAACATTTTAACTACAAAAATTGTTTTAATAAAATTATCAAACTGAAAAAAAATTATAAAATAAGAAATTAACATTTTAAAATGGTACAATTATATTATTATTAAATATTTAATATTCTTAGCAAAAATATTTAACTTGTATATGTACATGTTTTCGTTTCTTCTTCTTTATATATACCACACTAGTTTACTAGTATAGTATAGTAAGTTTTAGTATCATCTGAAAACAGATTTTCACCAAACTGTGAAATTAAAGATCTAAGGCGACTAGACAACGATTGTGTATCTTTAGATATTGTGGTTACTCAGTAATGATATAGTTTTTATTCAAATACGGAATAACAAAAATAAATAATAAATGTACGCTGATACCGGGTAGCATATTCTAATATTTCCGAACGGAAATGCATTACATTGACTGAGATAATGATTCTCAGAAATATAGGGACTGTAAATTGTGTCATGTACATGCGTGTTTGCAATAAGACCAAATAACCTTTGAAAAATTAATTTTGTCAAACAATATAAAATGTAATATTTTGGCCGTCTTATAATTTTTTTTAATAAAGTATTGAAAACAAAACAGAAAATAAATAAAGAATATTTTGTTGTATTTATACAACTATTATATTTTTCTTTTTTCGTAAAACTCATTGGCTTTTTTGTATATTTAAGTCTACACAAATATATATATATATATATATATATATATATTTTAATTAAATTTTTTTTTTTGTTGAGATTGAATTATGAATTTGTATGAAAATGTTTTTTCTCATTAAATAAAAAAAAAAAATTAATTTAAATGTGTACACAAAAATAATAATAAAATATGCCAAATTATGCAATAAATATCTTTGTACTCGAAATCTAGGTATATTATGAAAAAAATTTGTATCGAACCAGAATTTTGATATGCGCTTTCCAAACAGATACACAAATGTCTTAAGTTCCTAGTCTTGTTTACGAGTATTTCGCTCAATATAAATATAAATATTGGTTCAATATAAAACGTAATATTTTGGGAGTCTTATAAATTTTGTTGTTGAAATTGATCCACGAATTTATATAAGAATTTGTTTCTTGTTTAATTAAAAAATATGCAATTATATGGTTCTTAAACTTAAAATATGCAAATTTGTATAAAAATAATAAAAGATGCAAAATTATGTAATCAATATTTTAAATTCGAAATTTAGGTACATTATGAAATGAGTTCATACTGAACAAGAATTTTAATATGCGCTTTCCAAACAGATACACAAACACTTAAAGTTACAAGTCTAGTTAATAACTAATAATAATTAAATATAAGTGATAACAAAATGTCGACATGATTAAATCATATATTATAATAATACATTTTATCGATTATATAACAGTCAATACTCAATACCAAGAATTTGCAATATACAATAAGCAAGTACATTGAATGTTTTGCAAATATTTATTATATAGGTCAGTTAATTTTTTATCAGGGATGAACGGATGATAATAAACATGCATGAAACGTATAATATATTTCTTTGTATTTCATAATCACAATTAAATTCAACTTAAAGATCAATATTTTAATCTCCAAGTTAAATTTGTATTTTTAATTAAAACAATATAAAAATATATTTGTTACAACTGCCTTTAAATATCTTTTTCTATAGTTCTTCCTAGTAAATAGATAATAATGGATAAGTAATAAACTTAAGTACCAAGTAGAAATAAAAAAATTAAAAAGGAATATTATTAAAATATTATAGCCTTTATAGTTTATAATGTTTACTATAACATTATGTTATAGTTAAGTGTATTATATTAAGAAGCTAATAAGGTTAATTTAAGCTAATTTAAAAATTTAAAAGTAAATATACATTTCAAAATAAAATGCATATTAATTATTATATTAATATGATTTGTACAAATTTAATCCCAATATAATTATCTAATATTAATGATAATTAAAAGATAGCTGATAGAAGGTATTAAAGGGTGTATTATGTAGTCATATAATACTTAAATATTTTTTTCCACAATTTTTCCGAATTTTTTTAAATTGCAATTTTTCCAAAAATTTTCAATCTAGGTATTTATTATTATTATTATTTATAACCATAATGTATTTACCTATTAATATTCATATAATATATTTTATACAATCAGATTTATTCAATTTCAATTACTTTTATATTACAATTCATTTATTGAGCACAATTCCTAAGAAAAATTAAATAGATAATAGTAAATAATGGCAGTAATAGTAATAGCAGTAGCTAATGAATGAGTAAAATAAATACAATTATAATTTTGTTTAAAACACGACGATTAGAACAAAACAAGTAACTATTCTTTGTACGTGGAAGTAGAACAGATAGCTTTGAGTATACCGGATAGAGAGGGCGTAGGTTACTTGAACACGTGTATATTACAGGTGGTATTATCAATTAATTTTTTTAATTGACTAACAATGAATTCTATTTAAAAAATATATATATTACAATTTTTCCATATTGTAGCTTAACAGTTAGGCAAATTATAACAAAAAAAAAAAAAATATATATGATTAGATAAAAAAAAACAAGTGGGCATAATGAAAGAATGGAGTTGGAAAAAAAGGAAAATGTGGAGATAAGAAAAGATAATATACTGGTTTGATGTCGTTCAAGGAGAGATATGAAATCCAAGACTTCCCTTGAAATTCTTTAGACTATGTACGTATCAAGTTTCGCAAAGCAAAAAATATGAAAATATTGAACAATAAAATTAGGTATTACCTGTATGAAAATACAATAATTGAAAAATGAGACATTCATAGACATACAGAACTATAACGTTATTATTAACGTTCGTCCTTATTCAACCATATAGACATAATCGTCAAAATCATAATTAATTTGCTAATATAAAAACAATTTTTTTGGTTTGTTAAAGCCACAAATAAATTTAAATGTAACTAAATATATTACAATATTTTGTATTTGCATAATTCAAATATTGTTGTAAATTATAAGAACCTTTAGCTAGATGAAGTATCAACACCGCCACTGTGTCAGAGTATGAAAGATGAATGAATTGAACACTTTTGTTGACAGCAAGTGCCCAACAGTAAAAAAATATGTTTCCAATCACAGAGTGCTTCATTTCGATGGAGAGATGAGTTAAATGGCAATTGGATAAGTGAAAAGAAAAATTATGGGCCTGGTTCTAAGGCGGGAAAACAAAAAATAAGTCAAAGTACTTATACTTTTTAAGAAGATAATGAGAATTTCACACCTAACAATATAAGTAAAATAATACATAGGAAATTTTAATTTAAGACTTTTGTTTAAAAATATAAAATCGAAAACTACAAATTCTACAATAATAATCCATAATTATATTCGTTACAAACCTAAACCACCATAATTCAACTTAAACATTTAAACGCATATAAAAAAAATCACTGCAGTTTATTTTTCCAAATTTGGAAATAATTATAATAAGATAATATTATTCATTTTTAAGCAACAATTTTTCGACTTTTTTAAAATTCTATTTTGATCTAAATAATACCTAATCAAGTTATCACATCATATTATATTCATAATACCATTGATTACATTAATTATTGATTGTCAGTGATGACATTGTATACAGGTATTCCTATAAAATATAATTGATGAAGAGTTTCTAGTGTTATTATGAACTTATAAAATGATTAAAGCATATTAATTTATGAATACAGAATACTTCCTGCAATCACATAATCATTAACAAATTAATTAAACACAGAAATATGGCACAAATTATTAGCTGTAAGATATGTTTAGTTTTAGGAAAAAACTTTCTAAATATAGATGCCTAAGAAATAAGAAATAAATTTTTTTTTTATCAAAACGAAAAAATAATGGGAACATTTATTGAAAATTCCTCTATTAACATCTGGGAACATTTTTTGTTATGAACAAATATATAATAGAACTTGTAAAATAGGTTCATATTTTTGGACAAGGATTTGGATAAAAATGGAACATTATATAAGTTACTATCAATATGGGTAATTCGAATATTATTCATAGTAGTAGTTTTTGGCAATGTGAATAAAACATATTATAATAATCAATTTTATTTTAAACATTATGTAGGCATTAATCAAAATGCCAAATTTGTTTTGATTAAACCAAAGATCAATAATTGTTATACACTATATTAAGGTAATAATTATCTGATATTTGATATTAGTATGACAAAATATCATAAAAGTTATCATAGACCATATTACTTAATACAAACTTCCTAGTATATCACATAGAAAATTGTATTAGTATTGAACTCTATGTTATTATATTAGTATTGAAAATTATGTCATTTATAAAACAACGAGCTAGCCAACTCACATGATTCAAATGAAATGTTAATAACTAAAGTGTTTTATTAGCACTTATAAAACCTCTTAAAAAAAAAAAAAAATAAATCGCTCATAATTTCTAATTTGAATTAAATGAAAGCTACTCATGAGGACATCATTTGGGAGTACACCATCTTACATTGAAATAAATCGAATGAAACAGCTGGTGACTAAAACAATTTTTTACTAATGTGTTATAAATTATAATTATTCTCCAATGCCATAATTTTGAAATTCTCTCTATAGAAAATTTATTTAATCTAAGAAAACATAAAATTAATTTTATTATATTGTTTATTTTTACCAGTGTTGGATAGTGACAGAACGGAAAGTAATGTTTTACTATACTGATGTTACTATTGTTGTAATGTGTTATACATTTTCTTTATAATTTGTTTCAATTTTACAAAAATGTAACGGAAATTACCTTTTTAAATAATTTCTTTATTATGACATGGTACATAAATCGAAAATTCAAGACATTTTTTTAAATTATTAATTTCGGTTTTCACTGTTTTGGAGTTTACAATTCTTATTTATATTTGTGCAGTGGGTGGACGTTACTTATTATTTGTATAATATATTACAATATCGATAATACTTGAAACTGTATTTACTTACTACTTGTATTATCAAATTCTATTCATGTGTATAGTATTTGTTATAAATTATAATAATATATTATACTTGGCTAATATTATTAATGGCTAGGACTATATAAATTGTTAACTCTTAAAATCATAAGAGTATTTGACATTTTACTGAAATTAATAAATTAAGCTGTAATTTGAATATATACTCTATATTTTTTTTTTATTGTAACAAAACAAAACATAATTAGTATTTTTATTATAAAGTAATCACTTTAATACTTTTTAAAATGAATTTATATAACATTGATTTATACCACACTGTCTACTCTGGCATTATATATAATGCCTAAGTACAAATTATATATATTGCCTAGTGATTTTAGACATTTACATAATGCCTAGGTATTATACAAAATACAGGATTATTAATATTATCAGTAATAAATAGATCATATTTTTTCATTTTTTCAGAAATGTAATAAATATTTTTGACAGCGGAAAACTTAAGCTAATTCTTAACCTAACTGATTTTAATGAAAAAAATTCAGAAAATAATAGTTCTAGAAACTTGAAAATCTTCATAAGTTTTTTTATTTAAGTGTTATATAATATATACTAATGAGTAAAAATAAATGAGTTTCAAATAAGTACCTGTCATAAGTAAAAACTAAATGCATTATCATATAGTTATTATAATTTAAAAATCGAATAGTTTACTTAAATTTTATAATTAAAAACAGTTGACTGTGGTAACATTTTTTTTGATTCATTAAATACTGATAAAATAAATTACAAACTTAAGTAAAAATTTTTATTTAGTAAATAGTAAAACAATATTAGATACTTAATTTTATTGAACAGATGACACAAGTAAGGAATTAAAAAATTATATAAAGGTAGGCAGTATATTGTCTTTACCACAAACCTGATAGTAAAAAATATATATAATTAATAAAAAAGTTAATACCTAACTGATTTATTATCAGGTCTATGAACCTTACTATTAAAATAATAACAATTAAAAATTACTATTTATCCATGTAAAGAAAAATAATAAGAAATGTCAAGGGGTTTATGCTTTCTAAATACCTATTTAAAGTTTAAACAATTTATACTTTACGAAATCGTATATTTAAAACAACTTTAATTGGAATGTTTGCATTCATTATTATTTTACATAAGTATACCAAGGCGTATAGCTTCAAAATTTATGTATTAAGAGCTAATATAAAAAAAAAATATATATATGAATAAAAATAGATAACAGAAGTTAAAAAAATTAAAAGTTCTTGGAATTTTAAATAATTTAACTCTCAGATGAAAAATAAAATTTGTATTTTGTCACTTCAGATATAACAGTTCAAAAATTATGCATTAACAATAATTTACAGTTAAATTTTTAAAATAAAATCATATTATTGAAATTTCTCAAAATAACATTTTTTATGTGCATGTCTAAATATAAATATAAATGTACTTCTAATTTGCATTAAAATAATTCAAAACCGACAATTTATAGATAAATATGATATGTCATTAGTGAACATTATTGAATATGTTATACAGTAATAAATAATAATGCATATAAGTAGGTATTTGCTTTGAATATATTATTACACACTGTAATATAATATTAAATTTAATTTTTAAATGTTTATAGGATAATATTTAAATGTCAACTTTTTAGATAGGTACCTGAAAATATTCAATAGGTTCCAGTATTTTATATTATTTTTATACCTATTCAATTTTCAAGTCTTAAGTCAATGATTACTCTGAACTAAATTTATTAATATTATCTCTTAAATTTAGAATATTCATTGATTAATACATTTTACCAAAAATTAACATTATATTAAGAATAGTTTTTGACCTGATAACTCGCCTAGTTGATGCGATCCTTAGAAATAGCTACTGAAACAATTTGATAATTTTGGACGTATTATTTAAATCAACTTTATATTACGAAGAAGTGGTGTAAGTAGAAGGTACCTACTATTTAGACAACACATGACATGAGTACAAAACATTGTTTTAATTTTATTATAGTTGTATGTAAATATATAGGTACTTAGTAAGGGATGTTTTATAAGAATTGTAATGTTAAAGAACACCACAAAGATACGAAAATACCTAATCCTGTCATGGTCCTAGATCAGGAATAAGATGCTCTGTAGAAAATTACATTAATGTCATATTATATTAGTATTTTTAAAATATTAATGATAAATAACATCATGTTGTTGAATTTTGACTATAATACCGCAATCTGAATTCATTACTTTAAAAAATAGGAATGCTTTGAAGACATGTACCTACTTAAATCACATTACATCTGCTTACACACAATTGAGACAATTTTTTTTTTTTGAGGGAAGAGAAACAACTTTTTAAATGAGCACATATTTTCTAATTGGCCTATCATAATAAATGTCGGAGTATTAATAATAATATTACGGATAGAAGAAAGCTTACCTTTTATTAAAAACCGCGGTCGAAGAACATGTCTGGATTTTGAATGATACAACCGAAACGCTTATTCACTACGTTTGTTGAATATAATTATATAATAATAATAAAAACAATAATTATAAAAATGAGAATATTAATAATAATAATAATAATATGTGAGACTAGACGACTGTACACTATCGACGGGATTTTTACTTTATTATTGTTACTGTGCCCGACGAGTATAATATATAATATGTATAAAAAATATATATATATAAACCCGGAGATGGTAACGACGGCTCGTGTATGGTACTAATATAAAAATGATTAAATAAAACAAAACAATGCGACAGAATTGTGTAACGATGAAACGAATATATATTACAAAATATTATAGACTGCAGTTAATACGTGGGTACAATCTATTATGTACAGATCGGTACGCTAGTGTTCCGTTTTGTAAGTGAAACAGAATTAATCGACGCTGCAAAGTGCACAGTGTTACTGATTACAGCTGTTTTGGTCAGTGGGGCAAAAAACAGTTTGGCGAGCACCAGTGTTTCTTAAAACGCTTCCCCAATGGGACGAAAAAAATACAATAAAATCGACCGATGACGACGCCGCCGCGGTCTAGGGAGCTATTGATAACGTTGCGGTCACAACGTCACGATTATATTATCGGCTGCGGCTAACGAGGTAATAACAATATTTATTATACGTGCCTATATATTACGTGTCACTCTGTAAAATCGTCCGCTGCTGACTAGCCGTTTTTCGAGGTTATTGAATTACATGTATGATTAAAAATCAACGTATTCAAATTTGGCTAAGCAAACAACAAACAACTGTGGTAAATAATAAGATTGCGGACCAACAGTTGACTACGAAGTTTCATAATGGTTTTCGGTCACAATTAAATTTGCCGTTTGCCGAACATTTTCCATAATAATATTGTTCCGTGGTACCACAGAAAATATTCTGTGAATTTATCCGATATAGAAAAACGGCTAAAGGTATGTTTTCCAAGACGCGCGACATGCCGCGATTACCGAACTTTTGGTCGCTGCGGCCGATGACACTATTGCTCCGAGAGCAGTACATGCGCGATACGTCGTGACGACTACATTATGCGATGGCGCTGAAATTAGTTTTTACAAACTAATGAAATTAGTAATTACAAACTAATTCCATTTTATATGATTTGTCCTATATTAATTATAAAAATATTATAAATTCACGAAATAGTATGTTATTATTTTTTAAATGTCGGTTAATTAAGACTTCATAAACATCTTTGGTTTCGCAAAATTTGAACGTATCTGTTCGTTTATTATTATTCTTTGGCTTTAGATGGGAAAATATAAAATCATCTTCTTCGTCCAAAACAAGGTCAAAATATTATTATTGATGTCCATATTAATATTAGAAATAAAACTATTAATTGCATTAATTCTTCTTCTTGTCCCTCGCCTTTAACCCAGCTATTTGGAGTCGGCCTCTTGTGTCTTAAACTTCCACATGACGCGATCTTCTACATACTCTGCACACACACTTACGGTCTTTATATAAAATCCAATCGCATCTAACCACTTTTTCAGTCTTCCTCTTCTTCATTATTCATTTCCATAACCGTTCTTACAGCTTCCAAATTTTCTCTCCTCATAACTTGACCAAACCATCTAAGTCTATTCTCTCTCATCTTATCCACGATCGACGCTACTCCTATGCTTCCTCTTAAATATTTATTCCTTATCCTATCTTCTCCTATCATTCCACTCATCCATCTAAGCACTATAATCTCTGCTACACTAATTCTCTGCTCTATTTTCTTGTCAACTGCCCAACACTGAACCATACAACATAGTAGGTCTCACTACCCTCTTATAGAACTTACCTTTCAGCCTCATTGGAATCCTCTTATCGCACAAAACACCAAACGCTTCTCTTCACTTGATCCACCCGCATTTGCCACACTATGTTTTACATCTTCGTCAAAACTTTTTGTACAAAGGACCCTAAATGCTTAAAACTATCCACCTCATTTACCTCGTCCCCGCTTATTGTCAGTACACTCCTCGTTTCATCGAATTGTTCTCTTTCATTAAGCTCATACTCTATATACTCTGTTTTACTTCTATTAATCCTTAATCCCTTTCTTTCAAGAGCTAATCTCCACACATCAAGCTATATCATCAGTAAACATCATGTACCATGGTATCTCCCCTTATATCTCTTTTGTAACTTCATCCATTACTACAGAAAACAAATAAGGGCTTAACAAAAATCCTTGGTGCACCCCTACTCTTACTCTAAAATCCTCTGTTTCTTCACACATACTTTTGACACAGGTACATGATCCTTCATACATATTCTCTACCACATTAATATACGTTTTTGGTACTCTTTTTTTCATTAACGTCCACTTTTAAACATATCTCGGCATTCTAAGATACATTTTCTCTAAATCTATAAACACCATACAAAGCTTTTTCTTTTTCTCCCTATACTTCTTTACCAGCTGTCTCACACAAAATAATGGTTCCATCGTTGACTTTCCAGGCATAAAACCAAACTGATTTTTAATTACTGACGTCTCACTTCTTATTCTCTTATCTATAATCTTTTCCCAAATCTTCATACTATGACTTAAGCTTTATGCCTCTATAATTTCTACATTCCTTTGCCTTTAAATATAGGTACTTTTTAGGACACTCTTTCTCCACTTATTTAGCATTTTCCCCTCCATTAGCACTTTATTAAAAAGGTCTTTCAACCACCTTATGCTTACATCCTCTAATATCTTCCACACTTCCACTGGCACTTCTTCTGGTCCTACCGCTTTTTTCTTTTTCATCGCTCTCACGGCCTTCCTCACTAATTAAATTTATTAGACCTTCGTTCCACGAAATATCCTCTACAGCCTCTTTTGGATACTCTTCATTCAGTTATTTTTCAAAATACTATTTCTATCTCTTTTTCACATCTTCATCATTCGTTAGCACCCTCTTATCATCACTTCTTATATACTATACCTTTTTAAAATCCTTGTATCGTTTTTCTCTAACTTTAGCCAATCTATAAATTTCTTTTTCACCCTCCTTTGCTGCCAGTTTATCATACAACTCATCATACCTTTTAAACTTCGATTTGCTTACTGCCCTCTTTGTTTCCTTACACAAACTTTTGTATTCTATCCAATCTTCTCTCCTTCTGCTCTTCTGCCATACCTTAAACTGTTTTTTCTTACTCTCTATAATTTTCCAAACTTTCTCATGCTACCACCATGTTTCTTTGTTTTCTGGCATACTACTACTCTCACCAACAATCTCCTTTACGGTATTCTTTACACAATTAGCAATCCTATTCCACACATCATTTATATTTCCCTCAACATTCTACACCACCCTTTCCTTTACCTTCTCTAAAAACTCATTTTCTTTGTCCCCTATTAATTTTCACCATCGAATCCTCGACTCCATTCCAGTGTTCTTTTTATTTTTGTTAATCTCTCTTCTACAAAAAGTAATCAATCTGCGATCTATTACCCCCACTTCTATAAGTTATATAATGTTCTTCTCTCTTTCTAAAATAGTTATTGGCTATTACAAGATGATACAGTAATGCAAAATCTAGAACTCTTTCTCCAGCCTCATTCCCTTCCCCAAATACCCTCCATGTATTTTCTCAAATCCTCTCCTCTCATTACCCACATATCCATTCATATCCCCTATAATATTCATATAACCTAACCAATCATCGCATCCTCATTACATTATCTACTACTTTACTTTTCATCTCCTTGTCCACTATTACACCTACACCATTCCATGTATTAGTTTTACCAGAATATATTATTTTATAACTATCTTCTATTTCTTTTGCTTTCTCCCTTTTCCACTTAGTTTCCTGCACACAACAAATATTAATTTTCCTCCTCTTCAATACTTCTACTAATTCTCTACTTCTACCAGTCACCGTTCTAACATTCCACGTACCTATTCTTACTGTATATCTATCTTTTGCACCTAGACGCAAGTTCATCCTAGAGTTCAATAGTGATGTCCTTACACCGTTGACATTACAAGCGTTGGGTAGACCTGTACACATGACTGGTGAAACAGCTACCGCACAAGCTATTCGGTTGGTATCACACGCTATATTCTTTAGGTCTCCTCCACTTCTAGCTACGTTATTCCCTTTTACCTGTTGTCCCCGCGCACATTTGAGATGGGACAATCCACCTACATTTAATTTAGAACTACTCATACTATTTGACAAAATTTTACTTCGGCTGTCGACCTGACGCAACCTCGTTTAGTCGGCCATTACGACTGGCTGAGGGGTCCGTGGAAGTATTCTGATCCCCACCCACGGGGAACCGAAAAATTACATAAAAATGGTATAAACGTAATTTCGTTGAAAACGATAGTCGTTATTTCTTCGTAATTTTGAAACTAATGGTTATAGAAACTAGAAATATTTACCAAAAATCAATATATAACTTAATATTATATTTTGGAAAACAAATTTTCAAATTTTAAATGTACGTTATTTCAATTACAATTAAAAAAAAATTTAAAAATCGTTAGTCATTAATAGAACTTTCAAATTTGGATGAATATTATTTACTTGTATAGATATCTTTTTCAAAACTCCCCAAATTTTTTTCCTGCGTTTGCCCCTGCCTATAGCTATACTTTTATCACAGACCATATTCATATACACAAATGTTTAAAAACCCGAAATCACAAAAATTATAGAAAATAAATTAAAAATATAATTTTTGTGATTTCGGGTTTTAAACATTTGTGTATAAAATAATCACATGTTCTCTTATATATTTTATTATATTCATATAGTGAAAACATTTGAATTTACCGTGGCAGGAGGAATCTTATCACCATTCCGCGTTATCACTATCGGAGAATAAGAACTTAATAGTTTATAAATATTGTAGTTTTAGATTGTATTGTAAGACATATAGTATGATTATTAAAATGTTGGTCGTGATGTAGTATTATTGTAATGTATACAATGTAAAGGTTCCACATCTTCCCGTGTGATTTATTGTTATACGTTTTTATGGGCATTGTTGCGATTTGCGATATTAAGTTATAATATTTGTCGATGTGCTGATGGAAAACCGCAATGACCAGGAGACAACTGCTTTAACTCCTGCTGTGCTGTCACCGTTGTCAGTCGTGGTGCCGGCGGCGAACGTGCATTCGAACGGACGTCGTAAAAACAAGCACAAGTTCTACCAGCAGCACTTTGAAGCTCTTTCAGAACGATGTGAATGTATTCAACGGGTAAAAAATTTACTATTTGCTTTTACGTGTGTTGACAGTTTGTTTTATTTGTGTTTCAGGATAATGAACGTCTCGTGCACAGAATACACCAGGTTGCAAAACAATTAAGAAGGATGCGAGTAGAACGAAGGTGTATAATTATAATTTATAAACTCTTGTATGAACTTTGTTTGACAGATATATATTTTCAGGTTTATTATGGATCGATTAGACAGGCATAGAGATAATTGGAGGGACGCTGAACTACTCATAGATCTGGGTACTGAATTACCTTTACCTGAAGAAGTCAATTTAAAAGTAATATTATTAGATATTTTTATGATAGATTTTAATTTGTTTTAATATTACTAATTACTGTTATAGAATCAAGGGGCTGCAGATGCACCAAATGGGAAAAAAAATGCAAACATTAAATCTACCGAAAAAAAAGATCCTAACTTACCAAAAAGACCAGCAAATCCATTTTTTAGATTTTGTCAGGAACAAAGGCCTATTGTACTTGATCAAATAATTACATCAGGTGAAGGTGAACCTACTAAACAAGATCTTACAAAACGATTAGCAATTACTTGGAATACTATGGAACATAGCGATAAAAAAGTATGTATCTATCAATATTATATTCCCAGACTTTATAAAATTATATTTGGTCAAGAATTAGTTTTAGATACAAGATACCTACTAAATTTAAAATAAAAATATTTTATGTCTTAAAATACAAATAATAAGGAAACTAATTTATATGTATATATACATATACAATAATTCTTTGTTATCCACAGTTTTGATTATCTGTGGTTTAGTTGGAAATATTCAGAAATTAATAACCCATTCATTTTATCGTTATTAATTGACTGCTATAATTTATTGTAGAGAATTTTTGTTATGTTTTTATTACAATTTTGTAACATAAATTTTTAATAATAGTTTTTGTTACCAAAATGTACTATACTGGAAAAGATATTAGTAGAACATTAATGTGAAACACATTTAGCGATTAATAACAGTCAATTGTTTAGTTTAGTATTTATTTAATAATTTTAAGCTTTAAATCACTGAAAAATCTTTGAATGAAGATTATTAAATAACATTATGATTTTAGGAACATGTTAATTATATAATTTTTTTATTTTTATTTTATAAAATTGTTAGTAAAAATAAAATTATTAATCAATTTTCTTTTTGACATATTTAAAAGAAAAAGAAAAGTTATGTATTTTTGAAACTTAAATATATCAATTAATATATTAAAACTTAATTAATAATATATTATTTTATCCATAAATCAACTTTGTAGATGATTGCATTTTGGATTACACAATTAGAAGAAAAACAAATGTCATCAATATCTATACTCCACTAATTAATGGAATAAAATATTTAAATGTTCAAAAAATGTGTTTTTGGCTTTAAAAGCCATAAACAACTCTGTTAAGAAAATCTTAAAAATTTTGGAAAATGTTTAAAATATATTTTTAAATATTTCATGAGTATTTGAAGTATATTAAATAATTTTAATATTGATATATTTTGACGTAAATAAATATATTTGTATTAAGATAATGATTAAAATATCTTAATTTTGTTTTTTAGATTTACTATGATATGTATGAAAAATCTAAGGAAAAATATGCAGCTGATATGGAAGAGTACACATTTAATAAATCTATAAGTGCAGTACAAATGTCCAATTAAATTATTGATGTATTTTTCTTAATGTAATGTAATATTGATTTATTTGTTGTTTAAAATTCTGTGTAAAGACCTGTGTAATATTATTAAAACGTTTGTATAAGATTGTAAACAAGAAAAATGTACTTATTATTATCATACAATTATTAGTTTATATTATAAGTTGTTTTTCATTTCTCTTAAAATTCGCATTGTTTCAATTGGATCACCAATGGTTTGAGTAACTTTTTGAACTGCCTCTTTTTCAACTCTCATGAACGGATTAATGAGCTTTTCCAATCCTAAAATAAAATAAATACATGATTGATGATTTGTTAAATATAAACCACCTATAGAATTTTTTATTTACCAATAGTTGATGGAACACTTGGCTCCTTTGTTTCTCGTTTTGTTTCAATTTGTGCCAATTGAGATAATATGTCTTGATTGAATGGTTCAATGTGTAAACCGAACTTTAAATTTTGAATGGCATATTCATGTCCACAGAACACAGCCTGAAATAATTATATCTGAGAAATGTTGAAATTACGTTATACATTTATTTTACTTACTGTGCTGTCAGGCAGTTGAGATAATGTGTTAATTAATGCCTCATACATTTGTGTTGCATTACCTTCAAAAAATCGACCACACCCCCCTAAGAATAATGTGTCTCCTGTAAATTGCATTAAAACAATTAACAATAACCATAGCCAACAACAATTAATCTAAAGTTCTAACACATTAATGGTTGTTTTAAAGAACATTTTTTTAAAAATATATGCAGTTAAAAGTAGTGGAATGTGCAATAGTAGCTGCTATAGAAAACTGAACACACGTTTAAATAATCAGTTTAAATCCAATAAAAGAAAATTAAAGATCCTCAAAAGGGATATCCAACAAAATTGTAAAACTGAACCCTCAAAGCTATGAACATATGAACATGCATAATAATATATAGATTTTGTACAATTTATATAAAATATGAATTATTCACCAATAACACACAATACTTGTCGTCATCTTGTAATAATGACAAAAATAATCTAATACTTTCATTTTAGTTGATTTAAATTTATGAATCCAAATAAATTAGAATCTAAAATCAAGGTATGTAATTATAGATTGACTTAATAATTTACTTTAGAAAAACAAAGTCAATCATATTAACATATTATTTAGGTATTATAATATAGTATATTTATAAATTTATGAAGAACATTTTTTATTGTGTTATCTCATTGGGGGTTTTTTTATTAACACCATAAATATTTAAATAAGCTCACAAGCAAAACTAAATTTGGTACACACTGGTTTGGAGAACAAGTATTTTAACTGATTCCATTATGATAGGAATTGGTAAAAATGTTTATTATTTAACCAGATTTTTTAGTCGACAGTCTATCTTTATTTATAAAAGTTTTTCCAACAAAGATATTAATCAATAGGACCAAATTTGCACACTTTATTACTTCTTGCAAGATGATCAGCATATTTACTGGTCCTAGCATTCAGTATTGCTTGTTTTTAATTTTTAGTTATATGAATGTACACAATTATTATTGTGTGATATGAAGTACCTGTGAAAACGACACCTTCTTGTCCTGCACTAACATAGTAGCAAACGTGGCCAGTGGTATGACAAGGTGTGCGCAAACACTTAATATTTAACGATCCCAATTGAAGATCGACTCCTTGTTTATCAATCATAACTGTTAGACCATCAATTCGGACATCACCTCCAATAACAGTCAATGGATTATTGGTATTGCCACTAATTAGCTCTTTATTACCACCAGCATGATCCCTAAAAACAATTCAAACAAAAATTATTTAATGGACATTCACAATTGTCGTAATTAAAATTATTATTATTATTATATATTATTGTGCGAAATTAGGTATTGGGTCATTACCAATCAATTTAGTTGTACCTTTCAACAGTGATGGACTGGGGACTCTTATACAGTAGCAATCTTGAGTCTCAAATTGAGAATTACAAAATTTTGTGTATCTAATTAAAACAACTAGTCAGAAAATAAGTTATCAAACATTACAAAACGATAATTTATTATTGAATTATTTTAGATTTTATAAGAAATTTGATTGAAATTATTGATTTTATAATAATTAATTACAAGATATTTTGGCTGTATATATGTTAATGTTATATTCTTGTCATAGGTTTTGAATGTATAGACTATTTGCAAAAAAAAAAACCTGAATTATTATTAATTTATTTTACACAGTTTTACATCTTTACATTGTTTCGATATCTTTATTACATTTCATATTTATGGTAGTGTTGAGGTTTAAAATTGAGTGAAGTTGTTTATAAAAACCCTACATACAGATAGAAAAGTAGAGTACACTGCGGTTAAAGTAAGTTATTATTTACAATTGATAGGTAGTAATAAATTATGGTTATATAATTGATGATTACATCTAAATATTTTTAAATATTTAATATGAGCAAAAGACAGCAGACATTCAGAAAATGTTCTGGTTTGCCATTGGCCAAGTTCCCAATTGCTTTTAAATTATTTGTATAACAAATAATCTGTTGACATTAATATTGATTATACATTTCAAATTGAATATAAAAATATATTATGGACATAAAACATGTCAAATGCTGTATTTAAATGAAATTGGTAAATTGATGAAAACTAAATCATATGTTTTTCCTCCTCAAAACATTAACTTATCAAACTAAACGACAATGAAATTATTTAGTTTTAGACAAAATAATAATACTATAAACAATTAATTATGTAAAAGACATAATGACAAGAGTTATTGAAGTTATTCTTTTATTTTATACTGATGGTATGCAGTATGCACTAAATAGTTAGATTTATGATTTTATTACCAATGGTGATGTGTTGTAAGTACTGTAGTTAATTTTATATTTTCTTTACGGACTGCATCCCAAACAACGTTTGGCGCCACAGGATCAACAATGGCTGCTTCTTTTGTATCCATTGTCAATTAACAAGTACATAAAGTTATCAGACAACGCTGGTAGTACTTGTATTTTAAATTTTCCAAAATCCTTAGTTAAAATGTTGCTATGCATTGTAGTCAAATATCTTTGTACTGAAACAAATATGTTGTCAAAGAATAGGTCTGAGGTTACTCACTTTTATCTAAAACGTTTACTTAAAGATGAAGGATTCCTTATTAGTGTACTGGACAGTGAAGACAATGCTTTAAACATTAGTCACAATATTATCATTCATATTCAAAAATCTAAAATTTTAACAAACATTAGAGTTGTTGGATCATATAATTTTGAATTATAAACATTGAAATGCATGAATTTACCAAAGTAGTTTTCTTCAAAAGTAATGAACAAATGAAGGAAGAATAAAGAAAAAGTCTAGGTAAAATGCATGTTCTTTAAAATTTTATAACCATAGTAAAGTGTATCACTTAACATTTTATACATACCTACTGAAAATTAATATTGTTTCAACCTTTCTTATCATTTTAATAAAAAAAAAAAAAAAAAACATTGTTTGAATTTGCAACTGATTACATGATTTAAATGATATTAAAAATATTTAAATATTAAAAAATATTACATACTTGAATGATTTTTCCAAATTTTGTTTTTAACAAGGTTTGGAATATACTTATATTTCATTTGTATTTATTTTTAAACAGTGGTTTTTTTACAATATATTATTTAATCTTAACATTTTTCACAAAAAATATGGAAAATCAATTATTAAATCTTTTAACTCATTACATAACTTCATATGTATAAATATATGATATATTCATAACAGTTGTTTTTATAACAAAGCTATTCTTTTTATGTATTAAGAGTTTGTTTTGCATAGATAGTTTTAATATTAAGCCATTTTGTTGAATATTATTTGGACACACATCATGGTCAAACATTTCAAGTATCTTAACAACAAATTAATACCTGTGTGTACATATTTGATTAATATTAGTATAAAATTATTTGAAATATCTTGAAAGATATGTGTAAATATGTTTGGTTAGATATTTACAAATCAAATATTTATTTTATTTGAATTTTTTTAAAAATTTGAAATCTAAGGTAAAGATTCACAAGATTTCATAAAAGAATAGATTCACATATTAACATGAAACAATAAAAGATCAAGCCAATTAAGTTCATAAAAATTTGACAGATTTTAAAGTGCGAGTGTAAATTAATATTTCTTGATTATATATATATTTTATGATTAATGAATACTATAATAATAGAAAATGAGTGAATATAAACATAATAATTGATTGGTCACCATTTTAATAAAATATTGTTAATATGGAATACAAAATTAAAGTTTTTTAAAAAAATTAATTTTAGCTTAAGGTACACTATGGAATGTCTACATTTAATAATAATTATTTATTTGATTAGTTTTTAAAATACAATCAGCGCTTGGAACTGATACATGTTAAATATTTATAAATATCTATAAAATATTTAATGATTTATTTTCAAACGAATGACTAAAACATAACATATTGTTTACGTCATAATATGAGATTGGGCAATAAATAATTCAATAATATACACCACTATTAAGTTTTTCTAATAAAGTATTTTTATTTAAATTAATTTCAAATGACCAGTTATTTTGTCAATAATATCTGAGCTGTCGGGTCCAATACCTATTACAGTAGGAGTTCCAGCTTTAACTTGAGTTGCTCCAGCATCACTTATGATACAAGAAAGTACCTTGTAGGATTTGGCAACCTTTGATAGTTCAGCTAAACCATTCTCACCATTGTCAATACTAACTACAATTTTTTTTTGCCCAGTTATTTGCCACATTTTTGCCATTTGGGGTTTATGTTGCAACGCAGCTTTATAACATTCAACAGATGCATGGGAACACTGTGCAGCTACTTTGCCTTTGGACATTTTTAAATCGCTTCTCACTACTAATACAAGTTTGTTGTTCATAGATAGTGTGTTTAACGGTCCAGAAAGTAATAATCGAATGTTACGGTAGCTATATGAAATTCCAGTGCCAATTAAAAGACCAGCAACAAATGGTGCAATGAATTCATATTTAACAGGATCAAGCATTGTTTTTATTTGTAAGTTTTTGATTTTGTTCAATACACTCTTTAAACTTTTTTACTTCGTCTTGACACTTTCTCCAGTCTTTTGTTGTTGCTATGCAGTCTTGGACTTTGTAATGTAAATGTGCACAATTAGTTTTGTTCAATAATTCGTCTAATAAATCCACATCGTTTTTTGTTTGATTAGGTTCTCCTTTGGAGTGCATTTCAGTTTTTAATCTTGGCCTAAAAATAAAAAATTAATATATATATATATATATAAGTATAGATGAACGATAATTTTATGATATAAATATTATATATGTGCATATTCGTTATTACTAGGGCTCGTGACTTGTAGCACTTGCATATTATATTTCTATATATATGTTATAAAGTACATCTCATATATAATATCTGTTATAAAAGTACAATGAGAAGTCGAGTGATAGTTCTTCAATGTTTAGAAACCCGTCCATAAAGAGATAAGGAACGTTGCATGTGTTTAATTATATTTTTAGTTTTGAAGCCTTCAGCTGGTATTCAAACTGGTTTTGAAACAAAATTATCAAAAACAGCAAATTACTCAAAAATATTTATTAGTCGCTCTCGATT
This sequence comes from Schlechtendalia chinensis, assembly GCA_019022885.1. Classification (NCBI taxonomy): domain Eukaryota; kingdom Metazoa; phylum Arthropoda; class Insecta; order Hemiptera; family Aphididae; genus Schlechtendalia; species Schlechtendalia chinensis. The sequence goes on along the minus strand of CM032339.1, from coordinate 12,318,797 downwards.
TTTGACGCGTTATACATATTCATGAGTAGAGTTTTATGTTTTAACTAGCCAAATTAATTTTTCCTTGTGTATTAATTATTTTTCATGATGCCTTAAGAAAAAATGTCCGTTACTAATCGTCTTAGAAGTTATGTTCGTGAATTCGGTGAAAATACGTTTGTATTTGACGCGAGTGTATTACTATGTAAGTTTTGTGATATTAAAATTAACTATGAAAAAAGATTCAATGTTACTCAACATTTAAAAATCGAAAAACATTTGAATGCCAGTTAAACATGCAGAAATCCATTGTGAGAAAAAAACAGATGACCACAAACTCAACAAAAAAATCTTCATTTAATAAAGACTTGTGTTTTGTCTTACTATCAACTAATATTCCCTTGAATAAACTTTTGAATACAAAATTTTATAAATTTTTTGAAATCTTTTATTGGAAAAAATATTTTGAAAGAAGAAACTTTGAGACTTGGATATGTCAATGAAATTTTTGACGAAACAATGAATAAAATTAAACTAGATCTGTTAGGTAAGAATATATGGGTCAGTATTGACGAAACGACAGATATTGATGATCAATTTGTAGTATGTTGTATTGTTGATATAATTAAGATAAATTGCCTGGGTAAACAATATTTGGTGCATTCTGACTATTAGAAAAAACAAGTTATTCGACCATCAGTAAATTGTTTGACAAGTGTATACAAAATATTGATGTTGAATACAACAACGTTTTATTGTTTACATCCAACGCTGTTCCCTCTATGGTAAAAACTGCTAACTCTTTGAAAGCATTATATTCAAAAATGATATATATATAACGTGCACGGCTCATAGTTTTCATAGAGTAGCAGAAAATGTAAGAAGGAAATTTAGTACTGTCGATAAAGTAATTTCTAGTGTCAAAAAAACATTCCAAAAAGCATCAAATCGTGTTCAAATTTTTAAAAATGAAGGACCTTTCACCTTTTAAACTTGCCACCTGAACCTGTAATTACGTGTTGAGGTACGTGCTTTTTGTAAACATTAGATCTATCTGATTGATATGTATCTATAATATATAGTATATTACCGTATAATATTTAAATAGTACAATAATTAAAGAGCGTACTTATATGCATTAATATATCAAATAATATGTATTACATTTTTAAAAACATAAAATAGACAAAAATATTTTGCACTAAAACATTAAAATAAAATTGTATAAATAATAAAAATAAAAATATATAATTACAATTACATAAAACTTCTCTACTTTTATTTTTGGTGTATTTAAGCTGCAAAAAAATTATAATACTACTGATAAACTGTCACAGTAATTTAGTGCTCTTATTATATATACTGGCTGCATCTATACAATGGAAAACGATTGATAACAACCAAGTTTAAATTAAATTTTATCAATAAAAATAAACTTGTTGAAATAGCAATTGTAGTAAATACTCTAATAATTTAATGGTTGGTCAAAATGTTACAAAAAAGTTGAAATATATTAAATATACATTAATATAGTATAAATATGCTTTAAAAATAAAATAGTTCAAAATATGCAAATATATAATAATATGAAGCATACAAATTTTACATTTACAAAGGTTACAAAATACATTACTATCTTACTCTGTAACTATTATTAAGGACAAAAATTTGCAACTGCATTAATGTCCGCCCTTTACTAATAACATACATTATTACAATAAGTTAATATTAATAAAAAAATAGACACTTACGAGAAATTCAGTACATATTAAAAAGATATTTCAATTTGTTGAAATCCTGCAAATTAATATTCAAAATTCCAAAAAATATTATTTTATAATTATTTTTCTTAAATTCTTTTATCATATGAGCATAAGATTACAATTATAATGATAAGTGATCGCATTGCATAAGGTGATATGTACTGATATAAATTTATAAACATTTTCCCGCCGAATTTAAATTTATTATTTGTCCATGGTTTTAATATTCGTAATTTGTCTTGATCTTTTAGTGTAATTTTGGATGTTTAAAAATTAGATAACAACCTCATCAGAATACACATTCTTAAATTAAAATTTATCGTTTATATACGTAACGTTGTTCAACAATAGTTGTTCGACTATATTATTATAAACTAAATTTGTTGTATGGGATATAATACTTAATGTAAGTAGGCATCATTTCATTATTTTCTAGACTGTAGCAAACATTATTATTTTTATTATTTTTATTAGTCTTGTTATTATTATTATTATTATTATTATTATTATTGTTATTATTATTATAATGCATTTGCTGTCTGCTGGTATACACAATGTGGAAATATCTTATCATCGCAGATATATATACTCGTATATAATTGCACTTGCACAAGTGTGTACTGGCGTGCTCACCGAATTAAATGTTTATTTTTATAAATAACTTTGCTAAACAATAATTCTAATAAGTATTAACATTAAAGTGTTGGTGTAACTATATTAATGGCGAAAACGTATTGGCAATTAATACTCTTCAGGAGCGTCGACTTAAGATTGAATTAAATACTAGATTGAGACAAATGCATGAGTTGTCCACTCCCCTCCCCTAAAATGACGTTACTGCTTAATATATGCAAATTATTAAGTATTAATATATTAATATTTAGTATTATTTATCCTAAATTACATTGAAATTTTAAAACAAGTTTATTTTAATCGAACAATTTCAACTATATTTCTAAAATATCTTACAATCTGAAACTTATCATTATTATTTGTGATTATTTCAAATTTGAGATTAGATACAATTAATTAAGTTTCGATTCAAATCGATCAATATCGTTTTCCAAATGTTTTATTTTTGCTTTCGAATTCAATATAGAAATTCAACGTTAATTGTTGCGTTGAAGTATTCGAACCGAGACGAATGTCCAATACCCGAATCACTACTGTCCTACTTTTTTTTTCATTTGTGTGTCTAGTATGTATCTTTTGTGTATTAAGGAAATTAAAAAATTATTTTCATTTTTGCTTTTTGAACGATTTGTCATCAAATTTGGATACACGATTTTTGTTCTCTAGTATATTTGGACGTGTTGAGTATGAGCGTATAATATACGTAAAAAGTATAATTTAATATTATGTTGAAAATCACAATTAATTTTTAAATTGTATTTTGCACTATTATTTAGACATATTGCCTCAAATGCAGTTTATTTATTTGATGTTTGCAATCGGACATCTAATTCAATTTTTTTTACCTCATAAGACCAGGACTTATTTGTTATATTAAAAATGGTATTTTATACTGTTAGAGCAAAGTAGAAACCCTAAATCCCGTCGACGGTGACCAAGAAACATTCGATGAATCGTGCCAAAATAATAAGATTTGTTATTTATTCAAATCCGTTTTCCTCATATACATAATATTAATACATACAATAATAATGTATACAATATCATATCTTTTAAACCTATCGAAACCAATGACATCTGATTTTACCATCGTATAATAATAGTCGTCAGAAGACAAAAACGTAAGTATGAATTGTAAAACTTAAAAATAATTCGGTTGTAGACCTTGAACTACGAGTATACGTTGTGGACCGTGTCTGTGCTAAAATACTTTTACGCATTATTATACATATTATTGCAGTAAGTAATCGTCACAGCCGGTATCTGTCATTGAACCTTATCAAGTAATGACTACTTTTCTAAAGAATCATATACAGCTGATGATATTTCACTACCCATACCTGTTAAGGTTTGTGGAACACCAAGAAGTTGTTGAACCGTGAACTTTTTAGTTTATTATTATATAAAACCTACTGTAACAATAAAAGAAATGGTTAAATTATATTACAGGATCTGTGTATGATTTCGTAGCTGAGATTATAATGTGGCAAAGGTAATATTATTAACTAACATAATTACATACATGCAGATATTTTTATGATTTATAATATTGTTTATGTTTCAGACATTGTAAAAATATAACTGAAGTAAAGCTACCAAAAACATTTATTAATGCACTGTGCTTTTGTAATTCAGCATTGTATCGAATAATACACCGATTTTTATGATCGGTTTACCGAGTTTTACCGATCGGTCCAACGTTTCCTATTTCGGTGGCTTCATGAGAACGTTTATTTCCCATTCTTCGTAGGTTCAAACGTACCTGCAGAACAAGATTAGTGAGGAGTGACTAAACGGGCTTACGTTATTAAACTTGTACAGAGACGTTGAGGTTACATGTGTGGAAGTTATTGATATAATAGCTAAATTACCACGAAAAATGGAAATTTTATTATTATAATCATAAATAAAACTTTCCAAATTTGGATGAATATTACTTACTCGTATTGATATTTTTTTCAAAACTCCTCCCAAATTTTTTCCCGACGTTCGCCTCTGATTATAATTATTATAATAAATGTTTTGCATATATTTCAGCTTGGTCAATATTCGGAAATTATATCTAGCAATTTTTTTTTACGTCGTGAAACTTTTCGTGTATTTTATTCTGGTTTAGTATTAAACTACGCAACGCACAAACAGACAAAGATAAAACTCGTGTAAAATAAGAATTGACAATATTGTTTGTTGACAATAATATTTAATATTTGTTTTTAAATTTAATACAAAGATTATGTTTTGTATATAACAACAACAAGTGAATCATTTTGATAATATGCAGACCGCTAGCATATACATAATATCGTATAACAGTAAAACTACAAACCACCGCAAATAGAAAAACAGCGGGTATTACTAGTCAGGAAGTATTATGGTTTGTGGTTCTGGATGAATGTCACTAATGCTATGATTGTTGTCACTTGTTATTACCTAATAACTCGGATCAATGTTATATTTGTAAACTGTAATAATAATCAGCATTTTAAAACTCGTAATATGAATGTAGTAAGGTATCTATAGGTATTATAATATATTAATATGTATTAGTCGTACTAAATAATCATTTTCCATAGGTTTATAATATTTAAATATACCGTAAAGTCTACACACGCTACGCATCGAGCAGATATTTTTGATTTTGAAAACGTTTAATGTTAGACATTAACTTATGGTTAGTGTCTTGGTCACTATGGAGTATATTCATGATCAAAAATGTCTGATTGAAGAGTAGTGTCGACATACAGTAGTATTAATATTAGTCCTTACTAGTGATGGTACGAACCCAAATTTTTGAGATCGAATCGAAGACGAACCGAACTTAACTATTTAATTTAAATATCGAATCCGAACTGACTATCATGAAAAGTTCAAAGGATTTAAATTTCAAACATCTAATTACTCGTTTGATTTAAAAGTTGATTAGCCCAAATAATTAATTATTAATTCATAAAATAAATAATATAGGTATTTAATATTTAAAATAAAATTTTTCTATGTTGTAACAAAAAATTGGGTACGAAAGGTAATGTAATTATCGGATATACATTTTCAAAATTAATGTGACTAACCCGAGAAACCAACTGTTTTTGGTGTATCATGTATTTGTATATATATATATCGATTCTTATATCATGACATCATATGTGCTAATATGGATCAAGAGGTTAAAATAAATACAATGTAAATAAATAAATAATACAATGTACTTGCATAATATTTTAGTTTGTTGTCCGAGAAACGTGAATAACTTCTATGCAGGCCCGGACTGGGAGGTCTTACTATTTTCGGTAAACAACGGTCCTAAAACCCACGTCTAAAATAAATTAACCAATCATTACCATTTTCGTAAATAATATAATTAAGCACCTTAAATTTGTTGTATAACATAAAATTATGGAATTTGTAAATTTCAACATAATGTTTTTATTTATTTTCCAAACGGCTCACTGTGCTGTAGAATAGTAGCACAGCGGCCCAGTCCGGCCCTGCTTCTATGAATAACTTTTGGTAATCGTACAAAAACATGAATAACCTTTAATGAATATTAATTCTATGATTACCATTATAATCACAAACACGATAACAAATTACGATGTTTTGTAACTAATTAACCAAGTACTAAGATATTTTCAGAAAGAAGACAAAACAATATATTTTTAGATCCTAATGCTACGAATATTTATATGAATAATGTATAATTTTTTTCTCGTAGTCCACTTTTAACATTGAAAGCCAGTCGGGTTAATCGAAAATACTTTAAATTTCTGTAAACAATAAACATCGCTCTTTATTTAGAAGCAAATGATTTGTCAATATATCATATTATATTACTATAATAACTTAGAGTCATACTAGATAGAACGTTAACATAATACAGGGAACATTTAACCAAGGTTGCGGCGAAAACAATAACACGAAATAATATAATTTGAAAACGTACAAGTACTAACTGGGGACCAGAACCTAACACACTAAGAATATCAGCGTTGTCCCTCACTAACTCAGTTTCTGAATGTAAAATGAACATAGTATATAAGGAAATTTTATAATTTCAATAATATCACTTTTATAATAATTTTTGTGCAAAACAGCTAGTATATTTTATTAGTTGTTAATGTTGATATATAATACCATATGATAAATAAAAAATAATAAATAAATAATTATATAATATTTATCACGTGATATATATATGTATATATATATTTTGATTTTATAAGATTAGTGGATGCTCGTGGTTTATGCGACGGGATGACCACATGCTATTGCACAAATTAAAAAAAAAAACATATTTATTTTTATTTTTAAGTATTTTTGAAATGATTGTATATCTAAACATTAATATATTTTTGGTATGTATTTATAAGAGACGTGAAAGTTTTTTTAGCCCTCTAAATTTGTATGAACATTTTTTTTTTAATTTCACGAGCGTCGTCGGTGTTTTTAAATTGAACTCTACGGGTGTAATGAAACAGCAAGTATCTATCTAAAATACTTATTCATCCACGACTTACCAATTATCTATATTCTGTCGAGACAAAAAGAGTTTCTATAATATTCAAATTTGATGATTTATCAATTATTATGTTTTTAGAGTTATAATAGTTTAAAAAAAGAAAAATTGACCGTATGTATTCTATGAATCGAATATTACATTTTTATTAAGTTTTTAATTTCATTAGTAATAAAATGTCATAATAAAATACATCGAATCTATACGATGTTGTTCGGCGTTTCAATATAAATATAATGTATGTTACTGTGTGTATACATCGCAATAAAAGTGTTAGGTCTCAGAATTCAGGCATTCTATTATAATATAATGTCTATGCGTTTCTTAGGATTCCGTATGATTTTTTCAAGCAAAGTCAAAATAATTTTGTTTGGTTTTTACATCATTCCAAAGTATTCTTAATACAGTATTCCGAATACTTTTTACAGCTCAAGCATATTTTAAATAGTATCTACACGGTATTTCATATTATTTTTGTTAAATTCATATTAATTTTAATATCTGTTTATTTTTTATGAAATGAACAGTTTTAAAGTATGTATTATGTTTGTTAATATATTATTATTAATACTATTTTATTATAATATATTATAATTAGTAGTGTCGGTTATATATTATATTATAATATTACTAAATATTATAAGACAAAACTTGTTTTGAGTATTTAGAATGTAAAGTAGAATATAATAGACTCAAGTTATTGAGAGTATAAAAAGCTTCTATTATATTTTACAAAAAATAATAGCGTTCTAAATCTAAAAAATAATTATTTCAAAAAGAAATACAATAAAGCAGCAGTAGGTATTTAAAACAACATCAATTATTTTATCAATAATCTTGCTATATTTGGTGTTTCAGCCCAGCCTTATTCAAATAATAAAATATATTTGACTTCACTGTGTTATTATAATTGTGTTATATTTTATAATTAATTGGTATTATTAATTTACTTCTTAGTTATTGTGTTAATTCCATTAAATAATAATATAATTACTATGTTTGATATTCGTATTATTGAAAACTAGTAAAAAAAAAGTATTCTAAAAGTATTTGAAATAATTCTTGTGAAGTATTCAAAATGCTTAGGGAATATTATTGTCATAAAGTATTCGAATACATATTCTGAATACTTTTTTTCAAAGTATTCGGAATATACATGCCAAATAATTTTAAAAAGTATTTTCCCCAAGTCTGGTTATACTTATTTAAAAAACATCATACCTACCTGCAAACCTTGTATAATCATACTTTTCTGACTCACAGACGAATACAAAAATTAACCCGTCTGCTGTATGATATCGTGGCCTCTGCGTACGACTAACAAACGTCTTCATTACATGAACTGAATTTTTGATGTAAATACCATGCGAGCATTTTTTAATTTTAATTTTATGTAAAATGAATTATATTTAAGTTTTTTTTAATTCACTTTTTTTTTTTACTTTTGTTCCTATTAATTCATGATTTTTCTTTTAATATTTTTAACGGATATCAATATTATTATTATTATTTTATCCGTGGGTATTCGAATTAACACATTGACTACCATTTCATATTCGTTGTTATATAAAATGTCTAGACAATTCATGAATAATACACGTTGCCTAATGGTTTTTGGAATTCTATAAAATATACCTAATTGCATATGTGTAATAATATATGAATAAGTTACAATTCACGTGTTTCAGTAAATATCAGAAATCAGTAGCAACTATAATTTTTTAGTTAAAACTATAATTATGCCAATGTGTGTTAGTAAGAACGCGTTTGTATTAGGTACTTATATTTCGTTCTTATTAAGTGATTATATTATATAATTACGAATTATTTTATTTACATCTAGTTTGTAATAAACTTTTAGTAACAACTAGTTTCTATACATTGCCTCAAAAGACATACTAGTTTTATTATTATTATTATTATTAATTAGCAGATAATTTTGTAGAACCAAAAAGTATTTGAAAATTTATTTATTTTGGTTAAATATTATATAACGCATTAAAAAATAAAAAAAGCTGTATTAGAATACAATATTAAATGTTAGATATTACCAATGATTATAAATTCTAGTATTTGAAAAAATAAAATAATAATATTTACTATATGGTCTATAATATATAAAAAAAATTGACGAACTATTACTTATCTACATATATTAGTATTTGGAGCAAGTTGTAGTATTATTTTGAATTATAAAATATTTATAAAAATAAATAATTTTTCAAATTTAATAAAATATTAATGATAAAATTAAAACTAGTATTTTCTGTGGGACCACATGTGAAATTAGTTTATACTTAATATTTAGTATGAGCTAGGTGTAAATAAAACAATTCTATTATTATCAATAATATATACTATATTGATTTATACTATATTCATTAGTAAGAATTTGGTGTACTAAGTAAAAACGCGTTCTTACGATCACTCATAGGCATAACTAGTTATTTTTAACTGATCTCGGATATTTAGTGCAACGTTATATTATATTATATACTAATGTATTTTAAATAGATTGATATGTTATGTAATAAACATGTGAATTCAGTGAACTTTCAGTGTATTCAGTTTATTGTGCGTAAGTCAGGTAGAAATCACTGGAATACATGTTTGTTTGACAGAAGAAATGTATGAAGTACAACGAGATTTGTGGAAAAAATAAATGAGTATGTGATAATGACGTAGCTGAATTGGCGACAAGAAAGCGAACTGGAGTAGTAATTAATTCTAATCAGAAATGTGATTGCAGTGTTTTCATAAGAATCGAAGAGTGAGACGCAACAAATCGATTCGGTTTCGTCTATTGTAGACGGTCCATTGTGAGTCGTGACCGATAACTCGTGCTTAATCCCCGTCACTGTTGAAAATACATAGGTCGTGTGTTTTTCGGTAGCCGACGATTAACAATGGTTTTTATACGAAACTGAATCAAAAATATAGCAACATAATAACGTAAAAATATAAATAATTATAAACTAGATTTAAAAAAAAAAACAAATAAACTGTTAATGAAGTACTGTCCTATAGTGTGTTTTGGAAACGTTTGCTATAAGTGAAAGAACAGATGAAATACTACGTTTATAAAATATTATTATATGAGCAAACGTTTTAAGGACATTGTCGTTTTCTGAATATGAGAAAGGAACGAATTCTGTAGATACGTGATATTTAATATGGAGAAACCACGAGGTGGAGAGGTTTATGTAATTTACACATACGAGTATATCTATATAAAGTGTTCTACAAGAACATAATGATCCGCCTCTACAATATTTCTATGATCGTGGTGTGCATAGGACACGTCATTTGACCACTATTTACTAAAAATAGTAAATTATGGTAGCTATTAGATACAGCTCACTCTCATCATTATTTCACGATCCAATTTTGTGATAACTTTCATTATGAACAACATTTTCAATCAAAAATATTATATATTATAATCTTTTGTTTACGTGATACCTTATAGTGAAAGGCCAAATAATAATATTTTAAGAATTATTTTTGTTTGCTTCCACGAGAAGAAGGCGATTCGTCGTGGTCCGGTGGTTATTATTTTGGATTTGACAAACAATATATTCGACTAATATATACTTACACGGACAAGGAATGTGCTATACCTTATACGCGAGCCCATTGCGTTTTTCTTTGTATAGTCGACAGTTCGACGCTCATTGTTATATCATTTATCATTTATCTGTTGTTATCTAGTGTTATAATTACTAACTTACTTATGAAGACTAACGTTCAAGTCACTTCTTTACCAGCACGAGAGTTTTGAAATTTTCAATAATAATTTCCCAGGCTAATTTGTATTCAATAAATATTTGTATTGAGTGAGTAATATATTAATATAAGTGAGTCTAAACGTTTTTTGTGTTATCGTGCTTCTCCTATGTTTAGATTTCCCAATGGTTAATTTAGAAATATATCGCCCACACAAGCAACTTATCACGGGAACCGTTATATATTTTAAAAATATAACCTTGTAAGCATTTGAAAATATTGTCCATGTGTCGTTTCCTGCTAAACTAAAAATAATACAAATATTATTGCATCACGACTATATGATAATATGTTTATGTGTAGCTTCATCCCGAGCTCGCCGTCACAGTGACTAGCTTAAGTTCTAATGGAAGTTTTCGAAGAATGTCGATAACAAAATTATAAAAACAACAATTTGAATGTATTAATATTGGGTTCTTTCAAAAAAATGACTCTCCACAACAGTATCAATATATGTGTTTTTTATTGTTCCTAAAGTTGCAGATTGCAGTGGCGTATATTGTGTATCCCGTGCGCTCGATACTATGATATTATGAACAGTGGTCTGCGCCTATTTTTGTGTGCAGTAGACATTTTCTAATAATTATTATATGTTCATATATGCGAAATAGTTAACATAAAAATATAAATATATATATTTTTTAAATTAATTTTTATCATGCATAATCAACAAATGATAATACAAATCTATAGTTAATAGATTAACATTAAGTAAAAAGTTAATTTTATTCAGATTTAACTTCATATTTTAATCAGTTGAATGATATTCTTAATAACTATCAAATTTAATATGTTGAATATGCGAAATTACCTAATAGTAATAAACATTTAAATATTTTTAACCTTAATACTTGTGCACATTTTTACCCTAAAACGTGAATTTTAGAATTATTAATGTTATCTATACTATAGATTTTAGTTAATCATTTAATTGAACAAACATGTTTTTATGAATACACACAATTAAAAAAATGTAACTTTTATAGTTTGATTTTAACTTAAATTATAATTTCTTAAATCAACTTTTAAATTAATTAAAATTGGAAATATTGAAAATCATAAAAAACAATTTCTATTATTAAGTCTTTGAATGAATTTAAAGAAAAAAAAATTGATTTGTGCAGTTTTGATGATAAAAAAAAAGGTAATAATAATTATTTACTTACTTATATTTATTTTTAATTAATAATACTTGATTTAAGCAAACTTTAGTAATTGTTAAAATGCGTTTCTTAATATTGTCTAGAAAATCGGAATATAGTACTATATACTAACATACTTATGTTTTGGAGTGGGATAGAGGAAATAATTTTTATATTACTTTCAAATATCGACCGTCCGGTTCAAGACTACAATAACAACACAAAACAAATTGAAAAATAATTGTCTGGACTTTTATTTTGCAATAAAATTTCAATGTCATCGGTGAGTATTCTTTCGTTTTCGCATAACATAAACTGTGTTTGATATATAGCGATACAGACATGAACCTTTTTACTCGATAGGAGTGGGGGGTGGACGGTGAAAAATTTAGACCCCCGCCAAATACCATCCTCCCATTCGACGTCTACCAAAACGGTATTATGATCTAGCGTGAAAATAGCAGAAGGACGTGGGTTTTAGATTTTTAAACGTGTGCGGGCAGCAGCGAAAATAATGAAAACGCAGCCACCGAAGTGCGGCCAATCACCGCCGCGGGCATCGCCGAGACACGCGGGGACCGAACGAACGAACGAACACGCGGGCCGACGCGTTACTCGCACGCCGGCAGTCGCAGTCGCCGACCGCGTACCGTTCAAGAGTAGTGGCCGGCGCTCCTCGTCGCGTGTTGACGGCTACGCGGGACCACAATACCGTGTCCGGACACCGAAGCGTACACTGCGTCCCGCGTCGAATGTACGTCGGGATTCGTCTCACGGCGTTTGTTCCGTAAACGAGGGGGGGTGGAAAAAACCGAGAGAAAAACGTTTCGGCCGGTTGTATCGTCCTAAAACGATCGCGGGCGAAGGCGTTGTTGATTCGTTGTTGATTTGACCACTGTGCACGGCCGGTAAGTGCGGTTATATTATCAGTTTATTAATTTTTCGGCCGAACGAAATGACAGAAATAAAAACACCGCCGATCTACAGGTGGTTTTCACAGACTCCGGCGGACTCTGTCGAAGACTCTATCCCCGTACCTGCGCCGTCCGTATTCATTGTGTAGAAAGGTACGGCTGTTTCGCGCGTACAATTTAGTACGAAAACGGAAAACAAACCGGAGGAGGGCATAAGCAGGTAATTAAAAAAAAAGTTTTTAACATTTAAGAAACCACGATTTGAAATGTCGACTTTTTTACCGTTATCTAACTACTTATTTTTATAACACTATTATGCTATTTGTTTGTGTGTGTCTATTTTTTTTTTATCGTTCGTTTTCACGCGTATTCGCGTCTATTATACGCTTTTTATTTGTTTTGTTATTGTTTTTTTTATCTAAATCCTTTTGATCGGTTGTTCGTCAGCATAACACCGACGGAGTAGACGATCGTAACGGGGTTCTTTTATCTTAATATTCGTTAAACGCGAGCGTTCCTCGCAGTGTCATGATGAAAAAAAATACTTACAGTTTTTATTAGCACTACGATTCGTGTATTAATTATTTTTATTTATAGCCTAAGCATAGTTTTTGTTTTTGCCAACGCACACATATTGTTCTCGTAGATTGCTCGATTGCAGGGAGGACTGACAATTTATATTTATTTCGATGTACGGTCGCAAAACTATACTATTAAGTAAATACTACGATAAATAAGACAATATTAATGTTACATAAGACACATGCGTTTGTTAAAACAGTAATTAATATTATGATCAATAATAGTATATTACGAGTATAAAGATTATACATATATAAAATTATTAAATTAAATACGCGTTTGAAAAATTAAAAAAATTAAATGATTAAAAAAGAAAAAAAAACACTTTTAATCATAATATTTTAAACTTGATTGTTATTATTATTTTAATCAGAAATAATAAATAGACATTAATCATATACGTAATGGCTATTATTTGTTTTATATTTGGGTTATTTCTAAATGAAATAAAAATACATTAAAAAAATAATACCTTTAAAATTTCTTGATAATATTTTTTGTTTTTTTAGATATTTTATTCAAACACATTGAAATAAAAGCAAAATATATACTTAAAGGTTTAATTTTTCATACTAAAATGGTAATTTTATTATTTTTTCATGACTATTGTACTATTGTTTATTATATTGCGATGGAAATAAAATAAAATTATAATACCTGTTAACTGAATATTATGTTGTTTGGCGTGTAAGGAATAAATATTTCAATAATAAACACTTTGCCTAACAATAGTTATATAAATATAATTTGCTTTGATTGTCGAGAGTATTAATGTATACAATTAAGTACAGAAAATGGTTTTGCTTATTGTAATTTGAAGCATATATTGCACTGGCACTGTTTAATTGCATTTTATTTATCGTATTTTGTTCAAGAACAAGCTTAGTTCTTCGAGGTTTTTTTAATTTCATTGAAAGTGTTTTGTATTTATTATTTAGACAAAAACCTAAAATAGTAATATTCATTATTGAATAATATTTCCTTCAAGACTGACAATATGTCTTAAGAATTCTATATGGACAATTTTATAACCTAACTTATAGGTTATATTTATGTAAAAACTTATTTAAAAACACTATATGCATATGTAAAAATTGAGTTTTTTATAATAGTTCTATAATTAATTTTTTAAAATGTATGTTGTAATGTTTGTTCGTCTATAAATCAACTGACTAAAATTTAGTTAATTTACAATTTTATGTTGTTTAAATAGCTACGTAAAAAAATGATAGTAATCAACCGTATATAATTAAATATTAGTGATAAGAAATTAAAAATGATTATACTTGGAGGTATATATTATGTGAATTTAGCATTTATATTATATACAATTTTAGTGCAAATAATATTTTTTCGTTTTCAAAAGTTACAAAAGATGGGTTTCATTTTATAATAGCAATTTTTTTGGAACTGCGTGTGCAATACATTTGAATATATGCTCGTAATTATTGAAAATGTTATATTTTGTGTTTAAGTCATTCACCAACAAGTTTCGAATAACTCCTAATAATAAACTATTGGTAGTTACCATATTTATTTAATTTATTATTTTATAATATAATTATAATTATATTTAATTAGATTTGATTATTGCCTATACAGTATTAGTGGTTACTATTATTATAGATTTAACTATTTTTTTTATGTCAATTGAAGTGTTTTAAAAATGTAAATAAAAACAATTTTATATTTGGAATATTTAAATGAATATAATGTATAAGTATCCTTTTTTCACTATTCGAGTTATATTATCAGTATTAAGTGGCGAACGAGGTATGAAAACGAAACGAACATTACTAGATCTTGTCGTCATTATCATTAAGCTATGATTACTGTGATAATCCATTCATAATATGGTTGTATGATGTATAAAAATACAAAGAAAACATTAAGGTCGTTAGCAATAGATATTTCTTTGGTAAAATTTTACCCGCACCATTAATCGGTCGTTAAAAAAAGTAAAATTGTTTTAAAATTGTACTGATTTGATTATTATTATTATTTTTTTTGGATACAAATCCAAATATATATTAAAATTTATAGGAAGAGTATGCATAGATAGTCAACACATGCCACCGTTTGTGTTAAGAAAAAGTGTGTTGAGTGACGCTACAAAAAAAGGTAGAAACAAATAAGAGTTTTGTTATTTTCGTTGTGGAATTCTGACGAATCCGAGTATCTATAAAATAATGCTACGAGGACAATGTCAATTATATTTTCGTGGGCCGTGAAGACTACTACAATTGACGAAAATAAAAAATAAAAATAAGAGAAAAAAAGTCGTTATGTAATCATGGTAGTATATCAGAAACTAATATATAGTTGATGTCTACTTATATTTAATGGAAATCGTATATTTTTTTCTTATCATTGATAATGGTCTGATGTTAATTGTTTTTATGTTGCTTACATATTTTTATAACACGTGTTGTACAATTGCTTAGATATTGTATAGACAAATTTAGCGTGAGTGAAGACCCTTTTACGTTAACTGTTTATTATCGTTGCTGTCATTGAAGTGACGAAGAAAGTAGGACGGTTCGTGTATACAGTTAATTTAGAGAATAATTGTGTTGACAAATTGGAATAAATAGTTTCTTCCAAAAAGTATCAATTAAACACAAGAGTTTTAAATGTCGATCGTTTAAAAAAATGAAACATTTTGCAATAATATTGTAATATCTGGTGATTGATAAAAATAAAACCACGAAAACAATTATGCAAAACGTAAATGTGTAACAAAAAAATATATGTACATGTATAAATATATGTAAACTTTTTTAACTATTTTTTTTTAGTACGTAAAAATAGTCTCAATAGATTTTTACGAAAGAATACAATGGTAAATAGTAAATACGAGGATAACGTAACTTCCGTACAAAAATAGTTTAAAATATGACCGCTTGTAAAAAAGAATAAAAAAATATGTTAATATCATTGTGAGTAAACCAGCGGTTGGGTTGAATGAAAACGCGTACCATTTCTTGTCTATCGATTTATCTAATTGACATGATATAACAATGTTAAAATATTTAAAATGACATGTATTGAATAAGAATAATATGAATAAAAAAAAATACACACATACATATATATAAATGAGCTGTAAAATATAATCCTGAAATTGTATTTCTTACGAAACTCATTCATAAACGTGAAATTGTTTATGACGTAACAATATTTATATATTATTCACAGTAGAATAATTTGATCATCGATAAGGAAAAAAACAATAAAAAACCGAAGAATAATATTGTAATTTTATGAGTTATTATAAGCCGGATGTTCATGCTTTGAATAATATATTGTTTGTTAATTTGGACGATATGTGGAATTTATCAAACGAATTTTACAAAAGGTACAAATCCATAGTTAAAATATTACAGTACCTATTATATGTTTAGATATTACACAATTGTATGTATCTACTCGTCCGGTAGGTATAATTTGCATACTTAAAAATTCGTTAAAAAGTTTATGCCCATGAAGTTAGCCCCCCCACTTTGTCCGATCGACTCCAAACCGATATCAATATTTAGCAAATTAATTGCAAATAATTACAAATTGGTTTTTAGAATTTGCAAATCAAAATTCTATTTTTGGCCAATTTTTTAAGATTTTTGGTCAGCCCCCCACTTTGTCCGATCGACTCCAAACCAATGTCAATATTTAGCAAATTAATTTCGAATAATTGCAAATTGATTTTTAGAATTTGCAAATCAAAATTCTATTTTTGGCAAATTTCTTAAGATTTTTGGTCAGCCCCCACTTTGTCCGATCGACTTCAAACCAAACCAAACCGAATTTTAACTACGCACCACTAAGATTCTGGTCATAATGAAATAATTTTATGTGGTAATATAGTCGTTGATCGATTAATTAAATTTAATTCTATTTTTACAAATTTGAAAAAATCCCAAAATCCTCAACCGGTGGTGAAGAAGACAGCGATTTCCTGTAGTATATACGTGTATAATTAAATTACTAATGACTTATAATAATCATGCACGTAAAAAAAATGTCAAACAGGACAAACATAACGTACAATATAATATATTAATAATATTAATGGCTAAGTTAAATAATTTGTAAAAAAACAAATATTAAATTTGTATAATTTCAGTTATGATTAAAGTATCTACGTAATGATAACATTTAAATAAGAATTGAAAATATAATATAACTTTAAGAATTAAAGATTTAATGTAATATTATTACTTAAATATGTTAATATGAAATTAGTTATGTATTCCTGTTAAAATGCCATATTGTTAATACATAATTATTTAACTGAGAAACTGAATTAGGTCTACTTTATTCGATGACGTTTAGATGTATAATGATTATTATTTAATAAAATAAATACTTAAATGTATACCGTAGTTAACCGCAGTTGACCAAAAATCTTAAGAAATTTGCCAAAAATAGAATTTTAATTTGCAAGTTCTAAAAACCAATTTGCAATTATTCGCAACTAATTTGCTAAATATTGACATTGGTTTGGAGTCGATCAGACAAAGTGGGGGGGCTGACCAAAAATCTTAAAAAATTCGCCAAAAATAGAATTTTGATTTGCAAATTCTAAAAACCAATTTGCAATTATTTGCAATTAATTTGCTAAATATTGATATCGGTTTGGAGTCGATCGGACAAAGTTGGGGGGCTTATTCATGGGCATAAAAAGTTCGGTGTTTTAAAAAAGTACCTATAAATTTTACATATACAGTTACTGAATAATAACAGAACTTTTTAAACAATAGAATTATTTTCTATAGATGGTCAAACTTAGCATTATATCATGTGTGCACTGCGTGGTACGAAAAAATTAAAATTTTAGGCTTTAAACATTATTATTGTAATATAACATTATTACGTGCAAGTTAAAAAAACCATAGAAATATTTATGCATTTTCAATGTCAAAATCAATAACTAACTATTGTACTTATAAAACATCACTATATTATTAATTCACCGTGAAGGATGTGAAATATTAAACGACATAATAAGTTGTGTGTAAAATATCTTACGAAAATATATTTTAGCGAGAGGATGTGATCGTGACATAAGTATATTTCAAATATGATTATAAGAGATACTGCATATTATATATTTATTTACAAATATCTTATGATATTGATTAGTTTTGAGTTATTTTAATTATTATTGCATAACCAATCCATTTATGTAACTCGATTTTCGATCATTAAAGTGATTTAAGTTAGCACGTAATATCTTAAAAATTATTTTTCACGGATGCCTATACTTCATTATTATTTTATATTGTGTGTTCAAAATAAATTGTTAAAAATATATTTTCTAAATTCGTATTGTGAATAATGATTTGTAAGAAATCATATTTGGAAACCTAATTAGGTAGATAATTATTTCTATAAAATTGAATATTTACTCGTAAGCAAAATAAATAATACAATTATTTGTATAGATTATAGTATAAGATATATTTTCATCAGTTTAAATAATTCGTCACCATCCCAAAGAGTTTTTTTTATCTCTGTTAATTTGTTACGGATATGAGTCGTACTATATTTATTTTTTTTAACTTCATGACTTGTAGGAATACGAGCATGATACATCATAAACGGATTTATAGTTTGGTTTTGTGTAGGTTTTGTGTAGAAATTGATGTTAATGTTATTTTATAATGATATATCTGTATACTAAAGAAGGGAGTGCTTATAGACAATTATTCTAAAGACGAAATAATAGATATAACGGTTTAGAATAAAATTAAAAATCTGCTGGGACGAAACTTTAAAATAGGCGATAAATTAAATACACAAAACTTTGTTCAACATATTATTCCAATGGGATTAAAATATGTTTAGTTATTTTTAAAATGAGGTTTTCGAATAAATTGTAATTAGTCCTTATCTAAGTTTTAAGTACGTAAATATATACATAAACTATTTTAAATATTTGAATTTATGTATAGAAACATAAATTATTATTTTACATGCATTCTAATATTATAAAATAATATTGCCGGGACAAATTATTTATTGTACTAGATTTCCAAGTATTTATAATAACAGTAATAATAAAGAAAATACTCAATAGTTAAATTAAATTTTGGCTTTAAATTTAAAATTGGTCTAATAATTGTTTACTGTTGATTATACATAATCAATGTGTATACGATAAAAAATAATAAAATATTACTATTTTCATTAAAGAAAAGTTTTATTAATTTGTTCTTAGCTTTTGATAATATGATTACCAAATTATCAAATAACAGATTTAATAGTGTTATATTTTTATTTTTTGTGTAAAACTAAATATAAAAATATTATTGAGATTTTTTTGGAACAAAGTACCAATGTTTGAAATCATAAGTATTAAATTTCTATTATATTTGAATTTGATAATTTCTAAATTAATAATTGCAATGACTGTAAAATAGGAATGTTCAAATCTTTTTTTAGATTTTCGCTTCAATGCTCTCAATTTATCTACATTAATTAAAATAGTTATTTAAATTTGATACTATGCAATAATTATATAAGTGCATAATTTATATAATTTATTTGGAATTACTTAAAAATAAAACTTTTAATATAATTTGTAGTAAGTACCTATTAAATAATTTGTAACTCTTGTATTTACTAGGTATTTTCTTTATTCGCAAAGACTCCCTGAAAACCGTATAAAAATGAGTTCGAAGGATACGGGTGTCTAATAGATACAATAAAATATATTCTGCTTTATTAAAAGATATGCTTGTGTTTATGATGAACATTTAAATATTTCTATACTGTTGTGTTTTACGGCTAGATTTTTTTTTTTTTTTATTTTTATTTTGAAAATTTACAATCTGTATTATACAACACAATAAGTAAAAGAGATGACTGACATAACACATATGTAATAAAAATGACACATGAAGCACATGATGGAAAATTTTTTTTTTCATATTAATTTAACAGGTCGCGGCACAGTTCCTCTTAAGGCGTCGTGGGTACGTGATGATAGGTGGGATACTAAAGGATTGGGATGGTGATGCAGTTTAGAGTGAAATTTGTTATAGTATAGTTTGGCTTTACGTACCAGGGCCGAGGCTATTAGCCGAAGAATGATGGACTGGGGCTTGGATGGTGCGGACTTGGGATAGTTTGGTGCATCCCCAGATTTGCATACCGTACGCCCAAATAGGTCTGAGTAGAGATTTATATAGTGTAGATTTTGCGTGAATTGAAAGTTTAGATTTGAAAATTGGTCTAAGCAGATGAAGGCGTTTATTAATGATTTTACGTTTAGACTTTAAATGTGGACCCCAGGTTAATCTTTTGTCTAGTAAGATACCTAGATATTTTACCTGAGTCGTTGTAGGAATCTCGACTCCTTGGAGCTGAAGTGAAGGAAGGTTGTTTTTTCGAAGTGTAAACGGCACAAAGAAGGATTTATCGGGATTTATTAGAATTTAATTCTAAATTAAAGTTAAATCGGCTCGATTTAAACGAAAAAAGGTGTATATAATTAATAAGTATTATGTATATTAAGACATAAATACCCGTGTTAAATGTTACTATTTATATATTATTTACCGTTTTTCCGTAAATCCTTGAATGACCAATTTCTGATGCCTGTATACATCGCGTTTTACATTTGTAATTTACACACGAGGTGAACGCAAAAGCGAAGTATTCAAAATAGCACTATAGAAGCAAGAGTGTAGTGATTTCTCTTTTCTCTGATTTTCCACGAAAATTTCACTCAATAATAAATGGGATATTATATTTAATATATATATATATATATATATTGTAGGTCCACGTCATTACTTATAGACTGTAGGTTTCTCCTGAAAAGGTCTGAAATATTGTAAGTTGATTAATTATTAATTGTTATTACGGTTAAAAAGCGTCAGTGTTTTGACATACGATTTTGCTGTATATGATGAATGTACCTACCTATTACAAAATCTAACACCAAATGCTGTGATAAACATCACTTTTAACGTTTTTTTATATGTTACATATGTAACTATGTACTTAATCGAATCGTATTTACTTGTTGCCCCGGAACGTGTTTAATGTATATAACCAAATGTTATTTATCGTAACAATAATACAATGCGGAAAGTGTCATAAATAAATGAATATATACATATGTACATAATATTATAATGTAACATAATGGGTTCAAATAGTCGAGTAGTATTTCTCCTTGTCGATTATTCCACGCTTTTACCCGAATCGGAACATATCGATTCGACTTATTTCGTATAATACGTATAAACTGTATAATGTTATATACATAGATATTTATTACATATATATTATTACATATATATATTATGATTATAAATGTATACTAGTGTACTATTATTATCTATCTGCACGCAGGATTAGGTACTTTTGAAACCTGGTCGAGAGTAATCGATTTGTCTCGGTACTTCGCCGTCGGTCAAAACTAAATTGCACTCATCTGCTTAGTGGAATGGTACAAACAATATTGGTTACATTATTATTTGTTTTTAATTTTTTTACTTTAATCTAATAAATTGAAATCGTACTTAAAAAAAATGAATCTTATAATACTTGTAATGAAAAAAATGAAAATAAAATACTTATTTTATTTATATTAACAACATATATTAATTGGTTTTAACTAATTGCAAAAAAAAAAATTGAATTGTGAAAATCAAATAAGTTCCTAAAGTTAAAAAAAAAAACGTAAACTGTTACACTTGAAAATACTTTTAAAATAATAATTATAATTTACAAATTTACGCAGGCACGTTCATAAAAACCAATCACTTGTTTGGCGAATTTATACTAATCTTTCATTTTAAATGAAATGAATAAATAATTTATATTTGAAATTATAAATATTAAATATAGATTTATATTTAAAAAAAAATTTAAATGACCAATTCGCATGATTATTTAACATTAAAACAGACATACAATATGTTACATTCATGTTTATTTTAATATTTGTTTTAAAATTATGATCACAAATATTACATAAATAATATATATATATATATAAACATGATATTTTTTTATTAATCTCTGTAATAAATTCAAATTTAAGGAATAATAATAATAATATTAATAATAATAATAATATAATTAAGATTATTAAAATTAAATTAAATAAGGAACGGCTGTCCGTAGAGACACACGTTTTGGAGCATGAAGTTTGCGGTTTGATCTCTAGGATAGCCAACGATATTTTTTGCGTTGATGGCGACAGGTTTCTGGCGCAAGCCGGACAAAATTACCCGTCACCGTCGTCCATCTTTGACTTGTTCAAGAGCTATCCTCGATCTCCATAATATGTGAAGGGGGCAATCTCTCTGAGCATGTTAGTGTTTAGGTAGTGATAAATAAGAGTATGTAAAACTGATGATATATATAATATATATATATATAATAAATAAATATATATATATAATATAATACATATTAAAGTGCAATTAAAAGTAGTAAGTACCATTTAATTGAAAAATAAGGCTTATTTTAAAACTCTTATACAAATATATTAAAACTTAATATTATACATTATCGATTATCAACATTGATAACCATTTTCCTATTTAATATTAAACAGATATAATTATATAAAACCATGATTAATACAGACGTGTATTTGAACATCATAGTAATGTATTATTTATAACATTCTTATAATGGCTACTATAATATATATATATATATATATTACAAAGGATGATAATTGTTTTTTTAAGTCGTATTTATTATTTTAATATAGTTACTCAATCAATTATTTACGATTAAAAATTTATTTGTACCAGTAATAGATAAATGAAACTAATATTAATATGTGTATTGAATGCATTTCAATTTTAAGCTTTTTAGCTAGAAATAAAAGATATTGTATTTTTGAAGTATGTTATTTCTCAATAGTATTATACTAGTGCATTACATATAATAAAAAAAAAACTAATCATAATGATTTATACCATACTTGAAATTCTATTCTTGATAATAAGTTATATTGTAATAATTGAATACATTTGGTTTTGGTTAAAAAATAATTATTTATTATTCATTAATGTTAAACATTTTGTCAGATATGTTATAAAAATATAAGTTAAAAATAATTAATAATCAGTTTGTTAACCATATAAGTTTTGTTCTTAAAAATGTAAGAAATATAACGTATATTAATATTATATGTATTTATTGTATTAGTTAAAATGTAATTATTTGTGTATAAAATTTTTTTTATGTTAATATTTTCTTAAACATTTCTCAAGTCGTACGTATTTTGAACAAACATCAAAATAATTTATAGTTGTATGGATGTTTAAGAAAATATCAATCATACAAAATCAAATAGTGAGATGAGTATAATAAAATAGTAAAACCTAGGCAGAATTTCAATAAAAGGTGTTATATTCAGTTTCTAAAAAAATACAATAATTAGATTGCTATACATCCGTCTACGTCGCTTTCTCATCATAACTTTTTCAATTGAATTGTAGTACGTATAAATAACATAATATCTGATGATCGAGAGAACAGTTATTTATTTTTTATTCATGCTATTAAATTACCATCAAAATGAAAATAATAATAATAATAATGGAACGTTATTTTATGATAGGTAAATTATTTTTGGAGAGCAAGTAATCTTTTGATGATTGACGGCTAAATTTTTATGTTGAAATGTTGAAATACTTAATCGCATTAGAAAAATTGTTTTTTGTACAATTTACAAATAAAAAAAAAAAATAAAAAAATAAAAAACTAATGATGTGCATTAAACCCGTTTGTGCGGCAGTTGTCTTCAAACACTTAAAAGTGTTTGCAGATAGATATAAATATTAGAAGTGTTCGAATAATTAATAACGTAAGGTTAGAACATTATTCTAAACTTAAGTATCTAGATATATTGTAATACTATTACGCATAATAGTTATTACAACATGTGTAGTCTCGACCATTTCTGACTGGGTGCGCTACATATACAATTTAAAGCGGTAAAAAATTTAAGATTTATACCTCTTAATTATTAATTTTAAATAGTAATTAAAATATTAAATTGTATATTTAAAATGAAAACTATACAATTTTCTATAAAAATTTAAATTGATACAACTTCTTCCTTAATAGAGAATTATAATATAATACTATTATGAGATTTATATTTTATTAACATTATAAATTATAAAATACGAATTTTATCGACCGATGTTATGACCAATGTTATCCTATTAATAATTAATGTTTTAGATGATAATAGGAATCTACGATGTTTTTGTTTCATAAAAACTATATTAAGTATATTATTTGCATATAATCTTGTTAAAAATATACTACTTTTAATTAAATAAATGTTCAACGTATGTCTACATGTATTAACAAGTATAATGTAGTGATATATATAGTAAATATAGTGATGTTTATGAAACCAGATTTTTTATTCGAAACAAAACCAAACTGAACTATTGAATTTAAATATCAAATACAAACCGAACTTCATAAAAAGTTCAAAGGATTTAATTTAATTAAAAACATTTAATTATTCGTCTGATAAAAAGTTTATTAACCTAAATAATTAATTATTAATTCATAAAATAAAAAATATAGGTATTTTGTATTTAAAATCAAATTTTTCTGTGTTAACATAAAATTGGGTACTAGTAATGTTATTATTGAATATACATTTTGAAAATTAACGTGACTAACCCAAGAAACCAACTGTTTCTGGTGTATAATGTATACTAATTATACGATTTTTACATAATGGCATTATATGTGCTAATATGGATCAAGAGGTTAAAATAAATACAATAAAAATAAATATTTACATAATATTTTAGTCAGTTGTCTGAGAAACGTAAATAACTTCTGTGAATTACGTATAGTGATCTTATAATAACATGAATAAACCTTTAATTAATACTAATTCTATCACAACCACTATAGCCATATTCGAGATAACAAATAGCGATATTTTGTAATTAATTTACCAAGTACTAAGATATTTTCAAAAAGAAGACAAAACAATATATTTTTAAATCCTAATGCTACGAATATTTATATGAATAATGTATAATTTTTTCCTTGTAGTCCACTTTCAACACCGAAAACCAGTCAGGATATTCGATAATATTTTAAATTTCTGTAAACAATAAACATCGCTCTTTTATTTAGGAGCAAATGATTTGTAAATAATTGTTGATACTCGTATATCATATTATGTTACTATATTGAGAAAAGACAATGAAAACGGAAAAATACATTGTTAATATTCGTATTACTGCGGATTGTGTGAAAAATTACTATCTTTATAGTTAAAAATCTTAACTACTAAAAATAAATCAAACTAAATTTTATCTATTTTTTTTATTGTTTTTCTAAAAGTTTGGTACGTATTTTATTTTCCTAGGTTCGATATTTCAACCGAACTATTTTGTGTTTAGTTCGGTTCGAAAATTGAACAGTTTGTAACAATGGTGGCGCCAAGGACGGGCCAGGTAGGGCTGTGACCCTACCTGAAAATGGCTGGCTCTACCACTGGCCCGACCTTAAACTTAATTATTTGGTCATGCTTCATAAGTTAAAAACAAATTGTAATAGTTCGCCGTAGGTACACGAAAACATATAATGAACAACAATTACGTGGTACAGCATACGATGGAACAAGTGTTATGCGAGTACACATTAATGGTGTACAAGCAATTTTTAAAAATGAAGTCCCTCACGCAATATATATTCACTGTTAAAATCCTAGACTGAGTCTATTAATAGTTGATATAACAAAAAATATTGAAGAAGCTGAATTATTCTTCAATTTGTTACAAGAATTATACGTTTTTTCTAGTCCAATAGTTTATTCTAAATTTATTGAACTACAAAAAGAAGTACTAAAAAGTAGCAATAAAAAAGAAGTAATAAAAACCTAAAGAATTAAAACGCCTATGCCTAACAATATGGTCTTTGCAAGGTTTTGGTTGTAAAGCTGTAAAAGTACCCTTGAAATTGTTTTGTTGTTTTTAAATAAATTTTCTACAAATAAGGAACATTCTTGTAAAGCTGAAGCACTTTTAACGAAAATTGATTTCAAATTTGTATATTTACTATTGATATTTGATGATTTTTTTATCTTAAATACACATATTGAGTAGATACCTACAAGATGTTAAAGCTGACATGGTTAATATAATAGTATTATATCAATGGAGTTTACAAAAAACAAATATTTTTGGAATTGAGAAATTCTAGATCACATAAATTATTTTATTATAAAGCTATAAACATTTCAAAAAATTGTAATATTATATTTCCATCTGCAAAAGTTAAGCAAAAAAGAATAAAAAAAATACCAAATGGGTCAGAAAAATTTGTATGTGAAAATAACACTATGGGAAAACAAATACTGACAGAAGAAAATGAATTTAGATCTGGAATATTTTATTGTACAATATACAAAATAACAAACGAGTTAGATAGGAGATTTAGTGATAATTCTGATACAATTAGCAAGATAAGTGCTCATAATCCAAAATTTTCAAAATTTTTATTATATGACACCATGGCTCCTTTTGCAAAAACTTATTTATGTGACATAGAATGCCTAAAATCAGAATTACAAATATTACACAAGTCCGTGAACCGTTATGAAACAAAAAATATTTTTAAAATCAATGATGTTTTCCTATTTCATAATTTTCTCAAGGAATATGAAATAGCATTTTCAGAAACATATAATCTATGTTCCATTGCTATAACAATACCCGTGTCATCAGCTGCAAATGAACGTACATTTTCATGTATGAAACACATAAAGAATCATTTAAGAAATAGTTTACTAAACACTAATCTTACAAGTTTAATTGTCAATTGAAAAACGAGTATCAAAATCACTAGATATTGATAAAACAGTTAACAAGTTTATCGATGCACATGAAAATCGCACAATTATTTTTCTTAAGAGGACACCACATAAACCTCATTTGTTGTCTTTGTCTATTTGACAGATAATATAGCAAAATCACAATATACCAAAATTAAAATTTTAGTGTTTAAATTAAATTTAAAGTTCAAACACCTATTACAAATTTTAAAGAGGCTTTTTATTAAATATTGTATGAAAAAAAAGTTATGGCATTTTTAGTTTTTGACATTTTTAATTAGTTTTAATTTTTTTCTAATAATAATAATTTACAAAAAGTCCATAAAAGTCCACTCGAAAATATTTTTTTTTTCAAATTGTGTAATAAATATTTGAACTCTAAATTCAACCTTAAACGCTAAAATTACAATTTTGCGTAGTGCCATTTTGTTATACTGTCTGTTAGATAGACATCTGTCTAACAGACAATGTAACTCACATCTTTGTCTATTTAATCAACAAATGCGGATGTAGTGTACTCTTAAATATTATTACTTTGTTATAAAATAATGGTAATAGTAATAAACTAATGAATCATAAATATATGTATTATAAATTGTAATTATTTTTCAAGAATATAGAACATTTTCATTTTCAGATGACGTCATGTTAATTGTTCTTTTTTCGAGCAGGACTGAAATTACATTTTTGCATGGCCCGACCTTAGAAGTCAACAATTGTTGACTTCCTATAACCCTACCTAGAAAAAAAACCTGGCGACGCCATTGGTTCGTAAAATATTCTTTTTCTTTTGCTTCTTCGGGTAAACGACTGTTAGGTCCATCCCGTAAAATACCCAACTTTCCAGCCATCTCTATTGGATACTAACCTAACCTAACTTCCGTCTAAGTTTATATTATGTTCGTAATATCATTATTGTAATATAATAAACTATTATTAATCATATACTTATATCATAATACGAGTATAGTATGCAATATAGGGTAGGTAATTAAAGTATAACTTGGAAATTTTTTAAATTTTGCGGGGGGGGGGGAGAGGGTTATCAAACTGACTGAAACACAAATGTTTAGCGTGCCAATGATCTTTGGTTGATTAATCGCAAATTACTGCAATGAATTACTATGTGTTAGTGTTATTATTATTATATTATTCAATAAAGGAACCAGTAAATTGCTCTTAATTGTAATATTAAATGTCAGAGATGTGCTGGTGTGCTGTTGTGCGTGCTGGTGAAACCTATGACAGGCCCAGAATGTTAATAATAATAATAATAATAACAATAATAATAATAATAATATTAATAATAATAAATAATAATAATAATAATAATAATAAGAATAATAATAATAATAATAATAATTTTAATAACAATAATAATAATAATAATAATAATAATATTAATAATAATAATAATAATAATAATTCTATTAGGTTGAATAAGTAATTATCAATTAACTTCACTTATATTTTGTATACAAATTTAATTTAAAGAGTTAAAAAAAATTGATTAACTTGCTCAACCTTAATAAATATATTAGTCACATAATCAGTATTAAGAAAAAAAATGTACAAAAAGCCTAAGTGATTAATTTTTGGTTTGTTGTGGAGGTGAGTGAGGGTACTCATCATGATTCGCTAATTTCGTTGTCGTTTATTTTGTATTTTAAATATGATACCGATGAAAAATCATCGCAATTGCTATTCATTATAAACAGTTTTCTGGAAACATTATTGGAGAAATCACACTTTTTTATATACAATAAATATATTTATAATATTTTCAATTTAATTAAAAAGAAAAACAAATTTTTAAAATATTTTCGATTGCTTCCTTCTTCCTCCTAATACAAATTCTCAATAAAAATACAGTTTTCAAATACACTCGTTTAAACAGTCTACTTGAACAGACTGTACAACATTTTTGAATTAGCTGTTTTATTATATTTATATTTAAAAAATATTTTACTTATGGTTTATTTTCTAAATAATTTCACTAAATAATTTCACTTTCGATTAATCTGTTTCACGACAAATGTATACAAATAATAACAACTATTTAGTATATATAAAAAAAAAAATCATGGATAACGTACAATATGAAATTGGTCAAATATTTGTATATTGTAGTGAGCTTGTGGTTAACGATTTATTCATGCATTACAAATAATAAATATATATATATATATATATATATATATATGCGTAATGATAGTTTTTTTTTTTTTTTATTGCTTTTATTATAAATATTACAGCACAACAATTATTTATATTATTATTAAATACATTATATTACCTATACATTATATTATATGTATAAATTAAAATTATGTTTAAAGTGAGAAGAGAAAAAAAAAGAAGAAACAAACAAAAAAAAAAAAAACAAAAACAAAAGAAGAAAAACAAAACAAAAAAGGTGAAAGAATGTAAATTGTAGAAAAGTAATGGTTTATATAAGGAAGCCAGCTTTAAGGATGAAGGAGATTGTTGCAAAAATTATTAAAGGTGAACGGGAGTTAAGAAGGAGAAAGACGTCCGGAGAGGAATATCCAAGGGAATAGAGGCGGGAAAGAAGAAGATTTCTGTTGAGAGATAGGGATGGACAGTGAAAGAGAATATGTTGAAGGTCACAGATGGCTTCATTTAAATGTAACGTACAGTACGGAGAAGAATTAAGAGCCAGGCGAAAGGCAAAATTTGGTAGTCGATTGTGACCAAGGCGTAGTCTACAGGGAGCAACAATCAGGTGCCTAGGTAGGGGAAGACCAATAAACCACGGCCGCGAAGGAATCTGAAAAATGATAGTTCTATTATAATGTAGATGTAAATTTGATTTGAATACAAAATTAAAATATTTTTATAGATTGTTCAGAAATGAATAATATTTACTTTACATTATTAATCAACTATTTATTGAAATAAATATGTATCTATAGTGTAATTTAGTTTACTCTGTATTGACAGGTTTTCTTAAAAATACAAATTTAGAGAAATTATTTTCACAGTTTTCTACGTTTTTAGGTTTTCTTCAAAATTGAAATCAGTTATCACTATGTACTCAATAATTATATTAAGTTATAATTTTTTTGTGAAAACCAAACATTATATTATGAAATTTAAGTTAATTATATAATTTATTGCATTAAAATAAGTATTTTCATAATTTTTTCATTAATGGAGGACGAATGGTTCAAAAGACACTTTTTTATTTTGTGGTAAATTTGTCAAAAGTTAAATAATTTATCGTGGTTAATTAAATAGTTTTGAAGCTAGTGCATTTTTGATTTATTGTGATGTTGGGCGTTTTCTATATACGCGGTCAGAATGATTGAAACGTTCATGACTTTTATGATGTATAGGTCTTTAGAAATAAATATTGGTTAATTTATCTTGTGATGGAATAAATTCATTCAAAATTGAATTGTGTACTTTTATAGAAAATCAATTGATGTTCGTTATTTGAAAATCCACAGAGAAATATTATTTATAAAATTGGGGTATAGCATGAAATTGTTGACTAATTGATTTTACATTATTTAATAATATTTCAAAAAAGAGTATTTCACTTTAATCTTAAATATTTACTTTAAAAATAACATTGCTAAAGGATATAATATTACCAGATTGATTTTTGTGCGTCAAAAGTTTATACATATATACTGTATTTAAAAAGGAAATCGGCCGTTATTTAAAATTAATGAAAAAAAAAAATGAATAAAAAGTTGTTTATCACTGGTCGTTTAAATATAATTGCTTTGTGTGTGTTAAGATTTGAAAAATTAGCATTATTTGGATGTTAAAATGTAAAATATACTTAAATCGAATTGGTTTCGAATAACAATTAGCATACAAATTTATTAAAGTGATTTAATTTAAAAATTGGATTTCAAACGAATTTCGATTTCATGTATCAAAACATACTAAAAGGGTAGAAAGTAGGGGAGGTAACTAACTACTAATGTTCAGAAAATAGTTTTTATACTTATTTGTTATCTTTAATACATAAACGTATATTAGAAACAGCTATTGAACAAAACATATTTTATAGAAGCAGTTTTACAACGTGTAATCGCCTTATGTTAAATATATAGAACACTCACAAATCGTTTATGTGTTCAAAGCATTTAAGAACCATATCGTTTTTTCGAAAAGCTATAAACATTTTTCTTTCTTATTCGACTTCTGCAATTAATTTTTTTGTTTATTAATTATCTGCGTAAATCAATCGTTTATTTGGTAATACTGTAGATAATATCCATTGATAGCAATATACGCACATTTGTGTTGAATACAGCATAGTATATATAAATATATTTATGCTACCAGTGGCGTACTAATGTCAGAACTTAAACCCCAGATAGGGGTTTATCCTGAAATTTAGAGTGAACCCAATATATGAACAATTCTAATTTGAATGAATAGGTTACATATATAGTTTTATCACAGACATAATTCTTAATACACATTGGTACATATAATTTTTTATGTACCAAATAATTTTACTTATCTATACTTCATTATGTTTTTTCCACCTAAATTAGTGCAAGTTTTGTAGATTTTAGATTCTGAGGAAATTGAAGATTATATTTTGGTGTACAATGAAATGTTTTTTTGACTGTGACAGCTTTTTCATGGATCTTTAAGTGGGTTATTTTCAAATAGTAAATTTTATCTATAAAATAAAATTATAATATTTAATAATTTAAATAATAATAATAATAATAATAATAATAATAATAATAATAATAATAATAATAATAATAAACATAGTTTATTTTAGATTTATATTTTGTTGAAGGCAACGATTTATCGTTGCTTTCAAATTTTAAATAGCTAAAAATTTCTATCTCTATCTACACAAGAACAACTGATCCACTCGAACCGATATCTTGTGTTCATCAATCGATCATCGAACACTTGTAGCTCGTTACCTTTTTTATAATTTAAATTTGGTTTGAAGAATGTAAAATTAAATTTGACGCGGAAATAAACATTCGTTATTAGATGAAGATTGGATAAACATATATATGTATATAATATATATAGGTGGGCGTATAAATTATGTTGATGAAATCTATATATAATTTTACCGTATGCATGTGCCCTTCTAATACGCGAGTTTTTTTTATTTACTAAAAATGAAAAACAATGTAATAGAAATTCTTAAAACTTGCGAAAGAGAAATAACACACTATGACTAGCTGGTTTGTTTGATCAATCGGAAAATTCGTTTACACATGTTAGTGTTTACAACCTTCGCGGTTTAAATGAGAAATATTAATGTGTTTCACAATTAACCGAGCATATCCTGTGAATTATATATGTGCAATACAATATGCTTACTATACAAACGTATAGTTCATTACCATTTTATTTACAGTATCTAGTTGTCCCTTTAAAATATATTATGGCAATAGTAAGTTACACAGTACATAATGTAGTATAAATTATGTGTTCAATAATGTAAACATATTTTTAGTAAAAATATAATTTTGAAGGTTTTTGGTTTGTATATTTTATAATATCGCAAACGATATATAGGTATTTAACCAAACCTACTTTGAAATAAGTCAAAAAATATGTATATATATTCGTATATCCCGTTTAGTTTATAGTTTATCTACAACATAATATTGAGTCGTAATTTGTGTTAATTTACTTTCAACCAATTGAAATCGACGGCTGACATCCTCCCATGCAATGTCAAAGTACTGATTCGGATGGTTTGTTTATTGTACATGATAATATAATTGTCAATATGATATAGTTGTAGACAAATATTATTTATGATTTAAATAGTTTTGTAAATATGTACAGGGTGATTTCTTTATCATGAGCCATCAATTATCTGCTAAGATTCTAAACAAAAACTATTTCGGTGCGTTATCATTTAAATAATATTTATTGACCATTTTCAAATTTATTCCTCCAAAAAATATAAATTTTTGATTTTCGAATGGCAACCTATATTTCTTCTACACTATCGTTAATGAAATAAAATAAATGAATGAAAATTTTTATTTTGCAAACATATATTTTTATTTGAGAAAAGTGATTAAAAAATGGAATTGAACAAATATTAAACACGATTTTTGAAATCTTAAAAAACGATAAATGCACAAATAATTAATGATACAATTTAATTTACAAATTATAATTAAATATAAAATAAACTACTGTATGATTATTAGGAAACTGATTAATCAAATTCCGTTGCATATAGTTTTAGTTAGTTGAATAGAAGGAAGTACATAGTTGAATTTTCATAAATTAGAATAGACTTTTTTTTTGTACATGTTATACAATATATGGATTACTTAACTTTTTGTTTATTTTGCTTGAATCATTCAAAAATACACCACAATAATTCGCATAGTCGTATTTTCTACCATGTCATCAATGTTATTGATTTATTAGATAATAACGTATTTATTATAGTTTTATATTGACGTATGTCCCCCCCCCCTATTGATTTTCCTCAATTTTTTTTTTACTTAAAATTTGTATGCCATTTGTTTAGCCGAGAAAACGATTTTCAATCTTTAGCTCGAATAGAATAGGTACTCGAATAGGTACGTTTTTGTTCAATTTACAGCTCTAATAGCTAATTTAGTGGTCATTAATTATTATCTGAAATAGACGTATTCAAATTTTTGTATTTTTAAAAATGGTTCCAATAACCCAAAATAGTGTATCGTTGTCTCTAATTGTCTCATTTATTTACTTTGTTTAGTTTTACTAAAAGGTATAATCGCAATTGTTACCGTTCTGTGTTAATAAAGCATAAGTTAGCGGATGGCCAGTCTGCGTTTGTGAATATATCATGAGTTATTATTATTATTTTAATATTATTTGTGACAATAATATTGGTAAATATATATATATATATAATAATAATAATAATAATTATTATTATTATTATTGAGCCAAAAGGGCTAATTTTCCATATTTATATTTGATATTTAATTTATATTGTTGGACCAAAAGACATACATATTTTATTATAAATTTTTATTGGCCTGCAGAAGGGCCATATACATAATATTTATTTATCTAATCACTGTTGAACCAGAGGAGCTAAGTTTTATATTGCTGGGTGTTACTACTGGGTAATCCCCAATTCATATTACTCATTGTTTTTTTGTATTATTTTTCTCTCTTTCAACAAATTTACTTATTGTACTATTTTTGTATACAGATTGTAGATGTAATTAAACTTAATAAAAAAAGTTTTGTATATGTAGGTACTTATTTATTTTTATTATCATTCATTATTTTGCTGTAAGGTTTTATTTTATTTCTAATTCTATTATTTATTATATTGTTATTCATTTATCAGAAATACAATTATCATTTATACCAACAACCTATTAAATTAGTCGATTTTCTTATCATTTTTTTATATATTGTTTAAATACTTATGGTCTTTACACACCTATACATATATCTATACACACGTAAAACACATTATTATGCATTAGCAGTATCAACTTTATTGGTAATAACTAATAATATTTCTAAGGCATTTGGTGTTTGGGCGCGCGTAGTATTATTTTACGTTCCTAGTCCGTATAAATATATTTTTAGGGATCAACTTTTCTGAATTTTAGTTATTATAACTTATTAAAAAGGATTTTACAAATGTATAAAAAAAATCTGGCTTATATTTTTCAATGTTATACTGTATATACAAGAAAATTACATGGAACTTTGGTGTCTGCTTTGATGTTTTTTACATTTTTTTGTAGGTCATCATATATTTCCCAATATATTGGATCACGTAAGTTTAATAAAAGAAAATGAGAAAAGTTGGTTTTAAGTGTGGGGGGGGGGCTGGGGAAACGTTTCTACAACCCCCTGAAAAATCGTTTTTTCAGCTAATTGAGTGACATACAAGTTTCAAGTATGGTCATAGAATTCATACTAATTACGTAGTAATTATATAAAAATAAAATTGAGAAAAATCAATGTTATAGGGGGGGAATGGTTGGGGAAACGTACGTTTAATATTCACGTTCACTTTGAAAATATAACAAATTGTATTGTTAAGTTATAAATAATAGGTATAAAAACGTTTTCAAGTGTTTATCATATATGTGACTAGGTTTTTTTAAATTTTTATTGGAGACATATTATAAAAAAATATTTGTGTCGACAATTAAATATAAATGAAATAAAATATATGATTAGGTTAAAACAAATTATTAACGGTTTTTAATATTGTGACCTATTTTTTTTCATGTAAATCTAACAATTTTTAATAAAATGTCAAAATCTTTTTGTTAGAGTATTTATAAAACATTTTTTTTTTTTGTTATCCATGTCAAAACGAGAATGATGTGAGTTTGTCAGCTTGTCCTAGGTCGGATTTACTGCAAAGAGCTATCGATAAGATAACATACCGGGAAATTGTACGTCTATTATTTAAACATGATATTCATAATTTAGTAAAGAAATTAGATGACTCTCTTTTAATCTCGATTTGACGGTTGTCATTTTTATATAAATGATATACGTAGGCAAGCACTTGCTTTTCGTTTTTTGCGTCTGGTGTTTTTATTATGTTGTATAAAACCTTAATATTACATAATCATAGAATTTCACAAGCAGACGAAAACATTTGGAAATTGAAAAACTTATGATTTAAATTTGTAGTGTCTGGGATTTCTTAGTCAATATATAATCCTATAGTTTAATAGACGTTTATCAAATAACAATCAGAGGGGAACAATTGTCTAGCATACCTATTTACGTATAGGATTATATTATTTACATAATATTTAGCATATTTATGTACTTATTTATTTTTTATCATCATAATGGTTCGATATAGGTTTAGCAATTGAGAACAATTTTTTAAGGGTGAAAATTCGATATGCGTGTTCCTATATTATGGAAACCACAGAAACAAATAATTAAATCTAAATTGCTAAAATTAAATTTTGCAAGCTTCAAAGAAAACATAATTGTATTTACGTTTTACTTTACATTTTAATAGCAATTGAAAACGTTTTCAATTTTTTGGTTTTTGTTAATCATTTTTATTCAATGTTTTTAAGCGTTTAATTTTAACAATAATAATTACGGACTAAATTATTTTTGATGTTGATGATTGAAAGGCTTTCAGCTCATATTATATTAAGTACCTACTAGACACATTATTTTAAAATTAATTAAACACATTTTTTGGGTTTTATATAATAATAGTTTATGAATGATTTAGCATATTTATTTAGGTAGGTATGTTTAGACATGTAGCCAAGAGATGTTAAGTAATTGGTGCAGGGTAATGGTTGAGACTTAAAGGTAAAATAATTATAGCATAAAAAGTGAAGTATAATTTATAAAATATGTCGACTTTTTAGTTTTAATATAAAAAAAAAATAAGTTAATAATTTAATAAGTATTCTGTTTAAAATTCTTTGTATTTTATTGAAATTAGAATATCTTAGCAAATATGTTTAATCCTTTTTGACATTTTTGACAAACTATGAACAATATATTGTTCAACAAAATAAATTATAAACATGATTTAAAACAATGCTGATATTACTAGTAAAATATGTGTATATGATTGAAAGAAAAGTAATTATAAAGTAAAAATAATTTATTTATTTGAAATACTTTAAAATGAAATGTTTTTTTTTATATATATTCAGATATATTATTATTATTTTAAAACACATTATATTATAAATAGTATTAAAAGTAAAAATATATAAACATAAATATGAAATACATGTTATATACCAATGTATTATACTGGTATTATATATGTCTATAGTAATATAACAATAAATTCAGAAATTGTTATAATTTTGTTTTGATTGATTTTGATTGATTTTACATTCCGCATATTATTAATTGATTTGATCAACGATCACCATGTTTATTTGATAGATAATAAATGTGTCATAACCGTTTTATCGTTATTTTATTTCAATTTGTATTTATTCATTTTCATATTGTCGCATCGAAAAGAAAAATAGATTATAAACTATAGTAGATATGTGTCTTAAGATGGTGTTTAATTATTTGAAAGACTTTTTTCTTTTCTTTTGTTTATACAAATTGGCTTTTTGCATTTTAAAAACGTTTTTAATAACTTTATTAATACATTTTGGTTTTTTTTTGTTTTGATCAAATTTCAAACTCGGTAGGAAAATACCGCTTGTATATTTTTATTGACGTTTCAATATATTATACACGTTTAAAATACAATTAATTTTCACAGAATCTGTATTGGTTTTGAGTATTTTAATAACGTTAATGACAAGTAAGGTTTACAGTAGTTTAAACTTTCAGTACACAAAATGAAAAACGGATGGTCCAGACGTTAGAATTATTTTACATAAATGTTGTTACAAAATACGAATAGATATTGATGAATTCGAATTAAATGTTCATGTATTAATCTCAAAATGAATAATATTTTCAAAATGAAAAATTATAAAAAAATCATAATCAATATTATGAAATTATACAATTATAATATTAAATAATAACACAATTTATGAAAATGATCAATTTCGCAAAATTTTAGTTCTATATTCTTCTGAAGAAATGGGATGAATGTAATTTAAATGTTTATGCACGATATATGATGCACGATATTTATGCACGTTTATGATGAATGTAATTTGAATGTTTATGCACGAGCCATAGCAGATGAAAAAACACATATATTTAGTTCCTACATGAGTATAAAAATGAGATTTATAAATTTTTACATGACGTAAAGACATTTTAAGATGTGTTAAAAAAAAATGTACGCTAATATATGAGGCTAATAGGGTTATGTAACTTTTATTTTGAAATATTAAAAACATTAATATACATATTTATTATCACAGACATTATCACAAACAACAAAAATAAATTTCTTCTTACAATATTCAGATTTTGAACAATTAATGACTATTTTTATGTAATTTTTTTGGTAATTTTTTTTTATTATAACTCTTATTATCGTCGTAAGTCTTCCTAATAAAGTGAAATACATTTTAACCAAGTCAACTGCTAAAAGATTACCAACTAAACTAACTAGTTGTCAATTTAAAGTGTGAATAAAGTGGGGTAACATTTTTTTATTTTGGAAAATGTTTGTAATTATAGTATATAAATGTTATGTCTTATATTTTAATGATACTGGTGTAGGAGTTTATGTATCTCATTTTTATACTCGTATAGGAACTTATACTATTCCCTCAAAATATATTTGGTAGATATTTTTTGGAAATTTTATACTTGTTTCCAATTCATATAAATTCATATATATATACTTGGCCCGAAAATTAACAAAATTTAAACATCGTATGATACATTAGGATAAAATAATGAATGGCAATTTTAATTCACTGAAATTATTGTTTTCTTAAATACCAAAATAATTAATCAAAATCGATCTTGTTAAAAGTAAATAAATAATATAATTGTTTATTATTATAGTTTTTGGATAGGGTTTTCTTTTAAATATTTTGGAATACCTAATAATTCCAATTTTAATTGTTTACATTGTTTAAAATGTATATTTTAACAAAAATATATATATGAACAATGTTATTAAACATATGTTATGTACATAATTATTATGAATTAATAGAAAGAAATAAGCACTAATAAGCACTTGAATTAGTTTTCTCACTTATTTTTTATAAAATTAGTTTGTCACACTATGATAATTTATAACATTTGTAGAATATTAGATACTTAATAATTTACGAATAAAATATTAGTCAATTTTTTTCATTTATTCGATTGACCTAAGTTTGTTAACAATAAATAACTATTTTAGAATTATTTGGATGTGAAATAATAACAAAATAACTAAATTAATCATATAGTTTTTGTTTAAAATAATAAGCAAACTATTAGTTCCGGCTTAATTTATAAATAATGAAAAGTATGAAAATATTGAAGGTAGTTTTTTATAATGTATATAATATTAAATTACATAAACGTTATGGAGATATAAACTGATAGCATTTTTATCCATCACTGTTTTGGTAACAACAATACTTTTTAAGTTATTTTTCAATACTTGGTTTGCATTACATATATATATATATATTTTTTTTTTTGGTAATATAATTTATTATTTATAGATTTAAAAGTTAGAAGTATAATATATACTACATTAAACTGTATTGTTCCAAAAATAAAATGTTGCAAAATAGGTAAAATGTTTTCTTATCATGAACTAATCTAAAATAAATTAAAATCAAAATAAAAAATAATCAGTTTCTCTTTCATTAATGATTGATTCAAATTATTTTAGTATAAGAAGTCATATGGATATTTAACTAACATAAAAAAAAATTAATATCACATTAATTCTGTAATTTTGAAAGATTGTTGAAAATTAATATAATTATGTTTTTCTTTATAGATGATCAAATGTTTAAATCTTTTACACTAAAAAAAAAAAAATAATAATAAATAATAATAATTATAATAAAATCTTTAAAATGGAAGCAACTAATTTTTCAGTCGAAAGAAATTAATTGATATGATTTTCACAGTGCCAATTTATACTATTGACCATTGTTATCATTTATTTTGATACAACAAATATTTTTTAGCCTATACAACAGTTTGAATAGATATTTGATGAGTCAGATCATTATTATACTTTTATTGTGATTCAAATGATTTGAACATTTCGAATTGAAATTTTTTTTACATTAAATTTTCTAGTTTTCTAACGAGAAAACAACTTTATATATAGATTAGTGATAATATTAGTGTTTCGGATTATTAATCACATTCAATTGACAATAATGGTATGATTAGCTAAAGTATTGTATAGTGTAATGGAACCAGTGACCGATGTGAAACGAACTTGACATTAAAAATAAAAGGGAAATGGTGATTATCATCTTGAGTAATTGTTTATTTTTATCATAAATGATTGTAAGTTTATTTACCATGGAAATTCAATTTTCAGACGGTTTCACGTATTAAGTTGGGATTAACCGTTTTCAAATGATATTTTAAATTGGACCAAATTTCGAGGGTTAAAAATTCGATAATAAAATGATTACCCCTTGATTTAACACAAAAAATTCATAAATATTATATCATATATGTGATATAAATTATATATATATTGAATGCATAGTTACAAAAATCTAATAGAAAAAAATTGTTGTGTAAATAGTTAAAATGGGCCGTTCAGTAAAAATGTGTTTGGTGCCAGTTGTTAACAATGAGTAATAACCGTAAAAAATGTATAAATAAGTAAATATTTAACATATGCGTTTTCTGTTGAAATCTCGAAACGTGATAATACTTAAAAAACTAGATAACGAATATCGTTTCGCAATATATGCATATGTTAACCACCTATAATATAATCTTAAAATATAAAACGTATATTTTTGTAATGATAATATTTTTACTCATCAATTTGACTTTGAATGAATTTCATGATATGAATTGTTTACCGAATTCTGTACGAAATTTAATCATAATTATAATGAATATATTATATGTAGTGTTATTGTACAATAGAATAACTGAAATGCGAATATAATGTATACGTATTATTCGTCATTACGACTATCGCAGTATTTGTATTGCAAGTGAATACACTTCAACGTGTTATATACGTTATCATATATGTATTTAATGAATATATGATTAAATTTATCGGTTGACATGATATGTTTTATTGATAATGTCTGACTTTTGAGTTTTTAAAAACGCATATTCGATATTTAAACGTCTGGAATACTGATATGAATGTTATTTAGTCGCGCATTATTCCCCCTCCCCCTCCGACATAAAATGTGCAATTAATTGAGTTTCTGTGTTGATCAGTTAACATAGCTATAAAATCTATGTGACAAAACTGATAATAGTGATTGACGTTATACTAATCATTGTTACATATAGCAAATATTATTCATCTGCGAAAACACATTGTTTGAATATTTGTGTCCCTCATTATACGACTTTTGAAATTTTACATTACAGATACGTTTGATCAAAAATCGAATAAAATTATAATTGTCAATAACAAAGTGTTATCTTAAGTTAACTATAATAACTTGCAAAACTAAATTCTTTCGTTCCACTTTGTTATACGCACGATTTAATTTTCGATTCGATAGGGTTTCACTACAGACTACACGTCACTTTTTAAACACATCTGGCCATCTTTGTTTTGGATGACAGTGTAGGGGCTTTTCTTTTTATTCTACGTAGTTTTTAGAGTAATGTTTTGATTATGTACTATAAATAATTTATTATTTTATAACGTTTCACATAAGTAATTTTTAAAATAAACAACTGAATTTCTTTGTTTATACGACTTTTTCAAGAAGGGAATACAATAAATTTGTATAAAATGTAAAATTGACATAATGTATTATATCATTTCATATTTTCATGCGTAATCATATAATATAATTTATGGCTATTTTCTAGACATATGAGTTTCATAAAATATAAGTGTGTTTTTATAATGCAATAGGCACTGAACTACTTAACTCAAGAATAGTTTGTATTAGAATAACAAAATTAAAATAAAATATACAAGATTAAATTAATCATAATAATATATCTTACGCTTCAATGTTGTTTTCTTGTGTTTCGAGTTAAATTATGACGAAAATATAAATCATACCATTTTTTTCTTTAGATATGCCGGCACTTGATCAAGTATAAAATCGTATCATACAATAAACATGTAGTATGTCAGATTAAAAATTCGTCTGTTGATATGGTTCAATTGAAAATAAATTAAAGTTTGAGTATTTTAATGTTATGTATGATCTACTAATTATTATTCACTAGTTTATTTAGTATTTATCTAAATACGAATTCTCCATTATTATCGTATTTACGAGTATATAATGCTGTATTTTAAATGCAAAGTATAGTAAAATAAACGTATAATGATTAGTCAGTATTCACATATATAAAATTGAAGAGTTTTCAAGACGTAAACTCAAACAAAATCTTTTTTTATCCCATATTGATTGATAATATTAATAAAATGTGTTTTGTTTTTACGATAATGTCTACAAGTTTTAAACGACGACAAAGAGAATAATTGACATATGAACGTTCCGTGAACGTGATAAATTAAATTCGTATTATCGTATAGTTATAGTAATTAGTATTAGTTTATACATTTTCAATTATTTTATTTTATTTTAGCCATAATATTATTGTAAATGACAAGTGCGACGAAATCGCTATGTCTGTTGAAAACCCGTCATCATATTATGTCTATACTATTTTAATATTATCATTATTAATAATAACATATGTAGTCTATAGTGATTTTATAGTAAGCGGTCATTAACTGTTCTTATGCTGCGTATGATATATGCAGGACGGTTAACGACGATTCGGCAAATTTATATTTAAATCTCAGCAAACTGTATGTCAGATCTAACTAGATCACTCGGTAAAAATAAATAAATATGTATCCGGACATAACGGGACTCGTTGCGGCTATCGCCGTTTATTTGTCAGCTGGTATTTTATTATTCTTTTGACGGAAATTATAAACGATCGTAAATCGATATAATTTAAAACGGAGTGTGCCGGATATGAGCACTGGAATAATATGGTGAATACGTGATTTTATATAGATCAAATAACCATTCAGACGTACAGGCTGTTGTGCATTGATAATAAATATCATAATACGCGTTTAGATATTATACACTATGTTTACCGTACATAACTATATGTGTATATTAGTAATTTATTCGTGTTATTGATACAGATATATGTAATTTTCACAAACAAACAAAAAAGTATTGTGGTTTTTCATGTCATCATACATGTCATCATAGTGTTATATGTATGACATATAATAATTATTGTTATTCAAAGATAGGCACCAACAAATTTGACGTATTGTGTTAATTTATTAAATTATGCAATTAGAATATTTGTAAGCAAGTTATGATCTAGTGTAGGGGTTTTCGACCTGTGCGTCGTAGCTCCCAAGGGCGTCACCGGTTATTATCAAGGGAGCCGCGTCTGCAGTAGAAAATAAAAATAGAATATAAACTATATTGCTGTAATTTTTTTTTCATATACACAAAGTTCATTTAATAAAGATAAACTGATTCCATAGTAGGTTTTTATCGGAGAGTAACAGGTTTTTGTTATCTCTGAAATAGTATTTAGGTACAAATTAAGACAGCACGTAATTGATCAGTTTTACAACACACACTTCGTCGTTACTAAAACACAAATACAGAAAATATGATTATAGTTATTTGAATTATGGATTTACTAGCATTGTTGTTGTAAACAAACATCCTTAGTGTGTAATTTGTTTTAAGGTAATGGCTGTAAAAAGTATGCTCCCAAATAAAGTGAAACGTCATTTGGAGACTTGTAACTGAGACAAAATCAGTAGATTTATTTAAGATATTAGATTATTTTATGATCGAAAACAACATTTTCTGCAGTAGATGTTTTGGTGCAGGTGGCTATAATGGTTTATAAG
The DNA here is from genome assembly GCA_019022885.1 of Schlechtendalia chinensis. Taxonomy (NCBI): domain Eukaryota; kingdom Metazoa; phylum Arthropoda; class Insecta; order Hemiptera; family Aphididae; genus Schlechtendalia; species Schlechtendalia chinensis. The sequence continues at coordinate 12,275,156 of CM032339.1, read as the reverse complement.
CACTTATTAAAAAAAATACCCTAACACTGCATGGACGCATTGTATCGTTTATAGAAAAGTTCTCGCTTCAAAAGGAATTAGTCCAAATTTTAATGAAATCTTGCTGTCTATTGTTGAAATAGTAAAATTTATTAAAACTTGATCTCTAAAGTCCAGGTGTTTTAAATGAATGTGTCTAATCAAGACACAATCAAGACTGAATGTCGAAAAAAAATGAGAATTGTGATTTCAAAATTCACGCCATGATTTGATCATCGTATACAACAAAAACAAGTTCAGCCATCACATTATAATTTTATTCTATTAAAAAGAAACTTAGAAAAAATATTATTACATGTTTATATCGCTATTAAATAAAGTTAGCTTAAGTAATGTAAATTTGTTTATTATATTATTATCATTATTCGTATGGGAGCTGTTTAAATTGTTTTGAAAATCAAAAAAGCCGGGCACTTAAAAAGATTGAAAATCCCTGATATAATGAATATTTGTTTATATATAAAGTTCAGCAAGTGTTTGAAAAGTTATATGTAAACATCCAGTTGCATAAAATCAGTGGGAATTTTACAGAAATAATGGATAAAATAGAAATAATAACAATTTCACTCATAATATATACACAAAAATAATAATAAAAAGAGTCGAACTTATTATATACGAGTACTGTATTCAGGAACAATTGCTGGCAAATGCGATATTATGGGTTTGTGATATCTGAAATTTGTAAAATGTTTACTCGAGGTTATAGAGTTTCTAATCCCAATCGGAATACTGAATCAATGACTGTGCTTGCATGTTTAGTACCCCCAAATGTTCGTCAGGATTTTTAAATTTTGTACATCAAAAGAATTTACATTTAATACTCGTATGTAAAATTTTCTGATTATTATCAATTAATAGATACACGTATCGTGTGTTTCAGAATCGTTACAAGGAACTCGCGTTATATGGAAGACGCGGAACACGAACAAATCGACCGGGCTCGCGACCGGCAGCGATCAAACACGTGATACCATACGGGAGCGAGTGTCACCGGACTCGTCTCCGGAGCGTGAACGTATATGTGGGGGAGGGGGGGAAGGAGTAGAAAGAAAATCAGTAGTAGGACGGACAGGAGGAATAGGTACGGGATCATGAGTGGGAGAGGGAACAGTTGGCCATGTCGACGGTCAAAGGCCGTGGTGATGACGAGCCCAGAGCCGAGCAGCAGCAACAAACGGCCGTACCGAACCGAACGCCAACGTCGGACGTTTGACGGCGGGAGATGGTGAAAACGCATTGGCGACGCGTCTCGAATCATAATGATAAACAACAATAAACAATAATAAACAGTACTAAACAGTACTAAACAATAATGGACAATAATAGACAATAATGAACAGTGATAAATAATATTGAATAACAATAATAATAACGAAACGCGCGTGACAAAGTATTACAGCGGACTAACCAACTGCGATATTACGGGCGCCGGTGGGAGGGGGGGAGGGGGAGAGGGGCAGTGAAAAAAAAAAAAAAAAAAGAAAAGGTGCAAAACAATTGTGTAAACACGACGGCGACGTTCGCGTGGCGGGCGAGCGCGGCAAAGGGCACGTCGCCGCCGTTGCCGGTTTGTTAGCGACGCGCAACAGATCCGATGCGTTCGGCACTGTCCGCATTCGCTGCCTTTACCGCAGCCGCCGCCGCGTTGCGTTCGCGTCACGTCCGCCGCCGACCACGACGCCGCGCTAACTCGCTGCCGCCATGAAACTCCGGGACCGCGTGGTGGTCGGCTTTTGCTGTTTGTCGTTGGCCCTGGTCACCGTTTTGTTCGTCGTCGACCTGCAAAACGAGAACGTCCGTCGGTCGGCCGCCGTCGAGAGCGTATCCGGCGACGACGGTGCCGTCGGGCTCCACGGCCGGTCCGACAGGTCGCGGCACGCCGGCAACGCGCGGTCCGCTTGGTCGCACGTCTTGTCCACGTTGATGCCGTCCAGGGCCCGCGACGGCCTGCCCGCAGCGGCCACGCGTCCCGGCGCCCCGCAACCGTATGCGCACGCGCCGATCACCGTCGCCGGCTATCCGCCCGTGGCCGACCCGTACGCAGACGACCGATTCCACGACCTGGCCGGCCGGCTGTCCCGGTCCGAATCGTCGCCGCGTCCGGGCAACACGGTCGACTGGACCGCGATCAGGGATGTGATCGTCGACGACACGTACGACGACGGCACCACCAGCAACGAGTACGTTGTCGAGTACTTGGAACGCGGTTCGCGGTAAGTCCTAGTTAAGTTCGTTTTCAACACGGTACACCGTCGTGGTCCCGTCGCGCTGGCGACAGTGCGTACCGTCCGTATCGAAACGGGGTCGACGGACTATCCCAGAGTAACCTTTGGTCATGATAAGATTTTCGTCGTGCCTTTCCGAAGTTGATTTTGGATTTCGTCCGTCTTCTGCGTCGTTGGATTTGCGCTGTTGTCGTTCATGTTCTGCAATTGTCCTGCACATTCTATCGATTCGTCCGTTATCCATTGCTTACTGTTGGACATAAAATTGGCACAGTGAAATACATTTAAGAAAATTACGTGCCATTTCGAAAAATCACCATGAAAAAGTAAATCAATCGATTGCTAATATGTAATTAAATTATTGTGGCGTTACTTAATTGGTAATTTCGTTACGTTACTCTTCAAGACTGCTTATTTATACAGTTTTTGTTATATTTTTATCACGCGTGGTAAGCGTTACTAAAATATAATCGTACAAAACATATTTTATCCAACAACAGATTATGTCTTATCTGAGGTCAGACTAAAAAGGTCAAATCCGAGTATATAGAACAGACACGGATCTTAACACGTAAACACCATTTGTGTGCGTGTGTAATACTTCGAACGTATTAAATGTACTATAACGTCCGGAACAAATTGTCATTCTAAATACGTATTTTTAACATTCGATTACAATCCAAAAAAGTGATCGAACACAGTCACGGTCCGTATCAGTTCTGGAGAAACGATCCAATTCCACACGCGGCTCATAGAAAACAGTTAATACGATGTTACGATTCTTTTGTATTTAGTATCTTTTGTGTATTTTAACAACATATCATCACGAATAATGCGTTTGTAAATAGCAGAGTTTTGATTTTTTTGATTTTTTTTCAATAAATTCTTATAAAATTATTATTATAATTAAACGGTGGACAATAATAAATTATTTCGTTTGTACGCGAAACGCGGCACATTTATATATTTAATTTTCTATATTCTATATTTCTAAATTTTTTAAATTTCTATATATTTCCATATCGAATAAATTGAAACTCAATTTGTATTCGTATGTTCATGCTTTGCGTAATACATTAGCGAAATCATAATGTTTGGAAATCATACGTTTTTTTATATTCCTTTGAAATTCGGTCAATTTCAAAGGAATTAATTGCACTTAAGCCAACAAACCGTATAAAAATCGCTGTGATATAAACAAATAAATAAAAAAATAATTGTTATTATAGTATCACATAAATCGAATGTTTTTTTCTGTAGTAAATATATGATTTGATCCATCGAACATTATTATTAATTGACAATTGAGAACTATTCATCATAATCATATAATGAGACGACAAAGTGATAATCTCCAATTGTTATACATATTCGTATACTTGTGTTACATAAAATACATGTCGTCAAAGTATATTGTATAAATAACGTGGTTTAGACAGATTGTTATGTAATACACACGGAGAATTTAAACACTGATCACTGGAGAATTGTGTTTCCATTGCACCACATCTGTATATAATATATATGATATATTATGAATATGTTTAACATAATTATCGTGAATCGTGAGATCGTCAAAACCCGACTGTGATATAAATTCTATTTCATCGTGGATATTGTTTCCCGAGCATTTTGAATTTCTTTCATATTTCACTCGAACACATTTGAGCTGTGACTTCCTTTAAATACAAATCCCGATGATGGATCGGACGAGTTTTGACGGAAATATCAATGCGTTTAAGCATATATTTTTAAAATCAAAACTAACAACGCAAAGATATGTAACTTTTCATCACTCATATTTGGTAACAGCTAACTCGTACATATTTTCACTTACTTTAATTAAATTTTAAATAAATATCACGGTTTAACAGGAAACCTTAAAAAGTGTATTATATACCCATGGCCGTATCTAGATTTTTTTTCGGGGGTCCATAATATATTTTATAACTTTTCAGTCTTTATTATACTGAATTTATATTTTAACATTTGTTTATTAAATAATTTGTTCTGTGGTTCATTTGCTGATCGTTATGATAGAGTATATTAGTATTTATGCCAAAAGTGATGATTTCTTTTTCGTATAAAAAATGATTAAACGTCTCGTATAATATTGAAAACACATGGACCCTCCTCAGATAAGATTTTGTATACACTCATATAAGGTCAATAAATTAAAATGAATGTCGTGCACGCATTTCAAAAGCTTCAAACGTTGATCGGTAAAGGTCGAAATGTTTTAATTATAATTTATCGTCGAGTGAATAGTTATACTTTTAGTGAGTTCTCAACTTAGAATATTATCAAATTAATCGCAAAAGAAAATTTAGTTGAAATTATTCTTGTGCAATATTTAGTTTTTTTTGCAACATACATTTTTTTTGTTAATATTTATTTACTTAAATAAGTCAACATCGATATGGTGACATCAGTAGTTACGTAAGCAATTTGTATCTGTACAATTTGATATATCATATTTAATATAATGAGTATTAAGTGAAAACATTTTTTTTATTCATTACTAGAATGTAATGCAATGTAATAATGTATTTATAATATGAGTTATTGTGAATATCTTTACAGTTTATTTAAAATAATAAATAATATACTCGTTCTAAAAATATTACGTAGTCAAATTAAATCCACAAAAGCCTTCTGTCTTACCAGTCGACTATTTAATTTTTATTGTAATCCATTATTATTATTTTGCGAGGAGATTATTTATTGTGTACATAGTAATTATAAATATATTTAAATTTAAATATTCTTCCATATCAGACATTAAACCTAGTTTAAAAATCCAAACGCAGTAGCAAAATATCACATAAAAGTACAATCATTGTACCGAAATGGCTTAATGTACCCCCACTTATAGATTTAATTTGTTTTTCTGTTTTACATAACACTATTATTTTATTTAAATTAAACAAATAATTATTATGTTCATATATAATACTATATTCATTTAATTTTCTTACACTTTGTATTTTATCGAGGTTTGGAAAATTTGAGAATAATGTTTAATTTAAAAAATGATAATTTAATACAAGCATGCTTATCATGTGCACCAAAAATATTGTTTTTAAAATTAATGATGAGCATATATAGGAAATTTTATATTTTGTATACCTAACCTATCGTATACATATACTTAAAACAATGAAATAATTTAAAACATGTTTAAATTTAATTAAAAACGAGTGTTCATTTATTTTTTCTCAAAATACACCACGGTAACACTTTATAAAAATATAGCTTACTATTATTGAACTCCAGATTCCAAAAGGTATTTACGAAATACGTTTGTTTAATAATAATAATAATAATAATAATAATAAATAAAAACGAACAACTTTGTAGGCTGTGTACTTGTATCTGTGTTTGTGTTTTATTTTATTATTATATAATATCATATATTAGAAAGACTTAGGTTTTATGTGTATTAACTAAAAATAAATTATTTTTCAAATTTATTACGAATAATTTTACGTTCTGCTAATTTTGTTTTTTCTTAATTCATTTAATAATTTAATCGTCAAGCAATTGATAAAAATATAGAATATTTACAACATATCTAATTTGAATTATTTGCAGTTCACAATACAATATTATATTAAATCAGTTTGATTTCAATGTGAATTTACGTAATATTATATATATAATATATATTAATATATATATATATATATTAGCTATTGTTCGAGTATTTTTAACAAATAATTGTTATCAATCATTATGCTTGACCTAAGACATTGTAATTGACGAACGATGATCAAAAATTGCGAGGAATAAGAAATGCACAAATTGTTATGACGATTAGTCCTACGCTATTGTATTGTTTATGTAACAGGAAAAATAATAATAATTTTCTGCGTATGACAATTTTATTTTAGAAACACGTTTCCTATTGTAATTTAATCACGTTAAAAAAAATGACAAATGGTTATAGTTCTATTGGTAAACGAACAGACGTGCAGACCTTATTTTTTGTCATAACATAGTCTCTCCCAAATAACAAACATACATACATACGTGACAGAAACTGCAGACCAACCATCTCGGACACTTATAAATATAAATACACATATGTTGGAAAAATAAATACTCGACATCGTACAAAAGCAAAATTAGATTTATTGTTATCGAAAAAATATTTTTTCGCGATTTATAATGAATAAGTTAAATGTACCTTATTTTATGGAGTATTAGCAAAACATTATTCTTAAGGTTAGTGAAATATGTAATATACATGTATGTATAGTATACTGTTATATATTATAATAAATTATTATACAAGTAAAAGTTACATAGATCAGTTAAAATTGAGTTTATTCAATTTTATAATTTAATTGCTTATGTGTTTAAAATCACTGATAAAGCGTATTTATAACATATGCATCGATGTATCTTATAATTAATTAAAACTGTATAAGTTAAAAAATAAATATAATATTAATTATTATCCATTAACATAAGTTAATAGATTTGTTAAATGTTCCGTTATAATTTATATTTATTCATTTAATACGTACGAAATAGTTAATTGTTGGAAACAGGAATGAATAAAAAGTGATGATCCTAATAATTAACTTTATATCGAGTATATTTTCTTAGTACATTTTCAAATAACCGACTAAAAGACAGTTCATTACTTCATAAGAATAAAAATTATATATTCATCAATATCAGTGACTGGAAATAAATTATCACTTTTTAATCTTAATTTCTATAACTTTAAGAACTAGTTAGTACAGGTATTAACCGGAACCGAAAGCGGAACAGACTTTTTTTTTTTAAGAACCGAACCGAAACCAGAACCGATAAAATTATTAAGGTTCCAATCCTTGATCAATATATAATTGAAAAAATAAAACAAAAACAAATTTTTTGGAAATAAACACGATAACATAAGCAAGTACATAATATTCTGAAAATGTATAATGTAGTATAATGCATGCACTACAATACTATACAATATGCCTTTGAAGTTCAATAATAAATTTATATCTGTACAAAATAACAAATAGGTGATACCTATGGTGTTTGTCCTTCAGTAAGACTTATCGGTCCCTAGTGTGTTTATTAGTCAGAGTTTTTGGACTGTGGTCAATTTCTTGGTGCTGTGCAATGAATCGTTGTCAGACGTTAAAGACGAATTGTTTTTTATGTTTTGTTGTAGTGTAAAACAACTCGTTTCGATATCATTGTGTGTATATATAAATTGAGAAGACAGCAAAATAAAAAAATAAATGTAAATATATTTATATATATATGTATATAAAGTATATATATATATACAAAGTAATGGAAAAAACCGCACATATATGGAATATTAATGACCGATACTGTCCCTGTTGAATACAAAACGACGTTATGTAATTTATATCACCGTCCACGATATCTATTGTTGGTGTGGCGGTGGGTGGAGCGGCAAAGAGGCGTTATCTTTGACTTTGCTCTCCAAATTGAAGATTTATTGGATGTGTATCGGTGTTTTTGGAACACGTGTTTAAAACGGGTGGCTAAAAGGTGAAGATATCGGAATATTGTCGGTATTTCCTTCCACAGTTTCTCAGACGCTATCGATACCTATTTCTTATTAATTTATACAAACAAAAATTGTAAATATTTATTTATTTATTAAAATTATATACGTGAGTCTGTCAATAATTATTTTAATTTAAAGACAACTTTATGATTTGCATAGAATTACGGTAGTATACGATTTCTATAAAGTAACTAATAAAATTACAGAATTTATTTAATTAATTTTTACATTGAATTAAAGGCAATTTAAAATGATATTGTGTAAAAATTATGAGAAGAATTCTCATATTTATGTTTTGTGTTTTCAAAATCTTCTAAAGACTTTTGTCCTTCTACCGGCTGACTATATATTATTTACGTACTCGAAAACCCTTCAACGACAATAAACAAAAAGTAATAAATATGTAGTAAACTGTAAAGAATACAGTAAACCTATCTACAACAAAATGTTTTGACATATTAAATTGAAAATATAGTAAGCAATTTTAAACTTATAAGACGTTAACTGACTATTATTGTTTATTATTTTCAATATTAAACTATTTCATGCAGTTTATTGCTAGTTATATTTGAATATATTGTTAATAACTCCAACAAAATTATTAATTATGAATAAAATATATTTAAATCAATATCGATATGTTATTATACAACCTGAAGTATTATTTATAAGGTATATATTGTAATAAGAGTAAATACATTATATATATATATATATTTATATATAAGTTATATAAACATAATATGAAAAAATTAAGTTTAATCAATAATTCAATCTACGTCAATAAAATGTATCTTATTTAAACTAAGAGATTTTTGTACTTATAAGGTATGAATAATAATGTATAATTTTCAATTATAAAATAATTAATTGTATATACTCACAAGAATTTATTTTGAATAATAAAAATAAGAACTGTATTTTAATATAAACATTAAAACAAACGTTTTTATTTTTTAATTTTAATCCTCTTAATCACAAAAAGTTAATAATTAATAATATTAAAGTGTTGACAAATCAAAAATGCACCTTCCGTGTTCAACAGATAAACAAACAAATATCACAATATATATTTTATTGTTTATTTGTAAATCGTTCATTATTTACACAGAAAGTTGTACTAAATATATATCCTACTAGAAGATATTAACTAAATATTATCTTACGCTTTCATAGTTTATTATGTCCATTAAGCTTAATTTATTTGAAATTTTATTTAAATTAGTGTTCAAATCAGACAAATAATAATTGTTTAAAAAATATCGAAAAATTTAAGAATCGAGTTTTTATTTTATTTTGTATATGTGATACATACATACATACATACATATTTATATTTTAAAAACTTCACTATGCATTTATTAATTTGATCCAGTTTTCGTTAGGATTTAAACATTATAACAGCGTAAGTAGCTTAGTGTTATAAATTAAAAATTAAGTGTAAACTAATAATCGTCTTGAACTTATAGATGCATGCGCTTAAAATCTGAAAAATATTATTATCTTTTAAAAAGTAAACCGAGGAAATTTTCATTAAGCCCCTAGATGAAAAAGAAATTGTAACAACTTTGATTTTTATTCTCACGCGATAAAGCTCGATGGCTTTATTTCATTATTATTATTATTGTGATATACTAAAAAACATGGCACATAATTGGGTCGTTTTTCACTTTAATCAACCGCGAAGAAATCTCCACCAAGAGTTTTCGTTAATTACTTTTAAATTGAATTTTGCATTTGGAACTGACTGAAATAATTAAAATGAGACCTATTCAAATGTCCATTTTAATGAAGTAGTAAAGAAAGGAAAAAATCACATACAAAAATAATAATAATAATAATATAATAATAATAATAATAATAATAAAAATAAAATAGTAATATATTTAAAATAGAAAAATATTCTTTTTAAATAGTGATTGCTAGTAGTTAATATATATAAAAAAAAATTGTAAGTTTTATTTTTATTTATGTTCAAACCTTTTATATCAATCGTATATATGAATTTTTTTCATACCATAAAAATTAATATATAATTATAATAATAATAATAAATCATGATGATAATAATAATAAATTATTACTAAGAAATACAAGTACGTCATCGTAACGAATACCATCCAGCTAAAAATGAATGTCGATTGATCGAATAATTTTGGAATTGTTGAACAATTACCTTAATTAAAAATATTTGTATTTGACAAATACAGTTTTCTTGGTTGATGAGTTTCGAGTGTTCCATGACATTTCTTTCAACTTCTATGGTTTTATCTATTGAAATTCTTGATTATTGATTTAATGAAACGGAATATTGGCAGATAACCAGTAATGGAGCATTATCTTACATAAATCTATTGAAAATGTTGTTACCTGAAGTTGCGATGTAGACGTTTTGGTGGTATTTTTTCGATTAACCACCTGTTTATGGTTTTTCATTTTCAATATATTTCGTTACTGTTTACTTCCGTTCTCCACTTGCTTTAGTTTCAAATAATTTACAGAAAAGTACTGATTCATGTGATGAAAATACATTCTTACCAAATTTTGAAACGTACATATTTTTTTTTAAACATTGTTAATAATTCGGCGTATTTACATTTGCAAAATAATAAAGCAACACAATCGCTTGAAATTTCACAATATGACTAAAAAACAGATTGTAACACAGTTGTCACATGATCACATTTTAATCCTATCTTTATGTAATGAAATAATAAATAATAATAGGTATTATTGGATTTGACGTCTGGTAGACGATAATCTTAATGTATTTTATCTATATAAAACGTGAATAAGAAATTATATTTAATATTTCCTTATTTTACTACAAATAATGCTATAAATGTGAAATAATAACAAAATTGTAATAAAATTTAAAATATGCCAACAATTGCAAAATGTTGCACTAAACATTTTTAGATTTTAACTCTTACTTCAATGAAACGAATTTAAAATTTACTTTTCAATTTTAAATAAATAGAAAAAAAGTTATAAATGCAACAAGATCCGTGCCCTTGTAATAATAATAAGAACAATATATACTCGTATATATTTTTTTTAAATAAATAATATTTTATGATTATCAATTAATAATTTTTTTGCTTAACTTTTTTTTAGGCAAAACACGACGGCACTTAACATATTTCATTCAAGAATATCAAAAAGAGAATTGTATCCTGAGAACGATACATATGTGCCATTAATTTTAAAAAACATGTCACGTTCACCTATTGTAAGTGTAGGTAAGTGTTTCAGCTTGACTTGTTATTTAAAAATATTTAAGACCATATATAGTTCATCATTTTAACTAAAATAATTATCCGTTTTTATTATTATATTTTAGCCCAAAAAGAAGGGGGCACACAACTTAAGCTCATTATTGAATACGCGAATGGAGATAAAGCACTTATGAAACCAATGAGGTAAATAATTAAAGTATTTTGCTTACAAAAAATGTACAGAAATGGTCTTTTTAGCTTAATGTTTTATTTGAAAATGGTTTATTTTATTTAAATATATACTGTATTATACACAAATATAGTACTAAAAAACTATATAAAATAAAGTAGCCGTAATGGAACCATTAGTATTTAATGTATGCAAATGGACGCTGATATCTTCGTACATTATTTGAAACTAAATTAGACATGTTGATGGTTTAAAAGCATGTTTTTTCGCTTATGAAAGCGAATATCGTTGGGATTGTTTTTTTAAAAATTTGTTGGAAAAAAATTGATAAAATGCAACTTAGCTTTTTAGGAATACTTTTTTACACTATGACTTTTCCAAGTAAATATTTTAATATTTAAGCTTCATGAAGTATTTTTATTTTCATTTTATATAAATATGTGTGTATAAAATGTACACATGGTTTAATAATGCGATTAGAACAAATGGACAATATTTTATTAATTTATAATAGTCAAATTTTACACTAAAACATTTATATAAAATCAATATATTCATATAAATATTAATTAAATTAAAAATGAAGGAATCTTAAGTGCTGCAAAAATATAAAATGTAAATTGATTCTCGGCTAAAATAGCATTGTGTTTATACTTTCATGAAGTGTTATAATAATGTTATAATACCTCTATTATAGAGTAATTAAAAAATACATTTTAGTATTTATCGAAAATTTGATATAGGTGAAAAACAGCAAACACATGTACGTGATATGATTGCTATTTGGGGAACGGGCATGTGTTTATAATGAAATGCTATATAATTTAAGTACAATATATTGTTTATTGTTTGTACATAAGTTTTTATTGTTATGCATTTTTACGCTTTTCCTCGTTTATTTCGATTAAATATTTATATAAAAATTAACTAAATTATTATTTAATCTGTTGAGAAATGTACTTCCATATTACATAAATTATATGTTAAGTTAGCTTATAAGAAATATTTATAAACTATATTAAATAAAAATGTATTATTATTTTTAAAAACATTTAATTATAAAGTAACGGATAAATTAAGTTTTGTGAATTGGGATTAGTATTGCATTAAATGATTTTTAATTTGGACAAAACCTTAAAATAATGATATATAAAAATATGAAATATCAAGTTTTTTAAAAAAAAACTATGCAAATCTATGAATTCAACCAATATGTATTGCAATATGACATTCTGCGTATTGTATGTAAATAATTAACTTATTTAATAAACATACACAATTTGTATATATTTAAAACTTTTTTTTTTAAATTAAAGTAAATTTGATACGTTAAATGTGTAAATTAGAAGTACGAGTAATTAATTGTTAATAAAATATTTTTACCTTGTTCTATTAATTTTGATTTTCACATGACCGCAGGTTTACTAGAGAACAACAAACTCTGCCGAATCATTTTTACTTCACCGACTACGAAAGGCACAATGCCGAGATCGCTGCATTTCATCTTGACAGGTATGTCCATCGCTAAGCGACGATCCAGCGTATTAGTTTCGAGTGATAGTAATAAAGATTATGTTGAAAGAAGTAATTGCTGTGTTATATTAGCAATTTAGTGCATTATATCATAACGTATTCTATGTGAAACAATGTTATTCTATTTGAAATATTATATACTGTATTATAAACTATTTCTATAGTTATTTTACTGAAGTTAAAGTAATTTTACTGAAACTTGTCAAAAACTGTATTGTTAACAATATCAGATTTTTTATTTTCATATGAATTTCATTGACTTATAGATTACAATAAATTATATAATACGATTTAAATATAGTATTGGTACATACATACTAAATAGATAACATGGATAAATTAAAAAGGTTTAAATTTATAAAATTAAAAATTATATATATATTTGTCATAATTATTATTGATTATTTGATATTTGCATTGAACGTTATTTTATTTTACCGAATAACAAAAATTTAAGTTTTCTAAAAATCATTTGATAGCATACATGTCAGCAAGGGTATAGTATTGAATCGCTATGTTCCAGTGTTATTCATCTCACATTTTACGCCCCAGTCGAGATTATAACCTTCGAGAGGATTGACGTTTTCCGTTGACTAATTTGGGTGAACGTGTAAAATCTTTGTAGCTATTAAAAAAAAAATCTAAACGTGATAAATCATTGAATTATAAAAATCGTTTTGACCGGAGCTCAGTTTTGTTATGTAATTTAATCGTAAATTTAATGACTTGATGATTTTTCAACAAAACTAATGAAAATCTTACGATTATCATGGTTTCAAATGATTGTTTAAAACCAATCTCTAACCGATTGTATATAATACATGTACCATGTACCACCCTAGAACAAAAATATTAAACAATAAGAGAATAATAAAATATATTTTAGGAAAAACCAACTTCCTTTATACTATTGATCCGGCACGAAAACTTTTACGTTTCTTACAGTATATTAGGGTTTCGGAGAGCCATGCCAGTCAGTGGGAGATTGGTGAACATTACGTCTGAACTGATGGCCCAAGTGACCGCGTCCGATTTGTTAAAGACGTTCTTCGTTTCGCCCGACAAGAACATGTGCTTCCACGGCCAGTGTTCTTATTATTGCGACACGTCACACGCCATATGCGGCAATCCGGACATGTTGGAAGGATCATTCGCCGCCTACCTGCCGCCTCATGAAATGTTTGAAAGGAAAACGTGGAGGCACCCGTGGAGACGTAGTTACCATAAGCGGAGAAAAGCCAAATGGGAAACAGGTCGGTGTACAGTGCATTATTTCCCTAAAATATTAAAAATATTATTTAATTAAACATATAATTTTAACATTAATACATGTATTTTGACGGTTTTAATTCGTCCGTTTTCGATGGGATATATGGCTAATTTACGTATTACACTATTAGGGTTCTTGAATTTAGGAATACTCGTAAATATAATAAATTTGTTATTCAGTAGATCTAGACTTAAAATGCATATGATCATGAATGGGTTACTGTTTATTTTTAATAATTAATTGACTACTACTAAAAATGAAACAAAAAAATGTAAATATAAATGTGTTAAAATATCAATATATTTTATTAATAACTAAAAATATTGCGTATATACCTGATTACATGTTTGTTTAGAATTTACTTGTAAACATTTTTTACCTATTATAACTGCAGTTAGATTTTGAGTAGGTATTAGGTATAATTTAAATAATAATAACTAATAGTAATACCCAAAAATATTGGACATACAATTTGTAATGAAAATTAGGTATGGAATGTGTACTAAGTATTTTGGTGCTACTATTAATATTTATAAGCATGTAATAAGTATTATAATTCAAACCAAGATATCGACGGTTTTTTTATTTAGTAAAAATTATTTTGTTTATAGAACTACAAAAGTGTTAAACCTATAGATAACTTGTTGATAATAGGTTACATTATGTTTCATATGATCGTACATTAACTTATAAGATTATAATAATATTATTTAAATAAAAATAAATAATCATTATTATTATTTGTATATTTTGTATAATTTGTATATGTTATCTTACTAGTTTATATTTCTATTATTGTGAGAGCATATATTTTCTGAAAAAATATTACATTATTTTATTTGAATATAAACAAAGAAAAAATGTATATATATATATATATATATATATAACATATATATAACTCTGAAAAAAGTATATTTACGTTAATTTCAAAATTAATTTGATATTTTAAACGTTTTCACGTTAATTTTAATATGACATAAACGAAATAATTTAATATGAATGAGATTGTAAGTATACAAAAAGGTATAAACAAAGTAATAAAACAAGTAAACATTATTTACTTAACACCAACCCCTTTAGTTTCAAAATCCCATTTATTAAATAATATAAAATTATGCTTAAGGGGTTTTGATCATAATGACAAACAATTAACAGTTTTCTATAATAGTTCACAATATTATTACATTTCGAAACATTACATTATATTTTCGTCATATTGTCACAAGATACATATTTATTATAATATTTTTTAAATATACAACTTTGGTTAATGTTAGTATTGATTGTAATTTGTATCTGTGTCAATGAAAAATTTATAAATATATATTAACTTTTTAATATAAAACAGTTCTTTAATAATACTTTATTACGTAAATTAATACATAATGACGTTTTAATTATTGTAAATTTTTAATTGAAAAATAAAAACAAAGTAATTTAACGACAACTATTTGATTTTCGAACACCTTATTAAGTTTATTAAAAAAATTAGTCCGTCACTGTTTATAAAAATGTAATTTATTAAGCGGAGAAGGTTTTGGAGAGTCATATTCTAGGTGATAGCTTCTTTACAATAGAGAATTTCACTTGGAAGAAGTATAAATTAGCATAAAAGGTAAAAATGTGCTTTGACAATAATGTTTCTACAGCGCTTATTGAAGATTGAACTTTTCTTTTTGAACCGTACTCACGTGTTTTTACGTATAAAATGGCTGATATATTATTAATAAGAATGTATGGAATTTAAAAATAGTTCTTAGTGTATACTATAAAATATATGGTTTTATATTTTAAATTTTGAAACCTTTGCCCAGCCTTGAGTTCATCCACCCTTATTTCTAGTCACATTTTTTCGTTTAATATCCGTATTATGGGATGTGAATCATCTATTAATTTTCGAATATTAATAGTGATGGTTCCACTCTTCAGTTTGATTACTGGTATGTTAGCCATTGTTTATTTTTACATTATGTATATTCCAAACTGAAGAAAGTAATAGACGATTTGTTTTTCTTTTAGTAACACGTTTAGTTGTGGTTGTCAATTTATGAAATACTAGCCGAATAACTTGGCTTCGCTCGAGATTAAAAAATCGATTCTTCGAAATTATATTGTTTTTCTCAATTATCAATTAAATAAAGAGTCAAATAACGTATTAAAATGTACGAAGAATTTTTATAAGGAGGAATCTAAAGACAGAAAACAATATTATGGTGATGTTTTCTTTATTGTTAATTCTACTCGACGTCATTCATACGTCTGCGTCATGAAATACGAATTATTATAAAATGGTTGTATACAATTTGTATAAAATTACTTGAGCATTTTTTACCAGATATCATTAAACATAGGTTGAAGTTTAAGACTAATTTATATTGTTTTCACTGAATTCATAATTTATTTTTATTTGTATGTGTATTTTCGAAATACATTTTTACAAAAATTTGTTTTAATTTTAAATTAAAGTCCATATATTACGGTCATTATCAAGTAATGTCAATAGAAGTGTTCTTGATAGTCTTATAAGGCGATAAAAAGTCTGAAATATACATAGTATAATATATTTTTAAGGTCGGATCGAGTTAAATAGCTTAAACTGTAGTACCGATTTAACATAATATATAATTTAAACTTTAAAATCGTAATAATTTTTGTTGTTCGATATCATCATACTATACTATATACGATTATCACTATACTAATATTCGTTGTGCCTTATCTAGATCCAAATTACTGTGAAATCATCAGAAATTTTCCGCCGTACAATAGTGGTCGTCGGATGTTGGACATAATGGACTTGTCCGTTTTTGACTTCCTTATGGGTAACATGGACCGTCATCATTACGAAACGTTCACCATATTCGGCAACGACTCGTTTCCTATTCATCTCGATCATGGTCGGGCTTTTGGCAAGGCGTTCCATGACGAACTCAGTATACTGGCTCCGATCATACAATGCTGTCACATACGAAAATCTACGCTCGAGAATTTACTCAGGTATTAAATTATGTAAATGAACTCGGTAAATCCGACGACGCCGATGTGGATCTAATCATACAAAATAATTATTTTGAATACGAATAGTATAATATATAATACGTAGTTGTAAATTATACGCATTACAGTTAGGTAAGTATATTAAATTTGTTTTTTTTCAATTCTTGTGTAAGATATAAAAATAAAATATATTGCGACATTTGAAGACTATCTGTGCACTTTCCGTCTTTATATCAAAAGTTATATTTGCGCCGATAAAATATACAACTCTACAAGTCATTCAAAAGTAAATTGTTCGGAATTTAACGATGTTCGGTTACAACAGTCTAACCCGTTGATCGTGTTAAACAGATGTAGAATAATATCAGATGCGTACTTTAAGATTGAGGATACAAACTACAATAATTGTTTAGTCAATATTATTGATAGGAAAATAATTATTATTATATTTCTTTGTCATTTGCGATGCGAGTACAATCAAGGTCGTATTTGAGGAGAGGGGGGAGTGTTTGGGGTTCAAAACCCTCGAACTTTTTTAATAGCTATAATACATTGAATTTATTAAACTAAATTATTAAGGTGGAGACACACTATTTACACGCCACATCATAACCCACATTTAGATATAATTTTATCGTACACAAAATAATCTGGTATTTAAATCTAGTAGTTGAAAATAAATGATTCTGTTTTAACCACCTCTCCCTGAAAATGTATTCCTGCTACGGCCTTGAGTATAATGATGGTATTTTTATATGTTTACTATGTTACATTTTATTATTATTATGTATAGTATTAAGTGTCTAGTAAGCGAATAAGAGCACATATAATTTACTAATATAGTGTGATTTTTAAAATTATATTAATCTCACGTTAATCGTTATCGTGTTTGTACGAAACAAAGTTTACGCATTTTGTTTACATTTTGCAATTTGAACAATGTGCCAACATTAAATGTTGTTTGAAATTTGGAAAAACTGTTGCAGACACAATCGAATGTTTAAGTTTTGCTTTTAGCGGCGAAATATTAAAGAAATTTACTGTTTACGATTAGTTTAAACGTTTTGAAAATGGTCAAGAGTCACTTGAAGGCTAAGAATGGAATGGTTAACTTAAAAAAATGATGAAATAGTCGAAAAATCCAAAATTTGGTACGATCAGATTGTCATATGCACATTCAAGACATGGCGAATACAATCATATGGTTCAGTACTATGTACGGTTCAGTATAAAGAATTTTGAAAGGTGATTTGGGAATGCGATGTTGTTTATATATACAATTTGTTCCACGTATTTCGACTAAAAATCAAATAGAAAACAAAAAATTGATTAACGCTGAACTTTTCAAGCGATCCATAAATAAAAACGATTTTTAATCAACAATTGTAACTCAAGATAAAACTTGGTTTTTCGCTTAAGGCCTAAAGACAAAATACAGTCATCAGAATGGCACAAAACAACGAGTTGTCAAATTACAATTGATGGTTGTCATGTTGATTGCATTTTTCGATAATGAAGGGATTAACTGGAATTTTGTACTAAATGGACAGATTTAATTTAATTTTTATATATTGAAGTTTTAAACAATTTAAGAGACTTGTTGAAAAATGTGATAATGTCTGGTTTTTTTTACCACGACAATTTTCCGTTTTATACATCTTTTGTTTAATTTGACAATTTCAGGCTAGTTTAAAATTCCTATGAATCTCTTTATTCGCTGGATTTTGCATTGTATGACTATTGGCTATTTTCGAACCTAAAACTTGTAGTCAACGATGAACGTGTTGCGTTAATTGAAGATATCCTTGTCGATGCAATAGTTACCACAAAGGCCAGTCCAACAGAGGATTATAAAATATGTTTCTATAAGTTAAAAATGTGATGAAACAAGTGTATGTGAATGTGTGTGTGTGTGTGTGTGTGTGTGCTGAAGGATGATACTTTAAAGGATATTAAAGTTAATTCAAGTTTAAATTGTATATTATAAAAAAAATAAAATAAAAATTCCGGGAACTTTTTGACCGTACTACATATAACATTTTGTACACGGACGAGACAAGACGCACTTGATTGGCAAACAGACGAGTGTGAAATTACGTTTCGGTGAAATTTAAGACGGCTTTGCGAATGGTCGATGGCCGTAAGTCGAGGAATGGTGGTCGACGAGTGGTCAAAGCCATAAGTTTATATAATATATATATACATACATAGAAAACGCCAAAGTGTGTTTGTGCAATTTATTTTCCGCCACGTATGTCCGGTTTGCCACGACCGCCGTTGAGTAGCGAGTATATGGAGGGGTCGTCGTAGGTATAGCACGTGTATGCGTAGATATTTGGAGTTAACTGCGCGTCGCCGGATAAAAGGACCCCGGAGAATAAACAGTGGTGTGCCAATGCCGTCCGGTTGTCTGTCGTCGGAACGATGGTGACCGAGACGGTGGGGCATGGTACGACGCGGAGAGGAGCTCGGTCGAGACCTGCAGTACGTTTACGAGGGAGCAGAGATAATCTTAAATAAACGGCGGCCGTTAAGAGGTTGGGAAAACCCATTACAGCGGTATTTGCAAACGCATGACGTGGACCAGATAAAATATTCAACGAGGACAAAAAGCCTGGACGATGGCGACGACGACGGCGACGACGTTTTGAAAAGCTTTCGTTTCGACCGGGTGGCGAGAGGGGTAAGCTGTGTGCGGCCGCGCTGTACTCCGTTTGGTCTTCTGATATATACACCAACATAATGTAGTGCACACATCCATCTATAAATTACACATATTTGTGTTTATTCGTCGTGTATTTACTTGTGAACGGCTAGATACTTACCATAATTATTTTGACGGACTACCTGTAACCTGTATAGTTAGTATTTCCGGTGAATTACGAAATTGGAAACGTTTCTCTCTCTATCGATCTTTCTCTCCCTATTTCTCTCGGCAATGGGCATATAAACAATAACTCGTAAACCGCAATCGATTGTACGCAAACAGTTCCACTTCTGTTTATTTGTATGATATGAAAATAATTGATCGAGTTAACGCGATAATATATTATAGTGATAATTCGAATCTTATAGAACACTCTACAGTTTTTCACGGTAACCGTCATCTACCGTCATCGTAAATATATTATTATTAGATCAATGTATTCTAAACACATGCATTTTAAAATATACATTTTTTTTACAAATGTTTTGTTTATATTTTCAAAATGTGGCGGTCATTGGATGTTCAAACAAAGAATAGCAGAATATTTCTATTTACTGAAGAGCAGCGTTTTCTATCCTCTCAGCCCCAACAGAGTCACGAATTATGTTGATATTTTATGTTTTATATACGTTTTTGCATCACGCCACGTTTGAATTCTTTAAATGCAGGAAAAAAATGTAAAACTAAAAAAAATAAATAGTAATAATGGTTTAAATAAAAAATATATTTTTTTTAACTTTCGATTACTTTTTGTTCTTATTATATACGTATTTAGATGGATAATTGTAGAAAACATTTTTTATTATGATAACTATGATGACCTACACATTTTTAAAATAACAACTACCGGAATTTAAATTATACATGATATATATTATACAATAATCCGCATATAAGTATTACAGTTTACAAATAATTATGATAATTATTTATCTTAATATTGTTGTTTACTATATATTTACTATTATTATTATTATTATTATTATTACTTCTTATTTAACGATTAAGGCTTCACATCAAACGTTATTAGCCTATCATTTGGTTGCAAATTACATTATGTATTACGTATATTAGAAAAATCAAATTTTATAAATTTAAGGTTTTTACATTGTGGAGTTATAATTTGTTTATAATTTTAGCAATGGTTAAGAAATTAATTATTGTCGATATATTTATTTCGTTAAGGGCTTGTGCTGTGTTGAGTGGCATGTTGAGGTTCATACGTATAGTGTTGTATTTTGTACCCTCCTTAATAATATGTTTTTTACTGTCAGTGCTTTGATGCATGTGTCGCACATTAGTTGATTCTCTTTGCTTATTAAATAATAATGTGTTAAGAAGTTGTGTCCAATTCTGATACGAGTGATTGCTATGTCTTGTTTTTGATTTAAATTAGAAGGTGTGCGCCATTTTTTAATTGTTTTTAAATATTTTTTATATTGCTTGTTGAGGGTATTAAGTTCCAGTGATTTTGCCAAATCAAAAGATTTTTTTTTGTATAAAAATTTTGATGTCGTTTGTGTGAATATTATTTATTGTTGAATTCGGAATAGCTTTCGTTCTATGGCCTGCATATTTGTCTGTTTTTTTATTTTTTGTTATACCAATATGGGATGATATCCACATAAGTTTTATGTTTTTTCCGTTCACATTAACCTAGCTTGGATTTTTAAGGAGATTTCTGTTGTTGTAGAGGAGTTTTTAAGTGCTATTAAAGTACTAAGAGAGTCACTAATTATTAATATATTATTTAGTTCGAAAGTATTTGCTAATTTTATCTCTTCATAGATTGCATAATTTTCGGCAGAGAAAATACTAGTTATTTTAGGAAGCTTGTGCTGTATTATAGTATTAGTATTGCTGTATTGTAATATAGTATCTTTGACGACTGCTAGGCTTGCCTAATAATTTGATTTTAATGCGTCTGTATATATTTTAATATAGTTAGAAAAGGGTTGTTTAATTATATTTTTAAATTGAGATGTAATAATGACACTGTTTACTTCGTTTTTGTTTAAGTCAAGAAGTTCGATATTTAATTTTAATTCTCATGTTCATTGTGATATATTCTGGAACGTAATTTTGTTTACAACTAAGATGTATATATCCATTATTTGATGTAATTTGGTAAATATATCTCGTATACATACTGGTTTTTTCTTATTTTTTTTTTTTTGTGTCAGTTGGAGATGCAATATAATTTTAAAAAATGGTTTTGTATCTTATATGATTTATTGTACTTTTCTTTTTGATGTTATATGTTAGTGTGTCTATCTATATCTCTCTTGAATTGAAGAGGTATTTCTCCAGCGTTATTTAAGATGCTGCCAATCGTATTTGTCCTGAAGGCTTCAATTGGCAATCTTATTCCTTCGTTATGTATTGGGTCTAGTATCTTGAGTAAATTGAGTTCAGCTGTATTGTATATTTGGGATCCATATTTAATTTTGTATAGGGTTAGAGATTTGTATATAGTTAGTAATGACTTTTGATTAGTTCCCCATGTGTGGTGAGCAAGTGCTTTGATAACGTTCATTTTATTTTTGCACGAACTTTTTAAATGTTTTAAGTAGAATATTCATTAAGGATTAATATTAAAAATTATTCCTAATATACTTATAGTTTTGCATAAAGGGATTGGAGAATTTTTTAGGTATATATGTTTATTTATTTTAGGTTTGTAGTTGAAGATTATATATTGATTTTTAGTAGGGGAAAATTTAAAGTTAGTTTCATTAAACCAATCTTGGAGAGCATTTAATGATATTTGTAGGATTTTAAGTGTAGTATCAATGTTATTTCCATCACAATAGATATAGCAGTCATCAGCAAACATAATGTGTTTTGTAGGATTAGGTATTTTTTAGAAAATATCGTTTAATGCTATTATAATCATTTAAACACTAATTAACTACTTAATTTAACTACTTGATTTAATAATAATCTTTGTGGAATATCATTTTCGGTCTGGTAAATGTTAGACAGTTCACTGTGTGCCTTGACCTGTAATGTACCTGTATACATATAGTGTATAGTATTAAATTTGTTGAGACATTTTTTGTATTTTTTAATGGAATCCTTGTATTCTTCGTTCCACCATAGTACTGTTATTATTTTGTAACTTGAGTTTGTTTTTCAATAATTTTATCTACAAGGTAAAATATGATGTTTGAAAATTGAGTTATAATAGAGTTCATTTGGGTTTGTGACATTTGAGCTTCAGTATCTATTTGTATGGGGTGTTTGATAGATTTTGGTTATAAAGTGAAGTCCCCAATTGGGGTTTTTAAGGTTCCAATTTGAAGTTGACATTTTAGGCAAATGATCAAGAAGGGTTATGGATATTGGTCAATGATCACTGCAATTGAAATCGTTAAGGACTTGCCATTCAGTTTGTGGTGTGAGTGTATATTAGGGTTAGTGTGGCGTTAGTTATTGATAAGTCTATAGCAGAGAAATATTTCTTTACTGAATTGTTTACTGGTATGCTTTCTAGTGTTTAGTAGTATTAATTGTTCATTATCCAGAAATGTTTCTATTATTTTTTCTCTGAGATCAGTATAATTTGATCCCCAAATTAAATTTCGACTTACTGAATTCCTCTAATAGTAAAAAAAGGGTTTATAAGATGTTGAATAATTTGGTTTAGATACTGTAGTAGCAAATTGGTGCTATTAGGTATGTATACGAGTATGTTGCAGTTGCATATTGGGTTTTTAAATTGTATAAGGACAGCGATTACTTTTAAGGGAAATTGGATTTGGGTTTCTTTGCTTTGAATGAGGTTTGTAACATATGTGGTAACACCACCACTAGCTTGGGCGACACCTTGGCGATTTTTATAAAAAACTATCATATCCACTTATAGGAAAATCGTTATTCGGTTTTAAGTTAGTTTCTTGGAAACAAAAAGCTATTGGTTAGATATTATATTTTACACGTTGAATAGTGGTAAGATGTTTGAGAAGGCCGTTGATGTTCCATTAAATTATTGAATTATTGAAGCCATATTTGAGGCTAAGTTTAAAAGTTTTTTATTATGGTGAAATGTTTTATTTATCTTGAAGAGGGAGTATTTGGAAAAGTAGATTTAAAAGTTTGGTTAATCGAGATTTCATAGTTCGATCATTTGTTTAAGAGTAAATTTCTTCGACTAAATTCATTATGGACTTTATATCTGTGTTGACCTGTTTGCAGAGCAAATGAATATTGATTTTTTTGTTAGTAGATTGTTCTAGTATGAATTTAAATTGTAGATAATTTATTGGAGTGTTGTCTTTGTTAGAAAACAAATTTGTATATTTTATAATCTTTATATTTTTGCAATGTGCTGAAGTGTGGCCGGATCGTTTACATAGATAACGAGTAAGTGGGTCATCTGTGAGAAATATACGATACTCGACATCTTCAAAATAAATTAATAGTGAACTAGGTAGTTTTGAGGTATCTTCGAAATTAAAATTTGTATGTCTTCTAAAACTTATGATGTGTGATAAATCTTTTGTAGAGAAACCGGCTTTTAAGAAAGTGATTGGCTTGAATGTATTTATGCCATTATGGGAGTGTGAAATAATACGTGATACGTTTAAAATTATAATGCGTTTTGCTTGATTTTTTAATCTACGGATATTAATGTTTTGATTATTAACTGTGATTGTCGAATTGTGGTTAATCATGTCATTTACTATGTTTATACTATATAAATTTAAATATATAATATAAATAATATATTAATAATCATAAATATAATAAATATATATATTATTAATAAATAAATAATATATTTAATAATAAATAAATAATAAATAAATATATATTATTTATATTTTATATTAAAATAAACACAAAATCAATTTTTTGATACTCTTGAGGCAAATTTGATGTTAGAAGGATTCGTTATTAGATTTAAAGCTTTTATGTATTCGATTTGCAAAATACCGTCAATAATGTTAAAAATGTTAAAAAAAGGTTCCTTTTTGGAAATGATAAATTGACTGTAGTTTTGACGAAAATCTTTTGTATATGCTTATCATTTAGATGATTAGTGCTTATAGTGCTTGATGATGGTGAGTTTGCTGTGTTTTTTGAAGAATAGTTGGGTTGGTTTGTGATTTTTGATGAATTTAGTGTAGGAATGTTTGTAATTAATTTGGTCGTGACATTAATTGTCGATCGTTTTAAAATAAGATACATGGACTTACGTGACGATTTACTGTTCATCGTAGAGGTTTGCGTTGAGATAATACCATCCTAATGATTATGTATTTTGTACACTGAGGTATACATTTTCGATAGGTGGCGACGCAACATTTTTAAGGTTTTCACAATACTGCACTGCTATCGAAAGCTATTAAATACGGAGCAAAATACACTTGTTGTATGATGTTCATACACGTATTGTTACTATTTGTTAGTTTTTTGAGTTACATATTTTCTATAAATAATTTTATATTTTGTCAAAGTATAAATAATATTGTAATCCATACATTATACATATTATTTTATAACTATTGTTTTAAATTTAACAAAACCGTAAAGAAAAAATATATTTATGTAATGTGTTCGCTATATTATGTACTATTTACTATAGAAATATTTATTTATTAGTGAAATCTTTAAAAACAAAACTATAGGTAAACTTAATTTCGGCGAACGATCATAAAATGTTTTTCTAGTCGTAACGCACATGTTATATCTAACCAGTTTGCGTAATGCACATGTACGTTAGATAATATAATCGTTTGAAAAGTCAATTTAAGAAAAACTTTTATATGTGAAAAGTTTAAACGTTCGGTCATTTTCCTAGTGATCAAATCACATGAAACCAATGGCTGTTTTACTTGGAATTGGTTTTGTCAAGTCGAATAGAGAAAAATAAAAGGCATATCGTGTTAAAAGTGTATAAAACAACTATATATATGTATATATATATGTATTTTATTGTCCTCACTCCATAAAACATACACGATTGGTAACGTGTTTAAACATTTTTTTTTTAAATCTTGATATTATCACTAAATAACTATCATACTCTAATTTACTTATTAATATTATCATTAACTATATTGAATTATTAATATCTACAACTATATTTCAGAAAATAAATTATAATTTTGTCTACAAATCATATTATTTATATATAAGCAATGTTTGAAAATCGAATAATGACCTAAACGCTATAATAATACTATTAAAATATGAAATATATAAAATTTATTCACAAATTAAATATTTGTAGTACTTTAAATATATGCAATTTTCATTAGAATTTAGCAATATTAAACAGGGTTAACTCTTATTAATATAAAACAGCTCATTTATTTTAAACAAATTGTAAAAAAAAACTGTGCATTTACTGCTTTTTATTATAAGAAACAGATTTAACTTGGTACGTAAGAAGCTCTAGCCTTGATCTTAAATACAGAAATTGGTTGTCTTCATTCGGATGTCTGAGTCTTAGATTATAGTAAATAATTATAATACTGTATCTTTTTAACGTTTATTTATTTCGTATTAATAATACAGGATCTTAGAAGACATATTCGAAATTTTATTTGAATAAAGTAAAATTATTTTAATAATTCGATATTCATTTTGTTATTCGATTTGTTATTCATACAAATGATTAGTTTTTAATTTAATATGAAACTAAAATGTCATTCCTGATTTCTGTCATGCTTTGAAAGCATAGTAAAGTATTTTATAAGGCAATTTTAAATTAAAATATATTATTTTGTAACTTTGTGTAGGCTCATGTTGGATTCAGCAATTATTCTTGATTATTTACGTATAGTATAAATGTGAAACAGAATAATATTGTTACGAATTTTCATTTGATTTCTATAACATGTCTAAAGTTAATTAGTAGTTAACAAAAATACTATCAATAAATTTTATGAACCATTGGAAAAGTAAAAATAAAAACAAAAACGTGTCGGTTAAATTTGTATTACCTAGTCAGTAATTTTTACACGTCTTGTAATTTTCAGATTTCACAACGGCAAAAAGCTTAGCGAGTATATGAGAGAGTCTATGGCCAATGACTTGCTGTCACCCATACTTATGGGAACCTCATTTGGTGGCTATTGACCGTCGTGTGGGATTCGTGTTGCAAAAAATCCGTGAGTGTCTAATGGTAAGCACGACGAGCAACGAAGATACAATGGAAAAAGAACGCACGTCTAAAAACATATCGAGATATTCCAAAAATATCTCATCCGAGACAAGCGACTTGGGAACAGAACCCAAATATGCGACAAATTCGAGAGATCAACTCCAAAAAAAGTGATTTATCTAAAAACGTTACATGGTCATTTGGCGGTATTATTACGTTTTACTCTCACGTGTATATAACATACATTGTTATAAAATCTATGTTTGTATAGTTTTATTTCGCCCGTTTTTAACGAGAGAGACTGGTCGATTAAGTTAGCATTATTATAACGAGCATAGCCCGTTTTTACTTTTATAATATCATATTATTATAATAATATTTTGTGCTCAATTACTGTTCTAAAGTGATGTCAATAGTTTTTTTTTTAACAAAATCGAGCCACAACAGATATATATTATGATTAATGTTATAATTCTTGAGTTTCTAAATACACTATAATATACGATGTAGAACCCCATTCATAAAAATATCATTATAGAAGAAAATTAATAAATATTAACGTTGAAATGAAAATATTGCAGATAATGTTGTTTCTTATAATATGTTTTTAGTTCTGTATATATACATATTGTATATGTAATAAGATTTCTATTTAGAACTTTTATTTTTAAATATTTTACTAGAAAATAATTGATATTACTAATAAAATGAGCTTTGCTGTTTGTTCAAATATGTAAATGACACAGATTTTATCTTTATTTTAATAAACGTGATATTTAGAAAATAATCTATCATATCAAATAAATAATTATTAGCAGTATATTTTTTCTATGCATTTTTGGAAAATGACTTCCACTTAATTATTGATATATAGTAATATTAAATTTCATACATAGTTAAATATTTATTAGTGTTCCATCGAATTGATACAGAAAATACGTTAAAGGCTTTAATAATAAGTTTCTATAGATATACAACAATTTTTTTATTTAAGTTATTAAACGCATTCTTTTATTTAACTCGTAATTTATTAACAATTTTGTTTCGAAACAATACTAGATAAATATTTTAATCCAAAGAAGTACTAATTACTTCATTACTATTCCATGAATAATAATATGGTCCGTGTTTAATTTTCAATGAAATTAAAAAATCGATGGTTTATTATAGAAACATATTTATTATTATTATTGTATAGTGTAATATTTTGTATTTGACACTATTGTATCATTTTAATTATTTGAAGACATTCCAAATTATAATGTTAGTATTATGTTTATTAGTAATATCATAAGTAGGTGAAACTAAAATGTATCCGATATCAATATTTTTTATTTTTAATACATTTAACTAAAATAGTGTTTAGGTACTATTTCGTACTCACTGACTTGGATTAATTTTCTGAAACTGTTATAAATTATGATAGACACTATTTTTGGATCATGTGTAAGTATAATTCAAATATGTATTTGTATTATGTTATACAATTTTTAAAACTCTGTTCAAAAAATAAAAACATATTATACACGCTGAAATATGTACAGATTAAGTAAATAATACTCATATAGAGTTTAATGTTATTATTGTTATATTGTATTATATATTAAAATTGTTTATTTCTATATTTATTTAAAATAAAATGTTTTAAAAATAAAATATGTTGATGATTATTTGTAATACTGAAGAGTGAATTTTAAATACTGTAGAAAATTAGAGTCTACTATTTGAGAAATACATATATATATAATTTGTTTGTGATACATATATATATATTGGTACTTGAACCTAAATTAATTGATATTTTATATGTTGTTTCATAATTGAAACATCCGTTTTTGAAAGTCTCACACTAAATATTCAAAGTATTACAAACATTTTGAAATTGGTTCACACGAAGGAGAATTCTAAATAGACATAATATCTTACAGTTGTATAAAGAATCAAATTATTTGAAATACACAGGCCTAGATTAAGGGGCGCAGGAAGGCGCAACCTCAGGGCCAATCAGTAAAAAATACACAAATTAAATACCTAATTAATATTTTCAAATTTATGTTAACTTTTTTTTAAAATTATGAGTAAAGATTTATTTTATTTTAAGACTATCTAAAGTAAAGATATTTTAATTAAACTCATAGGCATACGTGTTTTTTAATATGATTATTAATTATTTTAGTCATTAGTCACTAGTAACTAGTTAAAATAAAAATGATATAATGTGATAAATCAATAATTTTTATCAAAATGTATATTGATTAATAATTGTGTAATTTTAATCAAACAATATTAACACATTTCAAACACTGTACAAGGAAAAAATATTTTTGAATAAACTAGTTACTATCAGGGGCAAATGCAGAAAAAAAATTGGGTGGGTTTGAAACAAATATCAAGACAAGTAAATAATATTAATTCAAATTTGAAAGTTTCATTAATGATTATAATAATAAAATATCCATTTTTCGTGATAATTTAGCTATTATATCAATAACTACTTCGCATGTAACCTCAACGTCTCTATTCAGGTTTAATAATAAATAATTTGAAGTCGTTGGAACGGTGATTGTTTTTTTTGTTTTAAAGAACTTTAAAATCGAACCAGAACTCATTTTAACAAAACATTCCAAATGTGTATAATCCACAGTAGTTGCAGATATTATGATTAAATGTTACACAGTATAATAATTTACATGTATATTATGTCGTAAATCAAAATGATTAAACAACGGTTAAATACGATATCCGTAATGGAATTAACGTTTTGTACTTAAAGTGAATAATATTCAATAACAGATAAATATTTAAAAACAGATAAATTTTGAATTTCTAACGTTAATAGTTAATACGTAAATAATAATAAACATTCATTGGTTGTATTTACTTTCATGTAAAGTAATTCAAAATTTCGTACATATTTTATATATCATACTAAATTTCGAGGGAGGGGGGTTAACGTCTAAAACCCTCACTGCGTTTGTCTCTGGCTACTAGTATGTATAAAATGATTTAATGTGTCTAGTAAAATAAATTTATATTATACTTACTGAAATTTAAGCTAAAAAAATATTTACACATAAAATGAGTGTCTTACATTCAAAAATCATCTCTCAATTAATATTTAATTTATAATAATTGATTTGAATATAGAAGTTTGTAATGATATATATACATATGAATTTGAGTCACATGTAAGTCTCAATACGAATATCGAATAACTTTTCCACGGAATATTTGAATAAAAACAAAATAATAAGCAGCCAGCACACACGAGAGATATTGGTCATCGGGATACAAATAAAAAAATATATATATATATTTATAAACTTGCCACAAAGATATAACACATTATATTTAAATTAAATAAAACAAAATATACATGAGAACGAACCAAAGACGAATAGTCATAACGTCGAGTATCACCATTACTACAAAGGCAAGGTGCGGAAAATTTAATTATAGTTTGGCAACTATATATAGTAGAAAACTGTCACAAAAAAATACGAATTAATACGAACTACCTTATAGACCTTTCGATGATCACGTCTCCTCGTCAGTATACGCACACACCAGCTACGATACTACTCGCGACGAAATCGGTTTTCCGTAGGACGACTTCGGTTTGTGCATCTACATGCATTGGCTTATTTAATTTGTCAGTGATTTCATCATTGAAGTGAAGACACCGACCCAACCAATTTTCTCAACCCTCTTTGCATGGTTAATTATATTCACAGATACAATAAAAAAATCAAGTACGAGCAGTAAGGTAAGAAAAAACATTTTATTTATTTCGCCTTATTTTTATTTAATTTTTCTTATTATTTTCTTATTTATTTTATGAGTTTGTTCTTAAACAATTCTTGGATCTATACCCCGAATTTTCTTATTCTCATTTAATTACAACCTAACTTACCACCTAATTTTTGTATTATTATAAGTTTTTATACTAAAAATTAATTAGCTTAGACAGTCTCAAGAAGAGATGAACAGACTTCGCTCTTTCATTGAATTAAATTGAAAACTATATATTCAAAGAAAATCTTGGAAACCGTATCTCTGAATTATACTGTGAAATTATTCAATTAAAGAATAAACGTCTAGTAATTAGTAGTCGAAGTTATGATGATATTCATTACTTAGCAACATACAAATTAGTTACTTTGTAAATTTAGGCATAACATAGTAATTGAATAAATGCATTTATATAATATCACACTTATTAGTAGGTAATGAAGTAGATTAATACTTATTTTTCATAAAATTGTTGTAAATTAATACATATTAAAATTACATTTTAATATGATTTTAGACAAATTATTTATCAATGCATAGTTATTAACATTAACGTTTGTGCACTGTGTTCATAATTTATCTTTAAAATTTTTATTTTAAATCGTAATATTGTATTTTGTTAGCATAATATATTATTTTATGTTAATATCAAGATAAAAATATTGTAGGCAGCTGGTGGTACTTATAATGCGATCTATCGGAAGCCGACTAAAACAACTGTAAGTCAACTAAGATAAGTTTATTTTCAATAACTTATATTAGCTAAATGTACTACAGCTTCCATCTATCTATCAGACATTATTACGAAATCATCACCATTTGTAGTTCTGATGTTTAAGTTAAAATCAGAGTACCTATAAACATTTAGTTAAAATATTTAAAGAAACTAATTTTTGATTGTTCCGGGTAGTGTTGCTTAAAAGTAAAACATAAAACGTTATCAAATTGTTCTTAGAAAATATTTTAAAAATGCTTCGTGAAAAATTAGAAAAATTATGTCTTTTCTTAATTTAGTTTTACATGTCTATATTATAAATATAATTATAATACAATTTGATTTGATTGATAGATGGAGATGATAGATTAGTGTTATATACTTTTATATCTTAAATATATTCAAATATACGTAATATATAAGCATCTATAATTGATATATAATCATATGATCTATAATTAAAAGGTACGTTAACTCTTTTTATTATTCGATGAATTAATGAAATAATAATATTATATAGTATTTGATATTTTTGATATAGGAAATATATTAATATTCAGTGTATGATGGTTTTTAGATCCGATTTCCATTAAGAAGCATTAATTTGCTTAAAATTTGAACTTTAAGTTGGGGATATCTTAAAAAGCAAACCCTACCTTATGCGACTGTGCGTATTTACCCTAGGGGTAGATACTATCTCAACTCGGAGGTCAGAATTTTAATATTGAAAACAACCTCAAAAATCGCATAGCAGAATTCATTCTTAGCAAAAAATGTTCAATAAAATTTTATTTGAAAATCAATACTTTTTGAGTTATTCGTGATTGAAAATTTCAATTTTTCTGAAAAATAATCATGTTTTCAAACTAGTTATCTCGAATAACTTAAAATATAAGAAACAAATGTAAACTAATGTAGCTTATAAAAAGACAGATTGGTTTTTTTTTTTACTGTAGGCCTAATACAAATCGAGTTATGGATTATTGAAAGTAGGCCTTATATAACGAACAAAAAATTTAAAAAATTTAATATTGAATAATAGGAAAATGATCAATTTTACAGTTGAAAAACATAGTACTTTATTTAAATTATATTAAAATCCTTTAAAATGAGACTTTGTTGAACTTTCTATCAAAAAAAATTAGGATGTTATGACAAAAATGATGTCGATTTCTATTTTTTTCGTGGAAAAAACAACAATACTACCCTTGGCATTACTATCCTAATTTAAATTAAACGTAATCTTTTGACATTTCATTTTATTTAGGCACTAGAAATATATATAGAAGTTGGATTGGCTTAGAATGCTTAATTTTGAAAAAAATTATGGTTAAAGTGGAACAGGATTTTTGAAGTTTTTAAAAAAAGTATTTTTTCAAAATAACTAAAAACCTATCGAAGATATAGAGAAATCGATAATAAACAAAATGTTTTTTTACTAAGAATGTTGTTTTTTTTTCATTGTCGTAGCTTAAACATTAACTGAGATATGGCCTTTCAAAGTTCGCATTAGCGTGTGACTAGTACCGTTTTAACTCTTTAAACGTTGATTTTTAAAAAATAAAGGGCTTAAGAAATTTTAAAACTTAATGAACTAGTAGGTCATAAAATTTCTTACAACATGCTTCTTATGAACTTTTAGTGTAAAAATTAAACGAGTTATTGTCAAAAAATCAAACGCACTTTTTCTTTTAAAATTTCGGAGTAGGTAGATTTTGGAGCATAGATGAATGTATATATAACAAAAATATGTATTCACATGGTGAAATGGAACAGTGCGGAACTCGCATCAGCTAATCAGATGAAAGAGGTCTTTATTTATTTAATCTGTATGTGTGTGTGTGTGTGTGTGTGTGTGTGTGTGTGTGTGTGTGTGTGTGTGTGTGTGTGTGTGTGTGTGTGTGTGTGTGTGTGTGTGTGTGTGTGTTTCATAGAGTGATGCTGACGCCAGTATAACTTTAATTATTTTATGTATAGTGTTGTGCAAAGATTACTTAAAATTTATCTAGATAATATAAAGTATAATATTAAGGCTTTTTATCTAAATAACAGATAAAAAAAACATAATTATTTAGATAAAAATAAGATAATTCTTTTTATATCACATGCAATTTGTTTAAATTTTTTATTAAGATTATGATTTGTATTTGTACAGTTGTCCCTTATAAAATTATTATAAGTTAATTAATTCAAATAATAACTATGGAAAATAACATTACATGCAGTATAATGATAAATAATTGGTTTTTATAAAGTGATTGGACAAAATTTAGTATAAATATGTAGTAAATACACGATACACCTACATAAACGTTACAACTATGATCACTATAATTGTCAAGAAATCATTACGTACATGGTATATACAACAGTAAATTACATATTCTGTGAAAACTTGAAAATTTTTAAAAGGTTACAAAAAAATAACCAGTTATTATGCTCCTTCATTTGTTTCTTTTACGTTTATTGAATAAGTATAACCTGATAAATTTGCTACTAGAAATTGGGTACACATGTGTAAAATTTTTTTCCATGAAAAAAAAATATCGTGAAATAATTCTCTTATTATCCTTAGAATTTGAAATATCCGGTGGCGCCGAACTAAATTTAAATTGGAGTGGCAAAATTAACTTTGGAGTAGCAAACTTACCACTACACCATAGACATAAATTTGTAATATATATATATACAATGTATCCCATGGTGAAGTGACCAGCCAGCGTTATATGAAACTATACCTAAATTTATCGAGAAAAAACCTTTAAAGAGGGGTCTAACTTTTTAGTTTTTTTTATGCGCAATTAAATTTTTTTTTAATAAATATGAATCTACTTTACATTTTTTGATAAATTATATTATTTGTATATGTATATATGAATATCGTGTTTAAATTGTTGTATTTTTAACTTTTTTACAAACTTGCTTTTTAACTGACCTGTATCTCGAGCTAAATATTTTTTATAAAAATAAAAGCTATATAAAAAAAAAAAAAATTGACCTGTATCAGAATTGTCTATCTAAAGCGCCGTGTGAATGTCGATCGGTGACCACGGTTCCATTTGTATGAATAATGAGTTTTTACAAATGACTAATTTTATATATTACATATTTACGCCAAACTACTTTGATATTGGCAAAATCTTAAAAAAAAAACTATACAGACATATATTATCTATTTATCCGTAGTAAATTGAGGGACCTAAATGTATATTTTTATACTGTTAGTCGCTGTGTTGACATACTATATTATTACTGTTTATTCTTTGGTCGAAAATATATTGACTTTAAATATTATTATTATGCACATAATAATATATCATAAAATTACTAACTCAATTGTATAGGAATTGAGGTACTTAATTTTTAAAATTAAAGAGCTTGAGTCTAATTTAAATATAGCAAAGACAATAGAGATTTTTCTAAAATGTTGTTTTAGGAATATCAAAAAGTTTGGAAATACACATAAAGTTATACATAAATAGAATTAACATTTAATATGTACGAATGTGCAATTATTTACATTAATTATTTGATTATGAAAATAATCAAATAGTCGTACATAATTGAATATAAGCTTCATAACAATATAACACTCCAAGCTTTTGTTGTTTTTTTGCATTATGTTTTCGCGACATCAATCCTATCGCCTGTAAAAATGTTTACACGACAATAACACTACACATTTATTTGTATTATCTACATCGCTGCTAATTTAACTTATTTGTATTTAACACATTTGTATAACATTAACTTTAAGTCAACACGTTGATACGGTCTGTGAATGCATATACGACTCGTATACGCCACCGAGCCGATTAAAATCAATATTTTCCTTTGCGATTACGTTACATGCGTGATAAAGTTACTATCGGTCGCTGACGACCTGGATAAAAAAATATTGATATTTATATGTAAAGCAATAATTGCGATTGCGTAATTAGCCCTTCCCGCACTCTGATCATCCGTGATTACTTATGCATTTATATAAATATTTTATGCTAAATAAAATTCACCTATGGACGACCGAATGATTCGTATATATTTAACCAAGATAGTGAGTCAGTTCATTGCTGTTTATGTAGTTGTTTACGGACCATTATTTTTCACACACGTTTACAGTAATTGTAAACTTTGTTAAACTAAAAAAAAGCTTTTATTACAATAATTATTTAGATAATTTAACGCAGATAATCTTTTTATTACCTACATAAAATAAAAATATAATTTTTTTTATCTAGACAATGCATAACACTGTGTATATAATATAGTAGTGAAAATAAAATAAAAAATAAGTAAAGAGTAAAAATGATATGCAAAAAAAAATATAAAAAATTAAAAAATAAAGAAATAAAAAACAAGAGAATAAAAGAATTAACGAATAGAAATAAAATAAAAATTATGTGTTAATACTTGTAAATATATATATATTTCAATAAATAAACAAAATATATATTATATATATATATATATATGTATGTATACTTGAATATACAAAAAGCCAATGAGTTTACATTGATTAAAGAAAAAAAGAAAATATAAAAGTTGTTGTATATGTGTGTTTATTACTACCGGTTTCGATAAAATGTCATCATCAAGTTATACAAATAAAATACAACAACTGAGGAATAAATTAAAAGTAAAAAAATATGAAAAAATTGCATACTGTGTATATATTTTTATTTGTTTTTTTAATAGTTTGTTTATTACATAAAATATTGTAATATACACTTATGAAATGAAAAAATTTACATTATAATTTATTCTTTCTAAATTTTCAAACTTTCATAAATTTACAAAATTTTACACTTTTTCCTCATGAGGGGTAGTTTTTAATAGTTGAAAAGTTTCAATAAATAATTATTCAAATTAAACACGATTATAAGTTACCAAATTAAGATAAATGATGTATTTGTTATATAAATATGCCGGTAAATGATTTTTTCAATTTTTTCATAATACGGGATAATTTTTAAGGGTTGAAAAGGTTGTATGAAAAATTATTTTAGTTGAACATGATACAAATATACCATTTCAATTTAAATGGAGTATGATAAAGTCAATAAATTGTTTTTTCCAATTTTATCATATTAGGGGTTAATTCACAAGGGATTAATAAATCAAATAAGGGTTGACAAATAAAAATTAGTATCTTAGAGCATCAAATATTCTTGATTCAAGCCTCATTAATGTTTTTAACTTATTAAATGCTTCAATTTTTTTTTTATTAAGTTTTTGCAAAAAGAGGTAGTTTTCACCCCTAAGATTAATTTGCGCATATCAGCATAGAGTAGAGAATAAAGTGAAGGGTAAGTAAAGCTTAATTCCAAAATTTCATAAAAATCCATGATTCTTAATAGAATTTGGAGGTAATATCATATTTTTATCGTTATTTAGTGGATTAAAAAAGGTTAAATTGAAATAAACTTGGCGAAAAATAACGTAATTATTTCAGGTTTTAGTGAATCATGACGTCAATAGTGACATCGTGTTTCCTTAGTCAATGATTCGGATTTTTCAAGTCAACATTTTTTCAATAACATAAACACCTGCCTTATACCTTCGAGTCTAGTTGAAAACTATTTTTAGTTTAGTATTTATTCTATTCGTCATTCGTTAATGTTAGGAACATTTTGAATTCAATCTTATGAATATTAATTTAATTTTTATTCAATATTATTCTACTTATACTGTTGTATAACTTTATATATCGACCACATATATTTTATTAATTTATTAGTTTCAACACAGTACTATGCTACACTTTAATAATTTGCTATACAAGTTAATGTTATTTTTAATATACGATTGTTAGCAATGAAAATATTTGGGTACTTCGTACTTCACTTAAATAATAAATTGATACTGAATAACAATAATGAATTATATTGTATTTTATTCCTGTTTTTTTCATAAAAAATTATTGATTGTTTTAATGTTAATTTTTAATATTATTTACGAATATTTTCATTACTCATTTTAATTCGAAACAATATTTTATAGACGATTTTCGTGGTCATAAATTATTGAAAATATGTTTTAATTTTGTTCATATGAATCGTTAATTAGCTCATTAAGATATTTATATTTAATAATAAATGACTTTGTTTATACCTATATAATTTTAACGAATTTTATAATTTTAATCTCAATATATTTTAAAATTAAAGTACAAATGCTAAACTACATGATTTGTATTGCGGTTTTATTTTCAATAATTCCGTAAATAGGTATACAACACTACAACACTAATATTGTGTTTCTAGTTTATTGCAATAAATCTCAATATACTCAATAAACTGATTATAATTTTATAATTGTTTAATTTCAGATGAATAAAACGACAATTTAATTACATTTTTTTAGACTTTATAGAGAAATAATAATATTTGTGTGTTTAACATAGCAAAATGTATAATTTTATTTTATTTGTTCTTAAATTATATTTACGATTGATTTCATACTCTCATAATAGTTATAAAAATGAAATTAAAATACAATAAATTTATCAAATACATATTTATCAATTAAATACGTTTGTGTTTATGTTTATATCTTAATTTTGGAATTTTTTGAAGACTCGTAATGATGGTGTTTCTATATTTCTACTCATGTCATCAGAATACACACACACATTTTTTTTTTTATGAACAAACGATTATCTGTCAAAATTGTAAGTAAATTTTATTTCGGTGATTCTTCTTCATTATACAATTATTTAAGAAATATTTGTAGACTATTTCACTAAATTATATCGCTCACTCCTCATACCTTAAATAAATGTTCAAGTAGGAATCTATATTTTATTCTATATACTTATATATATATAACCAAAATAAATAAATAAAAATGTTTCTTTAGTTTTTCTTTTAAAATTTCGTTTATGAATAATTATTACCTACATATGACTTTGGTGTCTACTCGGATATATTCAAACTAAGTTTAGTAACGCCAATTTTTAAGTCGGATGACATCTCTGATGTAAGAATTTATTGATCCATCGCCATTCTTAGCCATATATCAAAATTCTGAGTCTCTCGTTCTACGTAGTATAATGCTATCAGTTAATGCAACTTTAGAGGAAGAACAACACGGGATTCGTTCAGGTCGTTCAGCTACCATATGAAATCTTGTATTTGTAAATTATGTGTTTAACGCGTTTACTAATGGTAACCAAGTAGATGTCATCTATACAGACTTCAAGAAAACTTTTGGTATGGTGAACCATAAGACTGATGAAAATTATCGTGTCTAGTGGATTTGGTGAACTATTATTATCCTGGTTTAGTTTTTATTTAATAAATCGCACTCAATATATAAAAGTTTTTGGGATCAAGTCTGAAGTTAGTAATATACCGCCTGGGGTCCTTCAAGGGAGACACCTTTCTCCAATTTTTTTCTCTATTTTCATAAATAGCATCAATAATTTTATTCACAATAGTTATTTTCTGTTGTTTGCTGGCGAAGCTTTTCTCATAATATGTAATTAAAAACATGATAGTGACCTCTAAGATAATATAAAATTGATAATTATAGTTAAGTAATTATACCTGAATCCTGATTTTAATAGGAATCAATGGAAATATGATAAATATTATTAGACCTTGGGTATTTAATGATTAAGCTATTGTCATAGTATCATTTGTGATTAAAATTTTTATCAAGTATTACAGAACTGCTAAGAGAAAAATAATGTTTTGAAAATGGCCTGATATAAGATATGAGATCTAGAATACAGTTAAGTACGTAAAAACAATATATTTTTCAAAAGTCAATGATGAGGGGAGGGTTGATTTTCCTCCCCTATTGAGAATGCTCATGTATGGAACCATCCTGTTGCAAGCAGTAGAAACCAGATTGAAAAGGTGAAACGTAAATTTTTAAGTTTGGCTGTTAGGGTGATACATATTGACTACAGACCTTATGAACCGGTACTTAAGATACTAGGACTATCAATCCTAGCGGATAGGCATGTTTTTGCAAACCAAGTATTCCTAAGATAACTCATTGATGGTTCTATAGAATGTCCTGAGCTGCTAAGTCAAGTTAATTTAAAAATCCCTAGCTTACAGTCATGAACAACCTTTCATTTTTTCATACCTCTTTGCACCACCAATTTTTTCTGAAATAGACCGATGTTAATGATGCGTATTTCCAATGAGGACCTGTTTGTTTTTGTCTATTATATTATGTAAACAATGTCAATATAACCGTTTAAATTTTCTTGTGAATAAATATTTTTTATTATTTACTTTGGGCCATGGCCGTTCTGATACAAAAATAAAAATAAAAATAAAAAATATTTGCTCACGCGAATCCCTTTTTGGAACAATTCAAGGAAATGATTATACTCGTATTTCTATTATAATATAATAAATTTATACTTAATAGTGTTTCTAATGATCTTAATTAGAAGGGACATTTAACTACTGGGTTCCAAAAATGTCTGATAAAGTGTCTTCAAGACGGTAAATTTTAATATATACTATACAGTACCTCTCCGTATCATCATGTCTTAGACTAAATGCTTGTTAATGTAATATACAAAAAAAAAAAATAATAAAAATAATAAAAATGAAAGGATGATAAGGAGGGAGGAGAGAGTGATGATACAAAAATAACTAACAGGGTGAAAGAATAACATAAATTGAGATGAATAAAAATAATAATTACTTATTATAAATCACGGGGTGTGAGTTTGAAAATTGTTTAGTAAAAAATGTAGAGATATAAATATGAAAAAAATATCGCATAAAAATAGAATAAAAATTATAAGACGAAATGCTTGAAGTTATATATTTTCTTACCTTGTGCCTGTGCTTGAACTTTTTGTTGTATCTTCGAACACGGCCGACCGTATAAAGAAATTTAAAAAAAAAAAGGAATAGGTTCGATTGGTGCCTTTACTTCGAAAGCGAATTCACCGACAAAATCAAATAAGCCAATACTCGTTTAAATGGACATGCAAACCTAAATTTGTCCCGCGGAACATAGATTTGATCTGGAGTACTGGCTCATAGATGAGTGTGCACCACTCTATTTGGAGAGAGCATACGCACAGGTTGAAGAGTGCCAACGCACTACTTGGAGAGTGCCAATGCACTACTGATAAGGAGACGAGATCATTGAGGGATCTAGGGTATAGATTTTTGTATTTTATAATTCCTTTAATGTGTCCGACTTTAGTAATATTTCGATCGACTAACGGTTCAGTAACTATTCAAAACATAATACAATATGCGTGCTGGTCGGCATTATAACCTTTAAATTTGGGTCAGTTCTCATGTATATATACTTTAATTTATCTAAGCTGAGCGTGTTTTCTTTGCTTTTAAAACGTGGAATTCGTCTCATAACAGTATTTTTTTCTACGTTTGTTTTATTATTTTATGCTTTTTTTTATTAGCTTAGACGAGTATTCCTTGATTGAATGATTTCTTTATTATTTCTTTTTTGTTTAATACTGCGTAGTGGTATTTTATAAAATCGTATCGGATTTATATGTTCAAGGTTATTTTTGGTTTCAACCCAGATAATCAGCATTCCTCGTTTGTGTTGGTTATTTCTTTTATCTTAAATATATAAATTTGTATTAATTGAAAATTTAATCTGTGTTCCGAGAAGACCAAATATTAGTATATTTGTGTAGAAAATATTAAATAGATAAATATGATGTTTTACATGAAGAAATCAACACATTAAATACTTGTGTTAACTGTGATTACAATGATGATATTTGTGTATATTATTACATTACTCGGAAAATATTCATCAGATTTTAAAAACCGATATATATAATCATAAGCTATTGTTTAAAATTAAAAGTTGATATAGTTATGTTATAAAAAAGGGAATATGGAAAGGGGAGGGGTAAAAATATTAAAATTATGAAAAAATATAGAAATGATTATTCATAAAACTTTTTGAACAAAAATATATCATAAATTATTTATATATCCCGTGATATAATCTGGCCCATGATAAAAACTATTATCTCATATAAATCCGAAAAATATTTAAAAGACATTTTAAAACCTTTACAGTAACTTGTTTCGATTTTCACCATTTTTTTTTGCGAAGAATTAGTGAGAAAATAGTTTTCATAAAATATTCTCACCGTACAATGGCAGCGTTGGCATGACTGACTGATAACTTTAGATTTCAACTACCACAACAGGTAGTCGCTGTAAACTACCGTAGCCATCGTAACAATAACGCATCGGCCGCCGCACCGGGCGCACGTGACGCATCCCTGACAAAAAGTTTTCCGGGTCTTCGTCGTAAACGCAGTAGTCGTAGTGCGTGAGCGTTAAACTTCACACCTGCGATGCCATAATAAAAGTAATTGTCTTTTCTACTACTACAACTATTACTGCTACTACTACTACTACTACTACTATTAAAAAAAAGTAAGTGCAAATATTTTGTTGGAATCACCGTAAATTCTAAAAAAAAATTAATTTTAGAGCGTATAAAATAGTTATGTAAATTCAATTTACGATGTTCACAAAAAGTATTTTTTCATCATGTTTTTCAATGAACTTGGTAATTTGACAATTTTGATTAATGTAAAATTATCTAGAATATTATAATACACTATCATGTTCACAGAAACATCAAATATCTTTGAAAAATAATTTTCGTTTATTTTTCATAAAATGCATTTAAATATTCCATCGACCGTTAAATACATTTTCTTGTTTGCATGTTATGTTTTTGAGTTAGTAAACTTTGAAACAATTTTTTCTTTTAAACAGTCTTTTAGTTTTCAACACAATATTAAGTTTCTATGTAAAATAAATAGAAATTGTAATTTTTAAACTATGTGTTAAAAAATTAGTTACATATGCATATCTAACTAATCTTCCTTATCCCTTAACACTATACTATCCTCAACACTACCATAATTTGCTACCTTAGAAGAATAACAAACATTTTTCAAAACTATGCAATTTTTTTCATAAAAAATTATATCTTATTTTGATACTTATTATTTATTAATATACAATGTAAACATAATTGTTGATACTTTGAAATGTTAGAAAAAATTATTCCTTGTGTCATACATTTAAATTTTACATAATTTCTTATACATTATGAGTTATGGCAGTTTGATCAATTATAATTTTGATTTCAATAATTATTTTTGTACGGTTTCATTACTCGATTTTTCGTATTTTTTTGAAAAACTTATAGTGTTAAACAATGTTAGGTGCTCTAAAAAAAATTAGTGAATCTCCGTATATTTAATATTTTTGAAATTATAATTATTAATCTGATAATTTCATTTAGGTGCCTATCGAAAAACAATTTGTTTTTATCTGTTAAAAAACCTCTAAAATAGAAATTATTATTTTTAATGATGTGTTTATTTCGAGAATTGTAAGATGATATAAGATGAATATTCAATAATATTATAATGTTTTATTAAACTAATTTTAGTCTATCAGTTAAATATCAGACACAAATTTCTTTTTTATTTTAAAACTATTATTCCACTCTTGAATTTAAGTATTTTGCCTTTATCCCGATTCCATTCAAAATCAAAATCAATATTTTTATTTTAATTAAATTTGTTTACCTTTATTGAGCGTTAGATTAAGTAGTTATATCTTAGATTTGTAATTAACTAAGATGTTTCAAAGGCTTATAATGGTCTCTCTATTTTTTTACATGTGATAAAAATGTGTCATAAAATTAGTTAACCATTATTTAAAATCTGTTTTGTCGTACAATTTCATCATTTTTTGCAATAAGTAAAAATAACTTTATAATACCAAAAGTAAAATATATTTAAAACTGTCAGCAAAAATATTTTTTCAAAACAAAAATCAGTTAACGATAAATTTCAATTATATACAAATAAAAAGTGGGAATCAGTGAGATCTACTTTGTAAAACGGGATAAATAGCGTCCTACTTAAAGTACAATAAACGCAACAATAAGACGAAAATGCTAATAAATTGGACGTTCCTATTATAAACGGGACGTATGATCACACTAATTTAGTTGTTACTTGATACTTACGTGTTTTCAATATTCCTTGTAAGCGTTAAGTAATTTTCAAAATATAATGAAAAAATTAGTAAAATTGTCAATATACTTGTTTTGTACATATATAATTTTTATGTTTAAGAACTGAAAATTGATTAAAAACTAAAATATTAATTAAAAAAAAAAATTTTAAATCATTTGTTATAGACATAATCTTTTTTTAAATGTCAATTTCAAAAAATTACAAAGAATAATAAACGGAGTTTCGTTCAAAATCGGTTTTTAAATATAATGATTTATCATTATTTTCAAATTTAGAATAATTGTAAAACGCAAATAACGAAACTCGATCAAGCAATCCACTCGAACCAATATTGACAGTTTACTAACATTTTAATATTAAAAAGTTGAATGAAATTATATACTATTATGTAATTGCTTTCTTACTGAATACTGAACAAAACGTTTTCAATTGTTTATAATAACACTTAATCAGATTATCATATTCGAAAAATATTCTTGATTGTTTTATATTAACGAGGAATATCCATTCTATTAAAAACGATGTGTATTGTGATTTTCACACGTATGCAAATCTGTTTTTGTATATAAGAATACAAACTGTGTCCTGTAATATGTAAAACAAATACGGTTATTCAGTTTACTTATCTTAACACGAGGTACGAACTGTTCTATATTTACTTTGGGTTATTTATGAAATGTTAGGGTGTTAAAAACTACACTTTTCACATCAGAGTTAAATTGAATTAGC
This sequence comes from Schlechtendalia chinensis, assembly GCA_019022885.1. NCBI lineage: Eukaryota > Metazoa > Arthropoda > Insecta > Hemiptera > Aphididae > Schlechtendalia > Schlechtendalia chinensis. Next base: position 12,231,039 of record CM032339.1, on the reverse strand, counting down.
ATTTAAAAATGTTCGTACTCTCGTGTAGATATGTGTTTCTCTTTGAAATTAAAAATTAGTATGCATATTTATGGTTCCAATTTTTAGTTATATATTATACATAAAAAGTATAATGAAAAAACATAAACCATTGCGGATGTAGGGAATAATACTACGGCGTAAATTATTTTAGGAAATATGCCAATATGGTATTTACTAGAAAAAAAATAGAAAAAAATGAATTGCATTTTTACTTCAATTATATTATATTTAGACATTATTTTATGTTTATTAATTTATGTATTTACTATGGATATTGTAAGTTCTGTTGATAAAGTTATTAAAAATATTAAATTTAAACATGTTTAACATTTTAATTTGTTAACTTCTTATAATTTAATCATTAGCCTGATATTATATGGTTTGTCAATGTTTTAAATAGTAAAATCACACATTTTTGTTAAAATTAATTTTTCATATGTTATTTTTATACAATATATATATTTTAAAGTTGAAGTCATTAAACCAAAATTTCAAAGTAGTTATGTGTTTTTACGATCTGAAATATGCATATCGTATTAACTATTAATGTGAACGTAAAATATTGAACTATAGGTAATTGTGTCTAATAGCAATATAAGATGTTTATAATTAATTTTTTTAGCTAATTTTAAAGCAGATATTGACGGTAGCTAGATTGAACTTGTACAATATAAATGTTAATTGTGATATCAAGTAGTTCTGTTTTTTTTTGGGTGAGTGGAGTTAGAGTTTTCCAAAATTAATATACAAATTTATGTTATTAATGAAAGTAAATACCAATGAATAATTATTTTTGGGGAAAAAGGAGAAATTTAAAACTGTTAACATCTTCAACCACTGGATGATAAATAAACTGTATTTATAAACTAAATAGAATAGTTTCTCATATTTTTGATGTATTTTAAAAATGTTTTATAATTTATATTATATAAAAATTAATAATTTTCAACCAAACTTTAGATTAATTTTATACAAGATCACGTTTTATGTGTCAACAGTTTGTTCGTTATAGTGATATTAAGAACACAAATATTGTGTTTAAAAATTTTCGAAACGCTTAATAAAACATTTCGCTAAATATAATTTAAAATATTTTAAGACATATTGGATAGTAACATATTTTATATGTTGTAGACATTTAACATTATTTCGAACAAAATTAAGGAAAAAAATTATTATAAAAATGGTTATAAAACAGCTTTGTTGATGTCTCATGAACGAGGCTTTTGATTTATTTGAGAATGGTTCTCTGAATATACATAATTTATCAAATATTCAATAAAATACTAATAATAGCTTTTAAAGGATTATGTATGTAAAAAAAATGACGAAAAATTGCCGAAGTAGGTATTTTATGCATATTTAAATTTTATGTATTCATGAAATGTAAAAGATGTAGTATTTACTTGGAGTTTTACTGTGTATATATATGAAAAAGGGCAAACAATTAATAATTATAAAAAAAATATGTTGATTATTGTTTTAATTTGAAAAATCGATAAAAATATCAGTAATAATTAAATAAAAATAATAATAATTGAACGTATTTTACATGCATTTTTACATTATAAATACTTTATTTAATTGTGCAATATTTTTAATATTTATCGTCATTAATAATTATTAATTGATAATAAATTAGTTTATATATTTGTTGAATATTTCGATTTATGTTTCCATCGTAAAGATACTGTAAAGTTTATTTGAAGAAATATTAAAACAGTTTTAAATACAAATGTCTGACTATTATACAATCTCAATAAATAATTAATTTAAAGTTTGTATATGACATTACGTAGGAAGAATCTATTAATTTTACATTGTGTGCTATACTGTAATATTATAATCTATTTTTATTAATGAGATATAAAATATATTAGAAAGAATTTAAATATTCTTTTTAAAATGTCAATATTAATAAAACCAAAAATAATTATAAATTGTAGTAGTGTTTGAATAGTGAATCCTTATTTAATTGTTATGCATCATCATTTTATAATTTAATAATTTAAAATTATACATTTTTATGAGAACATTGATAAAACTTTTATTACAAAAACAAAACTCGAGGATTATTGTTATTATTATTATCACTTTTATAACAAAATAATCGTGAGTATTCGTTTAGTCATTGACATCGATATAGAAAACGTTGTTTAACCATTATAATTTCTAGGGAGTAGAAACATACAGTCATAAATACTTATACTGAAAGCATTTTTTAATATAGATAAAAACGTATTCAATATGTATTTTCATAAAAAAATGTGTTATTTTTGAAAGAGGAGCAGTGGTTCCAACTATATAATTGTTCAACAAAATTCAAATTCCAAAGTAAATTTATATTTTAATATTTTCAACCATTCAAGTTAAATAAAAATACCTACAAGTAGGCATAATATAACCTAGTAAAATAAAAATACTGAATATATTATTATTAAATATTATTGATAATTCAAAATTCGTGAAACATTACTATGATGTTTTCTTAGTACAAAAAAAAAAAAAAAAAATAATGAAAAATACTGCCAACAATGTTTTTTTTATTGTAAATCGAGTATAGTGAAAATAAATAAAAATGGATGCGTAAAAGTAAGAACCATATTGTAAAATAATGATTCTTAAATTAAATAAATGAAATGATATTATTTGTTTTTAACAAATAACGATTTTTCGATATTAAGTATTTAAAAATAGATTTTGTTCACGAGAATATTCTGTAATCAAAACTTCAAATTTCATTGTTAATAAAATTATGAAACTGATGTTTTTGCATTTTTCATATCATTATATAAAGCTTAAATTAATAAAGAGTAAGATAAAAATTCGTTTCATGAGCGAATAAAATCCAAATTATCAATTTTATTGTGCATAATTTCGCTTGCTTGATCATATATTTTTATTAATTATATTTGTAGTGCATATTGGAAATTCTGGTAATTTTAAAATTGAACTTTGCTGACATCAATTAAGAGAATTTAAGTCATGTTATATATATATAAATTATTATATATTCAGTACTATAACGAGTATTTTTATCCAGTGGTGTAGTACCGGTCAGGCGCGAATCCAAGGGGGGGGGGCAAGGGGCGATCGCCCCCCCCCCCCGTAGACTCTTGTTAAATTGTTTTATTAAGTATCGTTTTATAATTCTAACTCTTATCTATGATACTATAGAAAGACAATTTAAAATGAAGTTGTAGCTATGGGATTTTTCGGTGTATCGCAAACGATTTCCAATAAAACGTTTTGGAAAATATTTTATTATTCGATGCGACAAAATGAGGATTAAAGTTGTTTTGATTAAGATGCCCCCCCCGTAAATAAGTTCTGGATCCGCGCCTGGTACCGGTAATGGGAGGAGAGGGGTTAATAACAAAACCTTCGAAATATTCACGTGTTTATAACAAAAAATAGAAAAAAATGAGATCAAAATTATATTAATATACTGTTTTTTATGTAGTTTTAAGTTCATGCAAAATCATGTGTGTGAAAAAAGTAATATCAAAATTGCCTAATGCTATATTCGTATCAAAGTGTAACATTTTATTATTTCGATTTTTCAACTAAGAAAGCCGTTATCATACACCTTGTCATACGTATCGTACGTAGCATATTAAAAAAAAATATATACATACATACATATATGTATATGTATATGTATTATATATATATGTATGTATGTATAATATATATGTATGTATAATAAATAATAAATAATACTTTCTCACTCTCGACCGTTTGGGTAACGGTGTTTGAACAATATTCCAGAAATTATTTTTATTTCATACGTTTCATATGTACAATTCATACATATTCAATCTCCCTGAACATTGTTTTTATTACACCATTGTTTTTACCTAAACGGGAAAAACTTTTTTTATCTTGATAGTTTTTAAATTAATTGATATGTATGATTTAGTTCGATATTTAAATTGTATTCTGCGTTTTGTGTGATGTGGTGCAGTGAGTTAATTTTTTTCAAAATACAGAAAACTTGAAATCACCCAACTATGTAATTTTGTTTCAGAAATTCAATTTTTCATTACTGATGAATTGGTTTAATATTGTACATTGTTTAATATTTCAGTAAATAGTGATTGACGATTTTCAGTGCTACAACATACTGATACAAATAAATATATTAGAAATTCAAACGATAAATCAAGTAATCAAATAAAAGTCTTCAATAAACCTATACATCAGCTTGTTTTAAATATTACAACAAAATTATCGCAGAAAAAAATTAAATTGTTGAAGACTTTGAAAAATAAATAACAGTGCCAGACAACTATATATTCAATGTGTACCTGTTTTATCAATAGACATATAACGTAGTTTTCCAAATTTAAAATGTTTTTATTAGATAACAAGAAAAATCTATAATTGAAAATTAAAATTAAATATTGGACATTACCTATTTCGTTTTGTATTTTACGTTTTCTATTTGATTTTAGAATACTTACATTAGTTTCTAAAATATATGTATAAAGATGTATGAAACAATTTTTTTGAAACTGTTTATAGTTATCAATTTAACTTGTAAACATATGTGTATATTTTTAATGTAGGTACTATGATTTCATACTGGAAGGTAAAAATTCTTGATCAAAATAGAAACACATTGTAGTAAACTATTTAATACATATTAAATAAATATAAAATAATATAATTTTGTAAGCATGTACTCGTAGTTATAAAATCAAACAAGTTTAAATGAGGTGTAATGTAAAAACAAACATAAAAAAGCTATTGGCATATATACAAACTTAGTTATAACAAATAAATTCTAATTCTTTTATTCACTTCTTTTATTAGTATTTGTTTAAAATTAACAAAAAGTTATACATTTTTTTTAACCATTACTTGTTAAATTCTAAATATTTTTATATTATATTATTTTCATAAAACATATTGTAAGTTCTAACACGTTAATCGATAACATTAATATCATATAATATTACTACATGAATAGTCGAGTTAAAACGTACATTAATTAAAAGTTAGGTTATCGAAAGACAGACATCGGCGATCATCTCCGGTGAATTAATATATATGAAGCGAAAAAAAATTAACTACAATGATATAAAATTTTATTTGTTTATTTTCGGGCTGAAAAATTACCGTACTTAATCAATGTTATATATGGTGGATTTGGAGCCTATAAAATTCAAATGTCTGACAGAACTATGAGGGAAATATATATGAAGAAATATGGCTTAAACTTATCTTTTGCCGTTAATGTATTCGTGTATGATAATACTGGGTAAACGAAATTTGGTTTATTTTATGATTTTTGTTTACGGTTTAAGATAATGTTCAAAATTAGAGATAATTGTGATTTGGATAATAGGCCGAATACATTTCAAGCCCTTCAAACCACTAGTGATTATTAAAGTATATAATACAATGAATTATTAAAGTAGTATTAGAATAATGTAAACGACAACAACAACAACAACAACAACAATAATAATAAAATTATATATGTATATATGCGAATTTTACCAAATTTCAAAGTATCAACGTTTTGCGGCGTTGATAATAATTTATTAAATATATGATTCAAGATGTGCTTTTGATTGTACCATTTAAAAAAAAATTATTACATATTTACATACATAGAGTAATTTTTTTATCATGAGCAATTCATAAAAAGTTCAAAGAATTTAAATTAATTTAAAACATATAAGTATATAACTCATTTGATTTAAAAGTCGGTTAAACTAATAAATTAATTATTAACTCATAAAATAAACAATATAGATATTTATTGCTTAAAATTAAATTTATTTGGGTTATAACAAAATATTGGGTACCGGCGGATAAATAGGGTATGAATTAAATTTTCCTTTATTCGATATTCGAACCGAACTATTTTGTGTTACTATATTTGAGTACGTGTTGAAAACGGGAGAATTATATTTTACATATAATTTTCGTTACTATGATTAATATTTTTCTTTGAATGCTACCTGTTTTGGATGTAATAATATGATCAAATCACATTTACTTGCTAAAGTCTACGATATTGTGTAATGTATGTACTGCTTTTTTGTGTCAACGTGTCATTGTCTACATCACATTGGTACGGCGGGTGCTTTTGAAAGCCAATCAGAAACAGATACTTTTTAGTCCTATTTTTCATAGTCAGAACATAATATTATAAAGGTTGATTATTTTATACGGGATCATATTCATAACTCCAGTATAGTGTGTGTGTGTGTTTCTCGAGAGAATTGAGTAAAAATTCAATTTAACCCCTGTTTAATCAGCCAAGCAATGTGCATTATATGCGAATAAAGTTTTTCCTGTTTATTTTGAAACTTGCTTAAATTACGATATTATATTCAAACGTCGTGTTGTCTGCTCTTGTTTCCTTTGCAGGGTGCTTTGAATATCGACGAATTTTTTCGTCGAATCGATGAATCGATACATTTTTATGTATTAATATTTATTGAGTATAAATTACTTTAAGTTAGACTAGTCGTCTATGTTAATATTTTATATTTGACACTAAATATTTACAATGTAATGAATAGTATACCTACTGGATTAATATATCATAATGATGTAATAACTATTCGTCTTTGTTTTATATACACAGTTACGTTATTATTAAAATATTATACATGTTTTATACCAATAAAACAGTGCAATATTTAAAAAAAAAAAATGGTAAAAACAATAATAATAATTTTAATTAAATAGTAATTAATAATGATGGATAAGTTAATATTCTATCACAAATTATATTAACTTATTCCTCCCACATAAAATTTTATTTACATATAGACAAAACGTATACACATAAAGAATACAAGTTTGTCATGATTCTAACATTAACACTTTTTGATGAATATTACTTTTTTATTATTTGTATAAATAAAATTATTATAAGTATATAGGGAAATAATTTAAATAAAAAATATATGTATATATTTTATACATATTTTCTATTATTAGAATATAAATAAATTTACATTTATCATCAGAAGTATATAGTTTATGTCAATTAAATAAACTAACATTTCATATATTCCTATTATCTATTATCGTCATCATCATCATTATCATCATCATCATCATCATTATTATTATTATTATTATTATTATTATTATATTATTATTATTATTATTATTATTATTATTATTATTATTATTATTATTATTATTATTATTATTATTATTATTATTATTATTATTATTATTATTATTATTATTATTATTTTTAATATTATTATTATTATTATTATAATTATTATTATTATTTCTATAAGTACATATAAACATTCGAATTAGCAAATATGTTTAAGATAGGTGCTTTATTTCTTGATCAAATTGAAAAAATGACATCTTTGTTTTAAGTTTTTTAGGAAACAGTTATTAAAATAGTGTACCAATAAACACAAGTTAATATTATATGTACTAGGTATCTTTTGTTACGCAAAGAAATTTTTAATTATTGTGATGATTTAGAAAATAAAATTTTTGTTATATTTAGAATATCTATAAATAAACATTTTAAACTGACTGGTCTCTAATTAAAATGAAAAAAATATTTACACAAATAAGTTACTTACTTCATTTAATACCATACATATCATATTATTTTTAAATTATTAATAATACAGGAAATTAACCGGTTTTAATAATGTTTTTTAAAAAACACATTTTTGAATCAGTTAGATATATAAATATAGTCCTCTATTTATAGATTATAAATAATTATGACTATATTATGACACTGAAGATAAGCTATTTTTAAAATATTAGGTAGTTTCAGATAAAATTAAGTTGTCAGTAAATTTGAAAAATTTTAAGTAAATAAACTTGGCATATAACTATAATTTAATTTGCAACGAATACAAATACATTTTTCTCCATTGGATTGATTAAACAGTATTCAAAATATTACGAAGATTTGTATCTTCGCTATTGTTAGCGTAACGAATATTAATATTAATTTGTTATTTTTTTGCTCAAAACTTACAAGCACATATAAATGAGTTATCCGTCTGGTACTCTAAATGACGCTACAGTTAATGAGACCAAATCTGTCCACTTAACCTTCTCCTTAAGACAGGGTGTCTGCCCTAAAATAACCCTTAATAATTTATATATTTCAAGTTGTTCGAAAACCAAATATCTCGGTATTATTTTTGATAAACGACTCACATGGAGTTCTCATTTATATGAAAAATGATTATCCTTTAACAATAGGAAACACTTACTTTACAATTTATTGTTCAAGTCTTCAAAACTCAGTATTAACACCAAACTAAATATTTACGAATTTCTTATTAAACCTTTATAGCTATATAGAATATAAGTTTGGGGATCTGCAAAAAAATCAAACCTGTCAAAAATTCAAGCTTTTTAATCTAAAATTCTCCGTCTTATTACCAACGCCCATTACTATGTAACAAACCAAACTCTGCATTTTGATTTGCATATGCATACTATAGAAGAAACAATCAGCTATTTGTATCACCGTTAGCACTCCTCACTCCAGAACCACCCAAATCCACTAGTTGGAAAATTAGCCACAGAAACTATGCCTGAAAACTCACCCCGTTGTCTAAAAAAACGAAAATAAAAAAAATGTTCACTACCTGTTGAAAGTGTGCCACTAATAAGTGATTTCTTTCTCGTGTTATTTATTGCCAACATTACTCTCATCACATATGCTTATTGTACATAATATTTTATAGATTGTGTATTTCTTATGTAAAATAATTAAATTTTATATATATTACATAGTCTTCAAAGAATACAAAAGCATAACAATCGAACAGTATTTGGTATTTAGTAGGAAGTTTGGATTGCATGAAAATGACAACATTATAAAGTATTTAAACAAAATGACAAAATTGTATTGTTTCAGTTCATAAATATTAAATTGTTTTTACCAATACCTAGTTAAGCGTAAAATCATTCACATCATTTGTTAAAACAAAAGTTAGCTATGGCACATGTAAATTGTTTTATAAATTCATTTTGTTATATATAAAAAGTTTGTTTGCATTTGTTAATTATTAAAAAAAATATCATTTTAGTAGAGCTTTTAAAGCCTAATCGTGTACATTTTGCAAGAGTATGTTAGCTTAATAACTAATGTATAAACAATTTCACTGTAATGAAAACAAAAAATTGTCTAAAATATACTTAAATATATTTATCTATATATATATATACAGTACAATTTCGGTAATCCGGCCGTTCGATAATCCGATACGTCCAGTAATCCGGCTATTTTAACCTATACGTACCAATATATATTTATATATAAAATTACTATCGTTAACGATAAAATGTTAGATAAAACTAAGTAATTACAGATTAAATACGTATAAACCTATTAGATATTTTATTTTTATTTTTATTTTTAGTCAGTTAACATTGGAGTGTTGTGCGTGTTCATTGTGTACCGAGTAGATATAGTGTTGTATTACGAATTACATTAAAATGTCGCAACAACGAAAACGAAAACATACTACTTTAACTTTAGTTGAAAAACTAGAATTCAAATAGTAAAATTCAATAAGTAAAAATGCGTTTTTATGTGAACCCCCGTTAATCCGCCGTTTTCGTTAATCCGGCAGTAGCGTGGTCTGATATATGTCGGATTACCGAGATTGTACTGTATAAATACATATATGTAGTTGTCATAACAAAACATTAAAATAATTACGAAAAATGGTAATGATTAATGATGTTTGATATTCAACGGAATTGACAAGTACATCGATTATTATTTATTTTTATAAATTAATTGTTTCGTTAGAATTCTAATTTAAATACGTATGTACATATTATTTATGATAATAATAATAATTTGGTTTATATTACATAATATATGAGTATAAAGAAATAACAACTTTTTATAATTTTCATATAATTTCAGTCCTTTATTTTTCAGACTAATTACAGGTATAATTCTTACAAAATTAGAAATAAATTAAATTTAAATTTATTTAGTGCACTTAAATAGTATCAGCGAAGTTTAAAATAAATACATTTTCCCTACTTCTCAAAAAAAAAAAAAAAAAAAAATGTAAGAATGTACACATTAATGATTTAATACGTAGCGGTTGCATGGCTATATTGTACCAGGCAGCAGTGTCCTATCTTTGTGTATTTCTTGATAAATAAGTAAACAATAATAATGCATGCAGTAATTTAAAAAAAAAAAAAATACGCACCCACAGGTATTCACTACTTATGAGACAAAGTTCCAAAAAAAAAAAAAACCAAAATGTCATCTTTATATAATCATAATTTAGATACTTTGAAACTTTTAGGTGCTTTACACTTATTTAATGTTATAATGCGTCCACTGTAACTAATTATTATTTACATATTTGTTTATTTACATAGTTGGGTTCAGTTTTTCTTATATAAAAACAAAATTCTTCTACTCCATTACTATTTTTACTTAATAACATTAATACGGTGGAAATTCTTATTTTTATTTTTATTGTCACTTGGACTTCACATCTACAAAAATGTAAACATTTATATAACTTAAATTGATTTAATTTCAATATTTAAACGTAGTTCTTGTTTTTTGGATTTAAAATTCTGTAAAAATTTCGGCTGCCACAGTCACCATGTAAACATAGTAACCAACGTTATATAATAATATTCAGAAATCTATATTTCAATAATTTCTCAACCATTTAATGTTTTAACAATAGTAAACATAATTTAATTAATTACGTGTTTTTTTAGAGGTTCACAGTAAATAATATTTTAATAGTTTTAAAAATGCGTCAATTAATTGTATGATATACAATTATAAATATAAATTATAGATATAAATTTTATAATGTTGTTTAGTCTTCATGGATAATTGCATGTTATATTTTGGCTTTTGACTAAGTTAAAATTGTTTTAATTAGACAGCAAATATATGATTGAACATTCTTATTTTATAATGTACACTAAGTATTAAAATTACTGGAAATTATTTATATTATTAATGTATAATAAAAAATCCTAGGTAAATATACAATTTTTTACCTACCAGGTAATTCTTAGTCCAATATTTTTTTGTCATTTACCTTTGGTAAAGAAATCACTATATATATATATATTGATCTATAGTAATCAATAAAACCAAATAAATTGTGCTTTTATAGTGACTTTAATCTATATAGCAATGTTTGTCTGCCGTTTAGTAGTATGGTAATTAAAAAGTCGTTTAGACTTTAAATACACTAACATAATTTGTATATTTATTCTATAACCTAAAGCATTATACTTTTAAAAATATAGTAATAACGCAACTTATAATACATAATTGTTTTAACTATGAGTTCTTGAAATAATAAATGTTTCAAATGTCAGTGTAATCTGAGTTTAAAAAAAAAGTTTCCCAGTTGATCAATGTAAAAAACACTGAGTGATGAGTAAATTAATGTAATCAAAACTAAATAATAATAACAAAATTGACAAATCTATTTAAACATTTTTATAATATTAAATCTAATATTACATTACTTGTATATATTCATCCGCCTATTTTTATACAGTTTGTAATAAAATATTTTCAAAAAAAAAAAAAAAAAACGACAAAAATATGACAACAAAATTAGTCATTATTAAATGATAAAAATGTATTCTTTTTTATAGCTTAATGCTTTCAGTATTATTATATTGAATAGAATAGTAGTAATAGAAAGTAATAAGTCGCAAACGTGATTTATTGCTTATAAGCATTTCTTAATAATATAATTTGTTTTATCATTAAGTAACATAAAGCTCAATAATGTGCACGTTAAACAATCAAATAATGTCTTTAGTTTCAGTATATTTTAACTTTACACTGAAATTGGTATAAATTTAATGTAGATTTGTTTATAAAATCTATTTTGTAAACTTAGACTAAGTTGGTTATTAACGTAGACTTGCCTTACTCAACTCCTTTGATACTGTTTAAGTTACTTAGTGAGATTTCCTTTGGACTGCGTGAAAAGCCAAATTTTAATGAAATATATATATATATATATTTATGTCAAGAGAGTTTTACAAATAACAATGAGAAACATAATTAGTACACAATTAACGAAGGAAGTAATAACAAATGTACAATGAACTATTAAGTTGAACAGTTTAAATATATAATACAAGTTAATATTCATATACTCTACTAAAAAGAAATAAACAAAGAAATAATAAAAAAAATTAATTACTAACATTTTTTCGACTGAATAAATAAGTAATAGGTTTCTTTATTTTTCATTCAAAATATTTCGAGTAAAACGTATAATATTTTTTAATATTTGTTGACATGTATGTAAATAAAATTCTATGTCATAACATTGATAAATAACAAATTGTATTATTACCTGATTATATATATTATATTGTTTTAATAATATTTCTATTTATTATATATGATAAGTTTAAACCCCAAAAACGTTTAATAATCAAAAAATTGACTAGAATTTGATATGGTTTAATAGAAATAACCAAACACCAAAATTTGTTTATTTTTTCGTTTTGTTGGTCATTTTAAACCATATAATACGCGTTTTGGCAAAAATTTCAATTATACAAATACATTTTATCTACTTATTCAATTTTACACTTAATTTTAGACTTAGTCTATAGCAAACTATGTTCTAATATGAATTTCAATTATTACCATCGTCGTATATTACGTATGTGGTACAATAGTATTGAGAAAAAATAATTATTATCTGAATCATGTTACATATAATACAGAATATGAAAATAATACGAATTCAGTATTAAGAAATTATAATTGTTTGTAAGTATAGATAGACAATAATAAGGAAAGTCGTTTTCAAGTTTCAATATAATGCAATATTTTGGTTAGTATAATGTTAAATTATAATTTAAAAATCCGGAAACCTGGACACTAAGGAAATCAGATGAAAATAAATTCGTGTTATTAGTGAAAAAAATACAATGAATGATTTTTGAACCAATTAGAGATGATATAACAGTAAAGTGAAAAATGAAAAAAAAAATAGAGAGTTACAAGAAACGTATAGCGAAAAAAACATGGTAGAGGTTAGTGTTAGAATAGAATCTGGTAGAGAGAAGACCCTAGGGAAGACCAAAATTGAGATTGAAAGATACAAATAAGAGGAACATAGAAGCATTAGGCGGATCAAACTGGAAGGATCTGGCAATGAAAAAAGATGGTTAGAAAACTGGATGTGAGACGGGATAGTCTTAGTGGCCGGATAAACCCCCCCCCCCAAAAAAAAAAAAATTAATTGATTCTGAATTAATTGTATTTAAAACAAAATTTAATGAGAAAGAAATTATGTCAATTATACAAATTAAGGAAATTTTTAGTTTAATACATTTTTACCAAAATTTTTTTATAGGCATTTATACATGTATTTGTAAATAAATTTTATTTTAATTACACGTTTTGTATGTTAAGTTATCATAATATTTTAATGTTATTGCAATTATTATAATAAATAAACTGATCAATATTAATATCTATTAATTATTATTTTGTTAAGTCCAATACAAGTATTGTCACTTTCTATTTGACCAGAACACGTATTCTGAGGTTAAGACTTCAGCAAATATACAATTTATGATAATAATTAAATTGCTTACATGTAATAAACTGGTAACAAAGTGTTTAAAACATAGTTCTAATAAACAATATGTTTGAGTTGTTACCATTGAGTAGACTTTTAAGTTGTAAGTATCTCGTATGTAGTGTTGTGCAAAGACGACCTAACTTAAAATGTATCTAGATAAGATAACAGATAATAATAATAGATGATAATATCAAGGTTTTTTATCTAGATAAAAAGAAGATAATTCTTTTATATGAAATGAAATTTGTTTAAATGTATGCATTATGATTTGTTCCAAGTACACATTTGTTGTCCCATATAAAATTATAATAATTTAATTAATTCAAATAATAACTATGGAAAATAACATTACATTGAGTGTAATGATAAATAATTTGTTTTTATAAATTGATTGGACAAAACTTGGTGTAAATATGTAGTACATACATGATACATCTACATAAAAGTTACAACTATGACTATTATCATTATCTAAAAATCATTACGTACATGGTATATACAACAGTAAATTACATATTCTGTGAAAATTTGAAAGTTTTTAAAAGGTTACAAAGAAATAACAAGTTATTTAGCTCCTTCTTTGTTTTTTTTTTTACGTTTATTCAAAAAGTTGAAAAATGATCTAATAAATTTGCTACCAAAAAATGGGTACACATGTGCATGTTTTCCATAAAAAAAAAATATTGTAAAATACTTCTCACAATATCCTTAGAATCTGAAATATTCAGTGACGTCTAACTAAATTTAAATTGAAGAAGCAAAAATAACTTTGAAGTAGCATACTTACCACTACATCATAGACCTAAACTTGTAATATATATATTGTAATAATACAAAAAAAATATTTAAGAATGGAAATTAATTGATTAAATGAAGAAAGGAGAACAAATGGGGAGTATGAAATGATTTGAATTAACACGAGTCAAGGGGTGTGAATTCGAGAACCGTCTTGCCTATTCAATAAAAAATAATAACAATAATGGCATGCAAGTAAAAAAATAAGTTTATTACCCTTTTTGTCGTCTCGAAGATTTGTCTGTTACGGATTTCAACTCTTGCGGACAATTTTTTTATTAATTAAGGTAATAACTTGTAAATCAAACAGAATAAGAAAATGAAAGATTGGGACGCCGCCTTTGAGTTGATGCAAAGTCAGCGCCAAGAAATAAAAAACAACTCAAAAATGATTTCCACGTTGTAAGAAATTAGAGTCGCCTAATTTCGGAAAACCGATCTGATGAGTCGTTCTTGGTAAGTATGTCTACCTGAGAATATACTCTCAGGTAGACATAGACGATCTGTCTGTCAGGTGGACAGAGATGATCTCTGTGTCCTCTGAAAACTGGAGGGTGTATTTATCGATATTTTTTTAATGACATATACTAAGATTTCGGTCCCACAAGGTTATCGCTTATTTATTTTTCCATTTCCTGCGAATTTTGCGCAGTCTAAAATTTGTTCGTAGTGTCACAAATCTGCAACCTTTGTGTTCACCTGATTAAATATGCGCGATTCATTGCGTTCTTTCTTCTTTTCTCTTCTTCTTTTTTTTTTATATATTTACTATTTCTGTTATCGAGTATAATATTCTTTTGTTTTTTAAATTAATTGTTTTATATTAAAAATCATATTGAAGTATGATAACGAATTCTTCTTATGGGACTGAAATGTTTTATGTGTATTATACAAATATATAAAATACGCATTAAATTATATGTGTTTATAAAATTACTATTATTGTTATTCCTATAGGGGATTTATGATCGGTGTTCCGAGAAAATTGAGCTCTAATATATTTATTAAAATATAAACTAAAAAAAGGTGTTCATAATAAAAACCAATACAGAAATAGTTGTTAAATATTAAAAATTCATTTTCAAATAATTTTTGTTATGATATGAGCGTATGTTATTACATGTATTTGCTAAAGTATAATCTATAAAAGTTTATTTTCTATTACATGGTCTCAGTTATTATATGAGTGCATATCATTACAATATATATATTTAATTAATTTTTGTGATTAAATAAGTATAATATAATATTATTATGCATGTTTTATATAAAACAACGAGATACATGAAACACATGTATCACTGACAAGTAACATTCATTTTTGTATCATTGACTGAATTGATATTAAAAGATTTCCCATCCAATAAATAATTTTACATTTTATTATCAGCTGCAGGCGAGTCTGGCTCAATTGACGACTTAAGTACAAACTCATTTGTATAGTTTTCACTGTCTTTATAGCAGAGTTAAGTAGTATTCGAAATTCAGTATTCAGAATACTTTTAAGTGTTTAATATATTTTAAATATTACCTACATGATATTTCATTTTATTTTTGTTAAACTCATATTAATTTTAATATCTGTTTGTTTTTGATGAAATAAACAGTTTTAAAGTATCTATTATGTTTGTTTATATATTATTATTATTATTATTATTTTATTACAATACATATTATAATTAGTAGTGTGGGGTCATATATTATATAATAATATTATTAAATATTGTAGAACAAAAATTGTTTTCAGTATTTAGAATGTAAAGTAGAATATAATAGACTCAAGTCATTGAGAGTATGAAAAGCTTCTATTAAATTTTATAAAAAATAATAATTTCAAAAATAAATACAAATAGCAAATAGCAGCGGTAAGTATTTAAAACAACATCAATTATTTTATCAATAGTCTTGCTATATTTGGTGTTTCAGTTCAGCCTCATTCAAATAATAAAGTATATTTGATATCACTGTGTTATTATAATTGTGTTTATTTTATAATTGATTGGTATTATTAATTTACTTCTTGGTTATTGTGTTAATTACATTAAATAATAATATAATTATTATACTTGATATACGTATTACTGAAGACTAGTAAAAAAAGTATTCTAAATGTATTTGAAATATTTCTTGTAAAGTATTCAGAATACTTAGAGCATACTATTGTCATAAAGTATTCGAATACATATTCTGAATCCTTTTTTTCAAATTATTTGGAATATGTACTACAAATACTTTTAAAAATCATTTTCGCCAAGTCTGTTTTATAGTTTTTTTTACGACAAATAAATGTCTCCATTTTAAAACATTTCTTCAAGAATACATAAGAAAGAAGTGGATCATGGGGAACAGACGATGAATAAATGTGTAATGCGCATTACAGTGGACAACCTATATAATTCAACAACTGACAATATCGAATTTCATTATCAGGTGGAATTTTCAAAAATATTATTACATTATTATATTATACCGATTAGTGTGTATTATATATTTATACAGACTGTACATGGACTTTGCATAGGTTTTCTCCTATTCGTATTATGACGGGATATTTATGTTATAATATGTTGTATATTATATACTTTAATAAAAAATTTTTCAACCATTATTATATTATAAATTGTATAGTTTAATACAATTTTGAAAACATTTTCGTTATCGTTAATCAGTTCCTTGTAAGTGTTGTGATCTCCTCGGTTGCTGCCGAGTCAGTTGTAAATACCGTCGAACGGTTAGCGCCGTTTTAACAGTATAGAATTTTGGTAGTATGGATTCGTTCAATGAATTAATTCCGTTAAAAGTAAGATATGGTTTATTGAGTCGGTTTATAGAGTATTATTTATTTAAAGAACAATTATACTTAATGTTAATACTGCTTATATAAAGTTATATATGACGTATGGTGTGTTGACGTATCGAAACTCGACTGTCGTCGCATATTCATATATGACCGTACGACGGCAGTTAGTAATACCTAAGTCAGCACATACCGCATATGAACAAGGGGTTCATAACATAAGTTATAATAATAATAATTTCACAGTATCAAAACATATCTCTATAAGTAAGGCATAAAGATAATAAAGATATAAATATAATAGAAGTTAAACTAAAAAAACGCTTTTATTAGAGTAATTATCTCGATAATTTACCGCTGAAAACCTTTTTTTTATCTACATAAGATATAAGATTATCCAAGTTACTTTTATCTAGATAAGATAACCATACATTTTTTATCTAGATAACGCACAACACTGCTTGTATGTGATTTTACAATATGGCGTTCTTAATGATAAGATATTTTTGTTTTTATAATCAGATGCACATATGATTTCACTTAAAATTTTTAAATAGGCAATTGATTATATATCAGTAAAGAATTAATTAATAACAAAATATTAAAATATACTATTCATATGTATAATTTTACATTAACATTGACAAAAGTTATTTTGAGGTTAAACAAATGAAACACTTTAACGGTCCAAATATTAAAGTTGTGAACGTTTTATGTTTTTTTACATTGACAATCAAACTCGGTTGGTTTTTATAATTTCACTAAAATATATTTACAGCGTTATAGCTTCTACGAGTATAATACAAGTCAAAAGAATTGGTCGATTTAATAAAATAGAGCAAATGAATTTTACGGGTGAAATTTAATCTTGGAAAATCCGCCTCTCTTTCGTCCCTTTATGAAATCGCGTGTTGTATTACACTGCCAACTGTTTTTCACTTAAGGACAATAGAGCATGTCGTCTACCCACGGATTATAAGCGCTTTGTTTCCTGGCCAACCTGAGTTGGAAGTTGTCCAAAGTATGCGTTTAGTTTTCTCAAAAATAGTTCAATTACGTTTCTCAACACCAAGGATGAAAAATGAAGACAGAATTAGTACTTATATGAGTATACTTATTTTTTTATTTAGGGTTATATTAGAAATATATAAAAATTGATTATAAAATACTCTGATACTAAAATAAACATTGAAAAATGTACATTATGTCACGTAAATAAGATTTAATTTGAAATTCGATCGCCAATAGAACATTTAAGTTAAACAATCTTGTGAACAAAGTCTATTCTGACTTTTTGTCAAATTTTTAAAGTTGACATTGTGTTACGAAAAAACCCACTATTTTTCCGCTAACATGCCGCTCAGACGATACGATGTATGTTATGCAAAGTATACTTATCAAGTTAATGATATTAAAATATAATACAAAAAAATTTTGTTAAAAAAAATAAAAATAAGTACGGTCTTTTCAGGCACTTAAAACGTTTGATCCCGGTTACAACCGTACCCTTTGAATCCTCTTAGTTGCACCACTGCTAGTTTCACTAGACTGTTGACCACTGTATAAGTGTTTGATGGACATATTCCGCGCCGTAAAAATAACCGATAAGTTAGTATTTAAATCACTAATTATTAACATTTTCAAACTTACATTAAAAATTGTCGTATATTTTTTATGTAAGAATACAAATTCATATTCCTTTACCTTTTAAGTATATCCAGTGTTTATATTGCTTATATGTACGTTAAAATGAATATTAATTATATTTTAGTTTTTGAACATCAAGGGTATGCTTATACCATAGCGATTTGTGATCAATAGTAACATGCGACCTAACTCGGTCATTGATAAAATGAGATGAAAAGAAATATTAAATTAAGTTTAAATGAAAAGTACCTGATAAAACACATGGTTTTGATTTATTAGAATCAGGTGACGAATATGTTTAAAAGGCAAATTAACAGACATAATATAACAATCTGGATATTCTTTAATTTCTTAAAAATAATTTATTATAATGATTTGACCGTGAGTGAAGAATGAATAGTGTATAGTTGAAGAGTGTTCTTTTCGAGAAAATAAACGAGACAAGATCTTTAAGGTGCCCTAGAAATTTATAGATTGACGTAGTTACCAAACATTTAAAACGAAAACATTGGAACATACCGATGGCGACGGCCTACCAAAGACCAAAATAGAGAAAACAAGTGATGGTATACCATTGGACCTCGGCCGACTTTTGAAGGGCAAATGAAGTATAAAAAAATAATACAGTTCGTTAACGAAGCACAATGTGTAATTATGGTAAAATATATTAATTTTATTCGTTTAATAAAGAAACCACCCATTAGATGAATTTTGTTTTTAATTACTTTAAAAGTAAATTAAAATAAATTTTTCTATAGTCATATTACTCATATTTATTTACATAAATAATGTGTACAAATATAAAATATATATACTAAGCGTGATAAGAATGAAAAACTTCTAATTGTGACAAGATTTAAATTATTCAGTAGAGCGTTTTCCAGAGTTTAGTTAATACGAGTATACTTGATATATTTATAAAATCATTAAATATAATCATTGCAAAACAGATACTACATAATTAAAAATTGTATGACATATGTATTATTTATTTAGATTTGATTATATATCTACTACAACCAATTGAATAAAAATAAATACAGAATATAGTGAAACAACAATACAATTAGAAGAAACAAACACAGATACTATCTAAAGACGTACTCTTTCAGTTTGACTAATTTCTATAAATTTATAATGTATAGTATAAAGAACTTTTTACTTTTTTACAGGATGGGTAAATTATATTTTGTAATAAAAAAAATTGGAGTAAATTGTTTGTAACATTCAATTGAATAAATAAGTACCAAATAATGTTTTACACCATATGTTTTTTATAGAAGTAAGAAAAACCGAAAAGTATTGGCGTTTTAATGGAAAATTTATCGAAATCTAAATTGTAATTGTTCGAACAGTCATAGCTCACATCATATAAGAAATTACCTATGTAAAATATAATTATAAAGATGTTTTACTCATATTTTAAAATGTCAATAGTTATATATTTATTGTGTAAGTAATATAAAAGAAGTATCAAATTAATTTTTTTCTTTTGTATTGCAGTCTTTAATCAATTATGATACTCTCTCGAAATGTCGAAGTCGAAATATGTTAGTGTCGATGGTGATATAATGCAAAGGGCTATAGGGAATTGCGTTAAAATAAAAGCGTCATCTTCAAATATCTAAATCTGGTTAGTACAAAGTAATTACATATACATTTACCTATTAGTAAATATGTGATATATATTACTGTAATAAAATCTAATCTTTTATTTTTTAAAGTTAACAAACACACACTTTGGTGTGAGTATTTCAAATGGCACTTATATAGTGGCCGGTATCCCGAACTTTAAATCCGGGTATGATTCATTCACTATGATTGTAGATGGTACCAATTCAGTACTTATAAAAACTGGTTTATTTTAAATAATAGTTATTTTGCGCATTTATCGGAGTTTACGGCGAGAGGTTACCCCTCGGGAATGTTGTGTCATAAAGAGGGTGGCGATTAAATTCAAAACATTTTTTCCAGATGCCAAGCGTTTATAATGTTCGTATTTTATTTGTGTAACGAGTTCACATGTTTAAGCCGATGTATTGATATTTTATATATTCAATGCTATATTGTAGGTATAGGGATAAAACGTAAGCTAGAAAATGCTGAAAAGGAATAATAATTTGTAACAATCATAATCGGATATACGAGTTTCTAGTAGTTTAATTTTTTGTAAAGAAGGACTACCAACAAATTGAGAAAAAAGTGTAATGTGCACATATCAGTTTTCGACAAAAACAATTTTCATTATTTATTTATTTAATTTTTTATTTTAAAAGAGTTTTGCCTTGTAGCATTGCAGCACAACAAATTTTCATTATTTAATTGTATTTTAAAAGCAATAATCCGGGAAATGTGACGTTTATATTAAATATTTATATCAGTATTACATAACAGGAATGATGTAAATTTTCCAAATATTGACTATTTTTGGAATTGGGTTTATTAAAAGTATTGAAACTGTTTTATAATTTATGTTGTGATTTAACAGTTATCTATTTTAATAAAAGATTGATTGGCTGAACCATATTTCAAATTGTATAATTAGCAATAACCTACATATATCACAAAAATATGAAAGTACAATTAAATAAGTGTTCACTATGACTACTTAAAATATTCGAACATTATAGTGCACTAAAGTTTACTTACAATCTATTTCAAATGTGTATATAATTTTTAAATTAAAAATAATAATATTACTTTGAAATACACGATCAAGTGATCCACCCGAACCAATCTAACCAAAAGACTGATTCGTTTTTATATTTTAAGGGTTTGAATTTTTAATGAATGCAGCACATCAAATACATCTTTGTAGTAGTACGTGTATTATTTAAAGAGCACTTTACTATTTTCTTCTAAACAATTTTGCTATCGAAATATCATTCTTTGACATTCTTTACACATTATTTATTATTACTTTTTTTTATCTCGACCTTACCATACGATATATATATATATGATTTAGTATGTAGTTAGTTAATTTTTTGATTTATTTTTTTTTGTTTTTCTAGAGGTATATAAATCTTAATAAATTTGAATTCTTTTCATAATTACCATAGCGTTTTTTTACAAACAATAAACGAGACCACACTGGCAATAAATTCGACCGACTAATAATAATCGGCCAAAACGTAATTGTATTATATTTAATATAAAACAAATAAGTTAAAGTTACATGCAAATAATATTAAAAAAATTATATTAATGGTGAAACCACGGGAGTTATTAATTTTTACTTCAAAGTCCTTTCAAGTGTGTCGTTTTAATCAGTTGTATCTTTAGTTTCTCAAACATAGATGCCAAAATAATATTGGTTGTAAGTTAATACGTACCAAAAGAGAATATTCTGTCAAATGTATCCAAAAATAGCTCATTTTATTTATACACTATATAATTTTATATCTAGAACTATAACACACATTCTTAGAAATTTAAAAAAAAAATCTAATGTTATTAAATTAATTGTTTTAACCAAATTCATAATAATATAGACATAAAAGATTACCTGAAAATAGTTATACTTACTTTAGGCAGTTTCTTCTATTCGAATTTATTTCTAAACCAGACATATAATTTGTAATAATATAATTATTTATAAAATAGCATTTTCATATTATTACTTATGGAATATACATATATACATATATTTTTAATAAAAGCAATCATATATTTTGTATTTCATGAATTTATCTACAAAAATGAAATTGAAATAATCAAAGTGAAAAACGGGAAAAAAATTGAAATTTACTGGTAAAGTTTTGAACGAATTGGGTTTTGGTAATTTTTTTATATAGCTTACAAAAAAGTTCTTAAGAACTTAGAAATAGAATTTATTTAAGAAATTGATACGTTTTTAACAATCATTTATTACAAATAATAATAATTTATCAATTTCTTTTATTTTGATTTTGTGTATAATGTTTAAATAATTTTCATTTTTATATGTTCATCGAGTTTATTACTATATTTAATATTTGAAATTGTTCAACTATATCTGTCTAATCCTATTTACAATATTGTACCCAAAAAACACAATAAATAGTAAAATCTAACCAAATTAGCCTATTAAAACATTCCTGTTTATTTCTAAGTAATAAAGGATAAACTATAATAATTTAATTATAAATTATAATAATAATCAAACTCTTGCATAAGGATCGAAATCGAATTTTAAAATATTTGTTCAATTATTTAACAAAATTGTTGTATTACTTAGTAGTAAAAGTTGCTATTGTACAACCTTAAATAAATAACCACCTAAGAGATAATAGAATAAATATATTATAATTAAAAATATACATTTATTAATATTGAAGTTATTTACGTTCATGTGCAGAAATACATTCTAATTCTGTTTATTCTTGGCTTTATGTAGAGTGACTTTTTTATTATGAACCAGTGATTATCTGCCAAGGTTTTGAACAAATAGTGTTTCGATGTCTTTTATGCATTATTAAATCTTTTAAGGATTATTTAAAGACCATTTTAAAAACTATACTCTTATTCCTCATACCTTATGCAAATGTAAACTTTTGATTTTCAAAAAATAATCTATAATTTTTCCTATGCTATCTTATATAGTTGAAATTAATAAATTAAATTTTTTTTTCATATTTTATTTACAATATTTTGTTTATAAATAATGAGAATTGAAATATCTAGCTATATAGCAATGATTCTCAATACGAAGGCACACCCCCCCCCCCCACTAAATAGGCGTGACAACATTTCAGAGTAGACGTGTCAATTTAAGAAAAAACCACGAAGCATAAAATATCATATCATATGCATATCATGTTTATCCTGATTATTTATATTTTATTGAGCGTTATTGAGTAATTGAGTAATTGCATTATCTTTAATTATTCAGAGAATACTGTTGGGTTATAAATATCGATATGTATTATATATTATGTTGTACATACTATGTAC
This sequence comes from Schlechtendalia chinensis, assembly GCA_019022885.1. NCBI lineage: Eukaryota > Metazoa > Arthropoda > Insecta > Hemiptera > Aphididae > Schlechtendalia > Schlechtendalia chinensis. Next base: position 12,207,246 of record CM032339.1, on the reverse strand, counting down.
GTGTACTATAAGTATGTATGATGTATGTAGGTACATACTATATTGTATATAACTCTAGATAGTTATAAATAAATATTACGATTACGTTAATTTGTATTTCACAGTAATAAATTTAAAGTTTAATACTTAAGAAAGTTAATATAATATAATATAATTTAATTTAAAAATTTTGAATTATAATCATATTTTTTCTTACATAAATAAATTCATTGAATATTAAAAAATACAACATTGCAGTTGTATTTATATTGATATATATAATATAATATATATATAACCAGGCATTGTCCAAGATAGATTGATCTATTTTAAATATTTTTTTATCTTTAGAAACTTTTTGTAAACAACATAGCAATCCCGTGCAATTTCATTTGCCCCAGTGTTTAGTATTTTATACATATTCTATATCTACCATTTTCATCCCTTTTACCCCTTTTAACCCCATTAGGGGTTGAATTTGGAAAGATTTTTTGGAGAAATCCTTTTTTATTGGGTTTTTATATCATAAAACGGAACTACTGACCAAATTTCATACTTTTGAGTCAAAATGATTAAGTTATTGAGTTTGAACTTTGCTACTCTTAAAATTAATTTTGATAAAACTTAATAACTAATTATTTTCAAGTAACTAAAACAATTAGTTAGATACATAAACGAAAAGCGGCATATAAACAAACATCTAATCACATAATATTTTCTTAGTGTTTTCCTGATGTAAATGCGCGTTTTGCTTTTGTATTGCATACCTTTTGTAGTTCGAAAATGTTATTTGGTGAAGAAGCATTGATCTACATTACGGAGTCTACCTATGACGTATATTATTGGGAATTAAACATGTTTTTAAATAATTGTATTATACCGTATTGTAAATTGTTTTAACAGATATTATTGGGCATTAATAATGAGCAAAAAAATTTATTTTAACGTTCGATACAAACTATATATGTATAGTATATATAGTAATATCATATATAGTTCTGTATACTATATATGATATTACTTTTTATTCAAAGGATTCACTCCGAAATTCTGCGCAATCAATTGTTTAAACAATCTTTCTTTACTTAATGTATATTAATCACTCATTACAAAGTAATTGCAGTTAAATCACTTACGCGGTAATTATCTATTTAAATGGTATTATTATAACTATAATTTTATTCAAGTTTATTAATTTGAAATCGAGTCCAATGTTACTAATGACTTTTTATAATTTAAAATTGGTTTTTAATGTCGATTCTAATCTGATACATAAAGTTCTTAATTATAATAAAATCGAATTAAATTATTGAAACAAATTTAACATCTAATATTAAAAATAATAATTGATTTGAGTATAGACGCAATGTAGTTGATTAAATAAACATGTTAATATAATATAACATATAAATATGTTAATAAACGTGTATTTATCAAATGTATTATCAAATGATAATAACGTAAGGTGTGGTAATAATTTGAATTGTATTACTCGTCTACATGTGGTTTTATTAATTTTTGAATCATTAGTAAGTAAGTAAAAATAACGTTAAATATCAGTAGTATACGCATTTATTTATTTGCTGCAGCCTTTTTTTTTTTTTTGTATAATTGACAATACACCCACTGCCCTGGAAGCCTATTAAGCAGTATTTGGGACATATTTGCTGCAGACTAGTAGATAATAAAATACATCTCTCTAATTCGCACTAAAGAACCATATTTTCAGTTTTTATATTCATAATCCAATAAATATAGGCTAGAGTAAAATATATGCTGATGATATAAAATTTCACAATTTATATTTTATCTGCATGTCGGTCGACTACCACCGGCCCCCTTCTCTCACTCGAGAATTTCAAAAAATCCTATGTGTCAAAATACGAGACTATATATTGTCGTCGTAAAAATCTAAGCCCAACATCCGCGAGAAAAATAAAGGATGCTTGTTAGATAACAAATAAAAAAATTTTTTTTTTTTAAATTTGAAATGAATTTTTTATTTTTGCAGATGTCTTTGAATTGGACAATTAGATGCAGATTATTGATAACTGGATACAATGCTACGTAACCATGAAGACTATTTCGTTCATGATCCATGTACTGTTGGTACTGATAATTACAACCGTAAACAATTGTACGTTGATCATATTTTATTTGAAATGCGTAATATTTTGGAAATATCTAAATAATTAGATTAATAACATTATGACAATTTATTTGTCTAGTCTTTAGAACGTTGGATAATGAAAATTTAAAAAAAATTATAAAATCGTTCTGGTAATCATATTACACATGTTGCAAGTAAAATAATTCATTTTTATAACTTAATAACAAAAATAAATAATCGTTAAGCCTAATTGTTATCAAAGCCTAAAATAAATCAAAATAAATCAAAGTAAACACTATTAGAATATATATTTGTTGATTTTACTAAAGTATTTAATACAATTATAATTACAAATAAAAATAAAAATAAATGGTTTAAATTACATAGACAAAACGTAATAACAATTTATATTATCGTGGGAAAAAATGAATTAAATAATTTACTTATTTAAATTAAGCCTAAAAATGTCCTATTCAGTATTGATAAATATTTAAAAAAATATATTTAACGATAAATGTAATTTGTATTGAAAAATATATTGAAATAAATATTTGTTTTAAAATATTCTAAATTGTGTAAAAGTAAATTTATATTATATAATTTAAGACTCAAAAAGTGATGAATTGCGTTACTTTTGATACAAAATCAGATATCATCCAATCAATAATAAAAATGTGTATTTACATAAAATTTATTATACGTTTAAAAATGCTTGAGTACTTTATTTAGTCAATTATTATACTTTTAATATCATTAAAAAAAATCATAAAACTTTGTCTAAAAGTGTACAAATGTTTAAATTACATTATTTTATTAAAAGAAAAAACTATAATATAATTTCGTCTTTTTTGTTTTGAATTTGAAATAATTTTTATATTTTCGGATACAATATATAAACATAAAATATATATGTAACTTTTTAATGTGACATATGAGTACTTCGAATGTTATGTATCACGATTTCCGGTTTAATTGAAACTATACATTAGTATTAATATAGGTACATAGTTGATTATATTTATGGTAAAGCAGTAAATTTTAATAGAAGCGTGTCTTTTTTAAAATCACATACATATTTTTTTAATTTTCATGAGTCATTAATTAATTTTTTTTCAAATCCCCGAAGTATGCAGTCGAACTACGTGTATGTAAATAATTCAGTTTGTAAATTTTTTATTTATGTTTACATATGCATACAACTGAACATTTCCTTGCTGTTAGTACTTAGTAATAAATATAAATATAAATATATATATATATATGTGTATGTATAATATTCAATTGAATATATTTCAGTTTTATGTACACATTGATAATTAAAATATAAATATTTCAATCGTTACTATATAATAATAACGACAATAATAGCATGCAAACGCGAGTGTTGTCATACACACTTTTAATTTACAATTTAATGAAATAACTAATGTCAAATATAAACTTTTAATAAAATTACTTAACCGCTGAGTAGAGTTGTACCGCGATATACCACATATATGTATAGATATTTATATGTTAGCTACACTCGATTTTCCGTGAAAACCATTGTTTGTATGTTGGTAGCTAAACATCGAAAATAGTTATTTGCTGCTTTTAACAATAATTGATATATATCATTCCGGTTGACCGAGGGGAGGGGATAGTTGTTTTGTTTTATCTTACTAAAATAAGTTATCCGTTTTCTTAGCTCCTCCAATTTCCAAAACCATTATTGCAAAACAACCGCTTTCATATTGTTGCCGAATGCCATACATACGGTCTTGTTCTCTACTTGTGCACCAAATCCGACCAGCAAACTTCCCATTAAATATGCATTACGTTATATTACTACGGTTACGAGAACACCGTGAATATTTTATTAGTCAACCGATAAAGGCCGAAAAAGATATTACAAAGCAAAGGAAGAATCACATTGTAGAATACGAACGAAAATAACTCGATTACAAGCTCCGGCAAACGTATAATATAGTTTATGATTTTTATTTTGAAAATTGGATACACCAATGAAAAAAAATCGCTAAACACATACTGCTATATATTTAGAACAGACAAAAATACCATATGCAGTAATTTTTACGTGAAAATTATTAACTAAAATCGTGTTTGTTTAGTAACATTTTAAACATTAGATACCTATAGTCTATAAACATTAAACTAAATGGAGTCTCCGGACAATTTTCCTGTAAATCGCTATTGTGTATATATATCAAAAGTACGGATAATTAAAAAAAAAATGTTATTTTATTTATTAAAAAGAACGGTATTTATCCTATTGAATATAGGATATAATAATATATAATAATAGAATAATATAAACATAGCAAGTTTTTCTAGTAATTAAATATAAATAATAATTATAATTGTATTCAACGAGTATATAACAAATAATAAATAATGACATAAAAATATCTAATTAAATTGAAAATTATTTTCTGTGCATTTTTAATACTCATTAATAAAAATTGATAGTATGTTGCGAAATAATTTTTCACTAGAACATTATATTTGGATATACTTTAAGAACATTTGATTTTATGAAATTGTTGTCTAGCTTATAAAAATACACTGTTTCTGATTCCCTTAATATAAAACGTTTCATGATAATCTTTTACAATTTATTATGTTTGTTAAGTAAAATATTATAATGGACTTATTGATTTTTGATTTAACTGTTATTTACTTAATGACATGTTTAAACCAAATGAAAGTTTGTCAGTTGTACATATTTCTGACAATGCTCAATTGATCAATTAAATAAATTAGTTATAATTAAATAACTAAATAATAATAACTAATTTATATTAAATTAAATTTATACTAATTTATATTTAATAATTACTAATTTAATAACTGCCTTACATTTAGCAACCTAACCTTATTTTTCATAAAAAAAACAAGAGTTTTAGTTAGAATAAATAGATATGGTCGCATAAAGGCGTGTATATGTTAAACTAAAATGAATTTAATGAATATAATTAAATAAAGTTACATGACCAATATCATTAATATTAATTATGTAAAATATTTCTCCAGTGCGTATTTCAAAACACTTTGCTAGAGTCAAAACAAGCAATCAGTGCGTACTTATATCAAGTTTAATTAAATTTTCAATATTGAACCGAAACTTATCGAATTCATATTCTTAAAAGTGAATTCAACTTATTTCCATTTTCTTGAAATATTTATTGATTTATTTTTGGAACATTTATCAAAATAACGTTCTAAATTACACAATATGTTTAAATTATTCAAGTCTTCGAGATTACTAAAATACAATTCTTTTTACCTAAAGTATTTTTATCTAATTAAATGATAATCATAATATAGACATTCTCAGTTTGACACCCGCTTTGCTCAATGCAGGTTACGCGTTTTTTTTACACCTTTATATTTTGACAATTGGGTGAATACATTTTCATTGTTGTTTTCAGCCTACAATTGTGATCCATTTAGATGTGTTCTAAATATTGTATAAAAGAACAATTTGCTTAGATTCTGCCACCTCGCGAAACGTTTTCGAGAGTAGCGTAAAGGAAAAACACAGTGTACTATAGCACACGAATTACATCAACCATGTTACGATTTTTTGATTTGTAGTTTTTTAAAAATTGGTTTGTATTCATTTGTAAAAGATGAACAAGTCATTTTTTGGGAGAGTTTTGGTCCTTCCAAAAGCAAACTAAAAAAAAAAAAAAAAAAAGGAACGTTGAATATATTACACGAAATTGGTACACATATCAATCTACTTTGGTATGGTCACAATACGATACTGAGCTCTCTGTTCTATAAATTATACACGAATGATATACGTGTGTAGGAGCGGACTGAGACCCTGAAGGCCGAGGTGGGCAAGTCCTTAGGAGGCTTTAAACTAACATAGTCAAACACAAACAAGCGACTTGATGTTACGATTTTCAATTTTCAATTAAACAAATAACTTGATGATGTATAACATAAAAAAAAATAAAAACCTACTTCGAAAATAATGCACTAAAAAACATGAAATAATTTACAAAAATCTTTATTTTTTTTAAATTTCGGCTATAGGCATTTGGCAACGATTAAGGTGTGATATGCGGAAGATAACATATTAAAAATGTTTTAGAACATCGTAATAATTTTTCTATTAGGTATTATATTATTTTGTGTTGGCCATAATAGGCCATAATAAAAAATATAGCTAGGGTATATATACCCGCCATCCAGTCCGCCCCTGTACGTATGTGTATCCTGAGTGGTTATTTGGACAACTGCACGGATTTTCTCGTTTCATCGGTTCAGCGTAAAAATCACCAGTGACAAATGATTATATACTTAGAACATTGTCCGTGGCGTAGGTCATATACAATGGTACATTGTATTCTGTACCTATCTGGTGCTTACAACAATGGTAGTACGTATGCGTGTGACGTTGCGCGACTAATATTTATTTTGAAAAACATCGTAAAAACTCTGAGTAAGTCGATAAACGTTATACAGTAGAAATCACTACAACGAGCACCGTTTATCACGATATACTTTATAGAACGAACAAAATGGTAGGTCCTGGCACGAGACCATATGATTGTATAAATTACGTTAATTTATATGCTTTCAACAAGTATGGTTAGAACGAGGTATATGTTACAACGAGCAAAATACAATAAATTTTCGGTCACTACGAGCAGGTTATCTTTTTCGTTTTTGTTCGATAAACGATTTTTTTTAGAAATTAAATCAAGTATTTAAAAATATTTTATTACCAATTTATTTTTATTTTTTCTTTCAATTTATTTTATTATTAATTATCAATTTCAATTATGCTTAAGTTATATAAATACAGTTTTAATCTCAATTATAACTATTCGTAAAATAAAATCGTCTTAATTTCTCGCTTTGCATTTACATTGAGGAATTATTCTAACCAAATACAACAAGCATCCGGTTACAACGAGAAAAACACACTGGCTTTTGTAACTCAGTGTAACCGATTTATATGGTTCCCTACAAATATGGGAATCCGTATTTGTTTCGTCCAAAATTGCCGAGCAGATCCTCCGGACACACGACGAACGCAAGCCAATATTATTTTAAATGAAAAAACATCTCGAACATACATATATGCACACATAAAGTACATTGAAAACAAAAGGATTTAATTTTCCATAGCGTATACGAGCGAAACGCATTTAAACGACATAGGTATGCGTCCCAATGGCTGATAATATTTTGGATAATGACTATTAGTAGGTATATGAAAATATCAATTTCTGAATAGACAAATTCACTTGTTAAAAGATAGAAAATATTTTTTAAGTTTTATTTTAGATAGTGATATGTATCATTTGGATGCAAATTTTCATGGTATTAAAGACGTTTCAAGTATCAATTCTAAATTCAACATATTGACTGTTGTTTGAATTAAATTAACAGTGTCTTGATAAAATCCAAAATTAATAACAGATATAAGTTTGTTCGATAAGTAATTATAAACCAATATCAATATTTCGTTTAAAAAAAAAAATTACTATTCAGCTTTTTGTTTATACAAGTTAGATACTTTTTATTCATAACTATCGGTATTTGAAACTTATGTTCCTCACAAATAAATTCACTTGCTTAACTTCAAATAAATTTAAACGGTCCTGAACTATTTTTCATTATTTTAAAATTTGAAACTAATGATTGTTTACTTTGGATGCAAATAACAAGTTTATTTTTGGCGATTATAATAAAAAATTGAACTTTAATATATGTGTACTATTGGAGTAATTTTAAATTAGCTAGTAAATATCTAGTAAACGATTCAGTGTAAAGATTAATACAACTTCAAGTAGTTTGTTCAATATTATTTTTATAAATATAGCAAAAATCAATTTTGTTCAATTCAGTTGCAGCGAATTTTTTCAATTATTGAAATTTTGTACTACATTTATTAAAGTATTCTATATTCCTATTCCATAAATAGCTGTAGTAAACAAATATAAGGTATTGTATTATTTAAAAATCCCAATAACTTTCTAAAGAGTCTACACAAAAATAGTTTTGACCATTTCTATTATCTTTTATGTGTATAAACGAAAACATTATTTATTATTCACACTGAATAATTAGAAGATAAAACAATTTATAAAATACACTACAGTACAAACATAATTTTTCAAAATAGAATTTTCAATGGTTAAGCTATAACTTTATTTTTATTCTTCATTTTTTAATTTATGGTTTTTATCTTTTAAAAACGACGTTAAAACATACGCAAATTTAATGTCGCCCTTAAAATTTACCCGGTAAATATACCAAGCTCACGTCTCTCACACAAGGGACCGACAGCCATTGCTATTTTTTGTCGCATGTTAGTGGCATGTCGTCGTTGCGACCACAGTGTATACTGCATTATTCTACATTTAATGGCAACGTGTTGTCGCATTATCGTGCGAGCGCGCGTGTGTCCTAAAACGAACAGATGGACGGATGAACGGAGTGGACGGCGTGAGTACACAATGTTAAAGACGTGATTGATGACGTTCAACCGAAAAGCTCCAATGACAAATGGCCGATGCGGAAATTACAGAACGTCCCGTTGACGACGGGGTCGTGTCCTGACTGCTTCTGCGTGTTTGTATAGATACGGTCGTTTTCGTCACATGTCACACCTTATTTGCGGAGACGCGGACGCGCCTACACTCGTATTTATACACGTGTACGATATAACTATACGACGACCACGTATTATATTACAGTCAATTTTACCGAGATATTACGAGCATTAAACACGGATGGGCATAGCAGGAAAAAGAAGAAGGAAATTAATATCCACTTTTGGACCAGTGTGCAGCCGTAAATGGAACTGATAACTCCTAACGATAAACGAATCGCAAAAGTACTTTACTTGCGTCACATTAAGGGTTTCATAACGACTTTCCCATGCGCGCGTGGTTAGGTACAAATCGAATACTTGTTGTAAGAGAGACGATACGATCAATTCGTGTCTGTGTTTCCATATATATATATATATATATACACGATGTTTCAAAAGTCTTCATCTGATTTTAATAATTTATATTTATTTTAAAAATGAAGATATAAGGGTGAAATAAAGTAAAAAATATTCTGAAAATAATAAGATTTAATTAATTAGTTTGGTTATAAATGTTTAATATGACCCCCACAGATCGTCTGACATACATCTATGCGGTATTCAATTTCCTCCCAAACGTTACTGATTGTATCTTGTATTCACAACATCTGTAATCTTGGTTTTGAGCTCCTCCAAGTCTGTAGGTAATAATACTGTATAAACTTCATCACCATTATCATGTCATCAATAACATCTTTTATATAGCTCCATAAAAAGAAATCACACACTGTGAGGTCTAGGAATGAATCGCCAAATTATTGTCTTCTTTAAGCGCAATCTACTGTTGAGTTCGCCGTTCAGATACCGGCAAACTTCTAACTTCCAGTGCGGTGGTGTTCCATCTTGTTAAAAAAAAATTATTGCTATGTGCATGTAACTGTAGAAATAACCAAGTTCATAACATGTTTAAGTATGTGTTACCCGTTACTGTGTATTCCTCAAAAAAAAAAAAAAATTGACTGTAAACGTTTGTCCTCGAAATTGCGCAGAAAATATTAACTATTGGTGAGTTTCTCTGATGCTCAATAGTTTGATGGATTGCTCTAAAGCCTAAATCCTAACAATATAGCGGTTTACCTTTTTACTTAGATGCAATGTGGCTTCGTAAATAAAAACAATGCATAAGATGAATGTTTCTTTTTCTTGTTTTTCAAAAATGAACTTGACTATCTCATTTTTCCATTAGTATATAAGTCGTTAACCTGCAATTAACGATTGCTGAACTATATCAGTTCGTAATCGGATGAAGACTTTTGAAATACGTTGTATATGTATAGGTGCAACGTGCATAAATGTATTTACCTCAAACGTTTACTTATTTAAGAGTTAATGAGTTTATCTTGAGACTTTAGATTGGAAAATGATAATGAACTACTTTATTACATTCCACGTAGTTATACACTATATGTTATACTCTATATGCTATAGGCATAATATCTAAGCAATTGAATTTAACGCCAAAAGCACTGTTTAAAGGAATATTGTTTTTACACATGATTTCACACGTCTCGCTTAAGACTCATTAAAAGTTTTTGTATCCATCTGTCGGAAACATGAAATTCGACCATATTTGCATTGCATGAATAAAACATACAAATAATATTAAGTAGTAATTTACTCAAAATACAATTTATTTACGATTTATTAATGCCATAGAAATTCATCTATTGTTTCAGATGTAGGTGCGATTTATTTTAACACGTAGACGTGATATTTCATAATAAACTTAATCCTGAGAAATATGTTTGATGTTAAGAGCGTAGTAACAACGCAGAGAAAATAATGAATTATTGTCAAATACACAAATAACTAGTTTTTAATTAATGTGATTATATTATATGAATTATTGAATAGATGATTTTGATTTAAAATTTTATATATTTTTGTTGTAGATATTTTTAATTTTCATCATTTACTGATTGTATTCGATGAAAGTAATACATTTCAGTATGTATATATAATGTAATATTATATAAATTAAAAATTAAATTGTATATTTCATTTAAAATATTTTAGAAGCAAAAGAGCTGCTGATACTATTTATAAAGATAAACATTATTGTTTAATATGAAAAAAAAATTATAATAGCGACTAACGATACATTCATTTCAATAATTCTATATACCTATACATTTTGAATTAATAAATAGACTGCAATATTGTTATACTTTATTCATTAAACGGATACAAATATATAAATAAAAGTATACATACAGATTGGCATTTTGAACATAGAACATTAACTTTGTGATATTTAAATGGTTGAAATGTAATGTGGCAACACAACATTTTTAACAATAATAAAAAAACTTTCTTAGTTAATATTTGTGTTTATGAATATTTTTAAATTTAAATTTAATATTAGTAATATAGTACTTTAAAAAATATTAATAATAATAATAATAATATTAAAAATACAATAACAACAAACAATAATTTATATTTATTATAGCATTTAAAGCTTAGATAACAGTTGGATATATGTAGAAGGGAGTTGGGATATTTTTATTATTTTAGACTACTATAATCTGTATTAAATTAAAAATGTAAAAATTCTATCTCACTCGTAAAGATAAATAAGAGGTCATTTGTTTGTACAATTATAATATTATCCTAATTATTTAATTCAGTGGCGCACCGAAGGAGGTTGACTTCAGGTCTACCCCCTCTTGGTACGTATAATAATAAATTAATATCATAATACTTATCTCATAAAACTTATATTTAGTTCCATAGTTATGACTTTTTGAATTTAAATTTATAAATTAGAAGGGAATAAAATAATATGTCAATGCATTATCAAAGAATAAGATATTATATTAAATTACCAATAGTGCTGAAACCACAAAATCCTCATGTTTACTAATAAAGTAGACATATTTGCAAAATACTCTAATTTTACACATCCCGTCATATCGATGCCGGTACATTAAATTTTAATTTGATTATTTGAGTTGATTTGAAAATACTATATTAACAAACATAGCATTATATTGTAGTATTAAATGTACTAATTCTGAATTTAAATGAGTATGAGTTACTATAGAGTACAAGTATTTTACTGTATACAACCATGAAGTACTTTAAATTGTTAAAAATAAAGTACTGGTTGTAATTTAATTTTAATTTTTAATTTTTCCTAAATTTGCTGAAAAAATCTTAAAAAACTACAACATAAATTAAAATTTAATGTTTTTTTTTTAATGAAATTAAATTTGAAGTCATACTTGTACCAAATTTCTTTTAATTTAAAACCATAATTAATAATTTTAATATAATTAATTTTAATGTATTTGTGATTTAAATTTTTAAACCTATATCAGTTTGAATTCCTAAATAATCAGAAAAGTTAAAAAAATTAAAATTTTTATTTTGAAATAATCAAATTAATAATTAAGTGATTTTCTAAAGTAACCAAATTTTGTAGTTTTCTAATTGAAATTTAAAAAAAATGTAAGAATCAATTGCCTGTACAGTAGTTAAGCTAATGTTATAATAATTACAACATGCATATAATGTTAAAAATTAAAAATTTTGATTTAATTAAAAATGTAATGTTTAATATTCATAATTCAACAATCAGGTTATAATATTTAATTACTAATTTGTCGATTTTCAATAATACAGGTATAAAAAAGTTGTTCAAATTACTTTCTTTTATTAATAACATTTTATTGCTATTTTGGTAATCATATAAATTGAATTTTGAACAAAGATTTTGAAACAAACGAGGTTATTTAAAGTTATTTCAGGACAGTGGGTGTATTCTCGATTAAATAAAAAAAAAAAAGGTTTTTTAAAGTTTAGGCATCTATTATATTTCAATTATTGCCTGTTGAAATTAAATTACTTGAATAGAATAATTGATTATTGAAAGAAAAGTCTAAATATTTATTTTTTTTAAATATTAAAATTAGGTTTTTCAACTGAGTTAAGTTAAATTAATTCTATAAATAAATTCAATCAATGTTATCAGTTAATTTTTATTTTTTCTATACTTTCGGTGTAGAATTTCACACAGTATGCAAAATTAATTGTATAATACAATTTTATACTGTAGTAAAATACTCATTAACACTTATCAGGATAATATTTTAAGATGACATATTTGAATCATTACATATCACTTAAACAACCATACACTATATTCATTAAAAATCATATGTAGTATCGTAACATAATATTTTTTTGTGAAACAAAATTTATTCATATTGTTTTTTTTTTTTAGTTATTATAGTTATTATTAGAGATCTGTATTGTGAGCGGATTTTAATTGTTTTTGTCAATGATTAAAAAAAAAAATTACTTCTATAAAATATTGTCGTATACAAAATATATTGCAGGTTTTTATCCAAATTTTCACTCATATTTGAATACTTGTCAGGACTCAACTACAATGGTTTTGGTGATTTAATTCGCTCAAGCTGGTTTTTTTATTTTATTACAATTTTATGTTTAATTTTTTTTTTATTGGATATTAATACTCGTTTATATAAAAAAAAAGTTAGATAAGAAACAAAGGTAGTTTATAAAAACACCGGTTGTTATTATTTTTCTTTCGCGATTTTCGCAAAAATTTCTGATCGAGTAGCAGGAACAATTTTTTTTTTTTTGGGGGGGAGAGTTAAAATCAAATTATAAATTTTCAAATGCTAGATTTAAATACTTGATTATGTTGTATACGATAAAATTGTGTCAAAATGCGGGTAAACATGTGGCGTGTAAATAGTGTGTCTCCACCTTAAAAATTTAGATTAATAAATTCAATATATTGTAACTATTAAAAAGATTTGGGGAGTTTGAACCCCCAAAACCCTTCCCACAAAAACGGCCACAAAGTGTGGCTTTTCTCATTTCTTTAGAATGAGTTTTGTGACTAAAACACATTTATTTGTTTTATATAAAACAACTAAATTTAATTTATAATGGCGCGTATTCATATGTACCTATATTCAATAAAATTGAAACGCTCATACCTATATACTTATTGATTTTTTTGTCGACAGGAGTTAAATTGTAATTGATTGGTCCATACATAGAATATAAAATTACGATAATGATAGAAATAATCTTTTCTTATTTTTCGTGCGTACGGTGGGTTGCAGATGGTAATTGTAGACCACAGTCGGGACAAACGAGTCAGCCGCAAGCCGGGTCGCCACTGGATCCGAACAACAACAACAATAGTGGCATCATATCGCGACGAGGTTGGAGGGGTGAATGGCGGAGAACCGATCCGGGTACGGTGTACAGTTATATATGGAAGAGCAGCGATCAACCGCTTGGTGAGTTTAACGACGATGATGAATAGGGTTCGGATGTTGTTGCATTTTCAACTTTTTTTTTCATCGTTTGGATTTGTTGCTAAGTATGTTTAAAATTTGGTCCATACAAGTACAAATTAAAATCTAAAGGGGTTTAGTGTAACGTTTTGCAATTTTTATCATTTTTTCAATTTGATTGTTATTTTGTTGATTTTCCTCATTGTTAATACAATTCTAGATACTTTTCAATGTTATTCACATAATTTAATTTTGTTTACGTTAGAAATATTAATATATTATGTTAGAATATATTGTTTGCATATTGATGGTTATTTTGGGCTTTGAAGTAGTAATCGCCGGCCGGAAATGCGATAAGACGATGCAGTGGTTATTGGGTATTTCTCCAAAACATATAATATATAGTATTATACTATTATAGTATATTATAGAAGTATCTTTCAGTGTTGTTGCGTATTTCGTTGTATTACGTTTACCATCCGTTTATTTCGTATTCACGTTAAAGATGCCGAAAAATAAGCCGTCAATGACTAGCGTATTAACTAAATATGTCAGTGAGATTGGGGAAAATGTATTTTTGAATAACGGGTCAGTAATTTTTTGCAGTTATGTGAAATTCGAGTATCTGTAAATCGATACATAGTAAGAAACGGGTAAGATACATAGTTACACAACACTTAATAAGGTAAGATATATAGTTACATACCACTTAAAAACTGATAAACACAGCCGCGCCGTAAATTGCCATCAAAACTCTACAATTTTAAAAGTACAACAACAATTTACGTTATATTCAAGAAAATCTACATTTTCTGAATATCTTTGCAAAACATTGTTATCTGCAAACATTCCATTAAATAAAGTTAACAACAAGGATTTTCGTTTGTTTTTGGAAAAATATACTAACAGAGAAATTCCTGAATTGTGTAAAGTTACGTGAATGATATTTACGTAGAAACTATGAACACAATCAGATCAAATATTGCAGGACACAAAATATGGGTTTCGATGAATGAGACCACCGATGTTCAAGGTAGATATATTGCTAATGTTATTATAGGAACATTAAAAGTAGACAAACCGGGGCAAGTTTACCTTTTAATCTTAGAGGTGCTTGAAAAGGCAAATCATTCTACAATCACAAAAGTTTTTGACCAATCGATGTTTCTTCTTTGGCCAGATGGTATTCGCCATGGTGATGTAATGTTATTCTTCATAGTGCCGTACATAACCAAAGCAGAAAAAGCAGTTGACGTTCTATATTCTATGATGGTACATATAACGTGCCTAGTGCATGGTGTACATCGAGTTGCTGAGGAAATAAGAGAACAATTTGCAACTGTTGACATATTAATTGCCAAGGTAAAACAATTATTTTTAAAACGCCCTAACCGTATATTATATTTTGAACATTAAGTTCCGAATATACTATTACCTCCCCAGCTTATTATATCTCATTAAGGTACATGGATAAGAGTGGTCTCAACTGTGAATATTTTAGAGAAATAAAAAATATATTAGAGCTCAATCCAAATGACACAATTCTAATAAAAGAAACACGGAAAATATTAAATGACCCATCGTTGAAAACAAATTTAGTTTGTATTGACACTAATTACCTGAAACCATAGAAAAACTATAAAAGCAAGGACTTTCTTTAGCGACAAGTATTCAAATTATTAGAAATGATTGTGACAAATTAAGTTCAATGTTAGGAATAACGGACAAATTAATAAATGACAAGTTTAACAACGTTCTAGACAAAAATAAGGGTTTCAAAATTATACAATAAATATGAAACATATTGTCTGATGATAAAATTGTAGTAGATAAATTGCCAGATAATTTATCCATTCAAAATTTAAATTTAAATATGCACTAATAACTTCGACGTCGAACGCAGTTTTTTCCGTGTACAAAACTTATTGTCTTCTAATCGGATATCTTTTGAAAACCTAAAGAAATCATTTACTATGTAGTACATACATTTTTATGACAAAATGAAAAAAATTGTTTAATAAAAAGTTTTTAAGTTTTAATAAAATTGCTTCCAAGTTCTTGAAAGACCAAGAAAAAGTCGGTTTAATTTGCATTTTTAATTTATAATATTTTGTTTTTAACTGCACCTAATGTCACTTTCTGATAAAAATAAATAAGGCATACTGTATACTATCACTACATTAGTATTTATTAAAACCATTAATAAAAAAAAATTAAGTGCAATTTTGGGTATTTTTTACTGCAATAATGTAATCGACTTTCAAAGTTTTTTGGTGCAATAACTTCCGAGCCCTAAAAATTACTAATACTAGATGGATACGATGACGGTGAATGCAACGCAAACCGAACGGAAAATGTTAAACTCAAATATTCGCATAAATTACATAATATTGTACAAGAGTGGCCTGATAAATCATGATAGATCTAGAATCTACAATAGACATGCACATTTAAAAAATTATATTTTTTTTAGGCTTTATATAGTCTAGGAGCAGGAGCTTGGCCACAATCATTACGTCTTTCCACTGTTCTCTGTCGTTCGCCATATATTCCGAATTTTCTGCTCCTATCAACCACGAATCTTGATGTATACAGTGGCGCCAACGTTACCTTGGTCAATTCAACGGGTTTCTTTTTTCTTTTTGGTTTACATTGAAGGAATCTTATTTAATATTTTCATATATTAAATATGGATAGACATATCCTATCTATCCAATTATTTTGATCTTTAGTATTGCTACTATATCTGGTTGGTTGTTTAATCTATTGAGGTCATCATTAGTTTTACGTTAGTACTCGTTAGTTTCTATATTATTTTTGGGTCCAAACACTTTTCTTAATATTTTCCTCACAATTCCAAAAACTTTTTTTCACCAGTTTTCGTTGAAGGTCAAGCTCGCACGTAGGTTAGGTATAATATAATGCAATTAGTCTATTAAGAAATGTATGAATTGTTTTAAAAAAAAAAAAATTATATTGTTTTTTATTAGAAAAATGATTTGAATATTCTAAAGCATCTAATTGTTTCACTCAATGTTTTTTTGTCCTATATCATGTCCACTGCAGGCTATGTCTTGTCCAAATGATTCAAATCTTGTCTAAATTCATAACTATTTCCTATTCATTGTTTTACTGTGTATCACGATATTAATTTTATATTCATACGTATTGTTCAAATTGTATATATGGGAATAAAAAATAAATTTTTTCGGTACAGTTAAATGTCATAGATACCGGTGTATGATCGCAAAATAAATTTAAAAAATTTGAATTTCTATATCTGTTCTTTACTTTTGCATTATTTTTATAATAAACTTAGGTTAAGTATGTACATTTTCAAGGTTTCCATTGTTTTTTTATTTTTTAAAGTATGTGTGACTTAAAAGATTGAAATAGGAAAATAAATTATAACACATTTTATTTGTTAATGGTTTTTTTGCGTAGTACTTCAATTCCAAACTTAGTTAAGATAATTGTAACTATCGCACAACAGTTTTACCATTTTTTCTTTTTAACATTACGGCTGTTTTTGTTTTCGTGTAATATATCTAATAACTAGAACATTAATATACCAATGGAGACAGTGTTGAATTTAAGGGAAGGGGCAAGTGGGTATCCTTGCAACTGATGTCGATAATTTAGAGGCGCCTCAACATTTATTTAAAAATGAAAAATTTCTTAACTGATTCAGCTTCATTTGTATATTGCATTGTATACCAGTCACTAATTGAACTGAAAACAGAAATTTATTTATTTCTTTAAATATCAAATAACTTTGATTTAATATAAAAATAGAAAAAACATGCTATAATAATATCGTAAATTGTATTTTTATGGATTCGGTTTTCGAACGATGGTGACGACTGTCAGACTGTAATGTAATAAATTTCAATATAAAACAATAATAAAACGTAATAAGTAAAAATTAAAGATAATTGTATAATAATAATAATCTAACCAATATACCCATCGAATTATTCTCGTTGTTACTTTTGTTTAACAATCAATAGACTGTTCAGTGTTTACAGTTAAATATTAACGCATGAGTAAATTTATTTTACAGTTATTTCTTTTAAATCTGTATAATATTAATACAACTTACATATTATATTTAAAAAAACATTAATAAAAACTAAAGATAAAATTTAAAAAAACTAAGTGTAGTAGAAAATAGAAAAATAAAACTAGAATTGAATAAACATATGCAAAAATTGCCAACTATAGTAAACTTTTTTTTGGAAAAAGCAATGAATTTACAAAAATAAACTCCAAAATACTTACCCTAAAATATGAGGTACTTTCCAAATATATTAATATTAATATTAAAATAATAATTAGTAGAAAGTTACTTCAGAATCATGTGAATGAAGCTGTAGTAAATTAAAATTCATAAGATCATACCTATGATCTACTATGAAGCAAGCTAGACTAAACAGTTTATCAATCATCTTTATAGAACATAAAATTGCAATACAAATTAACTATGAAGACATATTCAATGATTTCGCTGCAAAAAAGGCTAGACAAATTATATTTTAAAATAATTTAAATACGTGATTTATTGATGTTATGTATATATATATAAATATATACATATTTATATTAAATAATTTATGTAATAACTAAATGAAAGAACAATTGATTTGACTTCTTAATTTGGATTTACAATTTTTTAAGAATATTTAATTATAAAAATATCATTTACTTGTAATTTATACATTATTATATAAAAATTTAAAAAATTATAAAATTGTAAGGATTTTTCTGGAGAGGTTGAACTATAAATAGCTCAAATTTTGTATTAGCTCCGAATGCCAAATGTTCGGGATCCGGTGTCATAGGATTAAAATACCATTAATACATTTTACTCCTCATGGTAAAAATTTCCTAGTATATAATTACCTGGGGTAAAATTAACCTAGAATATTTTTATCTTTAAAGGAGGTAATAATATACTAGGATAACTTTACTATCCGGTAAAAATAATTCGTTTAATTCGTGCGGGGGCTACAAATATTATAGGTTATTAATACTAATACAGTAAAACGAATCCAAATAAGACACAATTGCCGTACACACCTGTTGGTGGTTATAAAAATACATTTGTGTTAATTTTTTTAAAGTATTATTCTTACAATACACTGATTACTATTTGGTAATGGTTTCTATTTTTATGGGTGATATATAAACAGTTTTCATTGGCCTTTACACTATCTTTGAATTCGCCGTTTTTGTGAAATAATTGCCAACGTTATATGTAGTTTCAGTAGACATAAATATTTGTGTGCAACATAATTGCAGTGGCGAAAATTCCGGCTTCAGTTGCCCAGGTCCCGTTAACATTTAGTGGATTAACATCCAAATAGCCTTAGACGTCTCCAACAAAATTTTTAACTTTGATATTTTCAATAAAAACTGTAAACAAATAATCACAACCTATTTAATAATATACTATTATTTATAAATAGGTAGCGAGTTACTGGGTGTTGTGGATGTCACTTAACTGAATTACTTGGATAATGAATTTAGAGTTTTATTATTACTATAAATTTTAAAACAACAATAAATAATTGTATTGGATAAAACTATTTTGAGTTGAGTTTCGGAGAAATATTATTTATTAGTTATAAATGAAATAACGTAATTTTCCACAAAAATTGAAATACAACTTGTTGAAAATATTAAATGTTTATAAAAGAAAATTGTGACTACATTTTTCAAGATTTTTTGAATTTAGTTGAAGTTTAATGTTCGTCTGACATTTTATTGAATTTTTAATCATTAAAATAAAAAATTGCCTCTTTTATGAATTAATTATTTCAAAATCTATAATTATACCAAATAGTTCAAAATTAAAAGCAATTTTTTGAAAACCGTTTTCTCTAATATAAAATAAAGTTTAATATTTGGTGAATATTTCTAGTTTCTATAATCATTAATTTAAAAATTATGAAGAAATAATGATAATTGATTTCGATGAAATCGTGTTTTTACCGTTTTTATGTAATTTTTTGGTAGTTTTTGAGCTTTTTTTTAAGTGGTTTTGAGAAAATTGAAAATAAACCTTTCTAATGCACTTTTTCTGGTAGAGATTTTAGACACAGACATAAAAAACCACATCACTGTAATTCCTTGTTCCACTTATATTCTAAAGTATAATATTAATGTTATCCATTTACCTTATATAAAGTTGCTTGGTGCTCTTCAGAATTAGTTAGCCAAACAGATATACCACGAAACCAACAATTGCTATCCCCAGATACGTCAATAACTTCTTTTAATTTGGATAATAGTTTTGAACTTCTCTTAACCACAGATTTAATGTGGCCCGATATAATTGGCAATTTCAGTTCAATACTTTTTCTTATCATCCAATCTTTACTTACAAGCTTATATTGTTGTATTTTAACTAGCAATTGATCCTCAGCATATATTATATATATATTATATATATATAATATTATATATATATATATATAATATATATATATATATATAATATTTTATATATTATTTCATATTTTTATCTCCCGTACAATTAAACGAATTATTTTTACCGGGCGGTAAAGTTATCTTAGTATATTATTTTTCCTCTTAGGGGGTAAAAATATTCTAGATTATTTTTACTTCCAGTAATCATATACTAAGATATTTTTACTTGGGAGGGAAGTGTAATATTATCCAGGGGTAAAAATCGCCTGTTACACCGGCACTGAATGTAGGAATGTAGAAGCGTTAGGTAGGACTTAAAAAACAAAAGATTGTGAAAATAAAGACATGTATAAATATTATTATTATAAAATATATTATCTAATAATTTCAATTTATAATATTTTTATTTGAAGAATTTATGATTAAAAAAAATTAAATAGTCTACTGAACTAATACTTTTGTTCATTTCGTACTTATTTATACTACTCATATTATTATGTATATACGTAGATATAGTATATACTTATTGATATTTTTAATGTTTCAATTAATTAAGTTATAATTAAATTATTGTAATTCGATTATTCTATTTGTATAATAATATCAAATATTATGTTAATTTATCATAATAAACATTTCAACACATGATAACGGTTAAGTTAAAGAAGATTATTATTTAAAAAAAATAAATATTCCGAATAATCTATCAGAAATGATTAAATACCGCGGTTTGATAATCCATCACATTCTGATGCATACGACATAATATCCATATACATTATTTGTTAACATTTTACTTCTGATTTCTCTACAAATAGCTCAGGTATTCGCAAATATATATTTTGTCAATTACAGAATAACGAGTATAGTTATAAACGTTCAACTTATTTTCCAAAGTTTTCTATAAGCAATTTAAACATGTCACTATTGGGCTTGGCTTTATAATGTATCATTAATACATTTACTTGTCTAAAAATGTTTTATGCGACATAATTAATGGTATGTAAATAATACGCAATTATACCTATAAAATGGAAATATTATTTAGTTAATTGCGTGGGTCGTAGTTTCGCGTTATCACGTAAATTTGTTCAATGAGAATAATTAATATTTTGATACAGTTTTGTAATCGATAATTGATTGTTTTATATAAAGTTTTTAAATACGTTTATCTAGAAATCTCTAGCATAGTTATTACATTTTCAATAAATAAATTCATCTTCTTGTTATTAAAAAATTTGTAAATTAATAGTTAGCTTATTACATTTGTGTTGAATATAAAATTATAATAGGTTCTAAATGATTTATGATTGTTTAGTATTTACAAAATAAGTCCAAATAACAAGATTTCTGAATATTGTTTTATTATTTTTAATAAAATAAAATGTTATACTAATTTAGTAAAACAATACATATATTATACATATAAATTATAAATATATATATATACAAATTACAACTTACATACATTAAAATTAGTTTGTTTAATTTAAGCGTATTGTTACAATTTAATACAATTTATTTAGTCATTTATAATGAAAATATAAGAGTACATTTTTCAAAAACATTGGTTATTTCTATTTACTCTATTAAATTATTCTAATCGTACACAATATTACAGATTGAAAAATGTCAATGTAAAACAATGTAATAAGTCAACTAAATTTGAAGTAATAACTAAAAAATAAAATAATACGAGATAAAACCTATGGTATAAACTTTATTCTGTCACGATTCGTTGATGTGCAGCCACCAATCAATATTTTATATTATATACGTATGTATACGATATAATTTTTGGCCTTACAATATAAACTTATTATACTTAGAAAATAATAAATAGTTTAGACATTAAGTGAGATTGATCTCATTATTGTTTATATGTATAGGCTTCGAAATAAAATTGGAAAGACGGCTTTTGTGGTATCAAAGTTATAGTATTACATTTTCATGCTAGATTTAATAAATAATTTTGAGTTGTTTTGAATTTTGACTATATATATTTGGCCTAAATCATTTTTTATATTGTTTCTCAAAGGTTGAAAAAAATAACTCTTATTGTAAATAAAATAATTGTATTGTGGTATATTAATCTACTTTATAGTCTACTTTATACTATCGGACCGAGCGATTGCGATTTATAATAATATAATATAAATAATAAAATATTTTATTTTATTTTCTGATAACCATAATCCGGTTTCGACCGGACCGTGGAATCACGTTATCAGTTTTTATTGACTAAATAATTTCTATATGTCTTGTATTGTCTTAAAATTATATTATTTTTATTTCAATTTTGTTATACATTTTCTATACTTAAGTGCAATGAAATCTGGATACCGAAGTTTGGAGGATTTATGGAAAAAGATAGTATAGGAGCAGAACTATTTTCAAACGTAATGTCAAAACGGAGATTTCGGTTTATATTCCACTGCATTAGATTTGATGACGTTCGAGGTCGATGTGAATGACAAAAAATTGATAAAATAACACATATGAACAATATTCGAAATGTTTGTAAGCAGTTTTAAAACGGCATATGCCCAGTCTGAATACATCTGCATCGACAAGAAGTTACAAATGTTCCGTGGAAAATGTTCATTTCGTCAGTATATACCGAGTAAGCCAGCAAAATATTGAATAAAAATATTTGCTCTCTGCGACAATTAAAATTATTACACAGGAAATCTTGAAATTTCAAGATGTACATTTCTGCTAGTACAGAACCAGATTTGCCGTTGAAAGTTGATAATGGAGCCGCAAGTGTTGTCAAGCGATTAATTCAACCAATAACAAAAACTGGTAGAAATGTTATTACCGACAACTGGTTTACTAGTGTTGAGTTCGACAATGATTTACAAAAGATATTTAAACTTTCATTAGTAGGAACTTTATGGAAAAATAAAAGACAGATCCCACCTGAATTCACTCGACAAAAAACTGACTTATCGCATCATTGTACTTCACATTTAGTCAAAATCAAACTTCGGTTTTGTACATGTCTAAAAAAAAAAATGTTTTAGTTTTTTTAACAATACATTTTGATAAAGCAATCGATAAAAATACGAATGAAACAAGAAGTCCGGAAATAATTACTTTATAGAATGCCACCAAAGGAGCCGTTGACGACATGGATCGTATGACGGAAAATTATTCAGCAGCTATAAAAAGTTTCCTTTGGCCATTGATAGTATTTTATTCTATGCTAAATATGGGAGATGTCGATGCACAAATAATTTACCAGGAAAATTGCTTACAAAATAAAACAACACGTCTTGATTTTTTGAAATCTTTATCTTGAGAATTGATGAAGGAGCACATAGAATATCGCTCCATCATCCAATCATTACCAAATGAAATAAAATTAAAATGGTAAAATACGGATTTACTGTAACAACTACAGTAGATTATTGATATATATTTATATATACATGTATACATGTATGTGCGGGTTGTAGTAAGATACATGATACACTAACATTAACTCACACATTTGTTTTTCCCACAACAACAACAACCATCCGTACACATTCTGAAAATTGTTTATCTAATATTCATCAGAAAAATGCGTTTCCGATTCCTTCCAAAAAGTAATCTCCTACCAAGAAGAGATGCGTACGATTGTGTTGGTTTTAACTCACTTTATAATATGATTATTTATTACGATTTTGTTACAGGCAAAGCCGAACTGTACATAATACTGGCCCTGTTGATTGGTATGGCCACCGTTATAGTCGGCTGCTGGTTGTCGGATAATTGCTGGTCACCCGAACCAGAACAACACTACACAATTGCGTGGCATGACCGGCATCGGTGGATATGAAATGGTCTTTATAATAATAAACTCCCCGATGTCATTGATGACGGTACAGTACAAGTATATAATTATTGTAATATATTTGTGTACACACTGGTATACGGTATTAGTTTTGATTTTGATGGCGTTTAGGGGCCATAGGGGCCATGGCTCCCTAGACATTTTGAACTGTACGCATAAATACTTTTTTCCAATTCAATTTATTTTTAATAAAAAGTATAGTGTACTAATTGTATACTATAAGACGACACATACGACACGGACACAATGAATGTACCTTTACGAAATATCATGAATTTCATATCTCCGTAGAAAATATTATCAATAGATTTTCAAGTATGAAAACTACAAATTCAAATTCTATATTATAATTATGATCTATTTAAATGACAAAAATATCAACTTGAGATTTGAACTTGAAATAAATTATGCAATGTACTTATGTTATGTACATTATATAACTTTTTTTTTTATTGAAATTTGATATTTGATTAGAAATAATCAACTGAAAATATAGGTATCCATATTTACATTTTAATGGCCATGTATGTATTTATGTATTAAAAAATATTGGCCCCCTTAGGCAAAGAACTAAATCCGCCACTGGTATTGATTTACAAATTTGATTTTGAACATTTCAGTCGAATCACCAGAGTCGACCAATCGTAAATCATCGTTTATAGAACGAATGCAATATATTAAATAACAATATTATTATAAAACATTATAGTAATGTCAGTGACATAGCTGGCCAAACGTGATGAGTATTAAATGAGGCAATTCACATTATCAGAATCGTAATGACACACTTAAAATATATTTATCCGACTTCCACCACTACAAAACGTATTTACAAGTTTTGGTTCTCTAGTAATTGTATCGATTTTAATCGACAATTTCTGAATCGGCACCATATAAAATTTAATAAACGTATCTCTTTACATTGCATGACAATAAAATAACAATTTTTTTTGTATTATTATCATGAAATATAAAATGGTACTAAATAAGGATACTATTCCATGTCAGCAAAATGTTAGAACAGAACTGTTATGTCGATCGATTAAACTCGATGATAAGAATTTTGTATAGTATTTATAGTCAAAACATTTGATGCGTATATTCCAATAATTTTATTCCATTGTCACTTTCTCAATAGTTTAAAACGAAAAATACCGTTTTACGTTTTATATTTTATTTTAATGTTTGAATTATGACGATTATGAATCGCAATTTATTTAAACGTATAAATTATAATATAAAAAAATATATATAAAAAAAATATACGTTATTATACGTATTATTAGTGGTGTATTGGAGGGTATACGTGAGTATACACCGTATACCCAGATCCCTGTTATCAAGTTTTTGCGTATACTCGTACCTTTAAAAAATATATTATGGATATATGCGGTTATACGCTAGTAAATTAATGTCACCAAAAAATGATCTAAAATTATTAAATTGCATTATAAGTTTTTCTGTTTATGGTATAACCTGTCTGTGACCTGTTGTTATTATTATTTGACGATGAAATCAAGTTTCAATCAATACCACTACATAATACATCTATACACTAAGTAATACATACAATATTCCATACATAAATTATATTTCATAAATATGTGTCTATTTTGTTTTAATTGTGCACTCATATTTCGAAAATTCACTAATCAATAATCGTCGATTATCTGTATAGGTTTGTTTTAACGATTATTTTGTCAAGAATTTAATTTATTTTATTACAAGTGACAAATTGTATTATATTAAAATCCCGTTTTTTTTATACAAATACACGAACATTATATTCACTTTCAGGCGGCCAAGTTGAGTGCTATACTTATGTGGCATAATTGATTCTTTATAAATTAATTGGTTAGGCACAGGTAAATGCATACAGTTTACTATATATCTAAACTCTGATACGGAGAATAAAAGTAAAAAACATATACATCCACAAATAATTGCTTACTTCCTTTCATCTATGCCAGTGTTCAAAAAAATTGAATTCATTTTTTAAGTTGAAAAATTACTGTTATTGTATCAACAGTTAAATATGTTAAATAGAAAAAAATTCAAATTACTCTTATGACTATAAAGTATTTGATATATTTAAATATTATATACATGATATATAGTTATAATTTAACTTGGAAAAATTTTTCTACTGTTAAAAATATATATATATTAAAAAAAATGATTATCCAAATGGGAAGTTCTATATAAAACAAAAGTTGCATTGCGCATGCTCAAAACTGATTTATTATTAATGATCATAACATGTTTATAATAATTAAAATTGAACGAGATCTAAATGAATATAATAATTATATAACATAATATACAGCTTCATACTTATAATTTTATGTAGTATTGCAGATCAAAAGTATAAAAAATAAAAATATAGTACCAAAGTTGCATTAATTTTATAAACAGATTGGTAAATTTTTTTGACAATAAAATGTTCAAAAATGTGCCTATACCCTTAAACTTTTTTACCAATACACCACTGAGTATTATTCTATAATGAGATCTTTATTTTTTGGACGTTGTATAAAATTTAGAGCAACTCAAAAAAATTTGGTTCATTTTATGTTTTAATTAATAAATCACTGGGTGTGCATTTTTCCTTCTAGCTGTCAATTATTTACATGATATAATAAAATAACGCTTGTGAATATTTTATAAATTATAGTATAATTTACAATTAAAATTTAACGCCTTATCAATTATTGTTAACTGTCAATTACTAACCGAACCAAATATAATAGACTTAAACGAGGTAGATTAATAAAAAGTAGATTATTGTTTATATCATGATAAGATATGATGTAATGAAACATTCTTCGTAAGCATGAAACTAAAATGTACAGTATTATTTTTTTAGAAATTTTGTTTTATGTGAAAATGCAATGTGTTCATAAGTAAACTGTAACCTTTAACGTTCATAATATACATAATATACATATAACTATAAGATTTATAAAATAATTTAGACAATCGCCTTTGTAACCAATACACATTATGTGTATATATGATAGTATAATTATGTTATATATTATATATAATAGTATATTATAGTATATTCATATAATTTATGGGAGAAAATGTCATGAAAATATGATAATAAAACATAAATATTAGAATTATAATATTTTATACCCGAACAATGTTATAGTTATAGTTTTAAATGTAGAATATTATATAACTGTGTTATATCGGTAATTAATTATAAAAAAAAATTGTATCATTATTGTTTACAACCACAAATATGTATATATTGTAACGTAGAAAAATAAGTTCCTGAATGTAAAATTTTTATCATTTAATTACGAACCAATATTTAACTAATTTGTGCATAATACTTCATATATTATAATATTAGTTACAATAAGTGTAACAGAATTAAATTGTTTAGATTCTTAAAACAATATAGTATACGTCTATAAAATAAAATTTTATAAAACCATATAGTTCATAATAATATTATATATTTATTTCTAGTGTAATTAAGACACATTGATTATTAACAATAAAGTTACATTATGTATATAATAAAATGTTTTCACGATTTATATTAATAAAAAAATAGCTAAGTTCTTATTGAGTCATCATTTATTTTTCATTTTTAGTGTAAATCAAATCGTGGTGATGATAGATAAATTAAAATAGTTAATTTTGTCAAAGAAAGTATGTACAAGAATTGTTTTTAATGAATGTATGATATTTTAAACAGAATGTTAATTCAAAATCTGAGTTTAAAAATTGTTATTTGCTAACTAACATAAAGTTAACTTTATTTTCAAAAATTTATCATACATAAATTAAAAGAGTGCTAAAAACTGAGAAATCTGACAAAGAAGTAGGCAGACCCACAAGGTTGGGCGGCCGTAGCCATACTAACCCCGGACTTTCTATTAGCACGTGGTGCTACTCAAGAGTCAGAGGACGCCTCAGCTGGACTAAGTCCCTAATCGAGATGCCAATCGATTTAGCGTCGATCAAGACCGAGGCCTCCGAGATCTCGTACCGTATTCACACGTCAATGCGCACCCACGAACGCGATATGCTAGATGGTTTAACCATCCTCACAACTCAGCCAGTACGAATCCGATCCAGATGAACTAGGCTTGATCCGTGTCGCTACGGCCACAGTATGGTCCCCGTGACGGGGCTTTAGCACCACCCGTACTCCTATTCTTGCTTGCGTCAATAGTTGGACATGCATCGAACGACCTTCGCCTCAGCCGCTCTAGTCTTAAGATAGTTTTTATCGACACCAGACATCATTTGCTCGGACTCTTAAACACTCGTGGCTTTGCCGGGAAAGTGAAATCCGAGTCTTAACTCTAAAACTCTGAGACCTTACTCGATAAAGAGATCTGTAATTTTCTCACCCATACAGTAGATTTGGCTCGAGCACCCCCCAAGGGTTTCGACCGGACAGAGTTGACACCTCATCCACCCGGATACACAGTACAATTAAGGCCACTCACCCATCAGAGGGACTTAGCATTCTAGTCCACCTCCCCCCAGCCAGGAGATGGGTTGTCCCGCGGACGACCCGTCCGACAGGCTGGGGCTGTACCCTAAGCCACCCGCCAGGAAACCCGTGATCGGCGACAACTTATTTGAATATTCGTGATTAATCCCGCGACAGGGTCTTTCTGTTACCTGCCAATTACAGATGTCCGCTGGTTGCTTGGGCCTATGCATGGCCCCGATCTATCCAGGCAAATGCTTAGATAGGCCGGAGCGTATTCTGGTCTCACCGAAAATACAGTTAAATACCCACTGCTGTAGTTTCTTCAGAATACACCAGCGTTGACTGAAAAGCAATGTAAAGATAAATTATCTATAGATACCTAACCTAACCTTTATATAATATGTCGTGTAAATTTCATGAGGTAAGTAAATTATGTGTTAAATGATAATTTATTAATATTTTAGTAAATTTAAATAGACACATAGATAATATTAACATATCAATTACAATGATTGCAAAATTCGATTATTTAAAAAAGTCTAAAAAAATAAAAAAATAATTAATAGTAATAATTAATAATAAATATAAAATCTCATAAAGCTATATAGAATTGACTTTTTACCATTGTTATTTCTCAAAATTCTGTTTACAGTTACATCATTATGAATATTAAAAAATGTTACTAAATCCATAAACAATTATGTATCTTTATGTTTATATAGTGTAAACACAATTTTATTAAATTTTATTAACGTGTGTATCAATTATTAATTATAATTTCTACTCACATCACATTTTTTTATTAAAAGTTAGTGAGCATAAAAATTTTTTTTCTTAATTTATGAACCAATCTCGTTGCTTGAGACATTCATTTAATATTTGATCAATCGTAATTCTGTGCTAATCACACTTTAGACTTTTTAAATGCTGAACGAGAAAAAATTATACATCAATCATTTAAAATATTATTCATAATATATATATATATAAGTCAAACAACTTTCTTATAAATATACAATTTTTGAAATGTTGCCTATATTACTTGAATATATCCACTGTGAAATGTTTATGACTTTTAAAATTATAGTCTATTCAAAATTTTAGAAATTGTGTAAAAAAGATGTTTGATTTTTCTTAATTTTAATAATTAATTAAATCTTTTCAACTTTAATAGAAAAGTCAACAGTTTATGAATCACATTAATAATTATAATTGAAAAATATAAATCAAAGTAACTATAAATAGAAACATGTCATTTTTATATTAAATAAACAATATTACATCGTATATCAGAGTCAAGTCTCCAAAATGTTCTGGTAAAACACAAAAGTTCAATTAGGAAAACATCATATTTTTTAATGATACATTCGGGTCTCGATAATCCGAAGACGATTGGGGAAAGGGGTCGTTCGGATTAGCGATTTGTTCGGATTACCTATGGCTTATAAAAAACATCAATTTTACTATTTAAAATATTGATTTATTTTTTTTTGTACACTGGTTTCTATTTTGGATTGGTATGCCTTGTCCCGCAAACGTCTAAACAACATTAGTTCTTCCTTGTTCTTTTTAATATCACTGATGGTAGATACACCTATCCCAAATTGTCTTGAGATAGCACTGTAGCTGGTCTCTTTGTTAATTAACTTTATAACTTCTAACTTATCCTGTAATTTTAATGTAACATGCTTACGTGGAACCATTTTAAGAAAAATACGCAAATAAATGTTACAATACGCAGTGTAAAACGATCTTTATGCAGTACGACACTCAACTGACGAACGTATGTAATCGACGTTCATATATAAACGACATACACGTGCGATTACAAACATAATCGAAAAATTTTATTACCGGAAAATATTATTTATAAATACATACATACATACGTACATATTACATATAGCAATAAGATAATTCTCAAGCCCGTTCGGATTACCGCGTCTTTCGGATTAGCCTGTGTTCGGATTATCGAGACCCGACTGTAACTATTTATTGTATAATCCGAGTATTATTTAGAATTATAATGTAATCTCTACAGAATAATACGAGATATCGTTCCTAATAAAAACATAAAAAATTGGACTTGGATCTATCATTTTGAAAGATTAAGGCTAACGAGAATTTCTTTTACCCTAAATATAGATTAGAATATATCTCGTAATAATAATAATAATTAAATAAAAATAAAAATAATAGGTGTGAACTTTCGTTATAAACATTTGGCATGGTTAGTTTTAGAATTTTAAAGAGAATGTGCTCGATTTATTTTTATTTTTAAATCAAAATGCGGTTTCCTGCAACGAGTTGATAATTCTACCGACAATTTAGATTTTGCCAGACGTTACGAAAGTTTAATTGACTTCGTTTATAACGACCTTCTGAGCGTGTGTTACTTTCATTGTTTAAGTAACAAAGCATTTCAGAGTTTTTTTAAAAAAAATAATGAAAATGTATGACTAATAATGAATAATAAAGACATGATTGGTTTATACATCTGTACTTATTTGACTCAATCCAATAACACATTATTATTATTATAAAAAATAATATAGTGTAAAACTGCGTAAGTATACTTTAATTAAAAATTATAAAATAAAATAAAAATAAAAAATAAACATTTTTATAAAATATATATTTTCTTAACCTTAAAAAATGCATTCTTTTTTTAAAATTAAAATTAATATTGTTTTATACAAGTATATTTAAATTATTTGATTATTTAACAAAATGTTCTGTTAACGGCTTTAAATTATTTAACTTTAATATTTTTTTTAAAATGTATTCACGAAATTGTTCACCAAAAAAATCAAATAATATTAATTCTCGATATAAACAATATCACCTCAAATGTTGTCTTTCAAGAAATTTTTAATGAATGAAGAAAAAATGAACGCCAGGTATATCAATGTGGTTTATACTGAGGTTTTAGAATAATCATTTCTAAATATTAGTCTGATAAAAAAAATATGTATTTAAAATATAAAAATAAAATCTGATTCCATATTATTCAAAACTATTTAGTCTTTTAAATCATTATTTTTATAAAATATTATTTAACAAAAATGCTACCGTTCACACGAGTAATTCGATTTGAAATATTTTACGTAACGAGACTGTACACGGACGAAGCCGGGTAATACAGCTATATTATATATAAACTGTTTACGAACTATTTATTTATTTGTTATTTATAATATATAGCAATAGCAAAACATTGTCGGAATAGCTAATGTTTAATATACATAACCATTTAATAAATTTACGTACAACGACATGTAACTTTAATCAATTACAAGATTGAAAATTTATTTA
Source organism: Schlechtendalia chinensis (assembly GCA_019022885.1). Taxonomy (NCBI): domain Eukaryota; kingdom Metazoa; phylum Arthropoda; class Insecta; order Hemiptera; family Aphididae; genus Schlechtendalia; species Schlechtendalia chinensis. Next base: position 12,175,203 of record CM032339.1, on the reverse strand, counting down.
AATTATTTGTATTATGAAATTGTGTTTGTAATGATAGAATTTATGTTCTATAAATTATTTAATGATTAGTTATATAAAATTCAACTATATAAAAATTAATTATATAAAAATAAAAAAATATTATCTTAGTAATACCTTAATTTTGAATAGTTGTAAAATTAAATTGAAACTTAAAGCTTAAATAATAAAGTATGAAATAACTAGAAAATAATATATCTCAATGAATGATATATATCTAAAGGTTTATTTGCGATGAGAACTTACGACTTTTTATTGCACAAGTGATTTACAAGTTAAAATAGAGTAATTTTGAATGTTTTAATTGATAATGTATATACATAAATTCAAAAACATATGGATTTTAAACTGCCAAGCAAAAAAAAGAGTTGATTTACTACCATTTCAGTATTGTTCAAATAGAGTTACGTTAATAACTATAATGAACAAAAAAGTGTTTTCATTTATCAGTAAATTAAATTAAAAAATCATTTCTAAATAAACTCTTTCACTTGATCAAAATATTTTAATAAACAATTATTTTGAAAGATATTTTGTAACGTGAACATTAATCATTAAAAGTTTTATAGTTACTATAGAGTCATTTAAAGTTTGAATCTCCGTGACATTGTTTAAATATTAGAATGATTTAGTATTTACTATACAAAATATGTAATTTTGGGTATACATTAGGTTTGATATATTGATAAAAATATTTTAACTACACTTTATGTAAAGTTATTATATAGAAATTTTTAGTATAAAATTTGTATTTATGAGCACTTCAAATTTGAAATTGTGTTTATCATTTAAATTTAAACCTATGCTTCTCATAATAATATTAGTTTCCAACAATTTTCATACTTTTAATGTTTAATTTAAAGCTATTTGGAGGTAATTTCTGTAGAAAATTAACGTTTATTTTTATTTTCTTTTATGACAGGAAAACTTCACCAGTATTTCATAAAACGCGTAAAGTCGTAAAATGTTTAATTGTCTAAAAAATCTTTTAATTTTTATTATATTAGGACCGTTTCACACGGACGCGTCGTCATGACGCGTATGAACTTGAATAATTTTAATTGAAATACGCGTTCATGTATTTATCAATTATTTATATTTATATATTTATCTGTCATAAAAGTACATCTCATGTACAATATCTTTCATAAAAGTACAATGAGAAGTCAAAGTAATTCTTCAGTGTTTAGAAATCCCGTTGCAACGAACGCTACACATGTTTTAATATATTTCTAGTTTTGAAGCCTTCTGTTGGTATTAAAACTGGTCTTGAAACAGAATTATCAAAAACAACAAATTATACAAAAATATTTATTAGTTGCTCTCGATTTTTGACGCGGTATACACGGTAAAAGCTGCTAACTGTTTAAAAACATTATATTTAACAATTATACATATAATGTATACGGCTCATGGTCTTCATAGAGTAGTGAAAAAATGAGAGGGAAATTTAATAATATCGATAAAGTAATTTCTAGTGTCAAAAAAAAGTTTCGAAAAACACCAAATCGTGTTCAAATTTTTAAAAATGAAGCACTTTATTTAAATTTGCCACCTGAACCAGTAATTACGTGTTGAGATACGTGGATAAATGCTTCAAATTATTACTGTGAAAATCTGAAAGTCATTCGTAAAGTAATTGAATAACTAGACGTAGATGATGTTGTTAGCAGCTATTTAACTAAATTCAACAATGTTGTTGACAATAATATTGGCCTTAAAGTTTAAAAAAATATTTCAAACATATTATTGGACAATAATATGAACACCAAACATGAACTTGAACTTTCTGAAGATCTTTCAACTGATGATTTTGTGTACTTTAACTTAATTACAAATCAATTATGTCTATCGAAGTCATTTTTTAAAGCTACATATCACGAACTGTGATTATAACACATGTGGCCACACAAAGTCTTTTTGACCGTTCACATATATCTCTAATTATAATTATATACAACTATTTACTAAAATAATAAGAAATATAGAATACACTTTATGAATAATGTTGGATATTGGATATCGTTTTTGCATTATTGGAAATGTAATTATATATCGATAACGAATTTTGAACAATTTTAGAAATTATTTTTACGTTGTACTTATATGATAATATTAACACCAGTACCTGCAAGTGGTTGCCCAGACTTTGTATGTTTGATATTAATTTATTGTATATCTTATATTGAATTGATTTTTTGTCACTTGACAGTAGATCGTTAAATGCCATATATGCAAATAGTTAATGGTATTTATTAAGTGAGTAAAATATTACACAATTAATATTATAAATTTACTTTTACTGTAGGTGATTTTTTCATGCGCAAGCTCTGTTATGTATTTCTATTAATTGTCTATTAAAATAAAACATGTTAAAGACATCATTAAATGAATTATATCTTTTATTCAAACTTTGGGAATGCAAAAATTAGCTTTACGTGGTAGTTCTAATAAATTAAATGAATTGGATAATGGACATTTTTAAAGTTCATTGAACTCTATGGAAATTTCGACGCTGTAATAAAAGAACATATTAGAAGAATAACATTTCAAGAGATACATACTCATTATTTTGATAAAAATATTCAAAATGAAATAATTCAACTTCTAAAAAAAATTATGCAAAAAGTAATATCAGCAGTAAAAACTTTTAAATATTATTCTATAATTTTGGTCTGTACACCCGATGTCAGTCATAGAGAATAGATGACAATGTTTTTAAGATTCGTAACAGCTAACGAAAAAAAATAAAATATATCCAAAAAGGATTCTATAAATGAACATTTCGTAAACTTTATTTAATTACATGAAACTACTGGTTCTAACATCACTAATATTTTAATTGAACCACTTAAACAATTCGGCATTCTACTTGATGACATAAGGGGACAATGGTATGATAACGGTGCTAATATGCGTGGTCAACAAAATGATGTTCGAGCAAGAGTTCGCCAAATTAACCGAAGAACGTTCTATGTACCGTACAATGCACATTCATTAAATTTAGTTTTAAATAATTCCGTAAATTGTTGCATTGATGCAGCTATGTTTTTTAATATTATTCAAGAAATTTATGTTTTTCTCTGCATCAACTCATCTTTGGGATATATTACTGAAATATATAAATCCATGACATAATACACATGAAATCTTCTAGCTCAATGCAATCATAAGTATTTTTAAAAATGTATTGTGTGGTAAACTCCCGTTAATTGGAGTTATATTTATAATAATTAAAATATATTTCCAGTTATAAGTATACTACACAATTATAAAATAGTTATTATCGAGTCACATATTGCACATATTTCAATGCATTTTAATAGAATTATTTAATGATTATATTTATAAGTACTTCGTATATGAATGATATATTGTTAATATTCGGTGTGAAAAATGACCTATGTTGTTGTTAAGGTGTCAAAAAACACAACAAAACAGAACTAATGGTTAACGATATATTTAAATATCACCAAGTTCTGTGGTGTAGCGTTCAAAACTTTTGTTTAATAATTTATCTGGCTGTAACATATCTTATACATATCGTTTTTTAACCGTATCTATTCATCAGCATATTATTTTAGCACTTTTAAAGTTTTGAACTGATAATTTAAAATTAAAGTTTTGTAAAATAAATTGTTGAGACTTATCATCATATTTTAGGGTCTGTCATATATGGAAATAATATTAATAAATATCGTTAACCATTTTTTATTGATTTGATTCCATATTTAAACACATAAGTATTGAATAAAAAGAACTATTAATACGACTCACAATCTATATGGAAAATGCCTAAATTATAATTTATTTGTATTTAAAATAATATTTTCTGTTGCTGCTAAGCCCATCAAACTTAATTATTCAGTTTACTTTCTTATGCTCGTGATTCTTTACAAATTTTAAATTATATGTGCTTAAAAATCCGGTAACAACTAAACCTTAATCATCAAACAATATTTACGTTTAATTATGAGAAGTTATGAATAATTAATTACACACATAATTGACTTTATAATCAGTCATAAAATTATAATTCGTCAAAAATATTATTGTACGTTAATATTTTTGTTAATTTTAGAATAACATTAGCAGATATTATAGTAACAATAGTATAATAATATAATGTATATTAAAAACTATTTAAATACATTTTTTAACATTGTCTTTAAAACTAAATATTATATTTAGTTAAAGGTATAATAATTACAAAAGAGCAACTAATATATTTCTTTAAAAAAAAGAGAAAATGTAAATGTGAACATAAAATTCGGATATAACAATAAATTGTGTTTGTGTGATTATAAAAGCCGACTATAAAGTCATACTTATCGTAAAAAGAGTTTGATGTCAAGATCGTTGTTGACCATTTCGCATATATCGGTCTCGTAAATTTCGTTAGTAAAATTATGTGTATACATAATAGTTATTTATTTATAATAAATATATTATTCTAATAATTTCATTATTTATAATAGTATGTCCTATTATGATTTTGTCACTATTAGTATCCACTCGTCTGAAAAAAAATATTATTGACAACCAAGTTGAAAATATACACAAGATGATTTATTTTATTAAGCACTTTTGCAATTATTTCAAACATATTTTTTCCGTGTTTTTACTCATTAAATAATTATTAAAGAATAATGTATAGGCAATTTTTAAAATTATATCACCAACTCCTTGTATATTACATAAATGTAAACTTCCTATTTTTTAATGAAAATTAAAATTTTTCTATACACTATATTACAGAATTAAAAGAAATGAATTAATGTGCACATGTGGCCCGCATTTTGATTTGGCTCGCAATAAAAATGTATTTCGTACAAAAATTTAAAATCTTTTCTCTCATGAAGTTAAATAAATCTAATAGTCGCTATCAAATATCAAATTACAAACATTTCTATATTTGGCGTCTAGAAATTCTTATGCAAATATAGACAGCCTGGTACAAAAGAAGAGATGTCAAGTTTCAATTGCAGCTTAAAAATAAAAATAAAATAATTAATCACAATTTTATTAGATTCTGTTTTTAAATTTTTTTAAGTTAATTTTCATCACATTTTTTTAACAATTATTTTGTAATAACCGTAAGTAAAATAAACAACTAATTTGTTCATATTGTTATAAATAATTTTAATAGTAGTAAATATAACTACAGTAATAATGTAATAAGATATTAAGAGTAATAGATTTTGTATTTATATCTGCCTTCATTTTTCTTCAATTTTGAGTATATAAGTAAAAAAAGGACATTAACAATTTGGCCCGCGAACTTTTTTTGAAAAACATATGGCCCGTAGGTAATTTAAGTTTAAGACCACTGGTCTAGTAGAAGAGGTAATATCTTTGTTATAATTATACATATTTATTAATTGCAGATATTAGATACTATGTTACTATGATACTATGTTGAATAAATGGAACATTTAACTCTTGGACTTAAACATTTCTGATAAAGTGATTCCGAGGGAGTAAATATTCAATATCAATTATGCAGAAAACTATGAAATTCTTCATCTAATTCATCAAATTATTCATCTTTTTAACTATTGAAATATTCATTAGATTTTAAAAAAGCAATGTAAATACATTCCTTGAAAATTTATAATTAAAATTTTAAGGATTCATTAAAAAAATTAGGATGGAATGTACGGAAAACTTTCTAAAAAAACAACAAAAATTATTTAGAAAAAAAATCTCTGTACGCGAGTACATTGTCAAAAACGGTGATCATATAACTTTTATTAAAATCATTAGAATGATATGAGTCTCATTTTTAAATTTCTTTTTTCTAGTTCCAATGAAATGTTGTCAGTTCCGGTAAAAATGTAGTTCTTTGATTTGTAAATTATTAATTTGCGTACATTGAAATCACCTTTTCGAATTGCCATCATTTGTGGTGATACAATATGATGTACATTTTCATTGATATGAAATAAAATACGTTATCGAGCTATCTACAGTTGTATCAGGTTGATCTTACATCTGTCTTTCCGTAACCGTGAGAGAAGAAAATGTAATTCAACATAAGTATATGTATTAATATAAAAAAACCAATAATGATAAAAAGTATAAGCTATTGAAATGTTCGCAACAATTTCTAACAAAATTTATAACTTTCATAAATTGCAATTCATTTCGTAGTATTCAATTTTTACTCGTTCTATTTTCTATAATTTTTTTCATGCAAATTTCCTGTACTTCAATTTAGCTTTTCTGTACATACTCAACTTATTATTTCATTCATATATCTAAATTCATTGTTAAATATGTATATCATATGTTTCGCTAAACTAGAATTGAACAAATTTAGAAATCTATAGTTTTCACCAAATATGAATATCTAATTAATAAGTTAAAGTTAAGTTAATATAAAATTGTTAACTTAAGTAGTTAATATAGTGTTCTGTTACTAAATGCTACGTAACTAAAATCTGTTTAAAAATAACTAATTAAGTTATAAGTTATTATAATTTTATTTTAGTTATTAACTATTTAAAATATATTCTTATGAACTTAACTAAACTGAGTTAATTTTTTTATTAACTTTGGCTATTGTTGATTTTTATAAGTAAAAATATATTTGATGGTATTTAAAACGTTTTTAATTAATAATATGTAATAATGCATTGAGAAATGATTGGTATAAATATTTCATTTAATATGCAATATTAAAATCACAATATATTAAAAACATATATATTTTATTTTATTCCATGTATAATTTCTTTTAGTAAAAGCTAAATTGTATATCGCAACCCTAGTATAAAAGTCAAGAAATTTACGCATTTTCATTCCACACATGTTATTAATTTTTTTTGCGCGTTCAAATTATATTTATGTCATCTATTTTATTACATCATTGTAAACCGTGAATATTTGAAATATCTCCATATGGATTTGTTTGAAATTATTGGACACAAAAAATATTCGTATGTACATAAGTACAAAGCTTCAAAAAAAAAAAACTGAAAAATAAATAAGCCATCATAATTAAGCAATGATAAATTGGTTTATTTTTCTACCGGCTCTAGAAAATATCAATAATCTTATATTGATTTATCATAATGATCCACGTAAATTTTAACTATTTTTTACATATTTAGATTTTGAGCAAAGTGAAGAATTTGTAAAACGTTTATGTGTTTTAAAATACAACTATTATCAATTTTTATTCCTTATATTAGTTTATCGAGTAAAATAAAAACTTCAATTTTCGTATGCAATCCAATCCATATATTTTAAATGATTAAGTTAATATTTTTTTAATTAAATAATTTCTTGTATCAAATAGTTGCAATTCATTGAAAATTACATATTTTTATTTTAAACAGTTATTTTTAACTGATATACTAAACGAAGAAATATACTGTTATACTCTAGTGAATTCGATTGTAGATATACAAATTTCAATCAAAAACAAAAATGTCAGATATAAAAAGTAACTATGGTTTCCACATTTCCCCAAAGGGTTATTCATAAATTAAATGTCAGAACAAAAGAAAAACATAAAAAGGTCCATTTTTTTTTTATCAAATTGTTTGTTTATTCAAATAATCTCTCATTAATTAAACATATTGTTGAATATGTATTCCTAGATACATGCGAATGATCTGCAAATGTAACAATGTTGAGTTGAAAATAATAAAAGATTGCATTATATATAAATTATAATCAAATAATATATCATTAGATTTTTCTAAAAGTAAGTATATCAACTGATTTTGTTAGTGATGTTACAAATCCAGATTTTTGTGGCCGAACTAGAACCGAATTTATTCAAAGTATAGCAAACCCGAACCAAACTGACCTTTCAATTTTTTGTACGATCCCGAACCAAACTTTATAAAAAGTTCAAAGGATTTAAATAAATTAAAAACATCTAAATAAATACTCGTTTGATTTAAAAGTAAGCTAACCTAAATAATTAATTATTAGTTTATAAAATAAATAATATAAGAATTTAGTATTTAAAATCAAATTAGATATAACAAAAAATTGGGTACTGCAAGAGTATGCTTTTATTAGATACCTACATATTTTTATAATGTAGCTAATCCAAGAAAACAATGGATTTTGAATAATAATGTATTATAATACGATTTTTATATTGTATGTGCTAATATGGATTTAGAGATTAAAATAAATATAATGTAAATGAATACTTACATAATATTATGGTCTATTGTCTGAGGAACGTTAATAAATTTTGTGAATAACTTTTGGTAATCCTACAACAATACGAATGTACTTTCAATAAATAATAACCAATTCTATGAATATCACTATAATCACAGACAGGATATGTTGTAACTAATTTACCAATTACTAAGATATTATCAATAAGAAGAAAAAATAATATAGTTTTGTATTCAAATGCTACGAATATTTATATGAACAATGTATAATATTTTCCTCGTAACCCGAATTCAACACCAAAAATCAGCCAGATTAAAAGATAATATTTTAAATCAGGTGTTGCCAACAGGTCAATAGTGATCGACTGAATGATCGCAACATACTTTTGAGTCGATCGCGACTCACTTTTGTCTTTTCTTTATTTTTTTTACGAAAATATAAAAAAAAAATTATAAAGTTTTTTTATCTGATTAATCCTCAAATATAAAAATTAATTACAATTACACTATATGATTAAAATATTAATACATAAATAAATAATATTCTTTGTACTTTTGTCCCGCAATAAATACCTTTGAAAATCCCATTTTTGTTATTGACACAGTCCGTATTGACTGCTACTAATAGCATCATTCTTTTTTTTTTTTTTGTTATTTCATAAATCGAAAAGTTGATTTCGATCGTGACAATTTAGAAAGATTAGCTTCAGGAAGAAATTCGTTGCGTCATTGGTGAACTTGACACAGAGATGTTTTAGCGATTAATAGCCAATTTCGTGACCAGGATTGAACCTTGTCAGCGTAGCTGAGGCAGACATATGTCCGATGATTTATGTCATATATAAATCGGAGATTAATCAAATATACATTTGAGTTATTGAATTGTGTATTATTTAATCATTATATCTTCAACTATTGTGAATTATACACATTCAGATAGTTTACTTAAAATGAGTTCTGGTTCAATTTTAAAGTTCTTTAAACCAAAAAAGACAATCACCGTTCCAAAGACTTCAAATTCTGATCCTGGTGAATCATACGTAGGTAGTTTACCAATAAAAAAGCAAAAACTTGATGAGTCACAATCAACTGCAAATTATAATGTTAGTTTTATCCATTAATTTTATAAAATAAAAATTCTACCAGTAGGAGTGTTTTGATCGTTAGAGTCATTTACTTTAAAGATAACCCTCGTATTTAGATCACTGATTACTACTTTGAGTTGAAGATCTTCTGAGAGATTTAAAGTGTGGAAATCTATTTTATTTGTCAGAAGTAGTTTTTGGACTTGTCAAAATTGTATGGGGTTTACAGAATACTGTAATTTTAATAAAGTTGGGCTAGGTTAGCCTAACCTGCGATCAGAGAAGGCTTTGGCTGTGAAGCTAAATATATAAAGTATGAATATTCGGGTTAAAGATGAGCGGCGCAGTTTCGCACCCAATTGCGGAAGGAATGGTGATTGAAGACGGTAAAGGAGTTTTTATAATTTTGTTGGAATTATTTGCTATAATGCTATGACTTACGTGCGCCAGTATGGGTGACCATTTGTTCATAACATTCACGTGCAATCCATAATAACCAAAAATTGCAGAGCATTTGAAGCAAGGCAAAAATCTCACGATAGATACGATCTGGTAGCTTCTTACGAAGGGTAATATATTTGGGACTGCTAAGGGCCAAGTGTATTCAGTAGAATGGTAGAAACGAGGTATTTTTTAAATCCATATTCTTCTGTGGCTTGACAACAAAATAAGACCAGAGTCCATCGATAAAATAATAAGTGAAGAGATACCTGACCCTGACCTGCACCCAGCCCTTTATGAAATTGTAATGAAGACAATAATTCACGGCCCTTGCGAAGCCCTCAATAAGAACTCGCCCTGCATCGTGAATGACATTGGTGCACTGAATGGAGTTGACTCCGGGTCCGGGCCTTTTCCACTTTGGCACGTAAAATAATAAATTAATATCATAATACTTATCTCATAAAACTTATATTTAAACCCATAGTTATGACTTTTTGAATTTAAATTTATAAATTAGAAGGAAATAAAATAATATGTCGATGCATTATCAAAGAATAAGATATTATATTAAATTACCAATAGTGCTGAAACCACAAAATCCTCATGTTCACTGATAAAGTAGACATATTTGCAAAATACTCTAATTTTACACCTCCCGTCATATCGATGCCGGTACATTAAATTTTAATTTGATTATTTGAGTTGATTCGAAAATACTATATTAACAAACATAGCATTATATTGTAGTATTAAATGTACTAATTCTAAATTTAAATGAGTATGAGTTACGGTAGAGTACAAGTATTTTACTGTATACAACCATGAAGTACTTTAAATTGTTAAAAATAAAGTACTGGTTGTAATTTAATTTTAATTTTTAATTTTTCCTAAATTTGCTGAAAAAATCTTAAAAAACTACAACATAAATTAAAATTTAACGTTTTTTTTTTAATGAAATTAAATTTGAAGTCATACTTGTACCAAATTTCTTTTAATTTAAAACCATAATTAATAATTTTAATATAATTTAATTTTAATGTATTTGTGATTTAAATTTTTAAACCTATATCAGTTTGAATTCCTAAATAATCAGAAAAGTAAAAAAAATTAAAATTTTTATTTTGAAATAATCAAATTAAAAATTGAGTGATTTTCTAAAGTAACCAAATTTTGTAGTTTTCTAATTTAAATTTAAAAAAAAAGTAAGAATCAATTGCCTGTACAGTAGTTAAGCTAATGTTATAATAATTACAACATGCATATAATGTTAAAAATTAAAAATGTTAATTTAATTAAAAATATAATGTTTAATATTCATTATTCAACAATCAAGTTTTAATGTTCGATTACTAATTTGTCAATAATACAGGTATAAAAAAATTGTTCAAATTACTTTCTTTTATTTATGGCATTTTATTGTTATTTTGGTAATCAAGTAAACTGAATTTTGAATAAAAGTTTTGAAAAAACTAGGTAAGTTTAGGTGCCTAATATTTTAAATATTGTTTGTTGAAATTAAATTGAATTTCTCTTTGAATAGAATAATAGATTATTGAAAGATAAAGGTTGCATATTTATTTGTAAAGAAATGTAAAAATTAGGGTTTTTCAACAAAGTCAAATTAAATTAATTCTAGAAATAAATCCAATCAATGTTATCAATTTATTTTTATTTTTTCTATACTTTAATTTTTATACTAAAAGGTACAATATAATTCTAACAGTATGTATAATACAATTGTATTCTGTAGTATAATACTCGATAACACTGATCACAATAATATTTTAAGATGCGTAGGAACATAATGATGAAGGGATAAAAATTCAACATATTCCTACACACACCCACAAAAAAATTTGTAGTGCTTGATTCGCTACAATTAAGATGAAGGTGGTTTATTTTGTCATACATCCCATTCCAATAAAAAAATCCTGGTTGCGCCACTGTAACATATTTTTATATAATTTATTTTTTATTTTTTCCAGATAAAATTAGTAAAAACGAGTCTGCGTTCCACTTTAGGTCAATTTTGTCTAGAAAGTTTACTAATTTTAAGCTGTGAAAAAGATGTGAATGTAACTTTGAAGATGTTATTGACAAGTTTGGGCAGACATCAGACTTATTAAAAAAAATATTATTTAAATAACATAAACAATAAATTTATAAATAAATTATAAGTATATCTATAAAGATTATTGTGTTAAAATATATAGTGGGTTGGTGAGTCATTGGAAAATTTGTCGCATGTATCTAGAAAATATTAAATTTCTATAAAATTATTAAAATATTAATATTAAATATTATAATAATAAATTTGCCACGCCACTGCATGTAAGTATTGAAATGAACACAAATATTATTATAATAGACGTGTGAATAAATTTTATTTCATGAAATTTACTAATATAGCGTGTAAAAATCGCAAATGTAAATCAATTGTAAGCTTGTTAGTTTATTTTTCAATTTCAAAACACATGAACGTGACAATAAGGTCGCGTGAAAATGGACAAACGAAAACTACTGTGACTTCCATACTTTTTGGTTCCAGACAAGGTCTGCTTTGACAATAATAATACCATAATAATCTGGGGAGATTATATTTTAACACACCTAACGCGCACTGTACACATTTGTTTCACGAACTTTTTGTTCCAACGCCGTGTTATTCCTGTTGGTTTTGTAGTTCCTCCACGTATTTTTGCCTTCGTCTCCTTGCCTCTTTGTACAATATCTGCGCCAACTTAAGCCTAGCCCTCTGCTTGACGGGCTGTTCGACGCTGTTACCGTTATCCAAACTATTATCTACACCATTGCCACCACTACCAACACCCATCGGTTCACCGGTACCAGCGGCTTTGTGACTAGAACCAACTGAACCTAAACCGCTCGCGGCAATCGACGCTGGCGTCTGCGCATTTGATGCGTTTCCGGGTACACACAATGACGCTAACGGAGAATGGAGTTTGACGTTGTCCACGGTTGTCACTGCTGTCATGGCAGACGTTTCTTTAGAGCCACCAGATGCTGGCCCCGACGAATTCAACACTCGGATTTCCGGTATGGTCTCCGACTGGTCTGAAGAGTCGGATTCGGTGGACGGTAGTCGGGACACGAATTCTTTGGATTTTTTCCACTTGCTCAAAGCCGGTATTTGCCGTGGATCTTCGCTTCTCGACGATCTCCGGTGAGTGTTATGACGTTGAAGATGCTGCTGCTGGTTATGACGATTGTGGCGGTGATGAATATTTGGCTGATTTATGATTTCTCGACTACAGTACGTCTTTTCTGACTGTTGATCATCCGTTTCTATGTGCACAAGTTTCTCACGTACTCTGTCCAGAACATCATTTTCTGAATTAAAACAAAAGAAATATATTAATTATTTATATAATTTTTCTTTTTTTGCGTAACATATATCAAAATAACTATAAAGTTAACTAATAAAATATCAAATTAGGAATTATAAGTGTTCATAATTAATAATATATATTTACCGATCTTGGTAAGGAGATAAGTGGAAAAGGGCAGACAGATAATTTATTGGGCGATAAAACGTTTTGTATTTTTTTGTTATTTTCAAAGTATTTAAAACTAATTAAATATTTTATGATTGATAAAAACGTAAAAAAAAATAATGGAGACAAACTAAGAATCAAGTTTTTTTTTTTAAATTTATATTAACAGCTATGAGAATAATTAGTTCCACAACCATTCCTAGTTAAACTGATATCAGCTATGACGTTTTAACATTTAAATTCATACGATGCCAATATCCAATTGGTGGTTAGCGTTTGTCAACAACAATAACACAAACAATGACTAAATAATAAACATACACATATAATAATATATTATTTATGTGAATTTTGCCTTGATAATCCTTTCGGGTCATGTAAGTAAGTAGTTTATTCATACGTTTGAATTTTCAAACGTATCTAGAACTATACTTTTCAAGGATTTTATTTACTTACACAGGGAAAGAAAGGTGAACTGGACAGACACGGTCAATTTTAATTTACTGCACATGGTTCTTACCAACTCTCGGCTAATTTAATATTTATTATGTATTACCCGTGGGTGTTTTCTGGCTGAGTCCTAACATACAGTTTGGACCACCCGTCGATGGTTTGTTATTCGGCATTATTTGTCTCCACTTGGCCAGCGTCGTGTCCATGCATGTGTAATCGTTGTCGTCGTCATCGATGCCGCGTTTATTACGATTGACCAACTCGAACATTTTTCGTCGTTCTTCAGTTCTCTCACGCCTCAATTGAATCTATAAACAAAAAATACATACATACATACATATATAAATACATATATATAAATATATATATATAAACATAAACAGTGCGAATAATATGCATGATGAAATAAGGGATAGATTGGCAAGTGCTAACAAGTGCTTTTTTAGTTTATTAAAATTACTTAAATCAAAAAATCTTTCTTATGATTTAAAGAAAATCCTATACACTAGTTATATTAGACCAATCCTAACATATGGGTGCGAGATATGATCATCCACCAAAGGAAACCACCAGAGCCTAATTACCTTTGAAAGAAAAATATTAAGAAAAATGTATAGCACTCTATATAACAGAGAGACAGAGCAATTTGAAAGAAGACATAATAACGAATTACAAAAGCTATATGGAAGACCAAACATTCTTTCATATACGAGAAGCAAAAGACTTGAATGGTTAGAACATGTATAGAGGGCAGATGGCAGAATTATTAAACAAGCAATGGTGGCTGAAATGAGAGGTAAAAGACCCCTGGGCAGGCCCAGGACAAGATGGAGGGACACAGTCTTGAAGAGTAATTCAAGAAGGGGCCCAGTTAGACATGACGTATGATAAAGAAGAATGGAATAAGATTGTGATGGCAGCATTGGACCTCAATGGTCCCTTAAGCTGTATATGAGGATGATGATATATATATATAATGAAAACAATTACTATTTATCGTAAAAGTAGAATAAACTAAATTTAATTTTTTGTACATTTTTTTATTTTGTTTTATTATTTTCGACAAATCGGTACGAATTTCATTCTTCTTGGTTTGATATTCGAACCAAACTATTTTTTGTTTAGTTCCGTTCAAATATTTTCAATTGTGAGTTCAATTTTCGAACAAAACCCGAACACCTCGGGTTCGAAAATCGAACATTTTGTAACATCATTAGTAAAATTATACATAATTAGATTTCGATATTCGGAATACGTTTTATAATTAATATCTAAAACGATACAATGATAGGGTAAATATAATAGTTTGACTTACTATATGCAAGTAAAAAGTGTTCACGAGTGTAAATCGTATACAAAACATAAGTAAAAAAATGAATATATTTCAAAAAAACAGCGTTTATATATTTAATGATAACGCAAAGTTAATTTTGCCTTCGATATTATTTTACATAAGCTAATAATCTTCTAAAGTCACAAATTTACACTTATAATTTAATTTCAATTTACTTAATACAAACTTCGTCATTTGCCGAATAAAAAATCATCATAGGTTGTTTTTTACTTATTAAATTATATGTTATTATTTTAAATGAATCAAAATATCTTTGTAAAAATTTTAGTTTTTTTAAACTTTAATTTTTTCACTCTTTTGATTTAGTTAATACTAACTCGATATGCAACCGCATGAGTATCATAAATATTATTGTCAAATTTATGATTAATATAAACCAATAAAATGGTATTAAGCAATAATTCAATACGATTTTAATTTTTTAGGGGGTAACCTTAAGGTCTAATAGTTTTAAGTAAATGTACCCATGGATGTTTTCAATAAAATTTAAAGTTAATATGGAAAATATTAAAGAAAATGCTGTCTTGACTTTTGTATAACGTTCTCAATGCTTGCTAAAAATGATTGGAAATTTTGTTATTCATTATATTAAACGTTGAAGTTTATAGAATATTGTAAGACACAATAAGAATTTTAGAACATATAAAAACATAAGAGTTCACAATGTTATAGTTATGGCCTTTTCGAATTATCGACAGTGACAGTACTATGTGTATTCATAGTATAATATAACACGACGAAAATGTGCATTTAAGATGGTGTTTACATACTTTTAAGTCGTTGTTGGCTTCACGGAGTGATGAAGTGAGTGAAGCCAAATAGTAAATGATTAGGATCAGAAGCAACAACAATGGTATGATGATTCCGGGTGACGCTATGTAGTCGAGCACCCGGTGCACCATTGGGTTAGGCACAGCCTTCTTGATCGAGTTGGTGAATATGTGATAGATTTTCTTGTACTGCGAGAATGGGCCACAGTGCCATGATGGTTCGATCCAAACGATGGCGTAACCGACTGGCAATACGCATAGGAATAACATAGTGAGCAACAGCCCCAAGTAGAAGTTGTTGCTTCGGCTGGCACGGAACACGACGTCGTGTGGTACGTTGCACGTTAGCACCGCCCAAGACCGAACGTACATCATGATCATTAGTTTGACCACGTTGATAATCGGTAACCCGGGTGAGAAGAACATGCCCATCCAAACCATGCCCTGATTGTTAACCAGGTGCAGTATATTCTCGGCGATCTTAAAATCGCCGTACTGCGGGAATCGTTTCTCCAAATTCCAGCACCAGCATCGGTTCATATACCGTACGAACACAGCCCGTGCGAAGTCCACAAATATCGTCGATATGATTGTCGACACCTTTGAACACAAAAGTAAATAGCAAGACGTTTTAAACATTTAAGGTCTTTTTCCACATTTCCAGGCCTATCGGGACGGGTATGGGCCGTTAACAAAAATATAAATCGTTAACTTTTTGCATTTAAAATGTAATTATTTACACATATGCAACATGCCCGTTTCGAGATTGACGGAAAGTAACAGAGAAAGAAAATGTTAATCACGACGATATTTCTAGTTCGGGTATGGATTCAAATAACGGTATCGTATAGGATATTTATAATTTTGGTTTAGAAACTCGAGACACTGAAATTTTGTTCATCTTTCACTACATCATTAAGTAGTATTGCAATGTTAATTAAATTATTTATATAAGTCATTATAATTTGGACAAACAATTCATATGAAAATAATACAATTTATAAACGAGTATATATATATATCGAATTAAAACTAATATAAATTGTACATTCTTCGTCAGAATAAATAAATATTTTTCACGCATACACCCTAACTCATCCTGTATATATGTAAATAGAAGTGCACCTTACCACTCGGATTCGTCCCTGTTGGCTCAGATACGTGCAAATAGATCTTAAATATACTACGCATGATCCGAGATCGTTCAATCGTCTGTCCTGTGCGTTTTAATTTTAAATAGGATTGTGATATTCTAATTACATGTTCACATATGTCACAAACTAACACTTTAAACAAGATCGAACTGAATAACACTTAGATTGTGCAGTTTAAGTAAAAATGACTGCATTAAGAAACACATTAACCCCACCCTCCTCCCACCAAAAAATAAATAAATAAAACACAAACATAATCATTTTGGGGATAACTTTTTTAAAAATATCATCAAACAAAAATGCCAACCTTAAAACATTGGCCTGTGATTGTACAAAATGTTTCATAAATAAAACACTGTACAATATTCTTAAAAAATTTACCTATTTTGAAATTTGATTATAGAAATGTATACTTCAATTTATTCTAAATTAAAATCATAATTAAAAATTTATATAGTTCAATTTTATTATGTTCTTCTATTATGGATCATATCATACAGAAAGGAGAAAAATAATAGTTAAAAATGAATAAATTATGATAATTTAAAAAATTAATATTTTAAACGTTACATTATTTTTTTTAATGTACTTAAAGTATTTTTTAATAATTTTATGTAGTTTTAACTAATTATGAGAACCTTTTTTATTATATTGCATAAAACAGTTATATTATAATTTTATATATCTACATGAGAAAATTATTAATTTACTAATTGAAACAATATTGTCAAGAATAATGTTTTTTATGCAGACACAAATTAAAAATAAGTATAGATATAATTCAAAGAAACCACCAACTTAAATGTTAATAAATTGATACTTAAATATTATATAAATCACTTAATAGTATATTATTTATGAATGTACATATATCTCATTAACATATTAATTTATTAAAGATACTTATTTTAAATATTTATTTGATGATTTTACGAACAAGTAAAAATGTTTTCAAAATTTTCCCAAATTTTGCTATCAATTAATAAAATAGCAATTAAATTAATAAACCCATGTCAATTCATTTTAATACACCATAAAACGTTTTTCAACATTATTTATTCCTTTTTTACTATTATGATGTGCATCTATATTACAATAAAGAACATTAATTTTTACAGTAAATAATTTAAGACCTAATTTTAATTTTTGATTAATTTTGCATTTGTATTCAGCTCAACAATAAATTTGGTAAATCTTAAAAACTAAAAAAAATCTATCGAATTATTTCTATGAAAAAACCACGCTAAGCAGTATCAATGTATGATATATAGTTTACCATATAAACAACCAACGAAATCTGTGAAGACTAAAATTTTTATTATGTGCCTAATTACAATTTTTACTGTTTATTAAGAAACGTGTATATTTTTTTAGCTATTATCATTTATAGTACACAATGATTTGCATAGAGTGAATAGCTCGGTGTGGCTATGGATTATATATGTGCTTTTATATGTGCTATATGTGCTTTTACACGATCAGATATGGTCTGTACTTTTTTTTAACGTGATCATTTAATAATTTATTTTCACAAACGTTGTGAATTATAAATTATGATAAATGGTTTTGGTTTCGTTCAAAAAATAAAAATAAATTTAAATGCACTAGTTTTATACTACCTAGCTACTTTTAAACTATATTTTACACGCTGATTGCTTTACTCTAAAAGGCCGATGTATACGTGTACGCGTAGATATCATACATTCAACAGCTTTGTAAGATCCAATAAAACAAATTAATATTTCATCGAAATGCACAACGAATAATATTCTTTTATTTTATAGAATTATATTAACCCTTCAGTCCACGGATGTAATTATGGAAATTTAAAAGTTACTGAACACACGTATCATTTTATTGTAGCAAATTCTTTGTCTGATTAATTAATACAAACTTTTATACGCACGTTTTTTTTTTACTTCCTGTCTCAATAATTGTCACTCACATTTTGTTTTTGATTTTTATACGTTCGCCATTTGCGTTATACGTGTAATATATTTTTATATATTAATATATAAATGTTTATATTATATTTATCAATGTTTTATATTTTCGTTTCAATCATTTAAATAATCACATTTCATGTTGAACGCGTTTCAAAAAACACGTACAAAAACACGCGTGCAAATGTTAAATATACGTTACGAAGAAATAGTATATGCCACCCATTACAAAAGTTTTATTTTCCTAAAGCGAAAATAAAACGACTTAAAATCAATAGAAAAATAAGATACAACTACTCATCTAACATATTATGAATACATAGTTAAACATACTATCTCATCTATCAAATATCAAAAATGTATTTAAAATATTGCTTGCTTATATATCTTTAATCAATCAACAACAAGATGCAAACCGACAATAAATTAATTAAACGAATGACTGTCAACATCTTATCAATTGTTCTGATGATAATATTCTGATTGCTTAGTTTTCCACAATGTTAACAAATGTATACGCGTTTTCAAAATATTCAAAACTAAACATCCTTAAATATTAGGTCTAACACTGAAAATGCACCAAAACTACGTACGTATTCAATTATTTAACAGACCGGAGAATTTACATTTTACCATCTACTATAACACATACTATATACAAGAACTATACTGATGGAAATTTATTTTTACGATTTGACATCGTTTTTATTAAAATATATTATTTAAAGGTTTTCAAATGCTATTATTATTATTATTTTATAGTTTTTGACATTTGGTTTTGTAACGTAACACTTCACATATTTGTTTTTACCTCAGTGGCACACTTTGTGTAATAATATTTGTATTTTTAATATGCCGAAAAATAATTTAAAAAAAACCAACGTTTTATAAGCTAAAAAAATCAAAAAACAATATTTTAATACTTAGATATTATCATATTGTTTAGTGATTAAAATAAATTATTTTATTAAATGTTGTAAATTTTAAATTAAAAAATTTATTTGTACTCATAGGTGCATATTAATTAAAAACATTAAAAAAAATTATAACACAATTTAATACATTTAATTTACACGGTAAGATAGCCTCCATAAAATAAATTTCCAATAATCGATCATTGTATATTCGATGTAAAATACTCAATAAATATAAATTACATTTTTCGTCGTTTTTTACGTCAAATTCGTTATCTTATATAAAAACAGTAACCGGAAATACGCTATTAATAAATAGTGTTGTATCGCTTGTTTAAGAGTAAGTTTATAATAGTATATCATAAATAAATATCTAAGTTGTGTTACAGTACAAATTATACACTCACTAAATCCATGACAGTAAGTTTTACCAACTCTTGGCCAAACATTGTTTCCCAACACAATTTTCGCAAACGTCGCCTGGTTTGGAGGCCTAAACAAGTTGCATGGAGAGATAAGTCTTCCCTAGGTGCATCTTCGTGCTCTGTTGTTGTAGCATACGTCTCGCCTATGTGTTATTACGAAATAATATAAATAAATCCAATAAATTACACTTTGTTTATTATGTTTACTTTATAGCGAAATAATTCATCACTTTAATAAACTAAATAAGACATTCCTATATGTATACATTTACAAATACAATTAATTAGAAGCTAACAAAATACATTTCACTACATACTTATATTTTGTATACACTATCTTATTTGAAAACAAATCAAACTAAAAATGGTAGTAATCTACGGTTATTGTTGTGGATATTAGATCAAGGGGAATACTTAGACATGTATTTTAACGTTGTTTTATTATTTTGAATTTTATAGCAACGATAAATCATTGTATATTTGTATGTGAAAACCTATTCTAAGCAACGCCAGTTGGTTATTATAATTAATGAATATGGCGTAACATATAAATTAGGATTAATAACTAACAAAACATGGAAATATTGCATTTTGTAGTAAACTACATTTTAAATGTTTATAGCTTCGATCTTATTAAATTTATTTTAATGGACATTGTAATGTATATAGAAAACTATACATTTGATCCTGTATTTAATTTTCAGTTCTTAAGTACAAAAATTGCTCTTGTTAATTTTTTTTTTTTAATTTGTTATTTTACACAAAAATTATGCAAATCACACAAAATTGTGACTAACAGTTTTTAACATTTATTTATAACTGTTAAAATAACATATAATAGACCTTGGCAATATTCCAATAACTGTGACACTATGAATTTGCTATAAAGTTGATTCAAAAAAGTTGTTATGAAAGTTGATCAATGCTTATAGATTACTGAAGTAAAAATAGTAATATTTTAAAGTCAATTGAGGCAATACATTTGGAATTTGATAAAAGAAAAACAAAATTTAATTCTAGAGCAATCAAAGATGTTGATGATTTGTTCATATTTTTTCGAATTTCAAATATTAAATACTTAAAAACCGTAGATTTTAAAAATTATTGAACTTATTCTAGAATATCATATGATATATCTGATAAATTGATAGGATTATTTAACTCTAAAGCAACTGATTCTAATAACATATCGGTGAACAAAGTTTTATGAGATACCAATGCAAACTAACAGTATTTGACCAATAAAAGTGCTTACCACTTATGTATGTAATATGGGATTCTGACGTGTTACAGTAAATCTTCCGAGTATTTTATTATTACAATTTATATATATATATATATTATATATATATATTGTACTTATATATATACATTGTACTTATTGATATATATATATATATATATATCAATATTTGTGTAAATACGAGTTTTAGTATTTACTTGATTTTTCGTTAAATCCTTGAAATCCCATTGGCACTTCGGTTACGTTTGATAACGGTGGCCGTGGCGAACAAACTACCTGAAAACAATGTGTTCCATCGTAAATTATTTCCGACATTCGTTTCTTTCTCATATTTGGCGATGACACATTATCCGTTCGATGGTCTTGCGTTATCGTACAATTATCACAATCGTTTTTCGTTGTGAAAATTGATTCGATCACGGTGTCTGATGTCATTTCGGTTTCCAAACTCCCTAACGATTCTGTGACCGAACTCAATGTCGATCTGACAATCGAACTTGCTGTCGGTTCGGTCGTCGTTACTGAATCAGTGGCCGAATCCATTGCCGGATCGGTAGAGATATTATTCGTAATCAAGTCGTAATTCATAGAACTGACGTTCGGTTCAACGACAGTGACTTCAGACGAAATGCTATAATTACCGATTATATGCAAATCGTCAACACTCTTGAAAACCTCGTCTGTGATACTCGCATTGTCTTCCGCCCAAGTCCAATTATTATCATCAAGAGGATTAAATGTAGAACTATCATGGCTATTGCTGACATTATCGAAACCAACATTATGAACATAATCCTCGATCGACGACGTTTCGGTCGTATACTCGTTAGTGGTAACTAATAATGTTGTCCTAGCCTGTTTCATCGGAATAGCAGTGGTTTGCGGCACGTTTGTCGTCGGGACAAATGTCGCCGGTACGAAATTAGAACTGAACGAAGGCTCCAGAAACGGACATTTTATCATCCTCCGAGAGCAAAATGGATACGTATCTATTGTATCATTGAAGGGTAAAAATGTTGCCGGCGTCGTCGTAGTCATAGTGGAATTTAGTTTCACCGTAGTCATCAATAACAAAGTAGTTGTAATGTTCGGCAAAACTGTCGATGTGATTGCCTCCGATATGTTCGGTTTTAACTCCAGAAGCTCTTTTGTCTGTAAAATTATTCATTATCAATAAAGTAAAACAAATAACAACGAAAAGTGTAATATTCGTCGATATTTTACTGTCGAAATCGAAATTCGAATCAAAAAATAAAATTACAATAATTTACGTATTAATTTTCTGACCAACTGAATTCTTACAAGTTCGTTTTTGTAGATTCTACTAAATTCATATTTTATTTTAAGCATAATAATAATTATTATATGGTTTTTACTTGCATAAAATAATAACGCAACGTCACTAATTTATATTTAGATATTCTTAATATTCTCAACATTTGTTTTTAGAAAGTTGTTGCATTTGTTTTAGAAAGTTGTTGCGATTAATTTACGTATTTTAAAAAAATGATATAAGATACATAAATAAGATTAACTGTCGTGATTAAGTAAGACGTGTGTAAATATGACAAGTGGCTCGTGCATAGAGGTAACGGGGCGATCACCTCACTTTTAAAATGTTCATATATTACTTAATGGTGCTCAGATGTTAAGCTGATTCAACACATTTTCGGGGACGGGGGAAGGAATGGTTTAAAACCAAATCATATATTTTCAGCTACTAGATTTAAATACTAGATTATGTTGTGTACCAAAAATTGTGTCTTAATGCGGGATAATATGTGGTATGTAAATAGTGTCTCCACCTCAATAATTTAGTTTAATAAATTACATTTATTAAAACTATTAAAAATATTCGGGGAGGGGAAATTTAAACCCCCAAACCTCCCCCCAAATGCGGCCTTGAGCTGATTAACTCATTTTTTTTTTTAAATTGTAAGTAATAACATGGTTGGATTACAAAATTGAATACTTTCTTAAGCGTTCATAATGTACTAAATACATACTCTTAATTGTAAAAAATTAATGTGTTTATTTAAAATATGCTAACAAATAATAGTTTTTTATAAATAAATATCTTTAACTGTCTGTACTGAAAAATTTCGTTTGATGGAGTTAGTCGGATTAGCGTCTGAACGTTTCACTTATAAGTCTGATATTGATTTATATATTACAAATTATTTATATTTACATTGTTATGAATTTTTATAATATTATCGAAAGTAAAAATAGTTTTCCATTCAGTTGAAAACATCAGATAATCGGAGTTTAAAAATATAAGGGTTATTTCAAAAATAATACCAATTAAGGTCGGGGCACACATTACCGTATCGTACCCGATTTTTAACACTGAAAAGGATTAAAACATGTTTACGAAGCACATGGGGAGGAGAAAGGTTAAATGTTCTGATAATGATAAATATTGAAAATGAAATGATTTCCGATGACATTGATTTTAACAAAATGTTGATATATTTAGTGAAAAAAAAATAGAAGCTTAGATTTTATGTATAAAATATTATGTTTTATTTATTTGTAGTTTTATAATTATCAAGCTTTAATTATTTGTATTTGTATTTTGTTAAATAATAACATTTAAATTGATACATAAAATTGTATTCTCTACTTTTCATAAATGAGTAATTTTTAATCGTTCTCCCACTTTCAAAGTCCATGAACCGCCATTAAATTTTAAATCATCATAATTCCTTAAAACTTCATTTTAAATTTAAAAACACGCCTTACATGTACATAATATATTATGAAATAATGGTATTAAATAAATTATAATAATTTACATAATTAATTATGAATTATTATAGCAACAGTTGCTTTCAAATTTCAATTCTGATTGAAAGAGAAATTTTCAAATATGTTCGTTATTTAGTAATATGCTAGTTAATATTTTTAAAGCTGGTCTTCGTTTACCGAATGGAAATTAATTATAAAATCTGATGTAGATAATTGTTGATATTTACTGTTAAACATTTTTAAAAAAAGATGTAAATAGACTTATTTAAATTTAATAATTTTACTATTTGCATTTTTCATTGAACAAAACCACGATTTCAATAATTAAAATAAGACCTGATATGGTTAAAAATGATTACTTGAAAATGTATTTTCGTATTAACGTATTGAATATAATCATATTGACGTATGAATTGAAAATACTAAAAGCAAATTAAATATTTATTTACTTTTGTCAATATTTAAACCTATCAGTGCAAAATTGTATTACTTTAATTGTTAAATATACTAATAGTTTACGTTACCATCTACTTGATTTATTTTATAAACTCATCATAAATAAATGCATGACTTGGTTAACGAAAATTATAAAAAAGTATTATAATTACACGCTTATTAATACGTTTTCATTACATATGTCATACATAGATACTATATATATATATATAAGTAACACAAGCATTTGACATATTGATTTCTTTAAATACAACCCCATATAATATTTACTTTAAATAAAAATATATTAATACTTGCTCCTCTCCGAACAGGTAATATTTAAATAATAACACATATGTCAAATAATTCCTTCACAGACGCTACAAATATAAACGGAATAACAAATAACCAGCACATACAAAAGATGCTGATCATTGAGAACCAAAACATAGATTAAACATAAACATAACAAATTTTACACATATTTTAAAAATAACACAATGCAACAAAATAATAAATAAAGGGATTATATAGTCAAGGACTTTTCGGTTAAACAAATATATTTCATAAAATAATAATAAAAAAATACCCAAAAGAAAATTAAAATAGACATAAAATGAATAAATATCACGCTCTGAAATGAATACAAATAACTTAGATAAAATAAAATGCATATACACATGGAAACCAAGATTAACAATCATAACGTTGACTATCTCGCATACTACAACGGCTAGATGCGGTTACTCGAATAGTGATTTGACCGTTTATCAACCTAATTACCACCATGATTTGACCTTGAAAAAACAAACTTAATCACCCTAGAGTATCTTTCGATGATCCTGTTTCCTATTCAGTGTGCGTAAAGGTTAGTATGGCAATTACAATGATTAGTTACGAGCCATTACTTTAAACGAAGTAAATTTTCCATAGGACAAGTTTAGTTTTGCGTACCAATATATACGAATATTGCCTTATTTCATTTTGTCGGTAAATTCAGTTTTAAAAAGAAGGCATAGATCCAACCTAATCTTTCAATCATTATGCGTGGCTAGTTGTATTTGCAGATATAGAAAGTTAAGTACTAGGTAAGTAAGAAAATACAATTTCTACTTATTTTGTTTTCGATTTATTTAATTTATACTTCATTATTTTACTTGCCTTCTTTCTAAAAATATTCTCGAATATTCCCGCGATTATTTATCAATTTGTTTACTTTTCTTATTGTATTATTACAAAAATATTTGTAATACAGACAATTAAAAAAGAAAAATATAAAGTAAAATGTCGAATATATTAACTTTATACATTCACTTTATTTTCCGTTTAATAATAATTTAGTTGATCGTTTTATGCATTTATCACATTAAAACAGGTTAATACTCACCATGTCATTGATTTTTACAAATAACGCGAATGTCAGGGTGTAAAGATTCAATAAGTTCAACGCCATAATCCTAAAACAAAACAACAGTAAATATTAAATCAGTATACATTAATATATTGGTACGTAAGAATTATACGAATACGATCACCATCACTACTAACTAGCAACGCACCCAGAATTTTTTCATGGGGGTTTCCTAGAATAATATGAAAACCCAATTTATACAATATAGATAATTTTTACTTTTTATTATTAAAATTAAAATGTAAAGTTAAAAAAATATATACTTTTTTGATATTGAAAACCATAAAACTAAAACCATAAAATTGATTTTGAAAAAAACGTTTATCTGTTTCCCATAGTTAAAATTACCTTCACGATTTTCCACTCTTGAAATACTCAAAGAGGGTCTGGACCCGATGATCCTCTCTCGATTGCGCCACTGCTACTAACACTACTAGTATTACACACATTATTCAACATACATATACAATAGCTTGCATATCTGTGTGTGAGTTTGACGTATGTCGATGTACATAATATAATTTCAATAAACTTATTAAATTTTAAAGTCAGAAAATCAGAACTTTTGCACGTATTAAATAGAGAATTGTATTTAGGCATAACTGAAACATTTAATTGCATTTTAACAATCCGGTATAAAAGTTTACATGTAAGTGTTTGTCAATACCAGCTTATGATTTATGATCAAGCGAAAATCAAATTACCATTGTAATTCATTCGCCTGTCAATTGAATGTGTGATTAAAAATGCTGTCCGCAATAAAATACAATAAGTACTGTTTAACGCGATCAATCGTATTTACAGAATAAAATAGTAACTTTATCTAAATACATCAATTTTCTCTCTAGTTATTATTCTTGTATGTTTATTATCAATTTATTATAATCTAAGTTTTTGTTTTAAGTAGAGAAAATTATGAGCTATAAATATTTTTTTGTTTATTGAATTTAATAGATTCACAAATAAGATATTGCGTAAAAATTGTTTGTACCTAATATAAGATCACTTTAGTAATGCTGTATAAAAGTATAATAATTGTAATGAGGATATTTTTATAAAGAAATATTTTATTTTTTAAAATGATGTCAATATAAGTTAGTCTTTGAAATAAGAGTAACAACAATAATAATTTTCATTTTTGAATTTGTAAATCGATACTTTTCTTCTCATATAGTCATCATTATTTCTTCATATATTATTGTGAATGTCGTCAAAGGTGTGCTTACAGGGAGAAGGCCTGGTGAGCATTGACCATATCCCCAGTGAACTGTGTTTGCAAAAAACCCATGCCTAGAGAAAGGTCGCGCGTTCAGTACAAATTTTTATTATTTGTTTTTTTGCTACACGTGAATAATAATAATAGTTATTGATGTTTCAGTTGTACCTAATTAGCAAGGATTAATATACTGGATACGCAACGAACGTGTAATAGGTGAATCTATGATTCTTACTGACGTTTATTTAGTTACCTCTTTCAAAAATTCACTATTATCATTAAGAAATACCGAAAATGAGTTTCCAAGTATTTTTAATGAGAGCGTTTATTTTAGCGTTTAATGATATTCAAATACCAGATGTTAGAAAGAGAAAAGTATCTTCTAAAATTGGTGAAATTCACAACACTTATTATTTTATGAACAGTAAGAAGCAAGAAATAAATATATGTGTGTATTTACCTTTGCTAGAAAAAATAATTAATGGTACAGAGGCCAGATTTAATCAAGAAACATTAATTATGATAAATACTATCGGTCACTTAGTAGAATTAGAAACAAATCACGATAATATAGTAAAATTTGTGCAAAATCATTGATTTGAAGCAGAATGAATTTGAAGTTGAAATTGATTAAACAAAGTGATTCAAATCCTAAAGAGAAAAATTGTAACGAGTGGATTAAGTGATTTACAGATTATAGTAGAGATGATTTATTTTCAAATGTATTTAGAGTATTTAAAATGTTTGTAACTATACCAGTTACAAGCTGTTATTGCGAAAGGACTTTTTCAAAATTAAGTTTTATAAAAACCAAACTATGGAGCACTATGAATTAAGGTCGCCTGGATGGTTTATTAATCATCAATATCGAGCAAAAATTGGCAAGAAGTATACATTTTTATGATGTCATTGAATCTTTTAAAATAATGAAACCATATAATAGAAGAATGGATTTATGAACAATTTATTATTTATTATATAGTTATTAATATTATTATTTATAATTACGTACAACGTATTTTTATTATAATTTTAATTGTGTGTTTTATTTTATTGTTTTTACATGCTAATATTTACAGTTCTCAATTATACCTAATAAAAATGGATAAGAAAATGGATATTTCTTCATGTATAAAAAAAGAAATAGGTCACACGATTTAAAAATGTGTTGTGCTCCCTCGGGCACTTAAGTCTGAACACGTCTATAAATATCTTCCTATGATACATATATAGCCTGTCATATTACATATAATAAACTATTATTATTATTATAATTATTATTTTTATTATCGGCTATAAAATACAATATTTTTGTTTTCATCCAGACGTATAAATCAATATGTAATATATAATTCTAAAAAATATGACAGTATTTCTATATCGTTCGTTATACGAGTAGCATGTTTGTTATATGATATACGCATTATTATGTGAAACACAATATTTTTCGTTTTCAATATTAGCTTATAACTTTCCTCATAACATTAAGGTTGTTTTATTTTAAGCTGATATTTTAAAAACAATTTTTTTATTCAATAAGCAAAATAATAATTGAATAGTATATTTTAAATAATCAATTTTAGTACCTACAAGAAGGTAAAATGGAAATAACGTGAATATAAAGAAAAAATTATTAAAAGAGATTTTAACTTAATCTATTTGTATTTAATATAGTACCGTAAAATTCGTAATATTGTAATGAGATTTGTAGTATTGTAACAGTAATACATTTTTATAACAGAAAAATGTATTTTATTAAGAAAACTTTAACTCAAAACGTTATTAAATAAAACAATTAAAACATTTCATTTTGGTATTTTTGTAGCAATATTTTAAGTTAAGTGGACATTAAGTAAACCATATATTTAAATAAAAATGCTTTGAATGGGTATTGAATTGTACAAAACCAGATCAATTTCAATTGAATCAATTTATGATATGAAATTACATACTTGATAAACAAAATACAATTAATATGCATATATTGTTTAATTAGTTCAGTTAAGGAATATATTATAAGAAATTAAATTAGTAAATAGCGTAATATGTAGAATCATGAGTATACTTATAGAAAATTTCTATGATTTTAATTAAATTTCATTGCGTTTAAAAGTTAAATTCATCTATAAAAACTATACGTTTATTATTTTTACCGAGCAAGTTGTACTCGTAGTGTAGTCCTCGGATGATAACTTTCTAATACGCCCAAGCCTTCGAATGCAATTGGAAAAAACGTTCCAATGAGCGTCATGATGACTGTAATTTCGTATTTTCTCCACAAAGTTGATTCAGCTTCTGGTTCTGTTGACCTGGCTACTACATAAATTACAGCATATACCGAACTGCCTAACATCCAAATCATATTTAGATTTGCAAATATCCTTAAAGTGATCACTTTCCAACTAAAAAAAAAAAGTAAAAATAATTAATTTCAAATGTTAAAACCAATTTATTTTTATTGTATATTATTTATTACTTTTGTTTATCCTTCATCCTTTCGGCTTCCTCGAGTAAAGCTTCTTTAAAACCTAATATAATTGACGAAATACGATTGTGAGCTGTCTCTTCATTCCCAATCATGTAATCCCATCCGGTGAACAATTTCCAAGTAAAAATACACTCGTCGTCTTTCTCGGATAACTTACTTAAACGAGAATTTGCAGCCATTCTATATTACAATGCATATATAAATAGAGATAAAATAACTATAGTCGTTGGTGACAGGATATCCGGATAACTATACTTCCTGAGAGTAGCCACAAAACTGTAAATGTAAACGACCAGCCCCGTGATAAAATAAGCTGTGGGTAACCGGTATCCGGTATCCGAACTTGGCCGATTTGAATAGTAGCCATAAAACATGGGTGAATGCTGCAGAACACCTTCGAAGTTCAATAAAGTCATCAATTCCATTGATGTGGCTTCCTCCTCAGGTAACAATGTCTTGCGTTCACCGGTGTCTGCCTTGTTGGTCGTTAAAATCTATAAAATCGCGAAACAATTTGTTCTATATTTTAACATCAAATAAAAATTATTTAAGTACATACTTCAGGTATCACGATAAAAGCCGCCAATAATACGGATATGACAAAATTCACCCAGAACAACCAGCGTAGAAACGTAAAATACGACGCTACCACTGTTCCGAACTGAGATTCGATTTCTTTGATGGTAAGTTCCCAAGGAATTATTTGACTAATAAAATTAGCCATCTCCCTTTTGCTGTGTTGCCATTGCTGTAGATATATATATAATATATATATATATATATATATATATATATACATTTTGATGACAAACATTACGCACCAACGAATAAATGGAATAATAAAATTATAATAATTACTTTAACCACGAGTATATGGAACCGTGCTAAAATATCCCTTGTGCTTTTGCTCATGGCCAAACGTTCTTGCAGTTCACCCTCGTGTTTCTTCACGTACTCCTTGGCTTGTTGGACTAATTTCATCTTCCTGCGGATGGACCACGGTTGTTGACGGACGCTCCCTAATACTTCTTTATGCAAACGAATGTTTTCTAATATTTGCTCTTGAGAAATACTATCATTTTCGATATTAATCGCCGTACTATAACATATCATATATATCATCATCGTCTAAACCTGCTACAGCATACTCTGTTGTACATATATCATGCACCGCATATTTTATATAAGAATATTTGCCAACGCTTTGAGGAAATGCCCACTCTTAGAACATGCTTAATTTCCAGTTTCATACTTGATTTAAGACTAGCGAATGTAAATCGATACACCAATAATGATTTATAAATTATATAGTATATCGAATAAAACATTTTTACAGAATGTAACACTCCATTACAGGGCTAACTAACGAATACTATAACATTGTTTCAAGGCACAATCCTTTTTTTATATCGCTCAAAATAGCTATTTTATTAATTTAAATTTTAGAAAAATTTAAAAAAAATTTGTTAGTAAAATTTTTTTAAATAGTTGGCCATTTGCTTTTTATAGTTTTTTAAATATTTTATGAAAGTATTACGTGATGTAGTTTGCCTATTTATATAAAAATATTAATGTAGTATAACCTATGATATTTACGTGAACATCCCATACACTTCAAAAACTCATAAGTAAATTTAACAAATTCAATAAATGACCAAATATTAAGAAAAGTTTTAATTGTTATTATTATTTTTAATGTATGTATAATATAAGTAATAAAATTATTTCATTTAATATTTATTTAACAGTACGTTTATTGTTTTTGTTAAATTCATTTAGAAATTACAGTTAGATTTATAAAATATTAAAACTGTTAAACAATAGCATGTACTCGTTATAATAATTACAATAATAAAAATAATTATTATTGGCACCATTCACTAACAAATATTAAATTTTTCACAACAAATAAACGTCAAACTGGTCTGACGGATGACATATCGAATATTCTCTAAGTTCGCCCCATCACCATTTGTTTTATCAGGACGCGAACGCACAACCTCCGCATTATTGCTCTCGTGCTATCGACGCGGAACCATCACGACGAACTTGTCGTGCGTTTACAGATATGATTTTATAAACTTCTCTGTTCGTTTAAAATAATACAACGTGTCACGTGTGCGTTATCGCAATACGGTCTTTACATAGACATTCCACTTTATCGGTATGCGAGAAAACTGTCGTGTGACATGTTGACGTCGTTTATCGGTTCGACGACGGTCTGGTGTCCAAATACATGCGTCGATGGTCCGTCTAGTTACTGTGTCCAGACGTAATGTACAAAATCAGGGCGAGGTTCATTCCCTCCAAGTCACGCGACGTGCTTGTATATATTATTTTTATTTGTCCCGAGGTTGTATTGTACGGTTATACATTACGTTGGCCTGCGCGCAATATTGTAAAACCACGTATATTTTGTGTAAGGCATATGTAATAAAATATTGTAATCATTTTTACGACACATCAAAATATCTTATATACAATCAGGATTATTCATTCACAACTTATTTTGGCCATTTGATAGTCAAACAATAATAATAATAATAATAATAATAATAAAACTTACTCTCCGGAACTGGTCGTAAATGCTGAAGACCTTCGACGATCCGATATTAAACTCACATCGTCCGGCATCATTGATGATACAGGAGAAGATGATCTTCTTTGCTTTTGATGTTTACCTTTTCTAACGCTAAGTCGTTTATGGAGAATTGCATTTACACTAGCTGAGTAATCTTCATCGTTTTCTACTCAACAGACAATGATAATAGAACATACAACATGAATTTATAAATTATTTTTACTATTATTATTATTATTATTATTATATATTAATAATAATAATATAATATATAATATTACGAAATATTACGTTTATAAAATAACATTTTTAATTCAATTTTATTCAAATAATAACATAAACCCCTCAATACTAAAATTTAAACATATACACATACCATCCGAATGTGTCCGGCTGGCCGAAAAACGAACTTTTTCGACTGATTGTCCCCTACTAATACTCATGTTGTCGTCGAAAAATTCTATTATCGACGAATCACGTAAGCTAGGCGAAGTTGGTACCTAAAATTTGCAGTTGTATTATAATTATTGTTATTATTCCAAATTAAATAAAATTGTAAATATCTATGATATTATATGTATTCAAAAAAAAACAAATGTGCGTCTGTACATACCTTATAAAATGTATTATGTTATATTATAATACAAGTATGCATTTTATAGTAGGCCACGAGTTCTCGAGTTTTCGGTGAAATCGCGTGTAACGTTCCCTGACATAATAACTGACGGTTGTTGTGTGACCATTAAGCAGATTAAACACCCCTAGACAACCACACTCTCTCCTATCGAGTTAATTAAACGTTATGTGGCATTCCCCACATAACAATCGCTAAGAATTCGTTACATTTGGAAATTCTGTGAACGCAATCAGCAGCTCCTCTACCGAATTTCGAGGTGTAAGGATATTGATTTATCATTTCACATGTATGAATGATCGGGTCGTAAACGGAGATGACTATGGTTGCTGGAATGTGTATAGAAAATCAGATCGTACATTGCATCAAAGCAAATTAACATAAATTATTATTATACACATTTAAACGTTTCGACATTATAAAACATATTCTAATTCCAAATTCTAATATCCCTTTTGTCTCATTGTGCAGTTTCATATTATACTATTATTTGTTTATTATATTGGGGTGAAACCAGTTTATTAATTATTGTGAATACTAAAATTGTTAAATCTACCAAAATCGCAATATTATCCACGGGCATTAAGCAAAAATAAAAATATTCTCATTTTATGCCTTATCTTCATCGAAGAAAAAATTCAAGAAGCGGTCGATAAAATTAAGATTTTATATTGTTGGGGATAATGTGTTTTATAAATACTATGACAACTATCCATCTCCTCTTATTAAAATGGTTAACGTGTTGCCAAATTTTCCATATTCAAAGATAATACTCTCCGTCTCGTCCATGTTACAGTAGAATTTTTCATTCGGTGTCACAGTTTTTGTAATTATTAACACGAAAAAATGCAAAATTAAATTAAAACTATGTCATACATTATTTTCAATGAATTCGATAACCTTGAAAATCATACGCATTTTTTCCACCAACATAAAATATACGGTTATTCGGTATAATGATTATAAACCTGTTATTATAATTCCACCGTTTAACATGATATCATATTATCTACTTTTGTGGACAGAGGTCAAGACTTACGAGCTTATATGAATTCGAAACATTATTCACCGCGTGTCAAAACGTCCCATTACCATTGTTTCGCGTCGACCGAAAAGTCTCGGATGACATCAACGATATGCTTTATGAGTATATGTACATACTATAATATGAAATATTAAATCTCTCTTTTATACTGAAATTAATGCGTAACGCCCAAACAATAAATTAACTTCACCATAATTGCTAGTCCTACTCGTAGATTCTGTGGTCATTTTTCTCGACGTATGAAACTTGAAGAAAAGTATATGCGCAAAACGAATGTTCAAATCGTCCTTCTTTTAGAAATGTGTGTTCTATTAAATAGTTTTCTGTTATGATAATTATGTACTGTTTTAAGTGTATGCTGCAAATAACTTTAATCTTAAATCAAAGGCAGAATATTTCCGAATCCATTAAAAAGTTTTAAAGAGTAAGAAATTCGAAAAATTTTAAGTGCTGCTATAAAGTGGTCTTTGCGCATCTACCAAAACAAAAGTTATCCGTTATTTAAAGAACTCATAAAATATCGACGTGAATATAAAAAAAAATCAGATAATTCCTATTCTAGTGAAACCTTTATGATAAAACAAAAGTCTAAATATTTCCCTTCGAAATTAGCATAACAATGTCATAGAAAATAAACTCTTACCGAATCCAAAATTTAAATAAGATTTAAAAACCACTATTATTTCTCTATTAACTTTCCTCGCTTTTGTGTTAAATTAGTGAATAGAATTTCATCACAAATATATTGTTATCGTTCATTAGCAATAACAAATTTCGGTTATCTTGTTTTTGTTTATTATTATATATTATTTCAAAAATTTGATTATAATGTTATTGTTAACAGCAAAACTAAATATGTATTTAAAAAAAGAAATTTTTATTATATAGTCAATTTGACTATTTATCAATAATATTAAACTTATTATAACGTAATTTAACATTATCCATTGAATGTTATAGTACTTAAAGACAATATATTAAATTATAATATGTGTACATAATAGCAGTTGCGTAATTGTTTACTTCTATAGATGAACAATAACCATGGGTGTATACAAGGGAGGATATGTGAATCAAATTCCTCCATATTTTTTTTAATACATCATAACATACCTACTTATAATAATACAATGATGAATCAAATATTGATTTTTTGTTTTTGGTACTGATCCCCCATTCAGAAATAATGTCTACCCTACTGACAATGACTACTAAATATTTTTGAGAAACTAGTTATTTGGCATCATTATAAAAACTTCCCAATAATACAAAGGTTTATTTGTTGAAAACTGAAATAATTTAATAATTTAATTTAAATCATCAAAATCAATTTGCACGTATTTTCGCGCGTGTACGTGCAAATAGTAATATAATAATAACTATAGTAGTAGTGAGGTTAGATAACTATCAGCTAGGGAGGACCAAAGAACAAATTATGATGTCATATATGTGTATGTTCTCCTTAGACTTAAGATGTACAAAAAAAAAACGAAGGACCAGCGAGATGTAATATGTCAAAGACCATATATAAAAATCTACTCGCCAAAATTCAAACCTAAATTAGATACTTCTTATATTGCATATGTAATATTGAACACATCGAAATGCAAATAGTAGCTAACGGACTAAATACTTTTAAAGTATAAGTATAGGAAATATATCTATAATACCTAACTAATCTAACTACTAAGATAGTTAGAGTTATATTATAGTATTTTATAGACAAAATACTGTAATATAGGCACACTTATCTACATTTACCTAGCTATATGCATTTATTTTGGCAATCAGAGATAACTTCAATTTTAATAAAATGCCTTCGAACATACGGACCACAATATAAGATAATAAGTTGACAAATAACCAATTCCTTTATGGTATATCACGAATTCACTTAAACAACATAAAACGGATATACATATCAATAATTATTATACAGAGACTTGGTGTAGTTGTTGTAATAAACAGTTACATGTCAAATAAAATTCTCACAAAAACCTGAACGGATTTGCTTCAAATATCATAGCAGTTACCAAACAATTATCTCAGACATTTTAAAAGATAATAGTTTTTAAAAAGTTCTCAGTGAAAAAAATTTAAAAAGTAGTTCATGAAAAAATTGAAGATGTGTACTGTTATAGAATTGTAGTCTGGCTTGTGAGTTTGTGACATAATACGTAAAATATTTAATATAATATAACTTATAGTCTGTAAAATATATTATCCCATTAAATTTGATACATACTTTTTAAAACATTAATAATTAAATAAATTAAAGAGTCCAACATTGATTTATCCATCTATATTTGTAAGATGATTATATACGATACAATTAGTAATAATATCTTAGTTGGATCGTGTCTAACATCTGGTTAATTATAGCAAAGGTAATTTTTACGGTTACTACCATACAGTGTTTTAAAGTATTTCAGTACAAGTATTTCAGTACAATTTATTGGTATTGAAAGTAACAATTATTGAATAATTGTATTTAATCAACGTCTTTTAGACAATCATTGTCACTAACTTGACCGTCTAACTGAAAAAAATCATTATAATATTAATCAACATATTTCTAATTATTATTCTACATAGACAAACAATCTATATATATATATAAATGAATTGGTGTCTGTATGTTATCGATGCATGGCCAAACCGCTGGATGGATTTTGATAGGGTTTTTTCCTACGTACTCAGCGTGGACCCGGGATGGTTTTTGTCTCTTAAAAGGTTTCAAAACCCAACTCCTTAATAGTTTCAAAACCCGGCACCGGTAAACCGATGGTACTTCGCAACTACGAGTTGTTTACTTTTCACCGTAACGAAGGGTGTGACGTCAGATGGTTACCAAGGGCAACTGTCATATGTTTTTTATAAAGATTCTGGTGTGGTTTTTTATTAGTTTGCCATTAGAAAATACAATTTCTCAGTTTTCGTGGATAATTAGTAATGTTGCGCCTTGCAAATGTGTAGGTAGTTTGCGTGTAGTAGCAATGGTAATGTAGCCTTTATCGACCTTTATCCTCAACGTTTTAGCGTCGTATGTGAGAAATACATGCCAACTTTCAAAATCCGAGGGCAAATCTATCATCGTGCTTCTACCTCTGTCAGATTTTGATTACAAATTTCTCCACTTATTTGATTACAAATCACTCCACTGTTATGCCCCCCAACGGAAATCGATTGGCCGATCTACATCTGTAGCACGAACGATAAAGGCCTTTCGAGCTTCCGAAACAACCGAGCAACAAGCATCACGATTGGAAACCATGCGAAAACGAGCTGCTCATGCCCAATCGATTGAAACTGGAGAGCAGCAAGCATCACGATTGGAAAACGACCGAGAACGAACTGCTCAAGCCTGCTCGACTTATAAAATTGACCAACGGAGAGCAAGTCGGGCTTTAAGAAGAGAACACTATGATCGATCCAGACGGACGCTGCACGTTGCATTGGATCTTGCTGCGTTCCATTACGATGCGGAATATGATTACAGTTGCCAACGTAGTGTCGTCATTGGAAAAATAGACATGTTATGCGAATCTTGCCATACATTGAAATTTAAAAGAAAACTCCAAGAACGTGCTGCGAAGATGGAAAAGTGAAATTGCCAGAATTGTCATACTTCCGGCTATATTTGGAGGAAGCCCACTACAAATGTATGAATACACACAAGATACAATGACTTACGTTCACGCATACGACTGTCCGGATTTTTTCATAACATTCACGTGCAATCCTACGTGGGATGAAACTAGCGAACTTCTGTTGCCTAGACAGTCATTTTCGGATTGCCATCACATCATTGCACGTGTGTTCAAGCAAAAATTGAAACCTTTTATGGATTTCAATTACAAGTATCGTGTTTTTGGTAAGACACGTTGTTGGATGTATTCCATTGAATGGCAGAAAAGAGGATTGCTGCATGCACACGTTTTGATTTAGTTCATTCATAGAATTACACCAGACAAAATTGATGCAGTCATCTCAGCAGAAATACCAGACGTCGACATTGATCCAGGCTTATTCGAAGTCGTTAACAATAACATGATTCGTTGCCCACGTTGAGCAATCAACACCAAATCTCCATGCATGAAGGATGGAAAATGCATGAAACGCTATCCAAGAGACTTACACGCCGAAACTATCACTGAGAATGATAGATATCCTCAATATCGTCGACGATCAACTGAAGATGGCGGCAAACTCATCACTCTAAAAGTGCGCAACAATGACATTGAAGTTGATAATCGTTGGATTATGCCGTATTCACCATTACTCTCTAAGATATTCAAAGTACACACAAATGTCGAGTATTGCAATTCAGTAAAATCGATCAAATACATATGCAAATATGTTAACAAAGGATGTGATATGGCAGTTTTTAGAGTGGGAAATGCATCTGCACCAATCGATGAAATTGAAAGATATCAATTAGGATGTAGCATTAGTAGAAACGAAGCTGTTTGGCGTATTTTCTCATTTCCTATTCATGAACGTCATCCAACAGTTGTTCATTTAGCTGTGTATATTAAGAATGTACAATGCGTAAATTTTACAACGGCAAATGTACACGCAAGAGAATTTTTGCCACCGCAAACAACGCTAACTGCGTTCTTCTCTTTGTGTACGGATGATTTGTTCGCAAGAACGCTACTTTACTTAGAAGTTCCAAAATTCTACACATGGAATGCATTAGCCAAAACTTTTCAACGTCGTAGACAGGGCAAATCAGTTGAAGGACATCCGAATTTATATTCGTCCACGCCTCAGGTGGTCTCTATACAGTTCATCCAAACAATCAAGAATGTTTTTACTTCCAATTACTATTAGTTAATGTACTTGTACCGAAATCCTTTCAAGAACTGAGAACAGTCAATGGTGAAGTATGTGTGACCTATCGAAAAGCTTACCAAAAATTAAATATTTTTGAGAACGATGCCCACTGGGACACAGCACTCGCTGGTGCTTTAAATACTGCTTAACCACAGCAAATACGTGCATTATTTGCGATATTATTGACAACGTGTTTCCCATCCAATCCAAAAGATCTTTGGGAAAAATACAAAGATGACATGAGTGGAAACATCTATGTCGTTTGCGAGCAATGAATATCAACATGTAATTCACACCAAACGTGTATAAAGGCGTTGCTTTTGATCGAGGATGTATGTTTGGCAATCGCTAACAAAGGATTGGTACAATTAAAAATGTGTGCACCGATCCGACCTACTAATACCGCATGTAATCGTGATTTTCAACGTGAAACACAATTTGATATCCATGACTTGGGTACATATGTTGAATGTATCCATGACAAAAAAGCTTTAGAAGCATTTCATCGTACACTGCAAGATTTGAGGGGTAATAGACAGCCTTTTGGTGGAGCCACTCATTCTATTGTCAGGGGATTTTCGACAAACTTTGCCAGTGATACCACGTTCAACATCCGCTGATGAACTTAATGCATGTCTCAAATCTTCAGTTCTATGGCGACATGTCAACAAATTTGACTTTGAAAACCAATATGCGTGTTCAACTACAAAATGATGCATTCGCCTAACGTTTCGCAAAACAATTGCTGGATATTGGGAATGGGAAGTTGACAAATGACTATTCTATACAATGTATTACATTGCTAATAAACTTTTGTAAGATGAGATCTACCAAACACGAATTAATTCAAAACGTTTTCCCAAATATCTCGCGGAAATTTAAAAATCATCAGTGGCAGAAATATAAATATACAAATCTACATTTGCCCCTTGCAACGCACGGGTATTCAGCTAGTATTTTATAAAAAAAGTATTTATTATTTAAGTAGTATTTTAAATACTATAAAAAAAATGTTTTTAAACACTCCCATCATAATATTACAACATAATACATATCTTGAATAGAAATAACCAGAGACAGTGTACATAATCGTAACCAAAAGTTTTCATATGAAAATTAAGCCTAAATCTGATAGATATAACAACAAATACAAACAAACGAAAATCAAATTTATCTACACTACCATAAATAATTTTACAACTGTATAAGTTACTTTAGTGTTGTTGACATACAATTTCATAAATTGTAAAAATCAAATAAATAATTACACAATAAATTCTAAATTAAACCAAAAACTATTTTTTCGTTACAATAAAAAAAAACTTTAATTAATTTTTAAAAATATTATGTACGTAATACTTAGTTTCAAATGTTTACTTTAGTAGAGTATATATTTAAATAATTGCAAGAATATTTTTAGTAATAACAACCAATATACTTCTTCAGTTACTATTATTAATGTGGGTTATATTTGATGTCTTCCCTTTCCGTTAATTCTTTGTGATATATTAACGTTAATGTATATATACTACACTTACTGATTTTATAATTACAAAAACTAATTTACATTTACAAATGAAACAATTTATAATTTTAATATTTAACGTAATAATAATATAAAAAAACTTTTTCCAACATGAGCACAATAAAACATTATTTAAAACCTGTAATTCATATACCACCTATGACCAAATATTATATAAAAATATAAATCGTGTTAAACGTGCAAATACTTACATTTCATAGAAGTTAAGTGTTCTTTTTTCGAAATCCATACATTAAGACTTATTCGATGTTAAATTAAGACTTATGATAGGGATGAGTCTTGTAGCTTCGACTACAATCACAGTAGAAATAAAAAGTGCTCATATTCGAATAGTATACTAGTCATGCCACACCCACGATAATAGCAACAAAGGGCTATATTATGGGAATAGTGACAACGACGACATACATTAATTTGTACGGTCGACTTCTCACGCGATACTCTGCAAATCGAGTGATAGGGTGAAAGCAACAGTTTTCCTTTTTTCAATAGGTCATAATCAATATTTTAACTGTTACTAGACTGGAAGGCCAATAATTGATTTATAAACATAAATACTCATAAACATTAATGATGAATAAATAACACGTAATAATCTATAATATCGAGTATGAATTTTTTTCTAATTCGTTCCTTTTAAACGAATCCAGGTCAACGTGTTCCTATTCTATATATATATTTATAAAACTGATGTGATTTGAAACTAATGTAATCACAATTACTTTGTTAGGCGCTGATATTATTTGTGTTATGAGAGTTATCCAGGTCTACTAAACGTTGATTCTAAATTTTTGGAGAAAAACGTGGAACAACAATCTTTCTTCTTCCTTGTCTTTGTCAACCAAGTAAAAGTATTGTACTACTATAAATAGTATTCTTAGTTGTTAATAAAATAAAAGATTGGAGGGTAGAATAATTTTCAATAATGGATAAGGGATTTTCTTTTTGTAAAATTGATTTTGGAAACATTTCCTGGTACTGCCGATCATAATAAATATATGTTATGAAAAATAATTGAATATTGTTTTGTTTTGTTTTGTATTTTTTTTTTTTTTTTTTTAATACATTTCTGAAGTGTTGAAATAAATACACATCAATATTTCCTATATGTTTTATTATACACAATTCCTTCCAATTAAGACTGTAACAAATTTTGAAAAAATATTTAATATGATTTGTTTTACTTGTTTAGGTACAAACGTATAGGCATACATATATATTTCAAATAAATTAACTATGGTTCGATTAATGAAACGCAAGTATTTTTGGTATATAAATTTACCCATACCGGTAGGTACGCTAAGAAATATTTGAAGTATTAATCTTAATTTATGAACATATTATGTAATTCGAGACGTTACATTTGATTTTTTTTGTATCATATGTCATAATCATGTCATGTAGCTTTTAAGCTACAATGAAGTGATGGTAATTAAATTTTTGTATTTCAAGAGGCAATCTACTTATTCCAAATGTACCCACATATATTCGAAAAAAATTTATATTTAATTTTAATCAACAAATTAAAAAAAAAAACCACTAATATTTTTAATTGACTTCTTACTATTTTCTTTTTATATTAAAATTGTTTTAGATCCAACATTGATTTTATTGTTTGATTGTGTCAACATATTACGTATAATTCATTATATTTTAGTTTATATATTTATATATATATATACAGTGATCGAATTGGGGAGGAATACTAGGGGATGGCATTTCTCCTTTTATTATAATCTATATTTTTTACACATCCATTTAGTTTGTCCAAAATAATACATACCCCTTATAATTATATACCAAGATTATCGATTTATATTGGTGTTTTTCATAAAAATTGTATGTTTTTCACAATAATTTTTTAATTAGTTTTACATGAATACAATAATGTTTATATTTTTTTATATGAAACAAGTATTTTTATCTCATTTAAATTGTATCGCTTGACACCTAAATCTAATAATGTATCGTACATAATACGATTGATTATTTGCTATTTGTACAACTTTACTGACTTAAAGTTACAGTATTAGTAAACATGTCTTCATTAAATTGGTTAACTAAATCGAACTCAAGTACAAATTACATGACAACTTCAGAATAAAAATGTAGGCATCCCTCCACTTATTTTGAGCCACTTCGACCATTGTGTATATATATATATATATTTATATATATATAAACTTGGGTAGTATTCAAAATACAGTATTCAGAATACTGTTTTCAGAATACTTTTTAAATACTTTTTGAAAGTATTCTGAATACAGTATTTTGAATACATTTTACAGCTTAAACATATTTTAAATAGTACCTACATGATATTTCATATTATTTTTGTTAAATTCATATTAATTTTAATATCTGTTTGTTTTTGGTGAAATAAACAGTTTTAAAGTATCTGATATGTTTGTTGATAAATTATTATTAATATTATTTTATTATAATACATATTTAATACGTATTATAATTAGTAGTGTGGGGTCATATATTATGTTATAGTATTACTAAATATTATAAGATAAAAATTATTTTGAGCATTTTGAATATAAAGTAGAATATAACTATAAAAAAACTAAAACTAAACTAAAACTAATAAAATAAACTATATGTCATTAAAAGTATAAAAAGTTTTTATTAAGTTTTACAAAAAATAATGACATATAACTTTAATCTAAAAAATAATAATTTCAAAAAAAATACAAGTAGCAAATAGCAGCAATAGGTATTTAAAACAACATCAATTATTTTATCAATAATCTTGCTATATTTGGTGTTTCAGCCCAGCTTTATTCAAATAGTATGGTATATTTAATTC
The DNA here is from genome assembly GCA_019022885.1 of Schlechtendalia chinensis. NCBI lineage: Eukaryota > Metazoa > Arthropoda > Insecta > Hemiptera > Aphididae > Schlechtendalia > Schlechtendalia chinensis. Next base: position 12,131,977 of record CM032339.1, on the reverse strand, counting down.
CACTGTGTTATTATAATTGTGTTATATTTTATAATTAATTGGTATTATTAATTTACTTCTTATTTATGATGTTAATTCCATTAAATAATAATATAATTACTATATTTTATATTCGTATTATTGAAAACTAGTATAAAAAAAACCTTCTAAAAGTATTTTAAATACTTTTTGTGAAGTATTCAGAATACTTAGAGAATACTATTGTCATAAAGTATTCAAATACATATTTTGAATACTTTTTTCAAAGTATTTTCCCTAAGTCTGTATATATATATATATATATATGTACTATAAATGTGTGTGTGTGTGTGTGTGTGTGTGTGTGTGTGTGTTTATAATGTTTTATACATTATATATTAAATTAAATAAACTGTATATATCAATGTAGTAGTTTTGAAGAGAGTAAAAAGTTACCTATTTTATATAGAAAAAACATGTCTATGTTAAAAGTATTCTTTTTAGATGCTCCTAGGGGCACTAGAAAAAACTTCTTGATCAATCTATTTATTACATATGTTCAATTGACGGTAGCTTTGTTCTCGGTGTAGCATCGTCAGGCATCACTACGAAACTAATTACTGATGTTAGGACTGCTCATTTAACTTTTGAATTGCCATTGAATGTACATGTGGACAGTAGTGAATTTTCTCTTTCCGTAATAAGGGCCCTTTTGTTAACATTTTTCAAGATTCAAAACTTATCGTATGGAATGAACGCAAAAATAAATTCACCGAGGTCATGTCAAAGCAATTTACCGTACTCTCAGATACCTTGGGTCATGTGATAAGTTAATAGGAGGCAGAAATGTAGTTTTTGCTGGTGATTTTCGGCAAACTTTGCCAGTTTTTCTTAGAGGGCCGATATAATCAAAGCATATCCTTAATCATCACCTATATGGAGATCTGTCAGTATTTAAAATTTTAGAATTAATATGAGAGCATCTTGGTGATAGAGATGCGAAATTTCCAGAACAATAACTCAGTGTTGATCAAGATTATGTATTAATTGATGCAAAACTCGGGAAATTATACCAACTATTGAAGCTCTCATTTCCAAAATTTATACTAACGTTGATGAACTTTTACATAAACTATATCACAGGCTATGTAAAAGAACTATCACCATACCCCGGGAAATTTTTACATTTAAAATTAACAATAACATTTTATATCATGTAGGAGGAGAAAATAAAGATTACCTCAATAACAATTGATACTGTAATAAACACTTAAGGTGCAGTTAACTACCTACAAGAATATTTGAAATCATTTAATTCAGCAAACTTTCCACCACACAGTCTACAGCTTAAAATTGACATTTCAATAATACCACTACGCAATCTAAACTCGCCAAGACTGTGTATTTGTACCCGATTATAGATTAAAACCATATTTGGTACCATATAAAATGTCATTGAAATATTGTCCTTACCAGTCCAGCTGAGGGAGAGATAAATCTCAAACCCCGTATACCTATGATTCCTACTGATTTGCTTTTTCAATTTGAGTGACTTCAGTTTCCAATTAAGGTTTCGTTGGCTATTACAATTAATAAGACTCAAGGTCAGACATTTAAATATTGTGGAATTAATTTAAGTTCTGATTTGTTTTACACGCGGATAATTGTATATTGACCTTCCAAGAATGGTTAGATCAGAAAATCAATTTATACTATTATCATATAGTACACAAAAATTAAAAATATATATATATTCTGAAGTTCTTTAAGAATTTTAACGTTATACATAATTTTGTATAACAATAAATCAATAAAATCGAATTTAACTAACTATACTCGTTAATTATTTTTATTATTTGCGCGCATTTATATTGTCACGAATAACACCATCCAGAATAGTTAATACAAAATATAACTCATATTATATCTGAATATAAAGTTTTTTTATTTTTTAGTAAGTATATTAGGTTAGATCTGTATCGAGTACCACTTTCTATAATTATAGTCCACTAATATTTTTAATTAATACAAAATATGTTTTATAATTTATAAGTTAGTATGATGTATATGATTTATAAAGAACATAGTTTAGTTCAATAAAATTCATTTTATTTTTATTTATTTTCTAAAATGAACAAATACAAAACAAAAATTATGAATTATTTACCGCTTTCTAGTGGTGAAATAGTGTACTAAATAATATAAAATGAAAAATAGAAATAATACTTTTTTTAAACATTACCATATTTTAAATACCTAAAAATAATTATTTTTTTATTTATATACTAACTAATAAAATAATTAATACAGCTCGTAAATGCATATTGACGCGTATACACGTTCACGAGACCATAATAACCAACCGTCCCATTTGAGACTATCAGAAACGAAAATACGATCCATCGCGATTTTATTACACAAGTGGTAAAAAGATTTTTTCACGAGTAGTAAATCAATAAGCGTTTACTCACGGCCGTATGTATTGGTATGGGGTTATCTAGAATATATTTTTCTTTTGTGTTAAAGTATAATTATCTGCAATATTGAATAATTATACATTCAGATATAAGAAATAATGTTTATGTATAATAATTATTCATAATCAATTATACATATGCTATCCCAATACTCAATATCGTAAACAACGTGAAAAATTACAATGATGAACCATGAAAAAAAATACTAAATATTCAATAAAAATAATTTACATCAATTTTCGGAAGACGTATACATTTAACTAACTCAATAACATAATGTAATATGTATAATGTAGTGCTTTGTATGTAATTTATAACTATAATAAATAAATAAATATATTATAAGTAAATAACTTATAATCTAAGTGCCCAACGGTAATTTGGTTTACAATCACATTTTTCATAATCTAAAATAACTTAATCATTTACTACAACAATTGTTCTATTTTTAATTTTTGAAGCTTTCAATAAAACCAGTTATTTCCATTTAATAATGTATAAAATGTATATTTCTACTTTAATTATTACGTCATTATTGTATATTTAATTTATGTAACATAATTTTCATTGAGTAGTGTGTCTCTTGTCTTTTTGATTAAATATTCAAATTTTAAATAAATACACATTATATAATATTACATTAATATATTACATAGTGCATTAAATTTTGTAAAATAAATAACATATTTTATATATTTTATACAATAAAACTATTTTCTATTTTTCTATTAATATAATTACATGTTTTTATTTTTATAATATAAATATTCACTATTAAATGCATAGTATATGTATTTTTTAAATGTTTTATTTCGGATTAAAAACTAATTTTATTTTCTGTGTTAATGGAGTTTTTTAAGTTGAAATTTTTCTTTTTTTTGTTATTTAGATACGTTGTTATTCAAGTGGTAAGTTATTTAATGCGCAACTATTTTTTTAAATAGTTTTTAATAATGAAAAATTATTATCAATATTAAAAAAAAATATTTATGATTAAATATTAAAATAAATAATTATCGTAATTATTATTATTTGCAATACAACAACAACATAAAACAGGCCTATTATTTATGTAAATTAATAACGTAAATTTGCACAATATGTTAACATGTTTAAGGAACAATATCTATTTATCATATCTATAAAATATTGATTTTATTTCATTCATTCATTTAAATTAAGTCAAATTGATTTATTTAAAATATGTTTATATTTTATATGAAATACACCCCCTGTAATCCTTCTAAAATCTACATTACATTGTTTCATGTTTATATTGACAAGTTTGATTTTTGAAAAAATTACAAAAATATTATCCATACATTCAATTTTCACACAATTAAATTTCGATGTATTCTTTATACTTCAAAAGCTAATAACCCAAAACACATAAAATGTTAATTAGCTATTCAGTTCAATGTTATACATACGTAATAGCATTCTTAAAAGGATTTGTAACTTTTTAGGTAAAATATAGTATATTAAAAGTGTCTATAATTTCCGTCTTTTAATATACAAAAATCAATACAATTTTTAATTTTAGGCCAAATAAATGAATATTGAATACAAGGTCAATCAAATGGTACTCAAATAATTTTTTTTTTAAATTCACATTTTAATTTTACACGTGACAAGTGCTTAATGTTATAGTGACATCATGAAATGCACTGCAAACTTTTGTACTGCAAAATTGTGTGCTGTTGTGCTGTTGGAAATTAGTAATTAGCCTAATTACACAATGTTTTTTTCTTTAAAAACAATTTTAGAAATATTATTAGGATTTTTTATTTCATTATAATACTCTTACTAAACGAAATATTTACGATTGACGTGCGCGTGTCATTCATTTGCAATTGTCATTAAACCGATTAAATTAATCAAATTAAATTAAACACAAATTCAAATTGCTCTTGATCAGAGGTCTTCAACCTGCGGCCTTCTCTTGGCCAGTTTTGTCTATATTTGCGGCCAGTGATCACATTCTAAATATAGCATGTATTTTTCTTAGTTTGATGAAATTAATTTGAAAAAATTGGAAAATATGCTGTAAGATAAATTAAATTACCTACCTACATATAAATATTGAATTTTGCCTGTTAGTTATCGATCACGAAACGAACATAATACTCATATATTTCACATGTATTCATCATAATATTTATTTAATATGTCTGTTAGTAAAAAATGTAAAATCTCTCACGAAAGTCACGTATTTCAAGAAAAATGGTCCAATAGTTTTTTTTTATTCAAGTTAAACAAAAGAATGTATGTTTAATTTGTCAAGAATCTATTACAGTAAAGAAAGAATACAATTCCAAACGACCTTATGATACCAATCATGCAGCAAAATATGATATGATACAAGGAAAGCTTTGATTGACAAAATTGCATCATTAGTGAAAAATATACAGAGTCAGTCTTTAACTTTAAAAAATGTCATACATAGTCAGAAGTACGTGTCAAAGCTAGTTATATCATAGAACAAAAAATTGCTGCTAAATCGAAACCGTTTACTAATGGTGAGTTTATAAAATAATGCATAGAGGTGGACCCTGAAATTTTATGTCCAGCACAAAAAACAATTATTTTCCAAACTGAATTTATCAAGAGTAACTGTGTAGCAAGACGTATAGAAAAACTAGGAACTGATATGAGAGTACCTTAAAAAAACGTATTTCTAAGTTTATGTTCTATTCGCTGGCTCTTGACGAAAGTCAAGATATGACGAATACTGTGCAATTACCAATTTTTATTCGGGATATTGATTTCAATTTTAATGTTACTGAAGAATTAGTCGCACTTTTCCTAATAAAAACACAACAAAAAGTTTTGATATTTTAATGTTTTAAAATTGACACTTAGCCTTTTCGATATCAAATTAAATAATCTTTCTGGAGTTATAACAGATAGGGTTATATCAATGGTTACAAAAAAACGAAGTCTATATAAAAAAAGAATGAGTGCAATGGAGTTTTACAACTACTACAATATCACTGCATTATCCCCTAAAAAATTTATGTGCAAAATCTGTTGGTTTCAAACTGTTATGAATGATGTTGTGAAAATAGTAAATTTTATTAAATCAAGATCATTGAATCATAAAGTATTTAAAAACTTTCTAAATGAAATACGAGATAGATGCTGAACATGGTGATGTAATCTATTTACAGACATTCGTTGGCTCAGTAGAGGAAAAGTCTTTAAAAAGATTTTTTATTTAAAAAACGAAATTTTTGAATTTGCTTTAAGTAAAGGAAACATTTTTGAACAACTTAATAATTCTGAATGGACAAATGATTTTATCTATTTCATGGATATTACATTGCTCTTGAATGAGTTTAATTTACGCTTGTAACGTCAAAACCAATTAATTCATAATTTATTGAACCATATTAAACCTTTTGAAAATAAACTTCTACTGTGAGAAATCCAGCTTTAAAAAATAGCACAACCCACTTCTCGTGTTTGTCAAAATACAATGTTACTTTAACGAAAAAATATGTAGAAAGCAATTTCTAATTTAAAACTCTAGTTTAATTCCAGGTTCTTAGATTTCATAGTTAATGAAATTTTTAAAATTTGTTTTCAATTCCATTTTTATTATTAGTTGAAGATGTCCCAGAAAATATGCAATGGAGATTACTAATTTACAGACCAATAAAATATTAAAAGAAAAGTTTAATAACATTGAATTTTCAATTTTCCATTCAAAATATATTGACTTGGAGACATATCCTAATTTGCAAAATAACGCATTAAAAATGATGTCTCTTTTTGGTAGTACATACACTTGTGAGCATATTTTTTCACGAATCAAAATTATCAAGCCGAAAACTAGAACTCAGTTAACTGACATTCATCTAAAAAACTCGCTGAGAATTGCATCGTCTAAGATACAACCAAGTATAAAAAAATTAGTTTCTGAAAAACAATGTCAATTATCACACTAAAAACAAAATAATAAATTATTTGTAATTAAAAATTGAAATATGATAAATTATATATGTTGTGATAATAATAATAGTTTGTAATTTAGAATTTAATTATAAATATTATAATAATAAAAACTGAATTTTCGTATAAAATTCATGACTTTATTACGAATATGGCCTGCAAGTTTTTAGAAAACAATATGTGGCCCTATACATAAAAAAGTTAAATACCCCTGCTCTAGAATTTTTAATTTTCGTCGTATTCATTTAAATGTCGCGCCAAAATCATTAAAAAAATTAACCCACGCGAAACGTGGATTAAAAATATAAGTTACCATTTTAATTTTAAAAATGTATATTAATGTCTCTCTTTTTTAATTGATAAATTATAAAATACCCTATTCATCGAATTGTTACGACTCCAAAAAGTTTTCTCATAAAACAGTTTGTTTTAATTTCAATATTCAATACATATTTTAGTTGTAACATTAGATTTGTAGAAAGACTTATATACTTCAAATATTTTAAAACATTTTAAAAAAAACTAGAATTTTCATCAAAAAAAGTAGTTTTTCGTTTTCAAAACAATATAAAAAACGTTTTATAGGCCTTCTATATGATAAGTTAATATAATCTAACAACGAAAAACAAAATTTGTATATGTTTTTATTTAAATGTTAAACATTTTATAAGTTGCATTTGATTGCGGGTTTTAAATATTGGAAGTTGTAATCAACGTCTGAATAATTCCAAATGTTATTTTTTAAATATTTTTTACTGGTATTATCTAAAAGTTTATTGTTAAATTCTAATGCGATCTGTAAACAATTTTCTTTTCTTAAATGAAAATTAAATCGAAGTTTACTAGTGCTTAAACATACATAGGAGTTTATCCTGAAAGCAGTTTTCTCTCTCATTTAAATGGTAACATATGCTATGGAATTTTCTATAATTAACTCTTTGATAAACGACCGACTCTAACACTCTTAAAGAAGAAACCTTTATCTATTCTATTGAAAATATTATTCATAAGTATTTTTAAATAAAATGTATACCACACAAGAATAATAAAAAACAAACACATCTGTTATTGTTACAAAATAAAAACTACATGAAAATAATATAATAAATTTAAAAAAAAGTTTAGTCTAATCATATATTGTATCATAATATTTATACTCTGGTATTGTGGTTATCTATAAAATTCAAAAAGTATATTCAACACGCATATGTTGTTTCAGAACTCCATTAATAATATATATTAATAACATCATAACAGTTATGTTATTAGTTAACAGTTACTATACTATACAACCTGTAGCTAAGCCTAAAATTATTATTTATTGAATTAGATATTTGACAAGGAGCAAAAGTATAATTTAGCTTTTTCCCCTCGCCTCTATTAAAATTTGAAAAATATGTAGATATGACACGCTAAACATTTTTAATTCAATTATTTTATCTCGTCGAGCATGTCAGCATGATATTTGCTAAAATTTAAACTACAAATAAGAAATATAAAAATATAATAAAGAAATTATTTTCACATGACTGTAAAGAACAAATTGTTATTTTCGTAATAGTGATTTACGCAATTTCTATGGAAAACATTTCTCAGGGAATACAATAATATTATGATTAAAGTTTTCTGATTACACCATCAAAGTATAATAAGGCTTGAAACTATTTTATATTTTGCTTCAAAAATAAAAGAATTTATAATTAACGTAACATTACAATATATTTTTATTTTGTTCAATATCTGTTTTTATTTTTTTAAATAATTTTCAACATTGATATTTTCTTTTTATTATTTGTTTTAATAACATTATTATTTTGTTTTATATTTAAAATTTTAAAAAATTTCTAATTTATAAAATTTAATAAATGATGATAACAAATTCAAAATTTTCTCGCATGAATTTATGCCCCTTCCACTATGTAAAAAATAATTTCTACGCTACAATACGTTTACAATTGTTGTACCTGTCATACGAAATAATAGATACGTATAAATTTTACGTTTCCAGTATGCAAAACATATACTATATAGAACGTACTTGCGGTGATTGTAATTGTGGGCCTCTGTCAGTCGTATTCCTAAAAAACATCGTACCGTCACCACCGTCGGATCGGACCGAATGGTCCCAGCTGACGGTTCGGCTACGTCTGCGCATCTGTCTCTCCAATTCTTCATGGTCACCCATAATATGCGCGCCTTATAATAACAATATTATATTTTATTCTAATGATATAAAAATGACGCATGAACGTTGTACGTCTTGCCGCAAGTGTGTCCGACACGCAATTTTGATTAACCCGCTATATTGCAGTGTTATATGATACACCAAGATGATCGTACAATCGTGCAAACACAATGTTAATGTGTAAGTACTTAAGTTAATTAAAAAAAAAAAAACTATAATATACATAAATATTAAACAAACGAAGGGAAAAAACACACGGAAATACGTCAAACCACGTACGGGGGTGGAAAAAAACTGAAATATCCACACCCGGTAACGGTAAGGCCACTGCGTTTAATTACGTTAAAACGTTGTACGCGACCAATAATATGTACATAATAAATTACGCCAAGAAAACATTATCACGTATAAAACGTGTTTTTTTCACACTTAATAAACAATAGTCCGCCGAATATTTCGACCTACCGATAACAATATTATGACTTTTATTGGTTTGATTAAAAAACAATATCCGTCCTCAATATCGAGCCGCTAACCACCAGAAACAACCTTTCGTGAAAAAATTCGTACCAGTTTACTGTTGAGCATAGGTAAATTCGACTAATGTAAGCCAGTTGGCTTTTACAACCGTATCACTTTATTATACTATTGCTTTTGCGAGTAAATAATACTTTGACAGTCATAATCTATTCGCCAGATGTTTTTATAATATTCCTAATTATTATTAAAATTATTTAGTTTTTTTTAATGCCCCTAAAATACTCGAATACTCTCTTATTATTTACACAACAATAAATATTCAGGTAGTATTCATTTTCAAAAAATAATATACCTATGTAAATGTATGGTTGATAAATATTGGAGGTTTTTATACAAAGACGCATGAAAATTCTGCCCAAAAGGATCCAGTCATAAAAAAGGTCTGTAATAAATTCCACCCAGATTTCCAAATGAAATTCGGATATATAAATATTTTGCCAACAATTTAAAATAAGCTCTTTGTATTCATCCATGTACGAATTAATATGAAGAATGTGCACGCATTAAATAAAGCATAAATTATTTTTTTTTAATATTTAAAAAAGTAAAATATAATTATCTTATATATAAAAATTCAGCTTCCATATATTTGTGTCCACAAAACTCGTAAAATAGTCGATATAAATTCGATATATACTCGTATAATCGATATAAATTATTACTTAGCCTGACGAAACATTAAAGCTTTATACATTTTTATACTTTTTTAAGAAATTTATGTCTTTTACAAGTTACTTGTGAAAATATTTTTATTATTACATATTTTATTTTACATTATTATATTATATATTTATATAGACTGTAGTACATGGACTTCGCATAGGTTTTCCCCAACTTTTTGTATTATGACGGGATGTTTATGTTATATGTGTATTATATATTATAATAAAAATTGTTTTCAACCATAATTAAATTATAAATGTTATAGTTGAAAACAATTTTGAAAACATTTTTTCACTTGGGGTGACCTAATAGCCACGGTTGATAACGACCTATGGGCAAGCCCTATAGGATCGTTATGAAACGGCTCCGGAGGTGCGGATAGATACCGAAGATCGGACTACCTGGTAGATTAGAAAGTGTGATAAACGCCCTCTTCCCAGCGGGCCAAACTCGAGGGAGCCACACAATTACCGCAAGTCCCTGCGACTCGCCCCCAGTCCCCTTCTTCGAGGAAGAGATAGCAGCAGCCGCCAAGTCTCTGCCGTATAAAAAGTCCCCTGGACCAGACCTAATTACCAATGAAATTCTCAAAGTGGCAGCCTCAAGTTATCCTCAGGTACTCCACAAAGTGTTCAACAGATGCTAGGAGGAGGGTCGTCTTCCTAACCGATGGAAGAACGGAAAGCTTGTTCTCATCCGGAAGCTTGGCAAACCTCTGGATAATCCAGCAGCGTACCGACCAATCTGTCTTTTAGACGGTTGCGGCAAGTTGCTGGAGAAATTAGTGGTTTCCAAGCTGAGGGATCACCTGACGGGGCGGCTAGCTATCGCCAGCAACCAGTATGGTTTCAGGCGTGGCCGTTCGACTTTGGACGCGCTCGGGCATCTGAGGTCAATCGTACGGACTACCACGACAGGCCCCGCATACCACCACAATTTGGTGGTTATGATGACCTTGGACGTCCGAAACGCATTTAATTCGGTTCCATGGGAGTCGGTTCTCGAAGCGGGCAGGCAAAAAAGAGTTCCGGGGTGGCTGCTCAAAATGCTTGAGTCGTACATGTCCGAGAGAGCGATAGAGGTGTTCTCCTCAGCGGGTGGCACGAGTTTCCGCAGGGTGGTGTCGTGCGGCGTCCCACAGGGATCAGTCTTGGGTCCCGACCTATGGAACCTGGTCTATGGCGGATTGTGTCATACCATGCCCGCTGGGGTAGAACTTATCGCTTTCGCCGACGATGTGGCCATAGTATCTACTGCGCTCGTGCCGGTACTGCTGGAGGAGACCCTGGGGGAAGCGTTCCAACTAATCAACGATTAGATGAGCACCCACGGCTTGGAACTGGCAAGAACCTAACAAGAAGGAGGATACACAATGAGATGGTGGTACTCTGCTCTGATCACGTCGTTAGATCTAAGCCGAGTGTACGCTACCTCGGGGTCCATGTGGACAAGGCACTCGAATTCGTCGAGCATGCGTGCATCGTCGCGGATAGGGCGGCAACGGCAGCTCGGCAGCTGGGCTACCTAATGTCGAATACGAGGGGCCTTCGTCAGAAGTCTCAGCGTTTGCTATCCAGCGTAGTGACGTCGAGGATGCTGTACGCGACGCACTTCTGGGCAAAAATGATGCAGGCGAGGGATTAAGAAAAAATGGCAGTGGTCCACAGGCGCTCGCAGCTGAGGGTAGCATGCTGCTACAGAACTGTATCCAACACTGTGGCGGCTGTGGACTCAGGAGTCCCGCCCATCCGCCTACTGACTGAAAAGCGCTTGGACATAGGCGGTAGTACGAACAAAGACAAGGCCAGATCCCATCTGTTGGCCAAATGGTAAAGACAATTGGAGGACGATAACAAAGGCAGATAGACCTTCAAACTAATAAAGGACCTAAAGAAGTGGACTATGCGGCGTCATGGCGAGGTCACGTACCACGTGACCCAAGTCCTCACTGGGCACGGATGCTTCGGAGCGTACCTCCGGAGGTTCCATCTCCAGGAGTAGAAGGCATGCGCTCAGTGCGGAACTATTCCTTACGACGCTGAGCATGCGTTTTTCCATTGCGATACATGGGGAAAATTGGAAGTGGCAGGCGTACTGTGAAATAGAAATCACAAACTTAACGCCAGAGAACATGGTCGAGACAATTCTAGCGTCCCCCTCGAATTGGTCTACCATAGTATCTCTACCAAGAAGGGTAATGCAGACTAGTGAGACCGAGTAAAGGAGGAGGCAGAGAAAGGCTACGGTACGGGACAACCAGGGCGGTGGACTTTGACCGGTCCGAGAAGAAGAGATGAACAGAACGTGACATCCAGAGCACCTGGCTATCCAAGTCGGCTCGGGAAATAACAAGGCAAATGTCCAACAATTGTTTGTTGTAATAGCTAATGTTATTCTAATTTGTACAGCATTCTTTTTATATTTGTAAATCTCGATTAATGTATAATTTTGTTTTGTTTCAATAAACGATTGCGGCACATGCTACCCCTCTGTCGTAATTCCAGACGGAAAGGTTCGGAGAGGTAGCAGGTGAGTATTACCGATTGAGTATTAAAAAATAAAAAAAAAGATAGGACGTCCATTCTAATAAATGTAAACGAAATAACTTTTCTAATTATTTTTAACTATTTAATGATAGCTCGATAAAATGTATTAATTTCTCGTTTACGAGTATAAACATGGTGAATCTATTAAATCATTATCACCAGTATAGCAAAACACAAAGGGGTAAAATAAAAATAGTTACATTGTGATTCTGATAAGAAATGTATTGAATGACAAAATGTATTAACTACACTTTTTAACGTGTAATTACGTTTTATAAAACGTTTTTCATAACATTATTTTGTTTTCTACACACATGAACAAACAACAACGAAATATAAATACTTATATAGTTTATTTGTTATTTAACTTAATATAATTTTAATACACTTATTACCTTTTTACACGAACATTATCAAACACATAATTTAATATTATGCTTCAACTTTTATGCTTGGTACTCTACAAATGTATGTTTTCCAATAGTGTGAAAACAACAGTAAAGCAACGTGCTTGCCATGTCACTAATTCCAACTACATATTAATTAACACGGGTTAACTAATATTAATTGTTCGATCGCATCTTAATTAAAATAGAATATAATATAAAAAATAAATAGTAAAAAACGGAAACTATAATAAAAAAATATTTAAAAATAAAAATAATATGTTAAACAATAAAAAGAAATTGTAGAATGAACCATATTAATAATAGCAGATGATTAGTTTAACAAACAACCTTAGTTTTCAATTCAAATATATTCTGAAGCAGATTTTTAATATTACCGTCGTAAATAAAACATTTACTAATAGAATGATGATAATGTTAAAAACATATTTTTATCAAGAACATTAAATAGGAATAGTGAATATCATAAATGATTTATTAGGAAAGGAATGCTTAGTTTACTCTTAACAAGAATTAAGGAAAAGTTTCAGTTTTGAACACTAATTTGATGGATCACGGATAAATGGTCTGATAAATTTATCAGCGCCATAAAACGTTAGCTGACTCATTGTTTAGATTAATGAGTACATTACACATCTAAATCAAGTTGAGAACTCAACCGTCAAAACGTAGTAACTCTCCGGAGCTTTAAACTGAGATTGGATCTCCTTTTGGACTTGTTCTTTTGCAACAAACTATCCGTAGATTGATAGTCATCTAGTGGGTAATCTACAAATCCGCTCTCAGGTCTAAACAAGGGCAATGCGTCCGAGTCGGGTTGTAATTCGAACCATCGAGATAACTTGGAACTGGGACTCAACTATAAAGACAGAAAAAAATTAATAAATGCATATATACAGATTGATAAATACAATGCAGAAATAATATTATTTCGATTTGAAGCGTATAAATGGTTTGATTTGTGAATGGCATAATAAAAATACGATATAAAAAGACGTATAATATCATATAAACCGATGATCATTTATACGATTACAATGTAGTATTTTTATCTTTGTAAAATAAAACTACTATGTACAATCCTAAATCATTTTAAACGAGAACATAGAAAAATAGAATGTATTAAAATATTAAAATTATCTAACGTATCGGTTAGAATGCTGAGACTATAAAATATTTTTGAATGACTTTGTGTTTAATATTATTATATTACTATTGTGTTTACGTATACAAATTAACTGAAAATTATGAAGCAATAAAGTATTATATTCTCATTAAAACATATTTATATAAATTGAAACCAACAACTAAAGAATAATATAACAAATATCATAATTTATGAACTCAAATAAGGAAATACAACAATACAAATATAAAATTTATTTAAAAAAAATATGTAACACTATATTTTATATGACAATCAAATATTCACAATCATGTATATGATTTTACAAAATAATAATAATACAATTTTAAAGAAATAATCAGTCTATCGTATTACTTTATTTGACAAGTCATAAACTTTAACAAATATCCATAATAGAAAAACTCAAAGACTGTCCACAGACAAAACAAATTATTTATGCTATTATTTTTAAGTATTATATAACTATTCTGGAAAAATCCATTGTTATCAGACTTAGTATTCTGCATTTCAAGCATTATTATTTTTAATTTCATACTATTCATATAAAATGGAAAAAACGTCATGTGTTTTTCATACTATACAGCCGATTCGAATAATTTCACATGCATTCATTCAGCTTATGAATAAAAATTATGGAAAGAGTCCGCAATAAAGACCTAAACGACTGGAGAAATATACTTTCATATTATCCATACATAAATAAGAAATTATAAATGATAATTACGTATTTTTATCAAAATATTTTATTATAAAAATCCAATAGTTCTGAATTCATATAAGGGAAAATCAATATATAATATATATATATATATATATATATTACAAAAATTTTAGTTTCATCAAGATCAACAATATTACAAATATTAGACCGAGGATTCATTGCGTTTGAAAATTGTTTCGGCCGTTTTTTCACAAGATGCAGTGTATCGAAGACCGACTACATCCATCATAGGTAGAGAGATACTTGTTCTCACGAGAACAGTACAACTATGACAATCGAAAGATCACAAAAATCCGTCGTTTCACATCGGTGTTAATAAAAACAACGTCTTCCAGACTTTAGTCATTTTGTGGTGTGCCGTGCCCAAGTAGTCCGGTGCACTTGGCTCATCAGATTACTCTTATTTGGTACTTTTTCGCTAGTCGACCTGGTTATCGGACCGTTACCAACCACAGTCGTAGTCTTTTTACCACCAAGTTTGCTCATACCACTATTACTGCTGTTACCGCTACCCAACACTTTAAGCAAAGATTTTTGTTTGCCAGGTGGTGGCGGAGACAATACCGTCGGCCTCAGCGGTATCGTCTCTGCAGGCGACAGTTGTTCAACGGTCCTGTCGACTACTACGGTCACCTGATGGTCGTCGGACAGCGGTTTAATGATACCGTCGTTTGTCACGCTATCACCGGATGTGGACCGGTTGGTGACCGGCGATGCACAGTACGATGACGCCTGTGATACTCTGTTGATAGTCGGGGACACGGATGGCTGTTGGTGTGGAGACGGGGCGAATAGATGCGATTGATACAGCGGTCGGCTCTGCTGCTGGTATTGACTGGATGAGGTGTTCGTAATGGTACCGGTTAGGGACTGGAGCCTCTGGAGCAGTTGCGCTTGAAACTGTTGGTCGACCGTTTGCGCAGGTTGGTTGAAGTTGAAATCGAAGTTCATGGGCATATGATAGGCAGCCCGGAGGCGCGGTGAAGGAGGTGGCAAGTCAGGTAGATATGATGCCGGCGCTGATGATGGTGTCGGTAAGTCACACACCATAGGATGCTGTACACCAATAACAAAAATATAGCTTATATAACTATAACATTATATTTATAATATTTTATAATATACGATTATATTAATTAATTAGTATATATATATTTATATTAGGTATTAATTACTATATAATACTATTAATTATAAATGCGTTCAAATACAAAACTCAACGTACCAGGCATCATGGATATCCTAGGCAGGTAAATGTATGGGAAAACGGTTAAACACATCAAACAATTGGTAGTCAGCGTTAAAAACATTGAACCGTGTCAAAAAATAATGATAATAAATATTTATTGTACATCATAAATTGTATGACTAAAAAACTACACGTCATATTAATATTGTTAGTCGAAACATACGCCAAATAACTGCGCATTTTTCGTTATCTTACCAACACAAATCAAACACACGTCGAAATTAGTAGTCTAACTGCGAAAAAAACAAAAGGATAAGAAAAATTCAAGACAGCTCAGCACTTACCGGCGGGAGCGAATGATGTTGCATTTCGCTTCTGATCCTTTCCTGATCATGTAATAATGATACCAACGAAGCGATATGATCCAATAGTTCTTTGTTGTGCACTAAAAGTTGGTGTGTTCTTGCCTGTGAAAAAATTACGCACATAAAAAGTACTATAGGGATTATATTATTAAAGCGTAGTCAACCACGTTTGTAGGCGGCAAATTGTGTTAATTATAGCTCACGGTTCATGCTTATTATGAATTATTACACATTTTCGATGAGATTAAACATGAAGAACTAAAAATCAATGTATTTTTTCAAACCATCCCACGTTTTATTGAAAACGGTTTCTCCATAATTACGAGTAATTCAATACAAGCTATATGAATTGTAACCAAGAAAGTCACAACTAGCTAAAAAATAAGATGAAATTAAGGAAATAATAATCGCTACTAAATATATAATTCTAAGAGGCCAATAAATTAAACCAACAAAAATGAAAAATGTTGTCGATGCGTATTATATAAATATATTTAATGAATTTGTAGTCATTTTTACAATAAAAATAGTCTATTTTTTTACATATACTGTATTGTTTATAATATAAAGTAAGATTTATTTTAGTTCTGACATGCGTTCAGAATATAAAAACATTTATCAAAATTGATTGCAATCGTTTGAAACTAGTCCCAAATATCAAACGTATTTTCAATAACTGTTTATATGATCAAGTTGTGAGGACATTTGATTAGAACATATTACAATATCTGATGAGTACCTGAGCTTCCATTCTAGCAGTGGTTTCAGCTACCAACTGGTCCCTAAGCATATGTACTTGAGCCACTGCAGCTTGTGTCTGATGCGATTGCTGATCAAGCTGCTGGCGTAATAATTGCATTTCGTGGTGTACACTCAAAGAAGATAACGAGACCCCATCGCCTTTAGATGTTTCAGTCATTGGTGAACTATATATTTCACTGCCATTCTGATATAATAAAACGATCACAATAATAAATGCAAAGTGCACTGTTATACCGAGTATACCATTGGCGAGGAACGTCTATGGTTAACTGATGAAACTGGTGGAGGTGGAATGATATCTAGCCGCAAAGGTCGTTGTATGTCGTTGAGGCCTCCATCCCGTCTGGTCCCGTCTAATGATGAAACGGATTCGTTGCCGATAGATGTTTCCAATCTACCCTGATTTTCGAATGTGCCTATAACAACAAATGAATATAATAAATGTATAACAAAAGTGTTTATTTATATTAACTTTATAAAAAAAAAATGTACATAAAAATGTACGGAAATAATAATTATTAACATGTGTTTATATTTTTAAGAGAAATTCACAACATTTCGTATTGAGTAAGAAAATAGACGATCAGAAACGTATTTGTTGAATTTACCCAAGTGTCAATAATAAATAATTTTATCAAATACAGCAAACAATAAAACTCTAACATAATACTGCCAATTATTATTTTGTCCTTAGCTGTAAAATCCGTCTAAAATAATAATAATAATAATAATCAGTTATATCTTACAACTTTTCGAATACAGTTGTGGATTTATTCAGTCTGAACGGCGTAAATTTTAAACATTGCACAATTGAAATAGGTTTTATGTCACAACGGTGACGTCGAGTCATATGTGCGAGGCACGGAGCCAATTAGTTTGACGTCAAATAGCAATAAGGACTAGAATAGAACATTTTGCTGCCCACACATCATTCGGATGGAGGGAAAAAAAAAAATCAGATCCCTGTATGTAACTAGCACAGGGCTAAAGATGAAAAACTACGTATATACGTTTGTATATATGATGTGGTTTGCTGTTGTTCGCTTGTTAAACATTAGCGACAAGAGTTTTGTTCATATGAACGTATTTTCCGGTACACAATCGGCAAAATTTGATGAAATTTAGAAATAACAATGCTTTTTGTTTAACAAATATATAATATCATATCAGTTAATATTAAAATAATATGATTCTTGAAGAAAATATAAAACTTCTTTGATAGCGTTCATTCGATTTTCAAAAACAAATACAATTCCATTTCATTTTTAAAATGTATTGGTATGTTTCTGTTAGTTGATACGTTATTATTGCTCAAACAGCTTATTATTTCACTTAATATATTACTGGAGAGTGGAGACACATTCGTTCCAATATTTACCGTAAGCAAAAAGACCAATTTCAAGAAAGTCTAAATACATTGATCACAATAACACTGTTACTGTGTTAAATATTATGAAATGTCTAAACGATAATATATTGTTAAAAATAAACGCTTTTTGGATCAAAAAAACGAATCAAGTGTGTAAAATATATAATTTTAGGCGTATTATTCGTCCTTTAAAACTGATAGACATACAACGAATATCGAAAGATTATTGTTTAAGAAATTTGAAATAATGTGCTCGTAAAATTGGACAATAACAAACGTCGTTTTGTTCATCACCATATCGGAGTATGGTTTTTCAAATTTTCAATTTCCCAGACGACGATGACGTAAGTACTTGTTTTTTCATGTTCACGATATTTCCCGTTCTGCAAACGAGCCGCGCGCTGACCGCCTACGCGCGAGATTTGTAACGAAATTCGTTTATTTTATACGTCTCGACATCAGTTCCAGTCCGGAACGAACGCCATCTCACCTTCATATACCTTCGGATCTTTGACGAAGCAACAATGCTCACGGAAACAATATTGACAATAGAACGATATCCTACAGTACGGGTAAGGAACAGCATCGCGCCGCGGCAACATAGACGTTACAACGTTAAATTACAATATTTTATGTAGATTCTGATAAAAACGCGATGATCGATATAGATCCATTAACCCAGCGATCGGGTTAGGTTATTTATGGTGTGTGGTCATTATCACAACCGAGCGTAATACGCGGTGCACGCATTAACGTGGCCCGTCAGTAGTGTTAAGTACCTATTATTCTCTCGCGGCCTAGTCGAACGCACAAAAGACACACACAACCAATACTTTAAATACCACGTGTACGCTCGCGCGTGCCGTTATAATGCTACAACCGATTTGCAGCCAGCAGATGGTGTGTGGTAAGGAAAAATAAATAAAAACTCACGAACAATACGCGGTGCAGCTCACGTAATAATATCGCCTGTACATTAAAAGTACAAAAGCTGTACTACACTGTCATACACTCGCGTGTATTTGCCCGATTGTTTTGTCCGGTCGGAACAAAGAACGCCGCCAGCGCGTTATAATAAATTCGACGGGTCGTCATGCGCAAAAGTCAACTATTGTGTATAGCCATGTCGTCGAGTCGCTCTTGATGTGGAAAGATAAAAACGCTATTTATCCCATTATAATACTTAACGTGAGATACCACCAAGTGTGTAGGCGTGCGATTACGATAAAAATCGTTATTAATATTATAAACGATTTATGGAGTTGATAAAAAAATTATCGGTGTTCCTCGGCAATGTAAAAAAGACGAGAGAACACGCGAGACGGTTTCGGCGACAACATGCATTTGGCAACAGTTACGAAAATGCGATTCTTTCACCTCGTCAGTGTATGACATACATCAACTTTTATGAAGGGTATATAAGTATATGTGTGTGAATGTGTGGATATCCTCGAATCCAGAGGGTTTGGTGCTTAGCCAAAATCATCCAACTATCCACGAAATGACCATATATGTATATCACGTGGTAAATTTTCGGTATTTTCATTTTATCTTTTAATTCTTAAGACGAATGTTTACAATCGACGTTTTACGCACAAAAATAACCGGTCGTCTTCAGATACACATGCACGTATTTATGTGTCTGTATTTGTGTGTTTGTACATTCGTGTAGTTTTGTGTACTCTGCAGAAGATTAATGTATCCTCGTTATACTCAACAAAAGTGTGTTATGTGTAAATGTACAATGTACATACATACATATAATAATATGTTCACAAGAAACTCTCTTTTTACATTTCTTAGCCTATAGCAATGATTTCAAATCAACGTTCTTTTCTGTAACTGTTACTCAAACCATTCTCGATAAAAGCAACAAATTTCGTTTTTTTCACACACGCAACAACTAAAGAGATTTTTGGTCGTTAAAGCTAATAAAAATAACTAGCATTTCTTTTTTTTTTTTTAAGAAACGACAAACTTTAAAAATTTTCTCTATAATAAAATCCTCAGAAATAAAACTATTTTATATAGTGTGTCTATACTATGTAGAATATCTATATATCTATATAGATATATAAAATTATAAAATTATCTTCGTTCACTTGTATCAATTTAAAAAATCTATATTTAGTATATTATTTATACCAAACATTAGTATATAATATAATATTGTGCTTTAGTAACTAATTTTTTTAACATTAACTACCAAATATTTATAAGTAAACACAATCAAACTAATATGTTTCAAATGTATATTTTATAATACTATTTAATCTCCATGTTATTCATTGATAATTTAATTGAATTTGCTCGTTTGCCCAAATATTTTAAACTATTCAAACAAGACAATTTTGTAATTTTTAATTCGTTATTATTTTCAGATCGATAACATACACATTAAATACCTTTAAAATTCATTCATTTAGTCAAAACCCATAAGAAGTTAAAAAATAATTACAATTTACTATTTTTATACATAAATAGCGTTAGTACAAACATATGTTAAATAAGAATTTTTAATGATATTTTGTACTTAAGTCTTAGATTGTATTAATAATATAAAACAATTTAACGTTAAAACTTCAAAAAACAAAAAAATATATTTTGTCACAAATCCATTCCTATATAGCTATCGTATTATTTAAATATTAAAATCAACATACCCGTTGGATAAAATAATTATACGAAAATCAATGAAAATATGAAAGTATGGGATATAAGACACGAATTAATTTTCTACGTTTCCTATGAAAATCTAAAAACTATTCTAATGCAATGCACTCGTAGTTTAATTTAATTCTTACATTCTATAAACATTTAGGCAAATAACGATACCTAAAATATTCATAGTATGTTAAAAAAACAAAAATATGTACGTATATTATTTCATCAAATACAATTCATTTGAATTTACAGAAATTATCGAAAGAATAATATTTTAAAAATAAATAAAATTATAAATATAAAACTTTAAAACCTTTAATCACATACAGAAATTTGAAGACTCCAACTCTTGCAGTCGGTTCAATTTCGTTCTATATAAAATATATTTTTATATGTACTATATATATCAATTAGAGAAAAGTATACCACTAAACACATCTGTTGGTAAAAAAAATCCTTTACAATATATAAAGACTAAAAGAAAGTTACATATTTATAAGCATTTCGTTCATTTTAATATTTCAAACAATACAGTATTAAAATAGTATGTTCCAATCTTTTTTTTTTTTATTAATAGGATATGTATAAATAAAACAAGATGGTAGTAAATAAATAAAAAGAGGAAAGACACCAAGACAAAAAGAAAATAAACTCTACTGGAATCGCTAAGGTAATAAATTAACGTATTTAAATCACATACGTTACATTAAAATTATGTTAAAGGGTAACCACCAATGCACTGCCAAGTATTTTGCAACGAACAGCGAAATTTGGTACACGTACATTGTACGTAGAATTTAAATAATAAAAAAAGGACTCGATTTATAATTATTGTTTTAAACAGTATTGTTAAAAACGGTTCTGGTGTAATATCGTACTTAAAAAACGAACGAATAAATACGAAAAATAGAAACAAACACGGTAAAACATTTGGACGTGGTCCCAAAACAGAGATTCGGACGTCTAAATTTAACGTGGTGACAATGACAGTTTTCCTTGCAAAACGCCGAAAAATCTATCTTTGCGATTCCTTCCGTCTCGAAAGTTCATGCTGTGTACTTAAAATAGTACTACTAGGTAATTACTATTACGTAGCAATGACTGTTGACGATTTACCTCGTTTCGACATAGAATTGTCGTCCGCATCGTCGTCTTCGTCTCCTGAATCGTCTCCTCGGTGATCCTCGTCACCGTCTTCACCGTTGTCGTCGTCATCGTGTCTACACGTTTCGTCCTCGTCGCAACCGTCTTCAGACGGATTAACTCTGTGACACACTTCGAACGCTTGGCCCACCGTTCGCACCACTCGCATCGCTTGGCTCTGAAACACGCACAAGCACAGCTCATAACGTATACTCTCGGAATGATACAAAAAAAAAAAAAAACCCCAATAGAAACCCCCAAAGAGTAAAACATACAAAATAAAACAGTAAATGTAATTTCAAGAGACGATACTGGGCGAATACGATCGAATACGAAAAAAAACGATCGGGTCCCGACTCGGCCCCGAGGACGGCACTGGTCGCGGTGGTCGCAAATTACCTGTAATTCTTCGTCCAATTCAAAATCGTCAGGCCTGTCCAGGACCACCCGAGGCGTGCCCCGAGGCATCACCTCGGGTTCCCGGAACGACAATTTCTTCCGGGGCTGTATTTGCGGTTCCGACTTGTGCGGCGACTGCAGTGGTTGCAGCGGCGCGTTTGCGGTCTTCCTCATAACCATACACGCGGGGAGGTGACGCGTCAAGCGCGCGCGACGGAAACACGCACAGAAGACGTGTATGAAATACAGCGAAGCCCGCGAAAACGCGAATGATTGTATTGCGTGTTATTCGTTATTCACGTGCGCGCGCGCCAGTCGTGTGTGTAAAAACGAGCGTGCACGTTGGTCGCCAATCGCTTTCCGACGCTATCTGACGGCCAAGGGGCCAGACAAAGTCCTTCCCCAACCCTGGCCGCCGCTCGCTACCGCTAACCGTGTCCGCGAATCCTGGCATATCGCCTAATTGCATTATCATCTGTCCATTACGCGCAACAACTGTTTGTCAATGTCCACGTTATACTGAATCCCTCGGACGCTGCCACTGTCGCGCACATATGTATAATACCCGTTGGATTTACGCGACACGGCATGAGTAAAATCAACAATCGACTTGCCACGCGATCGCTGCAGAAGAAGGCGGAACGTAATGAATTTCAGCGTTGTAGTAGGTACAAGCGACTATTGAATTTTTTAAACGTTTTTTCATATAATTGTTCAAATGCGCCCGAAATCAAAATAACAAACATCACCACGCACCGCATGTGACCACGTGTATTTCACAACACCGGCGCAATCGTAAAATCAAATTTTTTGAAAATTAATTACATACGTAACATCAACTAAAAATTTCACGATGAATAATCATTTGTTTACAATAACATAAAACGTATGCACGAGTAATATACAAATACATTCAAATGCTAACTAGTAAAATAATAGTTAAAACAACAAATGAGTACATTACTGGTGGACATTCATTCCGATCGATAATCAATTCGGAAAATGTTCTTTACATCAATGTAATGCATACGAATGGAACGAGACGTTTTCATTTTTGTTGCTTTGTCACAAAAAAGCATTAACGAATACTTTTAATTACTTTTGACACACCTGGTATGTAATGCGTTTGATAGAATTGGAAAAGTATACAATGACACATCAATTTGCGAATGTCGTGAAAGTTTCGTATTCCCGGGAGAAAACACATAAATTATTAAATTATTTTTAACTGTCTGAATTTTTTTGATTTGAAATATCTCATAATAGTTAACGGCCTTTTATTACACATTTCAATGCGCAATTAATACATAAAATATTAGACAACAGCACTTATTTAAGAGTGAAAATCGCACATTTTAAAACATTTCAATTTTCACTGTATACATACAATATACACTTTAATAAAACCTGAAAACCTTCGTTTTTTCAGGTCCCGCTAGCATTTAAACGTACAAGATCTGCTAGTTAGGTTAGGTTAGATCATAATAATCTGACCCACTGCCCCAAGTACTGCTTAACAAACTTCAGGGCAGTGGGTGTATGGCCGATTTAAAAAAAAAGATCATAATAATCTACTCATATAATTATTTTTCATATAAAGAAAACCTGTGAGTTCATAATTAAAATGATAAAATAATGTATAATTAAATGTTAATATTTTTTTTCTTAAGACGAAAAATAAATAATGTCGAACGAATAAATACATAATAAACGTCATTTTTCTTTACGGTGTAATTGAACTCTTGATTGGCTACTACCCATAAGCTTATCTATTATTTATAGTTGGCGAACTTGGCCGTCAATCACGACGACACTAGCAATATATATTATTCCACAACGGATAGCGTTGTGTGTGTATGATTGTGTAAACAATATTTACGATTAGTAGTTCAATAGTTATTATGAAAGGATTACCACTAGTAATCCCTTTGATCGTCAATTAATAGTCACGTAAAATACACGACATTTTGTAATGTAATATATACTGTGTTGTTATATGCAATGAGTTGCGTTCTGTTACGTTATTATTAATCGCTTCCAAATAAAATAATAATACTTTAAATTGAAATATCGAAAACCAAATTTTACCACGTGTATGAATAATACATTTATATTTATTAAACACCAAGATAAATATATCAATGCATTTATTTATCGATAATTATATCAACAAAAATAAGTCATTAGATAAATACTAAATATTAAATATGAACGATCATTACGTTATGAATTACAATAATTGTCGATTTTTTATCATTTACTACATATTGTAATATATTTTATAACAAACATAATCACATATTCATTCAGGAATAATCCATGTGCCGGGAAATAATAGAAAAATGTTGTAAAGATAGAAATAACATACTCAAATACACATCAGCTAATCCGACTTCACCAGATTTCCCTACCGGGATGAATGAAATGAATGGCTTTCGGAATAAATTACTTAACGATATGATTTTTTTTTAACAAATCTATCTATTCAAATCTTATTCAATCTCATTTATACGAATAGATTTTAGTCTTCCGGAATATGCTTATTATTATTATTATTATTATATTATTATTATATATATATATATAAATCTTTATTGAATCATACATATTACGTACCTTTTTATTTGCCTTGAACACATTACATTTGAACACGTTGGTGGAACCATCTCTAGCTATGTAACTGAATATTTTCATGTCTTGAGAATCGTGAGAAACGTAAAATATCCTAAATGTGAAAAAATGTCTTTTAAGTACAACTTAATACAACAGAGTAGGTACACGGGTTGGTGAAAACGTCTGAAAAATTAAAAATAAATAGAAATTAGCTGTTCAAAAGTGAACAAACTGTTTTCATCTGAAACCCACTGCGTACTTTGATGTATGGCAGACTTAACAGCTTACCTATAAATAGGATGTTGCATTAGTAGCAGGTTATTCTCGTCCATCCATTGTTTTTTCTTTAACACCACAAAAATATTATTTTATTATAAGAAATTTGTAAAATATACAAAACAATTATAGTAATAATAATTAATACTGAAAAGTTATTTTCAATCAAATTTATTTTTAAAATATTGCTATATATATTATTATAGAACGTGTATGAACTATACAATTGCATTTAATCAATTATTGACGCGCTGTTTTAAATTCAATAATTTTAGTAAATAGCTAATACTTTATTCATAAGCACGTTAAAAATTCAATTTATAATTTAATTTTCATCCTTAAAGTAACTTTAATTACACATTTCTTCTAACAACAACCAAACCTTTCATCAAAAATCAACACAGACACCTACGTTGCTTTATGTTGTTAGTGTAACGTTATAAATTTAATAATATTCATGATAACATATTGATTGAAGTTGATTTATTTGAAATTAAACTTTATGTTAACATTAATAAAAACTATCCAATTCGAATTTAAAATCGTTTCAACATCAATTATTAGATTATTCGAAATACATTATAAATGTATAAAAATACATACGATAATATCGACTAAATTTTAATTTATAACCTGATATTATTCAAATGGCATATTGTTAATAATTTTATAACAAACAAAGTAATATAAAAATAAAATTTATATATATTGTATTTCTAAAGGGAATATATTTTAAAATATATTAGTACATTAGTACCGAATTTATACAGTTATGTAAGTACTTATTGAGTAAAACTATAGTAATAATAATAACAATATATGTGAAATATACAAAATATCTTTATTTAAATAATAGGAATAAATAATTATTCTCATTTTAAATTGAAATATTTATATTTCAAATTGTCTATACGTACATTTGATTTAAAGAGCTTTAAATAACGAAACTAAATATATTAAAATATATTTAGCCAACCTTCGGATACATGAATTATTAAAATCCAATCTTCTCTTTTATTTATAACTAAATTTCTTTGCTCAAGTACTTAATTGTGTTTATGTATTTGTTAGTCAACAAAACACATTTTGTTAAAACATACTTGAAATATTTAATTCTGGGGTACATATAATGTAATTAATTCTGTAAAAATAAAATTAAAAAAAAAATAAAATAGTATTTTCTATATTTAAATTTAAAACATTTACTATTTTTCTGTTTTACTAAAAAAGTATAAAACAAATAAATGCAACTGAATTCGTTTTATTTTTTTTTAATAATCGTAAAACGTAAACAGTAAGTAAAATACTTTATATGTTAAAAATACATGCAATTTAAAATACTTTTGAATAATTCATACAACAAATCGAAAATTTATAATAGTAAATATATAATATATTTAACATACCTTTTTTTTCTTTCTTAAAGAAATACGAACGCCTTCAACGGAAACTTCTATTGACACTTTTTTCTTTTTTATTCCCTTAGCTTTAAACTCGTACTGTTAATATAATAATTATAAATATTAGATGAATTAATCGATATAATAATATGAATTGAATCCATTAACAAGTTAATAAATGTAGTAACAATGATAGCTTAAAAATGAAATCATCATAAATTTAAAAAAAAGTAGAATAAAAAATACTTGACATCATATAATACTACAAATTGAAAAATCTAAAAAATGATTAGGTTTTTATGAACCTAAAATGTTTAGGTCTTACTCTTAAACACTTACTCTAATCCGCCTCATAGCTGCTACTATTTCGACTCGATTCACTGGCCTCGGCACATCCAAAGATCCAATGAACTGTAACATAAACATATACAAATTTGTTCAAATCACAAAATAAAAACTAAATAACCAACATGTTTGTTGTATATATTTGAATGAATATAAACATTGAAAAACTCGCTTAAATTTCAGTTAATTATTTGTGAAATAAATAATTTCCACTGCATTAATAATACGAATAAAATAATAGAAATCAACGGTGAAATAAACTTAGTATACTAAAGTACATAAAAATCATTATTTTTCTAATCAATAAATCGTTTTTGGTCAATTATTAAAATACAAATTCAATTAATAAGACTTTTAAATAATACGCACTATAAATTTTATGTATCACTGCACTTTCATATAGCCATTTAACTTTTCGTACTGCACACAATTTTAAACCCTGAATACATTTATTAAAATGTATTTTTTACACGAAGAAAAATGTTTTAAGTTTGCATTAGTTTCTAAAAAAAAATTGCAAGCCGCGTAACAGTAACTATGTAAATACATTACATCTAATTATTTTGAAATTAAGACAATAAAATGTCATATTTCACTATTCGTAGATAGAAAATCAATTTTACGAGTATTTTGTTTGACTAATTTTTTATATTAAAAATTACATTTTTCAAGTAATTCACGCGTGAAGAAATAAACATTTAAACTTGTTTGACTACATTTCTATCCTACATTTTTGATCCACTTGTGTTTTTATAAAGTAAAAATAATAGTATATCCGTATCAGTTATTAGTACGTCAATATTTAAAAGAGATAATATTGTATAACAATACGCAAAAACAATATATCCAACACTTCACTCATAAACCTAAAATAACAAAATAGGTAATGAAAATCACTATATTAAATAATTTGGTATAAACGATGGTTATTCGTTGATAGACCATTTTAAACTAAAAATGTACTTATAATACTTATATGTACTTGATAATTTAGAAATAAAAATGATAATAGTGGAAAAAATTAGTTTAAAATTTAAACTAAGTTGATAAAAATAGATCAATATTTTTTTTATATATGTACCTAATATCTATTTCATACATCAAACATAAGCTTTATTGCAAATAAAATTTAAACTAAAATTCTATTTAAATGTCATTGTTTATATTTATTTGAAATAAAAATTAATTTTTTATAAAAGCTCTAATAACAAAAACTCCCCAGCTTCTAAAAGAAAATCGGTGTAATTCAAATAATAACTAGAACTTATATAAAATTGACTCTGTGATAAAATATAAAAAGATACCAAGGAGTTTCATTGAGTATATTTCATTTAAATTTTCGTTAATTTACAAATATTTCTTTAATATCTTTTACATGTTTTTATTCTTCTCAAAATTAATAGTACAATTCCAATCCTATTGTAATTTGATTTCATTTATATAATACAATTCAATAATATATTGTATTAAATATCATATTTTGTATTAAAATTTTTAAACAATGAACTGTTCTCGATACGAATGTAATTTAAATACACAATTAGCAGACAATTTATACATTAAA
The DNA here is from genome assembly GCA_019022885.1 of Schlechtendalia chinensis. Lineage (NCBI taxonomy): Eukaryota > Metazoa > Arthropoda > Insecta > Hemiptera > Aphididae > Schlechtendalia > Schlechtendalia chinensis. Next base: position 12,103,290 of record CM032339.1, on the reverse strand, counting down.
TATGTATCATATCTGCACTCTAACATGAATAAAAACTAATCTGTCATCCATGTAAGAAGTCAAATTTTATAGAATAAATATAGATTTTTCATTCTAAAAAAATTAATTACTTTAAAATACGTAACCGGCAATGTGGATAATCCAGTATTTTTTATAAAATACCTAAGCATATGAATGTGTTAAAGCTTTCAAGGATTGTTGATTTCCTAACATTGTTTTCAGATATATCCACGTGGGTAGTTTTGGGCTGACGTTTCGGACTCATTTCAGAGTCCATCTTCAGAGCGTAATTACTTGGTCGAGTGTTGTACATACTGTATGTTGTACACACAATATACGGGGATACCCACGTACAAAGAGGTCCCACTATCGATATCGTGATAGAGGCAAAGCTATAATATATTATAATAATATCACGTGTGTATTATATAAAGTGGTGCGCTGTCTTGCAGTCACAGCCGTTTTTTCGCCCTGTGGACGCACGCACCCGACATAGCCACAGCTATAATTAATCTAGCGTTGATGAGGCGATAGGCTATTTATGGGTCGGTGCACAGCTGCTTGTGCTACGCGGCCACCACAACAAGCCGTCACGCCTCTTCTCTTTGTCGTCATCTGCTCGACGAGGTCGTCAGTGACCCTGGCAGAATATAAACGCGGCAAATTTTCGAGAAAAAATTGTTTAACCCTACGAAAAACAGCTTTACGCTGAATCTTAAAATCAAAAGAACGACAAAGAATGTAATAATAATAATAATAATAATAATATATTTCGCTCAACAACGGTCATTTCCGTTTCTATCTCTGTCGTCAAACGCCACTGCAAACAGAGGGGAATAACTTTCCTTCGCCTCTAACATTATCAACGCCACAAATTCAAAATACAATAAACGCAAAAACATTATTCAACATCGTTTTAATTTTCTTATTTTTATCATCAAGTATTTGACGAGTTAGAAACATGATCGCGGTGATTAATGTTGTATCTGAATTCTACCTGTTTATTATTGTAGTTATTATCATTATTATTATTAGTATTTTTTTTTTCATTGTTGACACGTAGAGCACTACAATTATGATTGTTTCACGTTTTTTCATTCCACCTTACATTATAATGCACATCCAAGTACATTAAATCTAATCAAATATTCACACTTTTAAGTCCACTTGTCGTTTCTCTCAACCGAAACGTAAGCTATTGATAAGTTTACAATAATAATAGGTCATAATATTCTATTATCCATATACTATTGCTATTTATTTATAATACTTTTATTTAATTGCTAACTCGTGGACCACTTAGTTGTACACTGCTATATATATATGTTGAATATATAATGTTGAACACCCAATTTTTTTTCTATTTAATCTTTCCATTAATATGATACCATACCATTTACTCTACATAAACAGTTTTTAATGAGATTGTTATAAACCAAGGGTGGCCAACATGAATATGTTCGCGAGCCGCACCGATAAATACAATAAAATCAAAAAACAAACAAAAATTCAATCATTATTATAGATTATATCATTGTTAGTACATTTTTGTTATCGTAAATAAGACGCGAGCCGCAAGTTGGCCACCCCTTTTATAAACCTTGATTGAATACAAACTCAAAACTCAATTAAATAAAATTTATACTTTTTTTTTACTGAAATGATTTTTAGTGTTTACCTATTTTGAGATCTAGCTAAATAATTATTTACCCTCAAATTAAACTGTTTTCATCAAATTCCTTCTCTCCGTTTCAAGAGAATAATAAATACATGTATATTTATTATACTAAAAAACAATATGTTGAAAACAATTTGGAAGATTTTTTATGAAAACGATTAGTTCAAATGTTTTAAGGGACGATAAAGCAAAGTCATGAAATTGGGGGAAATCATTTAGGAAGTGCCTACATTTAAAAAATTTAATTAGTTGGGTGTCATAATGGTAAAAATAGAAATGGTTAAATGTAAATTTTTCAATATTCAGTTTTACGTGTTCATAAAAAAATATATATTTTTTTACATGGCATAAGTCTACCAAAAATGTAATTTTTAAATCTCACTCAAAATATATTGATAAAGTTATTTCTTTAGATTCGAAGCGAAGAATATATTGTTTTTACAATTATATTATTATTTTTTCATTATTATTAATATTATTTTTTTATTTGTCTGTGAACACTTTTTCGTGTAGAAGGAGTGTTCGGATGCTTTTGATAATCGTTAAGTTCCGATAGCAAATCGTAAATAGTTGATACTTTATTTAAAACACTTTTTTATTTTTCCAATATCTTCCCAAAACGTAATTTAAAACAACACAAAAAATACTTACAAGAAAACCAGGAAAATTTTCATCAAATTTGTTTTTAATATAAACAGTTTTTGTATTTTTTGAGAATTCAAAATATAATATAAGCTTTGGCATTTATAATATTTAACAATATATATCGTATTCATTAATTATAATAAACTATTAGTGCTGCTCAAAATCGTTTTCGAATACATTGAATTATCAATAATTTCAATTTCAAAATAATAATCAAATATCTGTGGAGTGTCTCATTTGAGACGACATCCGCACTATCTTCAGCTCACTACCTTATTTAATAATAGTAATAAATTGAAATTTTTAATACATATATTAATACGTAATATGTAAAAATATAGAATACATTTTTTTTGGTTATAATTTTTCAACAAAAAACTTAAAATATATTTATTGAAAATTTTAAAATTTATAAATCTTAATGTATATGAATATGTTATAATCATATTAAATAATCAGCGAAAAAAATTATTTAAAAAACTTATAGTTATAAAAAATGTAATAGCATTTTATTTTACTTTACTCAATCATAAAGTCTGCATAATATTTTTAAATTCTAAGCAAAACGACTGCTTAATTGGTTTTCAAATGTGTTTTTTTTTCTGTGAATAATTTTTCATGAAGAAAAATTGCTCCGTTCAATTTTATATGCATTAATTTTCAGTAACAAATTTGTATCTATTTCGTATTTTATTTGACACATTTATCCATTTTCTCAATAGTTTTCTTACACACATGGATAACTAGCAAGAATTTGTTAAAAAACATGTTTTTAACATCTGCAAATTTGATATTTAAGGTTTGAACATCTTTTGCAGACATAGGTATGTAATATTATTTTAAAAATCTATTGTCATACTTTTTTTATGTGTATGAAGTTTAAATTTTGAAAACCTAAAAAAAATATTTTAAAAACAGCATTTTGCTCAAAAATTTTTTCGAATGCAATTATACGAGTATGTCGTTGATTTTATATTTAAAATAATAATACAACTCTAACAACATCTGTTTAAGAAATCTACTCGAACCGACACTCATAGCATACGTGGCTCACAGCGTCATTTAATTTATAATTTTGTCTGTATACACTTTGTTTTGTAAAGGGATTTCTCGGATTGTCTTGACATACATTACTTTCCAGTAATAAATTGAATATAGTTAGTACTTTTTTATTTTTTATTTAGCTTTAAACGTTAGTTATTAATTACTTCAAAATAGACAAATAAATGTTAAACAAAAAATTATTTACATAAATATTAAAATATATATGAACAGAATCATTAAAAAATAAAAAATAAATTAAATAATTAAAGTTAAATTGAATACCCAGCAGTCTCAGAAAATTTAAAAACTGTTAAAGTTACATGAGTGGAATGAAAATTAAGAATATTATTATTATTATTATTATTATTATTATTATTATTATTATTATTACTATTATTATTATTATTGTTACGTAAGAAACATATGTGACGGAGACAATGAGGTATGGATAAGAGAACAGGATAATGATCACTCTCAAATGGGTCAAGTAGTACTGACCAAATACAAGAGAGTGCAATATTAAGGGAAGAAGACAGTTATATCGTTAGTTGTATCAGGATAAGGAGGAGGATTGACCCTAGTAGTAGCTTCGGTGTTTAGTACACAAGATCCATGCATAAACAAGGAATCATTGAAGAGGTTACTACAGAAATCAAACCTGAAAGATCCATAGGCAGATTGGTGTCATTAAAGTCAGCCCCTATTATGAAAATACGAGTAGTGAAAAAAAAAGTTTAATTATGAATATCCAAAAAGGGATTTGCTGAAGAAGAAATATAAATAGGCCATAAATGAAATTTTCGATTGCCGATTTCTGCTTTTTCATCATCATCTTCTTCTTCTTTGGCTTTTTACAGGCATTTTAGGTCCATTGCCGCAACAACATACAGCTTTTATTCTTCCCTGTATTTTGCAGTTTCTTTTGCATTCCTTACGTCCAATATCTTTAGTTTTTCCTTTATTCTATCTGTCCATATTTGTCTGTGTCGTCCTGTGGGTCTCTTTGTGTTTGGTTTCCAGACTGTTATTTGTCCAATTAGTTCTTACTAATCTATTACTATTATTACTAATACTATAGTATTACTAGTCCATACATATCCACCCCAACTTATTCGCGTACTTTTCAATGTTCCAACAATGTAAGGTTCATTATATAGTTCTTCCAAATTTTTGTTATTTCGTATTTCATATTTTCCTTCATTGTTTCTTTTTGGCTGAATATTTTTCTCAGTATCCTTTTCTCAAACACTTCTACCTTTTTTTCATCTAATTTTGTCATGGCTCACTGCTTGCATACAGAGATACTAGTTTGACTAATACTTTATATAGGTTAGGTTACTTTTGATTTTCTATATGATAATTTTGATTTGAATAATGGCATCATTCCATAGTAACACCTGTTTGCTGTGATAAGCCGTCTTTTTACTTCTTCATGACTATCAGCATCTTCATTAATATCTGCACCTAAATACTTAACATTTCTTACTCTTTCAAATTTGTAGTCATTCACTTTTAAAAAATTTGGTCTATGATTTTGTCTAGATATTATCATATATTTAGTCTTTGTTTCATTGATTTTCAGGCCAATTTTTCCCCCTTCTTTAAAAAGATATTTGCTGTGTTCTTTTGATCATTATCTGTTTCGGCTATTAAATCTTGTTTGTTTATTATTTGTATGCCCTTGGCTTGAGTCATTACAACCCTAATAACTGATTCTAGGGCAATGTTGAACAATGCAGGTGATAGAGCGTCACCCTGTCTAAGACCAGTTGTTACCGGAAATTCCCCTGATAATTCTCCTCCAAAACTTACTTTACTTTTTGACTCATATGTGCACGCTTTTGTCAGTCTGATTAACTTAGCTGGTATTCCTAATTGGCCCATGACTTCCCACAATTTTCTTCTGTTAATTGAGTCGTACGCTGCTTTGAAGTCTATAAACAGTAGATGTACATCTTTATTGAATTCGTGACTCTTCTCAACTACTTATTTTACTAGGTGTATTTAATCTATTTTTGATTTTCTTAACATAAAACCAGCTTGATATTCTCCAACTATCTTCTTAATATATGGGTTGAGTCTGATAAGTAATATATTAGACAAGAGTTTATATGTTGCATTAAGTAACGAGATAATTTTCACCCTCCATGGTGTCTCCTTTTTTATGTAGAGAACATAGGATGGATATACGCCATGCTTCGGGTATCAATAGTTCACGCATTGTATTTTAGATAGAACAAAGAAAATGTATAATGAGAGACTCGATTAATTTATTAAAGGATGAGGGGAAGAATAGTATTTTATAGTACTAATCAAGGTTTGAAAGAGTTGTTTGATTAAGAAAAATATCCAGGATTTTTTAACCGGATGGGCGTAAGTATTCTCCGACATGTACTTTAAGAACGTACCGTTTTAAAAAGAGTATTTTATATTATCTTAAGCGGGAAGATTTATACGTTTAAAAGAAATACGGTTGTTTCTTTTGTGAGCGAATTTACTATTGTTATTATTATTATTTTTTTTTTTTTTTTAATAATTCAATAAGACTGCGATAAATTAAGAAACGTATCATTATATACGATAATAGAAGCATTGCTGGACTCCCTTACAGTATTAAACTTAGGTGTTAATACAATACCAGAAATAGATGATGTTTTATTAAAAATGTTATTTTTTTATAATTAGTAACGCATCCTAAAAGGAAAAATTTTCCGTAGCCATAACTTTTTTATGTTTTTTTTGTTGTGACTATTCCCAACATGAACGGTCGGTGACTAGGTGAAAAACTACCTTTACAATGGTAATAAGATGGTATGGTTGCTTTTATAATTGGACAATTAACTGTAGAATGTTCAGATGTGCTACAATAAATACAATTGGGATTGCTACGATACAATTTGGCTGTATGACCGTTATGTAGACAGTTTTGAAATATGACTGGAGACCAAATACTTGGAGATACTCAAAATATAATTTTATATATATTCTCCAGAAGAGCTAAAAAGAAAAACTTAAGTTCAATCATTCTGAAAGAAATCGGAGAATGGCCATGTTGATTGGTTGAGATACGACGGAAATTGACCACTTTGACTGATGACTCTAAAACCTTCCCAAAAATCTTCTTTTGACACTGAGATATCGAGATTTGTATTACCATAAGAATAAAACAGGGTAGAGGGAATATAAGTACATAATCTCAAAAGAAGTAGTTTCTCCGAAGCCAAACAATAATTGGCAGAGTAAACTACGTCGAAGGTAACTTTTACCCCTACACCAATCGAGTCAATATGTCGAAGGACTTGTAATTTATTAAAGAACAACTTACTCACTTTCATAGCATGAAGTTTTTCAATGTTACTAACTTTAGAGGTAAATTCTACTATAATAATAGGCAAACCATTAAAATTTTAGAAAACATAATCAGATTAGGGTTTTGAGAAGACAGACTTTGTTGTATAAGAAGGTCGCATATTGAAATATAATTTCTATTACTTGAAATTGATGTATTAAATGTATTGTTATTACCCAAAACTTCAATTGGGCTTAATTTAGTAATGCATTGCAATAAATTGGAATCAGCAAACATAGGTTTAATGGGCGCATCATTATGAGGAGGTAATATGTTTTCGCAATTAAGTGTTGACTATATTTAGTGCTGGATGTTTGCCCAAAATATGTTGAAAATTTTGGATTAGATTGGTTCGACTGAACTAAAAGACTTACGTTGGGATAGTTTACCGGAAACAAGAGTCCAATTTTTATCCGCGCCATGTTTCCTAGATGAGTTGAGTTTGATTTTCCCTGTTGATGAAGGTTGGCCATGTGGCCAGCTGCCGCCATCATCGGCAAACAACGATGATATATACGTGAAATAAAACTGCAATAATTAAACGTAGGTAACGGACAATATATTAGAGATAGTACTTTATTTGGCCCATTTTTCAAGTCTAGTGTCATTTAATTCAAGGAAAATCTACTCAAAAATTTAAAAAACAAGTACAATTTTCGACTTATTCATTTTAGACATGGAAAACTCGTGTATTAAAAAAAAGTTTAAATGTAACACAAAATGTATTATATTATATTTTTTAAATATTAATTATATTCACTAATTAGATTAAAATTCTAACGTCAATCAGAATCGTTTTTTGAATACAATAATTTATTATTCAAGTTATAAATAATTCACTAAAGTCGTTATTCACAGCATCCGCGGCTCGTTAAATTTTTAACATTTTATGTTTTTACTTTAGCACATTAAAATAAAAAACCGTCACGAAAAAATGTCCACCAAAAAGTGTCCACGAAAAGCGTTATCTAAATTAAGATACCCACCGGGGACTGTCACGAAAAAGCGTTACAGAAAAAAAAACCTAACCTAAAAAGACATAAAATGTCTCACTTAACGCGAACTCGTATGCGTTAATCATTTTTCTTAATAGGCTTATATAGAATATGTGTGTGTGTGTGTGTGTGTGTGTGTGTGTGTGTGTGTGTGTGTGTGTGTGTGTGTGTGTGTGTGTGTGCGCGCGCGCGTGTGTGTGTGCGTGTTTGCGGGGTCGCGGAAATCGTCAATCCCTCACAAAGTTTAATTTTCTTTTATATCTATAACGAATAAATAAAATACTAAATATTAGTTAACGCTATTCGAATTTAAAATTAGCTTTTGATTTGAATTTAAACAAATAATTTTTATTTAATTTTTAAAAATCACTTACTGACTTCAAATAAGAACTTAGATAGTCAATAACACTTAAGGTAATAATTTTTATTTTTGTTCATATTACTATTCAATTACTACAATTAAAAATAAATTGTGTTGTGCTTAATTTTTGTAAAATTTAAGGTTAAATTAAACGTATATAAACATTTAATATTCATAAATTTGATATTATACACGATAACATATATAATTCTATTAAGTAACATATACATATTATAATAGGTAAAGAATGATATTGTAATAATATTTTTAATAACATAAATCAAATATGGAATTGATTCACATTTTCCAAAAATACTTGATGCAAATTTTGTAGCCAACAGTGTCGACTGCTTTCTTTCGTCTAGGTTAATTTTTAAAAATAGTTGGCTATTCGTCTAAAATGTCAATGAGTGCATTTTCTGCCATTACTCGGTATTGTTATCTTCGTCTTTGAAATATATCCAAACGACCTAGCTACTAACTATTATAAGTAACGGAAATATAAAATTTGTTGTGAACTATTCTAAATTGCATTAGTTGTTGAAATAATTTCCATATTTGTTCATTAATAATTATTTACAGCTCTGTACTTATGTAATGTAAGTTATAAAACCATTTACAATATATAAATATAGGGAAAAAACTAGGTTAAATACACAATATTATATTTTACACTCAAATGTTAAATTTAAATTGAAAATATTAAGAAAACAAGTACTGAAAACGCTTAAAAGTTAATAAATTCATTAGAAGTTTGTTGAATTTTAAATAATCTCTCCCTTCTTTCAGTATTTGTCAATTTTAAAAATTTTATTCGAATTTTCAATGAAAATAAAATCTACGCATAGATATACGCCTGATAATTGAATTAAACAAAAATAAAGATTTATTTAAAGCTTGTTGAAATGAATAGCAATTTTTATTTCAACAAAGCAACAACAAAACATCTTCCTCCCTAATGATTTCCCTTTGTTCTATATATTTAGATGACATATATATACTCATATCTGTACAAGTTAAAATTCTTAAACAATTATTTAGACTTCTTTAATTTGATGTTTACGTTTTCATTATTGTTTAATATGTGAGTGTCTCTTCAAGTTAAAACTAAATGTACAAAATAATTATTTATTTTAATTAAATGTCGAACGCAATTATATTATATAATATGTATGGTGAAGAAAGTTAATTGTGTAAAGATGCTTCAAAAATTGAGTTAAAACACATATTTTTTAGAAAATCAAATAATTTTTTTAACAATATATAATATTTTATATAATAAAATATATTTCAGACACAATTTTACAAAAAGTTAAAATTATACTCAATACCGAACATGTATAAATATATAATGACATGTAAACTTTACACTAATTGCATAAATAAGCACATAAATAAAAAATAAATAAGGAATATTAAAATTCATTTATTATGAAAATTTTGTCACAATAAATCCCTGTATGACACCAGAAACACAATATATTAACAATAAGATATTTGAGGCTATTTTGTATAAATATAATACCCGTATTCGTTTTTCCAACAGTGATAAATGTCTATTAATAATTCAATAAAGGAGTAAGAAACAGTACAAAGATATTCAAATCAAATTAACTCAATAAATATTAAGAATGAAACAATAAATCTACATCAATTTATACTCTAATGTATGTTAAAGATTCACAAGCTGTACACAAAGTCAACGAACAATAACAAAATATTATACATTATACTTTATAAAAATTCTTAACATTTCAAAAGATATTTTGGTATTTATATATTTGTATTAATACTAAAGTACTTAGATTTTTAAAATTTTAAAAGTTTTTAAATATAAATATTGACCAAAATAATTATGTAATTTAAAAACTATTTTTTTTTTATTAGAAACATTTAAACAGATATTTGTCTCGACAATTAGAAATAAATAAAATAAAATAAATAAATAAATAAATAAAAATAAAAACTAAGAAAAACAAAAAACAAGAAAATAAATTACAATAAAAAGCCTTTGGAACTTAAAAAATTTAAAACGGAAAATATCAGGAAAACATTAGAGGTTTGAAATATATAGGGAAATGTAAAAGGAATATTATTGGAAGTGAATAAACTTGCAAAAATAGGATGTTTATGGGTAGGACAGGACAATTGAAGAAAGATGATAGGAATTACAAATAAAGGATTCATCGTGCAGGGTACAAAAAGGATTGTGCCCATACGTAAACAAGAGAAGAAAACGATGGATTTACAAGAAATGGGGATTTTGTGAAACCAAGGGAAGGGTAGGATAGAGGGGCAAACAATACAAAAGGAAGCCGCAAAGGAGGGAGATAGGTTCAACCAATAAAGATACCATGACTTTAAGGCGAAAGTTTTGAGGGCTGGGAAAAAATCGGAGTATGGAAGTTTAATAGGAGAGGGAATAAAACAAGGGCAAAATGTGGTGAGAAAATCCGCGGATTCATTGCCTAGGTCATACGTGCATAGCTAGGAATCCATAAAAAATTAATTGTATAAGCAGCACTGGAAAGAGAGAGAAGGATTGAGCGAATGTAAAGAATGAGATGGGAGGCAGCAGACTCAAATGGAGAAGAATTTAACGCCATAAGGCACGATTGAGACTAACTAAATGTTTATCAGTTACAACAACTCTTTCCGAACAATGCAAATTATTAGAAATAAAATCAAACAATAAAAATGAATAATAAAAACTTACATGTGTATTTGATTTATACTATCTGAAACTATCCATCTACCACATAGTTATTGTATAATACAATGGTGGTATTTTCAATGTAATTACAAATATTTTTCATGCAAATTCAATAAAACATTATGCATTTAAACAATGAATTTAAAAAAACATGAAATGAAAAAACATGAATTTAATAATTAAAACAAAACTATATATTTCGTCTTTATAATTATAATTTATAAATTTAAAAACAATTGCATTAGGAATATTTGAACTAATATAATGCTTACCTTGAAAACTGAATTACTTATTTCAAAGAAAGTGTCATAAAAACATTATGCGATATACATCACAAATATAATATTTATTTTACTAATGGATTAGTATTATTTACAATGGTTTAAGTTTAGAAAAAAATAAAATATTGTTAGAATAAAGTTCTTACCGCAATACAAACCAATTTTACATCAAACAGTTTTGTTTTAATAAATTATTTTTAATTCATTTTATATTTTTAATGATTTATCATAATGATTTGATTTAGTATTGTTTCCGTTAGTAATAACAGAAAAATATATAATTTTATAAGCATGCACAGAAAGTTTATCACTCAGCCTCTCGTGACCAAACAACCTTTTGTCTGACAGAATGACATCTAACACGTTTTATCTGAAACGTAACCACTATAATAATATTGGAGGTTAATAGTATAAACATATTAAACAATAAATGTCGTATAATATAATATAATTATTTACTTTAAATCTATTTTAAATCATTTAATTCGAAGTAACAACTCTAAGACAAATTTAGTTTACATAAAAAAATTAGAATTTGCCGTTTTTAGTAATTTTTAAGTTTAAAATTCCAAAAGTTAAATTTGTAAAGTGTAAAATGTATTTGATCCATAGATAACATTTATGACATTTAGAGTGCAGAAATGCCCCAAAAAGTGATTTCTAAAAATAAAACGCATTAACTAAATGGAAATTATATTTAAACAAATTTAAATTATATCCTTTATTTAAAACATTTTTTTAAAGATTACCAAAATAGTTTTTCTTATTTCCATTATATAGGGTAAATAAATGATTATAAAATATCAATTTATCAAAAAAAACAAACGCAATATTATTTAATAATTATTTTAAAACATTAACTCACTCCTGATATAAATAAACGTATTATCACTTGTCATTTCGCAGAGAATAAAATTGAATACACTACGACACATTTAGTGCAGTACGAAAGTTAAATGTATAGCACTAAAATGTAAAGTGTATTGTACTAAACCTTTTACTATGTATATTAGTTATAAAACATATACATAATAGTATTTAATAATATATGTACATGTACTGTCTTTAGTTCGAATTTCCTGATTTTAATTATTCCAGAGCCATTTATTGATCGGAAAAAAATTATTTTCTAAAAATAGTATTTTCATAATTTTTTTATTCAATTAGTAAATAAATAAAAATAAAATAATATTCAATAGATCTCAAAACGTTAACGGTAAAAGTTGAAGAGTGTGCGATACGGAAAAACGAAAAATTTAGGTTTTATTATTTCATTAACTTAAATACTATAAATATAAATATAACCTAAATATGTCTTCATTATTCAGCCTGTTCATTAATACAAAATTTGTACTCTAACATTTTTTTATAAATAAAATTATCTTTCTTTTTAAATATATTTTGCATAGTTCATTGTAGTCATTGTTTTATTCTATCCATAAAATTAACTGAACTGTACACAAAAAATACCGCACACATTGAATAAATCAAATTTATAAAATATATTATATATACCATAAAAAATAGTATCACTACTACTGAGCTAACAATTTTTTAACTTTGAATTTCCCAGTGCCAATAAAAAAATTAACTATAAAAACACAAAACATTAGTTTATGGTACTGTTTGTGAAATTAAAATCTGACGATATAACATAAAGGAAATAAATGTTTAATAATCAAAACACCTGTCAGTGTACACACAGAATGAGAAAATATGCTATAATAAACAACGGACATCTGTTTCATGCTTTAAATAAAAATCACTCTAACATGTTTTTTTTTGTAAAAAAAAAAAGGTAAAAAGTTTAATTGTGTTTTTGTAATAACAAAAGTTCTTCGTCTTCTCCGATATTTCTCTTAAACGCAAAGCACGTCTGTGCTCGAAAAAAATGTATTTTAATATGACAACAATGGCACCACCCATAAGCCATGAATGATAGATAGTTAATAATAATAAAAATATGACGACTTTACGCTCATGAATAAAACATTTCAACACTATGGCTATTAACTGATTATTATGGGAAAGGCATAATGTGGTATTGTCCGTAGGGAAGCACCGGACATTGTACTAAACAAATTTCCGGTCAACCGTCACTCCCCGTTCCATCCGATCTTCGAAGGGTCTAGCACCGTGAACAGAATACATGTTTACATGGGCCGAGCGAGAGGTGTTTCAATAGATGGTTGTGTACTTTGGTCGTGTAAAAAAATGGTTTTATTTTTTATTTTTTTATTATGGTGTGTCGAAATCGGTGCATGTGGTAAGTTGGCATCAACGTCCAAAGTTAACACCATGTTTTGAAAATCATTTTTACTAAACATATTATATATTAAGTTCATAATTTAACCTAATAACGGCAGATTAAAAAATCTTTTATTTAATTTAAAAATTTTTATTTATTTAATTAAAATTAAAATTTTAAGTGACAAAAAAACTTCACTATTTTAATATTTCTAACGAAATTATTATGAACTAAAAATAAATGAAGACACTAAAAGTAAAAAGGAATATTATATTATTTTATGAAACAAAATATATTGACAATATTTTCAATTGTTTAAAATTAATATACTAACAATAAATATATATATATGTTTATTTATTATATTTATGTGTTAAAAATATAAAATATTAAACGTTTCGAGTACGTTTAATGGATCTATTTATAATTAATTATATTATTAGTTATATTATACACTATTTTCTATAACTTCAGAAAACATTACATATCTGAAATACCGACAATTACTGCACTACACAACATAATAAACACAATAGTTATGATTGCACTCTAGTTCAAGTATATGTGTTTTCTATTTTACACCATGTATACTAAATCGCTTGAATTATTTGCAAAGGTTAATATTACTTTGTGTCCTACAAATAACTGACAATAGTATTGACACTATAATTTACAAGTATTTCATTATTAATTTTAATCATTTTTTACTATATAACTATAATTTTCAGCAAATTTCAGTAACTAAAACTATTATTATTTTATATAATATCAAGTAAAACAAATTCATTTATGGGTTTTCACTCTTTTTCTATCTTGATATTGATACACAATACTGAACTGCTAAAATAGTAAATAAAAAAGGCAGCATAATATGTTTTAACCATACTTAACCATTTTTTTCTTTGTAAATCGGCATATACTCACTACCATGAAAACCTGTTAAGCAATGCTTAGGGAAAACCATACTTTTTTCCCTGTTTGAACCGAGGACCGAGTGGATGCTGCTTATCACAATACTACCACTCGGTACACCCCCATCATTTATTAAATTAAATAAAAACCAAATTTAATATTTACAATACGTTTAACGATGTTTAATGATCTACGGTCACAACCGGATCGTTATAACAACCATAATAAAAGTGATTATACAAAATTATTTATTATTCTAGTATATAATTGAGATTGTAATATAGTACACTAAATATAATGTAATTTATGGCATTTTTAAAGGATCTTTCGAATAATTGAACTTAATAATAATCTGATATGATATATATAATTTAACTTTATTTCTAATTAAAAAATATAATACTACACAAATTGAATTTATTTCTGCATGTTTAATAGGTACGATAAATATGATCTATTTCTCTAAAATAGAATATAAGTATATATTCTACTTTTCGAAGCTATAATATAATTTAGTTGTAACACATATCGAATATTATTATATATGCATATATACGAATATCTGTATACATTCAATAATGAATCTATTTTATTTTAAAGTATAACATCGTATAGTTTCTAAAACTAAATCCTGCGACATTAACATATTAAAGACATAAGATGTTTTTTTGATACATATTTTGTTTATACATGCATTTCAAATTAAATGTTATAGTTATTTTTTATTTTCTCTTTTAGATCATTTATATTGCAATAACGTTAAATTATATGAGATGTATTAAAAGCATTTTTTAATCGTTATGCATTTTTCTTTTAAATTATATCACACAATATTTTCGAGCTGATTTTTACTTTAAATTACATATCCACGTCATTTTTTTTTTTTTTTTTTTTAACAAAACGCAAGTCATCTACATTTCATAGCAGAAAAAAATATTTTTATTATTACTATTATTATTATTATATTATTATTATTATTATTATTATTAATATGTATACTACTTGGAGACATAAATCATAGTCTTTTTTTTACGATAGGTTTAATAACTATACATATTTTATTCTGTCTGACTAAAAGAGGGTCGGTTGGT
The DNA here is from genome assembly GCA_019022885.1 of Schlechtendalia chinensis. Classification (NCBI taxonomy): domain Eukaryota; kingdom Metazoa; phylum Arthropoda; class Insecta; order Hemiptera; family Aphididae; genus Schlechtendalia; species Schlechtendalia chinensis. The sequence continues at coordinate 12,087,973 of CM032339.1, read as the reverse complement.
ACAGTCAACAACTGTGGTGATAAAAAACCATTCACACGAAAACCGGCCGAAAGTTGATGTTTTAGAGGTCATCATATTGTTGAGCTTCATAATACATCATAATGGGGCGTATAATTTTAACCGGCGAAACTGTGAACAATTTCGCTGGAGATTAAGAAGTTTGGGAGAATATCAAACACTTAAATACATTTTTTCCGATGCTTTGATCATTAGTCAAATAGTCTTTAACAAACTTAGCGATTAACCAACAAGAACCGTTAAAGTTATATAAAATAATTGATGGAAATAAATAAAACCTATAAATATGTTGATTTATCGATACTAAATTGATTTTTATCGTACATAATTGTTAGGCATCTATATTATCAAAAAAAATCAACACATTTTTGATGTCAGTTCACTAATTTGCCAAAACTTGAATTTTCAAAATTCAATTTATCAAATGAAAATATTTCAAGTTATTAAACGGTATACAGAGACTATACAAATTAATGACTTTGAAACTGTTTTATATTCAAACCATCATTTGGTGAATGTAAAATTATAATTATTACTTTATGTTATACACGCGGGGCGCAAGTAAAGTTAAATGACAATTTAATTTACAAGCAATTACCAGCAATTGTATAAAACTGTATAAAAAATATTTATTTTTAAAAGTTAAAAATAATTTATTTTATTTAAATAAATTCAAAATAATTAATAATATTTATTAATAGTGATGTTACAAATTATTTAATTTTTGAACCGAGCCTGGGGTAACTAAAAAAAAAATTCGTACTAAATTTGTCGAAAAACAATTTTAAAAAATAAATTTCAATTTGTTATAACTTTAGGATCAATAATAATTTTCTTCCCGCAATCCACAATATACGAATATCAATAACGTATTTTTCTGTTTTCGTAATATATCAATAAAATAATATATGACATATGATGTAATGAAAATTATTTACAAGTCATTTTCTTCCAAGTAAAAAGCGATATTTGTTGTTTGCAAAAGTTAATCGATTATTATCGATTAGCCTGATTGATTTTTGGTGTTAAAATTGAGTTACAAAGAAAATATAAATTATTCATATAAGTATTCGTAACATTTGGATCCAAAAATATATTGTTTTGTCTTCTTATTAATAATATCTTGGTACTTGTTAAATTAATAACAATACATGGTAATTTGTTATCGCGTTTGTAGTTATAATGGTAGTCATAGAATTAGTATCCATTAAAGAATATTCATGTTTTTGTACGATCACCAAAAGTTACTCACAGAAGTTATTCACATTTCTCAGACAACAGATTAAAATATTATGTAAGTATTCATTTATATTGAATTTATTTTAATCTCTTCATTCATATTAGCACATATGATGTCATGATAAAAAAATCGTATTATAACACATTATACACCAAGAACAGTTGGTTTCTTAAGTTAAGCACATTATATAAATGTATATCTGATAATAACATTCCGGTTCCCATTTTTTTGCTATAACTCAAAAATATTTAATTTTAAATACTAAATACCTGTATAATTTATGTTGTGAATTAATAATTAATTATTTAGGCTAACCAACTTTTAAATCAAACGAGTAATTATATGTTATAAATTAATTTAAATCTTTTATATTTTTTATGAAGTTCGGCTCGGATTTGATATTAAAATTGAATAGTTCGATTCAGTTCGGATTCAAATAAAAAATTGTAAGTTCGGTTTGGTTCTTGCTCATTATAGTTTGAATAAGTTCGGTTTGATTTCGGTTCGAACTCAAAATTCTAGATTCGTAACATCACTAGTTATTAATTATAAATGTTAATGATTAGATGCATAAGATTATTAAAGAGAGCAACTAAATCTTAAAGACTTCCAAATACATTTTCCAATGTCCTTTTAACGTTTAAAATGTTTTTATTTCCAAGCGGAAAATTCTTCAAAAATTCAATTACAAAATATGTCTTCCACCAAATGTCTTGTATGTCCATAATGAAATAATATAACAAAATTGAATCCAATAATCTATTAAAAAAGTAAGCAAACACCGACATTTTCCTGTCTTTTTCATCGCAAATAATACATCACAAATAAAACTATAAAACTCACGTGCATAATAAGTATAATACATAATACTCCTCAGAAACGCATTAATATCATTATAATTATCGTTATCATTATTATTACTCGTATTATTAATATTTCTATTACAATGTTCTAGTTTTATAAATTTGGCAGGTGATTCGACCCAGTATGAATTCGTCAATGTCGAAGCCCTATATAATAAAGATCTCGGTAAAACTATGGTTTTATCAATTTATTGTCAAATAACAACATTGCGATTGTTCAAAAACTTTAGAAATTTCACAAAAAATCGACATGTTCACTGCCCACTGTAATATAATTATTACATCAAATGTATATTTTTAAATTGTCGACACAATATAATCTACGTACATTAGTGATGATCATTTTTTACGTGCAATAAATAAATAAATGATCGAGATAAGGGGAAAACATTTTCCGGATGATTATACAAGGTACGTATAGCTCTTTGCCCCACATTTGTATGTGCCCGCTCTTTGTATATAATGTTTTACCGTTATGGAAAAACGTCTAGTGAACAATAAAAGAATTGTACGAGAAGCGATGACGTTCGACTCGAAAAATATTGCAATTCAAATGCAGAAATTAAGGTAGAAAATATCATACATTTAACACAGACGTTGACAACAACAAAAAAGAAAGGCAAATTTCTCCATTCATGGAAAACATTGAATTATGGATATTTTCTTGGGCATTTAATGTGCATATTATTTTTTATATGTTTAATAATAAATATTATTAATAATATTTATTAATAAACATTATTACACAAATTAAATATAAATATTCATGTTAATAAACCAATATAAATTAATTATAACTCATACAAAACAGTAGCGCAACCAGGACTTTTTCATATGGGGTCCGACTAAATAAACCACCTTCATCTTAATTGTGGCGAATCAAGCACTACAAATTTTTTTTGGGGTGTGGGTAGAATATGTTGAATCTTTATCCTTTCGTCATTATGTTCCTATGCATCTTAAAATATTATTCTGATCAATGTTATCGAGTATTATACTACAGTATACAATTGTATTATACATACTGTATGGAATTATATTTAATCTTTTGACAAAAAAATTAAAATATAGAAAAAATAAAAATTAATTGGTAATTGATAACATTGATTTATTGGATTTATTTCTAGAATTAATTTAACTTGACTCTGTTGAAAATCCCTATTTTTTACATTTCTTTACAAATAAATATGCAATCTTTATCTTTCAATAATCTATTATTCTATTCAAATAGAAATTTAATTTAATTTCAACAGACAATATTTAAAATATAATAGGTACCTAAACTTTAAATTACCTAGTTTTTTTCAAACCCTTTGTTTAAAATTCAGTTTATATAGTTACCAAAATAGCAATAAAATGTCATAAATAAAAGAAAGTAATTTTAACAATTTTTTTATAACTGTATTATTGGAAATTGACAAATTAGTAATCGAATATTATAAATTGATTGTTGAATAATGAATATTAAACATTATATTTTTAATTTTTAACATTATATGCATATTGTAATTAACATATCATTATTTTAACGGTACAAGTAATTGATTCTAACAGTTTTTATTTAATTTCAACTAGAAAACTACACAATTTGGTTATTTTTATTGCAAAATCACTCAATTACCAATTTATTTATCTCAAAATTAAAATTTTAACTTTTTTAACTTTTCTGATAGTTCAAAATATTTATATTTTGATTATTTAGGAATTCAAATTGATATAGGTTTAAAAATTTAAATCACAAATACATTAAAATTAAATTATATTATAATTATTAATTATGGTTTTAAATTGAAAAAAAGTTGGTACAAGTAAAACTTCAAATTTAATTTCACTAAAAACCCGTTAAATTTGTATTTATGTAGTAATTTTTTAAGATTTTTTTCAGCAAATTTGGGAAAAATTAAAAATTAAAATTAAATTACAACCAGTACCTTATTTCTAACAATGTAAAGTTCTGCATAGTTTTATATGGTAAAATACTTGTATAATACCTTTATAATACAAGCACAAATTGAAAAACTGTATATTAACAACTCTACTCATTGCTTTTACTTATTTAAATTTATAACTAATACATTTCATACTACAACATAATATTATGTTTGTTTGTATACTATTTGAAAATCAACTCAAATAATCAAATTAAAATTTAATGGACTGGTATTGATACGATGGGAGGTGTAGAACAAAGTGGCTTGTAAATGGGTATACTTGATTAGTGTACATGGAGATTTTGTGGTTTCAGCGCTAATAGTGGTTTAATGTCTATATATATATATAATATTTAATTTCTTATTCTTTGATAATGCATCGTCATATTATTTTAACTCCCTCCAATTTACAAATTTAAAATCAAAAATTCATAACCACGGAATTAAATATTTATGCAAGTTTTATGAGAATGTTATGATATTAATTTATTAATTTACATGCCAAGGGGGGGGGAGTCTGGAACCGAAGACAACCCCTTCGGTGCACCACTGATACAAAATAACTGTTTTCTTCACTAACCTTCTTAGTTACCAAAGTTGTTCATCAGTATCGCATTACACTTTTTGGTGTCGGAAATTTCCACTGACCCCCGAAAACATATCAATGTCAACAATATGTTAAATTTATACAAAAAATAGTTTTTGTATAGGTTTCTAATGAAATCGAAAAAAATATATCAATGTTTTCAAGTTTATTATTTTTTTTGTTTATTTATTATTTTTGATGAAACGTGTAATTATTTCATTAACTATATAATATTATTTAGTTTTAATTAGACACGAAATATTAAATAATATAAAATGTAGTTGTGTTAACAAAAATTAAATAATATTAGATATTGTAGGTTAATATTAGGTATTGTATTTAAGTTTAATTAAATTATTAAGTTTTTACCATTTATAAATGATTCATTTCATTAATCATTATTGTATTTTTTCAATATTAAATATAAATTTTATATGAATATAAATATAATATTTATTAAATTAAATATGTACATGCCAAAATTAATTTTTAATAAATTAAAAATTAAAAGAAGTTTTCAAAAAAATATCGTTAAATTATTACAGAAAAACTCTGATACTAAAAGTAAGAAACTCGAAACATTAATATTATTATGTTACTGTTAAGTTAAAATAATTTTAAAAATAGAGAAAAAACATAAATGACTACTTAACTATGTAACTCAAATAACGCGTTCAAAATATTTAACGTAAGTGACTTCGGTTCAATTGGTTTAACCATGAAGTTTGAATTAACTGCGAACTATATAGGTCAAACTAAACGGTTCATGGAATTAATGTTTACAATCAAAAGTGTTAACCGTCGTTTTACAACTATAACCTTATTTTCTGATTGGGTGTTAACTAATTTCACAAAGAAAAATAGTCATGAGCAACATAATATTAGGTTTTTTTTTAGTCTTCAATCAAGTTCTAATGTTAAATTTGATTTATTTCTGCGTATACTTTACCATTAACAGTCTTAATTATTAAACTGTATTGTGCAATATTTACATCAATTCATTTGAAATCATCATGAATTCATGAAAATGATGACGTAAAATGTACAAAATATTATACAAGCACGTTTATAATTACTTTCATCGTACGAGATTTTTTTGATTACAATAGTTTTTAAGATAATATATAATTTAATCAAACGCACAAATAATTATTTTTCTTGTATATTCATATGAACTAAAAAATTTCGTGTGCTTAAAAACATAAAATAAAATAAACAGAGAAATATATAAATCTAAAATTATTTTTCAAATAAATGTCGAAATTAATCAGTACATAATTTTTTTTTTTAAACATTGCAAATTTAGTTATTTATAATTTTGTATATAGCAGAAGTATATCATCCATATTACCTACTAAATAATTGTTTTTATAAGTTAAAAATTGTTTCATTTCTATTCAATTTCGTTCGGAATTTAAATAAATAATTTTAAGTATCCACCACAATTGAGTTAATTGTTAGAAATGTTATTTTTGAATTAAATCAAAACTTTAAGTTAAGCTAATCAAATTACAGAATATAGTTTCTAATAAAATATAAAACATGTAAACATATTACATATTTTAATATAATTTAATGTATCATGGTTATGTATTTTATATACATATAAGCATGTTTAAATTGCAACAAAAAATCATTTAGTAATGAATTAAAATCTGCTTTTACATATTATTTTTCTTAGTATAGTTTATCTCGCAATAACTTATATGTTTTTTGTTGTATTACATTTTTTTTCTATTTTATGCATTTTTTTCTTTATTTTATTTACTTGGAATTTCTAATTTGTAATTGTTGAGCTATTATAATTTCAATATTTGTAGCTAAAAAAAAATACATATTATAATAATATATATAATGTACTTTAATAAACGTAATATTTTTTTGATATAAAAGTATCGATCAATTAAAGTTTTAAAAAATGTAAAGTTTCAATAGAATTTTTTAGAAGTTTCAGACACTCGTTCTTCATAGACACGCCTGTGTACGAATTTTCAACTAATCGATTGGTTCGATTGAATTCGACTTTTGAAATAACAAGCAAAAGTAAAAAAAATTGTGAAACAGTCTTAATTATGGGAGAAACTTGATGCTTTTTGTTTTCTAGCTTCACTTGTTACATTGTTCCATATAATTCAAGGAATATATATAATAATAAGCATCGATATTTTTAAAATTAATCATATAATATCCAATGAATTTGTGAACATTAAAAACAAACACGTTAATAGAAAATTACGATTCATACAATGGTGAATTTTAATGTAAAATTATGCTTATTTATCATATTTTAACACTCGTGAAACTTGTAAACATGATTTTTCTATGAAATTCAAATTCCTCGCCCATGTCAGCATTAATACATAAAAATTGTTCGTATTTACTATGTTCAATCTTGGTTCAAAGTATTTTTCCAAAAACAATCTCCTTGATAGCTCTAAAAGTCACATTTCACTATATAATGTTATTAATTTAATTATCGATTTCGTATAAACGTGACAGATATTTATTTTAATAAACACAACAAGAAAGAGAATAATAGTTTATTGAAGTCATTATTATATCGTTTTGTATTATTGTCATTATCTACTATCGAACTAGACTTTTTCAATGAAATTTTTGATTATGGAAACCTGTTCTATCTCAATTATTGTAGAAAGATAAAACAGTTTTCGATAATCTGATTAACTATTTTACAAAGTTTTGCATCATTTACCATTTAGTACTATATTTTTCTAATTAAATGTTAAAGCGATGAATCCATCTTCAAACATCCATTTTCACAACTAATGTCTTCATTTTTTTAATCAAAATAAATCTTCAAAGTAATTTCGTTAACTTGCCATTGCCTCATTTCCTAATGGCGTAAAATTCTTCTTTATTTAATATTCCAGGTATGGAATATTAAATATCAAAAATAGTATAACTAAAAATACCAAAATAAACATTACACATTACTATTACGACAATGTTATTTTGGTTTTTAATATCCAAATGTTATCATGATCAGAATTTTATCCTCACAAATACACCATTATTGATTCTATTTAGGATTTGAATACATTTTTTTCATTTAATACGTTCTACGAAGATTCGAGTTTTTTCCCGTCGTCATCTATTAATTTTATTTCAAAATATATAATATAAATTTTTTTTCTTACTCAAAATACAATTTTGTTTTTTGTTTTTTAGTGTTTATCATAATGATATAAAATTTATTAAACACTAAATATTAATTTTAATGAAGAATTTAGCAAAAATAATTGACGTTTTTATTTATTAAAAGTTATAATAATTTAAAAGTTTGTTATAAAACATATCATTATATACATTTCTCGATTAATTTATTTTTGCATACAAAGAATTATATTTTAAGTTTGTTCATTACATTATTAAGTGTAAAAAAATAATTTATACTGAGAAATTAAAACATATTTTTGATTAATCTAAATACATTTACGAAAATTGTTAGGAGAGCGATTACAATAAATATGTATATGATTTTTTTTAAAGATCAACTACACTGCATGTAATCCATATACATATATATTGGTGTTTGGAAATTATTTTAAATTAAACGTTAAATATAGATTTTTGAATATCAGAACTAATCGAGTGGGTTAAAATCGATCGGCACATACCAGAAAACTCATAATTTATACAGAAATATTATTATTACAGTAGGTGTATACATACTTTTTTCAGTGCATTCATTATAATTGTTTTCGTTTAACGCGGCTTAATAATTTACTCGTCTCCCAAAGAACGAAGCAAAACTACAGCGTCAATAGCATGTACATTGTACATACGAGTATTATGCTCATACACATGCTTACTCCGGGATGAATCCGTCGTTTCGTCGATGTGTTATTAATTTCAACACAAATCATATTACACTGGTGCACACGAGATATAATATTATTGTGTATAACGCCATATTATTATTGTACGTTTTGCTGTCGAATCTTTCGGAATATCCGGGTACGAGAGCAGTCGCGGCAATAGGAATAGCTATAAAATAGGCACTGGTGCACTCGTATCGGATTATAAAAAACATGAGGAAAAACGTAAAACAGAAATTACGATGGTTAGGTTTTTTACCTGCAGCTATTTCGTAATAATATCAACAGTCGCCCGTCGTAGAACGCGAGCATATGTATATCGTTTGTAATAGAAGAGTCGGCGGTAATCGTCCAGCACTTCTCTCTTTTTTTTTTTTTTTTGGTGCAACGCCACTGCACCGACAATATTCTTATGTTATATACATATAGCCAACACACGAATGACTGGTACATGACGATATTTTTATTCTTTCTCTATGTGTATCCGTCTCTCTCTCTCTCTCTCTCTCTCTCACACACACTCTCACATCCCAGAAGTCTACTCGTAGTTGTAATACACTGCAGTGGTGACCTCCGGGTTTCAGGGAATGTGGAATGACCTTGAACCATCCGCCGCTTTCGATACAAACACACACACTCACCGAACATTATAACACCACGAAAACGATGTAATAATATTATGTAGGCATGTACCTATGTGAGTGGATATCATTATAATATTATTATTAGAAAAAAAAACGAAACTTTTCGTACAGTGCTGCCGTGTCCGTCTAACTAAAGACGAAACCCCTCACAATGACTTTTAATTTTAATTGTTGCCCTGGTCGACATTCGCACACACCGTATATGTCATGAAGAGTGAAGCAAAAAAAAATTCCTCCCCATTAGGTTTACGTTACGACTATCTGTTTTCTTCGAAAGGTCGCCTGCTTATCAAATTTGAGAAGAAAAAAAGATCTTTCTATGTTTCCTACTCCACCATCGCCAATTATCGGTTCATCTCACACCATAATTCGTTTTTGTGATTTATGTACGTAAGCATATATCTTTTTTCTTCTTCTTCTTCTTCTTCTTCTTATTATTATTATTATTATTATTATTATTATCCGTTTCTCTGCCGTCCTGCGTCCGACAATAAATGTTTACGGTTTGGTTACAGTTATTGAGAACTTAACAAAACCCATTAATTCTACCTGCCGCAATACACCACGCGTACGTAAACATAACAACTACACTATATTTCTATTCACTCCGAGTGCCAACCTATTCATATGTACATCACACATAAGCATGCGTATGTAAACATAAAATGGATTTCGATCATTACAGAAGATAATTATATTATTTTATTCCGTCGAAAACACCACCAGGAATTTCTAGTGTAGATCGGAATTTCCGAATTTTAAGTCTTTATATATTATAAAATGATCAACATTTAATTGGACCAAATTCAAACAAGTGTTCTAATGATGTTATGACCGCATGTGCGATGATAAAGTGGTAAAGTCATATGTGTAATGCACCAAAAAGGTTCCAACCAAATTTCATTAAAAATCTATTTAATACATATACGATGTTCTGATACAAAAACTCGCATTATATTTGTGTTTCACACGTCACTTTAGTGACGTTTAAGTGATAAATATTGTACATTGTAAACAATTATTCAACGGGAAAACAGTTTTAGGATTAACGACACGTTTAAACAAATAATTGGTGTTCGTCCTTAAAACGTTGAAATGACACAACTAACGTGCGAGGTATAAATTTATACTTGAAAATATTCCTTTTTTTTTATCTATTTTATATATATATATATAATATGTTTATATATATATATATATATATATAATGTTAAAACAGAATAATAATATAATATTAAATTATAATTAATATTAATTATAATTAATGTGAATTATTTTATTGCATATACATGAAAACAATATTTTATTGATTTTAATCTAAACAATATTATATAAACTACTAAACATAGATTTTATTTATTTGATATGATTTATTCACAAAATAAAAACATTTAAAACTCAAATAATAAACAAAATGAAATTACGTCTAAATTTTGAGATTATACGTTTTATAGGACAAGTACATATTTTACTCAATTATCATTATTTTAAAAAAATTAATTTTTTTTTATTTTTAAAGTTTTTTTTTTCAAATATATTAAGTAAAGACCTTAATGAAGTAAAAACATAAACTTTTCCCTACTTTATTAGATATTCTATACATAAATACATTATTAAACTTTTAAACTGCCACACAAACATAATATTATTAGTGTCACATAATATGAGTATATACGTGGTGAAATGTTCTCCTAAGATTGTTGTATTTTTTTTTTTCGAAATCAAGTTAATAATCTTTTGAATTAAATTTAATCTTCGTTGCTACGAGTATTATCTTAATAATTAATTTTGATACATAAAAAGCAAGTAGAATAATAATTTCTTATTAAAACTGGAAATTTTTAATAGGAAATGATTTAATTTTAAAAATAAAACATTTTCCTCTCATTCTCTCTCTCACTTTCTCTCTCTCTCTCTCTCTCTCTCTCTCTCTCTCTCTCTCTCTCTCTCGTTTCATAATCAAATGTACTGGGTTACTCGAACATGTGGTATACCATCGAGTATATAATAAAGAATCTTTGTCCTATGTTATTGACCTTCAACAACCCCATTCTGCACGCGTACCATAGTCACGTACGCTAAGTTATACCGAGAATAAAAGACTACTGAAGAAGAGAGGAAAAAACTCTGTAATCAGTAATCACATATACGGTGGTACGGCATTCCAGTCTGTCAATTCAAAATCCTAAATCGAGAAACAACCATTAGGTTTCATCAAAATCAATGTCTTTGTCTCTCAGAAACTCGTACATTATTCATGGCTATTATAGTGTAGTTCAACGTCCCGGACCATTTTTTCCCCTCGAATTCAATATAAACTTGATTCGCATCGGTGCTTTTTAAATCAGCATCTTTATGCCCGATGCCATGGTTTACTGGGCGATTTGTGTAAACACAGAAGAAAAAAACGAAAATCACACATGTGTAAAAAGAAAACAAATAAAAAAAGTGATACGTACGTCTCACGATCAAAAATAGCTGATACATAGCAAGGTTGAGCCACATTACTAATACTATTATACTGTAGGTTTAATGAAGGTCAATCGCTTCGGTCGACAAAATTGATTTTCAATTATAACTCAATCGATCGTCTTTAATTATATTATCCTCACATGTCTAAAATAATAATGACTGCAAATTACGTTCTGTTAAGTAAAACGATTTTGACAATATTTATAACAATATTCAATTACATATCGTATATACAAAATAAAAGCGATACCGGTGCATTTTAATTTCAGGCATCAGCGTTTTCATTTTATACTTAATGCATACTTACCATCGGTTTACAATATGATTTTGGGAATAAATTTTATAACTTTAGAAATTACACTCAAATATTCATTATAATTTTATGAGATCGTCATAACTTTAGATATACCGATAAAAGCACATTTTAATGTGTCAAGAAGGAAACTAAGTAGAATTTCCTACAGAGTAATTTTCCTACTAATACAATTTTAGAAATGTGAAATGAGTGCATTGAAAATTGTACGTAAACATTTTGTTTTCGCATCGTAGTAATTACATAGCGTTAAAAACATAACGACATACCTTTCCTGTATATACGTATCATTGATTATTCAAATTATAGCCATACCTATTCGTACGTTGCAGATGTGACATCATCGATTAGACATAACTGATATTCATAAAATCTAAAAGAATATTTTGCGTTTACGAAACAAATAATATTAATAAGATGAAAAGTTGCTGAACGGATACACGATTTACCTTGAAAATAAAACCAGTTATTCGGATAACCGACCATTGCTATTGAATTCTTTTTTTTCTATGATTCCCGTTCTTTCCATTAATATATTATATATATATTTTAATATTTCAGATCTCACATTTTTCGATTAAAAGAATACAATTCAATGCACTTTCTCTCGTCAGTCAGTAGCTGTGAAGATATTTCCATCCTATATGTCTTATACTCGCATAGCTCCTTTGGCGGTATTTCATGAATAGTGAAAATTTTTACTCGGAAAATCCGTATCTAATTGTGGAAAAACACTTTGTTTGACTTTAATTATTTTCCATCACCACACTAGAATCTTTCATTCTAACCATATCTAATTGTCTTGTTCCAAATTTCTTGTAAAATAATGGTGAAAAAATACCCGTCAAAAACAACTATGACTTAGTTGTTTTTTTCTGATTTCTCGCTGTTTTAGATAAATTATTTAATATATACGATCAATATATACCGTATATACATAATAACAGTTAAAGCTTAAAAACAATTGAGATCGTTCATGAAATTATTCAATTATTTACTTAACTATACAATGTGAATTTTAAAAATCTTACGGCTTAAGTTAAAATAACTTATTATAATATTATCATTTGCTTACGCAAATAAATCTAAAATAATTTACCCAATTTTTTAAATTTAAAAAATCCGTATAAAAACTTTTTTAACAGATCTTGTTTAAACTTTAATAACTAAATGTATATTATAAAATATAAACAATAAAAAGTGGTTGATATAATAATATGCATACGTTTAAATTTACTTTATTTATCATCCCGAAAACTCTAATATCAAATGTATTTATTTTTAACTATTTATTTTTTTATTTTTCGATTTAGTTTCATATAAATATTAGTGCAAATGCAAATTTAAAACAAATACACTTCATCAAATACCAATAATAATTATTCATTCAATAACTACATAAACACAAACTTTCTAGCAATTATCTTAAAATTATGATAATCATATGATTGTTTTTATTCTTTGAAAGATGTACTTAAATAGCTGTTCAAATTCTGTAGCTTTATTTACTTTTTGTTGGTTTACAAAGTGACACAGTATTAAATAACATAGCAATAATAACTTTTTAATTAATGTGTTTACGTTTCTATTTATCATTTAAGGTACTTCGTAATATGTCGTGTCATTTAATTATTTCATAATTAAACCATTCAAATTATTTTACATATTATATTACTATACGTAAATTGTTGATCAATAAAAAAACATTTTCAATTAAATAAAAAGTCAAAATACTAACAGTAAACATTTTTTATTAAATGAAAATTATTCACGTAAAATAAGTGTATAATGTTATAATGAATACAGAATAGATACATAATTAAATAGTTGTTTCTTCACTGCAGATTAACCGCACAATTTGATACTATGGAAAAGACACTATACTTGATTTTATCATAATATGGATGTTACCATGTGTATACATTTTCGTTTTTAATTTAAATATATTGAGGCAAATGCACCTTATTACAATATTGGTAAACTAATTCCAATAAAAATATTTCCGTATTATACTATTCTCCTCACCCATATAGTGCAATGATGATAAAATTTAAATACATGTCCATTCATTGAGAATATTAGTCATATTATGACTATGTCGTATAATATAAGTATACATGACTAATATAATATTTTCAATATGTATACAAAAATATATCAATACCTTATAGTATTGTACACATATATTATAGTAATATGTAAAATATACTAATGTGGTGTACCCATTTCAAGTAATTTATATTTGCTAACTCGATCAAATTATAGCTTTTTTAAAAAAAAATTCATATTACAACAATTATTAACAATGCTGCATATTTTCCAATGTCCAAAACACACAAATTAAAAGCTTTAACAATGGTGTAAGGTTAAAAAAAAAACATAATTGTGTTGAGCACCAATAATAAAGTATTCTTAAAATATCAATGCCTAATGCATATAACTGACCATACTTTACTACGATCCGAAGTAAATAATTGAATTTTTTTTTTGAAATTGGAAAACTGAAAAAACACCTCTCATTATTTGAACGCACTCAGTATAAAGCACGTATTGTTAGGATATAAGAAAATTCGAGTATAACTCGACCGTGTTATCAGCAAATACGATATATATGAATGATATCCAACAACCCGAAGAGTTACCCTACTACCTACCCACAACAATTAATTACATTTACTCGCGCAGGTGTTCAATGCCCAAAACTCGTTCCGAAACCTTGAAAAACAATGTACGTCTTTTTTAACGTGCCCATCATAACTTACACACGGTTTGTATGTGCAAAACACGTTAATCATAAAAGTTACAAAAATAATTATAAAAAGCCATTAAATGGCCATCGTGTCTACAAGTCGGATTTCGATTATTTCACTATGCAAAATAAGTACGACAATTCAGCCGATTGGAATAACAATAAAAATGATCGCCTTACCTTGGCGTGGAATGTAATACCGTGTTCGAACGCTTCTTCCGGTTGCATAGGTATTCTCATGTCGTACTCGTCGTTGGGCACGAGATTGTACTGTTTTTTATACGGCATATTTCTGGTCAGCGTATCCATGCATCAGTTTCGCTGAATATTCGTATACGACGAACGACTTAGTACGGTTATATCCTGTAGGATAGCATGATTCGTTACGATATGATATGTAGGCTCCAACCGACAAAATAATGTTTTTATTTTAATATTATTAGTATTATTAATAATATGAAAGAAATTGTTCAACCGTCGAATAATGGCTTTTCCTGATGCAGTCATAGGATTCTCATAACACTATAGTTCACACAAATGTATGTGTATGTTTTTTTATTTTTTAATGAAATTTTAAACAGAAATCTAGAAGTTATGATAAATATGAAAACAACGGTGGCGGCATCATGTTGGAGCGGTGCCCAGGGGACATTCTCGGCCTATTATTAATACGAAACACTGGGACCAGACGACTATGTCATTTAACCGCATTTTCTACTTTATTTTTTCTTATGCGTACATATATATATATACATAAACAGATAAATAGATAGAAAGAACGAGAGGAGCGCACCGAACACACAAATAAAACAAGAAAAAATTATATATGTATGTATATATATATATATATATACTTTTATAATAAACAATTTCGATTTGAAAATATTAATACAGCGTATAACGTATTCGAACGATGATAAGCGAAACGATAGAAAACCGACGAAACGATTCGAGCGCTGGTCTGCGCACTGACTGACGGTTTCTCGTCGGCTCATGGACGACCGCATGACTGGTGCACTACAATCGCCATCTGTACGACGATACCGATAATATTTACCGACGCGTTTGATCGTATCGTACTTTATTTTTGTTGTTTTTACATCTTACACACTGTTGTAGCAAATTGTGAATAATTTAATTAATTATAGCACTAAAAACCAATTCATTTACCTTATCGATATTACCTAAAATTGAAATTTCATTTTATGAGAAAAAATACATAGTTATAATATTATGATAGATATATAAATGTATAGGTAATTTCCATTAGGTAACATATTATTATTATTTATTATGAATTCACCTTATTCGATTAATCACTTACATCTTACAACAAAGCAATAGATGCGTTTTATGGATATAACTAATAATATTAAATAACATCAATACTATAGAAAATTAAGTTATGTACCATTTGATACAAATTTATTTTTTACGGAAATCATTAAACAACTATAATCATTACTGTACGAGCAAAACAAATAATTATATTCTTTAAATAGCGTCAATACATACAACGAATAATCAAATACGCTTATAGAATTAAATAGACAATTTTCATAAGCTTAATACCAACTGCTTATCTCTATTAATAGTAGAAATATTCAGATAAATTTTACAAATTACGCCTAAAAAAATATTTTATTTCAAAATTTAACAAGTGATAAACAACAGCTTACAAGAAAACCTAATTTTTGTAGATTACATATATATTATATTTGTGATTAACTTATTCAATTATTATATTTATTATTTACATTAAGATTCATGAATAGAACAAAATTAATTAATTACTTAATAATATTAACAACTCTATATAAATCCGAAACCATTGAACAGTCAAGTAATTCACTTGAAAAAGTTTTTATTTAAAAAAAAAACCATGAAATAAAAATTGATTCTCTATCTCTTTCATCATAACATTATCTCAGTATAAGTATATACAGTATAATACAGATTTCTATTTCATTTTAGCAGCTATTTGATGTATCATTAAAAATAATAACATAGTGATTCTTAAAGCTTTTGTGCTTAATTTGCCATGACGTTGTTGGGCTTAAAACGAGATTAATTAATAGTGCACAACTATAACTTTGGAAACGAATCCAAAATGTAATATCACATTTTAATTTACTATAATTTATATAGCATTGATTAATACAATTTTAAACAGATGTATTTTTATACATTTTCGCGCATTTATCTAATCCACCTATTTTTAAATTTTTCGTTTACTCCTCGTTCACACGAAATGTTTGCGTAAAACATATATCAAAAGTAACGCAGAATACATCAACAACTCAGATAAAGTTGTTTTAAATAATAATTTTTTTTAAACTAGTTTTTTAAAAATTAAATTCGTAATTCGTGCGATCATAGATTTATAAGCTACTTTGTAAATAATTTTGGCCTTGATGTGTTACCAATTATTAACAATAAATAATTATCGTAAACTGTGTCATTATACTTAAATTATATTTTCTAAAGTTTCTAAAAATATTTTATATAATTAGAAATATTTAAATATTTGTTTTAAAAATTTCTACATACTTACAAATTTGTTTTTTAATAAAACATAAAAATGGAAACATTACACCTATTTTTGATATAATTTAATTATATCAATTCTTAGCTAAATGCACAAAAGTCCCCACTTTCTTGATTAGTAACAAAATATTAATATCGCTTGTATATAATTATGATATTATTCACTTTTTATATTATGAAGTATCAATATTTAAAATATAATATGTATTTAATCAATTCAAAAGAATTATTTACGTAATTTACCTATTTAAAAAATATAATCAACGTTCCATCCAATTTGTGTAATGAAACATAATTATAAAATGTAATATAATAAAATAACACATCATATAATGAAATAAAATATGCATATACAATTTCAAATTTCCATTATGTTCCTATTAGTTAGGTTATGAAAAGTCAAAACAAAACAAATATGAATTATAATATAACACATGACTACTATAGTATATATACATTTATATAACTAATAAATATTAGTCAATAAAACTAAAAAACATCATATGCATGGCTATATATAATAAAATAAAATAAAATATAATATAATATTTTTTTTTACATTGGAAAGATCAATTTATCATAGGGTGTCTGTCATATTCTTTCTAATTAACTTTATAATATATATTTTTTATATTTTTTAGTATTCAGTAAACACTGCAACTGTAAAGTTTTATTTATACCTATAGTTTTTAAACCTAACCATTTATAAAAAATTTGCTGAATATTAGAATAAATAACAAATTTCACAGACATCAAATACATCAAATTACGTACTACATACCAAAATTAAACCCCCGCCTATTTCGGTTTTTTTTTTGTTAGTAATAAATAATTAATATTTCTATACCAAAAGAACGATTTTAAAAAATTCTAGGCATATTATTTCTTTTTTTCCTTTTCTTTTCTTGCCACTTGAAAATACCTAACGAAATAAAAACAACTGAAGTGGGGATCAAAATATACCCTCGGTAGTTCATGCCCGTCGTAAGAAGCGACCAAAATGGACCAAGAAGAGGACAGTAGCTCTTCTAGTATCAAACATAAACTAATTTATGCTTGAACAGCATCCTTTAGTAATATAGAATGATACTGCGATGTGAAAGGCAAGAGGAAACCACCACATTATCATCCCTAGTGTTAATCATTAAATGTTCACAACAAATCTAACAATTATAATACATGGAAACAGTTTTATCAGAGAAGCCGTTCCCGACAGGAAGTCATACAAGGTGCTTCAGGTCATCAACAAACGAAACCCTTGTAAAAAAAAAATAGGAACACGGAATACTATGTTACGGAACTATGTTACAAACAAGAAAATTTGAAAATTTGAAAATTGAAACGAACAAACAAATTATAGAAATATTAGGGCTATGTGAAACGAGATGAGTTGGAAAATAGTGATTTTACATCAGATCAATACAGAATAATACACTCAAAAATAAAACAGGAAAAGTCGGAGTGGCCGTAGTAAATAGGCACAATTAGTTATCGGTCAAGCCACAATTTCTGACAGAATTAGTAATGGTTATATCCAAAAGACATGATAATATTATAAATATATATGCTCACATCAAATGACGACATCGGATAAGTTGAAAAAGTTTACGAAGACATAGAAGATTTGCATCTCTACAAAGTTTAATTTGCAATAAAACACATAAATGTAAATTATTATTATTTTATTTATTAAAAAAAAATATATAATATTTAGATATTTTATCATGACTAATTACATATTCAGATCAGTAATGCCAAATAATACTAAAAAGACGTCACAGTAGGATATTAGTTTCAAATTAGGTCCCATATTTTACTACTAAAAACAAAACAAAATAAAAAACCAATACTGTAAGCCACTCTATATTCAGAAATTCCGTGGGTGTTATTTCCTAGATAAATCAAAATTTAGAATACCTATGATCTTCCATTTTTTTCCACGTAGCAAAGATAAATACATACAAACAATAATTTATTTTCATATGTATACATTATGTATATTATTTATATATGTTACATATGGGTATATCATAAACTAAGTTATCATATCGACCATAACTCAACACAAAATTCGTCATATAATAGTATAAAGAACAATAACTATAAATCTACTTAATACTATTAGAATATGTTATTTCTGAAGATAATTGGCAA
Organism: Schlechtendalia chinensis; assembly: GCA_019022885.1. Taxonomy (NCBI): domain Eukaryota; kingdom Metazoa; phylum Arthropoda; class Insecta; order Hemiptera; family Aphididae; genus Schlechtendalia; species Schlechtendalia chinensis. The sequence continues at coordinate 12,068,617 of CM032339.1, read as the reverse complement.
ACACTACGAGAAAAACTATCCAAATGCAATGCGTGATCAAAATATAAAATCTTACCCATTAAATTGTAAAGCCTATAATAACATAATATGTTTCCCTGTTTCGTATCGCGAGGGAAATACTAATATTTTTTCAAGAATAAAACTAGGATCGATAATTTCTAAGTCTCGGATAGCCTTCTTTTATTTTGAAAAACGAAAATCGATAAAACCATCATGAAATACAATTAAAAAGAAAAGAGTGACCTAAACCCCAAAATATTAAAAATACTAAAAAATAAAAATATAATTCTAATAATTATAATTACTTAAATAAAATATTTATAATTATACCTATACTTTGTTGCATATATCGGTATACAAGTAATTCAATATTTATAAATTAATAAACTGAATTTAAAAGCAATTTAAAACATCTTATTCGAAAAGTAATACTGAATGAAACTAAGAAAATGTTACCAAAATCAAATGTACATAAAAAAAATGTATTAGATTCTTCAATTTTTAAAATATAGTCAAAATAAGTAAATTATTAAACTCTTAAAACTTTTTTGTTTTTTAAATGAAATTTCAAATGTAGTAAACATTAATAAAAAAAAAAAAATACAATACTTCAAAATCCTTAACTTTAACAAAATATTTAACCTGAAAATAGTACCATAAATTGAAAATGTTTTAGGTGTTTATTACTATTAAATAACTCTTTGAAAATAATGTTTAATAAAGATTTTAAAGAATTATTTTATTTAGAGAATCGTCTTCCAAAAATATCATTTGTATTAAATGATCTATAGATTAGACTACGAAAATTTCAAGTTACGTACACCGAAAAAAACATCGTTGTAAAGCCAATTCATTTTTCACTAAACCCAAAATTTTAATTGAAATACGTATATGATAAAATACATAGATGAAATAAGTGATAAAAATCACTTCAATTAAGAATTTTTAAACCTAAACTAATTAAACTACTTAAAATCATTCTATAAAATGAAATAATAATGTTATTACGACTTACGAAAAATATAGTATGTACCTATGTTTTTAAAATACTTGTGTTAATTAGTATTTTTTCATTGATTGGCTTAGTGTACAACGATAAGAGTACAAAGCATTTAATAATAGGACTTTGACTCTTATATAAATATGTATAACACAATTATAAGCATTACTAACAAATACAATGCTTTCGTAATTATTTATTTTTATCTTATTTTATTAAAACCAAATGTTTTCGCTCTATAACATTGTTGATTATACTATTTTAGTTCTTCATTTCGAAAAATATCAGAAAAAAACACCATGTCTCTCGATCATAATATAATAATGATGCAATTTTAAATATTATACTCGTGTTTTATATTGTTTTCAAACATAACCTGTGTTAGTTTAAAATTCATATTTATTTTAAAATTATATTCCATAATTATGTTAAGGAGTTTCAAATATTACAACAGCTTTACCGTAGTTCGGAAAAAACATGTAAATATTTTTAAATACGTAATGTTCTGAATTTCCTTTTAAGTATTAATATATTTAAGCTATGTGTTTTACTAGACCGGGAAAATAATAGCCATACGAAGAGAAGATCAATCCGTATGGGAGAGGAGAGCCCCGTTTGCACCAGCCAATGTGGCCGAATTAACCAGGAACGGAGTCAAAGTGATCGTTCAACCAGCAAATAGAAGAGCTTATCCCGTTCAAGTATAAATAAATAAATATATAATATATATATATACATATATTTATGTAAAAAAATACACACACACCTTACCTTATGGTTTAATATAATATATAAATAAAATCTATAAAACTTTATTTTATTATGTTATATTCTATTAATGCAATGGAAAGGAACACATGTTTGAGATTTTTCTTACTAGATACAAATTGTTAGTTTAACTGCATGATTTAATCATCGGCCTTATTAAAATTTCACAGTGTACAATAATTTTTAAAGTCTAATGTGTAAAATTATTTATTCTTGAATTTTTATGCATAGTTACGAAAATACAAGAAGTTTTTAATAATTGTTTTGACTTCCTCAACCTCGATACTAAAAATATGAATGTAGATCATCTGTGGTTTTTTTTAGTTGATTTAAAAATTGTTTATAAGAATCACGAATGTAACATATTGAGGTACACATTAAAATATAAGATATTTTTAAATTACATTAATATTCTTAAATAATTTTGGTGATAATATCTTTTTTTTAATCCAAACTCGTTTTAAATATATAATAGTCTGATGTACGTAATCGGATTATTTTTCATTATTTATCACTGCTGACATTATTTTTATCTTAAAAACTTCCATTTAAGAAGTATATACCATATTATAACCATGATAAATATTTGTTTTTAATCTACAAATAAAATATTGCTAAAAAAGTGTATTTTATAAAAACTTAATTACTTAATTGCTTGTTACTATGCATGTTACATAACAACAATTATATTAATGTTTTAAAAATAAAAAATCTCCACGCACACATACGCACCAATAATAAAACTGTATGTAGTTCATATACCAATTAGGTGATATAACAAAGTTACATTACATTAAATATCTTTACATACAATTTAAGACTATGACATTAAGTTTCAACACATAAGTGTAATTTTAAAGTATCTTTTTGTACAAAATTACCAACGAAATAGTTATATAGCTAGAAAAAAAAAATAATAATCAAAAACTTAAAACTAATTTCTATATTAAATAATATTTTATATTTAAATTTCCTTCTCCTTTGAAATTTCTTTGAATTTAGAAATAAGACTCAAAATAAAACTCTGATTTTAATCTGAATAGTAAATTCCGCATAAATAAATATATGCATTGTATAATTTTATTATACTCGTATCATCTGTCAGACAAACTGAGAAAGCAAATACTAAACAAGAATGTAAATATATAACATTGAATATGAAATTAATATGACATTTTGATTTGAATATGTTTTAAAAACGGACATTTTATTAAAAATATATCAAGAAAGAGTTTGTTGTCTTAAAAACATATTTTCACATTTTCATTATCTACCTAAAATACCTACATCCCTACATATTACTTATATGTTTATAAAGATACAGATTATTTTTTATAAAAATAAATGTATTATATATATATATATATATACAATCATTACTATTGTCATTATTTATCACATAATAATTAAATATAGGCATATGTAAACGCCGGAGCAGTAATACAAGAAGACATATCCGAGGCATCAGTAGTGTTTGGCGTGAAACAAATTCCAATAGATTTGTTACTTCCAAATAAAACGTATTGTATGTTTTCGCACACGATCAAAGCTCAGGAGGCGAATATGGCCCTTCTAGACGCGATTTTAGAAAAAGTATAAAATTTAAACACCTGTTATTAAAACGCTCGCGAGTAACAACGCGCACTTATTTGTGTATTTTTCGAAAAGAACATACGACTGATTGATTACGAAAAATTGATGGATTCTTCAGGCAACAGAGTAGTGGCATTTGGAAAATACGCCGGGATTGCCGGTATAATAAATATTTTACATGGTTTGGGATTACGATTACTAGCTCTGGGACACCACACACCACTAATGGTAAGTTTATAAATCAGCGATCATCAAACAAGTAATTTTATTTAAATCATAAATTATACGTTGACAGCATATTGGGCCTGCTCACAATTACCGGAATTCCATGATGGCTAGACAAGCATTAAGGGATGCTGGCTATGAGATTGCATTAGGTATGATGCCTAAATCAATAGGCCCTGTTACGTTTGTCTTTACGGGGTATGTTTTTAATTCTTCTATACTATACATTTTATTACATAGATGGTCTAGATGGTGAAAAATTATTTTATCAATTAATAATATTAATTATTATTATTATTATTATTTTGTTTTTATTGACATTGCCGTGTAATTTATAGATCGGGAAACGTGTCTAAAGGCGCACAAGAAATATTTCAAGAATTACCGCATGAATACGTACCACCGTCCATGCTCCAAAAAGTGGCGGAACATGGGGGTAATATATAATTATCTATTCAATATTATCCTACTCGAATGATGTATAAATTATTAATGTTTTAGCCAGTACAAAATTGTATGCATGTGTGGTGACACGTAAAGATTATTTGGAAAGAATAGAAGACGGAGGATATGACCAAGAGGAATATGAACAATATCCGTCTAGATACAAATCTACTTTCAACAAAAAGGTTTAATTCTTCTCATTGTTCCGAAAATACGTACTATGATATGATTATATTATGGTGTAGATCGCTCCATACGCTTCGGTTATCATTAATGGAATATACTGGGCTCCAGACTGTTCTAAATTGTTAACAGTTCCGGACGCAAAGTCGTTGTTGGCTCCATATCAACTTCCATGGATACCGATATCCGAAGGCGCTCCGGGACTCCCTCACAGACTATTAGGTATCTGCGACATATCCGCTGACCCCGGCGGTTCCATCGAATTCATGAACGAATGCACAACCATTGATAATCCATTTTGTTTATACGATGCACATTTACACAAAGACACAAAAAGGTAGAGACCAACTAAAACACGACATTAAATATAAACTATAATAGAGTTAAAATTATAACTAGAAATCTGATGTAACAGTTTTAGAGGTCCAGGAGTGTTGGTCTGTTCTATAGACAATATGCCCACGCAATTACCAATGGAATCGACTGATTTATTCGGAAACTTAGTACTTCCTTACGCCATGAACATACTTCAATCCGACGCCACGAAACCATTAGAAGATCATACGTTTTCACCGACAGTGTTGGGAGTAAGTCGAACACAATCTTAACGGTGTACTAATATTAAAAAAATTGTATTTGTAGGCTATTATTGCTAGCAATGGATCGATGACAGAACGATTTGAATATATCAAAGAGTTACGATTGACTAATAAATGTGCTTCTTTTAAGTCTTCCAACATCGATAACGCCGGCAAAAGAATATTGGTACTCGGTTCTGGTCACGTGTGTGAACCTTTAATAGAATATCTATTAAAAGACAAATCGATCGTGATCATACTCGGTAACAGACTATAATAGTTATTAATTATAATTTATTCAATTAATCTATACGACTTGCATTTTATATTTATCTGTGTAGGTTCTGCGGATATGAGCGAGGCTAATAGCTTGGCGAACAAATTTAATAGAGTACAGGCAACTCAAATAAACATTTCGGAGGACATAAATTATCTAAATGAGCTCGTTGAACAAACAGATTTGGTAGTATCACTTCTTCCCAGTCAATTTCACCACTCAGTGGCTGAACAGTGCATTGAATTAAAAAAGAATATGGTAACAGCTTCATACTGTTCGGATCAAATGTCACAGTTGCACGACAGGTATCTCTGAATGAATAATTGTCATCTCATCAAATTACTCGAAATAATATTAAACTATAATTATGAATTAGAGCTGTAGAGGCCGGTATAACCATAGTTAACGAAGTCGGTTTGGATCCGGGTATCGATCATTTATTGGCAATGGAATGCATCGATCAAATACACGAAGAAGGCGGCAAAATTGACTCGTTTGTATCGTACTGTGGAGGTTTACCTGCTCCGGAATACTCAAACAATCCGTTAAGATACAAATTTTCGTGGTTTCCTCGTGGAGCACTCGTTAACACTGTGTCCGAAGCCAAATATTTATTTGATCATAAAGTACGGTTATTCATAAAAACTGTTTATATTAAACAGATTTTTTTCTTAATCCAATTACTTTAGATAATCAATATTCCTTCCGGCGGTTCGCTAATGAATAGTACTATACCACTGGACTTTTTACCTGGGTTTTCATTCGAAGGCTTCCCGAATCGAGACAGTACGCGATATGCCAAACTCTACGGTATAGCTGCAGAAGTGAAGACTATGTTCAGGGGTACAATACGATACAAAGGTATGAAACGAATAGATTCTGTATATTATACGACGAATATTCTAGGATAAATTCAATTTGAATAACGTCGGTATAGGTTTTTCCGAGATGATGAAGATACTTCAAACATTGCATCTCATGGATTCTAAAGACCATGCTGCTCTTCATCCTAATGGGCCGGACATTACGTGGGTAAGGACCAAAAAAATAATACTTTATAATTTTCTACTGGCTTACATTTTACTTGTTTTTGACGCAGCGCCAACTGATTTGCACGCTGTTAGAAATCAACAATATTGACATATTCTACGAAAATTTACTATCAAAAGTAGCCGATAAAATTGGTCCATCCTTCTTGGATAAAGTCGTAGATCTCGGGTTACTAACAGAAGAACCTGTTTTGAAACTCGGTTCACCGTTGGATACGTTTTCTCAATTTATCGCTTCGAAATTATCTTTAGGTAGGCCCCTAAATAATTACATAGACGCGTCATACAATGTTAGAAACGTATTTTTATAAATAGGTAAAAACGAACGAGATTTAGTAGTGTTGTATCATAATATTGGAGTTTTGTGGCCCGGGAATCGGTACGAAAAAAAAATGGTCACCCTCGTGTCATACGGTGAAGCAAATGGATATACAGCTATGGCAAAAGCTGTCGGAATCCCAACAGCGATCGCTGCCACTATGATTCTCCAAGGTAGATCATTATTAGTGATACCTGTAATATATGTATTAAATTAATAACCATTGAATATTATCATTAAAGGAGAAATACAAGCTAAGGGTATGGTGTTGCCATTCACTCCCGATATTTACAGACCAATGTTGACGAGATTAAGGCTTGAAGGGATATCAGCACAAACTACAAATATACAACATTAATTATATTTTTCATTAAAAAAAAAAATGCAGTTTTATTAGTTTTTACATTTTATTTTAATTGAAATTATATACATACATTTTGTTCTAATTTTGATCGATTTCATTTCATACTCGATACAGCTTCAAAAGAGCAAAAAGTCAAACGGGATATTGGCCTTCGAATGCCTTCACTGAGAGGTGACAAATTTTTAAATAATAATTTAGGTATTTTAATGTAAAATTTATAAATAGAATACAGACAAATATAATATATATAGACTCCTATACTTAACCTTTCTAGATGAATTCCTTGAAATAATCTAAAGATTTTTATCAACAATAAATCAACTTCCTTCCCCTCTCTCCTACTCACATATATATGAATATATAATGTTCGGTTTTATTTATATATTAATTTTAGTGTTTTTTTCTACAATGTGTCTGTACCTTTCCCGTTATCTTCTTGAAACGCTTTATACATACTTACTCAATTATTACTTTTAAATTTTTAATATTTACTTTATTTGTACATATTCGATATTAATATTATTTGACTATTTAGCAACTATTTTCGGGAAGTAGGGGGGTACTACCCCTTAACCACCCCGGATACACCAGTGCTCCCTAGTTTCTACAATCTTACAGATAATATATAATAAGTTAAAAATTGCAATATAATTACTTTTTCAAATTTAATTTAATTTTGATAACACAACTCAAATTTGGTATAAGAAATCATATTTTGTTTTATTCTATTATACTCTATTTTGTTATAATACAAAACTGATCATTTTCTTTTTTTTTAGAAAGGTGAAACTATTGCACATAATTAGTTATTTGTCATCTATTTGTCAACTATATCAACTTTTGATTTTTAAAAATCAACTTATAATTTTAATTATAAACACGTTTAATTATGTGAGTTTACAGATACATATATTTTTGAATTCTGATGAATATTTCTCGGGTAATAAAAATTTTAATCTAAGACACAATGAAGTGTCTAGGTATTGCAGTAGATATTGAAAATTTAACATTTGCATACGCTTTTTAAGAAAATGTTGTAATTTCTCTCTAATTAAAGTAATTACATCCACTACCAAATATTATCTATTATTTATAAATGTATTATTAAAATCAGTGGCGGATTTAAAAAAGGGGTCTATGGGTATTAAACCCTCCCCCAGACATTTTGTAGTGATCTATATTCTAGTACCAAAAATACTAAAATACTTTTTTTTATATTAATTTGTTGTACTATTTCTTTTTGGACACTTCAGACATTTTTTGAAAATACGCCTCTGATTATAATAGATACAAGTATTGCCGTTTTCACTGAATTAACCAAAAATTGAATCCTATGAACGCATGTTTGAGAAATAATTATTCGAAAACGGAATATTGAAAATAAAATAAAAACGCATTTTTATTGTAGAAAAATACTTAGGTTGCTACTTGAAATTCAAAAATTAACATTTATTCAAAGTTTAAGAGGCGTGAGTATAATTTATAAAATAATCCTTAAATGATTTAATAATAAATAAATAACAGATTTAAATTTTTTTTAAATCTTGATAAACAGATAATCACTGGCTCCAGTGGTGGTCAAACGGGGAGGATGAGGGGGATATATCCTCCCATAATTTTTTTGTTATTATGTATTAGTTTTAACAGTAAAACGTTTATTACCATGTATTAATAACAAAATTAAAAACTATATTAATGTAGATAATTTTTGTTTACAATAATCTGATAAAACTATTCACAAAGTTTGGTATAAACATTTTTTTGTGATGATAGAAATAATTAACAGCCAACTTACAGCTGCAATATTTTCACAACCATGGTTTTCACTTATTATATTTCTATATTATCAAGCAGAGTGTGAGGTTTCATTCTATCAAAGTTAATATTTTTTTCATCCAAATCTTCCTATGATGTACAAATATATTCATATACATCATAAAATAAATTGAGAAAATCCAAGTGTTCTACCCAACATGTTTCACTAAATATAAGAAGCCGTGTCTGTTTTGCACTCACGCGTGGTGATATTACATGGTACATATAGTATTACATACTTTAAACCCTAATCTGCTTTATTGGATAAGCGAAAAAAATGTACGACTTCTTTAATTGTTCCTATGCAGTTTATTTCTAGGCGTTTTTGAGAAAATCGAAAAATGGCTTCTCTAAAGTACCAACTAAATACTATTTGATATTGGAAACAAGATGACTGTAACGATCGAAATACTCCTCCTGGTAGAATTTTGATATTACAAAATTAATGGATAAAACTCACATTATAATCTGCAGTTGATTGTAACTTAACAAGTTTTTGCTTTTTTATTGATGAACTACCCACGAATGATTGATCAGGATTAGAATTTGAAGTCGTTAAAACGGTGATTGTATTTTTCGGTTTAAAATCGAACCAGAACTCATTTTAACAAACATTTTCAAATATGTATAATCCACAATAATTGAAGATATAATGATTAAATAATACACAGTTCAATAATTCACATGTATATTATGTCGTAAATCGCAATGATTAAACAACGATTAAATACGGTATCCGTAATGGAATAAACGTATTGTACATACAATAATATTCAATAACAGATAACAAATATTTCCGAAAATTACAAATTTTCAACTTTAATAGTTTATAATTATACAAAAAAAAATTAAACAAAAAGGAGGTGAGGTGAGGAAGAAGAGAGAGTGATAAGATATGATACAAAAATAACTAACTGGGTGAAAGGATAAGATAAACTGAGTTGAATAAAAATAATAATTATGTATTATAGATCACAAGATGTGAGTTCAAGAATTATTTAAGTAAAAAAAAATTTAGAGATATAAATATGAAAGAAATAACGCATAAAAATAGAATACAAATTATAAGGCGATATGCTTGAGAAATAAAATATAAAAATTATATATTTTCTTACCTTGTGTCCGAACTTGTTTTGTTAAATCTTCAAACAGGACCGACCGTATAAAGAAATTTAAAAAAAAAATAAAAGGAATAGGTTGAATCGGTGCCTTCACTTCGATAGCGAACTCACCAATAAAATTAAATAAGCCAATACTTATTTAAGTTGTTATGCAAAACTAAATTTGTCCCGCAAAACATAGATTTGGTCTGAAGTACTGAAGGACTGGTACTCGTAGCTGGAATGTGCGAATACTACTTGGAGAGTTCTAACGCACTACTGACGAGGAGACGAGATCATAGAGGGATCTGAGGTAAAGATTTTTGTATTTTATGATTCCCTTGATATATCCGACTATGGTGATTAGTCCGATCGATTAACGATTCAGTTGCTATTCAAAACTGGCATTTGGCCGTTACAATATGCGTGCTGGCCGGCATTATAGCATTTCATCTCGGGTCAGTTCTCATCAACAACTTACCAAGGATTTCCTCAAAGAGGGGGGGGTCTAGAATCGTATGAAAACCCGATTTATACAATAAAGGAGGGGCGACTCGATCCGAAAAAATATAAACAAAAGAAAAAGGTCAACAGTTCAAATATTCCAACTGGGAAAACTATATTTTCTCAATCCCAAGAGGGGGGCGATCCATCCATCGCCCCCCTCATATACGCCACTGAGGGGGGTCTGGACCTGAGGCTCACCTCCTGGTTGCGCTACTGGTTCTCATGTATGTATACATTAATTTATTTAAGCTGTGCGTGTTTTCTTTTTTTTTATAAGGTGAAATTCGTCCCATAACGGTATTTTTCTTTTTCCTGTTTATTTTATTATTTAATGTTTTTATTAGCTTAGACGAGTGTTCCTTGATTGAATGATTTCTTTATTATTTCTTTTTTTTTATTACTGCATAGTGTTATTTTATAAAATCGTATCGAATTCGTTATATTCAAGGTTGATTTATGATTTCGACACCGATGTTTTTCCCTTGTTTGTGTCAGTTATTTCTTTTAGCTTTAATATATATATTTTATATGATAGTAAAAATAAAAGAAAAAACAAATAAATAGTAAAAAGGATATGCAAGAAAAAAATTTAAAAAATGAAATAATAAAGAAATAAAAAAAGAAAGATATAAAAGAATTAACGAATGTAAATAAATTAAAAATTATAAGTTAATACTCGTAAATAAACAAAAACAAAAAATTAATAAATATATACACCCAAACAGACATATATACGAGTACATATATATATATATATATATATATATATATATAAATGTATACTTAAACATACAAAAAGCCAATGAGTATGCGTTGATTAAAGAAAAAAGAAAGAAAATATAAAAGATTAGAACCTAACCTAATACCTAACCTACACAAACTGATTCTATTATTTCTTATAATTCCAATCATCCTTTTTCACAAAAAATTGCATTTTTTTGCTCAATTTTTTATAGACTTGAGCGCTTACTTTTAAATGAATATAATTATAAACATAAACTTAATATAGTATATTATATCGCACTTAAAAATAAATATAATTTAAATACAATCAATAGAATACATAACAAAATAAAAGAAAACAAAAAAGCTAAAACAAATAAGTAATATAATTAATTATTTTAGTATGAAATATCAAAATTTATTATCAGAAGAATTCGCCAAACATTTTAAATAATAATGTAAATATTATTAAAATCGCATTCAATACTAATAATAATTTAATCAAACAAATAAATAATAATATAAAACAATTTCCAAATAATAATTTCAATAAATTTAATTTTCCTAATATATACAAATTTAAATTTAGTTGTAATAAGTTCTATGTTGGTGAAACAAATAGAAATTTTAATATAAGATATAAAGAACACATATCTCTGAAATAAGATTAAAAAAACTAATCCAAATTAAAATTTTGCAAAACATGTTTTAGAAAATAATCATTTTATTACTTTTAATATACAAAATGACTTAAAATTTTAAATGTAAAACATAATATTTATATCAATTTCATTTTGGAAGAATAACATATTTATAAAAAAATTAAACAATAAATTTTTAAATATCTTAAATATCTTAAATATACTAACAGATTTAAAAATAACATTGTACATCAATATATATTAGATAATATTAATATCACACCATAGTTGCTTTCATTATATACACAATTTCTTTGCTTTTGATATATTTTTATTTTATAATTTTTTTTTTCACCTAACTCTATGTATTTTTATTGTAATATTCATAATATTCTCTATGTAATTTCTGTCTTATTTCTCTATGCAATTTTTTCTTATTAACTTTACTTTTAATTTATTCTTCAGTTGTTGTGTTTTATTTATATTAACCTAATAATGACATTTTGTCGAAGCCGGTAGTAATAAACACACATACACAACTTTTATATTTCTTTCTTTTTTCTTTAATCAACGTAATACTCATTGGCTTTTTGTATATTTAAGTATACATTTATATACAAGTATATATATATATGTGTGTGTGTGTGCGTATATGTATATATTAATATTTTTTTGTATATATATTTTTTTATTATTTGAAAATATAATCTGTGTTCCGAGGATACTAAATATTAGTATGTTTTTATTTAAATAAAATATTAAATAGCTACATATGATGTTTTATATGAAGAAGTCAACACATTAAGTACATATGTTAACTGTGTTTACAATAATATGTGTGCACATCATTATAAGTTAATACGTAAATAATATTAATTGGTCTTATTACTTTCATGTAAAATAATTCAAAATTACGTACATATTTTATATATCATCCTAAATTTCAGGAGCGGATTAACCCCCTCCCCTCTGTGTTCGCCTCTGCTACAAATGAAGTATTAGATGAATTGGCAAAAAAAATAGATTAAATAATTTAATATAATATAAAAATTATTTAATAAAGTGATCTTATATCCTTAAATTATGACTTATGTTTTCAATGATCAAAGTTCATATTGAAAAATCAGCCTCATCCCCCCCCATGACTAAATCATTTAACCACCACTGACTGACTCATAATGAAAAAAATCATCCTCTATATACTGTGTAAGAATAATAGTGATATAATTACCATTGTGAATTAGATTAACTATTTGATTTGAAAACATTTCATATTTACTGCACATAGACCTCAACTATAGTTGTCACATCTAGTATTCGACATAATATTACGGTCAATATTATTTTATATTATACACATACAGGTGCAGAAATGTAACATTTCGAAACAAACACATAATACATAAACAAATATCGTTTATAAGTCGGTAAATTTTGAAAATCGCCCTATTCTACGAAAAGTCGAAATGACACGCCTGTTGGCAATTGTAAAATTTTACATCCACATCCGCATTTGCTGCAATCTGCTGGCATAAAATCATTGTAAGAACTTAGTCCAAACATTTTCTTAGTTTTATTGTACCTATGGTTATTGCTAATCGATATCGTTCGATCGCGTTTTCAGATACCTAATTAATAATTATAGGTATATGTATTATATAAATATAATTTATTTTCTAATTAAACATTATACCTAATGGCCGATAAATATTATAATATTACAAATTATAAAGGTAAACGAAAACGCACATTTATTTTAATCCCCCGTCTCTAAAAAAAAATTAACTAATGTAATTCTATATACATGTTTAACGTTTTTTTTTACTGTTAAAAACTTTTAATTTATGTTTCATATTAAAAAATAATAAATAAATACTTTTATTTGACACGTATAACAATGTTAAGTATTACCACGACATTGTAATTAATCAATATCACGATACTTTTTATCCGTCGTCTAAAAAAGTAACAAACTTTTTTCAACGACGTACTAAAAGATTAAAGAAGATTGAATTTATGAATGCTAAACATCATATTTCACAACAATGGACACGCACAATTCATTGAGATTAACTAAACGGGTTCGATTAAATCATTACCCACCTACAACTTACATTCCCTACGTATAAATATAAATACATGTGAAAATGAACGCCACTGACGGCAATATAAATACTGTGCAATAGTGAAGTCATTCAAACTGTATAATTAGATGTAAAAAAGCGGGATATTACATGACTCTATGTTCTTATGCAATGTCGTAATTTTAGATGTTTGTAAACATGTTGCATATATTAATTCTTGTCCCAAATTATTTTTTTCACACGAATTGCATCCGAACTATATTTAAATAACTACATTAATTGCACCCCGATAATATTAAATTTGTGCCCGATGTAAAAAAATTATTTTCCTTCTCATTTTAAACAGATTTAAGACTGTCCATAGTCATTTTATGTAGTTTAAAAATAGTGTTTTCCGTCGTAAATCTTATATTGTACCTATCAATGGCGCAACCAGGATTTTTTCATTTTTATATTATTATACAAAATAAATCCTTTTCGTCTTAATTGTAGTAAATCAAGCACTACAAAATTTTTTATGGGTGTAGGTAAGAATATGTTAAATTTTTGTCCTTTCCCCATTATGTTCCTACGCATCTTAAAATATTCTAATCAGTGTTATAGAGTATTATACTACACTATAAAATTGTAGTATACAGTGCATAATACATACTGTCTAGAATTATATTGTATCGAAAGTATAGACAAAATAAAAATTAACTGATAACATTAATAGAATATATTTAATTATAGAATAATTAATTATAGAATTAATTTAACTTGACTCAGTTGAAAAACTTAATTTTTATATTTACCTGTATAATACAAACAAAAATTGAAATACTGTATATTAACAACTTTACCCATAGCTCACACTCATTTAAATTTAGAACTAGAACATTTAACACTACAACATAATATTATGTTTGTTCGTATACTATTTTAAAATCAACTCAAATAATCAAATTAAAATTTAATGGACTGGCATCGAAACAACGGTAAGTGTAAAATGAGGTGGCTTGCAAATGTGTCTACTTTATCCATAGATCTATTAACTCATTGACCGCGCATAAAGAGAGGGTCCGAGTGTCGTTATCGAGCAAAAGAGACAGATCTATGAGTTGGGACTCAATGTAGCTGTGTAATTTTAACACAATAATTATCGATCCGCCAACGAATAGGATTTTGTGGTTTCAGCCCTACTGGTGATTTAATATATTATATTATTTTTTGATAATACATCGATATATTATTTTAATTCTTTTCAATTTGCAAATTTGGAATCAAAATGTCATTACCACGAAATCAAATATTTATGCAAGTTTTATGAGAATATTATGATATTAGTTTATTATTATACGTGCTAAGGGGGGCTCTGGACCTCGAGTCCACCCCCTCTAGTGCACCACTGGTACCTATATTCGATTCTATAGAAAATTATCAACAAAAAAAAATAATTTTATTTTAACATTGTATAAAGAAAATATAACTATTAGTCAAATAAAAATACGCAAAATTAATAAACACAAATAATATTCTAAAAACTATATACCTATACATTATTAAACTGACAAAAAATTAAACGAGACTGTTTTAATATAATCAAAACGAGTTATTGGTTACTTTTCATATTTAATCAAATTTTGTCTGATAATGATTTTTTTCACTCATATTTCACCTTTTTTTTTTTTACTAATGAAGTTGCATAATTAAATAAAAATATATTTGTGTACATTTTTTATTATGTCAACAAATTAAAATATATTTAGATGAGCTGAGTAAAACATACTGTTAAACTTGTAGTGAAAGATTTCACGACTGTTGTCACAAGTACTTAGATTTATTAATATAATTAAATAAAAATATTATTTAAAAGATACAAGTAGCATATTTGACGCAATTTGTATAGACGTTGGATTAATCCGTAACACAACACAATTCATACACGGCTTATCGGTATTTATATTTTTAGGATACAATTCATGTGCAGCCTTTAAACAAAACAAATAGTCCTAAACTATTAGAATATTTGTTACTTATTCGAAAAATATCGATAAAACAAAGTTAAGTATATATACGAGGTATGTCTATTAAACAACGAAACTATCAAACTAGCTATTAGACGGATACAGATAAGGGAATAAAATTTGTATATTTATAAACTATGAATGTACCAAACAATACCAGTTTAGTCGGTCTACGTTCGGTAGTTTACTCGTGAGCGTCGGTTAAAATAATCTTATTCACGTTGCACGTCGAAATTATGCCAAATGAACAAACTGAACAGTTTATTAACTTTAAATTTCTAGTGAAACTCAGAAAATCTGTGACCGAAAGTTTTCTTTGTTGACAGATGTATATGTAAATGATGTCATGTCACGACCACGCACAAACGATTTCGTGAGGGTCGTGAGAAGTTGAAGACAATCAATGTGTGTGCATCGTTCGTGTTTCTCAAAAACTAACGATAATATTTCAAAAATCTATGATATTATGCGACCAAATCGGCGACTGAGCATTTGAATCATAGCTGAAATGGTTAACATAGACAAGGAGACCGTTAGACAAATTTTGCTCAATCATTTGAACATGACAAAAGTCTGCGCAAAAATAGTAACTAAAATCCTCTCTCAGGAACAGAAAGACTAAAATTCTTGGGCGGATAGAAAGTGAGCCAGATTTGTTACAAAATGTAATAACATACGAAATTTAAGGCCATGTTAATCGTATTTCTTAATATACATGTAAAAGGTTTAATAGTGACTGAATCACCGATGTATTTAGAATGTTGTTGACCCCCCCCCCCCACTGACCTCCACACTGCATGTAAAAAAAAATGCTTTACCAAGCAATTTTCTGAGACACAATCCCTTCCTTTTTAAGACATATATTAATATTTTATGTAAAAGTAATAATAAGTAAATTACATAAATCAATATTATGTTAATGTTTATAAATGTTTATTTTTAATGTTTATAATGTTTATTACTATAAAATAATAACATACAATTCATTATAGGGTATATACAGGGTATTAATGCATGATAATATTTATTTGTGAAACAAAACATCGAATATCAAATATTAAAGACTGTTAATCAACATTATTATCTACAAGTCTTGACAACACTCAAAGAACAAGCAGAAAAGAATCGTGGATTGTGGGAAAACGACTATTGGATCTTCATTAAGACAATAATGCCTTATCTGTTAAGCAGTTTCTGGCCAAAAATCAAACGCTAGTATTACAACACCTCCTCCCCTTATTCGCCAAATCTTGATCCATGTAATTTTTTGCTATGTCCAAAATTAAATTAAAGGGAACACATTTTGAGTCAGTTGAAACTGTAAAAACAGTCATTGCAAAAAAATGATTTCCAACATTGTTTCAACTAATAAAAATATAGAATGTATTAAACTTGAAAAGGAGAAAAATCTTAAATGTTTATAAATTGTTAATAAAAAAATCTTAAAGTGAGTCTTGTTATTTAATAGCCATACCTCATATAATCTTTCCACTAACAATTGCATATTCGATTACAATTTACAATAAATTTATACTGCAGTACAACCAACGCACAAAATTATAAGAATCTTTATTTTATCAGGTCAATAATGCAAACAATACATTTTCATTTTCCAATAAAAACACAATAGGCTACAAAACACTAAGTATAATATATATAAGTATATTATATGCTTTATTCATAGAGAAAAACCTGATTACGACCAAAAAAATTGAATTCAATTAAAGAAATTCATTTAACAAATAAAATTCAAATGTATGTTTGGAAATTTTATACCTACACAAGTTTTATATTAATCTTATTTTGAATATTATATTGTTTACTAAATATCTACTACAATCAAAATAATTAACAAGTAATAAAAATGTACAATACAGGTACTGGTAGAAAGTATCTAGTATTATGGTTTTTAAAAATACAGTGATAATGATAACCCATGTATAGATTTAAGCTTTCACAAGATTTAATTTATATCCTACAATAAAGTAATACTGATAATTTCAAATGGGTTCAAATACTATTTGAATAAAGATTTTTTACTAATAACAATAATAGTATAAAAAATACTTACCTTTATACCTACTATGTAAAGAAAACAACTTCCTTATAAATGTGTTTACATTTTGATTTCTCGGTAATGTTTAAAGAAGTCTCATTATATTTATAATATACTAGATTATTTTATACAAAACAAAAATCTGTTGTATTATTTATTTTTATTGTAATAATTGAAATTATAAATTATTTTTTCTATAATAATGTAAGTGTACAACATGAATATGTACATCAAACGTAGCAATTCAATATAAAATATGACCTAGTATTATTGTAATACAATTTGTCATACACAATCAATTTTATAATATTTATACTGATCTTGGTTATCATATGCTATTACAGAAAGTGCTCAACACAGAATTGATTGAAAATAAAATATAATTTTAAGCACAATCATGTAAGATAATTTTATGACATATTAGTCTTCAAAAAAAAATCACTAATACTCAATGACTAATTTGATAACAATTGATAATAATTATAAATATTTTATATTAAATACCTCTGGAATGATAAAACCATATAATAGATACAATAGTAATAAGGTTCAAACATTAAGAACATGTTTTATCATATCATAGAGTAAACATATGTACCGTGTATAAACAAAATTAATTTCTGTAGAAAATATTTTTATAACATATTTACACCGAAATTGTTTGTCTATTTGCGATTTATAAATTGTTAAATAACTGTCAAATAGAATTATTGCTATGAAAAATTTACAAACAATATTCATAACTGTAAAGCATATGTTTTATAATTTCCCTCCTCCTCATCTCCCTCCCCTCCCATTAATATATTAAGTACAATAAAATTGTTAATAAATACATAATAAATTATTTGAGAAATTACACATATTTTTTTCAAATTTAAAAGTGTTCAATGTTAATTTTAACATCCAATTAAGATTAATTTAATTAACTGTTAATGGACTTAAATTCAACATATACAACAAACAAACAAATACAACACTATTTTTTTATATATAATAGTTTTAATGAAAAATGAAATTTAAGTATAATTAAAATTAAAATATTATAAATTTAGGTATCTATAAAAAATAAGAAAATTAAATTATACAATTGTTTGATTGGACAAAACTGATTTTCTATGAAAAAATAATACGTCCATATGAATACATTTTCAGTTGTATATAGCAGATGATGTTTAGAAGACAAAAAATAGGTTTATAAAAATGTTTACCAAATTAATTGAAACATAGAATACATAATAATAATAAAATTTTTTTTAAAAAACACAATAAAAATTATCATGTTTTTTCTTTTCGAATCTATGTCACGGATCACGTAGTAGATTTCACTTTCTTAAATACGCTATCCCAAAGAGATTTCCACGTGTCTTGTACATTTTTAACATATTGTTGTACAGTTGGATTTGCTTTAATCCATTTGTACGATTTAATAGATGCCTGAATACTGGTTTGGACAGCCAGATCGAAAGAAGTTCCAGCGTGCTGCAGATAAAAGTTCACCTTGGAAGCCACTTGAGGGTCTAAATTTGATGTAGCTGACACCCAAATAGGCAAAATTTTGGCCTTCACGTTACCATATGCTTTCTTATCATAATATGACAGTGCATACAGAGATAAACCACTCAACATCGCAAGCAAAAGTGTGTATGAGATGAGCATGCCGAAGAATCCAAAAACTAAATAAATAAAATTGTATTCAGTAATAAATAATACATTGTATGAAATAATAAATAAAAATACCTTTGGAAACAAATCCAATTGGTTTCTTTTTGGGTTTGGATGTAGATTTTGACTTTGCATTTTGTACACCATTCGGCGAGGTTTTGCTATTTTTCTTGTCCTTCTTTTTATTTTGTTTTTCATCTATGAAAAATACAATTTACATATTAGAAAATACATACATTAGTTACTTAAGGAATATCATGTTACAAATAATTACCTTGCTTTTTGGAATCACCCTTACTATCTTTAAAATATTGTATTACATTGGCAGCTGCTGACTGACATTGTGAATTATTTTGTGATGGTCCGACAGCTTCTGCTAATTCCGCTTTCAATGGATTATTGCCCAGATTCAAATGTTTTAACTGTTTGAGTTTGCTAATACTCTTTGGCAAATCTTTTATTTTGTTGTTGGCCAACGATAGATGGACAAGTTTTTGTAATGAACCAATGTCACCAGCAATACTCTTAATCTGATTGTTGGATAGATCGAGTTTTACCAGATTAGGCAACGATGAAAAAACATTCTGGAAATATTTCAACACACAAAATCAATATCGATAAACCAATTAAGATAAAAATCAATGTAAACGCTCACATCTGTCGAAGTAATTTTATTGTTGGACAAGTCCAGATGAGAGATTTTCAATGGAGCCTAAAAAAAAAATGTTTTGTGGGTTAAACGGAGAACAACTGTTGGCATGTTTCTTGACAACGACCGACGTCCGGGTCAAGCTATCGGCACATCATCCAGCCGCAATGTATGACGATGACATACTGGACGTAAGCTGCTGACTTTAAAAAGCGAGAACCGGTTATACTTACGATTTCTTTGATTGGTATTTCTGTTAGATTCTGACCGCTCAAGTTCAACTTGTTGTTTTTGACTTTGTCCTTAATGTTGAGTACAGTCATTTTGTACGGTTATTAGTACACGACGCGAGTATAATATTATTTTATAATACACAATATGCGTACGTGCGTGTGTGTATCGAGTACGCTCGCGTGACCGAACGTAAAATATTGCCGGAGAACGAATTCGCGAGAAAAAAAAAACAAAAATGTAACCGTCGTACGCGGTATGCTCACGAGACGGGATACGTCGGACGCTGCACAAAAGCGAAAAGTGGCAAAAAAAATCAAACGTTGTAAACACACAAAATTTCCGATACACGTATCAGTGTTGGTTTGACACGTGTCAAGAGTGCCAACATTGCCGCCGATACGTTTGCCGGACAGTGGGGCACACATTACATGTAACGGTACTGACCCCGCAGGACTTGCCATTTCTTGGTTAAAAAAATATCAATTGCTAACGGGAAAATTCCGATTTAATCGTTCCAACGCAAACGAGTTCACCGCCATTCCCATGAAAGATTATTACATTTTATTCGTGGCGAAAATTCATTCTTTCCGCTGCGTTTGTTTATGCCGCGTTTCTCGATCAGCAGTCGCTGCTACAGCCGCAACTGCGCGCGCAACACCATCAGGTATTATCACATAGAATAAAATGTCATGTAGAAATAACGCGTGATAATGAATACTGAAATGAATACCAAAACTCATGCAATCGTGTATAATCGACTGTTAATTTTAAATTATAATGGTCGACGCATAATGATTCGGAAAATATTCATCAGGAATAGTTATATACCGACAAATATTTGTGAGGAATGATTTTACTACTAGGAAATGATTACAATGGACAATAATAATAATAAATAACAAAATAAATAAATAACAAAAATAATAAATAATCCATGGGAAAATATTTACGTTGTCATTTAAAATTGAGATATATATAACACAACAAATTTAATACACAGGAAAATGTTACACCGGAAAATAAAATGCGAAACGCGGGAATAAAAAACTAAAATACGTATAGAAATTTAAAAATTGTGGAACAGTGAATGATGTCACATGACGACAAAATAAAGCACCGATTTCGGCGTGATGACATCAAGGGCGTCCTTTAGATGTGACGAAGAGAACAGTCTCCCTCCCCTACCATACGTAATAAAGTGATGGATTGTGGTCAGTGGATTTGTTTTCATTTAGAAGGAATGCTGCAATCGATAGTCATGCGCGGCCGTTTTCGATATACACAGATAACAATTAAAAAAAAGCCATTCTACAATTTTTCAGTAGTTTTCTTAAGTATAAAATAGAACTACAGAAAAACTGCAAAACCCCATTTTAATTGTCCAAACACCTAATTTTCCAAAATCGAGCATGAGTTTTTAATTTTTGTAGTTAAAAATAATAACAATCTAAACAGAGGTCGGCAACCTAACCCGCGGCCACTAAAAAAATATTAAATTTACACGATGTTTCAATAATAGTTTAATTATACCCATAATTTATTTCTATTAACTCAATATACATAAATTATAATTATCAATATAATATATCAATTTTTTTTTTTTTTTGCTTAATATAGACGTTTAGGTCCTTCGCCGCAACCACCACTCCTCTCCATCTGACTCTCTCTGTAGCTAACTTTTCACCGTTCATAATTCCTAGCATTACTATGCGATTGCAGCATTCCTTCTAAATAAAAACAAATCCACTGACCACAATCCATCACTTTATTACGTATGGTAGGGGAGGGAGACTGTTCCCTTCGTCACATCTAAAGATGATGTCATCACGCCGAAATCGGTGCTTTATTTTGTCGTCATGTGACATCATTCACTATTTCTTAATTTTTAAATTTCTATACGTATTTTATTTTTTTATTCCCACGTATCAAATGTTTCGCATTTTATTTTCCGGTGTAACATTTTCCTGCGTATTAAATTTGTTGTGTTATATTCATCTCAATTTTAAATGACAAAAATATTAAAATATGTTATCAAAAAAAAAACATCTCTGTTTAGATCAAAAGTCAGCAACTTTTTTAACCATGAGAGCCATATTTTTTTAAATTTTTTATCGAGAGTCACTATAAAGTAAATACTAATAATTTTATTACTATTAAAAATCATAATATGAGTTTACATCAGTGTTGTGTTATATTCTGCAGACCAAACGTCAGACCACCTACCCCTCAGAAGGATAGTATTTAATATATTTTTCTGAATTACACTACGCACGAGCATACTTTCAATATTGCGTAATCTGTCATTCCAAGGCAATGTCGTACGGTGATCTTTGGACATCGATTAGGTAGTGCGTCTAACCATGCAACACTCAAATACAAATAAAACAGTTTCTTCAATTAAAATAATTAACAAGCAAACTACAGTTAAAAACAAAAATATAGTTAAAAACTACAGTTAAAACCAAAACCTAACTCTTAATAAACAAGCTAAAAGATTTTTATCGACGTCACCAGCCACACCAACAATCAGCACCGCAACAAAAAAAAGCAAAACTATTTATCACTGCCAATCGTTATAACGTGCTCGATAATAACATAGACGACAACAACGCGGCTGATAACCGAGTCAACGATAATACTGTATCCACTAGTTAGGCGCCTTTGAATACTACTACAAATACATCGACGAAAGTTATTCTGCCATCACCTGTTTTCATCAAAGATATTCTGAATTTTTCAAACCTATTTACCGAGTTTACAGCTCTAATCGAACCCAACAGCTTCGTATGCAAATCTACATCTACTCACGTAAAGGTCCAAGTCGACAAATTTGATGATTATAGAAAAATTATCCATTTCTTTACGAAAAACGACGCACAATTTCACACCTAACAGCTTCAAACACCCCTCCACCACAGTCACCGAAATATCCTTAGCAATCGAAGAAATTGGCTTCTCGTCTAGACAAATCACTAACATCAAACACCATCTAACCAAAACCACTCTTCTCGTGTTTTTAGTTGACCTTAAGCCAGAATCAAATAAAGACATTTTCAACGTCTTGTCTCTCCTTCATACAAAAATAAAAGTAAAAGAACCACAGAAACGTCGAGATATTCTGCAATATCTAGATTGCCAATCATTCAGCCACACCAGAAAATACTGCTCATATGTTCCTCGATGCGTAAAATGCGGCGAAATCCACAAAATGTCTATATGTATAAAGTCAAAAAAGATTTCCTTATGGAAAGCCACTAAACAATTGCTGCACATCCATAACCCCCTCCTACTCTATGCACAGCAAAAAGCAGCTAGGACACGTTCGAACAAACTCAAGTAGATATATTTGCCAAACACATATACAACAATTTTAAACCACATCATAATATTCTCTTACTAATGAAAATCAATTAAGTCGAAACCTACCTCTACTCTCCTTTACCAAAGTGTCTTCTTCCGAGAGCCTTCTCTCCTAGTGAAGTTGAATTTGATCTTAAAAAAAATCCCCACAAAAAAAATCTCCTGGTTTCAACTCAATAACTTAAGACTTTACTGAAATACTCACACATCTACCTAAGAAAACCATAATTTTCGTTACTCAAATCTACAATACAATGAACCGCTTATTATACTTTCCCATATTATGAAAATACGCTATTATTATTGTTATACTAAAACCACAAAAACCACCTGACTGTCCCTCCTCATATAGGTTAATCAGTCTTCTAAATAGCCAAATTCCATTACAAACATTTTAATAATCACCTTGCTCACCACCAAAATCCTTAAATATCTGAACTTTCTTTTTTCACTATTCCTGGCAACCCTACTAAAAGATTAAAACAACATTAAGTTCCGGGTTCGTGACCGAAGCCTACTGTCCACATACCTTCCATTAACTCGAAGAACTATTCAAGGGATATGGTAGGGCAAAGCCCAATTATTCTGTTTGATCAAACCTTGAGTCGTCTTGATGGACCACCAACACCGAGTTTCAGCCTGTACCCAGCTTGTATGTAAAGAAAGTGCCGCGACTCAATGAAGTACCTCGTTGGTATCACTCCATCCCATTGAGTCTTGTGGTTTGTTTACTATTTAGCGTTTGTCCCACAGCCATCACGTTTCAGCTGTGACAGGCACTTCAACCTTGCGGGGGCACTGTGTCCGGATTCGGCCGTAGTAAAGCCGGTCCGGCGTGGCAGTGGGGCTCCCCGCTCCCTTGATACCGACTAGGTTTTAAGTTAACATCTGTGGGTCAACCTGGAGCTAGCGCCCCTCCCAATCACGTCGGCTAGTGGTGGGGCATAGATTAAAAGACAGTGATGTCGTGACTTATTTAATTAATATATTCATGTCGTAATTCCTCCAATGGGAACCTCCTCTACAACCCGTAATTTCTATTGCTTTTATATGTTATCTTCTATTATACTTATTGTTCCAATGCGTTACAGATTTTATGAATAAAAAAAAATATATTTATTTGTAGGCTTGGGGGGAAAATGTTGACTTACTCAAGTAATAAAACTAAAAAATTATTTGATTATAAATTTTGGTGCTTCACGAAAATGAAATTTGAACAAAATTGTTTATAAAAGAAGCTTAATGAATTTTACCTACCGTCATATTCAAATTTTTAATTCATTTAATATTTGATACTAAAAATGACAGTTTGATTAAAATATAGCAGTCGGCCGTACTGTTGAAGTAATGCTTAAAAACATAATGTTTTTAATATAAAATTGTATTGTAATTGACTTTTAAATTTATTTTTTATGCAATATGTTTTTGACACTTAAAATAAGCAAAAATAGAAAATCTATACTATACTGTTTTGAAGTTATAATCTTTAAAAACTTCATTTTCATAATTTTTTTTTTCAAAAAATATAACTTTGGTAAAAATTATTATTTTATACTCTTATTTTGATTAAATTTTTACTCTAAAGTTTTTAATAAACAAGTGCATCTAACATTCGTACTTTTTGAGTTATTGCCAATAATAATTTGAGTTGTTTGCCAAACAAAAATAGCGCCAAATACCCGGTGAATCATATTATTATAAAAATGCGCACGCCATGTGACATTAAACACTACACAATTACGATACTACAATTCTAACTCGATATCGCCGTTGGTTGTTTTGTTTATACTAAAAATGATAGTGCAAATTATGGGATATTGTGACTCCCTACTTAACAAATCCTGCCATTAACTATTGTTTGTTTTTTATACGTATTATACCAATATTATGTAATAATAATAATTTATATTTTAGAGTGCATAAGTTTTTTTTTTAAATTAATATTTTAAAAATTGTACTTCTATTAAATATTAAATATTACTTATATTAAATCTATTTAGAATGTTAATTAAAACATTTTCCAGTATTTCACAACAATGTTTTTGATAAACTCTAAACTCTATTTAGTTTATGCATATTTTGTTAACAAATAGAATGCATTTTAAATAAAACATTATTTGTGTGAACTATGATCGCTAAAACGACGAAAACTGAAATTAAAAACAATACCTACATAATACTGTTTTTTATTAAAACAATATTTATATAAACAATAATTTACATCAAGTTTTCATTACACACAAATAAATTGTAACGAAATTACATAATGCGTTACAACAGAAATAACGTCATTACAGTAAGACATTACTTTCGGTTATAATACTCGACACGGTTACTACTCACCACCGGTTTTCACACCGCAGTAATTAAATTCTCTCTTCTATAGTGATAGTATTTTTCGTTCCTTTTAGTGCATCGTTCCTTTCGTTCCAGGTCCACAAGAAGAACGATTCTAAATGACTCGTTCCATCGTTCTTTTCAGTACTTTTACTATCATTATCAACCGAGTATCGTTACCGAACCGAACTACTATGGCCTGATTTCTAGCTATTGGTATCGTACGCACCGATCATAAGCACGCATTTTAGTTTACACTGGTATTTGCTTGTCACTTCGGTTTCCGAAGATGGCGTTATTCGTATCGTGGTTATGTACAAATGTGTGGATGTACGAAACACAAAACAACGAACATTATTAACTGTAACGTTTCGCGTGTGAAATGATAATTGTGACGGTGGATGAAACCTAACCGGTCATACAAAACAAATTAACATTTTAATGTCTTAAATATGCACAGCTCATATTGTATATATATATATATACGATTCATATAAAATTGTAAAAAGAAATGTGTTATTTTATTATTTTATTAATTGTATTAATTTTATTATTATAATACTCCATATAATAAATAGTAAGTAATACCTATATACCAAAGTATATTTAACATTTTATTTTTTTTTACTTTTATAAATTAATAATACAAACGTATTAAAAATTAAGAGTCATATGGTTTTAAATTTTAAATGAAAATTAATTATTATATAACAAAAACAAAAACCGCACATTTGATGTGATTTTAATTAATTATATAAAACAGATACTAGATAAAAATTAAAATTGGACTTTGATCATACATTTTTATAGCCATGTTAAAATGAAAAATAAAGTTAACTTATTGATACAAATTAAACTATTGATTCTATGATTCTACATTTTTCATTGATAATCTATTGCGTTTATCTGTTATAGTACACACAGCTTTAGAAAAAAATATGCTCGCATGGTACTGAAGTAGAAGATACGTATAATCTCATCAACGCAAGCTGGAATAAATTTGGATAAATACTTTTCATGTCTTTCCACCATATTAGCGGATATAAATGGTGCAAACGTAAACCCAAAACCAGCCTAGCTAGAGTAGGCCAAGGTTAATATAATTGATAATGATAATGATTATTACAATATATTAACCTTGGTATCGGACAACAGTAATCGGTAGCGTTTTAACAATGAATAACACGCACATTTGTCGGTCTCAATTTGATATTTCGGTGTTATCGCGGTTCGTGATACGAGTATAGAACAATTTGGTTTTAACCTATTGTACCTAAAAAGAACAAGTAGATGAATAGTTCAGATTCGTTCCCCTTCTGTACTCGTTTAAAAGGAACAATTCGTTCATGAACGACCTGTTCATAATAGTTCTTACGTATTACAATTTAAAAGCAACTCTTTGGTTCATGAACAACCACTCACCACTACTCTTCTCACTTTCCATTAACTCAACGAAACGTGATTAACCTTGAAATATTCAAGAATGGACATTTAGAAATATAGGATAGAGAATTGCAAACAAACATTTTTATTTGGAAGAACTGAACAAAAGTACCAACATACCCTGTCTCTTTAGTGTTTATTCCGTCCTACGAGCAAAAATATTTCTCAGCTTATTTGAACCGGCCGGATAATGTCGTGTTCGAGAATTCAACGCTACTAGACCGTTCACCTACGTTTTAAAACAAGGTCCGTTAAACGTAAACACCATTGCATAATGGCCGTTACATAAACGAATGTTTACAAACATCGCAAAAAGTCACGGACGTGTTGGCCGGGCCTCAAGCGCGATCTGTGAACTAGTATAAACACAATGTGTTCGCACACACAATCTCCTTGATTTACAATTCGTCGCATGATAAGTCCGACCTCCTGCGCATCCGTTTCGTTCCGTTGTTTTGACGGCGTTTCCCGTCATGGCGCGCTAAGTATTTTTGTTATTACGTTTTTCAAACATTTTACGCATTTTTTCATCTTTTCGCTGGTTCCGAACGTCTACAAGTAACAATAATTCGGTCGATTACTGTTCGTTTGTTACATCGGTACGGTCCTCCTTCTCATTATCTTACCCCCCTCCCACACTCGCCACCACTGACGTCTCGAAACAACAAACTGAAGATCGCCGTCCATCAGTCACGTTTAAAACGTTAGCAGTCCGTGCCGCAGGCACGTCGTGTATGTCGAGCGTACATCGTAATATTACTATTACACGAACAACGCGGAGAACATCTGCGGAAAAAAACGGGTATGCACTGAACAACTTATGGACGATGACGACGACGGACAGCGATTGTCCGAGAGTGGCGCGCGTGTCGAACGAAAGCACGCTCGCGAAAAATCCCCCACCGAGGCCGTTTCAGTAGTAGTAGTAATGGTAGTATTAGTAGTAGTAGTAGTAGTGTAGTAGTAGTAGTAGTATAATAATAATAGTAGTAGTAGTAGTAGTAGTAGTAGTAGTAGTATAGTAGTAGTAGTAGTAGTAGTAGTAGTAGTAGTAGTAGTAGTAGTAGTAGTAGTAGTAGTAGTAGTAGTACGCTGTAATATTATATGTATATATATACATGTAGAGCGACAGCGTATTTTGTCCGCTGCGCCATGCCCTGCCATCAAAGTCGCCGCCGCCACCAATCGATAATGTCGTCGTCGTCGTGATAGTAGTAAAACGTTTTCGGTTATATGATGCACCGTTTTATGTAACACGCGTTTTTCTGTTTTTTTTTTTTCATTTAATATTATTGTTTTTGCAATATTTAGGTTTTTGCGCAGTGTTGTTGTATTTAAGTGTTCTACGCTTGCTTTTACGTTATTATTATCATCAAATTATTACGGTTACTGTTGCAACCGGGTACTTCTACCGTTACGTGTTTTTCTTATTTGCATCCATGGTTTCGTTGCTATTTGACCCCGTCTGACCGGGCTATCATTTTCCTGTTGCCCTGAAATTGGAACGCATGCCATCAGATACCATAATGCACCACGTCGCCTCTATGGCCTTCCAGGAAAATAAAAGATCGTTGTTCTTGGGATCATTTGTCCAAGGTAAATGTTTTCTTCGCACTGATAAATAACGTTGTCTATATGTTGGTTCTTCAACTATAATAACCGTCTGATTGAGACACACCCCTAGATTTGAGGATGTATTGACATACTTAGTTTTCACTGATCACAGTGATCGATAGTTTATAAAACAATAACATCTACGTCCCATATTCGTTAATCATAATATTTCACTGATAGTACCTAATGTTACAGTTTGCATACTTCTTATGTCCATTATTGTTTCGATTATTTAGATAAGTACATATTTATTTTTATTTTCTTGTTATCTGTAGCAATTGTGATATAAGTTTTCACATATTCATAAATTATACCATTTAACGGATCACTTTGACAAATATTTTTTTTTACAAAATTATTATTAATGTGTTTTTCGGATATATCAATGTTGTCATGTCTTGATTCGTTGTTATATATTCGAAAAACACATCAATAATAATACTCTAATCCATGAAAGTTTTAATCAACTCTACAAAATTACCATGTAATTTCCAATTTGGAAATCAGTTATTTCTTGAAACTTTTTTTATCTGTGGAAGGTATATGTTATGGAAATTAAAAATAACCAAAATGTTTGGTATCCTATGTAAGAGTTTACTTATGAAAATTAAGTTTACATAACGTCATATTATTGTTATGATATAGTTTTCATCCTTTTTTGTACTCTCATCAAAAATACAACCATCGGTCATTGATAAGGTTGTAAAATTGTAATTTTTAAATACTAAAGTATATAAGTAGGCCAGCAATTGTTTATTTACTTGTTCATGTGTAATATGTAGAATATATTTGACAAAATAAAACTAGGTAGGTACTTGTTAAGAATTATTTTCAACATATTTTTTTGTCAAATTAGTATAGGTGTCAATAGTCTACCTATTATTGAAATTATATTAAATGAATACTTATTTTATATTAGGAAAGTAGTATCTAATATTTTAAATGATGAGAATATTTGTGAATATTTATATTGAATTATATTCATAAGTTAGCAGGTACAATATTATTTGTGTTCCTAATATTTATTCAATCAGAACTTGTATTCAATACTTAGGTACTCTTATTTTATAAATATAATCTTATGCCTACATATTTTTATTTATTCTTTTCATTGTTTTGTTAGTAGTATTTTAATTAAGGCCAATTATGTTATTGTAATTGGTCATATGTTATAATATAGATATAATAATTAACATTCAAAAATTACATCATAATTTCATATTTATCAAATTATCAAATTTCAATATTTTTCAAATATTTCAATTACTTGCCATTGTCTATTTTGTTAAAAAAGTATGAAAAATAGTATCTAAGTTTGTACATAGATTTTATACAGGTATATATATATTTGGGTATTTAAATACCAATTTCTACTATTTATTCTTAAACACCTTAGTTCATTAAAATAATAGTTAAGGTGATATTTTTAATTGAAAAAGTTAGGTATAAAAGATAGTTAAAATGTAAGATTAAATGAATAGGTATTCAACTCTACAACTATTCTATATGTTCTATGTATGTATTTACATATTAATATACTTTATTAATTATATAATTATAATAAAATATTTATAATATATATTTAGTATTTTAGATACTGTTAAATGTAGACATTTCTATAGAATCTATTTTATTTCAAATTTTATTAATTAATAGTTACTTTAATACATGTACAGTTATATTTTTATTTTTTTCAAAATGGTTTACACTTTCGCGTATATAATTCAAATTGACTTGTTAAGTAAATACATATTCATCAGTCTCATCAGTCAAACCCTTTAAAAGAAAATGAGAAATATTATTGATAATATAAATGTAACATATTAGATATATGAAATCTTTTAAATTTGCAAAGTGATAAATATAGATATCAATAGACTTCTCTTATACTACACCAAGTTTATGTTAAAACATTTATTTATTGTAGGTAATATAAATATAATAAATTATAATATAAATTAATTTAATATACCTATGGATTGATAATAAATTATAAAATAAAATAAAAAATATGTAGGTGAATGTATACATTTTAAAAGCTTAAAATTTAAATTTCACGTCTACTTAAAAGAGGTATAAATCTAATTGGTGATGGCCAAATGAGGTGGAGGGGGGTGAGGAAGATATATCCCCTATAATTTTTTTGTTATGTATTAGTTTTAACTGTATGCTGTTTATTACATATTTATTAATAATAAAAAAAAATATATTAATACAGATAATTTTTGTTTACAATAATCTGATAAAACTATTCACAAATTTTGGTAACAATTTTTTTTGTGATGACTTAGCTGTTTTACAATCATGACTTTCACTTAATTATTATATTTCTATATAATCCATCAGTGTTGTGAGTTGTTCATTCCTTCAAAGTTAATATTCTTTTCATCCAAATTCTCTAACGATGAACAAATATATTTGTATACATTATAAAATAAACTGAGAGAATCCAAAAGCTCTATCCAACATATTTAACAGAATTTAAGAAGTTGTATCTGTTTTGCACTCACAAATGATGATATTTTATATTATATGGTTCTTTAAAACCTGTCCTGCTTTATTGGATAAGCGGAAAAAATTTACAACTTCTTAAATTGTTCCTATGCAGTTTTTCCTAGGCGCTTTTGAGAAAAGTGACCTTTCTAAAATACTAACTAGATGCTATTTGCTATCGGAAACAATATATGAATGTAACGTTCAAAACACTCCTGGTAGAATTTTAATATTATAAAATTAGTGGATAAAACTGACATAATAATTTACGATTGATTGTGACTAATCAAGTTTTTGATTTTTATTGGTAAACTACACACGGATGATTCATCAGGATCAGAATTTATAGTCATTAAACTGGTGATTGTATTTTTTTGTTTAAAAATTTTTAAATCGAACCAGAACTCATTTTAACAAAACTTTCCAAATGTGTATAATTCACAATAATGCACATGTATGTTACATCATAAATCACAATGATTAAACAACTATTAAATATAATATCTATAATTGAATAAACCTATTGTATATACAGTGAATAATATTGAATAACAGATAACAAGTATTTCCGAAAATTCCAAATTTCCAACAGTAATAGTTAATACATAAATTATAATAAATATTCATTGTTCATATTGCTTTCATGTAAAGTAATTCAAAATTATGTACATATTTTATATATCATCCTAAATTTCAGAATGGGGGTACCCCCCACCCATCTGCGTTCGCCCCTGCTACAGATGAAGTGTTGGATGAATTGGCAAAAAAAATAGATTTAATAATTTAATAATAATAAAATTATTTAATAAAGTGACCTTATATCCTTAAATTATAACTTATGTGTTCAATGCTCAAAGTTTATGATGAAAAATCAGCCTCATTCCCCCACATGACTAAATCATTTGACTACCATTGAATCTAATGTGTCAACAGTGTTGACTATTTAAATTATTTAAATTATTTTATAACAATTATTTTTAGTTTAAGTTATGATGTAAGTAGGTAAACAATTATTGAGATTTGTTTCTTATATTTAAACAACTTTATATCTAAAAACAAAATGTAATGTAATATGTACACTTATTACCTGCCCAAAACATAATTTTAAATTAAGTTTTATAGGTAAAAAATTAATAGTAAATTAGTGTTTTATATTTCAAAGAACTAAGTCATACTTAGTCTATATTCATATGTGCTTACACTTTTGTTGATTAATTTTATAAAATGTTTATTTTATTATTTTAGATTTTGAACAAAGTGGTGGTTTTATTAGATTTACAATGATGTTTTAATATTATATTATTTATCTATAAATAATTTTTCACGACAAATGCTTCAATGTTTACATATGGGTGCAGCATTAGTTTTGTTTATAGCAAATTTGTTCTAATTGGTACTTTATTGGATACGGTCTCAATTTTCTAAAGTTTACATTAAGCGTAAGGAAACCCCAAAAACATTGTCAATACATTCAATTTTCACATAATCTAATTTGATTTTTTTTTATTTACAAATCAAAAAAAAAGTAAATTTTTACCGGTTTATAATTTTTATATTATACGTTCAATTAACAGGTCTTTGAAACAATTCGATCAATTTTAGACTAAATATAACATATTGAAAATATCAATAATTTTCAATTTTGTTATGTTTAAAATAAATCAAATTTGAAATGTCAGGACCAAAGCCCTGAAGACTAAAATTGTAATTGAAAAAATTTTAAAATCATTGATCATGATTTTTTAAAATTATTTATCAAAGAAAAACTTCAAAATATCCAATTGTTCGTGAATTGAATTTTGTGTTTTGTAATTCCATAAAATTGAAAATTTTTCTAATCACCTATATAATTAACTATTCAGTATTATGCATAGATAAAAAACAATTGAAACATTTGGTTAATTTTTATAAAATTGCTACTTTTTTCTATTAAAATGTATTTTACTGCAAATCACTTGTTAAATCTTATAATAAATTGTTTTTGCGTGATTTAATTTAAAGATTGTATGGATACAAGTTATAATATATTAGTACTTCGCAATGTATAATAATTTCAACTATTTTACCTTAGAATTAATCTAGAAGTCTTCTATAGTATTCATTAATTATAATAAGGTGGTTTTGTTCAGAATAGTTTTTCGAATAAGACGATTTATCATTTTGTTTCCAAATTTAAAATAATAATTCAACTCAAAAATCTCTGTCGGTGTAAAATCTACTTAAACCGACACGCTACATCACCACAGCACTCGTTTAAAATTGCATTTCATTGTAAAATCAATAAGTTTTTATTTATATATTACAGAATATACAGGGTTTTCGTATTTTATAAAGGAATTCATAAATATATTGTCAATTAAATAACACGCCTATAAGTAAGCTTTATTTGATTAATAGAAAATTCGTGAGTGACAATGAAAATTAAAATTAAAAGAGATCAAAATGAAACTGTACAACATTTGTAAATGAAAAACATTATTTCACAAACTAATATTATTTACAAAAAATACTATTTTATTTATGCAGTACCATTATAGTAATTGTTATTTATTTGTTGTGTAATTTGTAAAATAATATGATAAATTCGGTTTTTACAACGAAACGCCAATAATGACGTAATTTTAAACATAAATAACGATAACATATTTACGTGATAACGTCTGAGTTTGTTGTACGTTTAAAACTGCTATAAAAAAAATCGTAATTTTCTATTCGACGCGATAGTCGTCCTCGAGACCTCAGACGTTGGCTTTCAAGTATATGTTTTATTGTCTTATTGGGAGAGAAATATTCGAGTTGGTTTTTGGTGTATGTACATAAACATGAAAAATATATACAAATACAAAAAATATATATAACGTGTATTGTTTATTTCTCATCCGTGCGAAGTATATCGCGTCACTCGATTGGACCATTCGATCTCCGTTCTCGACGCGTACACTACGGGCCGCCGCCGTTGCGTCGTACACATTTTGTACAGTAATCGAAACCGGTTTTGTGTCGGACAAATTCTTGGCATTCATTTCTCTTGTTTACCCGTTGCCATCACCATATATTTTGTGCTTCTGTTTGCCGATAGGGGTCGTGTCGTGTGTTATGTGTAGACGCATTTGGGTTTTGTCTTGTTTATTTTTTTTTTTTTTTCTAAAGAAGAATGTGTATTATTACATCGACTGCTCGACGAAATGATAATTTCTGGTTAGTTTTTTCCCCCCTTTCAGTCCTTATTGAACCGAATTTCGAGTCGTCGACGACGCCCTGAACAACAATAATGAAAGGACCCATGTGAATGGCACGTGGGTATGTTGAGGACGTCTTGGTGTATAAACGTAGTCACCGTCGTAGTAGTAGCAGCAGCATTGCGCGCGCTTATAGCTTCCTCGGCGATCAATGAACCATGCAGACGACACACAGCGGCTAGCCAACCAGCCAGCCACCACCACCCGTCTGTCGTCTGACTTCACCGCGCGCCGGTGTGCATCACCACACAGCAAACACGTTTGACCACCCAACGCCGCAGCGCTGATCGTCCACTTCAATTGTAGTCCGATGCGTAATATACTCAGAAGGGTTAAATAAAAAAAAGCATTTTATACAAATCTCCCAGTAGATGCTTGTTGTTTGACAATTCGTATTCAATAGAAACATTACATGTGCGTAAATTACATTTGTACGATTTATTTGGTTACAGTTGGAGCCGGAATAGAAAGACTAATGATACAAAATAGCGAAGCGATGGGTGAAGACGAGTCTTTGGAAATATTCGATTACGTGGGCAACCAACATGGCGATCACTTGCCTAGCGAGACGATTCAACAGATGTACAACGCGTCTGCTGAAGAAATCAGGTAATTTCACCATCGACAGTAAGCTAACAGCTATTATGATCACTCTGTATGTCGCCGGAATGTTTTAAATTGGCAGAGCTGACTGGAGTTATATTAGTGAGTTCCTAGCCACCTGGTTTTTTCCCCCCACTGAGGGTTGCTGCGACTATTCTCAGAAACAGACGTACACGAGACTGCAGCTGTCTCGCCTCTCTTCCTCCCATCCCCTCGAGTTAAAAACAAACACCGCGTTTTCGTTTTACCCTATGCATCTCTTATACTTCATCACGTTGTTACAGTGAATTGTACGTATTTTCTAAACGTACTTTAAATATTTTTTTCTATTTGCCAGGAAGTCAGTACAGTTCGAAGTAGTCGTACACCATACACGATGAATAATCCAGGTGGAGGGGTTGGGAGGTTTTTGTGTTGGTGGTCTAAAATTAAAACATCCTTTTCGTGCCAACTGGCTACTGTTATTGCCAGACAGTCAAATATAACCATACCTTTATAATGGGCTAAAATAAAATCGCAGAAATTCACCCGTTGCCAATGGCCGAGACTTTTTGTGGGGTAAAACATTTTATTAATTAGAAAAATTCGAAATTTCCTCTCGTGATTAATGTATTAACATATTGCGAATTTAACTTCTTCGCGATATTTCTAAGTGGTTGTATTCCATTATCGTGAGTATATGACCAGAGTAGTGTGTTGATCATGTGGAAGCGGTAATACTTCATTCTAACTGCACGGTGTATTTCTTGGCGATCCTATAAATAGCTAGACACATCAACTCTTACTTCCTGTCTAGTGTTATTGCTGCTTTTCACCGTCAGCGTCCAATAACATTACGATTTAAAATATAATCAAAAACAATTTTTAACAAAAAATATTATTCTTTTAAATATTTTAAATATTTTTCATTTTAAATTTTCGTTAAAATTAAAAACCATTTGTATTTAAAAAGTATTGAACATATATTTATTTTAATACAAATATTATTTAAAATGCATGTATAGTTAATACAATATTACAAACATTATCATGGTAAATAGTATGAATGTTAAAATAATGTCTTATTAAATGACGAATTTTGACTTTTCCAATTATAGTTTGAACATTATTGAACGTTTTGAATGTAGTTAAATCAGTTAAATATTTTAAATTTACAACCATATGTTTAAAATGATTATTAAATGATTATTATTATCTAGATCAATAAATATTTAGGTGACGAGGAATTGTTCAGTGTATTGTACCTGTATTTTTACATTGCTAGTTAATCATTTTGATTAACTAGCGTTAACGATTGCGAAGAATAATTTTGGTAATAATTAAAAATTGACCAGGATGTTAGTAGTCTTCACATCGTTTGCTTGGCATATAAATAAAGTAGGTCGATACGTCCTAGCATTACAGAATAAAATTCCTTGCAATTGTCTGTAATGAATTTCTTTTTCTTTTCTTTTTTTAAAAAGTATATAAAAGAGAATAGTTATTTTTTAACTATTGTTTAAATTGGAGTCTTCTTGGCGGACTTAAATATATACAATTTTTTAGACATTTATAGTAAATTATTTAATTATTTCTATATTTTTTGAGTTTGTTTATATTTTTACCTAACCTCAACTTTCGTTGACCAGGATGTAGTTAAAAGTAAATCCATTTTATTTTCATGCACCAGCAATCTCAAAAAAAAAAAACACGCGCCACCACTAAATGCAAATAAATAAATACTTTTTATACCTGCACTAATGCTCTGTTTATGCTATCAATAAAACAATATAACGATAAATAAATCCAACCTTCGATTTGAATAAGAATAAATACATAATCGATTAGGATTTATTATAACTATCTTTAAACAATAATTTATATATATATATATTAATACTCAATTTAATAAAAACAGTAATTTTACATTCTATGAAAAATTTTAAAACATTTTTTATTAGAAAAAAATAATGTATAAAAATGGTACAATACGAAATTATACGAATATATAATATTGCCTTGAAACAAAATGATGGCATTTGTTAGTGTATTTTTATATACTACGCATAAAAAGATGAGTATACTGTATGCATGTACTCTTCAACAAATTATTTATTTTATTTTAAATACTACATTTAGTAAAAAACCGTGAAATATTGTACTTTACATAGACGTGCACACGAGAGAAGCAGTTACCTCTCCTGCAAGATTTTCCGTCACTAAGTTTTTTAATATTTGAATTATCAATAAATTAAACATTTCAACAATGATAATTATTAGTTGACACTATGTGAAATACATTATAATATTTGTGAGTTCATAGAAAGCAACTGGTGTGAAGTTGATTATGACGAAGTAATAGAAATTTTTTAAACACTGAAGCTTAATTTTTAAAAGATGTATAGTAGAACTGTAAAGTATTAATTTGAAAAGTTTTAATTTGGTACTACTCTATTTTTTATAAGTAGTTTAATCAAAATAATACTAAATTATGTTATATTATTAAATTATTGTTTTATTAAATAACTCACGAAGTTTATAGATTACATTATAACCAGTAATGTGTGCGGGTATTTCCAATTGAAAATGTATCTTAAATAACAGAAAAATTCCCAAAACAAATTCATTATTACAATCATTGATAACTTTTTTTCTAAATAATAATATAGAATTTTAGTATTTAATAACTTGAATAGAATTTGATCAAGTAGTAGGTAGTCGAACGTTAATTTTAAAAACTATGATAGGATATATCCCCCCTATCTTCTCTTCTACGCACACCACTAATTACAACTTATTTATTTGTATTTTTTTAATGAAAAGGTCTTGTAAATAGTTATAGAATTTATAATGTTTTAACCCTATATAAATAGTTTTATTTTTTAAAAGAACAGGGTCTCTCAATGTACATAATTTTGTGTTCGTAAAACGTTTTACTGTTTGCCGTCTCTCGAACCCCCAGAAAACGTGTGTTTTAAACGGTATTAAATATTGTAATGCAAGAATTTGTGAATTTATAACATTATTATATGTATTTACAAAAAAATTTCAATGCACGTACATCGTAATGTATATTATTATATACTATAATTAGTAAATGAAAATCCCTATTAATTTTGATCGTTTGCCAAAACGAGTAGACGTCGTCGTCGCACGTTCAATGTCGCTATACGCAAATGCTCGGTGTGCACGATTCATTCTAAGTGTATTTTGATTAAAAATTAGTACGACCGTGTAGAAATCTTGTTACAGCAAAAAATTCAAACCTAGTGAGAAAAATAAATGAATGAAAAACCCCCGCCAGTCAAACGTTTGTTTTACGTTTTTTTTCACTATGTATTCGACGGAACGTGCACATAATATTTGTTGTGTATATATATATATATATATATATATATCTGTGTGTGTGTGTGTGTGTGTATATACATATACAATCATAACTATATTATATGAAAGAGTCGATGACGCGTGCGCGCTCGCTAGTATGAATAATTATGTTCGTGGGTGGACGGGAAAAATACATGCGTCGTCGCCGACGTAGCTCCCTTTGAAAATCGCTATCGCGCAGACGCGCGCGGTCGCGTTCTCTTCACGGTCGCGTGCCAATAATCGATCCCGACTGCGCACGTTCGGCGACGACCGCCCTTATTTTTCCGAGCGTTTTCGCACGCACGCCGTTTATCATTGACCGACGGCCAAAAAGGGGCGACCCCGCCCCGCGTGTACCGGTCTAATATGCGGCCACCACGATGGTGCCGTCGACGACGACAGCGTGTGGCCACGGCTGGTGTTTATTTTGACGGGCCCGGTGGTAGTGTAGAACGCGCGCGCTATTGCCCGTTTAACGTTGGCGGCACTGCCGTTACACCGGATACCCACCCGTTGGTCCCACTGGACGGGTCCCCGTTTATTTCGTTTTTTATTTTTTCTCGTATCCGCCGTTGGGTGCACGCACGCACAACACATGCATATGGCCGGTTGTATGTGTACGCTATAGTACGTTTTTGTACACACATACGTTCACGTGAGCGCGCGCGCGCGCGCATTCCACTGTGAGTGTGTGTGCGTCGGTCGCTTTCTCATTTCTCTTTCTGGCGGTACGCTCCACCACCGCCTCCGCCACCGATGGCCTTCATTATACACACCACCATTACGTCGTAGTAATGTAGTATCGTGCGCGTACCCTCGACGTACACCGTGCGCGCGTGCTTTTTCGCAGTATTTTTCGCTCTTACTGCGCGCCCGAAAAACTGTTCACGCGCCTTTTTTTTTGCTTTTTTTTAATAAAACATGCGTGTGTTCACACGATTAATACGTCGAGTGCGTGTGTCGACTCCTTGGATAATTACTGTGATGACTGTGCGTTTTCAGTTTGTTTTGTTTTGTTTTTACCGTTCATTTGTTTATGTATTGTATATTGCAAGACAAATATTTACTAGTTTACTACTTTTGAACCAGCAGTTGTATTCGCCAGTCACAACGATCGTGTCTATCAAGGTAATTATTATTTACAGATTTTGGACCGCGTTTCCCGCGTTTTTCTCCTCGCCCCACTCTGTTCCCGATGATTCGCAGTGTCCATAATAGTAGCGGTTAACGGTATTACATCCGTACGTAGAACACGCACGAGGTTTTAGTGTCGATTTTTCGCTCATGAGTTTTTTACACAGACTTGCTTGCCGGCTTACCGCCGACTTTCAGTTTTTTCTCGTTTCTGCGCAGTAAACTTGGGCGGCCGACAACGAACCCGATTGTTTGTTGTGACGGTGCGCCGTAGTCGGTACAAGCGGCGGCGGCGGCGGCGCTCCCGACCCCTTCTAAAATGCGCCTCGCCGTACGTCTTCATGAATGAACCGTTTGTATTCGGTGCGCGTGGACCAACGTGCGTGCGTGCGTTCAACTCGTAAACGGCCGTGGAAGGGGACCTATTGCCTCGGTTCGCACACATGTTTCACTCCGTCGCCGTCAAATTTGTTAACCTTTTCATTGCTTAATGCCACCGCGAAAAGAAAAAAAAATTATGCCGACTACTCCCGAAAACTGGATAGAAAATTGTTCAAACATTGAGTACAACCGACTGCCACCGGAAGTAGTGCAGGCGATGTACGCGTGTTTTTCCCTCTCATCTTAGCACGCCGTACAGATGGTCGGCCACACGTTATACACTACGTTTTTGTGTTACGGCGTTCGAGGCAAAAAACACCACCACCACGTGGGGCCACAATGTTTTAATAGTGTTGAAAAACAAATGAGACTACGCGAAAATCGTTTTGCGCGTTGTCCTCTCTCGACGTGTTGTGCGGTACACTGACGAATCCCAATGAAATCGAAATATTCGCGTAACAGACCAACGTATGTTTGTTTTGGGACAATGCGGATTGCCCACGTTGAAAGCTCGTGTACTACGACCTCCGTAGGGTTATGGTGGTTGGAGTGGGTGGTGGTAGCAACGTGCGATAGAAGGGAGAAAAATAACTATCGATCGCGCGGGAACTTCGTGTGCCAGTGTCATCCCGCCGGTAGCGACTGGGAGATGTTTTACAACGCCCCGACTTTTTATTGTTTATTATTAATTTACTGTTTCGTTTAGTGACCTTTGAAATACCTACGTATTCAACGTGCAATCGATACGTTTTAACGATTGCTTTCGTCGTAAATAGGTAACGATTATCCAGTGACGTTTAGATTTATCGATTTAACATCTGTCGCACACACGTTTATAAAAACGGATAACGGTGAAACGTGTGCTGTAATACAATCGACAATTTTTTTTTTATTTATTTATTTATTTTCACCGAATATATTTTTATTTACTTGCGCTCCCTCATAAATTTACAATGTCTTGTAAACCATTTTAACTGCCAACGTATACAAATATAACTACTACTCATGAACGTGAATTGATGTGATTTTGAACTTGAAAATCGTACGCGTGGTTATAATTATATAATTACGTACATGATATTTGTGTGTATATATACGAGCTATAAAATAATAACATATATTGTATGTCGCTTTTTGATTTCAATATTTCGATCAAACGTCTATAAAATATATATATATATGTTATAAACGCGTGCGTTTCGCATTTATTGTAAGTACGAAACAAACAAAAAAATTATAAAACCACGTGTACTTTTTCCATATCCTCGGCGTGTTGGCCACCGTCGTTACTTGCCATTCGTGTTTTTCGACAAATGTTTTAAAAATTATGTCATTAACAGTTTCATCCGCATTTAATTTAGAATCGCTGACCTTTAACCAGGCCGTCCTCTAATTGCCCCCCAGGTTTATGGCGGCGTCGGTGAGGTGCTGCCCTTTTGTTGATGTAATTCGGTTCAAACGTGCACAGTTGCAGTGCACTCGTCGGTATGGGTTGGTAGTCCTGTGTGTGTGTGTATATATGTGTATTATATTTATATATATATATATATATAATACGTACTATTGTGTATGCTACGTGTGTTCTGATCGTGTTGGGTACCGTGGAGCATAGAGACGAGACGGAAACACCGACACGACGCCACCACACACCATATATAATGTGTCTCGACCCCTATTCTACTCATTATTATTATGTTTAAAACGCCCACCACACCCCAAAACTATAAACGCTGCTATCGTGACGTTTATGAAATATTTTTTTCTTCTATTCTTCGCACAGCCCCTCCTTAACCTAATCACTATGCGCACACTATATGTATATTCATGTATACATTATTATGTACTTATTATACACCGTGTTGTTGATGAAAATGAGAGTACACCGCCGTGCTGGTCGTGTTTTATTCCCGCGATAATCGTTTGATGAATATTGTCATTCGCGTTCTTGGTTTTAACCTTTGTACGCCGAGTGACTGATTTGTTGAAAGTTTTTATCGTCCGGAATGGATATGATATTTACCGTTTCAAAAATTTCCATTTCTTACTAATATATATGTGCGTACGTTACGTATATATTACATTAGAATAATGTGTATAGTGTACTTGCTGTCTTCTGTATTTCGATTATAATATCAACCAGACGGTGTTTTACTGTTTAGCAATCTATTGGTTAGTAATCAACCTAACTGGTTTAAAATTATGCGTCAACTGAAAATCGAAAAATAGTATACAATATTTTATTTCTGCACCCAATTGAATATTGACAGGAGTCTCGATGTATGATTGGTTTCAAACGCGTTTCATATTTTACATCATTACATTTATATTGCGTAGTCGTTTTTTATTGATATTAAGGTTTCGAATTTTTTTTACATAAATTGTAAGTAAGGTAATCTTTTTTTTTCATTGAATTTGATAATATTCTTGAATTTAATACTGTCAACATTTTATCATTTGATGTTATGATTTTATTAGTTTTTAGTTTAATATTTTTGGTACATGTAAAACAATACATACAAATCAAATACAATAACCATGAGTAATATTATTTGAATGTCGTATAATATTTATGTTTTTTAAAATGTATGTTAAACATTCTTCACTATTCAATTTTATTATTTAATTGTAAATTTAAAAAACTATTTTAATATAAATAAAATATGGAAATTTTTAAATGTGTGTGCAATATTGTGAGTTGGATATAAATATGTATATAATAAAGATAGATTTTTACAAATGTATTTATGAAGTTATCATAATTTTGATTTATAAGTGTCAAGAATTTGAGATGCAACTCTGATAAATTACTTTATAGTTGTTTCTTTTTGTCAAATAAAAAAATAATTCTATTTATGTGCGCCACTGGTAATCAAATATTTTTAAATTTATAGGACTTGGTAAGTAGGGTAACACATTAACAAAACATTTGAACACTTATGCATAAACATAGTTATATGACACAGCATTGTTATCAACATATCTATGCTCTTATGCCATTTAAATTTGTCGCATAGATATGTTAATATGATTTATGTTGTGGTAAGCCTCTATTTAGTAATCATTGAACAGTTGATGGTTAAACACTATTTGTATATATCTGTATACTCAATATGGTGAATCTGTTGTTGAGACTTAACTTTCTAGTTCTTATTGAAAAGCAAACAATTGTGGTTCAGATGGAACTATACAGAATCCAGAAAATGTCAGTAAAATAATATAATCTTGGGTTAATTAAACAACTTTGAAGAAAAGTATTGTACATAAACACAGTTTTCTACCAACTATCATCTAGTATTCCATTGTGACTCCATTGTATTTCATTAAAAGGTAGGCTATGTGAATTCATTCCCGGTCATTTTTATTGATACTTTATCTATATGACCATAATTAGTGTTTAAATTGTAAAATCCTAGTGTTTTCCATAGTTTTTTATTACCCGTCTACCATTCAAGTACTAGTCATTCAAGAAACATTCAGTTTCTCTGACGTACCTCTGTATTGCTTATATTCTATATTGAATTTCGTAAATATATTGGTTATCACATCACTGC
This sequence comes from Schlechtendalia chinensis, assembly GCA_019022885.1. NCBI lineage: Eukaryota > Metazoa > Arthropoda > Insecta > Hemiptera > Aphididae > Schlechtendalia > Schlechtendalia chinensis. The sequence continues at coordinate 12,024,837 of CM032339.1, read as the reverse complement.
TTATTATTATTATATGAAGTGTGAATTTATAAATCTAATGTAATAAGTATATCAATAATTTTTTTTTTTTTTTGGTTATATTATAGAAAATCGTGGAACGATTGAATTATATAAAAGATTATAGTATGATAATGCTATAATTTAATTTATATTAATTTTTACATGGAAAATTGTAATATGTGTAAAGTACATGTTTCAAATACAACTTATTTGAACATTGTAAATATTCAGTTAATTTACTTAGTAATATCTAAGTATATATGTAATGATGCTAAATAACTGTATTTAATCTCTCTGATAGTCTAATTATCCTAGACAAACCTTTTAACTATTAATCAGTCTCTGACATATTTGGTTTTGCACATAATAATTTGGTATTTTTTATTGAAGAATTAATGATTACATGGAGTTATTTTTTAAATTTTTTTTCTTTAGATTTAATTTAAATGTTTTGAATTTATTGTTTACAGAAATACTACTCCTAAATATATATCGTGCTGTATGAAATTTGTGATAAAGAATCATTTAGAAATGATTCCAGATATACTTTCTGTGATAGAAAAAATGACAAAAGATGAAGGTATTTATTTATAAAATATATCTAAAACATTCTTTATTTTGGTTTTAAATTTAAAATGTATATTACCTACAGATAAACTGATGCGGTTCGACACAGTCAGTACCGTTGGTTATTTATGCACTGTTTTTCACCAACACGAAAACCTTAGATCCTACATACATTCTTTTTTACTCCCAGCTATTATCAGAGCATTATCTGATCCTGCAGAACAGGTATATTTATTACATATTTACTGAATCTTGTAAAATTTATTTTAACTATTTTAATTTTAAAAGGTAATAATGCGTGCTCAAATGATTCTCACATATATTATAAGTAAATGTGTGATTAACAATGAGACTGTTGAACAAATTGTATGCCCAGCACTTATATTAGCTGCCAATTCCACGGATGATCTCCATGTACAAAATAATATTGTCACGGTAAATAATTGTGATTCTTCTTTTAATAATATCTGTTTATAAAATGGTTTAATTTTGTAAGTTCATGAATCTAAAATTATATTTTATTTAAAATAACATGATCGTTGCCCATTGAAAGACATGGGTAGTGAGATGTATATATTTAAAATTCGTCTCACTATCTTGTCTTTCATGCTGCATCGATTTAAATCATCAGCAAACTAATTGGCTTATGGAGTCGATCTGTTGCCGTCAAAGCGGGCTGTCGTAGAGTGCTAACATCTTTGGACTATCACAGCCAGCTTTGATGAGCACCGGATTGATGTTGGTCAACAGTTCTTTATCTGCATAGTGCTGCCCTACTTAGGCCATCAAAATGGATGTGAAGTGTTTTTTTTTACTTTTCATATCACAGCCACTTTGATGAGCCAGTGTATGTGGTACAGTCTACTAATTCATCATTTTTAGCTTAGATAATTAGTATGTACATTTTATATTTGTAAATATCTCTTTAGTAAATTGTAATTAGTTAACGTTGTTAATAAATTACATTTATATATATATATATATATATATATTTAAAAATAATATTCTGAATTTCTACATGAATATAGATGATGTTAGTATAAACATGAACTTACAAAATCTGTAATCACAAATATATACCAAAAAATGTAAGAGTAAATAAAATTATGTTTTTTGCAAGTAACTCTAATGTGACTTACTAATCTTGTAACTATAATTAAATATAATTTATACTAGATAGTTTTTGTTTTTTTAACAATATTTTATTTTATTATAGACAACATTTTTATTTTTATCATAACTGTAATTGTATTTACTTTTAATTTGTTAGTAGTCATAGACTATAATAAGTAATTATTGTTGTTATACCTGTTATAGAACTTTAATGTGTATTTAATTTTCAGAGTGATTTAAATGCGTCTAAATGGTCAAATCGGTTGTGACGTGTTGATGTTTATAATCATATCACAGCCGTTTTTGACAATTTTGGCGAGCAATCATAATCTTCTTCAAATAAACTTACTTATAATATTGGCTTGAGATGCTCACAAAGTAACTGTGAGATGTTAAATTTATGAAATCATATCACAGCCAGCTTTGATGAGCGTTACGAGTTGAGATATCTCCATGAAGCAACCATCATTTGATTAATGACTAAGGAATTGTGGTTCTCGTCAAGGTTGGTGTGAAACGTTCTGGTTTTCTTTTTAAATTCAATTAATATCGTATCACAGCCAGCTTTGTATGAGCCCTGCAATTTCTACAACCGTTATTTGTTTTCTTTAAAATGATAAAAGGACTGTTAATATTAATTAAGATTATCAATATATTTTTCCTAGATAATTAATAATTATTATTTTGTTAACAGTTAGTAGGGAAAATTGTCTTAAAAGTAAGTGACAATGCGCTGTGCAAGACTGTGTTGCCATTCTTAATCAACAAAACTCATAGTGATTGTATATATGTCAGACTAGCTGCTTTATTGAGTTTCCCCGAGCTTGGACATATATTGGACTTAAAACACAAAACTAAAGTATTGGTAAATTGTTTTATATTTAGTTTCTATTGTAATAACGATATTTTTGTACAAACACTTAACAAAATTATTTTTGTTTTTCCTAGTTACCCCGTTACGTAGAGATGTGTAATGACCGTGTGGGTACTATTCGAAAAACATGTGCAGACATAATTGCTCCATTATCAGCATGTTGTGACGATGTTTTAAGACAAGGATCAATAACTAATGCAGCTGGGCGTTTACTTAATGACAGTTGTAAATTTGTAAGACACACAGCATTAGAAAATTTAGGCCCATTGATAACCACATATGCTACTCCTGCTGTTACATCATTAGTCACTACTCGTACATATATTCTTATGATGGTCAGTAATTTCACTGATGATTTACATTATATTACGTAAGTTCCATATTATATTAATATATTTTATACACAATGTCCAATCTCTATATTCCTATATCATGTCAATCTCTATATTCCTATCTATAGAAAAGTCTACAACTGATTTTCAGTACATGAAAACATTATGTTTTATGTATTACGTTTACGTATTACATTAGTAATTCATAAATTTGAATATTATGATAAAATCATAGTTTGTTTTATCTGAAACATTGTTATGGTTAACTATTAATATTTATTTGAATCAATGACAACTAGATTATTATCACTTCAAATATGGATTATACTCCAAGTATGTATTATCCATGCATGGAGTGGTTAAGTGATAAATTATTATCTTAATTTTGTTATTTTATTTTCAATATAATTCATTTTTTAAAAATTATTACACTTTATTCACCTGAAGAATACTTGAACACCATATCAAATTTTTCTTTTAATTCTGTATATTTTTTTAGTAGACAATTATAATGACTATATGATTCCTATACACTACTTAATACATCAATATATATATTATTCATATTGTTTTATAATAATAAAAATTATGTTATATTTGTTCTTGATAAACAAATAAAAACTCTATTTTAAGTGAAGAAATCATTTATGGTTAGACGCAAAGCTTAGTAATAATGTAGAAAATTTAGTTTCTTAGAATGAATGGAGTTCATGTTTTATCTGTTTAATTATGATGTTGTTTCCTATTCAGATTTACAATTTACCTAAGCATTATCAAAAATTATTTTTGACAATTTAAAAAAAGATATTTATAAAATTAAAATTTTACTCTTAGCATATACTACAATCATTTTGTGTTAAAGTTTTCATTATAATTTTCTTAAAATAAAATACATTTTTATGTACCTTTTTTAGGTTTGATAATAATCATAATTTGTATATAAATACTTATAATATATATATATCAATTATGTTATTTATTCTTTTAAAATTTTAACTTTGTTTTTATATATTTATTTATTATTTATAAATTTAATATACTTAAATATCCTTTAAACCTCAATCTTAATTATGCCTCCATTTAAACTACTGAATATATAGTTTACTATTTTATCAATAATATGTTTATAATTACAAAATAAAATTTCAGTATGAAATGTCAAACAAGTCAAGAATATTTTAAGGCTACCGAATTGTTAATGGATCGAGAAAAACCATGGTCAAATGAAACTACAATGAAAAATAATAATAAGTAATATATTTTTTATTTAAATCTTTTATTATTTTTAATCTCTTAACTGAATACAATTATATATTAAAGACATTTTGTTTATATCAAATAAATTATGTATGTTATTTGTTTGTACAAGTCTAATGTTATATATTTAAATATTTTGATGTATATCACAAATGTTTATTACTTTTAGAACAAACGTTAAAATTTGTTGTTGATTTATTTTAATTTAAACTAATGCTTTTACACATGTTCTATATTAGTTTATATTAATCACTGTTCTTTTTAATAATTTGTGCGTGGCAGTATATTTTTCTTTTGTTAAAATATTAAATTATAATAATAAACTTCTTTTTTCCTTTACTTTCTATCCCAAATATTTGAATTTGACCAATTGTTACAACAATAATGATTAATGAATAATGTTGATACAAATTATTAGTTAAACAACTAAATTTTTTTTTAAATTTAATGATTTTTATAAAACTTATAATTCTGATGTTTATGTTATATGATTTAAGACAAACATTGCGATATGTTACAATTTAAAATACTATAATTTGACCATTGTAGATAAACTTTGAGATTAGATAATTGTTTTTATCATACGTATTACTTTATGATTGTCATTATATGTAATGACTTAAGCAGTGGCGGATTTTCAAATATTTTTGGGTAATATTCGCCACTGAACTTAAGTAAAATGACTACACAAAGCAGTTTGTAATTACTTATAACTAACTATATCAGAAAGATATCACTTATATTTACATATAAATTTATTTTGAAAGTGTTACAATTGCATGTTAGGTTAAATTATATTTTAGCCTATTTGCTTGTCTCAGTACCTTAGTGATTAGGTAGTGTGAGTTTTCTAATAGGCTTATATTAAATGTTTAATCGATATTATTCACAATTATTTTTCATCAATGAAAGGTCAATTGAAACCATATCGATATAATTAAATTTATTTATGCTTTAAAACACATTTTTTCAGTGTTTGAAAATAATTTTTTAGGTATTGATACCTATTTTTACATATTTGATTGTCTTGATACCTTAACATTTTTGGGTAATGCAAGTTTTCTAGTAGGCTTATACTAAATAGTAAATTGATGTTATTCACAATTACTTTTCATCAATAGTAAGGATAATTTAAACCATTTCTATATAGTTATTTTATCAATTATATTTAAGGAATTATTTATTTTGAACAATTTTATTGTACATATTTATTTCTTATAGATTTTGGGTTGCTGATTATAATGTAAAGACTGAATCAGAAGAGTTATATAGCACTTTTGCATACTGGAGAGAACCCATTTGTGATTCAAAATCATCATTTAGCTTTGAAGTATGTTGCACTATTTATTTTTAATGACTTTCTAGTAAATAAAATAATTTTTATTTACAGAATGATTGTAATGATAGGGAAACCGAAGATGAAAGACTTCAAACAATGATACCAAATAAGTTATGGTATGTGCCAATGAGTAACAGTTGTAAGTAACATGAAAACATAATCTTTAAAATTCCAATTTGATTTATATTGAATAAATAATAATTTAAAAAAATATTTTTATAGCTAATTTAAACTGTACCGAAATGAAGAAATCAGAATTTGAAATAAAGCCAATTAAAGAAGAAGAAGATAGCATAGATTCTAAACCTTCAACTGAACTTATTGATGGTCGTGATCTTGTTGTACCTACATTACTGCTTGATCAATATGCTGATATGGCTGGTGCATTTGATGACAGTGACTTGGCATCACAATGTGCTTGTATGTTACCTGCAGTGCTTGTCACTATAGGTTCTGCTCACTGGCCATTGCTTAGACACACTTACTATGTTCTTGCTTCACACAGATCGGTATGTTGTGCAAAAAAGAGTATTTATTGGTTTTATAATCTGCTTACATTTATAATATATACAATCTTATAGTGGAAAGTTAGAAGAAAGGCTGCATCTTACATACATAAATTAGCAATTTTCATCGGTGAAGAAGCTACATCCAGAGATCTCTTACCAATATTTGAGTCTCTTGTACTAGATTTGGACGAAGTTCGGTCTGGTGCTATAGATAATTTTGCTGCTTTTCTCAAGGTAAATTCTTATTAATAGTATCAAGTAAATTAAATTTTAATGTTCATTTAAATATAATGACAAAATTATAATTCGTGTTTTATCTGCTATTACAGTGATGAACATTATCAAATTTTTTCTAATTAAGATTTTTTTTTAAAATAATTTATGTCATAAATATATAGATTTAATATGATGAAAAACATATGGTCCGTGTTTCATCTGATACCCTAGTGATGACCATTTACCAAAAATATTTCTGATAATTTAGATTAAGACAATTTTTCTAAAAATGTGTTCATGGAATTCATACTAAAATATGTATATATATATATATATATGTATGTTCCATGAACACATATTAATTATGTGTGTTGACTTTAAATTTTTAGATCCTTAAAATGTGTATAAATTTAAATATAAATATAAACAGTCACAAGTGCTCTATTATATTTATTGTGTATAAATTAATTTGTAACGTATAAATCTGTTTTTAGATGTTATCAGTGACAGTCCGAAGTGATTTGGCACCTACAATGTGTCGGTTCTTGAAAACTGATTATGAATGGAATTGGCGATTTCGTCAAAATTTTTGTGAACAACTGGCAGAATCTTTACATTTATTTACGCCACTCGACATGTACCGTCATATACATGAGGTTTGCTTGTCATTACTTATGGACAGGATATCATCAGTTCGCCAGTCTGCTTTATCATTGGTAATTAAACTTTAACTGTTTTTATCATATAATGCGTAATTATTAAACTGTGTTTGTATATATTTGTTACCAGGTTCCTGAACTGCTGATAGTACTAAATAAAGATCTAGGTCTAAAGCAATTAATGTTAAATGAACTAGTAACGCGTTTCGGTCAAGCAGATCTGTGGAGTAGACGACAAATGTTTGCTCAAATATGTTCGTTTATATTAAATTATGGTGATCGCTGTTTGTCTGCAGTTGATTTCAGTAATGAATTGTTGCCCTGTTTACTAAACTTGGGTTCTGACCGTGTACCAAATGTTCGGTTGATGGTTGCCAAGACTCTAAATACACAAGTGGCTAACAACCGTGGGTGAAAATTTATTTAATTGATTGTAAAATAGGTTTTAAACTAATTATGTATGTATTTTTCAAAGCTGTTTTCATGGATTTGCAAAATCCTCAACATGATTTACTCACCGAAACTCTGATACGATTAAGGGGAGACGAAGATAGAGATGTTCGTTACTTTGCTGATGGCAACCCGAGCATTGGCATTAGTGCTAATTAACTTTTATATTTACACAACGCGTACGATTATTTTATATACAAATTTTTAATTTTACAATAATGATTATTCTTTATAAATTTAATCCAATGGCTGTGCCAATCTTAATTGCATATAAAAAAAATTAATTCGATTATATTATAAAATTTTATTATTGTTATTATAATATATTACTTGATACATAGATATATATGAACAGATAAATAATATTTTATTTTTGCTATATATTTACTTTTTAAATATTTTTATTCAATTTCCCATCCTGTTTCTCCTATCAAAGACCAAATCAGACACATAGCCGAACTTGTGTTTAGTTAACATGTTTAGGAATAGATGTTATACAAAAAAATACCATGAATTCTACATTGCATATTGATTTGAAAAACTTTATTATTATATACAAATTTTCTATTCTATTTACATAAAATTTATGAAGACTTTAATAAAACAATATATATATATATATATAATAGTGGTGCTTGGAGTATGTGTAAGCAATACTATTGTTCTACTTTTTTGTAATACTAGTGATGAGATAAAAGTCTGGTTTATGCTAATCCATTTGAATTGAAATGTAACATTCTGTAGTCCCACAATGTTTAAATTATATAAATTAACATTAGTTTTTAACATAAAAAGTATTTTCAATTTTCATTGTCCTATGGTTATAAATTTATATTTATGACAATACATTTGATATTTGAGTAACTAATTTATAATTAGAGCCAATAACAAGTGTGTTCCAGTGACATTGATATATAACTAAACAATTTTAAATATAACTGGATATTTAATATTCCTGTGATGGACATAAGTAGTTCAAGAACCTTTGCTGTGATCACAACAGTGTTGGTGAAGGAATACACAAAATATTTTATTTTGGGAAAGGTCTTTGGTTCAATAGGCCAGTTGTTAATTGATGACTACAAGTTGATCCAACATAGAAATGTATTTAGTCTAATGTATACTGTGTCAAGAATGTTTTTACAGTATTTATGTGTATGCTATACCACATATACACACACACATATATATAAAAACATAATATATAATCATCTGCAACATTGAAGGAGAGATCACATTGTGGCTAACTGACTAAGCCTGTTCCTGCTATAACAGTGGTGTTTGTTGCTGAAAGCTGCTGAATAATCTCTTGATACCTGTCAATTAACTGACGACAAACTGGGCATAGTGTTAATTGTTCTGCACAATGTTTACAGTAACCACTGAAATACACAAGCAAAACAAGTATGAATAGTGAAATCATTTGTGAAGCATGTTTCAACAAATTAAAAAAAAAAAAAATGGTACAATGAAAATGTTACATGCTCTTTAACATAATATATTGAATCTAACATTTATCTCAAGGAGACATCATCCTCTCCACCATTATTTAACTATTTAATGGGCAATATAACAAAATCCGTTTAAATTGTAGAAATTTAGGTTAGATTTAGAGTTTAAACAACTATTACTAAATTTGAAAATGAGAATATTTCATGGTATTGACATCATTTTTATAAAATTGTTTAACAAAAAAGTGTTACAGCTATTTAAAAAAAGGAAAACTTTTAGATATTTTACAAAAGTAAACGCTAAAAATAATCTTTTAATGAAATTGTAATGGGTTAATTAGAAAATTTATTAACTTTGATGCCATGATATACATAAGTTCTATGTAATATAATTTTAATTTTATGGCAAACTTCATCGATTAGTTTTTTGGTCTTGAGACAACAATTTTGGAACAATTTTTGCACAGACTCGTCACATGCATAAACTTCAGTCAAAATTGTTTCACATGATCATGAACAGAAATGTTACCCACTGGAAAGTTTTGTTATCGTCATTCGTCAATCTGATGGAATAATTTGTCGATCTGTGATATAATTTCATCATTTCTTGAAATTGAGGGTTGATTGACCAGCACGGGAGTCATCGCTAGTTGCTTCACGATTCTCTAAACCCTTTTTGTGTCATTCAAATATTTTAGATCTGCCCATTGCTTCATCTTCAAATGATTTTTTAATAATTTCAAAAGTTTCAGTCGCTAATTTCCTGAGTTATGCACAAATTTAATGTAAAACCTAACTGCTCTGGTTTATATGACATGACAAAAACGACAGACACAACCAAAAGTATACAAGTTAAACAGCTATAGTTAAAAAAACAAAATATTAACTCATAGCAGGAATAACATAATTGAGTGTTATCTCTAACTTTTATTTAATGTGGGTATTTTCCCGATACATTAATGTTTAGCGCAGATATAATTTTAGAACTAGTATTTTTTTATCAAGCCTCAAACTCAAAATAATTTTTGTTTAAAATATATATGGAATACATAAATAACTTTTATAATACTTTATTCTAACCTAAAACCTGAAACTATAAATATAATTTTTATAATACAGATAGTAGCAGCGGGAAATAATTGGAAGACATGTACATCGAAGCTGATTGCAGGTAATTAAAAATCGTATTCAAATTTCTCTTTTAGTTCCGCCATTGTCACCGTTCGGTATGGTTACCAGCATAAATACGAGCCTCATATTTAATGTCATTTCTTACATAATTTTTATTCGTTTTTTCAATTTAGTCTTATCTATTACAAAAAATTTTATTCTGTCAAAACTACTTAAGAGCATCTCCATATATATATATTTCTGATATCCTTCTTACTCTTTATATAGTATTAGTCATCTTTGCTGAAGACACGGCCCTATTATCCAAACACAATGACATTATTACAGCTGCACACAATTTGCAATATCACATAAGACTCACCGAAGTTTGGTGCAAAAACTGGTTAATCAAAATACATGAAAACAAGTCAACTCAATTTACCTTTTCCCTTCTCCGATATATATGTCCTCTAATCAAATTAAACAATGTAATTACTATTTCTGTTTTCAATGAAACAAAATATCTAGGTATTATACATGACAAACATCTCAATTGGGCCCCCACCTTGAGAACAAAATAAAAATAGTCAATATTTTAGACTTTATCTCTCCCAATCCCTCTGAAAGTCCACTTAAGCTCAAAATTAAAATATTCTAGTACAGAACCATCATTAGACCACTCTGGTCCTATGGTATTCAAATATGGGGCCCAATTAAATCCTCAAACATTCGTCCCATTCAGTCATTTCAAAATATAACTCTTCGTGTTATTACTGGTGCTCCCTGGTATATAACAAGCCAAGCTTTACACAACAACATACAAATAAAAACTGCAAATGAACTTGCAAAACTGCATTACAAACGTTTTCACACAAAATTTACTCCGAGTACTAACCCCTTAATTCAAACCATGTCTTCTAATCGTACCCCTGATGATCCCCCTCGTTGATTAAAAAAAAAACTGGAATCAGGGCTTACTACTATAAAAAAAATTTAAATACAAAATTATATTCACTTTTCTACACCTAGACAGACTTGTGTAGTATTCAAAATACTTTTTAAAAGTATTCTGAATACAGCATTCCGAATATTTTTTTTTACAGCTCAAACATATTTTAAATAGTACCTACATGATATTTCATGTTACTTTTGCTAAATTCATATTAATTTTATGTTTGTTTATGTATTATTATTAATATTATTTTATTATAATACATATTACAATTAGCAGTGTGAAATCATATATTATATTATAATATTACTAAATATTATAGGACAAAAATTATTTTGAGTATTTAGAATGAAAAGTAGAATATAATAGACTAGAAGTCATTGAGAGTATAAAAAGCCTCTATTAAGTTTTATAAAAAATAATAATGTATAACTTTAATCTAAAAAGTAATAATTTTAAAAAGAAATACAAGTAGCAAAATGAGGCAGTAAGTATTTAAAACATCAATTACTTTATCAATTATCTTGCTATATTTGGTGTTTCATCCCAGCCTTATTCAAATAATAAAGTATATTTGATTTCACTGTGTTATAATTGTTATATTTTATAATTAACTAGCTGAATACCCGTGCGTTACAAGGGGCAAATATAAAATATTTCACGATGCACTATAAGATATTCCAATAGTCAATCATTTATGGGGAACAATATTCAAAGTGCTATTCGAGTGTTTTTGGATATACGATATTTTTCGTTTTTCGGTCTGGTGCGTACACGAATAAATAAGGTTTTCCAACGCGTGAGCAAGCCACATACAGCTGTCCATGGGAGAAGCACGGATTCCCCAAATCCAGCCCACACACTTGCAGAGATTGTCCTTAAGCTTTATTGATAGTCATTGCAAAAGCAAGACAAACAGGAAACTGCAAACGTTTGAATTCAAATGGTATATCAGTTGGAATCATTGGAATTCGTGGCAACAGTACATCTTCTTCATTCAAAATTGTAGCTTCGATGAGATTGTTCATAATTTTTTTCACCAAGTCTTATACCGTTGCAAATTCGTGGTGGATTGATGTTTTGGAGAAGAACAATAGGCACGCCAATTTTCAATGTTAGAAGGTGCGGTGGCATACCTGGCAAATCGAGTGAATTCAAGAATTCCGTGGGGTAATTGACAACTTCGTCTTAATTCATCATAGTATCGATAGACATGTACGTTGTCGCATCGCCTGGTATTCCGTCTTGAATGTTGAAATTGATGGCATTGACATCGTTGTTCGTAGGTGCTAATATAACACGTTCACTAAGCCATTGATGATTTTTTTAAGTGCGCGCGATATTTGGGAAAACGTTTTGAATTAATTCGTGTTTGGTAGATGTCATCTTACAAAAGTTCGTTGGCAATGTGATACATTGTGTAGAATAGTCAATTGCCAACTTCCCATTCCCAATATCCAGCAATTGTTTTGCGAAACGTTCGGCGAATGCATCATTTTGTAGTTGAACACGCATATTGGTTTTCAAAGTCAATTTGATGACATGTCGCCATAGAACTGAAGATTTGAGACATGCATTAAGTTCATCAGCGAGTGTTGAACGTGGTGTCATTGGCAGAGTTTGTTGAAAATCCCCTGACAATAGAATGAGTGCTCCACCAAAAGGCTGTCTATTACCCCTCAAATCTTGCAGTGTACGATGAAGTGCTTCTAAAGCTTTTTTGTGAGCCATTGTACATTCGTCCCATATGATAAGTTCACATGTTTGGAGAACTTTGCCGATTCCAGAATTTTTTTTGATATTGCATGTTGGCATCTCATTGTGCTGTTCTGAAACCAATTTTGGAAGATTATTTTCAACAAATGTACCCAATTCATGGATATCAAATTGTTTCACGATGCAAATCACGATCATATGCGGTATTAGTAGGTCGGATCGGTGCACACATTTCTAATTGCACCAATCCTTTGTTAGCGATTGCCAAACATACATCCTCGATCAAAAGCAACACCTTTATACACGTTTGGTGTGAATTACATGTTGATATTCATTGCTCGCAAACGACATAGATGTTTCCACTCATGACATCTTTGTATTTTTCCCAAAGATCTTTTGGATTGGATGGGAAACACGTTGTCAATAATATCGCAAGTAATGCACGTATTTGCTGTGGTTGAGCAGTATTTGATGCATCAGCGAGTGCTGTGTCCCAGTGGGCATCGTTCTCAAGAAGATTTAATTCCTGGAAAGATTCTCGATATGTCGCACATACTTCATCATTGACTGTTCTCAGTTCTTGGAAGGATTTCAGTCCACGTACATTAACTAATGGTAATCGCAAGTAAAAACATTCTTGATTGTTTGGATGAACTGTATAAAGACGGCCTAAAGCGTCGGACGAATATAAATTCGGATATCCTTCAACTGGTTTGCCCTGTCTACGACGTTGAAAAATTTTGGCTGATGCATTCCATGTGCAGTATTTTGGCACTTCTGAGTAAAAAAGCGTTCTTGCGAACAAATCATCCGTACACAAAGAGAAGAACGCAGTTAACGTTGTTTGCGGTAGCAAAAATACTCTTGCATGTACATTTTCCGTTGTAAAATACACGCGCTGCCCATTCTCAATATGCACAGACAAATTAACAACTGTTGGATGACGTTCATGAATAGGAAATGAGAAAATACGCCAAACAGCTACAAATGTAGCGTCCTAATTGATATCTTTCAATTTCATTGATTGGTGCAGATGCATTTCTCACCCTAAAAACTGCCATATCACATCCTTTGTTAACATATTTGCATATGTATTTGATCGATTTTACTGAATTGCAATACTCGACATTTGTGTGTGCTTTGAACATCTTAGAGAGTAATGGTGAATACGGCACAACCCAACAATTATCGATTTCAAATGTCATTGTCGCGCACTTTTAGAGTGATGAGTTTGCCGATATCTTCAGTTGATCGTCGACGATATTGAGGATATCTATCATTGTCAGTGATAGTTTCGACGTGTAAATCTCTTGGATAGCGTTTCGTGCATTTTCCATCCTTCATACATGGAGATTTGGTGCTGATCGCTCCACATGGGCCATGAATCATGTTTTTGGTAACGACTTCGAATAAGCCTGGATCAATGTTGACGTCTGGTATTTCTGCTGAGATGACTGCATCAATTTTGTCTGGTGTAATTCTATGAATTAACTAAATCAAAACATGTGAATGCAGCAATCCTCTTTTCTGCCATTCAATGGAATACATCCAACGTGTCTCACCAAAAACACGATACTTGTAAATGAAATCCATAAAAGGTTTCAATTTTTGTTTGAACACACGTGCAATGACGTCATGGCAATCTGAAAATGATTGTCTAAGCAACAGAAGTTCTCTAGTTTCATCCCACGTAAGATTGCACGTGAATGTTATGAAAAAATCCGGACAGTCGTATGCGCGAACGTATAAGTCGAGCGGGCCTGAGCAGTTCGATCTCAGTTGTTTTCCAATCGTGATGCTTGTTGCTCGGTTGTTTCGGAAGCTCGAAAGGCCTTTATCGTTCGTGCTAGAGATGTAGATCAGCCAATCGATTTCCGTTTGGGGGGCATAACTGTCAATAATATAGTGGAGAAATTTGTAATCAGAATCTGACAGAGGTAGAAGCACGATGATAGATTTGCTCTTGGATTTTGAAAGTTAGCATGTAATTCTCATGTACAACGCTAAAACTTTGACGATTAAGGTGGCTACATTACCATTGCTATTACACGCAAACTACCTACACCTTTGCAAGGCGAAAAATCACTAATTACCCACGAAAACTGAGAAATGTACTGTTACTGTTATTTATACAGTATAAGAAATAGCACAATACTAATAAAATCTTTATAAATATATTCATATTATGGAAATTCAGTCAATCAGATGAAATATGATAAAAAATACTAATGACCATTCATATGTATGATAGTTTGCACAGATACTTTTTGAATTATTAGTGAGGGGTGCTTTGTAATTATACAGATTATAAAATGGATTATTTGTTATGGAGAATTGTTATAATTAGAAATTAAATATTAATTTTGAAGTACACAACTAAAATTTCAAAGTATTTTTTTAAAAAAATTAATAAATTTTACAATTTACCCCAAAAAACCAGGCCTTCATACTTTGGGTCCAAACACCTTTTCCCCATATGGAAGCTTTGATGTCGAGTTCATTTTTTCATCAGTGCCTCAAAACAAATTCCAAGATTTTAACTCTGGACATGATTTTCTATTACAAAAACTGATGACATTCTTTGTACAAGAAAAACGTTACATCACAAGAAACAAAACGAAATATTAAAAAATAAAATAAAATAACTATTGCCACTTCTAAGTACATGGAATTCCGTTACTACTCCCAGCCCAGGAGTGTTACTGAGGCATTGCCCTTCATTGATGGTCTGTGTGTGTTTACTTACTTTAATGTCACAATTATCAAAGCTGTAGACATGACCCCCCAACTTAAAAACAATTATTGTTCAGATCAACCACCCATTAATGACAAAAAAATGGAACTTTAAGAGTTTCAAACTATAAAGATTGTACAGCAGTTTTTATTTTATTCTAAAATAAGTTAGATGTCTATAAATTAACTTAAATAATGTGCTGAGAAAACAACAATTTGAGTACTTATGATTTTTTTTTTACACAGATACACAATTTTTTTTATTATTATATTCATTCATTTAATTTCCATAGCATTAACATTATACAAGAAAACTACTTATGTTATTTTTTTTTGAGGTACTTACTCATGCTTACAAGGATACAACATAACATCAGCCTTATGGTCAAAGCATATTGTACATGAGTCTTCATCAACTGTTTGCCTACCCAATAATTCCAGTCTCATTCGCCTAACACATTTAATGATAAAAACATTGAACATATATTATTTATTTGTTTCCTTACTTTGGTAAAATGAGTTTTTCCTTTTCATCCAGTAGTCCATGCTTATTCATGACATTGAACTTCACACCTTTGGGGGGATACTTGAATGGTTTGCTTCCAAAGTTGAAACGACTTTGTTGGAATGTCATAAAACTGGCAGCAGCAAAAAATTCTGATCTATATTTGTACAATTAATATAGTGTTAAATACATTTATAGTTATTTTTAATATTAGAAATAAATACAATTATATATTAAAAAATATTTGTTATCATACTTAGCATGTTGAAATATTTTATCATTAGAAGCAACAATTTGACCATTCAAGTAGAATATTGCAGTAGGGGATGGGGTTTCAACTCGTAGTAAACAACCAACTGTGTCTCCTTCTCGCCACTGTCTTCCAGATACACAACTTGTACATCGCGCACCATGCCACACAAGTTGTCTACAGCCATCATAAGCCACTGAATACTCATCATCACCTATGCCATAACCTTCCTGAAATTTGATTTAGTTTAATAAATTGAATGAAATACATATAAAAAAAAATTATCTACATGATTAAAAAATTTTGAATTTCTAGTTGACCATCCAATTTGCATTACACCAGATGTTAGTATTGTTACTTCATAGTACCAAGTTTCTTTGTCTACTTGGAATGTACAACGAACACTTTCAAAACTACATGCGTCACATCGAGCCTAATATTAATAAAATAAAAACATTTATAAAATTGTATATATTTAGATAATTAAAATTATCATTTGTACTTCTAAACCAGAAGGACCAAGCTTTAAATACTCGCTAGCATCTTCTTGATTTAATATTGCATTTACACCTTCCATAGAAATATTTGAATTTGACAATGTTCTCCGATCATCCACAACTAATTTTTAAACATAATAAAATATTATTTTTCTTTTAAATTAGTATTTATATATTTTGTATTCAACGTTTTACATATATTATCAAGTAGCCATTCAGCACAAAATCCAACTTGAGCATTTAATGGTTGATCAGAACCCGTTAACCTTTCAAATATGGATAACATAGCTAAAGGTCCAGTCTTCATAAATGTTTCAATTGTAAATCTATTTTCTCCTGAAAATAAAAAAATATGAATAAAAAACAAATGTAGTTAAGTATAGTAAAAACAGTAACACTTACTTATTTGTGCAAATTTTTCAAGTGCAATTAATGAGAAAAGAATAATTGATGGATGCACTTGTAAATCCTAGCAAAAAATATTCATACAAATTATTAAATATTTTAAAAAGTACATATTATTATATTTGTAAATGTATTTCTTACCATATTACTAAATAGATAAGTCAATGTATCTTTAGTTAATAAAGCAATACTAGAAGGTCCAGGTAACTTGTCAGCAAGTATACCCAATATAACACAAATATTTCGATGTTGGTCAACTGTTTTACGTTTAGAAGTTTTATTCGACAAATCTAACATTTGTGATAATTTCTTTATAGTTTCCTAAAATTAAGAAAACACCATATTTGATTATATAAGTTAAAAAAGTTTGAGCTTTTTAGTAGATTAATACTTTATCTGGTAGAGGGCAATCGTCAAGAATAACAGTTATTAGTGCTGGACTGAGGGGATCGTTAAGAGGAATGACATGAATCATAGACAATACTACTTGAATCCAACCATCACCATCATCAGCCAACCAATGTAACTTTCGCAAGGCTTCTGGAGCTTCAGAACCACTGTAAAATAATAATAACAAAGTGGTGATTTGATTTAGTAATTTTAATATTTTTGTTTTAATATTACACAATCTATACAACAATTTAGTACAAATGTAAATGATGTTTAAATAAATGACTCAATTTGTTGAAGAATCATCAGTGACAGCACTTTGGCTTGATTATTAATTATACACACATATTATTTTGTTTTGATTAATTATATTAATTGTAATACCTACTTATATTACTAAATTACATTAATTAAATAAGGTTACTTTCATTTGTTTAAGTTTTAAATTGGGTATTATTATACAATCTATGTCAGCATTTCTCAACTGAGAGTCGCGACTTACTGGTGGGTCTTATATCAATTTTTGGTAGGTTGCGTTTAAAAAGAAGTTTTTTTAATTTTATAGATTCTAGAAAATTTGTTTTTTAAACTTTTTTATTCTGTAAATGTAAAACTATGTGGGTCGCAATAGTCTTTTGAGGGAAAATTTGGGTCGCAGTCCTAAAAGGATCTGTTATAATAATAACTATAATATTGTTATTTAATACTTCTTTTTCTTTGCATTCTCTTCCAGCTATTTGAAGTCAGCCACACTAATCCTCAACTTCCACTTAACTTGATCTCCCACATTCTCAATATTTACATTAGCCCTTTTCATATCACTTACATCACATCTAATTACCGCTTTTTGAGCCTTCTTCCTATCTTTCCTTTCACATATATTTTCTTTACTAACTTTATTGTCTCTGTTTCTTGTCTTCTTAAAACATGCCCAAGCCATTTAATACTTAAAAATTGCAATTTCCAAATGTGTACAAAATAAATGTTTATAGATTAACTTATGAAAACAATTTGAAATAAAACAGTATCATTATGCAATATTTACATCATATTAATAATTATTATATTTTGTATAAATTTAGACAAATACAAAAAGTAAATATATATTTTTGATTTATGCTTTTAAGTATCATATGGGGTGATTTAAAAGATATCTTTGTTTTTAGTATTTGTTAACTCCATAAACTATTGAATATGTTTTATGACAGTATATCTTTTACTATTCAATCCAGTGTTGTAAAAAATATTTTTTAAATGTATTTAAATACAATATTTTAAATACTTATTAAAAAGTATTCAAATACATAATATTTTTAAATATATTTGAAAAAGTATTTAAATACTTCTCAAATTATTATCATAACAACATATAACTTACATATAATTAAGTTTGACTAATTCAAATGTCAAATACTGAAATATACAACAAACATTATAATTTCAATGTTGATATATGCATTAGTAATTTATTGATAAAACTGGATTGAGAAATAAGAACATTTAATATTTATAACTTAATATTTCTTTATTATTTATATTATACCACAGAATAGACATATATAGGGATTCCCCATAAATCTATGGATTCCAACAGAATGATTTATTAATAAATAATAAACAGATAAAAATAATATATAAACACAATAATCAGATGATGACAATACTAAATTAAAAATTAAATTTTCTGTATGAAAAAAGTATTTAAGTAAAAATATTTGAATTTCTATAAAAATATAAAAAAAATTTTAAATACTATTTGAATACTCGCTCTTGGTTGTATTTAAAAAGTATTTAAATACTTTTATTCAAATACTTTAACTCAAATATTTTACAACACTGATTCAATCACATAAATAACACATTTCATTCTACTTAAATTCTTAGAATAAATTCAAATATTTACTAACAGGAATAATAGATTAGATAAATAAAAAAGGTGATACAAATTTAAAATGTTTAGTATAGGTAAAACAATTCCTATAATTTTAAAAAAAAGATAAGGATAACTAACTCATATGGTAAAAACAATACAAATTAATGAAATTCAAAGAATTTACAAGGTTTATAATTAAAAACTAAATAAGATAATTATTAGTTTATAATACTGACAACTGTCATTCTATTATGATTATTTTGGTAGATAAAAATACAATTTACTAAAATGTAATTGGTAGGTATAGGCCTACTACAGTCTAAACACAGTATGTATAATAAGTAAAAATTGTAGTAATTATTAATATTATACAATTTAAATTAAAATTACAATGATACTAGTTGAGAATATTTCCTGAAAAGACTGATTTAACAAAAAAATAAAAGGTTTCAAAATAAAAAAAAAATTGTGGTTGATAACCCTGTGATCAGAGCAACCTAATTTACATTAATTTGATAATTTAAAGTTATTTTTTAATCAAAAGTTTTCTAATATTTTAAATGAAGAACTAATATTATTTTATGAAATAATTTATTACTTGGTATTATGTAATTAAAAATTTTTACAAGTGAATTATTAATGAAAAATTAATCAAGTAAAATTATAAATTTTAAATGATGTATGGTTTTATTAAATATTAATAATAATATTGATTCTATTTTAACACAGTTTGAAGCGGTAAGTAGTAGGTATATATTAAATTAAATAAAAATCTACCATTTGTAGGAATGGAAAATATATCAGATAAAAAATATAACTAATAGGTAAACTATATACTGTAAAAATTATAATTTAATAATATTTTTAATTTTAGTAATAAACTATTATTTTATAAGAAATAGTACATTTTATCTATTGTACAGACAAATAGAATTATTAAAATAAATAAAAAATATTTCAAATTAATTTTAATCAGTTATTATTTTATTAATATGGATAATGCACCTACCTACAATTATTGGAAATTACATGTTACATAGATGAAATAGATAATTCATACAAGTATAATAATCAATAAATATGTTTTAAATAATAACATAGTCTGGTCAGGTGGCAATGCTATGAGCCTTCCTATCAACGTTAATGTAATTCAATACTAGCCATTAAACCCAATAGCCATCAGACTTACTTATTATAAATATTATTTATAGATTGTAAATATTTCATTTTTAAATAAAAATAAATAAATAAAATTTAAAAATAATAATAACATAAAAACCAATTAATAATAACATAAAATTTTAGAGTAAATATATTTGAAGAACACAATGTCCAATTAATCCGATATGAAATAAGAAATGCGTTTAACCTTTAACAACGATTGTTGTAAATATTGTGCCAAGTACATAGTTTACTACTGTCTATGACTTACTTATCGATAAGTCCCAGGTTTTTGATGACACTCAAAGTCTGTAGCACCAGTGAATCAGTTTGTTTGATAGAACCGCTGCGACTACGATGCCTATTGAATAAGAATCGTCTGTTTTCGCCATAATTTGCACCATGCTGACTGAATATGTTCGTGACATCGTCGCCGTTTTGACATGATTTACAATGAAATGCACCCATGAAAACGCCAAAAACAGAAAAAAAATCCTTAAAAGTTGTCGAGAGAGACCATGCGCCACACACTGCAAAATCTTTGTCTGTAAACTGTGTACAATATTGCCACAGTTTCAAATCAAAACACGCAATCATGAAACGACTGTAGAGTCAAGTGCGCCATTAGTGGGTATGTGTATACTAAACGTTTATTGGTGTGTGTGTGTGTTTGTGTGTGTGTGTATGTTCAATATACGTCAACAATAATACGGTAAATATATGTGCGTATGTGTAAAATATACATGTATATTATAAAATTTATTATTATTTTATATATATATATATATATATATATATATATACACGTATGCGCGTATATAATATTATTATCGTGTATGTATCGAAATAATTGTTTTATACATAATGTATATCAATAACTCATAATATATACGTAGCGACGAAAAAAAACTTTTTGCTGGCGATGTTATCAGCAGTACCTACACACCCATACATGAGTGCGAAGATGACGTAAACAATATAAGATAAATAATTACTTGGTGATAAATCGTGGGATTTCGGCTTACACACACGTGTCCACAGACAGGTGATGGCCAATTGTGAGCTTCACCGTCTGTCAATGCGCATGACAATTAGAAATATCTGACTGTGGTTTGGTTTCTTGCATAGACATATAAACAAGTTGTTTACACGTCTATATTTTCTTGTCTATTCATATTTACCACTGGTTTATTGTGCATCGTTTCGTCGCCATTGATAGTCGTTTATGCCAAAAGTACAACAACCAAATTTTCAAAACAGTCGTTTGATAGATAAATATACGATCTTTCTGTAAAATTTTCGACATGGATAAAGTCGTGACCTGCATAGCTCCAGTAAACATAGCTGTCATAAAATACTGTAAGTTTTCCTGCCTGTTGTTCAATAACATTGTGCACATTTTATGTCACTTTTATTTTTCTTTCAGGGGGCAAAAGAGACGAACATTTGATATTGCCTTTGAACGATTCTGTCAGTCTAACACTAGATTGTGATCAAGTAAATATTAATTGAAAAATAATAATTTTAACTGTTTGACAGTCCTTTAGAGAGATTATAAATGGACATTGCTCGCTCTTATATTATATAGATGTATTTCGAGTAAATATTGATATTTTATGTTTTATTCATAGATGCACAGCCGAACATCTGTTATTGCAGGACCATTCATCAAAGAAGACAGTGTTTGGCTAAATGGACAGTAAGTGACTAGGTATAGATTTTTATGATTAATGTAATTTTGCTTATTTATATTGAAATTGAAGTCGATGACATACCAAATTAGTCTTACTGAGCATTAATAACTGTTAGCAATAAGCATTATTATTAGACCTCTATGATGAAATAGATGCATGAGTTAGATAAAATCTTTTTGTGTCTGTATAGGCATAGATTCCCTTTGTATTTTTCTCAAAATAATCTGTATTCAAAGCAAATCTTATTATATTGTTATTCCTTTACACATTTATTTTAATATATTCACAATGCCTCTTTAGTAAATTTAACTTTTTTTGCTATTAAAATATTTACATAACTATAATATAGTCTTGAACCTACAATAATAAATATTTCCTATATACAAATTCGATTTATTTCAAAATAAATGATTATTTTTAATTTGATAAATTTATATAGTCTAATATAATCAGAAGTGTCATTTCAATTTTAGGTAAATTAGAACCATTTTTTTTTAATTTTCCAACTCTCAAATTTTTATTTAAATGTGAAATTCATTTACATTGTTTTGTTATTATTTTACATTTGTAGAAAGTAAAATAATGTTGACTATTAAATGTCAAGATCCGACCTACTCGAGTGTAATAAACAGAAAATGTTTTAAAATCAAATAGTAAATCTAAATGACAATATGACTGTTATTAAGAGTGGTAATATCAAGTTTATATGTAAAAGACCATCTATTTTGGAATATAAACAAAAATGTTTCAGTCATTCAGCATAGGAGACATTAATTTGGAAACAAATTTTTCCCAAAATTCCTAATACACAATAATTTTAAAATGTATATTTGTTTATGATATTTTGACATTATGAAAGTATATGGAGACAAAGAATTAATTTGTTTAGGGTGAGTCCTAAGGTCAAGTATTTCCTCTTCCTCCTTCAAAATTATGACTGTATATGATTTAAAACAACATTGTAATTTGGTAATTTAAATCATTAAGAGATTGACTATCACTCACAGTATTTTTCAGAAATTGGCCAGAAGCCATATATACAGATTTTTGTATACACCTTTACTTACCATTCTTCTTCTGGTGTATATTTTATTGTACACGCGATATTTTACCAAACTATTATATATATATATATATATATTATAGTATCAAACAATAATGAAATTTTTGCTAATTATAGCTATAAACTTTTTTGGTTAGCATAAAAAATGTTCATGTACAAATATAGACATTATTTCATATACAAAAAATGTACATGTGATAGTCAACCTATTAAGAAAAAATGTGTGAAATTATTTTTAATTGAATTTTGAAATATTATTTATTAGATATTATTTTTAAAATGTATTATTTATTAAGCATTTGAAATAATACAGTATACATAATTATTTTGAAATTAAATTGTATGAACTATTATTAAGATTTAAAATATTATTAAACATTTTTATACTAATGAGTAATAATTATTAAAAATCAGAAAAATAATTATTATTTTTGATCATTTAAAAATAAATATTTAATTAAAATAATAATCTATATGTATACCTGTACCTTGTTCTATTAATTTTGTTATTCAGAATAACAATCTAATAACTTTTGAGTAATGTTTTTTTCTACTATAGAAATGTATTCATAGTATGAATTTCATACAAATTGATAACTAATTAATAATTACACATAGATATTATGAACAATTTTTTTTTCATACTTTTAATTAATTATGGGAAATATATAATTAATTATTTGTTTTAATAGAATGTGGATTGTATTGTAAATAGTAAATATATATGTATAAATTAATTTTTATTTGTATAATTACAATGCAAATTAAAACTAACCATAATTTTAATTGTATAATCATTATAATCTTACAGATGTATTGTACAATTATTGGTGTTGTAAATAAGTAAATCATATAAATCCTTAAAAATAGATATAATTTAAGATATGTATTATTTTGTTACTACATTATACATTTATAGTTACTTTATTACATTTCAGAATTATCATAGTTATATAAATGTATAATTTATAAAATACTAAATACATATATATTTATTCAATCATACTTTAATTAAGTTATATAAATTGATGAGATAATTATAAAATTACAGGATTATGCAGATTGACACTAATGAACGTCTGAAAAAATGTTTTAATCTAAGTAAGATTATATTTTTATATTGTATATATGTGTATATATATTAATAACATTTTTAATATAATGGTATCAATGGTATCATAATAAATATTTTGATTATATAATATTTATTAATTATGATTCCATGATATTTTAAATATATTTTTTAATTTTTCTTAAATTTAATATGCATATAAAATTGAATTAATATATTTAGGTTAGGTTAGGATATATTTCATTTTCATAAAAATAACCTGTAATAATTTTATTTAGCATAGATTGTATCTTAACAGGAAAACATTAATGTAATGAAATCTTGCGTTCTATAAAATGTATGTTTTATTTTAGTATAAATTTGATTATAGATTATTCAGAGATAATTGTAAAAAATTAATTAACAAGTAAATATAGTAATATAATTAAAAATATATAGTATGTAATAAGTAAATAAATATGTATGTCTATTTTAGTAAGAAAATTAATCACAATACAAAAAGGTGATAATAGTTCAGAGGCTAAATGGAAGATAACGGTATGTTCTGAAAATAATTTTCCTACTGCAGCCGGTCTGGCTTCATCAGCAGCTGGTTATGCATGTCTTGGTTTGTAAACTTTTACAAATTGTAACAAGTTCTACAATTTTTGTAATTATATGCTTGATAAATATATTTTACCAGTTTATACTTTGGCTAATGCTTTTGGCTTGGTTGAGGAAGATTTACCATCTATAGCAAGGCAAGGTAGTGGAAGTGCATGCAGAAGTATTTATGGAGGATTTGTTCATTGGAAGGCAGGTGTTGATGACCTGGGTTCTGATTCAACTGCAGTCCAAATTGCTCCGAATACACATTGGCCGGAAATGAGAATACTCATACTAGTGGTACAATATTTTTCTATCTATATCACATGCTCATTTCCTTTTAGTTCATATGTTTCAATTTCTTTTTCTTTTTCTTTTTCTATGTAATTGTTTGTTTTAGGTCAATGATTCTCAAAAAAAGACTAGTAGTACCACAGGAATGAAACGATCTGTAGAAACTAGTGAATTGCTTAAATACAGAGTTCAAAAGTGTGTGCCTAAAAGAATAATACAAATAATTCAAGTGTGTCTAAATTCATACTAATATTAATTATTTAATCTTCAGTAATAATGTTAATGTATTTATATATTTTTTAGGCAATAAAAGAAAATAATTTTGAAAAATTTGCCAAAATTACAATGAGAGATAGTAATCAATTTCATGCTGTTTGTTTGGATACATATCCTCCTTGTGTTTATTTAAATCAAGTATCTCATGAAATAATATCTTTAGTTCATGACTATAACGAAGCTGCTGGTCAAATTAAAGTAATTTATTTTTAGCATAAAAATAAAATCTAATTGTTTTAAATCTATTATAATTACAATTTAGGTTTCTTATACATTTGACGCAGGCCCGAATGCATTTTTATTTATTCAACAAAAAGATTTGAGTATGTTTATGTCAGAATTGATTGAGGTTTTCCCATCAGAACAACCCAATTCTTCTTACATACGAGGAATCATATCAACTCAACCTGATGCGGTTGGTAAATCAATGATATATAAATTGTCTTCATATTTTAATTGAATATTTATTACTTTTCAGACAAGACCATATGGACTTGAATCTAAAGCAAAAAATCTTTTAAAATATATTATGGTGACCAAATTAGGTAGTGGACCAAGGTGTGTTGATAACCATTTATTAAACAATGATGGAACTTTAAAATCAAAATAAATTAAGTTTATGATAGATCACAATAGGTTAGGTTAGGTATCTAATGTTATATATTGAAGAAAATACTTTATGTTATCATATATTTTTATCTAGTATTATTTGTTAAGTAAAATATATTTATTTTACAATCATGGTATTAAATTTTACTAGTTGTCTCCACATAAATGTTATCCAATTAAAAGCATTTATATTGATTCATTAAATGTTATGTTTTGCCTAGATGTTTAAATAGCTTAAATCCATTTACAATGTTATAATGGATAAAAATTAACAGGTTGACTATCACAATATTTTTTAGAACTTTTGACCCGAGGCCATATGTACAGATTTTTGTACACACTTAACCTACCATTCTTGTTCTGATGTATATTTTATTGTATACATAACATTTTACGAAAATAGTATGTACAAAAATGAAAATTTTGCTACCTATTAAGTTTTTTGTACAGTATAAAAAATCGTCATGTACAAGTATGGATATTACTTCGTATACAAAAAAATGTACACGCGGCAATGAACTTGTTAATATTGAATTACTAAATAAATTTTTATACAAAATATACAATTAAGTTAGCTGACTAAATATATTTTATTTGCTATACAACAAATATTTAATGATATATATTTCAAAAACATACAGATGATAAATGTTAGGCTTTTATTACCTAATATATTGTTAAGATTGTTATTTGAAATTTGAATGCAAAGATAAAAAACACTAACACTTTAAAACAAATATAAATTTTTCTCTCCAAAAACCAATAGTAGGTATGGTATAGATTATTAACAATGTTTAGTTTGTTATATTATTATTAATTTTATAATAAAATCAACTATCAGAATAACAACTATTTGAATCAAATAGGTAAAAACTAGATGTATTTGAAATGGTTGATAATCTTATAAACTTATAATTTACTATTTCAATATTATATTTTCAAATGTATCACTGCTATTTTTGATATTATTTTGACAAAATTAACAATAAAATATAAATCGTGATTCAATAAAAAAGGTATGTCACACTGTCACTGCATGTATATTCTTATTTTGCATTTATAAAAGTCTAAATAAACACTTTATTTGTGTGCATGTTCATTTCATCTAAGATAAATTACAAACAATTTTTATTTCAATTATATTGGTTAATGGTAAATTAGTCCAATTATTTGTTACAATTAATGGTTAAACCTAAAAAACATTATATTTCTTAAACAATTTTTTTTTTTTTTATGAAACTTTGTTAACAAATAGTCTCGACAATTATATACAAAGCTATGTTATATAAGCAGCCCAGAATTAACAATGAAAGCGATCGTTGCACTGATGGAAAGGGATGATTGAAATGAAAGTATGTACTGAGAAGTAAGAGGGATGTTAAGAGAGCGAAGCAGTGAAAAAAAACGAAGGCGCTCAGCTGACTAAGCAGGAGAGTCAAAAAGAATATGGTTGATATCACAGATGGCTGGAGCGTGAGCAGAAATACAAAGAGGCGAGTCATTAATGGATAATTTAAAAGAATGTGAAGGGAGTAGCGTATGACCAAAACGAAGGTGGGAAAATGAGCTGATTACTTTGCGGAATAAGTTTAGATTATGAAACCATGGCTTAACTGGAATAGTAGGGTTTATGGTTTTATACCAAGTGGCAAAGTGAGGTGGAAGGTTATTATAAAAATTAGACCATAGACGGTGTACGCAAGCTTTGAGTATGGGACAGAAATCAGACCAGGGAATTAGATTATTAGGTGGAAGTTGGATTGACGCTGTTATGAACGAATATTATAACAATATTATATTATATTAGTATAGTGTAGTATATACGCGATGGCCTACGTGACATTGTGAACGTCCGGCGACAAGTATGCTTTGGTCAGCGAATTCCAAAGGCGTTTGTACTGGACGGGCTCCCACGGTTATAACGTAGAGTCAGTCGTAGCAAACCAACGATGATATACAGACCCTCTTAGATTTTTATTTTGTAATTGTATTTTAATATGTAATAAACACTTAATAATATATTCAACAACCAATTTCGTTCTCCAATATTCCTTACGGTACCAGCAAGAACATATCATTGGTGGCAGCGGTAACAACAAGTTCAATAAATAATTTAAATTATTTATCGACCTGTTGAAGAACCTACGTTCGCTGGAACTGATTCGTTACTTAAGGGATTTGGAATCGAAATCAAAACAGAAAATCAACGGAAAAACAGAAAATCAACGAAAAGCAGAAAATCTACAAAATTACAGAAAATCAACGGAAAAACAGAAAATCAACGAAAAACAGAAAATCTACAAAACCACAGACAATCAACGAAAAACAGAAAATCTTCAAAAATCACAAACAATTCAAAGGAAAACAGAAAATCTACAAAACCACAGACAATCAACGGATAACAGAAAATCTACAATATCACAGACACTCACAGAGGACACAAACAAATTTTATAAGTAAAAAAAAAAAAAATATTTATATATTTATAAATTTCAGGTCAAATAATTTTTCGACTCGTATTATAATTATTTTCGTCACCGCCGCGAGCCGCCCAAAAAAAAAAAAAAACATCGTGACAACGCCGTCGTCGTGTTTCGTCATCACCAAGTGCCGCCTGAAATCTGATCGCCGTTACACAAAGGATTAATCAAGGTCGCTGTGCCGCCGCCGTCGCCGCCGTCGTCGTCGTCGACGTCATCGTAGTGCCGCCGTCGAAAACAAAACGTCATCACCGTATCCAAATTATATCAACATCGTTATCGAACCGTCAACCGAACATGTGTAACATATATAACCTACTACTGTAAGTCTTATTCATTATATATAAAAAAAAATAATATTTTTTTTTTAAAACGGAAGGGAAGGAAAGTAACAGATAATAATAATTTTTTAGGAATTTAATTTTTGTAAATTTTTATTTTTGTTTTTGTTATTATTTTTGTTATTTTTATAAGTAGTACTTCATTAAGTTAAGCAAGTAAATGAATTATTTTTTTTTTACGATGCTTGTAATTGCTTATGCTGTACGGAATAACAGGAATAATAATATTTAGAAACAAAAACAATAGTCCTATCTACGTATGTCAGACGGTAAAACAAATAATAATAGTGGAATAGAGTTAATCGATTTTTCTAGTTCTAGTAGTGAAGTATCTAGTGGAGAATTTTATAACCCTTCGGTGGAATTCGATTCGGATGATAGTAGGAAAAATTATATAGATCAGTCAGAAGAAACGTTAGATCGAATAAAGATAACTTTAGAAAACGTAAATAGAACCATAACTGAAACTACGCGTCTACTTCGTTCAAACAAAAATCGCACAACAGATATTAAAAACAAAATGTCGAAATCGTATATGTCAATCGAACAAGCACTTAAACTAATTCCAATATTCGATGGAGAAAACTCTGATTCAAATCATGCATTTCAGAACTCATGCGAATTCGCTCTACAGAACATCGACCCAGAGTTAACTGCAGTGTTAGTTAGAGGTATTACAACTAGGCTAATAGGCAAAGCTTATCGTGCTATCCGTTACAAGGAAGTAAACAATTTCTCAGATCTTCGAACAGCTTTAAATTCATTAGTAGATAAAAAACACACTTTGGCACACCTTCATTCTAAGTTAGCTATGTTTAAGTTAGCAAAAGGAGAATCCATACAACAATATGCTGATAGAGCCGAGCAATTATATTACGATATTTTAGAAGCATCGAGTACTACTAGTGGACTTATCAAAATGGAAGGAATAACAACGATAACATCTCTCCAAATACTTAATGCTTTCATAGAAGGACTACCCCATGACACGAGAATAATAGTAAAAGCTAGAAAACCTGATACTTTAATGGAAGCCGTCCAGATAGCATTAGAAGAGGAAACTTCACGGACATCGAAAATAGAAATTCATAAAAATATTAATGAATATCGTGCAAATAATAAAGGACAATTAAACAGAGACTCAAAACCAAAATATAATAATAGAACATCAACAGGAGCGTGCTATCAATGTGGTCGAATGAACCATCAGGCTAGTCAATGCCGTGCGTCCGAAGCAGATCGAGCTAGGTACAGAAATTCGTGTTACAAGGAAAGACTAGACCAGAGAAATGTAAAGATAGTTACATGCAAATATTGTAAAAAGCCCAACCACACAATAGAGGAGTGTCGTAAAAGAAAATTTGTCAATGAAAAGAAAACCCAACGTGACCAATCGTTGTCGGGAAACGAGCAGACTCCGGGCCCCAGTGGCAGTCGCCCGGTAGGTCAAATAAAAACTGCCACACTTCAGTTGTCAGGACTTTCTATTTCGAAGCCCAATTAGTTCAAAATCATATTACTTTGAACATACCACAATGTTCTCAAGGAAATGCTAGTTTTTTACTGGATACTGGTAGTGATTTGAACATGATTAAATTATCGCAATTGTTGGACGAAGTACTGGTTGATGAAACACAAATTTATCAGTTAAAGGGTATCAATGAGTATTTAGTATATACAATAGGTTTAGTCACTCTCGATATTTTGTTTGGAGAACAACGAATTCCAACTCAGTTCCAGGTTGTTAGAGATGATTTTCCTGTGCCAAATGCAGGGATTATAGGCAAACCATTCCTTGTGAACAATAGTCTTACCATCGACTATCAAACGTCAAAAGTCTTCCATTCTAATCCAGAAATCATTCAATTAGCTGCACGTACTGAAACTTTGGTGCCAATCATTACTAATAAACCAGAAGGAACAACACTACTGGTCCATTCTCAATCTACATCGAATGAAGCTGTACAACTTGGCAATGCGTTGAACAACGTCATACAAGGACAGGTTATAGTGGTCGCAATAAACTCAACCGAATCTCCAATTAATTTTATTATTCCAAAATTAGAAGAATTATCATTTGAAAAATTTGAAGAAGTTAATATATACTCAGTTCAAAATAAATCGGAAACTCTTAATAAAGGAAACAGAATCTCTATTCTTAACAAAGTTTTGGAAACTGAACATTTAAACCAAGAGGAACGAGAATCCCTCATTCATATTTGTGAACAATATTCAGACATCTTTCATTTGGATGGTGATAAGTTAACTTGTACTGACACCGTTTATCATGAAATCAATACGGATACGTCTATACAACCCATAAATGAACGTCCATATAGGTTACCATTTAAGCATAAGCAAGAGATCGATAAACAAATAACAAAACTAGAAGAGGACAACATCGTAACCCCTAGTAAAAGTCCATGGAATGCCCCATTGTTGGTGGTACCCAAGAAACCAGATCAAGATGGTGTAATAAAATATCGTGTTTGTGTAGACTTTCGAAAGCTGAATAATATTTCCACTGGAGATGCTTATCCTCTCCCTAACATTAATGACATCTTAGACCAGTTAGGGAAATCAAGATATTATACCACGTTAGACCTCGCACAAGGATATCACCAAATACAGATGCACCCAGAACATCGAGAGAAGACCGCTTTTTCGACTGACAAAGGACACTTTGAATTTCTTCGTGTTCCTTTCGGATTGAAAGGTGCTCCTGCGACATTTCAGCGCATGATGAACTCTGTATTGACAGGTTTAACAGGACTAAAGGCGTTTGTCTATTTAGACGATATCATAATTTATGCACACAATATTCAAGATCATGCAGAAAAGTTACAGGCAGTATTTAATCGATTACGACAATTCAATCTCAAACTTCAACCGTCTAAATGTGCTTTTATGCGGAAAGAAGTAAACTATTTAGGTCACATCATCACTGAAAAGGGAGTAAAACCAGATCCTAAAAAAACTAAATGTGTCTTGAATTTTCCAATTCCTGTAAATACAAAAGATGTTAAGTCATTCCTTGGGTTATCCGGGTATTACCGCCGATTTATACCTAACTATGGATGCATTGCAAAGCCTCTCACCACTTTATTGAAAAAAGATACAAAATTCCAATGGTCTGACCTCTGCCAGAAAGCATTTGACGAACTCAAAAATATTCTTACCAAAGAACCACTTTTACAATATCCTGATTTTAATCAACCTTTTAATCTTACATGTGATGCTAGCAATTATGCTATAGGGTGTGTATTATCTCAGGGAACAATTGGTAAGGATCCTCCAATAGCTTACGCTTCTCGAACGCTCAACCGAGCTG
Organism: Schlechtendalia chinensis; assembly: GCA_019022885.1. Lineage (NCBI taxonomy): Eukaryota > Metazoa > Arthropoda > Insecta > Hemiptera > Aphididae > Schlechtendalia > Schlechtendalia chinensis. Next base: position 11,992,733 of record CM032339.1, on the reverse strand, counting down.
AGCAGAACTATAGCACCACAGAGAAAGAGCTTTGTGCAATCGTTTGGGGAGTGAAGCAGTTCCGACCATACTTACTGGGTCAAAAGTTCAACATTATCACAGATCATCGCGCTCTAAGTTGGTTATTCAACATTAAAGATCCGGGCTCCAGGTTAACGCGCTGGAGGTTAAAACTTGAAGAATATGAATATGAAATTCATTACAAACCAGGTAGCAAAAATACTAACGCTGATGCGTTGAGTCGAATTAATGATGTCAAAACGATTCAAACTCGTTCTAAGAGAATAGAACCTCTTGAATCTATAAAATCATTTGATGAATACATGGCAGATCAAATAAATAAACACTGTCCAAATACCGACGTGAAAGAAGTTACGGGAAATATTTTTGATGCTCCAGAAAATTTTAATTTAGCTCATTGTGTGTCAGCAGATCTCAAATTAAATAAAGGTTTAGCCCTTGAGTTCAGAAGAAAATATGGACATATTCGAGAACTTAAATTACAGAATCCATCCAAAACCAAGATATTATACCTTCAAGTAGGATCACGATATATACTAAATTTGGTTACCAAGGAGAAATTTTGGCAGAAACCCACATATGAAGATATATACAAAACTCTAATTAACTTAAAGCAATTTTGCCGAGAACACAAATTACAGAACATTGCATTACCTCGTATCGCTTGTGGATTGGATCAGTTAGAATGGCCAACCGTACTCAACATGATTCGATATATATATCAGAATTCAGGGATACAAATTCAAGTATATGCAAATCAAGATAGAGACATTATTGATAAACAACAAATTATCAAGGAACATCATTCTAGTATTCTTGGTGGACATAGAGGAGTTCGACAAACGATCAAACGGATTCAACGACAATATAATTGGAAAACTCTAAAGCAAGATGTTACTGAATACATTAGTAAATGTGTATCATGTCAATCCAATAAAACATCCAACCGAAATACCAAACAACCTATGGTAATAAGTACTACAGCCATGGAACCATTCGAAAAAATATTCATTGATGTAGTTGGACCATTACCCAGAACGAACAACGACAATGCATACATCTTAACGATGCAGTGCGATCTCACAAAATTCTCTATAGCCGTTCCAATGGTTAATCACGAAGCAAATACAGTAGCTTACCATTTCGTCACCTCATTTGTTTGTCTTCATGGAATTCCAAATACTTTGGTTAGTGATCAGGGAACAGAGTTTTTAAGCCGAATACTAATTGAAACTTGCAAGTTACTGAAAATAAAAAAATGCAACACATCACCTTACCATCCTCAAGCTAACGGAGCTTTAGAAAGAAGTCATAGAACGTTAGGAGAATATTTAAGACACTATGTAGATGCTGATCAGAGAAACTGGGACACTTACATCCCCTACGCTATGTTTGTATACAACTCTTCCGAACATCAAGCTACCGGAAAACAACCTTATGAACTTTTGTATGGAAAAACACTTCAGGTACCTACTTCGTGTACCAAAGCTCCAGAACCACGTTATAACTATGATGATTACCAAGCTGAACTACGACAAAAACTGCAAGAATCCCATCAGATGGCTAGGGACCGTTTAATTCAAAAGAAAATAAGAACTAAAAATATATACGACCGAACAGCAAATCCAATTGTAGTTCATGTTGGAGATAAAGTTTTAATTCAAGACAAAGCACGAAAAGGAAAATTATCTGCCAAATGGCTAGGTCCTTATGAAGTTCTAGAAGTAAATTCGCAAGAAAATGTAACTATACGTAAAGGGAATCGTAAAACTAAAATACATACTAATTTATTAAAACTTTTTCATGACTAATATATTTTTATAACAAATAATTATTAAGTACTAATATTAATCTTTGTTTATTTTATTTTGTTCTTTTTCTAAAATTCCTTTTAAAGAAAGAAATATTACATTTTTTAAAATTAAGTAAATGAGTAAATGTACAATAAAAAAAAAAAAAAAAGGACAAGGACACTAAAGAAAATTTAGAACAATTAATTGATTTCCAGATTCCTGGCTTATCAGTGTCAACTATCAAATACCATCGATCAACTTAGTGAAACGGCCAGTGGTTATCATTATGCACCAATACCACCAACAGGATTACTATATCAACAGATAGGTTCAGTAAATCCAATTGTTAGCGAATTCAAGCTGGTCACATTCATAGATATATCAGCATTAGAAATAAGCCATGATGAAATAGTAAACCTTCATAGACATCTGAAATCATTTTGTGATCAATATATTTGGGAACATCCAAATACCAGTATTCGATCAAACTGCGAATGGATGAAAACAAGTACAGCGTCCATTTTTCACCAAATTGAACAGGTTAAAGGAGAAATTCTTGGCTCATTGGGATCAGACTACCAAATGACACGTACAAAGCGAGGACTTGTTAATGCAGTAGGCAGAATCGCTAAGGTTTTATTTGGAGTTTGTTCAGACGAAGATGCCGATTTCCTATATACTAAAGTTTTAGAATTAAGCCAGTCTAAAGCTAGAACACTAAACATCTTAGAAGCTCAAACTAGAATAGTAAAAACAACGATTTCTGACTTAAATACAACTTTTACAATAATCTTGAAGGAACGCAAGAAGATAGAAGACGTTTTAAAACAGTTAAATGAGAAACTCGGAAAATCTTTAGCATTTATAACTGAACTTGAAACTCGCGAAATGCTCATAGAACAAACCACAGTAATCAGTTTATTGTTAACCCAACAAGCTTTTGGTGTGCAGAAACTTCTTCATATAGTAAATTCTGCAATTCATGGACAAATACATCCGAACTTAATGACACATCAACAATACATCGAACAATTACGGGAAGTAAAACTAAATCTCCCATCTGGTTTGAATTTACCTTTTTCATTAGATACATTCACAGTTACAAAACTAATACAAATTTCCCAAGTCTCAGTATTATTTTCAGTTAATACATTGATATTCATTCAAAAGATTCCTTTAGTAGAGTCTTCTAAATATAATCTTTACAAAGTAATTCCGTTTCCTGTGGTACAGCAAAGCAAAATTTATTCTCTAATAGTGAACACTGTAACATATTTAGCTATAAGTGAAAACAAACAAAATTATATAACTTTTTCTGAAATTGAATATGCTAATTGTAAGATTGTAGGAAGTAATTATTATTGTGAAAACACACAGCCAAAATACTCAACAGGTAGTCGGTTATGTGAGTTGCAATTATTAATAGGACAGAACCTCAATAATTCAATATGTAATATCCAATATATTAAACTTGTAAATTCAGTTTTTGTTAAACTCAAAGATGAAAATGTATGGGTATATGTAGCTAGTAAGGAACCCGTATCGATAAGTTGTAATTCAAAAGGCCCTATAGATTTCATTCTTGATGGTACAGGAGAATTATTTTTAAATAAGCAATGTCGATTATTTACTAAAGATTATCTTCTAATTCCGTCACAAACTTTTGTAAATAACATTACTCGCAAACTTTACAACCCGCTGATAAACACATATAACTCATTAAATAAAAAGCTCACAAAGCACGAAGAAGATCTTTTAAATCAATATAACTTCTCGGAACCTCAAAATATCAATAGTCTAACAGACCTTATTCAACAATCAAAAGCTTTATCAAATATAGAAAATGAAATAAATGAGTTAAAGAAAAATGAAAATCCAACAGGTCAAAATTATTATTTAATGCTAGTAGTAGTATTAACAGCTATTCTTTTGACAGTAATGATTATATTTTATTGTTTTTGTCGTTTCAATTCTAAAACTCCCATCATGTACCATCCAGAAGAAGTAATAGCTGAAACTCCTATTTAGTTTAAAAAAAAAAAATATGTAATCATAAATAATTTTAAGTAGACCTTTTCTTTTTATAAGTCATTTTGTTTTTGTAACCCATAGAAAAAAAAATTAACTAGGTATATTCGTATATTAAGGAATATTTAAGTTTTTGTACTCTAAAAATTTAGTTTTTGGAAATAGTTTTTTAAGTATTTTTAAAGGTCACAGAGACTGCTCCCATTTAACACGGGGGGTATGTTATGAGTGAATATTATAACAATATTATATTATATTAGTATAGTGTAGTATATACGCGATGGCCTACGTGACATTGTGAACGTCCGGCGACAAGTATGCTTTGGTCAGCGAATTCCAAAGGCGCTTGTACTGGACGGGCTCCCACGGTTATAACGTAGAGTCAGTCGTAGCAAACCAACGATGATATACAGACCCTCTTAGATTTTTTATTTTGTAATTGTATTTTAATATGTAATAAACACTTAATAATATATTCAACAACCAATTTCGTTCTCCAATATTCCTTACGGTACCAGCAAGAACATATCAACGCTGTGCTTTTGGCCAAGGAGTCGGCTATCTCATTACCAGAGATGCCAGTGTGCCCTAGGATCCAAAGAAATTGGATATCAAAGCTCTTAACATTGAGATAGAACAAAAGCTCTCTAATTTGGTATATTAGAGAGTTTGGTGGTGAATGGAATACATTGGACGAGAGAGATTGCAGACAAGAGAGAGAGTCGGTAGCGATGAGGAACTTGTTGGAATGTAAGGTGGAGATGAGCTGGAGTGATTTGATGATAGCAAAGCATTCGGCCGTGTAGGACGATGCTGTGGGTGGGAGGTTGTTAGTGAAAGAAATGTGTAAATCTGGAATGAAGAAAGAGAATCCGGCAGACATCGGGGAAACCGAGCCATCGGTGTATATTAGAGTGAAAAGAGGGAAAGTGTTATGAATAAAGTCTTGAAAGAGACCATTGACAAAGGAAGCGGAGGAGGCTTTAAGAAATTCTGGAGAGTGACCAAGGAAATTTTTATTGTAATGAAGTTTTGGAATAAGTAATAATGAAGGAAAATTAGTTTCATGGAGGGGTAACTTGTTAGAATGGAGAATGAAATTTCTAGAGGCCTTTAGAGAATGCGCGACAGAACCGAGGACTGGGACGGACTTGCTTACATAGCGCCAAGCAAAAAATACACTTATGAAGGTATTATAGAAACAATTTTTATATAGGTTTATTGTAAAATCATATGCATTAATGCCTTCTTTAATATTACATAAAAATGGAATATATTGAAAAAAATATGAAACGCATATATTTCAGGGTATACATTTATTTTTAAATAAACATCAAGATTATTAGAAGTTACTACTAGTTTTCTATAAAAAAAAAAAGGAATTTATTGTATTATTCAATATAAAATATACCTTACCTATCATAACTGATAATAACAATTACAATCATAAGAACTATTAAAATATATTAAATTGAATTTTACATATAACATTTAGTGTTCACATTGTTGTTTAATCGACTATTGGCTTGGCTCTAAAAATAAAAAATAATAAATTAGATAAATTCTAAAATATGTATTACAAAAACAAAATTATTTATATACACAAAACTCATATACAAAATGTAGTATATTATTTGATACTATAACTAAAATTAAAAATTTGCATTAATATATACATATATATAAATAATTATTTTTGAAAGCTATAAATTAAAAAAAAAAATGAAATTAACAAAATTTACTTTTATTTTTTGTGTTCAAAAAATAGATTACTCCTTGTACTACCTCAAAATTGTAAATATCAACAAGTTTTATATAATCATAGTATAAAATATAATTACCTAATTGACTAAATTTTAAAGAATGACTAGAAAATAAAATTAAAGATCTTTTACAAATGTACAAATAATATTATTATAAATTAACTAAAACATTAAAATTAACAAATTTTCAAATATCAATATAGATTTGACATGCAGTAAATATGGTATGAACATTTGTGAATATTTTTGTTAATTTCTATAAGTATTAGATCAAATGGAAAACAAAAAAAAACTTAAAATATTAAGGCAAGAAAATCAATTTCAATAACTAAATATCCATGCGAAAAATGTGAAACGAATCAACTATAACTTACTAAAAATTCATATCAATTTTCAATATTTTAGATTATAGAAATTCAAGCTTTTTCATCTGAAATATTACAGTTTTAATATATAATTTAAGAAATTTATTATTATTATTTAACACATTCAATGCCACAAAGTATTTTTAGTATGGTATCTGTGTTACCAACAAATGTCATAGTGATCCACCAGAATTATATGGAAAAATATGTATTCATCATAAATATAGTATAAAATTAAAATGAATTATATTATCAGTTCTTGATGTAGTCACGGATCAGTCATAGTTAAAAATGAAATCAAACAGCAGTGTAAGCTGAAGTTATGGAGTAATATAATTAAACAATACTTGTTAACTACATACATATCAACAGGAGCATTGGCTGCTGCTCTTATTGCTCGTGGCATTGAATGTGTTATATAGAAAATAAAACATACCCCTTAATTTCTTAATCTTTTTTTAAATATTTGAATATTCTAAATATTACTAATTACACTTTTCTTTTATAAATCAAATGATTCTTTTAGACTTTATATCAATTTTAATTTTGTTATTTTTTTACATAAACATATTTATTTAGAAGCATATTTTAAATATTGATAAATATAGAAAATTAAATTTCTTACTGGATGGTTTTCCTTTAACCCACGGAGTAAATTTTATATGAGTCTCATCACGCTTGGCTGCACTATCTTGTAGTTCAGGTTTCAACACTCTTCTTACAATTTTTGCAGCAATGTTGGAATAATTAACATAGCTACAATAACAAAAAAGCAGTTTTAAATTATATAAAATATCTAATTTTTTTTTTCTTAAATAATAAAATTTAAAATAAAACAAATAGAGAATATACATTGTGTTTTCATTTCTTGAGTAAAACTAAATAATTTCTTTAAATTAATAGGTATATAAAAATGAAATAACCAATGAATAGAATTTTTGTAAAAAATGTTTGAAAAATTATTACATTAGAGAAGCATATTTTTAATTTATTCTTAGAGATTATCAAAATTTGGTTTATTCGACACAAGGATGTGCTAATATATATTATAGCATACAATTCCTATGTTATACTTAAATTTATAAACCCAAATCATAAAATAATACGCATTTTGTGTATACATTGTGTATATGTATTTCAACAACTACGTTGTCATTATCAATGCGAACTATTAAACCATTAGAAGCTATATATACACCCGTATTTATAGTTTGTATCGCTGATGACAGTAACACAAACTCTCTCCAGTTGGTCGTAAGTCAACCAATCACACCAATTGGAAGTATCTGCTGCACTATTACTCTTCACTATCACTATCACTTTTCCTTATTACGTCTATTACTTTACTTTTCATCTCATTGTCCATTATTACTCCTACACCATTCCTTGTACTAGTCTTACCTGAATAAATTATTTTATACCATCTCCTAATGCTTATGCTTTCTCCTCTTTACACTTAGTTTCCTGCACATAACAAATATTGATTTTTCTCCTCTTTAATACTTTTACTAATTCTCTACTTCTACCAATTAACATTCCAACATTCCACGTACCTATTCTTCCTTTATACCTATCTTTCGCACCTAGACACAAGTTTATCCTAGAGTTCAGTGGTGATGGCCCTACATCGTTAACACTACAAGCGTTGCGTAGACCTATACACATGACTGGTGGTGAAACAGCTACCACACAAGCTATCCAGCTGGTATCACACGCTATATTCTTTAGGCCTCCTCCATCTCTAGCTACGTTATTCCCTCTCACCTGTTGTCCCTGTTGTTTATTAAATAACCTTAATATTAAATCAGTAAAACGTTTAAAAAATGTAAATAATTATAAGGAATTAAACATAAAAGATGCAATTTTTTGAATTTTTTGTCATTGGGATCTAAATCCATTACAAAATTCATTATTAAAATTAATTTAATGTAAATGACGGCAGCAAGAACTTCTGATTGGTGTGGTTGGTTGATTCACGTACAACCGGAGAGAGTTTGTATAAAAACTGTATAAATACAGGTGTATATAGCTTATATGGTTTAGTAGTTCACGTTGATAATAACAGCATAATTGTTAAAATATGTATACACGGTTAAAATGTATTATTTTTTATATAAAACGGTCAGAAGTACTCTATTATTTTTTTAAATTTCTGTGATCACTAATTGTCAACTACCTAATTCATACAAAATTATAAGAATATATTTTCACAATATATAGTATTACAATTAAAATGATTAGATTTATCTTGTTTAAGATATGTGTTTAAGGTATGTGCACAGATTTGCATAAACTGAGAATACTTATAAAGATAAAATTTATTAAAAGAATAAGCATGGAGACCAGTGGTGTATTGGAGAATTAAGTTTCTATACCCAGATTCTTGTTTGCATGGTTTCATGTATATCTTTAAAAAAAATGAAAATATTATTGGTATATGCTAGTTTATTTATCCACTCCACAAAATGATCTAAAATTATTAAATTATAAGTTTTTCTATTATAATATAACCTGCCTGTTAACTATGGGTATTTTTATTTAACATTTAAATCAAATTTTAATCAATGCCACTATATAATACATCTATACATTAAATTATGCATACAATAATCTATACATAAATTTAATTCCATAAATAGATGTATATATTTTTTTAATGGTATACTCATATTCAGAATAACTCAGTAATCAGTAATCATGTATTATCTGTATAAGTTTTAATGATTATTTTGTACTACCAAGAAAAATTATTTTATTACAGGTGACAAATAGTATTAATTTCCAGGTTTCTTTACATAAATACAAAAGTATAATACTTTCTTTCAGAGGTCTAATGCTATATGGACCCATCATAATTAGTTATTTATTAATTAATTAGTTTGATACTAAGATACTTTCAGTTTAATAAAACATGAATAATTATACATCTTAACTCTAGTATATAGAATAAAAGTGTAAAACATATGCACAATAAATTACTAACTTCTTTTCATCTGTGTCAGTATTCAAAAATATTAAACTTTGAGAAACTAAAGACATTATTACAAACATTAAAAGTTAATTAAAAAGATAGTATGTAAACTTTACTAGTCATATTAACTGTTATTGTTGTTTATCAACTGGTTTAATGATACCTAAATTAATAATAATAATAGCTAAAAAATTACTATGTTAGTGTAGAATATTTAAAAATTAAATAGAAGAAAATTAAAATTGCTATTATGACTAAATATTAGTTTATAATTTATAGTAATTTTTTGTCTTTATGTGACATATCTTTAAAAATGTGTTTACTGTTAAAATATATAAAAACAAAAAATTGATTGTCCAAATATAAAAGTTCCTCATGAAAAACAAAAGTTGCATTGCACATACTCAAAACTGACTTGTATAGGATTGCTGATCAAGAGTATGAAAAATGAAAATATTGTATCATACAATATACATTTATTTTTCAAGCAAAGCAAAAAATATCATTTGATAATTAAATGTTTAAAAATGTGCGTATACCCTTCAATTCATGTACCAATACACCACTGCTAAAGACCAAAATATTTCTTAAATATCTATGAAAAATGTTGACAAACTTGTTGAAATATACGTGGACAACATATTACGTTAAAAACCAATTACTTTAATCCAGCAGCTCTCCAATAACTCATTTTGACGACTATTCGTAGTAGATGAATGGAAAAATGATATATTTGCTTTTACCGAAAAATACCAGCAGATCGTTGAACATGAACAGTACGAGAAAAATTGATGTATTAAAATTTTAAAAAATTTAATATTAGGAAAATTCAATCATATGTGCATTAAAATCCTATTATTTTTCCGATAACCTTTAAACAGTGCAGCCGACCATCATTATAAGAAAAAATCCATAATCTTTGAGTTGACAATATACCACGGTATAGGTAGCCAATTGTTTATTTATTCTTCTTTTTGAGGGAGGAAACACTGTTGATAAAAAAAGAACAAAAAGCGTTTCCATTATGGTGGTTGGGGGGTTGATTAGGAAAATAGAATGCGATTTTTGTCATCACGTGATTCGTTCAAATTGAGTTGCCTCCGCCACTGTTTTGAGCAGTGCTACACTCGTACCTCAGTAACTTGGTGGTACTTCGCACCTTACACACGCCTATGCACACTACAGGCACGCACGTTCACATTTTATCGTTGTAAATACCATATACCGATTTAGTTTATTACGTGTGCGTTTTGCGGCGTCGTATTTGGATAGGTGGACACAACTTGGCAACTGCCGAAAAGAACGACGACCACCATCAACTGCCGTCAACAAAATGGACCTCGAGAAACTCAAAATCCTACTAAACGGCACGCTTTATCAGCCGCATAGAAGCGACGCTGAGAATCAGCTAGCACAAGTAAGCATGTTGTTTGATACGAGTACTGACAACGAAAGTGGCGGCCATACACGAACCCATTGTACTCATAATGCCTCATATATATATATATATGCACATGGTTGAAGATTACGATTTTATGTGAAATGCATGTATTCGGTTAATTAAATACTAATAATCTTCTCCCGCCACCAACTTTGTAATAAATTTTGCTTGAATATCAATACGTTTGCATATTTTTGTATTGTTGAGAGGTTGTGGATGTTTGTGTAGAAATGACCCGCCAAAACCATACATGATTAAAGTGGAAAGAATACTTTCTCCTATTTTCAATTTTACCACTGTTCTTGTACAATTAGAGATACCATCATTTCTATTGTCGGGGACTGGCTATGTTGAAAATGAATGTTTAATGTTCTAATTTTGTGGCTTTCGAAAAACCTATGGAATCTTTCTTGTCATCATGTGTGACAACATCACTTATTATTTTGTGGAACTTAAATTTTTTGTGTCAGAACACTATGTTACATTATATTCAATGTCAACTACAATAAAATTAACAAAGTTAGGTATTTTTTAAAACATAACTACGTTTTCCAGTTTACATTAATTTATCAATTTCTTATTGGTAGACTATAGCCAATGATTTTTATACTACATATAAATTAGATGTTACAAGAAAAATATGTGTAATATCAATTACAATTTTGTTATAACATAATAATAATTATTTATAAAGAAGATAAAATGACCATTAAAATAATAACCTTTGTTTCCAATTTTCTAATAAAATATAAACAATCTATATAATATATATAATCTATGTATTTGTTAACACCATATATATATATATATATATATATATATATATATATAATTTGATTAAATTTACAAAATTATTTTTTAAGTACATTCTACAAATCTTTTATAGTTTTTCGATATTTATTTATTACTAGTTATATTATTATTAATTGTCTCCAGTTGTAAGAAAATTTGTGGATTCTGAATAAAAGCAGCTCAGGAGATTCTATAAGTTGCAAATGATAAATTTTTTTCCCTTGGAACAGTATATCGTAAATGATTTAAATTTGAATTTAGTGTTTAACTTAAAACTTTGTTTTAAAAATGTCGATTTTTCGATTATAACTTCCAAATGAAGTTGGTAATTAACAAGCCAGTTACTTCTAATTTTAAATTGAATCATTCCTGTATTTATTTACTTCAGTAGTTGGAATTCTATCTTATTGTTCTCAACTACTGGTACTCTGAATTAATTCTGATGTCTTATGTCCGTTCCACAATCTTGCCGATGCTATATGAGTATGAGAGTGTAGTTAATCCATTCATGTTGTTTCATGTGCGAGTCTGTATTTTGGTCACAAGTCAGAGAACATGAAGCACAAGGCAAGACATACCACCTACATTCTTGCAAATCCTTGGTGTGAAATTATTGAGGAAAGTTGTGCATAGTTTACTAAAATGACTAACTAGAAAAACAAAATTTTGATTAAATTTATGAAGTTATACCAGTCGGTGTTGCTATATCCAGGACATTTGGCACCCAGGGCTAATAAAAAAGTGGTGCCCTTTTTAGTTTATCCTCTTCCCCATTGGAAAAATCCTTATTATTTTTCAAGTTTATACTTGTATAAACTTAATAAGTACATTTTAATTAAATCACTTATTTCAGAGTATAAGTCCACTTTTTCACATTTTAAGTTAATCAATAAAAACAGTCTCACGGATCTAAAACTGTTTCTTTAAACACTTATAATTACAAATACAAGACTACTCTCTCTTTCCAATATAAATGTAATTCTTAGTGTATTGACATACTGGGAGGAGGGAAAATACATTTTGTTATTTACACGTATGAGGTTTATGTGATAAATAACTTTACCATGCCTAGTTTTTTTAAATTTTCTTTCATAATTAATCAGACAATTAGTGTAAGGTATAAATAAATGAAAAACAAATAGTCATGATAATACTGAGTATATTTTTATAAGCAAAACAATTTTATTTTAAATTATTTTTCTTTACATTTTAAAAATGTGTATTAATTTTTTTTAATAAGAAATATTTTTTTTTTTTTATAAGGTCATAATCTAATAATTATAATTAATATATTAATTTTACCATTCATTTGGCCAAAACAAATTCGCTTAATAAAAATTTTCATATCCAACGTATAGTATAAGCTTTTCCACATCTTCGAATATCTTCTTGTTGATGGGAACTTGACCAGCTGGATATGCTTTACTTGTACGTCATTCGGATGGACTGTTCGTCTTCTTTAGGGAAAACGAGGAAAACATTAGTCCATTAATAAATTCTTTGGTTTCTAATTTTCCAGCTGTGTAAACAAAATGTTTAAATGTTAATATTTTAAATGATATTCTATTTTCTTTAGAAATCCCTCTGCCCGAAGTTTCGTCCGAAATGGTTAAGAGAAAGCTACACCAAAAGTAAAACGTATTCAACGCTCCAGAGATGGTGTTGCTCTCCGTAATTGACGGCAGCAGTTCGTAACCATACCCATTGTCACGTACAATACATATATATATATATATATATATATATATATATATATATATATATATGAAGAAATGTGTTGTTATTATCGTTCTCATATTATCGAAAATTTTGTGTAAAAACCAATTTTACGCCAACATAAAACACCGAGGGTACAATCAAAATAAAAACCAAATTTTGTTAATAATTTATTTTTGACTTGATATAAACTATTTTGAAAAGAGGTTTCTCAAACCTTATTTAAAATAAGATCATTGATTAAAAATACATTTATATTTAATCAATGATAATTTATAGGATTACTAAACGTTTACAGACTACAGTACATAGAACAATAGAAAAAAAATTTATCTATGTCATAGTGTTCATATATTTTTTAATAACATAACATAATTCTAAAATTTTAGAAAAGTTAATTTACAAAAATAAAAATAAAAATAAATAATAATTGTTATTATTATTATTATTTATTACTATTATTAACAAACTTTGTATTGTAAAGTATAAACCAATTAACTTATATATATCTACATTATACTTACATTTATAAATAAATATTTACAATTAATAATATTATTATATAAATTATTTATTTTCAATATAACGTATATATATATATATACATATACACACACATAGTGCTTGAAATGATGAGGGAAGGCGCAGAGGGACCGTATACATGTATAATTCATACCATATACATGGAAATCCCCTATTATTATTATTATTATTACTGCTCGATGAAATGTACTGTTGCAGCTGACACAACCACTATAACAAACTATATAGTTATCGATGTTTTTGATCATATTGTGAAAATACAGAAAATGTTCAAAAATTGAAATGTTTATGAAAAACCCATTTCACAGGAGAAAGAATCCTGAAGGCCATAGTTGTAGTTAAGACACCACATTTTTACACAATGTAAATTACTATATTATCTACACAATATCAGAGCCGGTTTTTTAATATCTTAAATTCTTAAGGGTTATTAGATTTTAAAAAATTGTAAAAATTATATTTTTTAAATGCTTATAACTTTTTTAATATTAAAGATATTTAAAAACCGGCTCTGGTATTATATAGATAATACTGTAGTTTATTTTGTGTAAAAATTTGAAATCTAAATTATGACTGTAGCCTTCAAAGTTCTTTCCAGCGTGAAGCAATTATTTTGATGAAAAAGATAGGAGATAACATCCTCTTAATAGAAATTATTCCAAGTTGACTTTACAGTATCTCTTGTGACTTTTAAATAACATTTTTGGGTGCATTTTTACAGAATATCTTGCAGAATTGCTCGAGAAGTGACATCTTTTCAACTATAGTTAATGTATCCTAAACCATGAACTCTGGCATTATGTGTTACATTATGTTTCATTTATGTCTGAATGAACAGTAACTTTAATATTCTTCACAGATGGCATACTTGCATGCTAGACATATTTTGATAATCACCATCAAATTTACACTTAAAATAATTAATGCAATTGCCGAACATACAAACATAGGAAAACACTAACATGTTGTGAACAACTGACAGTTTTCATTTTATCTTTCAGTTTTCACTTATCTATAATTATACTATAATAATATTATTTGATATTATCACTTACCAACAAATATAAAAATAATATTATGAACAATATTATTTCTATATATATTATCCATGTTATTATTTATGCTAATAAAAATTGTCAATTATTAATGTTTAGTATAGAAGTAGAAGTACCCTATAGATGGTGTTTAGTGGGTTTCTATAGTAAATGAATATTTCAAGGCTACAAATAAGAGGCAAGGAAATTAGTCATTTTTGGGGTTTCTGTTGTAAATGGCACATTTACCTTAAAACTAACAATTAGTCTATTATGCTTTTATGGTATTTATGGGCTTTCTGAAACAAGAAGTTCAATTCAAGCTGATATCATTATTAATTTTTAACAATTTATTGATTATTAAAAACAAGTTACTATGATAAAACAGTGGTTTAATTATTATACACAAATGTTTAAAACCTAACCCGAAATCACAAAAATTATACACAATAACCGCATATATTTCCACAACTACATTGTCATCATCTGTAGTAGTTACTATATATACATAGTTGTCGAAATACATATATGTGGTTATTGTGTATAGTTTTTGTGATTTCGAGTTTTAAACATTTGTGTATAAAATAATCACAAGTTCTCTTATATATTTTATTAATTATTATCATAAAATATATTAAGTTTTTACTTATTGTGCCTTACTCTTATTTTTCCTTGAAGTATTTTCATTATCTGACTTGACAGTCATCACTACCACTTAAAGACTGGATTCATAAAATTACAATTTACAATATTATGAAACCGTGTTTTTTCTATTTCTATATTTTAAATGTTTGCAGAACAAATTATGACTGCTTTTAATCTTTTTAAATATATAGATTTTAAAACAAGTCAAATCCTAAAGTATTTAGTATATATAGTCTTCATTTTTGGTAATCTATAGTTATGGATTCGTATGTATGAATTTAACATTTTGACATTTTATGTTTTTACTTTGGCACATTAAAATAAAAAACCACCACGAAAAAGTGTCCACAAAAAAAGCGTTACCTAAATTAAGTTACCCACTGGGGACTGTCACAAAAAAGCGTTACAGAAAAAAAACCTAAATCTCCCTTATGGTTTGTTTCCATGGCAACCATTATTTCGGTTTTGAAAAAATTTGAATTTGAAAAAAAAATTTTCACACATAAGACATAAAATGTCTCACTTAACGCGGACTCGTATGCGTTAATCATTTTTTCGTATGGCTTTATCATAAAAAAAAAATTAATTTTTTTTATGTATTTTTAGATTCACAAAGTTGCTGGATTTGCTCCAGCTCTCTTACAAATTGTTATGACTTCAGATCTTGAAATATCAACACGACAAGCAAGTAAGACAATGGACAATATAATGTTTATTATATTTACAGTATACTATGTTTTTTGAAAGTTTATATTGACTAAGAATTCTACTTTAAATTCTAACCAGTAGCAGCTTGTGGATTAAATAGATAATGGTGTCTATAAAAAATATTATAATAGATGTATACTAATTAAATGTTTGCCAGTATGTATTTTAGTACTTGGTACACCCAAGTTGATAATATGTATATAGTTTTTTAGAAGAACAGAAGTAAAATATTAAATGCTCATATTCTAAACAAGCATATTTCAAGTGGGTACCAACACTTGTAATTATTAAATAGCTGCCATGAATTACATAGAAAATTGAAGTTTAATATATCAATTATAATATCTTATAATATATAAAACAATACATTTTAAATTTATAGGGCAACTAAACTACTAATTACTATATAATGGTATATAATTTTAAGAAAAACAGTTATGGGTTTTTTTTAATTAGGATATTTAGCATATATCACTTATCATAACAAAAACATTTAAAATGGTCAAGTAAAAATAACTGAATTATTTATCATCTCTTTAAGCACTATGAAGTTGTGATGTCATGAATAAATGTTAAAAAAACATATTTTTTTTTTCTTTAATTAATTTATTTAATCAGTAAGAATTAATTTTGTCTAGTATAAATATCAATGTCTGTACATAGTGCTAGTTTTGATTTATAATGAATTTCCTTCATGTATTATTATTGTTTATTGATTATTTTTTACATCTTCTTTGATTAAAATAAAATAATTAATTAATAAATCAAAGAAAATCAGTATATTTTAAATAAAATTTGCTTAGCATTTATTCATGATATCACCAATTTTTATTTCATCTAAAATTATTATATACAAGAAAATCTTTATTGGTGAGAAATAAGGTCACCAAATCTAAACCACAGATTTTATTTTTTTATCATAATAGTGTAATGACCATGGTGTAATGATTCTTTGTGGTGACAAATGACAACATATATTATAAGTTTTTTAACCAATGTTTAAAGCTGTTCTTGGCAGAGATGTCATATTCTTTTTTTTTTTTTTATGAATCATTCTTTAATTTAAAAATATATATATTAAAATAAATAAATACATATATATGTATGTATGTATGTATGTATGTATGTATACTTAAATATACAGAAAAGCCAATGAGTATCACATTAATTAAAGAAAAAAAAAATATAAAAGTTGTTGTATATGTGTGTTTGTTACTACCAGTTTTGACAAAATGTCATTATCAGGTTAATACAAATAAAATACAACATAAGTGAGGTTAGGTCATTGACTTTTTTGTATATTTAAGTATATATATATATATATATATATATATTTATATATTAATTTTAATATATATATTTTTACTTTATTAACGAATATTAACTTATAATTTTCATTTTATTTCTCTTCTTTTTTATTTCTTTATTTTTTTATTTTTTTTATTTTTTGATATCCTTTTTACTCTATATTTATTTTTATTTTATTTTCACTAACTTATTATTCTTTAATTGTAATTAGATATATGAAAATTAGTTAGTATGAGTTATGTTTGATACATGAAAGTGGTTTCCTATTGTTTTACAGCTACTGCAATTAATTTCATTTATTATTATTTCTTGACTACATTAATTAAGTGAGGACTCTAAAGTAGTTTTACTGTTTGTAACTGCAAGAATTAATATATATAATTAAGAGCTGTTTTTGTTCTATAGTTATTGTAATTTAAATATGTTTATGTTAATATAAGTTAATGTTTTAGAAGATTCTTTTTTTCTTTTTTTTTACTCATGTCAGGACTTTTGCGCCAATAGTGTTTCTTTTTCTTGTGATATACTTTCGATATTTATCAATTTATTTATCATCATGGTTGGCCCTAATAAGGGCTGTTTATTGTTCATTTTCTCTAGTTTATATGTTAATGAGTATGCACAAAAAAGTAACAATGTGCATGCCTGTGTTTGGAAAAATTGGCTGTTAGAAAACGTAAATGAACACAGTTTTAAATTTAACTCCAACTTCAATATAGTATACACTGTTCCACTGCATTTCTTTTTTTACTTAACTCATGCCACGAACCGTTGCACTGGATTTATTGAAATTTAAGGTGGTGCATATTCTCTTATACACCATTATACAATACTCCAGTTTTACTAACGTATCTGGTATTATTCACTTCCATTGAACATTTATTAGACTACAGGGTTAATACATATGTGTTATCGGGATTATCACTGTTTTTTTGTATTTTTTGTGGTTGATCATTAAAGTATTAACGTTTCATGTAATGATAGATGAAGATAATGAAATTCCCTAAAAATTTAATAATGTTTACAAACTGTCATAACATTATTATTTTAAAATTTAAAATATATATGTTTACTATATGTTAACTATGTTTGTTACCAACATTTCATTAAAATTGTGTAGAACCTGTTACAATGGTTCACATACAAATTACCGAGAGATTATAGAAGTGAGTTATATGGTATAAGAAAGTCAAACTCTACTTACATTCATATTTAGTTGAATTTGTATAGTATAAAAATCAAATGAATTCACTTTAATTTTGAGGAACATTTTTCGTTCCTAAGAGGCATTAAATAAAAAAAATTTTATTACCATCTAAAAACGATAGTCAGCGAGACAATATGTGTGTATTAACTAATAGTCTAGTAATATTTCAATAAAAGTGGATAATAAGTAAATGCCCTTTGTGTTTTCCCAAATCTAATTTGCAATAAATTAAAATTTGAGTGAGCTGGTAATTAACCTTTAATGTAATTACCTGTAAGTGACCTTAAAAATTGATAAAAAAAGGGTTTTTAATTCTCATTTAATAACATGAATTGATTTTCAAAGTTTGTGTAATAGAACATGAAATACTGTGTATATATATATTACATAAAATAAGGATCGGCTGCAGTCAAATGTGTAGAAAAAACACACTTTTCAGGGTACCGAGGTCTGCGGTTCGATCCCCAGGGTAGCCAACGAAATGAGACCTGGCGTCAGGTCTCAGTTGCAAGCCAGCCAAAATTATCTGTCCCGTCCATCTTTGGCTTGTCCAAGAACCATCTTCGACCCCCATGATTTGAAAAGGGTGCAATCTCTGAGCATATTAGTGTTTAGGGAATAAGAGGATGTAAAACTGCTGATGATGATACATATTACACAAAATATATTAACATTTTTAAGGTGCTATTTATTTGAAAAATTTAATACATCAAAATTGGGCAGTTCGTGAAGATGATCCAAATAAATTTTGTATTCATGAACAAGATAAAGCAATAATTAGGAATATGATTTTAGATGTTATAGTTCAACTTCCTGAATTATTAAGGTAAACAATATTTATTATTCATATTTATATTTTAATTTCTTGAAATTAAATCTATTAATTATTTTCAGAACACAGTTAACTATGAGTTTGATATCAATAATAAAATGTGATTTTCCTGGACGTTGGATTAATGTTATAGATAATATTGATGTATATTTAAAAAGTGATAATTCGTCTTATTGGATAGGTGGTATCATTGGGTTTTCAACTTTAGTAAAAGCCTTTGAATATCAAAAGGCGGATAAATCCCCTATTCATGGGGCAGTCAAAATATTGCTTCCTGGTGTGTATAATGTCCTGGGTCATTTAATCAGTAATTCAACTGCTGAATCTGCTGCATTACAGAAAACTATAGTGAAAAGTTATTTTAAACTTGTACAGGTAACAAAAATTCAATAATCCCCTCATAGTATAAATAATCAATTTTCATTTTGTTTGATTTTGTTGACATTGGTATTTATGTCAACAATATCATATTATAACAAATCATTAATTTTAATTGTACAGTTTACATTAAGTCCTGATCTTATGGAAAAAACCACATTTACAAAATGGATGGAATTGCTAAGTATGGTTTTATGTAATCCAGTACCAGCAGAAGCTAACCGTTGCGATGTTACTGAAAGAGATCAATTACCATGGTGGAAAGTTAAAAAATGGACTTTACATATCATGTATAGAGTTTTTGAGAGGTAATTTAAAAATATATAATTCTAAAAAAAACATTATTTTTCTTTTCTTTAATATTAATTGTATTTATTTTAGGTATGGAAGTCCAGGAACTGTTAGTCAAGAATATCGGTTATTTGCCACGTTTTATGTTAAAACTTTTTGTACCGGAACTATAGATATTGTTTTAAGAATTTTAGATCAATACCGGAATAAAGTTTATGTTCCTCCTAGGGTCATGCAAATGGGTTTAAATTATTTAAACCAATGGTAATTGATAAATTAAATACATAATATTTCCATTGTTCATTGGTATTATATGATTTATTATCAAACAATTTAGTTTTTACATAAATAATTTAATTACTTATTAATATTAGATTTATTTTGTATTTCAGTATTAGTATTTCACTTACATGGAAACTAATTAAACCACATCTTCCTGCTATTATTCAGGATATAATATTTCCCCTTATGTGTCATTCAGAAGCAGATGAAGAATTATGGGAATCTGATCCACATGAATACATTTCTCAGAAATTTGGTACAATTTATATTTTAAATAATCTACTTCAGGGGTGGCCAACATGTCGATTGTAACACGATTTTAAGTCTCACTTTTGTCTTTACTTTTTTTTTTACTAAAACATTAAGAAATAAAGTTGATAAACTTTAAATATGATAAAGTTTTTTTATCTGATTAATCCTCGTATATAAAAAATAATTACAATTACACTATTCGATTTATAATATTAATAAATAAATAAATTATATTCTTTATATTTTTGTATATATAATCTCAAGTCCATTAGCGTTGGCCATCCCTGGTCTACTTTATTATCTGATAAATATATTTATTATAACTATCATTTTTTAATAGATATTTTTGAAGACTTAATATCTCCTGTAATGGCTGCTCAAACAATGTTACATTCTTCATGTAAAAAACGTAAAGATATTTTACCCAAAGCTGTTCAATTCATTGTTGGTGTTATAACTTCTAATGATGCTACACCATCGCAAAAGGATGGTGCTCTTCATATGGTATATACAATTTTTATATTTTGTGTATTATAAAATTATTCTAAATTTTATTATAATTTGTTTTCTTAGCTTGGATCATTGGCTGATGTCATATTTAAAAAAGAGATGTATAAAAATCAAATGGGTAGTATGCTATATCAACATGTGTTCCCAGTTTTCCAAAGTCCACATGGGCATTTAAGAGCTAGAGTATGTATTAATTGATTTCTTTAATTAAATAAATATACATTAAAATATTTTGTATTCTTTTATAGGCGTGTTGGTTTATACAACATATATGTGATATAAAAATCCAAAATGATAGTATTTGGAAAGATTTAACATCGCTTTGTTCTAATGCATTATTAAGTGATAAAGAACTTCCTGTTAAAATTCAAGCTGGATTGGCCATCCAAGCATTATTGATGTCTGAAGATGGAGTTGAACCTCTTTTAGAACCTCAAGTATGAAACATATTTTAGCATGCAATGTAACATTTTAATGAAACATGTCATTTACACGATTTCACAGATTAAAGAAATTGTGCTAGAACTTTTGAATATACTGAAAGAAACTGAGAATGATGATATTACCAGTGTTGTACAAAAAGTTATTGCAATTTATTATGACAAACTTGCCCCTATTATGTATGACATCTGTCAGAATTTGGTTTGTATTTTATTTACTAATAATTTATTAATATTTTATTACTGAGGTAATGTAGAATTTTCAGACCACACATCCTACCAAATAAAATTCAAAGATTTCTTAATTATAATTATTAATAAATATATATATTTATTTTTATTCTTTTATTTCTTTATTTTTTGCATATCCTATTTACTCCTTATTTATTTTATTTTTTATTTTCACTACTTTATTATTTATAATTGTTAATTATTAATTTATAATTAATACTATGAATTTGTAACAAATGCTGTGGTTTTTTTTTTTTTAAGTACATGTTAATTTTTAAATTTACCTTTTTAATAGATTTTTGGATTTAAATATTTTTGATTTTAACCTTTTATAGTTTAATTAAAATATTTACCCAGTAATTTGTATTATAGTTTAAGACTTCTTTATAATAATAATATCTAAGTAGAATCTTATTAAATTATTGACAATTATTGAAAAATACAAATTAAGCACTTAACAATAAAATATTTTCTTTATGAAAAATTTCAAACCTAATTGAATAAAATATATATTCATATGTCTATAGATTTTAATTACTTGGTATTATTTATCTAAAATTAATGAAAAATTAAATTAAATTATACAGGTAAAAACCTTCCTTCAAGTTTTGAAATCTGACGAATTAAATGATAAAAGAGAAATTACTGGTATGAGTATTTTAAGTTGTATAGAAACTATATTGAGTGTGAACGATGAACAACCTTTAACTTTAGCAGCCCTTGAGCCAATTGTTTTGGAAGTTATTGTACAAATATTTACTACACCTGAGTCTGGTATTTATAAATCAATAGCATAAACTATTACACTTGATTTTTAAAAATTGTTGTATTTTAGAATATTATGAAGAAGCTTTTAATTTAATATGTGATTTGACCAACATACAATTATCACCAAACATGTGGAATGTCCTGGAATTAATTTTTGGAGTATGTTATTAATATTGTGATAAGTATTTTAATAATTGTTATTATATATTACATGTTTAGATATTCCAGAATGACGGGGTTGATTATTTTGTTGATATAATGCCTTGTCTTCATAACTATGTAACTATTGGGACAGAAGCATTGATTACCAATGCAAATTACATGATAATTATATTAGATATGTGCAAAACTGTATGTATTTTAAAGTTATTTTGTTTTTAAAATTGTATTTAAAATTAAATGTTTAATAATTATTTTTAGGTTTTAACAACAAACTCTGGTGAAGAAACTGAATGCCATGCAGCAAAATTATTAGAGGTTATAATTTTACAGTGTAAAGGACGAATTGATCGTGTAATTAATGAGTTTATAATAATAATTATTATAATGAATAATTATACTATTTTTCATATTTGTAGTGCATACCATCTATTGTTCAATTAGCATTGCAGAGATTGATTAGAGAAATTAAGTCATCTGAATTACGTGCAATGTGCCTCCAAGTGATTGTAGCTGCTATTTATTACAACCCACAATTATTATTTGAAATATTAGATACTGTGCCAATGTCTATGTCATCGGCTGAACCAATTTCTGTACATTTTATCCGACAATGGTTACAAGATACAGATTGCTTTTTTGGGTTAGTTTATTATTTGACATAAAGAATTATAAGAAATGTATTGTAACATATTATTTTTGTATTTGTTAGTATTCATGATCGTAAACTTTCTGTCTTGGGTTTGCTGACATTAATATCATTGTCCCCAAATCGACCTATCGCTGTTAATCAACATGCTAATCAAATTGTACCATCAATGCTTATGTTATTTGACGGACTTAACCGTGCATACAATAGTAAGTTTTATATATATTTCATACTTTTATTTTATAAATGTTAAATTATAATATAAAATTTGTTATAAACTAGCTAAAGATATTGTAGATGGTGAAAATACTAGTGCGGATGAAGAAGATACGGAAACTGAGAATGGTAACTTTTATTTGAGAATTATTATTTTATTATGGAGTTTTAATTCATTCATAATTTTAATAGAATTGGCTACTGACGAAGATGAAATTAATAATTCAGGATTTGAGAACATTAAGACAAATTCAAAACCTTTATTTATGGCTACTGTATGTAATTTATTTGTTTTAATTTGTATAAGTCATAGATAAATAACATTTTTTAAATTTATTTGTCATTGTAGGATATTGAAAACACAGAGGATGACAGCGATAATGATAATGATGATGAAGATTATGAACCTCCTGAAGAAACACTGCTTGAAGTTTATACAACACCACTAGACCTAGATGATAGTAGTAGTGAATCACCTGATGTTTATATTTTGTTCAAAAGTGTATTGTTGAATATTCAACAAAATGACCCTGCTTGGTATTTGGCACTCACTAACCATTTAAACACTGAACAACAAAGATCTATCAATGAAATATTGGTTTTAGCGGACCAAAGACATGCTGACGTTGAAAACAAGAAGAAAGAAAAATTATCAGGTATTATATGATATATTTTTTCATTGATATTTGTTTATATACTCTTAAATTTTAATCAATAGATCCTTTAGTAAACATTAAGTTATCTGTGTGTAACAAAATATCCTTAAAAAAAATATGTATGGTTAATAAAGTATCAAATTTATAAGATGCTTAAGAAGAAAAATTGTTGGTCAGTTAAAACTTAGAATATTATGAATATGGTTAGACATCCTAATGAAAATTGTGTAGACTTTTATTAGAAAAATTATCTTCAACATTTTATTATGGTATTTTATATATAAATTAAAATTGATTATGTTCACGTAGAATTTTTAATTAAATCTCATTTTTGTTTCAGGTTTTAAATTTGACCAAGCCACAGTTCCAACTACATTTAGTTTTAGTAACAACAGTAACTCGCCATTTGCTTTTGGCCGGTAACCTGACAATTATTTACTATACAAATAATTTTTGCTTTTACTATTCATTATTATTGTATGTCCAAACTATACAAAATCAATACCAATTAAACACATGTTGTTATCATAATTTTAAATTAAAATGTGTTGAAATTAATAATATTTGATATCCATTTTACCTACACACAATGGTTAAAATTAAAGCAACCAATGCGATGCATGTTATATTAATATGAAAATTGTGATTATTAACTAGAATTATTTTTATCAACATGAAGACAATTTAAAGTGAAAAAAAGATGAGTATTATGATTAAAGAATTACATTATTTATTCCATACAAAATTTGTACGAATAAGATCAATCCCTATTAGCATTAATGTAATTGCCACGTTGTCCAAGTAGAATGACATTTTGACTGTTATTTTAAGCATTTTTCAAAATATGTACTGCCAACAAGTCCGCCTCGCATTGCTTTTTGTACATTCATGTCGAACAATCTTTTGTTGTTTTGCAACACATCTGCAGCTTCTTTGTTCAAGGGATCTTCTGGATTAGGTTCCTGTCAACATATTTTTCCCTTAAGTTCAAAATATTATCTACAAAAACAAAAAATACAAGTTTACCAGAAATAAATACTGCAAGCCATAAATTACACTATTAATAGTCAATACTGGCTTCCAGTCCTCACGGAGAATATTTAGGCAGACATTGCCTTCGAGATCTATATTTGGATGATAGACCATAGTTTCACATTTCACTTTCGGTGGTTCATGTGGATAATTGACTCCAACTTTAAAACTAAAATTGAATTTTCCTCCTTTGTACGATCCCTTAGTTAAAGAATAATGAGGTTTTAAAATTCAATATCATAATAAAATCAATACAATAGTCAAATTGTACACTCACTTCATCAGGACAGATGGTCAATTTGAAATTTAATAAATCGTCTGGATCAGGAAATTCAGTGGTACACGTTTTCGGTAAAGTAAGTTCATTTAAATCTAAACATAAAATATAAATTATGAATCAAATATATCTATATGAATAACATTTAAGTACATTTTATTTTAATAATATAATATGAATTGATAATAAGGTGAACAGAAAAGACTTAATTAAAAAAGAAATTGTATTATATCTATTTTACAACAAAATATAATACAAATAGCATAAATATCACTTAAAACCTCAGACTGCTAGTACAGCTTAGTTTATTTCACATAAGATATACATATAAAAATAATAAAAGAAAGGGAAAAAGAGAATTAATGAATGATTAATGTTTTAAATAAACATAATGTAATATGCAAAATAGATAAACTAGTTAAACTTAAACAATTTATGATGTAATGTACAGTACTTGTATTGTATCATTATTAAATTTAGTTTGGTAACATTATGTTAATATTATTTTACAATTTGTTTAAACATTTTTTTAATAAAATGATATTAAGGGAGGTGAAAAATTTGTTTTAATGGTTTTACATATCTAGACAAAACAGACGTCATTAATGAACAATGGGACAACGCAGAAGAAATCAAGTGTCGTATTGGAAAAGCTAGAAATGTATTTAATTCAATGAGTGCGTCATTCAAGAGCCACAACCTATCTCTACATTTAAAAATACGACTACTGAGATGCTACGTGTTCTCAACTCTTTTGTATGGTGCAGAAACTTGGACCCTAACCAAAGCCACTTCAAATAAGTTAGATGCATTTGAACTATGGTTATACAGAAGAATTTTGAGAATATCATGGACTGAGAAAATTACCAATACTGAAGTATTACGTAGAATGGGAAAAGAAAAGGAATTAATGATAACAGTTAAATGCAGAAAACTCCAGTACTTAGGACATATTATGCGGAACAAGCGTAGATATGATCTTCTCCAGTGTATCCTACAAGGGAAAATAGATAGCAAAAGATCGCCTGGAAGAAGAAGAACATCGTGGCTCGCCAACCTGAGAACATGGTTCGACAAAAATTCAGTAGAACTATTCCGGAGTGCAACTAATAAAAATTGTATATCAATGATGATCGCCAACATTCGAAACGGATCGGCACATTAAAAAGAAGAAGACAAAACAGAAACCAACTGAAGAAATTAAAAACAAACAAAACTTTAATGCAGGGCAGTAGCCAGCAATGAGGTCCCGGTTCATCCCCTTCCCGAAATTCTGAGAACCTCGCATATTTTTTGCGAATTCTAGAATTTTCTATAGATGTATACATACACAAGACGAAAAATACACACACAAACAATTATGTGTAATAACACATTTAATTTCAATTATTCCTACTTTGATAACAGAAATATCCATTTGACACCTCTCTTTCCTCTCTGAATCAACTACTTTTCGGGCCCCCTGAAATAAATTTCTGGCTACGATCCAGCTTCAATGTATGAGAGTTGAATACGCAATTCCACAATCTATGCATAACTATTCTCCAAATAACATCAAAGTAAATGTTACTAAAGTCATTTTCAAAATGAGACAAATTGCTAATTATGGTTTATTCAAACCATTGAAATCAACTTTAAATAATAATTCTAATGGAATATACTGTGAAAAGAACATTGAGAAATTAATGCATTTATAAATACAATATTTTCTAAATGAAATAACTATATTAAATACAAAAGGGGGGGGGGGTTTATTAATTATTTATTTATTTTTAATTCAGGTTTTTTCCTTGTGTATTTTTTCAATTTGGGTATATAATCATTATCAATACCATTTTAACTACGGAAATTTAAACCCTATATTTTTATTTATATTTAATTAACTCAAAAAACTTAGATTCAAAATCTTTTAAGTTAGTTTTGATTTAATGATAAGGGAGGTTACAAATACAATTTTAACATTTTTAAAATTTAAATAATTATCTTTGAAATTAACAAATACCATTGATTAGAAAAATAATTTTTAGAAACATTATACATCTTACCTTTTGTTATTCTAAGATGAGCAGCAGATGCTTTCTTTTGACTTCCTGCTTTTGGAGTTTCCCCATCTTTTTTGTGTTGTTTTAAAGAATATAATTTAATCATAGTTATTGTATTTATGTGAATTGAATTGCTAGATGATTAATTATATGTAGTTGGTGGCTTCAACTAGCTGGGAGGCGATACCAAATGTTGTATTAAATTAAAAATATTTGAAGAAATTCAATTGTAGAATATACTGATTTATAATCCATAGCATTATATATTATAAATATTGAAGAAAGTTGGAATATTATAATGATAAGACACTTATCATTAGTTGAACAAAAGAATAACACAGCGCTATCTGTGCTTATTATCTGTCACTTTTTACC
Source organism: Schlechtendalia chinensis (assembly GCA_019022885.1). Classification (NCBI taxonomy): domain Eukaryota; kingdom Metazoa; phylum Arthropoda; class Insecta; order Hemiptera; family Aphididae; genus Schlechtendalia; species Schlechtendalia chinensis. Next base: position 11,965,008 of record CM032339.1, on the reverse strand, counting down.
TCAAAATGTATACTAATTTATATACTATTTATTTTAAATAAATTGATTACATTCTTTAAAATGTTCACATGTTTATTACTCTGTGGTTCACATGTATAATGTTTATTTTATCATAATATTACATTTTTTCACTGTTTGTGTAAAATATAAATCGTCGGTAATGGTGACACTGTTGAATCAATATGATTGATAGTAATATCAAAGATTATAAATATATAAACATGTATTCAGTGTGTAGTATATTGTAGTTTGAACTATGTTATATGAAGCTTCTGACATATTGTCACGTGGTATTATTATAAATTTCTTATGTATAATTATGTGGATTTTATTTTGATTTTGAATATCACAATTGTTTTAAATGTAAGTATCTTAAATATTATTATGTAAACAATTAAAAATAAAGGGTAGATAAATATTAATTGTAATAACCTATTTCTATTAAAGATATTCTAACTGAGGAAATGTGAGTGACATAGAACAGGATAATTAATTAGTACCATTAATTCGTCTCCAAATAAAGATAACCCATTGAGTTATTTAAATGTTTTTTTGTCAATGAATTTAAATGCATTCAATGTTTTTATGTATCATTATATACTTTATACATATATATTTATTTATTTATAAATACGTACATTTTATAGGCAAAAATAAAACAACTCAAAGAATTTAGTTACTTATAATTATTACCAAGAGTCAAGGCCGTATCCAGAAATTTTTTTCGGGGGGTCCAAAACATGTATATTAAAATTCTATTGAATTTAGGTTTCGGTAGTTAAATTATTAATATAGTTATATACATGAGTAATGTATATTAATATGTTATGTAACGTAACATATTATGATATAAAATACCGTACCTTTGGAAGTTTAGAAAAATAATTTAACAGTACATTTTTGTTTTTTCGTTTACTATCCATTATGATGAATTTAGAAAAAAACGAATCGTTGTTTTTCGACATGTTTGTTAATTGTAACAGTCTTGCGGACGACGGTATGTCATAATAATATTTATAACCTACGCAATTAATTTAATACTCTTGTTGTTAATCGTCACCGACCGCCAACCGACATCGACAGCGGTCGTTGTCCATCAATAACAAGCAACCTATTATCAGACGCTACAATAAAAATTTAAAATATCGGGTTTGTTCCAGCATTAGTATTGTAAACAAGTTATCAGTTGATAGCAACATATCTGAACGCGCATTTGTCTAAAATAACAAGTAAGCAACGTTAAAATATAGTGATCTGCATATTTATGTTGATATTAAAAATAGTTATTTTAAACATTGGTAAAATATTGAAAAAATTTCAGGGGGTCTGGACCCCTTGGACCCTCAGATACGGCCTTGCCAAGAGTGATTTCATAAATTTTTAAAATTGAAATTATTATTGAATATTAATCGTACAGGGACCATTCATTTGACTACATATTTTTGATAAATTTAAATAATTAATAAAAATGTTAAATTTCTGAGATAGTTATGTTTAGATTATTGTAATAAAATAGTTAACGAACATTTGTTTTTAATCTGTTGTACATTTGTAATTCACATTTTTAAGTGATTATATTATATTATTTTCATAATTGAATAATTTATATTTTCTAAATACTAATTAACATTTATTTATCTTGATATTTCAGATATTTATTGTTCTATTTGTATTTCCTGGTATCAACATTTTATTCAAATTCTTTAGAGAATTAGTAAGTAATTAAATTAATCTAGTAGAATAAAACAGTTTTGTTGGTTGGTTGATATGGCGTCCACGTCGCTTGCCAAGCAGTTACAAAAATTAAGTGCTCCTCAAACATCAATATTGAGTTTCGGTCACAAAAAGACATCACTTCTCATTCAACCACATGATATAGGAAATCATGATTTGTCAGCGTTTTTTGAGGTTGGTATAAAAGGTCTCAACGAACTGAGTAGTATTAATCAAAAATTTATTAAATTTGAATCAACATTATTTAATCGTTCCTGGCAATCCAAACAAAGAGCCATTTTGAATCCATCTGAAAATAAAAAACTTGACATGTTAATAGAGGAATTTTTATGTTTGTTATCTCCTTACTTCAATTCAAAACCAGCATTATATGTACTTGAGTGGCTAGTACATCGATTTAATATTGAACAGTACAACACAGATATATTACTTGGCTATGCTCTACCATACATTTCAACACAAGTATTTACAAGATTAATTCAAGTGATTCCTCTTAAAAATAACTATGAGGTTGCCAAAAATTGGTGGTGGCTAACCAAATCCAAAAAAACTGGTGTTCAAATCAATGAAAAAAGTTTCATTGCAGAAGCAATTAATAATACAAGATTATTAAAACTCATATGTTCACTTACTATCAAAGTTATTGAAGAACATAAGATTAATTATGGATTAGTCACAGTTTGGACTAATTTTTATGCAAAACTTTCAGTTGCTGCTTTTACATCATCTTCTATTTCTAAAAATAATTTAATAACAATATTTCTCTCATCAATAATTGCTGGACTGGAATCTGATACTAGATCATTTACAGTTTCTTCTCTAATAATTATTGGTGTTATGTCTAAGTTTATAACATATACTGAGAAATTGCAATCAAATCTTATTAAAAAAATTATATTTGTTAAACATGAACAATTATATCATAACTGTATTTTATTATTAAGTGTAATTTTCAAATCAACTAAAAATTCATCTGATGTTAAAATTCCCAACTCTTGTATTAAACACATGGCTCAACATTCTGATTTACAAATCGATGCTTTTAAAAAAGTTCTGAAATATGACAAAAGTATATTCTATTTATTAACAGTACGAGATAGCATATTGTTATCACAAAAAGAAAAATGTATTTGTCCATTTGCTTTGAATTTAATAAGTTTAATAGATTTAAAAGATGATGACTATACAATTGAACTAGTAAAACTAATAATGGATTGTACTATTGATGAACCATGGTATACAGAAATAGCTAAATGTGTTAAACACAAATATAAAAATTCATGGAAGAATTCAATAAAGTTACTACAAAATTCACAAACAATAGATAATAATAAACTCATAAGTAAATTAAACGCTGATAATGTAACTTCAAATGATGAAGAGAAAATGGACATAGATGTAGTTATTATTGACAAACCAGAAAATAATGAAAATAAAATTGAAGATATACTTGTTAAACAGTATTTAAGTGATGATGATCGTGTTCGAATTTATTGTGAGAGTTTATGGGTTGAAAACATAAAGATAACACAACTTTGTAATAGTCTAACCTCACTTATTAGTAAAAATGTTCCTTATTTAATATCATTGAATTGTGACAACATCATAATTCCAACATTATTATGTTGTTTGGCTTCTGACGACTATCATGTTCGAAAAACAACAATAACTTGTTTCAAAAGATTAAATAAAACTTACAAAGATACAGGTTCTTTATCTTATTTGTGGTTAATAAAAAATATTCTCATTAAACGCCAAGATATTCTGGTAGATTGTGACCAAATTCATCTTGTTTTAATGATAACATTACAAATTGACAATATTGATGCTAAAAATACATTAGATATTTTATTTAAAACAGCATGTAATCTTGATGTATCTTCTGCATTACGCCTTAAAATGTTTGATGTTTTGTCAGCAACTAATTCATTAACTGTGTGTATAAATGTAGTATCCCATGGTCTAGAATTATTACAGAAAACAAAAATTGATGTAGCTGAATCACATATTTTAAAATTCGCTCTCAATAAACTCCATCCAAATGTCATAGATTGGATTGATATATGGCCCTTATGTGAAAAATATTTAAAAAAAACCACTCCTGTATTAAATTTTGGCACTGGAAAAATGATTTGTCCAGTAACAGTTTTTGTCCAAACCTTAACAACAGAAATGTTTAACACAATGTCTGATGATTTAAAATTAAACTTAATAAAAACTTTACTTGATTTGCAAGCATCAGTTGAAGACAATGATATTATAGACTCCATTAAAAGTTTTATTCATGAAGTTAGTTTTGATAGTATAATGTTTATTTCACATCTTGAAAAAATGTATGATGATTGCCCAAATAGTGTTCGATGGAAAAATGGAATTGCCTTATTGGAATTAATTCAAAACAAAAACAGTTTAGAGAATGTTACTCGGTTAGCTCCAGTTCTATTTCACATACTGAGGAAATGCTTAGAGTTTGAAGATCAGTCAAGTTTATTAGAATACACTAAACAATTATGTTTAAGTTGTATACTAAATTGTTGTACAATGACTAAAAACAGTTCTGAAAAAGCCAAAGTTTCGGAGCATCTTAACCTAGAAATAATTGTCTCAACTATGCGTTTGTCTCTTAATCAACAAACTCAACATCATGCTTTAATTTTGTTATCAAATTGTGCTCAAATGGTACCAGATCAAATTATTTTACATGTAATGACCATATTCACATTTATGGGAAATTCCGTTATGCGCCAAGATGATGAATATACATTTAAAATTACTTGTCAGGTATTAAATACCATAATTCCAATTTTGTTAAAAGAAGGTCAAACTGTGACTAGGAAAGCATTATCTGTATTTGCTCGTAGTATTTTGGATATACCTGAACATAGACGAGGAACATTACTAAGATATCTTGTTCAAGCCTTAAACACTGACAGTTATTTATGGGAACTAATTGTTCTTATACACAAAGAATATATATCTGGTACAATAGATACAAAAGATAAAGTATCTAGTAATACTATTTGTTTGGATATTTGTGCAGAGTGCCCAATAAATATTTTACTTGATACTTCCAACAGTATATTGAATTACTGTAAATTTTTAGAACTTAAAATAGGAGAGACAGATCAAGCCACATTAATTGATATTTCAAACTATTCAGCAAACAAAATACATAAATTAAAATATTGTTTGGTATCATTTTTGACTAACCTATTATCATCATACATATTTGTGTCTAAAGTTATGTATTGTAAATCTAATGATACATTAAAAGAAGGTTTCACTGAAATAATAAAAAATACTTTATGGTTTGTTCAACTTCAAGGTAATAATAATATTTCAAAGAACTTTATACCTATAAAATATTACAGCATTTTAGATAAGGTCAATGCTTTGCTCCCATTAGATATATTTGTTGAAGCTATAAATTACATATTGACATTAATTTATTTAAAGTCTACACAACACAGAACTATGGATTTATTGAACAAAAGATTATTGGAATCTAAGTTATTAACCCAAGAGCAAACATTAAAATTACTTGAACCTTTGTCAAAAATAGCTAATATGTCTAGTATTAATACAAAAGAGGATTTGAATGTTAAACAAACTGCACTTATTTCCATTACACTGGTTACTAAGTGCTCAAATATTAACGAAAATTTAGATGTATTCAATGGGATTCTCCAGAAAGTTACAAAATCTGTACAAGATGTATCAGTTGGACCACTACTTGGAACATTTGTATTATGTATTGCAGAGTTAGTTTCTAGTTTAAAAACTAAAGCCATTTCAAGTTTTGCATTGATAATACCAACAGTAATTTCTGTTCTGCATAAACTGAATGATAGTATTTTTATGACTAATGGAGCTTTATTACCAAGTATATTAACTGGTGTGCTAAGAATAATATCGGAACTTAAAAATTTTTTGAGTCCTTATTTGGTATCTCTAATATATGAATTATCCTTATTGTCAGCTACTTGTGATAACAGTTCAGCAGATGAAAATGATAACTACAAATCTATAATTAAAACTAAATTTCAACAATTAGGTGAAAAGTTATCTGAAATACCTGGAAGAATTTTGGAACCTGCTTTGAGTAATATTTTAATAGAAATTGTCAGAAACCTAAAATTCACTGCATTCCAATATGTGTTAAACATTGCAAAAAATAGTTTTAAAAATGCTATGACTGAAGAATTTACAACATTTCTGTTAAAATCTTTGGATTTTTGTTGTTTTACTCATGAATCCGAAAATATAGAAGCAAGAGTGGTTGAGAATTTAGTAATATCTGCAATAAGTGAAGTGGCATTAAAATGTTCTGAATCAACATTCCGTACATTTTATCTTAAACTGCATGAATGGAAGAACGGAATAAATAATGATGCTCGTATATTAATCTATTTTAAACTACTAAATAATTTATCAAATGAGCTTAAAGGTTTATATCTTTTATTTGCTGGAAACCTAATACCCACTGCTAATTCTATTTTGATACAATGTAAATCCAACACATTAAAAGAAAAAACATTGTTAATACAATCTATAGTTTCAACGCTCTCCAATGTGTTCAAGTATGATATGATCAATTTTACTACAAAAGAACGTTTTGAATTAATTATGAATCCACTAGTTGACCTTTTAGAAGCAGTAGACTTGGAAGACTACCACAATATATGTCAAAATTATGTAATACCCTGTATATCAAATTTAATAGCTGCTATCACAGATGACACATTATGGAAAGATATAAATTGCCAGATTATGCTTAAAGCTAGACATCGTTTGCCTGAAGTGAGATCAACATGCATTGATACTATATTAGCTGTAGCGGAGAGACTAGGAGAAAATTTCTTACCATTATTGCCTGATTCAATACCATTTTTAGCTGAATTGATGGAAGATGAACAGGAGGATATTGAACAAAAAACTCGAAAAGCAATTCAACAAATGGAAAAATATGTTAATGAACCCATTGAAAGTTACTTTTGTTAAATAATTATAAAAAATTATTGTATTTAATTTTAAGAAATAACCAATTATAATTGTTTTTGATAATTTTAATTTAAACATTGATGTATTAATATTAAAAATGTTTTATTTGTATATAAATAAATATATAATATTAATTATAAATACTATTCATAATAAATGATAATACCTATATTAATCTATTACTATTAATATCAGATTTCAACCATAGCCTATAAACCATAACTGTATTAATATCCATATCCATAAACTTTAAAACAGTATAAACAAAATCAAAATTAAAAATTCTCGGAAGAGAATATATTCCATTAAGGTAGTATTATTCAATAGTAATTTTATTATACCTACGGTTTTTAGGTATTATCATATTTACGATTACTCTCCTTTTCCAATACCAGTATAATTTTTAATTTATTGACATACTAGGGGGAGAAAAAATACATTTTGTGATTTACACATATAGGGTTTATGTGGTAAATAATTTTACCATGCTGAGTTTTATAAAATTTTCTCTTAATCAAACAATTAGTGTAAAGTATAAATAAATTAAAAACAAGTAGTATGAGCAAAATAATAATACCTACTTACATAAAATACTTAATACATGCAAGTTACCCTATAGTCAAATAAACTAAACTGACAAATATTAATTTTTAAAGTAATGTTACAATATCACCCTTCAGTCTTAAGAACTTATTTATATTATTTAAAATGTATATGTATGATTTTTTTTTGTCTAGAAGACAATATGTCTAAAAAACAATATTAAAATCTTTTTTGGTTTAATGCAAAATGAAATTACAGATAATGTTTATGATTTAGTAAAAAACTTTAAAAATATAAGATATGCATAAAAAAGTTCAATAAAGTTAATTAATGTTGTTATATTTTTATATTTAAACTTTAACAGCATAACATTATTATAAAATAGTAAATAATGTATGGAATATTAATATATAAAATGTAATTCAGACTTAAATCTATTTCTTATTTAAAGTTCATTAATTAACATAGAATATTGGATAGGGCTATTAATATTAGAAGATGGATTTTCTATTCTAATATACCTTCAAATATGTATACAACAAGTTATATATATTAATAAATACAAGCATAAAAATTATTTTCATTCATATTTATATTAGGTAACTTATTAAAATATAAAAAAAATAACAAATTATAATACACAGAAATATATGAAGAGTAATTTAAATGTTTAAACAATCTAAACATAATATTTTTAATTAATCGTATTGACGAGATAAAAATGATACCAATTATATCAAAAAATATTATAACAATTTCAAGTTGTAATGTTTTAATTAAAATGAATTACCTAAAACTAAATTATAAGGAGATTGTTTACATGTGAAGTTAACTATATAAAATCTTATTCACTTTTCCAATTGTTATTGGAGAAATTATCTAATATTTTCTAATTTGTTCAAGTAAATAAATAGGTACAATTAAATGATATTCTATTATATTAATACTATTTCTAATATATTATTATAAAACAAATGAAATATAAAATAATTTTATAAGATCTTCAGAAAACATGGTTTGAAAAATAATACACTGGTAAAATTGATTAGTTCAAATGTAAGATAATATTGATCAACAGTTTTGGTACGTACATAACCACAAATTAAATCAAAAAATAATATTACTTCATTAAAATATAAAACAAATTTCTTAAATAAGAATAATTTACTTTAAAAATAGGTAATAAAAAAACATTGCGTTTTAGTAAAATAGGATAAATAATTCAATAACCTTTGGTCGTATGTAACAAAATAGAGTGAACTTCTTCAGGTGAATTATGTAGATGTAACACCTCTTCTAGCAACCAATAAATTTAATATTTTATGCTTCTTAATATAATCCACAGCTTTTTTATGGGTTACCATTGTAAAATCATATCCATTACACTAAAAGATAATGACAATATAAGTTATTTAAACCAATTAATAGGAGACCCTTGTATAAAATACTTGTAATATTTTATCATGTATTCGTAATCCAGACTTGGCCGCCGGACTTCCATCATGCACTTCAGTTACATAAATTCCCTTAAAAGGTAATATAATTAATTGAAATACCAATGTTAATTAGCTGACAAACTCTTACATTATCTGTATATCCCTGGGGACTTTTTCTAAAATCTTGATCAATACCTCCGCCAATTTTAAACCCACATTTCAATAATTCTCGGCCATCTGTATCAATTGCTGATTCTTTGGTTAACGTAATGGGTATCTAAATCAATAAATATTATATTAACTAAGTACTAAGTTTATAACACATTAACTCAATTACAATACTTACACTAAGGCATTCCATGGCAGTGCCAGGTTGGTGAGTGAATGCCATTTTCGCACACATAGTGAAATATTTTAAATATATAGTGCTTGAAAAAACTTTAAGAAGCAAACTTCTTTAATGCCAAAACTAAAATTTTTAGTAATTTCGTTGACAGAAACAAGGAAATGAAAAATCTACCAAGCACAAAATACTACCTAATATGGCTGTATGCCCGTATCAATAAATGGTAATTTACTGAACGGTGATTAGTGAATTCCAATGAATGTTATGCGATTGTTAAATATATCACGATGACGTCATAAGGTTTCCGAATCTTATCATTCATTACAATAAAACACTAGTGATTTAAATTTTTTCAAAAGAAAAAAGTAGTTATATTTACGTTAAACCGATTGATCCACCTTGCGTTAGACATAAGGATATCACAGAATATCAATATTATCTCAATAACATGCTTCATTAACAGTATGGCCAAATCTCACAGATTAATGAGAATATCCTACACATGAATATCTGTAGCGATTTCAAAATATTAGACGATTTTCTTTTGTTTATTTTGAACAGATTTCTATGCTAATATAATATAGTGTAAACTAGTGCAATATAGAAATGTGTGATATTTTGTGGAGGTAAATATATTCGAGATATCTCGATGGATAATGTAAACTATTGTTTAATGTTTTTTTTCATCGATAATGCATAATGCATTGAATGCACTGAATGTTTTACTATTTACATTATTTAATACAACAAATCAGATAATTATTAGTGATGGGCATAATCGAATGATTTCAAAAATCGAATGATTAGTAATCGATACATTTTCATAATCGAGAGAATCTCGAAAAATTACTCAAAATTTAAATCGTTTATTCGTTTGATAAAAATAATCGACTATTTTTACTGATCGAGTGACTCGAAATATGTGTCTATTAATAGTAAATAAATAATTTAATTTTGCTTTTCAGTTTTATTGGTATAATATTATTAATTAAATTATAATTTAGGAATAATAATAACCATATTAATACTCCATTATTAGTAGGTATCTTAAATAAAAAGACAAGATGGTTTTTTTAATAGATTAATAATTATTGTCCTCAATTTAAATTAATCGACTGATTTAAAATTCTCTTAATTCTTAATTATGAATAAAATATTCCTATTATACCTATTTATATATTAAAAATAATACATTATTAATATTTTATACTTTATAAATGTGTATATAATCATTTAGCCCATCTTAAATGTTGACTGTGCATTTCATGTTTAAAACGTAATTATTTTGAATGTGAATGTGAATGTGAATACTATTATTCAAATTTAAAATATACTAAGGCTACAGCCAGACAGAACGCGATTTTATTGGTCACATAAAACGCTTGTAAAGCGTTAAATTGACAATTTTTGATTTTATCAAAATCGAAAATAAGTTAGTATCAAAATGGCACTTTCTAAGAGAACGCGTATAGGTTTGATGATTGAAAATGTTATTATATGAAATATAGAATGACAATACACGTATTTTATATGAATATTCACGTATTCGAAAAAACTTTAACGAATATCATACATTATTTAAAAAATTACGATGGTACTCGAATAATTTTTTTGAATATTGTAGAATGCCATCCTTGACTTTTAACATTATATTAAATTTAAAATAAATTACAAAAATAGGAATTAAACTATAGAAAAGTTATTAGTTCTGAAGAAGGACTTGTTGACACATTAAGGTAAGTGGATTATAATTGTTCTTATCTATTCATTTATATAATTTATTTGTTTGGAGAATAATTATTTCATTTGCGGATTTTACGTTCAAAACGCTCCAAATAACAAATCAATTTAATATTACGTCGCGTAAAGCAATAATCGCGCTGCACTCTACACACTTGCGTGTACCTGTCTAGCCATCGGCATTCACATTCGCATACTTGTTGGTACCGTGCTGCCCGCGATAAACACTCAAAAAACATCACATACATTGACCTAATACTACAAGGTCTATATATCATATTTATCATATATATCATTTATCTTTATATCATAGGATCGTATGAAAAAATCGCGTTTTGTCTGGCCGTACACTAATTCGAATACTTTTTTATCAATTGGCAGGCCTGACAGCCGACAATTCAAAACATTCCGAGATCAAGAGAAAAATTTGACTATTTTATTCATATCAAAATTATTCGATTATTGGATTCAATTATTTATAATCGAAATTATTCAATTATTTTTATCATAATCCAAATATCTCTATTGTTTTCATAACTGAGATATCTCGGATTATATGTTTTAATTATGACTATAACTAATAATTATATTAAATAAATTATAACTTAATGATTAGTATGATAAAATATTAAATGTAAGAAATTATTCGGTGTTTTTTATTTTTGTAATAATTATAGTAATGTAATATACTATTTATATCATTTTGTGATAAAATAAACAGTTCTAATTTGTTTTTAATTCCCGAAATACGGAATCGTGAATAATATTAAACTTAAAATGGATAGCGACAATGGTAATATTGTGTTCGATATGCAGACATTTTCAAAGGTACTTAGTATAATTTATTTTTATAGATGATTATATTTGCCTAATTTTTTTTTGTGTATTCTTCCTATTGCCTTACATTTTTTACGATGTAAAAATTGAATCGACCTACTCAACTATAATATAAAATATAAATATCTTATATTAAATAAAAAACATAAATTTCTTAGAATATATATAATTAAAAAAATTTCTTGCTATCCACTAAAAATTGACTTAACACCCACCAATGGGTCATGACCCACAGTTTAAGAAACCCTGGTATAGACTATTGAAAAGAAATAGTATGTGAAATAGAAGTAGGTAGCAAAATGTTTATGTGACAATTAAGACTTGAAAAAACCGTCAAAATAAATAAAATGTAGAAAATTAAAAAAAGTCATTAATTAAGTATTAACAATATTGTTTATTAACAAATGTTCCATTTATTATATGAATAGATTTTAATAAAACTTAATAGAATTTACTATACACTATAAACCCAAAATCACAAAAATAATAATACACTTTAACTGCATATATGTATTTCAACAACTACGTTGTCATCCTCAGCTTGAACCAACTATTACTTCTGAGTTTAGTAGTATAGTATATAGTATAAAACAGTTACAAGTTCTCATGCATATTTTAATAGAATTTACTATAAAATATCTTTAAAAACTGAATTGTATGAGATATTTATTTACTAAATAACTATTTTTTTTCAATTTTAGGAATCATTTTCAGTGGATGAGTTTTTAACTGAAAATCGCAATAAAATGACATTAGAAAATATGAGAGTTGAAATGGGCATCTTTCTTAAAGACCTACGCAATAAAATGATCAATTCACTTAATGATGATTGTGATAAATATTTTCATTTATCTAAGGGATTAATTGGCATTGATCAGCAATTAGAAACCCTAAAACCTAGATTATGTTTATTAAGTAACACAGTTAATGTATGATATTTCATTTGTGGAGCCATAATTTGGAATATAAGTATTAATTATGTGTTTCAGGTAGCTAAAAGTAATTTGGAGAATACATTGCATAATCTGGATAATGAGATACAATTAAATAAGAAATTATGTGAAGACAAACATTCATTTCATGCTATTATTAAAGTACAAAAGTCTCTAGACAAACTAGATGAACTATTGTTAGTCCAAAATGATTATAATATAATTGTTTTAACCCGAGCTGTTTCTGATTATAATCAGCTTATGTTTAATATGACTAAGTGTAATAATATATTGAGAACTGTTCATTTAAAGGTACTCATACTATAAATTTACTTTATGTACTTATAAACCAAAATTAATATTCCTATTAATTAAATTATATATTTATTGCAACAAGATTATATTACTTGCCCAAAAACCATCTTTGACTCTCTTAATATGTAAAGGGTACAATCTCTGAGCATATTAGTGTTTGGGAAATAAGAGGATGTAAAACTGTTGACTACTGCAAAAAAATTATATAATCTAAAACAGAACTCTATTTTAATACATTTCTATTTAAATGCATTTGATTTTTTAGAGACAAGCTTTGCTGACTGATTCATTAATAAATAAATTGAATAAATCATTTGTTTCTTCTATGTCAACAAACGCAAGTACAATGAAATGTTTTCTAGAAATGTATTTGTCTCTTGGTAAAATAAAAACTGCTGAAGATGTATGTCGAGTTGATATTATCACACCAGCAATGGAATCTATACTGAATGAAAATTATTTAAGAAGTTGTAATAGTGGATTAAAAGAATTATTCAGCCAATGTTATGTATTCCTCCAAGAAGATTTGAAACATTTACTTCAAGCTTCAGCAGAACAAAATAATAAGTATGTTTTTTATTCAGCGCCTCAGAGCCCTCCAACCATTACTCAACAAATACGCAAAAACTAACATACATTAAACTTTTAATAAATAAATCTCTCATTAAATGTAGTCTTACAGCATAGAACTGTGGGAAGCTACAAAAATCTTATTAAAAAACATTAATAAAATTTAAACTTTCCAATCTAAGACTATGCCATATTTTTAATGCTTTTCCATATATATCTAATAAAATAATAATGTTGTCCACCTCTCCACAGTTATATGTCGATATAAAAACTTCCATAAAAAATTTCAAAGCCATTCAAATCTACTCATAAAGCATCTCTTCTCTTTCATTCTCCTAGATAACCTCTCTTGCCTCCTAAAAAGATCATGGTGAGATCTTACCCACCAGCCATAGCGCATTCATATACCATTATACTTATAAAAAAATATAAAAAAAAAGAATATATACTTATAGGTGTTAACTAATTAAATACATAACTCCATAAAAAAAGTCAGTAAGAGTGCGGGAAATGGCTTCTTCTTAAGCCACTCAGGTGATTTTGTTTTTGTTTTATTTTAATTTTATATGTACCACAATCACTATTTGTGCTATTGCACAGATTGTAATTTCTTTTTCGCAGTAAAAGAAAGAAAAAAATGTTTTATACAAACATAAACATAAATATTGTTCATTTCATTATTGAGTTTTATATGCTATAATTATAACGTTTTGTATTATTTATTTGTAGAAGTTACAAGTTTGGGAAATTTGATTTTGTTTCAAAAAGCTTCTGGCCTGTTTTTTTTAATCAAGTAAAAACTAATTTACAATGTATTTTTAACTTCAGGGAACCTGATATTTTTATAAAAGTAAACATATTTAAATATTTAAAATAAACATTTAAAATATGATCATTAAACCAATGTACAATTGTTTTAGAATTATAAAGTGACATTTAATGAATTTTTGAAACTTTTAACTGAATTATCAATTTCACAACATGAAACTGAACCATTACATAAATTACAAAGTTGGAATGATTTTAAAAAATGTTGGAATTTGCCAATTTATTATCAATATCGGTAAGATTTACTTCAGTATTAATTAGTTTTTTATAATTATTATAATTTTAATACACTATAATAGTATTTAATATTCATTTATTAATAAAAAATAATAAATTGAAATTGAATAAAAAATAATTTGATCAAATAATGTTTTTGAAATAGATGTTTTGATTTAATAGGTACCAAGAGATTGGATTTTGTGCTGAAAATGTTATGAATAATGAAGCTTATGAGTCATGTAATGATGATACATTCAAACTTAAAGTAACAAAAACGGTGTGGGATTGTATGTGTTTATGTTTAGACCCAAATATCTTCCTAATTCAATTGAGTCATAGGTTGAAAAATTATTAATGAGTAGAATACAATCATATTTATAAATACTTGATTAACAAATTTAAATTTGGTGTATTATTTCAGATTTTTTAAATTTATATTACAGCTGATTTCTAGATATCAAATTTGGGCAGACAATGTTAATTTCAAGTCAAAGACTGATTTGAAAGACTTTAGCAGTCGTATTAAATTTCTGGAAGATTTGGAAAGTGATTTAAAAGTATTTAATTTAAAATTAAATGATATCTATTTTATGTTTGAAAAATTATTATTGTCAAAAGTACCTGTTGATGGTTTAAAATTACAAAAAAGTAAATATAACAAGCCTTGTAAATTATATATTATATATTTTAAATATATATTTTTTAATGTTTGTGTATCTGTGTAGGTAGTATTTTAGATGTGAATTTTAATTTGTTGATTAATGATTTAAGTAAGTGTAAAGTGCAATCTGTGACGGATGAAGCAATGTCTCATGTAATAAGAGTAACTGATGTACCACGATTATTCAGACATACAAATCGAGAGTATCCGATAGAACCATGTGCTTATATGAAATCAATTGTGGAAACATTAAAAATTTTACAGGACAAAAATTGTAAAAAACAAGTATTAGATCATGTAGTTGCACAGTAAGTAGTTAAAACCACTATAAAATATCAAATTTGTTTATTATTGTATTTTAAAATTTATATTTTAGATATATTGCTTATGTTGATGATGTTATGAAAGCTATTAAAAAAACTGAAGAAAGTTTAAGAAAATTAAAAAAGATAAGAGACCCAAATTATAAGGTTAATTCTGATGATGATAAAATTCGTTGTCAACTATCATTGGATGTTAATTACCTGTTACTGTCTGTATGTAAAGTATAGAGATTTTTTAATTTTTTAATTATTAATAAGTATTTTCAAAAGCCTATATATTTATAATATCTTTCAATGTCCTTTAGCCTATTTGTTATTATTTATTTAATTACAACAATGTTATATACATTATAAACAAATTTATTGTTTAAACAATTTAGATTGGGTCATTAAAAAAAACCTTTAGTTTACACTAAAAATTCGTTTTTAAGTTTTTACACAAAGTATACTCCATTAATGGTCATTGTAATTTTTAATTATGAAGCTATAATACTTTACTAGCCTTGCCTATAATATATGTCTGATTATCTGTTCATCCTATAAAAAAGTTACTATAGTAACAAATGTTATTAATTTTCTAAAATTAATCTATAATAATGAAAGTATTATTTCTTATATTTCAAATATTTTCATGATTTTCCAAAATACATTTTATTAATTGTTATTTCATAGTTTTACAAACTAATTTTTCAAACCAGTTTTATTTTAGAAATTTTATAAGTCCACTTTTTCATATTCTAAGATAATTAATAAAAACCGTTTCACGGATCTAAAGCTGTTTCTTTAATCATCTAAAGTTACAAAAACAAAATTACTCTCTCTTTCCAATACCAGTGTAATTTTTAGCTTATTGACATACTGGGGGGAGGAAAAATACATTTTGTGATTTACACATATGGGGTTTATGTAGTAAATAACTTTACCATGCCTAGTTTTTTTAAATCTTTCATAATTAATCAGACAATTAGTGTAAGGTATAAATAAATTAAAAACAAGTACTTATGAGCAAAATATTAATACCTGCTTACATAAAATACTTATTACATGCAAGTTGTCCTATAGTCAAACACACTATACTGACAAATATTAATTTTTAAAGTAATGTTACAATATCACACAATGGATCTCATATTACATTTTAAGACCTTCAGTCTTAAGAACTTATTTATATTATTTAATATGTATATGTATGATTTTTTTTTGTCTAGAAGAAAACAGTATTAAAAACTTTCTTGGTTTAATGCAAAACGAAATTACAGATAATGTTTATAATGATTTAGTAAAAAACTTTAAAAATATAAGATATCCATAAAAAAGTTCAATGAAGTTAATTAATGTTGTTATATTTTTATACTTAAACTTTAACAGCATAATATTATTATAAAATAGTAAACAATGTATGGAATATTAATATATAAAATGTAATTCAGACTTAAATCTATTTCTTATTGAATATTCATTAATTACATAGAACATTGAATAGGGCTGTTAATATTAAAAGATGATTTTTTTAGTCTAATATATCTTTACTCAGTAATAATACTGAATATTTTTTTATGAGCAAAAAAATTGTATTTTAAATTATTTTTATGACATTAATTTGAGCATTCGATTTGGTCAGGACAAAATCGCATAGTAAAAATCTTCATATCCTATTTATTGTATAAGCTTTTCCCCATCTTTGAGTGTCTTCTTGTTGATGGAAACTTGACCAGCTGAATATGGTTTTCTTGTACATCATTCGGATGGACTGTTCGTCTTCTTTAAAGAAAAAGTGGAAGATATTAGTCCATTAATAAATTTTTTAGCTTTTAGTTTTCCAGCTGTGTAAAAAAAAATGTTTAAATGTTGATATTTTAAATGATATTTTGTATATCATGATGATATTTCTTTAGAGATCCCTCTGCCCGAAGTTTCGTCCGAAATGGCAAATAGAAATTATTTGAAATTGACTTTACAGTGTCTTTTGTGACTTTTAAATAACCTTTTTGGGTGTATTTGCATAGGATTTCTTGTGGAATAGCTCAAGATGTGACTTCTTTTTCACTGTATTTAACATATCCTAAACCATGAACTCTGGCATTATGTATTATATTATGCTGATTTGTTTCTGAATGAATGATACCTTATCTCCTCTTCACAAATGGCATACTGGCATGCTGGACATAATTAGATAATCATCACGAAATTACACTTAAAATAATTAACGTAAATGAGGAACATACAAAAACACTAGCATGTTGTGAGTAACTTATAACAGTTTTCCATTTAGTTATGGACCTTATATTATAATAATATTATTATGATATTATCACTTACCAACAAATATAAAAATAATATTATGAACAATATTATTTATATATATTTTATCCATGTTATTTATACTAATGAAAATTATTAATGTTTAGTATAGAAGTACCTTATAGATGGTGTTTAGTGGGTTTCTGAGGTAAATGAATATAACAAGGCTATAAATAAGAAACAAAGAAATTAGTCATTTTGGGGTTTCTGCTGTAAATGATGAGACACACCTTAAGATTAACAATTTGATGAAAAATAGTTTATTTTGTGTTTATGGCAGTTATAGACTTTCAGAAACAAGGGATTCAATAGTAGTACAACTGTATTATGACTACTTAGGAATTATTTACTCATTATAAATAAAAGGTTGGGAATTCAATGTTTATAATGTTAAAATAAGAAACATGATAATTATTAATAATAATTAACACCATAATTAATTTTCTATATACTCATGTAATTTTTGAATAATATTTAACTAATATGGTTCATTAAAGTAGAAAATAGATAATTAATTTTTATTTCTCATTAAAATAAAAATATATTGTGAATTTAATTGACAAAAATGTATACAAACAGTGATTATTTAAAAAACCATATAAATATTTATTGGTTTATGTAATTTATTTATAGTATGGTATAGTACTATAGTATAATATTGTGTAAATAACTTTAAAATGGTTGACATTAAAACAAAAACAATTATTTTTTAGACAAAGTTTATATTAAATTAAATATATATTTTTTCATATACATTTAATAAAATTGTTCTTTTCATGAAATTAACTATTGTAAATACAACATGTTTACTCATTATATTTCTATTTCACAAAGATATGGATAGTTTGTTTTCAATATGATAAAATATATTTTAACATATGTTAACAATTAATATATTATATGTTACTTAATTTAACGTAACATTGTCAATTAGGTTTTGAAATATTCATTTTTACTTATTTATTACAATATAGTTAATTATTTTTTAACAATTATTATTTCTTTTATTTATTAACATCATACACTAGAATTATGAGTCAATGTTTAGTATAAAATGGATTTTTTTAATATGCACATCTATTGGTTTTTAAAATAACTGATAGTTATTACTTCTTATCTATTCTATATACTTATTTTATATTGATAAATATACAAACTATATATAACCATGTATAGTAAATAATTATTCTTACCAAATCAGCAGATAAGCATGTTTAAAAATATGCAAGCTTACAGTCACTGTATTAATTCTAGTATTCCTGGTAATAAATAAAAATAATAATTTTTGAAAATACTTAATGTTAAGACGTGTTTAAATATTCTTTATATTTTTTGTAATATAATATAATAATATAGTATACTATAAAGTTTACATTATGTAGATTTTGATATAGTGAAAAACATATGTAATAGAAATCTATCTACATGACCATATCTTGAAAAAATATCAGCTTCATGTATAAATATTCATTATTTCACAAAATGTACATAAAAAGTATATATATTTCAAAAATGCTTTAAAAATGAATACCTAAAAATTGTAATAATTTATATATATAATTAAATCAAGTGATTATGTTATGTATATTAACATATATTAGTTGTAAAAAAACATTTAAAATTGTTTATTTACATATAAATAACAAACGTTAAGAAAAAATGATTTTAGAGACATTATTTTCTGTTTATAGTCTCAATATGTGTTAATTAAGTACAATATTACCTAATATCTTTTAACTTCTTTTATGAGAAAAGTTACAAATTTTTCTTTGCAAATTTATAATACATTCAAGTTTTCAAGTTCACAAAATAATTAATTAATGATTTAATATAACATTATACTTCTTTTTTTGTGTTTGCAAAATAGCAAAATCTCTTCTATACAATAGAGTAATTTATTAGATTTAATATTAACTAATTTAAAATGTTTTCATTGATCTTTTAGTGATTTTTAAGTTTAAATAATTTTAAAATTAAAATAGTAAATATTGGTATTGTATTGTATTTTATTATCAAAAAGCTCATCATCAACAAAGTAATAATAATTATTTTACTCTAAACACTAATATTATTTAATAATAGCACATATTATATATAATATGTGATAATAATAATTATTAAAAGAATAAAATATAATAACAAATGTTTGAAAATTTATACAAATAAACATTTTTTTTATAAACTTTTTTGTAAATCAGAAGTTAATAAGCAAATACCATATACTATATCTGTTTATACAATTTTGAATATTTTTATCTTTATTATTAAATTCATAAATATAATGTATTATTTACAATAATCGATTATAAATTTGATTTCAGATTGGTGGTATGAGTTTACCAGAAGTCAATGACATTGAATTAAAGTTGGACACTGTAAAACAAACAATTGTTATTGATAAATTACCATTGGTACTTTAATATATAAACTATATTATTAAAAATGTTTATTTATATATTTAATATATGACATTCAAGTTAAAATTACCAAAATTGAATTTGTATTAACTTGGACGACAAGTATAAAATTGTTCTGGTATTGGTCCCACTTCATATTGATCCTGCCTGTTTCCCATATCAATGTCATCTTCCACTGTTCTTCTCATGTTACGCATTATAACTTCGAATGGATCTGCCATCATGCGTCTTTGGTTTAACATAGCTGTTGTTTTATAGTGTTTTACTACATGTTTATTATCCAAGTCCTATAGAATTTAACATTATATTGATATTTAAATGAAAGAACACATACACAAATACAATATATTTTTACATCTGGCAATGGAGTCCATAATTTGACTTCATTATCAATACCGCTTGTTGCTAACATAAACTCTGAAGGATGAGGTTGCAGACAATTGACAATGGAAGTATCTCCTTTCAATATTAACAAATTGTTTTCTGTATTTTTATCCCATACAAAAAATAAACCATCATCTGAACCAGCTACTATGAATTGACCCTGACTATAAATCAATTTAAAATTAAAATATCAAAAATAATATATAAAACTATGAACATTTTATAGTTTACATTATATTTACCTTCCGAAAAAATTAGCTTCTTTAATGTCAGTAGATGTATTACAATGGCCATAATATCTATGATGGTAATCTTTGGCCTTTGTACGAAAGTATTCTTCAAAATTAATCTTTTCAGTCTGCCCAAATTTAATACCGTCATCACTATCATCTCTATCTCTTTCCGTACGTAATGAATCAATAAATTTTTTTTCTATAAATTATTGTAAATAAATAATATATTATAGTTACATAGTTAGTGACAACCAGTATTTAAAATTTACAGTATTTGCTTATTGGATATAGTAAAAACAACAGATTGATATAGAAAATTTTACACATTTTAGGGAGTTTACTGCATTAAGGCATATTTAATGATTTGTTTTTTCACTGTCCAATATCATAAAAATACACTACTAAACTATTTCAAAATATAGTCCTCAAAATTTTCTATAAAAGATTAAAATATTCATTAATTGCTTAAGTATATTATTTATAATAAAAATATTTATTTTTGCACACAAATTAAATAGTTTTATGTTACCTTTAAAATTAACTAGTGAAAATAATTTATTGATGATTAAAAAAAAAGGTATATTCACTTATGTGCAGAGTAATGTCTTAAAATAGTGGAATGTATTGTCATTAGATGCATAGCTCTATTTTTTCATCTATAAATTAACTTTTAAAAATAATATTTTTAGTATTATTTTAGTATTACTTTTACACTCTAAGTGCACATATTTACATTTCTAAGAGTACCCTGGGGATGTATATATATATATATATTATATATATATATAAACACACAGTCTATTTTTGAAGTGCTATAAGCTCAGAACTCATATTATAAACAAGATTATAATATCTATATAGAATATTAAATAAATTAACATAAAAAAATGTCACTATTGTAATAATTACCATCAATTTTCTGTTCATTTTTGTGCTGCGCTTCTAAAATATCACTATGGAGAACTTTAAAGGCTGTACTAGTTTTATACAAAGGGTATTTTATTGTAAATTGATCTAAATACATTTTTGAATCTTTTAATTTATCCAATTCAAACAGGCATACTGCTAAGCGAAAATGAGCTTTCATGTGGTTAGGCTCTAGTTTTAATGCTGTCACACAATCTTTGAGAGCTGCATAAAAGTCACCATGCCATTTTCGTTTAATGTAAGCTGCGGCTCTATTTGAAAACAATACACTGGACTTAAAAATATCAATGGCGTCATTGTAGAGATCAATAGCAGCTGTGTAATCTTTTTTTTCAAATAAATAATTTGCCTACAAAAT
The DNA here is from genome assembly GCA_019022885.1 of Schlechtendalia chinensis. Classification (NCBI taxonomy): domain Eukaryota; kingdom Metazoa; phylum Arthropoda; class Insecta; order Hemiptera; family Aphididae; genus Schlechtendalia; species Schlechtendalia chinensis. The sequence continues at coordinate 11,942,903 of CM032339.1, read as the reverse complement.
AAATTATATTATACTTGTTTGTTTACAAATTTAAATGTGATCTATAAATTATATTAATATTGGTAAACACCTTTAATTTTAATTGTTCTACTTCATCTGGTAATGTTGAATTTATAACTGGACCTGGATCATCTACAATCTTTGATGATCCTTCCCCGTGTTCTCCTTAAAACATAAAAATAATTTTAATTTTATACAATTAATAAGATATAAACTATATAATATTTTAAAGAAAACTTACGAGGAACTTTCAGTACTTTTGGAATGTTGCTAAATGCATTCTCAGCCAAATTCAATAAATCATATAAATATACATATTCACCGCCATAATTAACCAACAGTTCTCGTCCATCAGGACTAAAAGTTAAATAAGTAATTCCAATATTTTTGTTTTTATTTGGTATTTTAGGTTCATCTAAATGGATGTGACCTGGTACAAAATATTGAACAATACTATCAGGGGTATTTGTATTTATTTTTAATGCTGTGTTTTCGCCATCAAACTTGAAAACAAATTCTGTAGGATTTTTTGGAAATGGATGATTGATTGTAAAAGAAGACAATGAACGAATCATCCTACGATCATACAATCGCACATATGGATCACTAGCACCAACTGCAAGCTGTTCAGTTCTAAATTGGTTTATATCTAAACATTTAGCTTCAATTTTTGTTCCCAAATTACCGTAAATGGACACTAAATTAATTTTAGACTGATCGGAGCTACAGTCATGAGTCATTCTCATATCATGTTGTCTGTACAAATATAAACAAATAATGTATAAATAATATAATCTTTATATCAATTAATGTAAATTTGATTAGTTAATAGATGAAAATAAAATAATATATCTATACTGATAAAATACATCAAAATTAAAAAAAAAATATAGACACTTGATAAATTAAACATAGTACATACCTAATACTTCCATCTTCTGATGCACTCCAATAAACATTAGGAGTATCATTTGCCACAGCTATCCGTTTTACTCGGGCACGAGCACAAGTGCAAACACTCAATCGTTTACCTGTAGTTACATTATATGTGTGTGAAGTCCAATCACCAGCTCCGGTTGCTATTACATCATCATTACAACTAGGTGTAAACTATAAAATAAACAATAATTTATATGTAGCATTATAAACTTATAAACTATTAAGTACGATTAATTTTAAATATTTTACATTTTTGTGCAGAAACGGACAGGTATACTAAATATTTGGTTTGAATATTTTTTTAAGAACTTACTAAAATTCTCAAAGTTTAGTCATAAACAATAAGGTATCTATACAAATATTCTCAAGAGGATGTCATACCCGTATATATTGTCTGTCTATTAAACAGAAAATTACTTAAAATTTGATTTGGGTTGAATTTAGAGTTTAAACACTCATTACCACATTTGAAAAATGAATATTTTCCACTTCATCTAATAGCCTTTTTATAAAATATCACCAAACAAAGAATTCACAATGTCTTATGATTTTTAATATTTTTAAATATTAGCAGTAACTTTGTTAGACAATATTTTACCAAAAGAGCTATAATATGCACTAGAAATGATTTATCTCTTCAAATTTAGTAATAAATGTTTGAACTCTAAATTTAATCCAAATACCACAATTAAAAAATTGTGTAATGTGATTAAACCACAAATACAAATGTGGCATTGTGTTGATAATAATAATTATTTATACAATTTTTTTTAATAAATTCATTATTTTGTTATAAATAGTATGTACACTAATAGTAGGTCAATACTACTTGTGAGTTATATTTTCTTCATAAGATTATTATTTTATCAAATCAATTTTAATTAAAGAAACAATATGACTTCACAATTACCAAACATAATAGAATCGTACCAAAATACACCTTACCAGTATACTATTGTAGTATTCATGAATATGCTTACTAAGGTATATAACATATTTTAAAAATAAGTATACATATCAAAAAACAAAAAATGATTGTATAAAACAAATTGAATAAACATAAGAATCATTAACATAGCATGAAATATTTTTTAATAACATTAAAACTGTATTTTGATTTGAAATGAAACATTTATATCTCATTTGTTCAAAATATAATAAAACGTAGTTTATTTTACATTACATACTATTTAGTAAACATACCTTAACAGTAAATATATTGCCACGGTGTAATGTTTTAATAGTAGTTTTAATTTTTTGTAAAAATGGATCCCATAATATGACACGAAAGTCATCAGATGCTGATGCTAATGTACTAAAAATCAATACAAACCATAATAAAATGAATATAACATAACTATTTATCAATCAAGTCATGTAGTTAATAAATACCTTCCACTTTCATTCCATTGTAAGCAATTAACACACCCTTGATGTCCTTCCAATTCAGTGAGCATTCCGAGTTTTGAAATACATTTATCACTTATTTTATTCCTTAATGCATATTTGGTTTGGATACAGTTCTATATATTATAGATTAGTATTAATTGTGCGCTCAATTACAATAAAATAGTTAAAAAATTTAAATTACATTTAATTCTTGATCTCTTATTAACTGTAAAATATTCCGACGGGTCTTTACAGGAGACATTGTAACAGATAGGTATAATAATTTGTTGTTGACGCTAGGAGTCAATATTTCATTATAACATTTTAATTGAATATGATTTATGAATGCACGTCAAAATTTAAATTGCATTCGGCAGATAAATAGAAGTGAAAATCATATGTAAAAAATGAAACAATCAAATTTCTAAATTAAAACATCAAAATACTGTAGAATTAACCATTATTATTATTTAATATTTATTAAAAATTATTTAATTTTACATTATTTAATCTTATGTCTCAAATCTGATCGATAAACTTATCATTTATTTACAATATAGACAGAATTACAAAATGTATTCTTATCAATTTTTTTTTTCCGAAAAGTTAGGTTAGGTAAACAATACAACCATAACATTGAAACCATAGACATATAAATATGATTGAAACCTAGAGAGGTATAATCACAGACAAAATATAAAATATAAAATTGTATATCTGTAGATATAATAGAAACCATAGACTTATAATATTATAAGTCTATGATAGAAACAATACTGATGGTGATAACAAATTTGCTTACAAAATTCACGAGGGCCGGCCAAAGTTGGCAACGAACCTGCGAGTCTCAGTTTAAAGTTAGTAACGTTTATTGTGCTATGAAACGTTAACCAAATCTTAAGAACAAAATGTCTCAGGGTGTTGTCGTGTTGTAGCAGAAACTTAATGACTTATGGAATACTTGCTTTTGCGTTTATCATTTTTAAACATTTTGTTAAGAAATGTATAGTCGTAGAAAATAATATTATATTTCTTAGCAGGAATCTATGGCATGAGTGCCAGAAGTGGCACGTTGGCCAAATTTCAATGCACGCTAAATATTAAAATTTATTAAAATACTTATCTAAAAAAAAATTAATTGTATTTCAAAATTTGAAGAAATAATTTTAAAGTTTGTAGTAATAACCAAAACAACGAAAAAATATTATATTTTAATCTCTAAAATGTTCATCTGCCAAACGTTATCATGAAACTATCCATAAAACACTGTTAACAAAACTGCCGATGAACTAAAAAGTTATATTTCACGTACACTATAAAATAAAAATGCACAAAGCAATAAATTAATTTAATTTGTTAAAAGTTCTGATAATTTAATGTCTGCCTATTTTGATGTTGCAAAGTCTATTGCTATAGAAAAGTTAGTGATAGTGATTTTCTTAAGATGTCTTGGTTAGATTGCACTGATATAACATTATACAACGTATTAAAGACTTGTTATTCAGTAGAAATACTATTATAAAAAGAATACTAAGTATGAATTCTAATATTGAAAATCAATTAATACATGATCTAAATCAATATAATTTTTTTTCGTGTGCGGTCAAGATGTTTATCGACTTTATAAACTTTATACCCGCATATATATACGTAAATCTTCATCTGTCAGACAATAGTAAATTTGAAATTACACAAACATATTTAATAATTTATTTGGATTTAATAAAATGTATTAAAATTATAACTTGTAAGAAATTGTATTCAGAAGTATTTAAATAAAAATATTTGTAATTCTAGTACAAATACCTATAAAATAATATTTAAATACTTTGAAAATACTTCATTTAAATATATTTACTGAAATACTTTATAAAACTGATAAAATGTATTAAATGTAGCAATTAGCTTTGGAAGGGATTATTTTGTTTGTGCCACATGACAATATCTTGCGAATTTTGTTCTCAGTATTTGGTTATCGTTCATAGCGGAATAAACGTTACTAACTTTAAGACGAGTCTCGCAGGTCGTTGGCAATTTCTTGGCCGGCCCTCCCAAATTTTGTAAACAAAATACAATGATGAATCTAATCTGTGATACAATTACATTGAATCATCGAAATAGATAAGAATACTTATTATTGAATTAAAATTAATACATTAATCTGTGTTGATAAGACGATCAACTGTTTCGAGGTCAACAAAAAATATATTAACTCAACAAAGGAAATTCGGACAGTGTTGTTTCTATTATATTCTATGGTATTGTCCAATTTTAATCAGCTGACAAATATATCATCTGAAGGTAATACAAAATGATGAATATGGATATATCACAGATTAGATGAATCTAATCTGTGGATATATCACTGAGAACCATAGACCAGAATATAGTTCAGAAGTTAAGAGCGCACATTATAATATTTACATTGTACAATTGCTATGAATATGCATAGAATAAAGTATAATTTTGATATGATTCAATCACAGATAATCTGTTATAATAATGTAATAGGATCCACTAAGTCTCAAAATATGATAATTAGAAAAATCGATTGATAACATACACCTTAAGACATAGATAAAGATAATTATTATCTATGCCTTAAGAGTGTGGTTAAAAATATCTTTAATAATAATTATTATTATTATGATTTCATTGTGTAAGAGTTGAGGCATATGCATTAGAATTCTTGTCTATGCGTCTACACTACTACCATTCTAAGTGGAGGACACATGCTACAATCCAAAGAATAGTCAATACTAGAGTAAACATATTTATTAATACTATGTTTTAAACATTTTATAATTTATAAATTGATAAATAGTGTTTTGTGCCTAAATACATTATTGTATTCAAATATTCTGTTATTAAATATATATATCTGTAATATCACCAACTAAACTTCAGATATTTGTTTCTAACATTTGAGGAAAACCATGTCTCATCAGGAAGAGTGATGACTTCATCATTTGATGTTTTTATTTGATACAGATAAAAAAATTGATAAATAAAAATTTGAAAAAATATATTTTTTTATAATGATTAAATTATTGTTATGTTGAAATTATTAAATGATACATAATATATATTAATAAATATTTTTAATTACATATATATTAATTTTATTAAAATTACTGTAATGTGTTGTAATAAAAACTAATAATAATTTTTGGACTACTTAGTGTTTACTTTGAAGCTTCCAAACTCTTATAAAATATGAAAATAATAGACAATTCCTTTGTTAGTATCCAAGAAAATATGATAATGGAAATACGTTGTCAAGATTTTAATTTTCTATTAACTAGTTGAATCTGTCAATTCAAGCACAATTTAATTTATTTAAAACAATAAAACTTATATTTTGGCATAGTAGCTTAACAGAAACCCATACCTGGTAAAATTAGTTTTATTAAACTTTTATTTAAGCTAAGTTTTTTATTAATTATAATATATCAAATCATGACCTAAGACCTTTAGATTGTTAAGATTAAAGAGGTTTTATATTTATAGATTACCTGTACTCTATAGGATTATATATGTTGTATTATGTATAATAATATTTTAAACTATTAATACTTAAATATTTTATGACTAACAAATAGAATCTATTTTTTTCCTTTAGATAATCATTATCAAGAGTAATAATTTACATTTACTATGACCTTCAATTTCAATAGTATTCACAAGTTTTGTACAAAGTCATTTTTTAAAAGTACTGTTCAATTAACTAAACATAGATTTCCAAACATAAAAAGAGGAACATATGCTGTTATAGATTCTACAGATGTTGACTATTTCAAAAAAATTTTGGATGCTAATCATTTCATTACTGGTGAAGAAGTAAAATCTTACAATGAAGATTGGTTAAAATCTGTTTCTGGTAATTATCCTAAAATTTAATGTTTTTTATTTCAGTAATAAATATTATGCATAGGTTACAGCAAGTATGTGCTTAAACCAAAAACATCAGATCAAGTATCAGAAATCCTTAAATATTGTTATAAACGTAATATAGCAATTTGTGTTCAAGGAGGTAATACTGGTCTTGTTGGAGGCAGTGTTCCGGTTTTTGATGAAATAATCTTGTCTACTTCTGCTATGAATAAAATTATTAGCTTTAATAAATTATCAGGTTAGTAAAAAATATTTGATGTCTCTATCATATATAAATATTAAAAAAATATTATAATTAATAATTTATTATTAATATAAAAGTGTAGTAAGAAAATTAAATTTCAAAGAAGAGACAATAAATTGCAAATTTGTTATATGATTATGTGGATGAACTAATAATTACTAATATGTTTTATGATATATTACATTTTTAAAAATTTTTTTATTAATAACATAAATACAAAAGAAAATTGCTGGATGTATAAACTACAATTTGTAATTTTGTTTGCACCTACAGTTATGGTAGTTATTTATAAACATTATGCTTGAATTTATAAATTGTGTTTATTTAGGTGTTCTGATTTGTCAGGCTGGATGTGTATTAGAAAATTTAATGAATTATGTTCAGAATGAAGGGTTTATAATGCCATTTGATTTGGGTGCAAAAGGCACTTGTCAGATTGGTGGTAATTTAGCAACTAATGCTGGAGGATTACGATTATTAAAATATGGAAGTCTTCAAGGAAGTGTTTTGGGATTGCAAGTGGTATTTTGTTGATGTTTAGTTGTATTTTATCTATATAAATTATCATTGTATTGTTAACTTACTATTTTTAGGTGTTGGCTGATGGACAAGTTTTAGATTGCCTCAATACATTAAAAAAAGATAATACAGGATATCATTTAAAACATACATTTATTGGTTCTGAAGGAACATTGGGAGTGATTACAAAAATTGCAATACAATGTCCAAATGCCCCGAAGTTTATTAATGTAGCATTTGTTGGTTTGTTAGAAGTGCTAATAATTATTATTTAGTTTACTTAATTTTATTGTATACTTTATAGGCTTAGAATCATTTGATAAAGTATTGAGATTTTTCTCATTAGTACGAAAAGAGTTTGCTGGAAGCCTTTCATCATTTGAGCTAATGGACTCTATAGCGATTAAAAGTGTACAATCAAATATTGGGCTTAAGTGTCCAATAAATGACAACCTTGGATTTTATGTTCTTATAGAATTATCAGCGGATAATAATTTCATAAATCCAACTATTCAAATTTTTTTAGAGAAAGCTCTTGCTGAAGAAATCATTTTAGATGCTACTGTAACAGATCAACCATCATTAGTCCAAGTAATAAATAAATTAAAAAATATATACATATATATATATATACTTAAATATACAAAAAGCCAATGAGTATTACATTGATTAAAGAAAAAAGAAAGAAAATATAAAAGTTGTTGTATATATGTGTTTATTACTACCGGTTTCAACAAAATGAAATCAACAGGTTAATACAAATAAAATGCAACAATTGAAGAATAAATTAAAAGTGAAGTTAATAAGAAAAAATTGCATAGAGAAATAACACAGAAATTACATAGAGAATATTATGAATATTAAAATAAAAAAAACGTAGTTAGGTGAAAAAAAATTATATAATAAAAATATATCAAAAAGCAAAGAAATTGTATATATAATGAAAGCAATATGGTGTGATATTAATATTATTTAATATATATTGCTATAGAAAGTTATTTTTAAAATCTGTTTGTATATTTAAGATAGTTTTTAATTTATTGGGTTTTTACAAATTCGAAAAAACTTTAAATACAAATGTAAATAATATTAAAGTCCCATTCAATACTAATAATAATTTAATCAAACAAATAAATTATAAAACAAAACAATTTCCAAATAATAATTTTAATCAATTTAATTTTCATGATATTTACAAACTTAAATGTAGTTATAATAAGTTTTATTTTTGTAAAACGAATAGAAAATTTAATATAAGATATAAAGAATACATCTATGAAATAAGATTAAAAAAAACTAATTCAAATCCAAATTTTACAAAATATGTTTTAGAAAATAATCATCTTATTACTTTTAATATACATAATGACTTAGAAATTTTAAATATACAACATAATATTTATATCAATTCCGTTTTGGAAGAATTACATATTTATAAAGAAATTAAACACAATAAATTAAAAAATATCTTAAATATACAAACATATTTTAAAAATAACATTCTATATTAATATATATTAGATAATATTAATATCACATCATAGTTGCTTTCATTATATACACAATTTCTTTGCTTTTGATATATTTTTATTATACAATTTTTTTTTCTTTTCACCTAACTCTATGTCTTCTTATTTTAATATTTATAATATTCTCTAAGTAATTTTTTCTTATTAACTTTACTTTTAATTTATTCTACAGTTGTATTTTGTTTGTATTAATCTGATGATGACATTTTGTCAAAACCGGTAGTAATGAACAGACATATACAATTTTTAGTTTCTTTCTTTTTTCTTTAATCAACGTAATACTCATTGGATTTTTTTATATTTAAGTATACACACACACACATATACACACACACATATATATATATATGTTTGTTTGGGTATATATGTATATATATATTTTTTTTGTTTATTTACAAGTATTAACTTATAATTTTTAATTTATTTCTATTTGTTAATTCTTTTATATCTTTCCTTTTTTATTTCTTTATTTTTCTTACATATCCTTTTTTATTTTATTATTATGATAATAATATATTATTACCATAATAATAAATAAATATCTATGAACAAAATCTAATAAAAAAATAAATTTTAAAATAAATTATTTTATTTGAAAAATTATAAAATATTTAGAATTTATGGAAAATAAGAGAAAACATTCCTGAGAGCTTATTAAGATATGGACATGTTTATAAATATGATATAACTTTACCTCATGAAATATTTTATGATATTGTACCAGAAATAAGGAAACGTTTGGAGAAATTAGATATTAAAGCAATTTGTGGCTATGGTCATTTAGGTAATGAATGATTTTTTTTTTTACTTTATAATTTATTAACTGTGTAATATTATTATGTGTAGGCGATGGAAATTTACATTTGAATGTGGCTACAGTTGAACATAATGACAAAATCGCTTCTGCTATTGAGCCTTATGTATATGAATGGACTAGAAAAAACAAAGGAAGTATAAGTGCTGAACATGGAATTGGATTTTTAAAAAGTAAATATTTAAAGTATTCAAAATCCAAAATAGAAATAGATTTGATGAAAAAAATAAAATATATGATTGATCCAAAGAATATATTAAACCCATACAAAGTTTTCCCACAAGATGATATTAATTGAGCTTTAACTTTAAGTAAATTTTTTTCCATAATAATGAAATAGGAAATATTTTAGTTTTATTTATTTATTTGTTTTTATTATATTGTAAAATATTCAATTTATTATTTATTTAAGATACTATTTAATTATAATACAACATATTTCACAAAGTATAAAATATAAAATATTGTTTACCTAAAATAAGATTTTCAAATGAATAATTACTACCTGCTGTAGTGCTGTTTAAGGTAAATGTGCGAGTCATATTTTTATTTTCTAATGGTCAATATGGAGTTTATGAATTATAATAATTTAATAATAAATAAAGCCAATAGACTTAATTTAATATCAAAAACAAAAAGTATGTGTATATTTTTTTTATGAAGCAAAAGATTTTATACAGTTTGCACATTTGTTGTGCAATAAGTACAATTGATAAAAGTACATTAATTTATAATTGAAAATATAACTAAACGATGAATGTATATCAAATTTTAATTTTAATAAAAGTTATATTAATATTGCAATATTGTTTAAAATGAATTATATGTTGATTGCAATGTAGAGTAATTTAAAACATATTTTTTTTGTTGGATAAAAATATAACATATTTTATTTGTTGGATAAAAGTATAACATATTTTGAATTATGTGTAATTACTATATTTTATTTAACCTTCGCGTAGGCTGCATTTATACTGCTATTTTTGAAGAAAATGCAGTATACCTTAAGGTTGGCTGTGCCAGACTGTATTCTCTAATTACTTATCTGCCTTCTAAATGGCAATCAAACTATTATTTAAGCTGTCATCTTATGGTTATAAATCATGAGGTGAACTTGAAGTGATGAGAAATTGAAACAGATGATCATGACAGTGAATCTGAATCGGAAATGGAAAGAGCTGGTGAAGAGGGTGTGAAAACTAAAGATAAACATTTTTGATTTTATGTTGGAATAGATGGAGAAATTTTATAGGCAAGTGACTTAGTGGTAAAAAATCTAAAAACCAAATTGAAAAATATTTTCAGTCCCTATAGGAGACCCTTGCCAATGTACCCCTGAATTTGAATGTTTTACCCAAAAAAAAATCAGTTTGGAAATTATTGATAATGTTATACAAAATATCAACATATTTATACAAATAAAAAAATGTCCACTCAGATGAACGTGAAAGGGTTTAAAAAATAAAGGGACAACAGGAGCTACTACTTCAACACGAGTAGGTATTTGTAATTGTTGTGGTTCAAAAAAAAAAAAAACTGTATGCCAAAAATGTAAAAGAAACGTGCGTACAAAACTTTACACATTTACAAAACAAAAGACGCAAACGTCTTTCAACAAAAGAAGTCATTTTTCATCTGTATATCAATGAATAAGAATTTAATGATCTAAATGATGATTTGTAATGATTTTACCATTTAATATTTTATTATATTTGATTTGTTACAAACTATTTACAAGATAATATTTTTTTTTCACCTACACATAGTAATAAAACTGGAAAAATTTAAAAAATAATAAATAGAAAGTCATAAATAAATTTGTCAAAAATATGTGATATCATTAACTGAATTAACAGTAATAAGTGATACAATCGCTTTAAATGCCTAAAAGAATTCAAGCAAACTAGAGGGCGGTATAAATGCAGCCATGCGAGTGCTGACATTATGTCAAAAGATGTGAACGCTCAAAGGTTAAATAACTTTAAGCAGTAAATACACTCATAAACATACATGAGGAAACTCTAAAAATGAAATAGACATTTTCAGGTAAAAATTATGTAATTGTGCATAAATTAAATAAATTAAAACTGTAGATATTTTATCCTATTTATGAGACTATCAATTGGTTATTTACCTAAACTAGCTGCATTTTAAGTTCTAACGTTTGCTTCAATATACAATAGTCTATGCTGTCACCAAACGTGTATTTTATATTGTGAACAGTCGTGTATCCAGAATTTTTTTCAGGGGAAGGGAATAAATAAAATATAAAAAATTTAATTGTTGTTCTGTGTAATCACTACAGACTGACAGCATTAACATTTAAACACAGACAATCAATGTTTCTTTCAGGCATTTAGCCCAGCTAAATGTAGCTATTTAGTAGTAATAGCATAAAATAGCAGTAGTAGTGATTTTTCACAGGTGATTTCAAAGTAGCAATCAAAGTCTGCTACTCCAATATGAAAATAACAGTGACTGCTACTTTTTTGTTTATAGCAGTTGGTCGTATCATATTAAAAAAAATAACTGCTACTATTTTCTGTAATTTCAACATGTGATTTGAAATGTTGAATGTGATTATATTTTTAATTACTAATTTAGTATTTTATTTTTGTTATAATAGAATATTGTTATATGATGAATTTTGTGAAATATGAAGTTTAAAATGGTAAAACATTTTTTTTATTCTAATGATTTTATCTGTTACCTACAAAATTTTTGTACTTTTCTCAATAGATCAATAAACACTATAATAATTACTTATTAAACAGTTAATTTAATTTATTTAACATAGTAATAAAAATAAAACAATTAAGACAATTAATAGTAAGAAAATTACATAAATAAATTATGCATTTTGATTTAAAAATAACATTTCAACTTATTTTTAATTTAAACAATGACTACTGCTACTGAAACTTTTGTTTTATCTTGTTTTTTTTGGTATAATTCACTGTATTGTAGGGGTAGTGTATAGGCAAATTTGTATACATTTCTTATCACTTGCTGGGAACCTCTTGCTAACTTCACACTCGTAAAAAAATCACTGTTTACCATCACTATAAGCTATGCTTCTTCACTATCAACATAATACCACATTAATATACTATTATTATTATCACTGAATAGATTATTATTATTTTTAATTTAACGGTAAATTATTTTATAATCTCATTGGTTTCATACCACGGTTGTATGCAGGAACGATATGTATGTTTATCTATTCGTTCGTGTTTAACATTGCTTGTATTTGTTTCTATGTTCATCTTCATTATCAATGTTAACATCAGGATTATTCTCGTTTCTCATTATTCACTATTAATTCATATTAGTTATATTATTTGTGTTTGTTTTTTAATTTATTTACAAGTTTAAACTGTTGGAGTTTTAATTTACTATAACTAATTTTAGAAGGTTGTCATTAAATTTCAATTACCAGTATTTCATATGTAATTCACTCTACGAATATCAAAGTTACAAATTTATTTATTGGTAATTGATTTAGATCATGTTTTATTTAATTTTTGTTTGTATAAAATTTGTGTTAATTAAATAACACATGTTTATTTTAAGAGATAAGTTTTTAAAGACCCATTGTACATGTAAAAACATATTTTAACTCAAGAATTTTGATAATTAAATAATTTAAATTATATTGTTAACGATCATGTCCATTACTGTGGATACATCTTTCTCGGTACCACCACCTCCATTAAACATAAACTTTTCAGTTCCGCCGCCTTCAACCAACACATTCATTCCGACAAACTACAGATTTCAAGGTCCTATACCTTTAAACATACGTGGTCCCAGTTTGGGTGGACCACCAAGACATCCAATAAATAAAAGTGCACCATCATTAGATTTGGATTTTGATGGCAAACGCTTGAGAAAATCTGGTCTTCGTAAAACAGTAGACTACAATGCATCACTAATTCGAATGCTTCAAAATCGCATTTGGCAACGCGATTTCAGGGATAGACCATTTTTACAACCAGATATATTATATACACCTCAACTTTTACCTCCACAGTGTTATGTAGATAATTCTGTTAATTCGGTTACTACTGCTTTCGTCAAGACTGTTACTAATAAAGTACGATGTCCTGTATTTTGTTTAGCTTGGACACCTGAAGGTAGACGTTTAATAACTGGTGCGTCCAGCGGTGAATTTACTCTATGGAATGGACTGACATTTAATTTTGAAACTATTCTGCAAGCACATGACTCACCTGTCCGTTCAATGGTTTGGTCTCATAATGGTAACTGGATGACTACTGGAGACCATACTGGTTTTATTAAATATTGGCAGTCTAACATGAATAATGTCAAGATGTTTCAAGCGCACAATGAAGCTGTCAGGGGTATAAGTTTTAGCCAGTCAGATGAAAAATTTGCAACTTGTTCAGATGATGGAACTATACGTATATGGGACTTTTTTACCAATAGAGAAGAAAAAATACTTAGAGGTCATGGAGCAGATGTTAAATGCATTGATTGGCATCCCCATAAAGGTCTTTTAATTTCTGGAAGTAAAGATAATCAACAACCAATCAAACTGTGGGATCCCAAAACTGGTCAATCGTTAGCTACTCTACATGCTCATAAAAGTACAGTTATGGATGTAAAGTGGAATGCTAATGGTAATTGGGTGGTGTCGGCTTCCAGAGATCATTTATTAAAATTATTTGATATTAGAAATCTTTCTCATGAAGTCCAAACATTCAGAGGCCACAAGAAAGAAGCTAGTACTATTGCCTGGCACCCATACCATGAAAACTTATTTTGTAGTGGTGGTTCTGATGGGGCTATATTATTTTGGAATGTGGGTGTTGATAAATTTGTTGGGTCTGTTGATCAAGCCCATGATAGTATTGTTTGGTCATTAGCTTGGCATCCATTAGGTGAGGTATTGTGTTCTGGTTCAAATGATTACACGTGTAAGTTTTGGACACGAAATAGACCTGGAGATAAAATGATTGGAAAATATCATTCAATAAATGCAGTTTCTAGTATGTTAAAAACAGAGAACATGACAACTGATTCTCAATCAACTATTCCTGGAATGGGTCTTGAAGACATTGCCGAAGAAGATTCTAGTAAAACATTGGTTGACAATACTACTATACCACTTTTAGATATTGTTTCTACTGAAGAACCAACTAGAGTTCGACAAATTAAAAAAATACCTTACTCTAAACCTATTCCTAAAAATTTCCAAAAGTTTTGGAATGAATACAAAACTAACGATGAAATAATAGAAGATGATACAGAAGAAGGTCTTGGTCCTGATAATGATGTGGTAAATAATGTTGTAGAAAGTTTAATGGATTTGATACCCGGTTCAAGACCTGCGAATGAAATAAAGCCAGAATCACTTCTTGTTTATGGACAAATGATAAAAGTAGATCAAAATTCACCATTAGAAAACGCTATTAGGGAAGGTCGAGAATCATTAATGCGTCTTCTACATTCAGGCGCAATACCAGAAGTACGACAACATCTATCATTTGAAAGTAACAATGATCCAATTTTTGCATATGCTGCCAAACATCTACAAAAAGATCAAGATTTACGCAGAAATCCATATCATAATAACTATCCTATAAGTCAGGATGTGGATCTTAGAATCATTAATAATTATAATCAGAATTATGGATCTAATACTAATTTTCAAACACATTCTAATAATAATTTCAATAGACAAGTAATAAATCAGCCATCTAATACAAGTGGATACAACCATCAAACAAGAACTTACTACAATAAATCACATCCATATAATAACAACCCACAAAATAATAGATCATCTCGACAATATGGAAATAATCATAATGGTTTGCGCAATTGTCCACCAACTAATTTAATAGACTCAAACTTTTCGAGGCCATCCAATTACAGATCAAATTCACAAAGACCACCTCAAAATTATAACAACATGTGAATTATTTGTTAGTTTAGGTACCGAGTTACAAAGCTATTCATGGTAATATTAAATGTATAAAAATATTGTAAAATACATTGTTCATGTTTTGTATATAAAATATAAAAAAAATTCTTTATTTTAGGTAAGTTTACCTATAGTTATTCAATGTCTACATTTTTTTTTAAATATTAACAATTATTAGTTTTCAATGTAAAACATTGATATTATTTGTTCAGATTATTATTTATACATTGTTATTTTTGTATTGTATTATATATACATTTACAAAATAATTTCATTTTAAAAAGTTAAAAAAGAAAAAAAATTAATATTTACTAAAACCATGTTCTTTCCTGTTCCTTATTTCTTTACTTTTTTAAATCAGTTTGTTAATGTTCTTAATGTTTGTCGTTGCATATGATTATTATTAATACTTTGAATTTTCAAATTGTTTTAACAATTTTAATTTAGTTTATTTTTCATATAGATTAACTGTGTTGAAATTAAATACTTTAAAACAAAAATTTCTGGTCTGATATAGGATACTGTAATTTGTTTTATATGCTGCATTTTCATTTTTTCTATGATACAATAATTTTAATTACACTTCAAAGAAGCATTTTATGTTTTTATTTATTAAGGTTTTATGATTTAAAATAATTAAATTAATTTTTATTATTAATGTATATTTAACAACTAACACACAATGATACTAGGCATGTATAAAATAATAGCTCTATGTGTCAGTTTTTGAATTCTGAATAAAAAAAACCTACATTAACTTGGGTTAATATTAATAAGTTATAATAACTGTTTTAAATTAAAAATTATGAAGCTTGCCAGTTGTTACTACCTAAACTATAAATGAAAGTATAAACTACACATTAAGTAGTGTTCCAGAACTAAACTAATTGTCTGCATTTAGGTTTTTAGAACTATTTATATATTCATTTTATGGTAAAACTACATTTCTATAATTGTTTAATTTTAGTGATTAAATGAAAGATATCTCTAATTTTAGTTTTTAAATCATGACTTGTTTTATTTTTAAGAATTTATTACATTTGTAGGTATTCCAAATTTATGTTTGTGGATTAATAAATTTACCTTTTTTTATATCATATAAAAAAGAAGAAGAAAATAATTTCATAAAATAATTTAATGGATTTTAAATTACTAAGTAGAGACATATAATTATGTAATATTCACACAAAGACTGGTATGTGTAAATATTCTTAATTAATCACAATGTAGTGATGACTCAAGATGACTTTAATAGACTTTTTTAGTTTTTTCTTTGACCGAAACTTGTGAAGTACTTATAAGCCAAGCCAAAATTGAGTAATAACCGAAATTCTCGTAATAAAAAAATTATAATCACATATTTGTGTACATATGTTTACAATTTATAAAATATTTTATTAAAAACTACTTTAGGTAGGTGTCTATAGTGCCGGATTTAGGATTGTGGTGGCCCTATTTTATACATACATATATCTAATATTGGTACAAGCACATTTAATTTATAATGTTATTAATTTACTGCAAAATAACATATTATTCAAAAGTTGGGTTGAAAAAAATTAATTGTTTTAAAATGATTTACTAAAAATATAATTAATTATACTTCAATTATATAAAATATTTAATTTATTTTCAAATTATAATGAACACATATATACTGTACTTAAATAATGCAAATTATTATATTGATACTCTTCTAGATTTCGCCGCCCCAAATTTTTCAATTAATTGTTAGAAATATTGATGATTATATTAATAATGATGATTATATTGATGAAATATTAATAATTTAAGTATATCATTTTCAATATTTAAAATAGCAAGGTCTATAGTTGATTTTGTGTCTTCAAAATTCGAAATGAGCGTTATCCATTATAGTTTGACACCATCAAGACCAAATAAATACGTAATGCTATTTCAATGTTAGGTTAGGTTTAGTACAAGTATAAAAGTACACTGTAAATTATTTTCTGCAATAATTCCATATAAAAACATTTCCCCATTGTTCATTATATTTACGCGTTTCTTATATATTCTAACAAATGAATCTATTACCAAATGAAAATTCCAAATCATTGATGTAAATGCCTATCAAATATATTATAGTAGATTATAGTTCAGAACTTTTCAAATTTTAAATTTTTTTTTAAAAATCAAAACGTTAACAAATGATGTTGTTGGCAGATATTTTAATATAATCCTATCCTAAGCTTCCTGGCGAAAAGTAGCTCCAATGCTGTACAAAAACTCCGAACTTTAAACCAACCTCCTTAATTGCAAAGACATCCTCAAACGGCATAACTTTAATGACATCAGACCCAACCAACTTCCGACTCGTTCAAAAAATTCTACTAGAAAACAAGATGAAATTTCACACATACAGTCTCCCTGAAGAACGCGCCCTTAAGGTAGTTCTGAAGGGAATACCCATTGTCATAACAAACGATGAACTCAAACAGGAATTACTTGATCACAACTTTAACGTCACCTACATCCGCCGTTTCGGTACCCCCGATAAACCAATGCCGTTATGCCTTGTACACATCGCATCTAATCCTACCGCCAAGGACATATTTCTCCTTACCAACCTTTTCTATGTCCAAATTTCTGTCGAACCATTTAAAACTTCAGGCCCAGCCCAGTGCTTCTTTTGTCAACGTTTTGGCCACGGTTCGCGTAACTGTGGTTATCCACCAAGGTGCGTGAAATGCGCTGGTAACCACTCGGCCTCCGACTGCCAAAAAACGACCAAATTCCGACATGCTGTAACTGTGGTGGACAACACACAGCTAACTTCCGTGGCTGCCCTCAATACGCAGCCCAAATTCTACTTACTAACCTACCAAAACCACTTATTCTCACGACAAACGACTTAGACTTACTAACCCAGAACGCTGAATGGCAACTATCGGCAGGCGACTTCAATGCCAAACATCCCCTATGGTACAGACACACAATTAACGCAGCTGGTCGTGTCCTTTCTGGACACGTCCAATAATCTGACTATTCCGTAATCGCCCCCTATCCCCTACACATTTTCCAACAAACGTAAGATACAGGCCCGACATACTCGACATTGCCCTTGTACGGATACCTTATCTGACTCAAATAGAAAACATTAACGAACTGTCATCAGACCACAACATCGTTCTTCTAGAAATTTTGTGTTCTCTGGTATCAGCAACTCCTCCTGTTACTAATCGATTCATAAACTGGGAAAAATTCAACATAATACTTACAAACTTACCATACAATACTATTAGAGCAACCACCGACATACAATCAATAGATTTGGCAATTGACTACCTAACAAAACACATACAATATGCGATCGAATCCAGCGTTTTTACCCCGAAATACAAAAACCGATCTCCACCATTACCTACCTACATCAAACATGAAATTAACGTTAAAAACCGACTTCGCCGAGAATGGCAAAGAAATCGTGACCCCGCCACCAAACGTCAACTCAATTCAAAAATCTCATTTATACGAACCTTACTCGAAACCTACAAAACTGACCAATGGGACATTTTTCTTAACTCACTAGACATCCAAGACGGTTCGATATACAAACCTAAACAAATGTCTCCTACACAAGCGTCCAGCTTCCCACCCACTGACTGGCCCGAACGGCCTTGTCTTTCCGGCCAACGAACGAGCTGAACTGGTAGCCAATTCGCTCAAACGTCAATTTCAAACAAATCCTGGCCCCAAATTACCAAAAGTAACCACGCACTATCAGTTACTTCGAAACTTTAACACTACCAAATCTAACCTATTCACCACTCCCGGCACTATTCAAAACATTATACGCAACCTTCGCAAAAAGAAAGCCCCCGGTGATGATCTCATCACCAATACGGCTCTTAAATTCCTACCAAACAATGCCTTACTGTTCCTAACGGAAATCATCAACAGTTCCTTCAGAATCTGCTACTTTCCCAGTGCCTGGAAAAAATCAGTCATCATCTCTATTCCCAAACCTGGAAAAGATCATAAACTACTTGAAAACTACCGACCGATTTCTCTACTCTCTTCCTTATCCAAAATTTATGAACGACTCATCCTCACTCACTTACAAAGCGAAACCCGTGACAAAATCCGACCAGAACAATTTACCTTCAGACCTGAACATTCTACTACCCTACAACTGACTAAACTTACCCACCACCTCAGCCAAAACTTTAACAACAACATAAACACCGCTTCCATCTTTCTAGATGTAGAAAAAGCCTTCGACCGAGTGTGGCACGAAGGCCTTCTTTACAAACTTTCAGAACTCAACGTCCCCATTGCAATCATTAAAATCATCGAATCATTTCTCACTGACCGCACATTTATCACTAAAATCGACAACTCCTTTTCGACTATCAAGCATATTCTCGCAGGTGTCCCTCAAGGCTCATGCCTATCGCCGACCCTCTACCTGACTTACATTAATGACATACCAACGACTCCCAAGGCTCACCTCTCACTTTTTGCCGATGATACTATGTTCTTCTCCTCCGATAAAAACTCCAAACAAGCCGCCAGACAACTACAAAAACAACTGGACTTGGCATTCAACTGGTTCCACCGTTGGCGTATCAAAATAAACCCGACTAAAACTGTAGGCGTTCTTTTTGGACGACCAAACTCAACTAACATACCTCCACTGCAAATCGACAACCATACTATTAACTGGTCTAAACAGGCCAAGTATCTTGGCGTCACATTCGGATGTAAACTCACCTTTGGCCAACACATTACCAATGTAACTAAAAAAGCTACTCGCATCCGCGGTATGCTTTACCCCATACTCAACAGACATAGCCCTGTCCCAACTCAAACAAAACTCAACATTATTAAACTTTATATAACTCCCATTCTTACTTATGCTGGCTCCTCCTGGGCACCCTTCATCGGTCCCTCACACTGGAAACACTTTGAATCTGTCCAGAACATCGGTATCCGTACGGTGACGGGTCTCCCAACCATCGTCAAAAATTCGGTCTTTCTTAAGTCGACAAATTTCAAATCTATTCAAGAATCCATTCAGGCCCAATCAAAAACGATGTTCTATAAAAACTCTTTTTCTATTTACAATCACATCCGCCTTCTGGGGAAAACTTACTCTACTCCAACCACCAAACTCATACTCAAACCATACCCATTAACTTGGGCAGACCAACTTACAAACTACTAACGATACCATCCTTCACTTCCATCCA
Source organism: Schlechtendalia chinensis (assembly GCA_019022885.1). Lineage (NCBI taxonomy): Eukaryota > Metazoa > Arthropoda > Insecta > Hemiptera > Aphididae > Schlechtendalia > Schlechtendalia chinensis. The sequence goes on along the minus strand of CM032339.1, from coordinate 11,922,409 downwards.
CTAGTAAAGGCATAAGCCTGGGATAGTTAACGGCATAGCCATCCCCCCATAGTATAGCATAGCACATTATTGTCAGTTAGTCCGTCAGTCAGTGCGCTGCGATACACGCCACATATTACTCTGATTTGCACACGCTATATATTTGTTACTCGTTATTCAATCCAAATAAAGTAAAGTTTATTCATTTTTTAATTGTGAGTGATTTTATTTACGAATCCCACATGTTATATAATTTGTATATCGTATTTCATTGCTTAAATATGAGTTTGGTATATTAATGTAGTTTTCTAAAAAGTAACTCGGTAGACAATTACAATACTGCTGTGAGACACCGGACATACCCACAGTGGCGGCGCCAAGGACGGGCCAGATCCTTGGTTAGGAAAATGGCTGGCCCAACCTTAAACTTAATAATTTGGTCATGCTTCATAAGCTAAAAACAAATTGTAATATTTCACTGTAGGTACACGAAAACATGTAATGAATACAACTACGTGGCACAACATACGATGGAAGAAGTGTTTTGTGGGACACATTAATGGTGAACAAGTAATTTTTAAAAATGAAGTCCCTCACGCAATATATTCCCATTGTGTAAATCATAGACTGAATCTAATTATAGTTGATGTAGCAAAAAATATTAAAGAAGTTGAATTAATTTTCAATTTGTTACAAGAAATAAATATATTTTTGACATTTTATGTCTTTACTTTGGCACATTAAAATAAAAAACCGTCACGAAAAAGTGTCCACCAAAAAGTGTCCACGAAAAGCGTTACCTAAATTAAGATATCTGCTGGGGACTGTCACGAAAAAGCGTTCCAGAAAAAAAAACCTAAATCTCCCTTATGATTTGTTTCCATGGCAACCATTGTTTCGGTTTTGAAAAAATTTAAATTTGAATTGGAAAAAAAAATGTTCACACATAAGACATAAAATGTCTCACTTAACGCGGACTCGTATGCGTTAATCATTTTTATATTAGCTTTGAACTTAAATCTCAGCTATGTTTAGAACCTAAATCTAAACTTTTTAGATTAAAGTTTATACGTTATTATTTTTTAGTTCTATAGTTTATTTTAAATTTATCGAATTAAAAAAAGAAGTACTAAATACCAAAAAACCTATAGAACTAAAACGCCTATGCCTAACAAGATGATCTTCCCAAGTTTTTTGTTGTAAAGCTGAAAAAAGTACACTTGCAATTGTTTTGTTGTTTTTAAATAAATTATATATTTCTATAAATAAGGAACATTCTTGTGAAGCTAAAGCAGTATTAAAAACAACTGATTTCAAATTTCTATATTTGCTATTGGTATTTAATGGTTTTCTATCTCAAATACACATGATGAGTAAATACCTATAAAACGTTAATGCTGACATGACTAATAGTATTATATTAATGGAATCTACAAAAAAAAAAAAAAACTTTTTGGAATTTAGAAATCTTGGATCACATAAATTATTTTATGATAACGCCAAAAACACACTTCAAAAAACTGTAATATTACACTTCTATCTACAAAAGTTAAACAAAGAAGAATAAAAAAATACCAAAAGGATTAGAAAACTGTACATGTGTAACAAATACTAATAGAAGAAAATGAATTCAGATCTGAAATATTTTATTGTATATTGAATATAATAATAGACGAGTTATATAGGAAATTTAGTGATAATTCTGATGTAATTAGTGGAATAAGTGATCTTAATCCAGAATCTTTAAAAATTTTAATATATGACACCATAGCTCCGTTTGCAAAAGCTTATTTATGTAACATAGAATACCTAAAATCAGAATTAAAAATATTACATAAGTCTATGAACCATTATGAAACAAAAAGTAATTTAAAAACCAATGGTGTTTTCCTATTTCATCATTTTTTTAAGGAATATGAAATAGTATTTTCAGAAACATATAAATTATGCTTTATTGCTATAACAATACCTGTATCATCAGCTACATGTGAACGTACACTTTCATGTATGAAACGCGTAAAGAATCATTTAAGAAATAATTTACTAGATAAGTAAATAACCTTAGAAGTTTAAGCATCATATCAATTGAAAAACGAAAAGTAAAATCACTAGATATTGATGAAATAATTAACAAATTTGCCGATGCACATGAAAACTGTAGAATTATAATATAATATATAATATAATGTCCGTACACACATGGATATATCTGAAAACATTGTCAGACAATTAAAAATCCATGAAAGTTTCAGCACATTCAATAATAAACAATTAAAATAAATTATTTTTATTAAGTTATCAGCTCCTGATGCCGTTGTCATCGTCGTCGTCTTTATTTTTAATAGAAAATAAGTCCGTTACAATTTAAGTGTCAAAATAGTTATTTATTAATATAATATTAATAATAATTGTACTAATCAGGATAATTAGTACGATCAATTTAGTACTTAATATATTAAGTACTAAATTAGTTATTTATTTATAAATTAATTAGTTTAGTAGTCGGTAATCATTAAAAAAATTATTGAAAGAAAAAGTAATGTTCTAAAATATAATTAATTTGTTATTTTAATATAATATAATATAACACCACAACGGTGATGTTATAGCATTTATTTATTGGTTTTTTAGTGTATTTAAGAAATAATAATATGGATTATCAATTAATTCCTATAGTAGATGACGGAAATTGTATATTTCGTTTTGTGCTATATACATTATTTGGAACATAAGTAAATCATCGAGATATTTGATTTAATGTAGTTAATTTAGTGATTAGTGATTGGGAGGTATATAGAGAATCATTGGTGATTTCTCAAATAAATCGTCTATTCATAGTTCTAAGGATTACGAGCATTTAATGAACACAGATGGTGAATATGCTGATCACGTTGAACTCGAATGTTGTTTAAACCAGATACTACATTTTGTGTGTATAAATCTAATGATCTTACAGAGTTCGTAGATTATGATTTAGGTGCTAGAATGTATAATATGTAAATGCATAAACTAAAAGCAAACGTCTAAAAAAAAAATACATATTACTCATTCATTAACTAGATAACGTAAATGAAAATAAATTAATGATAATGGTATAAAACAACACCAGAGTATATTTAAATTTAGTTATGAATGCGTTATCTCATATAATGTGGTTTATGTTTCTTATAATTTGGATAAATAAAGTGTGACTATTGTTCTACATTGCACTTTGAATGTGAAATATCCATCAGACGACATTTAGTTTATTGTAGCAATGACAAAATATCTTTACCACAGTGTCGTTTGTATAATGAAATATTTATACAATTTTTAATTAATACATTTTCCTGTCATGAAGGGGGATAAGGTTGATTTTCAACATGAACTTTGATCATTGAAAACATGTCATAATTTAAGGATATAAGATCACTTTATTAAATAATTGTATTATTATTATTGTGTTTTCGGATATATCTATGTTATCAATTTTATTCTAACATTTCGAAATCGTTGCAGGTTCCATTTTCAGAGAACGTAGTACACGTCTAATTGTCGTTACTACACCGTTAATTAAGGGACACGTGAGTACGTCGTGAACCTTGTGAAGACTCGTGATAAAGGCAATCGAGAGACCGGTGGTAGGAAGGCAAGGAAAGATTCTGGCGGGAGAAAACTCATACTAAAACCCATTGTGACATAGAGCCGTAGAAAGAAGAAAAAGGCTGAGACGTCAGCGCCGATGTTAATCGGTAGGCAGCGCGGAAGGACATAACTAACGCGTAAACAGTGTTCCCAAGCTCGGGGAAAAATACTTTAGCAAGAGTACGCCATATGTTATTATGGTATCGTTATCATGGTACGATTGTATTAATAATAGCACAACGTACATGAATATAGTCTGTGATAATAGTAATATCACCACAAAGCAAACATATTTTTTGACAATTGTTTATTTGACTGAGTAAATAAGACAAAAATGTTGTTGTAGTTTAGTATATATAGTTTTTAAAATTAAACATTTTTATCTAGTCTGAATTCATCACACAGTTTAATATTTATAGGATGGTAACATTATAAATAAATCATTTATTGTCAGATTAGGAAACTATCCTTATTCCATGCTCTAAAATTGTATTGACAAAATTAATAAAAAAAAAAAAAAAAAAAAAAAATGGAAATTGACAATCATCAGATTTCATCTGCTGTGTTAAAAGTTCATCATGACAATATTGTTCAAGACATTCAAGGAGATGTGATTATGGCACTATTTCAAAAACAGGTGCTGACAGAAGATGAGTATATAAAAATTACATCTAAGGTAAAAGAAGACCAATGATATGAAAAAAAAGAATTATTATTGTATGTTATGTGTTGTAGGAAAACCGCCTGGTGAAAGCATGTCATTTACTTGAGCTATTGCATTCAAAGGACAGTTGTGGTATCAATCAATTTATAAAGTATTTGTTGAGACATTATTCATGGATAGCTGAACCTATTGAAATTTCAATAATAAATGAATACAAAAATAGTTTGCATTTAACAAAACTACAGGATGTATTAACTACTGGTGAAGTACCTCAGTTATCTTCAAGACATGTATCACGAAGTAAACATGTGCGTAAAAACTTATATTATTGTCAGTAATATCATATCATAATTAATTTTTATTTTAGGTAAAAACATTAAAAGATCATTTAAAAAAATTAGAGGCAGGCCATTTTGTTATAGTAAATGGTATGAATGGTTGTGGAAAGTCTAGTTTAGTCGCCGAGGTATTAAATGATCCTCTCATAACAATGCAATATTTCCAGGTAATATTTTATTCAATAAATATTGTTAAAGTTGATTGTGAAATTAAAAATAGTAGCACAATATTGATTTGTATCAATATAAACAAGTGTTTAATAGACTAAGAAATTTCTTATTTTGTAGGGATTTGTGCAATGGATTAATGTTGGAAGAGAAAATTGTATAGATGTTGGATGCATTCAAACAGAAATATTAAATAGACTAAGTAACCAAGAACAGCTTATCTCACCTCCATTAAGTACAGATTATAAGGCAACAAAAAAAACACTTCAAAATTTGTAAGTATAAACACAAATACGTACAAACATTTAACGTTATTTAATATATACAGTGGTGGACTGGGGTGAAAAGGTCCAGGATGCAGATGCCTTTGCATGGCCCTTGTCCTTATATATATATATATGCTATAAATATGTAATTACTTTAATCAAAGGTAATGCCATAGCCCATCCAAAAAATTTCTGGTTTGTCCACTTACCCATTTAAAATTTAAAAAAAATATATAAAGCCTGATTTTGAAGTATAGTTCACGTACATCATTAAACTAGGTTAGGAATAAAGTTTTACAAGTTAATTTAAGTATTATACATATTGCCAATGTTGAATCTGTCTAATTTGTATAAATTATTTATTAAGGATAATATATAACATAAACAATCAGCTGAGATTAACATTTTAATAAATACAATATTTTTACTTGAAACAAGAGATCATTTAGTCTTTTAAAAGATCAGCTTAACTTAAAACTATTTACAAAATATTATATAACAAAATCACGAGTCAATTAATAATGAGTTATAAGTATATTGTTATTCATAGGTATTTCACTAATATTCTTCATGTTATTTATTATGCTATTTATACTATATTATTATTGATATATTTTTCGGAAATACATCAATAATAGTGGTTTAATACATACAAGTTTTAATAAATTAATATTATGCTATTGCTTTAATGTTGGATAGATATGATAATATTGCCCTACAATACACAACAAACGGTCATATATGGTCACAATCAACGTTACTTGATATAAAATATATTTTGTATTTACAATTTTTTCTTGTATAATATTCTTTGGCTGTGGCGCGAGGTGTGATCTCACTTTAGCATCCTGGACTAATCCGCTAAAACTAATGAATTTAGATTAAAATAAATTAAATAATTCTAAATGAACACGTTTATTCACGATTTACTGACATTTGAATTTCATTTAGAAAGTTTAATTATTGTAATAAATAATAACTTGTCTTAAAAAACTGAATTTTTGATTGTTATAAGCTAATTGTATTTAGATTTCATGTAAAAAATTATATAAAAATTATAGTTTGATTTTAATGTTTATAATATTACATTTATGTTTATATAGATGGAAACAAAACAATTTAATGAATGGTTTATTGGTTTTGGATGATGTGTATAGTAAACAAATAGTAAAGTACTTGGATATTGGATGTAAAATATTGATTACAACATATGATAAAAGTATTATGGATGACATAGTTGACACACGAGTTGAATATGTAAAAGTAAATGAAGGCTTTGAGGAAAAAGAAACTTTAGATTTATTTTCCAAATGCTTAAATGTTAACTCTAAGTCTTTACCATCACATGCGTCAAAGCTTCATTATATATGCAAAGGTATGGAAACTAGTTTTTATAAATGACATTATACATTTATTAAGAATATTAAATTTGTTTAGGATTTCCATTAACTATTTCACTCATTGGTGCACAACTTGAAACACACAAAGAAGAAACTATTAATAATGTAGATAGATGGACATTTTATTTAGAAGAATTATCTGATAAAACTAGTGAACCATTTAGGTAACTATATTATTAGTATTTACGTTTTAATTTACATTTTATTATAACTAATCTAATATATCTAATTATTATCAATCATAATTAATACAGACAGCAGACAGTAACTTAATATTACTTATGTTTAATACTTATTTTGTAGGTCATTATTTAAAAATAAAGTAATTATTTTTACTCGAGTTAATATTAATAAAATATTTAATTTTTATTATTTTGGTGTTATTAAAATAATTTAGCATATTTTATTAAAATTAGTTTATGTAAATATTCAATTTCACAGTAAAAATAATTCGGACAATCTTACATTTTAGTTAAGAATAAATTGAATAAATATAATTTTGAGAATTAATTAATTTTAACTTAGATTAGAAGAAAAACATATCTATATGATTTTTTAGTATTTAATATTTAATTTTTTAAATTTTAGATCTTTAAAAATTAAATAATAGTAATTTTTTTATTTTTTATTTGTTCAATTAATTTTGGAGAGATTTATGGGAAAGTTGATCCCAAGTAAACTTCACGATGAATTCAAATCTGTTTTCAAATTTTTTCTCACACTTCTAGATTGGTTGGTACGTTAGAAGTATCAAACATCTATTTTACTATATTTTGTGTGTTTAAGACAAAGACAGAAAATACCCAAATTCAATCCCCTTAAGTAAAAGTTATTGTAAATGTTATTAAAAAAACTTGGGTTAGATTTTTAAAGTAGTATTAATTGATTATGAAGGCCACCTTTTGACTTGTATTTATTTTATTTAGCTTACTTCTTTTGTAATTAATATAATTGTTGTAAATTGTGCATTTCCTCAGTAAAAATATTTGTTTATATTTAATCCAACTCAAAAAAGTATTAAATTAAATGTTTTAAATAAATCCATGCAAATACTACAATATATCATCATCATCATCATCATCTAAAGTCCTTGCCTTGTCGTGATAGCCATAAGTCTCTGTCATTTGCCCTATAATATATATAGATGTAATTATTTTGTTTATTTAATACAACATTTATAAGAACTTTACATAGGAGATAATTTCAGTTTCATAAAATTAAATTGATTATCATGTCTTACTTGATTAATTAATTGATTATCAATAGTATAATATTTATAAAATATATATAATTTTTTTTTTTATTCATAGATATACATTACATAGTGACAAAAAAGTAAAGAGCCTTGAAAAAGCAATAGAAATGTGTATAAATAGCTTACCTAATGATCTTCAAAAAAATTATCAAGATTTTTCTTTATTTGTACCCGATTTAAATATTAAACCAGAAGTACATACAGTATAATATAATAATTAATTCTTATGTTGATGAATGTTAATTTCAATGATAATATATTCATTAACATTTTATATTTTAGGTTTTATCTGTACTTTGGAATTTAAAGAAAATACAAGTTGAAGATATCTTACTGGAATTCATTCATAAAAGCTTAGTAGTTAGAGTTTGGAATCAACCTTTAAATAGCTATGTATATTCAATACATGATTTGCTCTTGAGTAATTTAAAAAAAAAAATAAATTATCAGGACTCTAAGGTATAGCTTTACTTACAGTATAATATACTTCATTTTTCATGTTTAATTTTTAAATTAAATTTCATAATAATTCATTTCATTGATGGTTTTAAGGAATTGCATAAAAAACTTATTGAGCGTTATAGGACTTATTGTAATGGAAACTTTGCTGAACTTCCAAAAGATGACAATTACATTTTTTTGTATTTTGGGTATCATTTGAAAAATGCTGATATGTTAGAAGAATTTCCTGTGTGGTTTTTTAATTTAAAATTTCTTGAGTCAAAAATATGTGTGACTGGTCCTGCTGACTTATTGACAGATTTAAGAAAATATAGAAAATATATTGCTGTTCAGGTAATAATTTTAATATAACCAAAAATTATACCATTAACAGTTTAAATCTATATTGTTAAATTTTGATTTATTATCATATTGTATTTTTTTAAATATTTGTAGAGTGCTTATGATGATTATATTAAGGAAATTGAACATTTTGTTAAATCCATTGGACCTAATTTATACCAAACAAAGTGTGATATTATCCAGTTAGGTCTCCTAGAACCTGAAACTTCTTTTATATATAAAGAATCATATAAAATTGCAAAAGCTAGTGAGAAATCTTATTTTTATTATAAGTGAGTTTAAATCTTAATTTGTGTTAAAAGATGTTTGATTGAGTAATTACTATTTATAGTATTCGAGCTTCACAAAATTATATTCCAAAACTTCATATAACCATTATAAGAGATAAAATTGAAACAGTTATTTTTGGAAACAATCATGATGAAGTTATAATTGGTACTCAAAGTGGAAGTATTAAAGTAAGTAAATTTCATATTTATTCATTATATGCAGAAAAAGTTTAAAAATATATATTTGTAAAAAATAATAATTATCCATTTAAGTTTTTATAATTTAGGTGGTATTAAATATTTGAATGTTTTTATTAATTTATTTTAACACTTTTTTATAATTTGATTTTAATATTTTACTATATTAGGTATGGAACATTATATCTCAAAAATGTTTGTACACTTATGATGGTCACACTGGGAAAGTTATTCATTTGGTAAAAAATAAATTAAAAACCCGTTTTTTATCAACATCTTATGATTCTACAATACGTATTTGGAATATGCATAACTTTTCTGAATTTAATGGTATATAATATAATTTTTATTTATATATTTATTTATTTTTAATAAATTGTTTTTTTAAGTTTCAGAAACACGTACACCTTCTCCTGAAACAAGACAAGACCATTGGCAAAATGTGTTTAATCAAAATTGTAGAAGACCAACAGATATTGCTGATTGTGTTGGTATATTTAATTATAATTCAGGACCAGTCATTTTTGCACAGTTTTCTTTAGATGATCATTTTATTGTCTCATCTTCAGTTGATAAAACTTTAAAGGTGATATTATTTATATGTATTTAAATATACTATCTTCATTTCTTAGATTTTTAGTGAAATTTAATGTTTTGATTTTTATAATAACAGGTGTATTTTCATGTTTATTATTGTGATCTATTCATGCTTACCCAATTCCTAGTGAAAAAATTTTTGTAAATAAATAATGATTGTAAATGTAAATGATTTGGAAAAAAATATTTTTTCTATTTTATTTGTAGTTTTCTTATGGGCAAAAAATAATTATAAAAGAAAAAATCTATCAGATTTTTATATAATGGAATTAATTTTTTTCTTGCAATTAATTAAAAAAAAATCATATGGAAAATTTGAGAGTTTTACCAATTGTATATTTTATTATTATACAGACAAAATTACATTTTTGATAACATTTTGATAAATTGTTGTCTATATATAAAATATTGAAAATGTTTTTTTTATAAATTTACTAAAGATTATTTACTTGTATAAGTACATAGGTTTTTTTAATAAATTAGTCATTATAACCATTTACCTTTATTATTTGATTAATATATTTTAAACTAAATATGATTAACAAAATGAGATTAAAAATTGCATAAGATTTCTTTAGTAAATAAAATTTAAATAATAATAATACATATTAGGATTTATTTTACATTCATATATTATAGATAAATAATAATGTTTAAAGATTAACAATAATATATATTTCTGAAATCAATTTATAAATAATTTATTAATATTTTTAATATGTTATTATTTTAATAATTAATATAATGTTTTTTAAAATAGGTATGGGAATTGAATAATTGCAAACTTTTTAAAACAGTCAAACAAAGTAGCATTATCTATAGGTGTTATTTTATGGAAAATATAAAAAATTATTGTATTATCTTCTTAACTCAATCACAAACAGGAAGTGGTATATATATTTCTCAATATCCTTTTGACCATTGTACTGGATTATTGTATTTAAAAGAACAAGTGTTGTCATTATTTCTTCTACCTAGCATAGAAGGTAAATATTCAAATTTATTGTTTCAATGTATATTACTCAATAATACAAATCAAAAAAACGTATTTATAGGAGATGATAAAATACTTGTTATGACACCAAAGAAATTGGGTCATTACCAATTTAAATGGGATGAACCTATAAGTTTAGTAGAACATCCTTATCCTATATGTTACCAATATTTTCAATTATCTTCTATCTCAGAGATGTATACTAGCAAAACAAATAATTCTAGGTATATAGCATTTAGTTTAACTAATTGTACAATAAAAATTTGTGATTTATTGACTGGATTTAATTTTTTGGATATAAATGATCCTGTTCGGTAAGTTATCTGTTTAATAACGTTTTTGTTTGTAGTACTTACAATTTTTATATTACAGAGGTATATTGAGCCTAGACTGGTTTTGGTCTAAAAAAGATCAATGTCACTGGTTACTTTGTGCAGCTGGAGATAAATCTATTAGATTATGGTGTCTAAATGATATTTCACAATATACTTGTGCTCATTTAACAAACAGTATACATCAATCAAATAATAATTTTGAATATACATGTAAAAATGAAATTATACCACTCCAAAACTATAAATTGTTTTCTGAAGAACAAAATTTGTATTGTTATAAACTTCAACAAAATTTTGATGCTGTGTGGCTGGAAAATAATGCTTTATTGTTAGCAGCTATAACTAAATGTGGATCATTAAAGGTAAATTATTAATAAATTGAAAATAAAAATTGTTTTAATGTAAATTAATTTTGTAGATATATCTAAAAATATTGATGGATATCATTTATCAAATATAAGTTTTAGTATTATTTATTCTAGATAGAGCTTGAGGGCAATAATGTTTTTTTATTATTATTTTGGTTATAGTCATTCAATTTTGTTTTAATTCATGTAATTAAAGTATATATTTGAGGAAGGTAAGGGGGGTTAAAAATAATTAAAGTTTGTTTGTATGAAGTTTTTAAACACTCCTAAATAATGTATATTTAAAATAGGTTTTTATAATAGTTACAATATTAAAAATAATGGTAAATAAAGCACACCGAGAAGGCATTAAACATGTATCTTGTTTTGTTTCACCTCAGTGCAACTAAATACAATATTATTAATAATTTTAAATCTATAATAAATCATATTCATAAAACAATTATATGTTAATTTTGTATTCAATTATAAAATAAAATTACATTTTTGTTTAAAAGGAATAATAATTAATTTTACTCCAATACAAACTACAGTAGAGCAATGATTATCTGCACTCAATGGGACTATATTAGATAATTAAACAGATAATGTTTAACACACATATTTTAACTATTTACATAATTTTCATTTTTATTTAATGTCAGAAATTATGAAATTAAATACAAAAACCCCATATTAATCCCATATTAAAATTTGTTTTTTCTTAAACTCAATAAATTCATTACATATGTTAATAAATTTGATTATTTTATTTATATATATATAATAAAAACAGAAAATGTGTATTGTATATCTAATTGTATCATATAAAAATAATTTCATTAAAAAAACATTTTGTGGGTGGGAGAGGGTGGCTTTATATCCAATTATTTCTTTTTTAAAATAGTTTTAATTAATTAATATGGCATGTCACATACTTTACTAAATGATCTTTTTTGTACCAATATAAAAAGTTAATTCTATTTAGTTTTAAAAAATATATATCTCTTATAAAAATCATCATAAATATTATAACATTTTTATAAATAATAAAATTATTCCATCTCTACTACATTGTATATGTTATACCAAATACATGAAATTGCTCAGTTCATGTGTTGTGAAAATCACCTGTCTATTTCATGAACTGAACAAAAATATGTTCATTTCATATAATGGGCTAAGTGCTGTCCAATTCAGTTAGTAGGTAACTGCATATACATGTACTTATTTATTAAAAGTGATAATTCCATTTATTAAGACCATCAGTATTCAGTATACTATACAATGTGCACATTAAAAAATATTATATTATGATTTATGATAATATAATATCTAAATGTAAATTTTATAGTAATATATTGTATAAATTATATTGTTTTAAAGTAAGTATATTTAAAGCATTTTAATTATCATATACTAATAATATATTCTATTACTATATAAACACTTTTTTATTGATTATAAGAATTAGAAATGAAAAACAACATGAAATATTATTAAAACTCATGGATTAAACTATTATTATTGATGTATTTTTCGGAAATAATAATAATTTTATTATTCATTTTAAACGTAATTTTTTGGATGGCAACATGGATATTTCCTAAAAATACATCAATAATAACATGAAATATTGTTTTAAATTTATAAATATTGAACATTGATTTTTGCCCGTTTAACTGGGCAATTTTATTTTTGGTGTAATATATATATTTTTAATTATTTAATTATTATTGGTATCAATTTGTTTTATATGTTTATAGATACTATTAGAAGGCGTAAATCAATGGTCAATGATTGATAAAAGAGTTTCAAGTTTGTCAATAGTAAATTTAGACCAACAAATTAAAAAGACAATGATAATTGTAGCATGTGAAGATTTAACTGTGCATATATTGAAATTCAAAACATCGCAATATTTATGTGATACTTTAGATAAAGTTGAAAAAATATTTACTTGTTTTGATTATGGTCATTTAATTTTAGCAGTATTGTTGAATAAAAAAGATGAATCAGTTGAACAAATTGTACAGGTAAAATAAATGTTATATTTAAAAATGTTTTATTTAATGTTATTAATAATCATTTTTATTTATTTTTTTTAGATTTGGGTAAATAAAGAGAAAATTAATATATGTATAAAGAATTTTATTGATTGTTTCGTATTCCATGATAAAGTTATTTTGCTACACAATATTCATGAAATTAAGGTATATTAATTATTGTATTGCAGTTATAAGTATTGTAATTATTTAACTACAGTTAAGATGTTTAATTTTTATTAACATTATGTTAATATATATATAATTTATTGTTGAATGTTTCATTATAATTTGAAATAATAATAAAGAAAAAATACATGTATTTAAATAATTTGTAAAATTATTCTTGTGTATGTATTAAATCTATTTTAATTTAATTTTTATTTAACAGGTAATAAATCTATGTGCTCTAACCTTAGCAAATTTGGAATTTAACTGTATGAAAATAAATGGGAGTTTAATGCTTGATAATTCAACATTAGTAGTGACTTATAATGCTAATAGTTTAAACATAATAAATTTAACTTCTGATTTAAAATTAAATCCAATTGACCAATATGCATTACCATTCAAAGAGAACGAATCAATATCCATAAGTTTGTCCAATGATAAACACATGTTTGCTGTCAGTGGGCAAAAAAGTATCATTGTAAGTACATTAATTTAATTTGTATTACTCATAGTAGACATTTATTTTGATAATAGATTTGTTGTTGTTTTTAGTTGATTAACACAATATCAAAAACTACTTTAGTTATAAATGATCAAAGTATGAATAATATATTATCAATGGTATGGTCAGCAGGTGATACTCGTTTAGCAATAAAAGAAGACAATCAAATAATTGTATTTAATGTAGAAACTGGGAATAAAGTAGCAAGTGTAATATTAACAGCAAATAAATTTGTAGTAGATTCTATGCTAAGTACATTTATTTCAATAAACACTGCTGGAAATTTAGTAACATTTAATTTACTTAGTGATATTAATAGTATGTAATCAGTTTAACAGTGCATTTGATTCAATTCTTGATTAATGTTGTATGGATTGAAGTAAATATGTTTTATTTAAATATTCAAACTTACACTTAAATACATTTATTTTGTTATAAATATATAGTGCTCTGCCCAAATAAGTATAATGAGTTTTCTATATTTTAATATTAGTTTAAAACTATTGTATAGTTAAAATCAAATTATCATTATGAATTTCTAAAAATATTATTTTTTAATTTTTGGTATTTTCTACTTATAAGATAACATTTTACAGTTGATGAAGTTAAACGTATTGCTATGTGTGTGTGTGTGTGTGTGAAATGAATTGAACAAAAAATGTTATAGGAATTATTTGTCTTGGTTTTCTATGGATTATTAAAAAAAAAACATCTAATGTAAAAATAATGACATTATGTTCTTAACATTTTGTATAACTTTCCTTATAATTAATTTACTTTTATTTTTGTATTGCTGTTTTCTTAATTTTAAAATTAACAATATTATTTTTTAAATAAATATTAAAAAATTAATTTAAATATTTTTAAATATAATTTTATGTTACGCTATTAAAAAAGAAAATTATAAAGTATTGTCTGTGATTATTTAATAGACTGATAAAAATTTGTTTCAATATTAGTATTATTTAAATTTCATAGATAAGTATTGAGAAATCCATTATTATTTGTTTTTTTATGGGAAATTTTAAACTTTAAAAATAATATTATTTATAAACTGTGTGGACTTATATAGATGTTTAAAACTATTAAAGTACAAAAACATGGTACAATTAAAATTAAAAATATACTTGTAATGAATATATTTTTTATGTAGATACTAGGTTTATAATTAATTTTCGTATTTAATTGCATTTGTAATCAATGATCTTTAAATGCATTTATTTTTCACTAATCATTAAATTTTTAAGTTTTTAAAATATAAACTTAAATTGTATAAACTATTTTGTAGGCATTAATTGTGTTTGTTAACAGTTATAATTTGAATTCAAACTAAATTATTTTTTAATATTAGCGTTTAGTATTTAATTATTTTCATATTATATTGTGATACTACAGTGTGTTTCACGAGAATTATCACTTCAAAGTGATAGGATAATGTATATAGATTATATTCTCTTACATTTCTGAATTAATATTTATTATTACAAGACGTGTAAGTGTTTATCTATTTTTATCTAATAAGAAATCTTTATACATTTTGTATTTTTTTATATAACTATGTGATATCTATATATATATATAATTATATATTTGTATTGTTTGTAATACAAGTTAATATTTGCTCAAATTATTGCTTTATCTCTTAATTTATTTGATTGGTTACATCACTTAATAATTAGTTTACATGTATTGTACTATGTAATTCATGCTACTGGTTGGAATTTAATTGAAAATTAAAATTACTCTTTTATACTTTAACCCTTACATTTAATTGTTTACATATTCAGCAAAAAACTCTAACAATTTGTTTAATAATTATTATTTTATCATTATTAGTAATATAATTATTATTTGATTACTTTTCTCAATATTTTTTACTTTTGATTTGTTCATTTTTCTCTCTACTCATACTGTTTATACAATCAAGGCCGCATTTGGGGGTTCAATCCTTCCCACCTTCAAAAAAATCTTTTTAATAGTGATAATAAATTGAATTTATTAAACTAAATTATTAGGGTGGAGACACACTATTTACACGGCACATGTTAATTCGCATTTAGACACTATTTTATCGTTCACAATAATAATAATCTAAGAATGATGCGTGATTTGAATTGAAATATTAATTTTAAATGTATTATATGTAATTTTATATGATAAAATTAGTGATGGGCATAATTGAATGATTAGTAATCGAGACACTTTCTTAATCGAAACATTTTCATAAACGAGAGAATCTCTCGAAAATGTACTCGAAATAGTTTATTCGTTTGATAAAAAAAATTTACTATTTTTTGTGGTCGAGTGATTCAAAATATGCACCTACTAATATTAAATAAATAATTTAATTTTGCTTTTATTATTTGTTGGTATAATATTATTAATTAAATTATAATTCAGGAATAATAATAACCATATTAATACTGCATTATTAATAGGTGTCTTAAATAAAAAGACACAAGATGTTTAATTTTTTTTTTTGAACAGTTCAATAATTATTGTCCTCAGTTTAAATTAATCTACTGTTTTAAAATACTCTACATTTTTAGTTATGAATAAAATATATCTATTATACTTATTTATATATTTAAAATAACACATTATTAATATTTTATACTCTATTAGAAATGTTAGATATTACGATAGATCCACTATTCTTAAATGCTCCTCGGGAATTACTTTTGTCTTTACTCAATTGTTTTGTTAATGCCTGTTTTCAACATTATATCAACCATAATTTTCCTAATTCATCTCTTATATATACCGATAAATCGGTATCATCTTCTTTTGTTGGTTATTCTTTTTTCGCCGAAACCGTTAATTTATCTTCATTCGTCAACTTGTTTCATCCTGTTTCAAGTCTTACTGCAGAGTGTTGGGCGGTGATCCAAGCCTTACATTGTTTAAAACAACTACCTGTCGGGGAGTACCTAATCGTTACAGACAGCAAATCATTTCTCGAATCTCTTCATTCGTATCCTATTAATTCTCTAATATCATCTCTTGTTATTCAAATCAGAGTGATCTCTTGTACTCTCATTCAAGCGGGTTTCGTGATTCATTTTTTGTGTATCCCGGTACATATAGGTATAGCAAGTAACGAAAAAGTTGTTTATCTTGCAAATTATCTCAATCAATAAAAATTCCTTCCACTCTGAAAATTCCTTATTCTAATTTTTTCTCATCACCCAAAAAATCCATCCTAGACATATAGGACATGAGATGGTCTTCATTGACGGAGAATCTGGCAATGGAATACAGAAAGATAGTTCCCATTTCTTTTCGTCGTCCTTGGTTCCATAAACTTAATTTAAGTAGGGCTTACATCAGACAATTTGTTAGATTTTGTCTAAGTCACAATCGTCTTCCGGCACACGCATTCAAGTTACGACTTAATCAGTCTCCCGTGTTCCCCGGCACGGGGGAGAGAAGATTTGTGATTTCCGTCACTTGGTTTTCTCTTATTCGGCTTTGGAGAGCCTCAAGATTGTCACGAATATATTCCCGTGGAGTCCCTCTGGATACGGTAAGTGTTTTGGCTTCTTTCACTCCACAAATAATATTTTTAATTGTCAAATTCTTATCTTCAGCTGGTTTTTTTGCTTAACCCCAGTCTTTATTATTTATTTATTAGTTTAATTTCATAGTTTTAAGTACTTTACTTATATTATATTATATATGATGTCTTTTTATTTAGTTTAATAATTATTTAAGTTTTATTATTACAGAGCATGTTGAGTGATGTAATCGTTGAGATTAAATGTGACTAGCACAAAACTTCTTTTCAAAAAAAAAAAAATATTTTATATTTTATAAATGTATATAAGCATTAAACCCAGCTTTAACCCAGTTGACTGTGCATTTAAACTTTAAAACACAATTTATGAAATATCCTCCAAATTAAAAATAACAGTAAACTAATAAAATATATTTATACTAGCTCATAATAATAATCAACAGAAAAGGAGTGAGTCATTCAGTCAGTTTATGATTGAAGTAAATATGTACTAATGTGAATGTGTTATGTGTAAACTATTATATAAATTAAAAATATATTAATATAATTACTAAATTAGTTATAATATTTATCAATTGGTAGGCCCAACCATGGAGTAACTACGGTGGTGGGGTGATGTGGGCGATATATCACCCTCCCAGAGCCTTTTTTTTGTTTTCATTATGGTTTACTATTTTTAGTACAAAATACATACAATTTTTAAAGTATGCAAGTAGGCACATTCAGCTAAAGGTTGATGAAGTTATTAACGAACTAGCAAAAAAACCAAGGAAACTTGATATTTTGTTATAACAATTATTAATTTAACTTTAGACTGTATCAAAATGTATATATAATATATATATATATATATAATGTAAATATATGTTATTCTTACTATCACTTACAAATATTCATATCACTCCCTCAAAAAAGGACGTAGTTACGGCACTAGGCCCGACAATCGATAATTCAAAATATTCCGAGATCCAGAGGAAACTTCGACTTTTTTACTCATATCGAAGTTATTCGATTATTTTTATCATAATCGTATTTTTTCTCGATTGTTTTAATAATCGAAAAATCTCGATTATACGTTTTAATTATGCTTATCACTTTAAATTAAAAAAAATTCACAGACTTCAAAAGTTATCTAAAGTATTTAAATTTTCGTCGAACGTACAGAAAATAAAAATTAATAACAGAACCCAACGAATGATTCCTGTTTATAATGCCATCGTGCTGTGTGATTTGACGTCACGCGTCTTTCTTAATCGAGTTCTAGGAATTAGCGTAAACATATTTTTAATACTTATTAATTATTTACCTATTTATACCCAAGTCATTTGTTTTTGTTTGTTTTATGTTTCATTGTTCTTTAATATGTTAATGATTGTTCAGCGACCTATGTAATATAATACCATAGAATAATATTCTATGATAATACGGTTATTTCATATCTGTATTTGTTATCAATGTTGTTTGGCTTCAGTCGATTCAATATATTCTTACTCTGTGGTTTAATCATAGAACAGTACTGTTCTATGGTTCAGTGATGATTATCAAATAAAACCTATCAAAATGACAAATGTCAAGTATCAGGTCATCAAGTCATTGATGTGTAACGGACGACATACAGTGAAAGTTAATGGTAATGTTTTATTTTATTTATTATGTAATTAAATATTATTCACGCTCAAGACACCATGTCTTGTGCATGTACCAACCATATTGTAATGGCTGATGATTGATTAACTTGTAGTAGGTTGCTTTGGTACACCAAAACCAATTGTTTGATGATGTGCCCATTTGCTTAATAAGTTAATGACACCAACACTAATAAGAACAATGTCATTTATATTTGGAACCAACATCGATCCATTTTTAGTGAAGAACTTCAACATACAATCTACCATCGGTAAGTATCATCCAATTGAAGATTTTTAATTCTATCTATTTTTTTTGCCAACATCAATTGTTAAATGAATTGTATTTGTACTTTTTGTCATGTTAGGTCTGGTGACAGTATGTGTTGGTTTAATAGCATTGGCAGTTGTGTTCGAGTCCCTGAAGACTTTACATTTTATGATGAAAGTTCACAAGAGACTGTTGTGTTGTAGTCAGCCCAATTGCAAAAAATATGCTAATAAAGATTCATTTACCATAACATTTCAAATGAAAATGTTCGAGTAAGCTCACTGATATGACCAACTAGCTATAAAATACTGTTAAACGTATGTGTTTTGTATTCAGTTGTTTGAGGACATTAGGAGTTTACATGTTTCAAATATTAATTGGATATATTTTAATGTGTGCTGTAATGACATTCAATGGGTATGTATTTTTTGCTACTGTTGTGGGATATGGTTTAGGATATTGGTTGTTTGGCTTAACAATGATGCATTTATCAGCAAAAAATTTACTGAAATCTCAGAATGTTCCAATTCATTGCAAAAACTGTACTACGATTGACATAAATAGTAAGTGTTTTGAGTATTATTATAATTGAGAAACTTGAATAATGTTTGTTTATAGAAAAAGATTCAACTGAGTATAGCACTAGTACTGATATTAGTGATGATGTACCAGGCACAAGTTCCATGGTTGAAGTGGAAATACATAACAGATTATAATTAGTGTATTTTATTACCAAAATTCTGAGAAATATGTTTTATTGTTTCATAAATATTTTTATTTTATAATTATTAAGAATTTAAAAATATATTTTTTGAGTTAAATCTAGTTTGAAAATTTATTACCAAATTTAAAGAAATTATTTTAAGATTTTGATATTTTTAAATAGCTTTAGCTTTTTTGTCAAACAATATTTTACAAAAAGGCCGAGATGCATTAACAAATATTTTTCTTTTCAATTTTGATTAATTTGTGTTTGAATTCTAAATTTAACTTAAACACAATCAATGCTAATAAAAAACATTAAGAGGGCACGCCATATCTTAATGTTTGTTATTGGCATATCAAAGAAATTGTTTATCTGTCTGAGATATAGTATTTTAAACAAATTATTTTCCTATATTAAGTTAATTGTATATTATTGTCAGTTTTAAATCATTTTACTTCATTAATACAAGTACAAAACATTTGTTATCATTTTAAAGTTTAAATCTTGAAGGTATTAAACTATAAAGGAAATGCTAATTTTAAATTTGGATAACAGAATATTAGTTATATTATTTTTCTTCATTGTAAAACACATGTATAACAAAGCGAATGTATGAACTAAAACATCAATTGTTTTCCAATGTTGAACTCTTTATGTGTATTAAAAAAATAATACTTTTATTACTCTAACCTTTTTAATATAAAAAAAAAAAAACATGCAGAGTTAACATAAAAAGTTTTAACATAATTGTATAACTGATGTGATATATACATTTTTTATGTCAAGTGTATGTTAAATAAAAAAATAATACTTTTTTTATAACAATTTATATTTATATTTGTTGCATTGTTAATGTTTGTTATTAGTTGTTAACTATATGTAATTAATAAAGTTTAGTGGTTAATACCAATTAAGCACAAACTATTTTATTCACCTGTGATCACTGAATTTGTGTAACCATTAGGCAGATACTTTTTTTAAAATAGTTAATTGTTCATTTTTATAATTTGAAACCAGTGCAATTGTTTTATTCTGTTATACATAATTGTTATAATATTATATTAGGTGTGTTATTTATATTAAATATTCTATTACTTTTGGAATGTTATTTGTTATTATTTAATATAAATATTTAAGTTTATTTAATATTTTACACATACATAAATTTGATTGTTTTAGTTACATCATTATCCTACAAATGAATTATATACATTGTACTATTATATATTCCTATGAATATATTGTTTTACACAACAAACTTTCTCAAAGTGTAATTCAATTGAATAATCAATTATTTATTTCTGTAAGAAAGCTATTAATTATTACATAAATTCATGTTTTCAAAATGTAAAGTATTTCTATTGACTTTTCATAAAAAAAGGAAATAACTTATAAATTAATAATACATACACTTTAATAATGATTAATAAAATTATTTTATTTTTATATAAACCAAAAAAAACTAAACAAAACTGTACAACAGATTAAATATAGGATTAGATTTCTAGGAGGTTCCGTTGTTATATTTCCATTCTTCAGGATTAACATCATAATCAATCATTACTTTTTTCAAATTCCACCAAGTGTTCAGAAATCCAACATCCACAGTGTGATTATGTATAGATAGTATTGTAGGTTTTAAATATTTACAATTCGCTTTGTATGTTTGTATGTTATCATTAAATTCATCAATCCACATAATTGAAAAAAATATTAAATTTAGTCTTTTTACGATGCCAGTATTATAACATTTTTCCAAATACTCCAAATGCTGGACAGCAGACGGATTCCTGACAGCCAGCGAAATGTACAACATAGAGTTTGCATTTTCGATAAGTTCAGATCGGTAACTGTGCTCGTCAGGGTTAGTCAAAGCGCAATAATAAGCACAACTTGCAACCATAGTTGCTAAAGAGCTTCTGATAGGATTTTCTTTCATGTATGTTCCAATGCCTGCTGTCGAATCGTAGTAATCCTTTGCCAAACTTTCCCAGTACTGTTTCCAACGTTCGACAAACGTGCCACGGAAACGTTCTGGAAACAAGAACCGACTAGGCTTTTGATTTAGACTGCTGCTACTCACTAGCGTACCAAACAATTTGTTTGACTGGCGAGCGAAAATCATAATTAATGTCGTTAAAAATTACTGGGATTTTGTTATGTTAATCAAATACCGTATTGATCCCCGGACAATGGTAAAGCACAAATCAACATTCAAAATATGCAACTTATAAACTATTCAGCTTATCACAAACTCAAAATATTGATTATACACATGTATATAATTCTGTGTTTATACCAAAGAACAGTGGTTTTCAATTTTTTAGGATCGCGACCCAAATTCTCCTACGAAAATCTATCGAGACCATAGACATATAAAGATCTTTATATGTCTATGATCGAGACCCACATGGTTTTACATTTACAGGATAAAAAATTTAAAAAATATATAAATTCCTTGGAATCTATATAATTATAATAATTCTCGCGACCCATCAAAAATTAACTCACTACCATAAACTAGTGATGGTAATAAAAAGCAGTAGCAGTTATATTAGCACTGCTATTTTACTATAGCAATCGCAGACTGCTATTCAGTGTAGACAATAGCAGTGATTGTTAAATTTCGCATAGTGGGTTTTATGTTAAGGTTATTTTACGACTTAACTACACTTTCAAAACAAAATAAATATGTGTGTGATGTGAATAAGGTTACAATGGATACATAGAGTATGAATAATATGAATATTATATGTTTATAATATATAATAATACGATACAAGAAGCAATGAGAAATGAATTTGGTCTAAAAACATTATACATAAACATATATATATATATATACTCATATATATACCCTATACTTATGTATAGTTTCAATAATGTATAGAATAATTGATAACAATTTGCAATGGTTCAACGACGTACGTCAAATAAATTACACTGCCTGCTGACAAAGTCCAGATCGGCTAACGAAAATGATGAATAAACTTCTACACTGTTATTACTATATAATTAGCATGAATTAGCTACTAGTAAAACAAGAAATTTACAACGAATAAGCATTATATTATCAGCAAATTTTACAAAGTAGCAATAGTAATAGCAAACGTTATAAATGCAGTTCACCATCTATTATAAACCTTATACCAACACAGATTAGATAAATTCATCTAATCTGTGATACTAATAGACGGAGCATTTGGGTGAAATGAGGTTGGGTATTGTTGTCTTTTGGCTAATTGTACAGTGATGTCGGTCCTTTAGTACAAAATATTGTTCCAAAAAATATTAGTAAAAAAATATACCACCTCAGAATAGATTATAATCAATAACACATATCGTTAATAAATATAATAATAATAATATAAATAAAACATACAATTAAAAAAACAATAGTAAATTCATTATCAAAATATTCATGTAGCTATGATTTAGATTACACTGCAAAGCATAGGCATATAAAGATATCTTAATAAGTCTATGCTGCAAAGACAATACATAGTGATGGGCAAGGTGGATCGATATAGATCATAGACATAAATTATATGTCTATGCCTAATACATAATGACTTTTTTTGTTCCATGATTTTTGTTATTTTTTTTTTTTTTGATGTTGGTGTTGGTAACAATTCTGTCATTTACCGTCGTTATCAATAGCCGCAAACATGTGATAACTGCAAGACAAGTATGCGGAATGATATTTGTTTTTCCTGCATTTCATATTTTCAGTAGACTGTAATAGACTTGCACGTGTTTTTTGTTCAAAATTCATGTATAATCAAAAATGAATAATTGATAGTAAATTATTGTTGTGTTAGTTTTTACGTTAACACATTTTCTGACCGACCATTGCAATATGGTAAACCCAATCGAAATTCCATTAAAGGATTCTGATGAGGTAATATATGATGTTATCTTTAGTTTATGTATGCAAGTTGTAGGTATTTTGTGAATATGCCAATTTGATTTTTATGGTTTACTGTGCGAGTTTTATAGACATATGTTTTATTTTGTTCAAATTGATCTATTAGAGTTATCTTTATTTTTATTAAAATGGACCATAAAAAAAATAAATAAAAAAAATCCGATATCTTTGGTAATTCTTGATGTGTTATTATTTTTCATGTGATTACTTAAATTTTAATAATTTGTAGTCATGAATAACATCAAGGTTTATTTTATTATTGGAATATAAATATAGTTTTGTTTAAAAATGCATAATTTATATTTTAGGAATTATTTAAGTAGTAATTAATTGGGTAGTTAAGTATGTATAGTAATATTTCTATTTTTAACATTATAGTCTATAAGTACATATTAACGTTTCTCCAATTGTTCATATTTTTATTTGCGCATTTAATTTATTAAAAAAGAGAATATTGTTGAATACAATTTTGAAATTATATATTATATATATATATATATATATTAAATTTATATATATGTATATATATGTATATATATATATATATATATATATATATATAATGTTTATTTTTAGATAGAATATGTTAAATTTTATGTAAGATAAATTTAAATGTTAATAGGTTTTATAATATTATTTATACAATTTACATTAATTACATGAATTAGTATTTTATTGTAAATCAATTTATATTTTATGTTAAAATATGTATTTTACATAAAATTCTGATAGTTTGGATTTGGTTTTAGGTCATTGAAATACAATTAGACAAATTACCAGAGTATGATGAGGTTCTTGGAATTTTGAAGTCTGAACATTCAAATTTGCATATATGGGTCAATTTGGCAGTATGTTTTATTTTATATCTATTATTTAAGTGCAAATATTAATATAAAATATTTTTTTTCTCATAATATTTAGTTGGAGTATTACAAAAGAGGCAATACATCGGCATTGGTTAGGTTGTTGGAGTCATCTCGTAGTAATGCTAGTTTAGAGTATAAAGATAGTGATAAAGATCAAATGAGGGCTCTTGATATGTTAGCTGCATATTATGTACAAACGGCTAATCGAGAAAAGAGTAAAGATAAACGTCGTGAACTTTTTACTAAAGCTACACAACTTTATACTACAGCTGATAAAATTATTATGTATGACACGGTAAGAATATGGTTGTATTTTAATATTTTCTAAATTTATCTGAATGTTTTATAAATTTGGCAGAATCATTTGTTGGGTCGAGCTTTCTTCTGTCTATTAGAAGGTGATAAAATTGAACAAGCTGATGCACAGTTTAATTTCGTATTAAATCAGTCGTCTAATAATATACCAGCCCAGTTAGGCAAAGCATGCATTGCATTTAATAGAAAAGACTATAGAGGAGCTCTAGCATATTATAAAAAAGCATTGCGTTCTAATCCAATGTGTCCTGCTGATGTTCGACTGGGAATGGCACATTGTTTTTTGAAACTAGGAAATACTGAAAAAGCACGTTTAGCATTTGAACGTGCTTTACAGTTGGACTCTAAATGTGTGGGAGCACTAGTTGGTCTTGCTATCATGAAATTGAACGGAGAAAATCCTGGTGACATTAAACTAGGTGTAAATATGTTGTCAAAAGCATATACTATTGATACAACCAATCCAATGGTGTTAAATCATTTGTCCAATCATTTCTTCTTTAAAAAAGATTATACCAAGTCTGAGCTACTTGCTAGACATGCGTTACAAAATACAGAGAATGAAGCTATGAGAGCTGAAAGTTGTTATCAAATGGCTAGAGCTTTTCATGTACAGGTAATCATTTTTAATTGATTATTTATTCATATAAATTACATATTTATAATATAATACAACTTGTAGAATAATTATGATCAAGCGTTTCAATATTATTATCAAGCAACTCAGTTTGCACCGGTTACATTTGTACTTCCACATTACGGTTTAGGACAAATGTATATTTATGGAGGCGACATGGAAAATGTAATGTTTAAAAAGCCTTTTACCTATTACAGTAAAATATTTATTTAATTGTATTTTTTGAATTTAGGCTGCTCAATGCTTTGAAAAAGTTCTTAAAGCTCAACCAGGAAATTATGAAGCAATGAAAATTCTCGGTTCATTATATGCTGATTCAAAAAACCAACAGAAAAGAGACATTGCAAAAAGTCATTTAAAAAAAGTAATTGATTTGTTAATAATATTAATAAAAAATATTGTACAACTTTTAATACATTATGTCTTAGGTAACTGAACATTTCCCAGAAGATGTAGAAGCTTGGATTGAACTTGCCCAGATATTAGAACAATCTGATTTACAATCGTCATTATCTGCTTATGGTAAAGCTATGGATTTAATGCGTAACAGTGCAAATAATTACATTCCACCTGAAATACTGAATAATGTTGCTGCATTAAATTATAGGTATGAATTATGTTTTACATGTTAATGTATAAATATTATTCTTAATTTGAAATTATAGGCTTGGAAATTTGGATGAATCTCGTACTAAACTTGAAGAATCTTTAAGTTTGTCCAAAAAAATGGTAGAAGCTGACCCACAGCATTATAATTCTATAGCAGTTACAACTACATACAATTTGGCTAGAATCTTTGAAGCACAATGTCAATTTCAGAAGGCTGAAACTTTTTATAAAGATATTTTGAAGGAACATCCTAATTATATTGATTGTATACCAAATAATTGACTAATTTGTTTTCTATTAAACCCTTATAATGTTGTATTGTATGTTAAGGTTATTTACGTTTGGGTTGTATGGCTCGAGATCGTAACCAGATATATGAGGCTTCTGATTGGTTTAAAGAAGCATTACGTATTGATAATGAACATCCAGATGCTTGGTCATTACTTGGAAATTTACATTTGGCAAAAATGGAATGGGGTCCTGGACAAAAAAAATTTGAACGTGTGCTAAAGGTATGTAATGATCTAACAACTAACAAAATTTGTATGATGTGTTTATGATTTGAGTACTTGTGGATTACTTTAATAGAAAGAAAAAACTCAAATCCACAAAAATATTCACTTTTTATTTGTAAATACGTATTTCGATAACGATGTTACCATCTTCAGTACATAAAAACGACTGACCTGTCGTTAATGGTCAGTCATTTTATGTACTGAAGATGGTAACATCGTTATCGAAATACGTATTTACAAATAAAAAGTGAATATTTTTGTGGAACTAGGTTTTTTCTTTCTATTTTGTATGATGTTAAATGCAATAATTTTATTATTTGTGTTAAGAACCCATCAACATTAAATGATTCATATTCATTAATTGCTTTGGGAAATGTTTGGCTACAAACTCTACATCAACCTACCAGAAATAAAGACCAAGAAAAAAGACATCAGGATTTGGCTCTACAATTTTTTACTAAAGTGTTGAAAAATGATCCCAAAAACATTTGGGCAGCTAATGGAATTGGTTAGTAACCTATTCAAATTAGTCTAAAGTTAGGTTTCTAAACAATAGTCTAATGAAGTTTAAACTATAAATAAAATTGCTATTTACTGAATGAACTTGAACGTAGTTCTTAATCCGGTGACTTTTTGTGTTTGGTATGTGTGTTTCTACCCACAAAGTTCTTTAATCTATAAATAAGGAATTTTGAGCGCAAAACTTATCAAGTGCCTAGATATAATAAAGCTTGATTTTTTAATTTCGGCTCTTAATTTGAGATATTTGAAATCAAAGATTACATAAAGTATAGGAAAATTAGTGAGAATCAATTTTGTGTTTGTATTTTTATTCAAAAAACATATTGTTTACAAAATTTAATTACTTTGGAAAATAAATATTTTTAAATACATCTATATGTTTGTATTTTAAGATTATTGAAAATAGTTTCAATTTATTATTAGTTGAATAACATGTTTTATTTTAATTTATTATTCTAATTATTTTACAGTTTTGAGTTCACTAAGTGCTCAGTGATGTCTACAAGACAGCATAGTACTTTAGTAGTAACTGAAATGTCTTCTTTTTAATATTGAAATATATATATATATATATTATAAATCTACATGATAATTATATAGTTTAAATTTAGTTTTTACTTAAGAGATTAAAGATTATATCAATTATACAATGCAAATAACAGTTAATATTGTAATTAATTATTTTGTTTTTGTTTTGTTACAATATAGTTGGATTTAAGGGGAGGGGGCTGAGTGGGCTGCAGTTCAGTTTTTACAATGATTGATGAATAGGCATGATTAATAAAAAACAGAAATTTATTTTTCTATTTAAAATTAAATTTTCATTAAATAAATAGGTACAATGTAATAGGTATTTTTTAAATCAATAAATAATAATGAGCGGTGTTCTAGAATCTTGATAAGATGGGGTTTTCTATGGTTTACAATCACCGTGCTCTGTCAATTGTAATAATATTATTGAATGCATTTCTAAATATACACATATTGGTCGGGAGTTATATATTAAAAGTTGTAGTAATGACGGCCAATGAAGAATTCTTCGTAAAAACGATTGGATTAGTTTAATCGGTGAAATCATAATTTTTGTTTGACATACGATGGTGTCAAAATGGAAGATGATCGTCATTTATTAGAGACCCCCACATTATATTCTGTCCATAGGCCACCACATACCTAAATCTGGCCCTGGTTGGAAGTGTTTCTATTACTAAATTTAGGGAAAAAATTTTATTCTTTTAGTAAAATAATATATTATAATACATTTATCTAAATTACTTAAAATATATTGAGTTTAGAAATAATTTATGTAATATTAGTAATAAGATGAAATTAATAGATAATTTCTTAATTATAATACAAATATGATTGTTTTATAGTACTTACTGAGTTATTTGAAACTGTTGATACATTGTATTTATCAACTCATTTTAAGCATATAAAAATAATTATAAATGCATTTTTTATGATTAATATATTATTTATGTATTTGGGATTTAGAAGGTTTTGTTTGAATATACGTTCAAATATGTGTAATATCTAGACAAATTATTTTAATAAAAAATAACACACACACACACACATACACACACACACACACACACACACACACACACATATATATATATATATATATATATATATAACTTGTTTATTTAAATAGGTTGTGTTATGGCACATAAGCATTGTATTAATGAAGCAAGAGACATATTTGCTCAAGTAAGAGAAGCTACTGCTGATTTTTGTGATGTTTGGTTGAATATTGCACATATATATATTGAACAAAAACAGTACATTAGTGCTATTCAAATGGTATGTTTGTTAAGAGTTTTAATATATTAGTTTTGTACATTATATTAGTTTATTATTATTTATATAATTGTTTATTATATTAGTTTTAATAGATTAGTTGTATATCAAATATATCTTTATCTATGTATTATGTGTACACTATATGTATTTATGTTATATGTTTTAGTATGAAAATTGTATGAAAAAGTTTTTTAAACATGACAGTGTTGAAGTACTTCAATACCTTGGTCGTGCATATTTTAAAGCAGGGAAGTTAAAAGAAGCAAAGACTGTATTTTTGAAGGTAAATAAATGTTAATATATGTATTATAATACAATATTGTTAAATAATAATAATTTGATATTAGGCTCGAAGAGTTGCTCCACAAGATACTGTTATCATATATAATATCGCTTTTGTCCTACAAAAATTAGCAGCTTATATTTTGAAAGATGAAAAATCCAACTTGAAGGATGTACTTAAAGCTGTACATGAACTTGGATTATCACATAAGTATGATTACTTAAAAAACTATTATGGTATTACTAATTATTGCTTTTAATGTTTATTAGATATTTCCAATATTTGTCTGTTCATGGTGACCGTATGAGGTATGATGTTTCTTTAGCTGATATTGAAGCTAAACAGTGTCAAGATTTATTGTCTCAAGCACAATACCACGTGGCAAGAGCACGTAAAATGGATAATGATGAGCGTGAAATGCGCCGTAAACAAGAAGAGGAACGAGAAGCATTAAGAATCAAACAAATTGAAGAGCAAACTAAAGCTTTGGAACGACAAGAAGTACAAAGAAAAGAAATGTTGTTGAAACGTCAAGAATATAGAGAAAAAACCAAAAATGCACTTGTATTCGATCAGATTGTAGAAAAACCTAAGAGTAAAGGAAAACGCCGTGAAAATTATGGATCAGATTCTGGTGGAAGTATTGCATCTGAGCCAGGTGGCAATGGAAGTCCAAGACCTTCAAAGTCTAAACCAAAAAGAAGGTAATATAAATTATATATAATGGATTTTATTATATTTTTTAAGATTATATGCTTAATTTGTTGTTGGACAATATAGCAAAATAAAGTTTTTAATTTTAGGAAACTTTCTATATGCATAATAGATTGAGCCCAAAATAACAAATAATGATAGTACATTCTATTAGGTTAACATATTTATAATATAGATAATAGACAAAATTGTGGAGAACTTGATTAACGTAGGGTTAGTGTTTGTAATTTGCATGAGATGGATGGTTCAAAGAAGAGTTAATGTAATAATTGCAGGAAGAATATGGGACATGAAATTGTATAGGAAAATGGGTAACATGTGAGGTAACATTGAATGATACAAGAGATACAATATCAGGGCAGTCAATCTTGTCACTAAGTAAATTGATCAAAAACTTAAGATTTATTAAGTTTAGTGAAGCATATTGCTGTGTTGAAGTTAAAGTTATAGTATATAATATCTATTTATAAATTCAAAATTTACTTACTACAAAAGACAATAGTGTGTTTCCTTATTAGTTTTTGTCCAAAATTGAAATTTTGAAGTGAGTTATTTGTATTTTAAAATAAACGTATATCACATTAAATTCTTATATTTTTATTTTTTCTATTAGGGTTTGGTTTTGTAGTTTTCATGTAACTATATGTAATTTCTAATATACAGTAGTAATAAGATATCATAAAATAAAATATATACTAGGTATAGTATTATTATTAAGTTAATACGTTAACATGTTTGGGATCAGAGACGAAAATCCAGTACCTCCAGCCACTGTTTGAATGTGGTTGGGGTTGTGAGATAATTGATTCTAGGCCCCTGATAGAAGCAAATTCGACATTTGAAACCTATGTGCTTGATGGTCTGTTTTTCTGCGCTGCAGTGATATTTTGGAGAGTTTCTTATTCCCCATTTGTGCAAGGAGTCAGTAAATCTGTCATGGGATGTATGAACTCGAGTATCACAGATTATGTGCTAGGTAAAAAACCTGTGGGTTTGTATCCAAGGGTTAACGTGCTCAAGATATTGTCATTCTTTAACGCATCTGTTCATGTTTGTTTCCATTTAGCCTTTATGTCAAAGTTAGAGTTATTTAAATCCGCAGCTGTTTTTATTGAAGGATTTCTATACTTTAGTTGTAGTTTAACCGCATCAATAAAATTATTAACTATTAAATTGTTATATCAAAAAAAATTTGTGAACTTTTCGATCTTGTTATTTGATTTGTTCTTCAAGTTGGCAGAGGAGCAATTGATGTTGATGTTGGAGTTGATTATATGGTGCTAGATATTAGTCTGATGGTGTTATTAAGTTCTGCATCTAGTTTTGCCACATGAGCACTGTCTAGCAATACAGGCACGTAGTATCCTACATAGTATCAACTACTAGGTAGATTAGACCAAGAGCATCATAGGGTGTAAGCAGAAACGCCTCTTAATGTACCGCTAAGTTTTTATATTATATTATTTCTGGAGCTTAGTTTGGCCAGGCTATTTTTGAGATGAAATTTGAAAGAGAGTGTATGATTCAAAGTTACGTCAAGGTACTTGGGATGGTGATTGTGATTAAGAATGATTCTGTTGAATACTATGTAGAGTTGAACATTGGCAAGTTTGTTGATAAGGTTTTATTAGTGTTAGGTTTTAGTCTCCAGTCGCGGAAGTAGTTACCAAGCGTGTTGAGATCTTCTGTTAATATTCTCTCTGTTGCAGTTGGATCTTTGTGTTGTATTAGAGTGGCCAGATATATGCAATTTTTAATGGAGTTGAGTTGTTGGAATTTCAGCTATATAAAGGTTTAAATAGTAAAAGGGCTAAACTGAATCTTGTACAAGTCTGTTATTTAATTTTTTTGTGTTGCTGGTTTTCTCATCCATATATATTTTGAATGATCTATTGGTTAGTATGCTTTTGATTAGTTGAAAGGGTTTCTGGCAGTGTATCATATGGAG
This sequence comes from Schlechtendalia chinensis, assembly GCA_019022885.1. Lineage (NCBI taxonomy): Eukaryota > Metazoa > Arthropoda > Insecta > Hemiptera > Aphididae > Schlechtendalia > Schlechtendalia chinensis. Next base: position 11,890,188 of record CM032339.1, on the reverse strand, counting down.
AAGTTTATATAGGAAATATTGTCTCTAAACAGTGTTATAGGCGGTTGACAGGTCGACAAGAACAGCAGAGGTTTTAAGGCAGTTCTGAAAGCATGCCTCGATATCAGTGGTCAATGCAAGGACTTGGTCAGAGCAACTTCCACCAGGATGTTATTAAGTATGATTGGACTAGTTTGGATATGGATTACTTTTAACAAAAGTTTGTAACATATTAAGTAGGGCTATTAGGCAGTTATTTTCCGAGCGTTCATTTGATTTGCCAGGTTTTAAGATTGCTATTATTTTAGATTGTTTGAATTTCTGAATGCCTCTGACCACTAAATGTCGAAGTAGAATTATGATAGCTATCTTTTGATATTTGAGCAATAGTTTATCAAGAATCTTTGGGTGCATATGGTCTGAACCTGTGACCTTTCCAGGATTTAAATCTTTCAAGGCGTCTCCAATTTCTGCTTCTGTGTATGGAGCAGAGACTTCAGGAGTTTGGGTGCAATTTTCATTGAGGATTTTGAAGTTCTTTTTTATTCGGATCATGTGACTCAAGTTTGTTGGCATCCTTGAGCTATTTACTATGTGGTTTGTAATTTAGTTTGGTGAGATTTATGTTGTGTCTAGTTTATTACTTTGAAAAAATAAAAAATAAAAAATCTTATAATATTGAAAATAACTTATAAAATAACACAAATAATGTTATTTCATAATAAATGTTTATAGTTTTAATTTTAACCCAAGCATCACAATTTAAGTTTTGCGTAGTGTGATTTTGCTATATTGTTAGATAGATGAAGATAGTGAATACAAATGGTGGCATTTCTTTAAAATATTGTATGCATTTTTTTTTAAATTTATCATCTGTCCTAACTTTATTTATTTTTATGAAGTAATGAATATAAAATTTAAATTTAAATTTATTGAATAGTATTTATTTATTATTTTAATGTAGTGGTGTTACTGGTGGTGACAAAGAAAAGAAAAGAAAAGGGGGTTCCAGACGTAGGAGAGACAGTATTGTATCAGGGGGATCTGCTAACAGTGATAAACTAGGATCAAAGAAAGGACGTTCGGTAAGTTTTTTATTTTAACTATTATGTGAATTTTAAAGCTATTTTAATATTAAAATAATTTTTGTTTAGTCTACAAGTAATAAGAAAGCGCCCATGTTATCATCCAAACAGAAACTTAGAGTTGTATCGAAAGCAACTATATCAACTAGTGATGATGACAGTAGTGACAATGAAGTGAAAAAACGGATTTCTGGACAGTTAGTATATTTAGTATAATATTATTATAACAAATTTAAAATTAAATTGATATTTTATTTTATAATTTTAAAAATTAAAAAAATGTTTCAAAATAATTTTCAGGAATTCAAAAAATGTTAGACAATTACATTCAAGGCAAGTGTTATTTGTTTATTTTATAAAAATACTACCGATTATATAATTATTATTATTATATAATTATATATATATATAAATTTATTTATTTATATTCATTAACATTTTCAGTTCAAGATCATGTTCTAGATCCAGAAGCCGTAATTCTAAAAGTCCATCAAGATCTCGATCTGGTTCACATAGGTCTAGATCTAAATTTAGAAGCAGATCACGCAGTCATTCTGGATCTAGGTCACGTTCAGGTAGCCATTCTCGATCAAGTAGTCGTTCTAATTCAGGAAGTCGATCTCGTTCTCCATCACGCAGTCATTCAAAGTCGAATAGTCGATCAAGATCTCGTTCTGCTACTAGTTCTAAATCGTGTTCACCATCTCATAGTAAATCTAAATCACCATCAAGATCACCAGCCCAATCAAAGTCTGGTAGTAGTCGTTCTGCTTCCAATTCACCCCCTTGTTCTGAAAGTAGATCTGCATCCAATTCACCTGCAAGGTCCAAATCTGGAAGCAGATCTTCTAGATCCAGGTAATTTTTGTAGTTGTATATATGTAGTGGTACATATATATATATATGGGGATTTAAAACTAATAAGGTAATGTTCTTAAATTGTTTTAAAGTTGTAAATAAAACTATATATACCCAAGGCCGTATTTGTTTGGGGTTTTGAGTGTTTAATCCTCTCCCCCTATGAAGTTTTTAATAGTTTTAATAAATTGAATTTATTACATTAAATTATTAAAGTTGAGACATACTATTTACACGCCACATGTTAACCTGCATTTAGACAATTTTATCGTACACAACATAATCAAGTATTTAAATTTAGTAGTTGAAAATATATGATCCCCTGAAAATGTGTTCCTGCTATGGATTTGTATATACCATTTTGTTTATTGTCTATATAGTTTTATTTACAACTTTAAAACAATTAAATAACATTACTTTATTAGTTTTAAAAGCCAATAAATAAACTGTTAGTTCTATAGACAACATTTATAAATCAGCATTTTTATTACATTTTTTTGTGTGAAAAATATAGTTAAAAAAACAGTTATCATAAAAATATATATATATATATATATATAGATATAGTATTTGGTAAAAATTAATTCAGTAACTTCAGAGTAGGCTTCGAAAAATGATACAAAGTGATCAGCAAAAACGTCTTTGCCCCAAAAACATAAAAATTATTAAATTATAGTTTTTATGTATATTATTTATAATATTTATTTTATTAAAATACTAAAATATATTTCATTAAAAATGGGGCGGGGGGAACTATCAGTTCTTACTATTTTCAAGTGCTAAAACACTGTAAATTGTTAGACCAATTACTATTTTTTTCCAAAAGGATTAACATTTTTCATTTAATAAAACTGTATTAATGATATCCATTACTCATAATTGTATCATTAAATAATAATACAGATATTTATAGATTTATATCAATATATTATGTTCTAGGTACAGAACATAATATATTGTTAATTATTATTAACAATATTATTATTATTTATTAAATTTATTATTATTACTATTGGGTACATATAAATTAAAGTTGTAAAAACCTCATGGATAATCGAAATACATAAAGAAATACATGTGTTATTGCTTAAAAAATTATTTTATTAGAAATAATAAAGAAAAATTTTTTGATGACTAAAAAAATGTACTTTAATAATTAAATAATTTACAAGATTATACAAGATTCACTATTAGTTGGAGACTTAACATTCGAAAGGGTATCAAACTTTAAATACCTAGGGGTAGATATTAACCAACAAGCAAATAGTCACGAAGAAATTAACAGGAGAATAACGGCAGGAAATAAGTGCTATTTTGCGCTTGTACCATTATTTAAGTCAAGATTACTGTTTAAAAATATGAAACTAAGACTTTATAAAGTGCTTATTAGACCTATAGTCCTGTATGCTTGTGGAGCATGGGTGTCAACAAAGTCGGACGAAAAAAGGTTGTTAATATTTGAAAGGAAAATCCTACGTAGAATCTATGGACCAAAAAGAAACAAGGAGGAGAATATGTATGAACGGAGAACAAATACAGAGCTAAGAGCAATATTCAATGAGCCAAACATAGTGGGAATTCTTAAAAGCAGACAGATAAGATCGGCCGGTCACGTATGGAGAGTGGAGGGCCAAATAGTGCATAATATCACAATATGGAAACGAGACAAAAAATGACCGAGAGGACAACCAAGACAACGGTGGATTGACCGAGTTAGAAAAGATCTCAAGATCCTAGGAATAAATGAGGAAGAACAAATGGCGAAGGACAGGAAGGTTTTGAGAGGTGTTGTGGAAGCGGTGATGCCTAAAAAAAAAGAAAATAAACTAAACTATTTTGTAGAAATTAAATTTGTAAGATATGTGCTACAAATGTATATGCCGAAAAGTTTGATAAATGTAAAAATATGTAACAATTTATAGTATGCTACAGACATTAATTGATTTATGTATAATTTAGTGTCTTATAGGACTATGCGGAATTGTAAAATGGGCAAATGGCAAAATATTTATTTACCTCAATTGGTTTTTGTGTAATATGTAGATAATGAAGTTAATATTATTAATAAAATAATTAAAGAGGAAAAAACTGGGTTGCCCCATTACAGCCTCTAGCTATGGAAATGAATTTGTGGGATTTGTATTGAATTTAATTAATATAAATATTTTAAATTAGTCATATTACAAATGTAATGTTATTTTATTTTATTTTCAGAAGTGGATCGGGCTCTAGATCAGGTTTAGCTTCACCAGCTACATAATAAAACAACAATTGGAATAAATCTAGGTTATGAAATGACTACAATTAAATTAGAGTACTTATTGTATTTTCATTTTCTGTTGGGTATAATTTATGTCATTGTATTCTTATAGCACTAATATTACATTGTAATTTAACCATAACGAATGTTTGTTTTTTAATTTTTCTAATTATATATTATTATTGTATTGAGAAATTACGTGACACTCTATTTTACTAAATCTAAATATTTGTATGTGTTTTTTTCTGATGATTTATGTAAAACAAAAATAACTACGTGAATAATTTATAATCATTTTAGAAAACAATTAATATTCAATGCTATTATTTATCCTTGTTTTTGGTTATAATTTTGTTTTTTTTAATTTTCTGAATGCCTTAAAATGATACAGAACTTTTTGTAGTTTAAATGCAGAAACATTTTATGTTGGTAGAGTAATACTTTTATCAGTAACATTAATTATAATTTGAATTATTGATTTATAAACGTTGTGTTTATTTTTGTGTTTTATTTTAACTATTAAACGAAAATTATTTGTGTTATTGACAAATATAAATGCGCTTTAAATTTTTCTGTATGTATTGTAATAGTTTGATGGATAAATACAGTTTAAATGACATTGGCCTTTACAGATTGTAGTTTTTAATAAGTTGTAAAATATTCTAATATATTTTTAAATTGTGAAATATTAAAAAAATATTTTTAAGTTGTTTAATATTAATTTTGGTTAAAATTGCTTACTATTATAAAAAAAAAATTGTATGGCAAGAACACTATTTTAACGTTAATGGGATGTGTTGTATATAGTTTGAGACCCATATAAAGCAATAAGTTAATTTTTATAATTTTTTGGTATAAGTAAATTCAATTTTAAAATATTCAGATTTTTCTGAAAACTCACTTTTTATTTATGGAAAACTATTTAAGGAGTTAATATAGATTTTTACTGTACTTGGTTTTCCTGTGTTACCTACAGTTTATGAAAGGTAACTCATGTTACATCCCAGGAAAATTGTATACTGTATATTTATAAAACTGTAACTTCAATTTTACTTTATATATTATATATTATAGCAGTGGTGGACGTACAAATTTATTGTGGGAGCGGTAATTTTTTATTATAGGATGAGTCTTTAGGGATGTTTTTTGATATTGACATCAATGCTTCAAGGCTGGGAATTGATAAGTTACCAAGTCTGTTCTAAAGTTATTTGTTACTGAAAATTACCAACTTGTAACTTAACTCATTACTTTTTATCATTACCAACTTTGCGACTTGATTTTTTATATAATTTTAACAATTAATAAGTAATGTAATCAGTTACTATTTTGGCTTAAACATTTTAAGTATATATCTTATGTTGGGGTTCCACAGTAAAGAATTGAATTGTCAAAACCAATATTAATCGAAAACTAAATAAAATTGTAAATATATATATATATTTTTTTTTGATACATCGTTGAAATAAAATAATATTTTTAAGTAACTAGTAAATTAACTTGGTGACTAAAATTAAGTAATTTGCACAGCTCTAGTTTTATGTCATAACCTATTGAAAAAATTAATTATGTAGACAGATTTTTGGTATTTCAAAACATATTTTATAATATGTATTATGGTTATTATTTTAACACAAATTTTTAGGTTTAAAAAAAAATATTAAATTTGTAACACATTTTTTCAACATGAGTGTTTTAAGCTAAGCATAAAGAAAAAAATTGTGACACATGACATACAAAAAGGTTGCAAAAAATTATCATGGTATAAACCAGGGGCCGCCAACAAGTCGATCGCGATCGACTGGTTGATCGTTCTAGAAATATTGGTCGATCTTATACAAATTAATTTTATCATTATCGGTTGATCGCCTAATAAATAATCGGATAATGTGGATTGGCCTATTGTATTCTAGGAATTTACCATTATCGGTCAATCGAGATAGTCAGAAAAGTCTATTATTGTCAGTTATAACTCGACTGTCGATTAGTTATTACTAATTACAACAATTACTCGTTGTGAGCAAGTGTGCAACGCGTGTTTTATGTTTCGTTTATTTTCGTTTTTACTTTTCGAATTTATTTAGAATTTAAAATTTGTACAACAGTGAAATGAATGCAAATAAAAAGTGTAAAACTTATCATTTTAATCAGGAATGGGAGTTGGAGTTTTTTTTTGTTGACATTAAAGGCAAGTGCGTATGTTTATTATGCCGAGATACCCTTTCAATTTTCAAGCGTGAAAACATAGAAAGGCATTATCGAAATAAACATGCAGATTTTGATTTAAAGTTTTCAACGAATTCCAGTTGTCGACAAGATAAGCTAAAAACAATGAAATTAAAACTGAACAAAGAGCAGTCTGTTTTTTTTAAATCGAAATAAATTGGGCCAAAATGTAACTATTGCTTCATTCAAAGTAGCATACTTATTAGCAAAGAAAAAAAAAACCGTTTTCCGATGGTGAATTAATAAAAGAAGTATTTAAAGAAGCTTCTGACTCACTTTTGACGGACTTCAAAAACAAAATTGAAATTTTAAGTGCCATTAATTCAATTCAATTATCAAGTAACACAGTAATGCATCGTATTGGAACCATATCTTTAAATCAAAAAACTCAACTACAGATTGATTTATCAAAATGTTCATCCTTCAATTTACAAATGGACGAGTCTAACAATATGATCGATACAGCATAGTTTTCTATTTTCATCAGAATGTGTTTTGACGATTTTTCTGTGAAAGAAGAGTTTTTAAAAGTCTTATCGTTAACCGGAAGAACTAGAGGAGAAGATATTTATAAAACATTTAAACAATTTATTGAAGAAGAAGAAATTCCAATTGAAAAATTAGCTAGTATTACAACTGACGGAACCTCAGCATTTTGTGGAAATAAAAATGGATTTTTAGCGTTATGCAAAAATGATAATTCATTTCCTTATTTTTTCCAATATCATTGTATAATTGATTAAAAAGCATTGTGTGGTTCAGTTATAAATATGAACAATGTTATGGAACTTGTAGTGAAAATTGTAAACAGCATCAGAGGTAAGGCATTAGAAAGACGTCTTTTTCGTGAACGGAATAGATTGCTATTATGGAGATTTACTATTACATTCTAACGTTCATTGGTTAAGTAAAGGTAAAGTACTACATCGTTTTAAAGAGTCATTACCCCAAATTAAATTTTTTTTACAAGAAATTGATATTGTTTATGAAGAATTAGAAAATATTAAATGGCTTGAAGATTTTGCATTTTTAGTTGATATTACTGAAAAAATTAATTTCCTAAATTTAGAGTTACAAAGAAAAGAAAAACAAATTATTAATATGATATCAGATGTTCAAGCGTTTTCTAGTAAATTGGCCTATTGGGAAAATAAAATGAAAAATGGTGATATCCAGCATTTCCCTACGCTTCAAGAAACAATAATTAATTACCCTGCAAGTATTTATGATCCTACAAACCACATAAATATAATTCAACATTTACGATCCGAATTTAAAAGAAGATTCAACGACTTTAAAATAATTGAGCCAGTTGTGCAGTTTATATCAAATCCATTTTCTGGGGATGTTGAGACACGAGCGAATGAAATTGGGAATTCGTTTGATCTTGATAAAGCAATTTTGGAAATGGAAATAATAATGTCACAGAATGATTCAATACTTAAGATTACCTCAGGGTTTTCGAAACACGCAAGTACTCAAAAATACCTAAATCTACGAAGCATTGCCCTTCGTATAACTTCATTTTTTGGTTCAACTTGGTTATGCGAGTCCACATTTTCGAGTATGAAATACTTAAAGAATAAATATCGGTCAAGAATTACAAACAAAAATTTGGATTTAAGTTTACGAGCAGCTGTTTCTAATTATATACCAGAATTCTCAAAACTTGCAGAAAACAACCAATGCCAGTTATCACATTAAAAAATTAAAATTTTTTTTCACCTATTCTCGTGTACCTACTATTAAAATATTTGATTATTATTATTATTATTATTATGAAGAAACAATAAATAATTATTCTTTGGAGCTTAGACCTTTTTATTACCTAAACTCACCTGGATGTCGATCACCCGGGACTTAAAATTTCGAATGTAGCTCACTTGTTTGAAAAGGTTGGCGACCCCTGATGTAATGGGACATCCTCCAACAGAATTGGTAATTCATTTTCCAAAAAATAAAGGTAGGACTCACCAGATAGGTTCTGTGGCAGTCCGAAATAAGGCCCAATTATTTGATCTCCAATGACCCCCATCCACACATTTACACTGAAGCGTTGTTGGAACCGCTGCTGATGTACCTACCGAGGATTTTCATACGCATAAAAATGTCTATTATGGATATTAAATATTCCCTCTCTTGTAAATGTTGATTCGTCGGTCCATAATATTCGACGAAGAAAATCGGGGTCATCAACATCGTTGTGGAGCAACCAACGCGAGGAGTGCACTCGAGATTGGTAGTCCCGCTCCTCTAGCCCTTGAGTCCTCGTATAATGGTATGGATGTAGCCTTTCCTGTTGGATTGTTTTACAAACCATCCATTGAGACACTTTCACGCGTGCACTGATCTCCCTTTGGCTGATTTCTGGGTTACGTTGAACCAAATTCAGTATATCATCTCGACGTTCTTCAGCACGACTGCCACTTTTCTTAATGTACGCTGGAATGTACCTCTTTCTCGGAGGTTTCTGTGAATAGCTGCGAACGTTGGATGACTGGGGGCTTGACGGGTTGGGTAACGTTGAATATATTCTCTTCTAGCTGCTAAAGAGTTTCCGTCATACAAATCGTACACAAAATGCATGTCTGTGAGTTCTTCAAAGGAGAAAGGCATGAACGCGCTCAAGTAGGTACGACGGTGCGCAAACAACTAACTAAATAAATTGAAAATGAACTGATTTGGATATGGAAAGACAGAGAGGATAAGAGATGGCCAGACAGTTTTCCAGGAAGCACTCGCCTCAAATATTGAGGGGAGTGTTTTCTGGAATATAATTTTCTACCGAATAACAGTATCAAATCATTCTCAGAAAATTTTGATGAATTAGAAGGGACAATTTTCATAATGAACGTACACATTACTGGCACATTACATATTACAAATAAGTACTAGTCTACCTGCTTTTTAAAAAATCATTCTGAACATTTTCACAATTTATTTAACCACCTAACGTTTTTTAACACATTTTTCGAAATTTCTAATAAAAACGCCTATGTAACTGCTTATGTAAGTACATCATTTTGAAGGTAATAGAAAGACAAAGTTTTTGTCAAATTTGCACATTTTTTCACAGAATAAATTTATATTTTTCTTACAGTTGAATTTTTTTTAAAAATTTGAATTTTAAATTTTTAATGTTTAATTACTAAGTTTTCGGTAATGAAAATAAATTTTCTTGAGTAAAAGTGATCTTCATTATAGAAAATTTAATGCTCTTTCCAATGGGTCCTCAAAATTGTCTTGAAGTTAATAATTCACGAAATACAAGTCGATTTGTGAGTAAAAGTAACGTTTTTTGAAAAAAACGAAAAACGCGATATAACTCCAAGTCGGTTGAGAGTTGAACCATGGTTCATTGAACTTTTTTTGTTGCTTTTGAGGTATACAGCGACTCCTATCATTTTTTAAAAGTTATACCCAATCGTCAGTTTTGCGCTAAAAACGCGATGTCTGTCCTTCCCCAGCCCCCATATTTACCTGACCTGGCCCCCCAGACTTCTTCCTGTTCCTCAGGCTCAAATACCCAATGAAAGGACAGCGTTTTGACACCGTAGATGTCCTGAAACAAAAATCGCTGGAGCACCTGATGAGCATCCCGTCTGAGGCTTATTCCGACTGCATGGACCAATGGAAAAAACGCTGGGAGAAGTATATACGTAGTCATGGGGAGTACTTAGATAGTTTTTGAAAATTTGATAGTTGTTAAAAAACTTTAATAAAGAGTTATTGAGAAAGTTCCGGAACTTTTTGATCAGACCTCGTACATATCATTGTAGACCAAGAACGCTCGCTTGAGCCGTACATAATAATAGTTGTAGTTTGATGTACGTCGCTCGTATATAAATTTTTACGAACATTTTACGCGCCGAGCCGTACATTTTATTGGTAAAGAAACAATTATACTGTCCACTTTAGTTTTTAGACTGGGTAAGCCGGCCATATTCGGTACAGCCCCCGGTCAGAACATTGGTCCTTCGGGCCGGATAACAGTGAAATGTCCATCGATAATATAGAAAAATTATTAATAGAGTTGAGAAGAAAACGAGGTGTAGTAAAGGCAGCACTTACACGAGTTCATAAGTTTCTCGAAACGTTTGATCTAGACACTCAGGAAATATTGTTGTTAGAATTTCGTCAAGAAGAATTATCTCAGCTCAACAAAAAGTTTGACTATGTTCAAGTCGAAATTGAAATGATCCGAGGAGGAGGCGGAAGCGGTGAATGGTTAAAGAGATAAATTTAAACAAGAATATTTTTCTATACGATCACAGCTACAAGAATTATTTAATTCCAAAAAACCTAACAATACTGGTAGAATGAATATGTCATTTGGTAATACGTTGATAAATCAGTGTGTGAAGCTTGCGTCTATATCATTGACGGGTTTTAGTGGTAATATCGAAGAATGGAAATTGTTTTATAATAGTTTTAATGCAATAGTGCACAATGACGATAGGCTCATAGCAATACAGAAGTTCTATTATTTACGTTTTAGTGTAAGTGATGCAGTGTTAGATATAATAAAATCTATACCTATGACTGACGTGAACTATGATGTGACCACACAAGTATTAAAAAAACGATATGATAATCGTAGTTTAATAATTCCCCTCGTGGAACTCACCTTGTCGTGGTGAGGGGGCTTGAGCGGTCGTTCAATGAGGTTTAGTACTATGCCAACGGTAGTGTATTCTACCAGCAGGGCCTCCCATGTTGGACAGGACTAAACCGAGGACGACCCGACTAAGAGTTCTGAGCCGGATCTTACTTTGATTAGTTGGGTCCGGTAAGGCTGGAGGGAGCCTGCTAGCAATTAGCAAATCCCTGCCGACCTGGCGGTAGGTCTAAAACGCCGGTTAGAATTTACCGAAAAAAATCAAGAATGGAGAAGTCAAACAAGATGAATCCAGCTGGGGAACTCGGAGCCCCGGCAACGGCAGGTGTGGGTGGAGTTGACGGCAACGTCAGCTCCAACGTAGCGGGCCCACACAGGTCGACATCCTGCGACCGCGAGGGTACGGGGGTGGCCAGCCAGGCCCCCGCAACTCTAAGAGCTACTAGAGCTGAGGGGAGGACGTTGATTCGCGGAAGCAGTGGGAGAAGTAACTCTAACTCTGCTTCAGCCAAATCTACCTCCACCGGTGTTGGTAAAACAGCACCGGCAGGGAGAAAGTCGGTGACGTCGCTCCAATCCTTAGAGCAGAACGAGAGCGGTATCCTAAGGCAGATGAGAAAGGAGTTGAATACCCTAAACGAGCTGGGGAAAAAAGTTCGGACCGAAGGCGTTAAGGAAGCAATTGGAAAAGTTCACGGCCTCTTTAACCTCTTAACGGTCAATAAAAATGAGCAACGACTAGCGAAGGTCGACATTGACCACCACGAGCCACAGAACAGCCTTAACGAATCAGTCGACGCCCTTAGGGAGGAACTAAGGAACTCGAACAAGAGGATTCTTACGGCCTTAGCGTCGGTAGGGCCGAAACTGGCATCTAGTCGAGACAAGAACATAGGTGCAGCAGAGATCACCTGCGACGATCAGATCGGTGCCGAGTTAGCCCCAGAATGTAAACGTCCAGGGCCGCTAACATGGACGGAGGTCATCAACAAAGGACCCGGAAGAAAAGTAGCAGGTACCATTCAAAACCCTGCTTCGGCAGTAAGCGGACCATCACGAATGCCTTCGAGACAGCCACCAAGAAATCAACAGGCCCACGCTAAAGCCGCCAAAGCGCTACGCGCCAGACCCCCTGCGATCCTGGTGGATGTCGGGAGGGACGCTTTTCCAGAGTTAGCAAAAAAAATCAGGGAAGGAGTTAACAAAGACCTAATCGGGAACGATGTGGTTGGCATAAGGCAGACAAAGTCCGGCGGCCTACTCATTGAGGTTAGAGGAGACGACGCAAAGGTCGAATCGGTAAGGGTCGAGATAGAAAGAGCGGCAGGGGAGAAGGTAGGGGTCAAAACTCTGAGAAAGAGAAACGCGATAGAGGTCAGGGATCTGGACGAGTGGACGACCAAAGACGAGATAGCGGACACGGTGAGATCGATAGCCGGAATCGACAGCAACACCATCAGCGTCGTCAACTTAAGGAAGCACTTCGGTGGAACGCAGTCCGCGCTGATCCTAACGTCGCCAGAGTCGGCAGCCAAAATCCTCAAACAAAGAAGGATTCTGATAGGCCTGGTTAGCTGCCGGGTACGCCTTAAAGAAACGAAGATCCGGTGCTTCAGATGCCACCTAGAGGGACACAAAGCGAACGTATGCTCCGGCATCGACAGGAGCAACTGCTGCTGGAGATGCGGCGCGAAGGATCACTTCGCTATCGATTGTAAAGATACGCACGTTGAGGAGAACAAGGACGTCCAGGGAGGAAGCCGGGGACGGGACTCGAGATCGGCTGGCTTGCCAAGCCGGATCGGGAAGTCGACGGATCAACCTGCCTCCTTGGAAATTATGTAATTTAAGTCGAAATTGTATACGTTTTATTGTATTTTCTGTTATGATAAGCTGATATTGTATTGTAAGTTTTTGTTTATTCAATAAATGATGGCGGCATCATATTTTTTCCCCTCTGAAGAGGTTCCAGAGGAATGTTCCGGAGGGGATTAAATACCGATGAGTATTGCCGATTTGAGAAAAAAAAAAAAAAAAAGTGTAAGTGATGCAGTGTTAGATATAATAAAATCTATACCTATGACTGACGTGAACTATGATGTGACCACACAAGTATTAAAAAAACGATATGATAATCGTAGTTTAATAATTCAATCACATATTCGTTCCTTGTTGGATATGCCAAGAGTAGTTGAAGCTTCTGTAAACCAATTACAAGGATTATACTCACACATGTGTTCATATGTTGCAGTGTTTAAGGCACTGGGTCAGCCCATATAATATTGGGATGTTTGGTTGGTTACGATAGTTTTTAACAGATTGGATTAAACAACCGCGCATGAATGGTAATTGCGCCAGACAAACACAGAAATGCTCACCTTTGATGCATTGGACAATTTTATATCTAGTCGATGCATTGCATTTGAAAGTTCCGAAGCATGGGTTAAAAATAAAGAGGAGGCAAAGCGAGGGTGTCATGCATCCAAGAAGTTTAATTATATTTTTGGTTAAAAAAAGATAGCGTTAGCCTCAATAGAAGTAAGTAAAGATAAATGTAGTCGTTGTGGTGAAGTACATAAGTTGTACACTTGCCAAGCTTTCAAGGATCTTAAGGTTACTTGATCGTTTAAGATTAATACGTGATAATCGTTTATGGTTTAATTGTTTTTCGCCATTCCATATTGCTAAGGCATGTAAGTCAAAGTGGTCTTGTCAACGCTGCCAGAAGAAACATAATCATTTGTTACATTACGATAATTCGAAGATATCGGAGAAAAAAGTTACCATGGTAACATGTGAGGCAGGCAGTAGTGAATATATATATATAAATATATATGTAATATATTATATATATATATATATATATATATATATAATATATATATATTATATATATATAGACACTATATATATGTATATATATATATATAGACACTATATATAAGTGATAACGATAAATTGTCATAAAAAATTAATGTGACTGTCGCGGACTTAATTATGGGATCTGTATGGTAGTATTGATTTTATATTTTGGGTAAGAGTCAACTAGTTGTGTGTGTCTATATCTTTTTTTTTTAGTACTGTGATTTTATGTTTGACTGTTCGAAATTCCATAAGTAAGTGATTTTAAATTGACGAAGATTGACTTGTTAGTCATTTGAAATATACCGACCAATTCAAGGGTGAAAAAATATTTAGTTTTTCAAGTTAAACTTAAGTTATTTTTCTCTAAGTTATAGAGAAGATTTAATAAAAAAAGGTTAAATGACTTTCGTAGAATTTGGAAGACATTTTCTGGAATATCTGTTGGAAAGATTTCAATTTTTTTTTTATGTGAAGCTTAATATTTTTTCTATGTGAGCTAAAAGACCAGTTTTTTTTTAATTATTAAAAAAGTAGTTAGATTTAAAAACAAAAATAAAAAAGGGCCTTTTAACCTCATGAAGAATATAGTTACTTTATAACAAAATATTTTTTTGATTTTGGTTTGGTAGACATTTCAGTGACTTCGCTTTTTAGCCTTTATTTTATACAATTTTGTGCTTTCTGTTCCACTTATGACATATAAACAGTTTAGTGAAATAGGTAGTGTGAATGTAGTAAACATTGATTTTAATTTTAGTTTTTTTATTTATACTACAATATATTTTTTTTACGATTGGTATTGTCATATAGATAATAAATATTCTATTTTTTAAAAAATATAAAAATAAAAAATGTCATTTAGTTAAGGGTTAAGTGACTAAAAATATTTCTTAATAAATTAACTAAACATTTGCAAAATTAATAATTCGTCACTATAAAAGTTAATTGTTGTTATTTTATTAACATCTAAGACGTATTTTTCTGGCTAAAATATTTTTTTTTGTGAGATTTAAATCAAAAAAACTTAATTTAAGTTAATATTTACAGCAAAAGTATTTATGTTACAATCATTAGGTATCCAATACCCATATTAAAATAAGTTAGCATTTTAAACTTAGAATTTCATCGTCTGAAAAGAAAAGGTACCTTAGTAGTGCAGAAAAACGAAAAAATCAGCAAGAAGAAACGAAACAACTAAATAATGTACCGTAAATATTAAAAAATTGTATTTTGTATATCTGAAAATGTAAAATATTCTTTTTTTATGTATTAAAATTTAATAAAACGTATATTAATTTTTGTTAATAATTTAAAAATATTATTTGTTAAAATTTTGTTTTTAAATTATTGGTTGTTAAAATTACATATTTGATACAAGATACAAACAATTAGGAGAATATTTGTAGGAGCCCCGAGATTTGAATTGCCTAGGGACCTCCAATAGCTTAATCCGGCATTGATTTACATATATATTTGTGTGTACTCATATAGTAAATTGTCGGACGAAAATATTCAGTTGGGTCATGGCGTTATTACTTTTATTATTTTTTTCAAAAAATAAAACGCCGATAGAAAATAAAAAAAACGTAAAAGGAAAAACAAAAACAACGCATCACACAACGCGATGGCAATGGCGGTCATGCGATCGAGTCGTAAAAAATGGGCACGAAAAAAGGAAACGCTTGTCACGTGACCTGCGGGGAAAACGTTGATTTTCTCGCTACTAGTTTCGGTGTAGTCAGTTTTCTCGTTCGCTTTAGCTGTGTAACACGCGCGCCGCGGTAGACTTTCCGTATCGTGTTCTCGTCGTGTGCGCAATCAGTATATTTCCCGTGACAAACGGGATTTAAGAGAGAGTGAGAGATAACTGTTTTTCCAAAATTATCGATCGGCGATCACGGTATGACAGTCACTACTCTACAACGGGGATAACGACGTGTTATTTTAGCAAAAATGTGGTTTGAAAATAAAATATAATACCGACCGCGGTCGTTCGAATAGCCTTCGTCGTGTATCCATGAATTCCGTGTCTCATACAATCACGCACACGAAATTATATGGTCTGCAACGGGAACATGTAGATCGTTACAGTCCATTTGTGGTTCGTGAAAACTATTTAAAGGTAATGATGAATTTGATTATAAATATTGAAGTTGTGCGTGGTGGGCATTATGCGTACGAGGATGACCTAAATGTGTATGTGAAATAAAATAGTAATAATAATAATAATAATAATAAATATTTTATACATTTATAGTCGACCTTTTATGGAAACGTTTATTTAAAAGAATAATTACAATGCATGCCTACGCAACATATTAATATTAATGTGCGATATAATAGATTGCAATACAGTGAAAAAAGAAAATGGTGTTGTGTAAAAATAATTTCTATGCTCTTGGTAAAATATTTTTGGATGATGCAAATTTATCACAATCTTAAATGTCCATGTACTCCAAAACAGTTAAATAATTATTAATTACGTTGTCTGACGTTTCTGTTATATAATATACACATATACAAGTAAATCGGTTTATATAGGATTCCGGATAGGATTTATAATCGTTTCTAATGCGTATTTGGTTATTAAAAGGTGATTTTATGAATTTTCAAGGTTGGGAGGGAGGATAACATATTTCCTGTGATCAAATTGTGATATTATAATTGGAAAACGAACATTATCATATTGGAATATATACATGTCTTCTGACTGATAAGTGAAATTGTAAAATTTTTATAAAAACAGGATTTCTTAAATATAATATTATTAAATATTTTTTTCATACCTAATGAATATTTTTAAACAGTCAAATATTCAACTTGTAATTATATATTACATATTTTACTTATTATTATACAAATATATTATTTTGAGTAAGTTGAGACTTCGCAACACACCTATTTCAATTAACATTTATGCACAACTTCTTATATACAGTTTTTATTTGTTCTAAATGTTTTATAAATGTGTAAGTTTGTCTACAAAAACAGAAAACGAAAACGATGAAATATATATAAATATTTACGCTAATAAAAATACTGATGAACTGCCATCGTTACCAATATATAATGTATCGATTATTTTACAACGTTTTGTTTTTTCAAAAGATAATTTTATATCCATAAATTATTATAAAAATGTTTCATATATTTTTTTGTTTATGGATTTCATAAGATATTTCTATATACACATGCTTTTTATTGATTTGTAGATGGCGATATAAAACCGCTATCGATTTTACATTCATTTCAACTATACAATTGTATAGATAGTACATTTTTTATGCGAAACAAATTTATTTATCTTAGAATAGTATCATACATTTGAATATTCAACAAAATGTTTCGCAAACAGATAGGTTTTTAATTTAATTGGGGTTTATACATAATCGCTGACAAGAGCTCGGCGCAAAACGTTTCATGCAAACCTTCTAATACTTTTCAAATATTTTCTATGTAGCGCATGTTAAGAATAATCCGCGTTGTAGTTTTCATTATTTTGAAACGCCCTTGTTGTATATCTCTATATGAGTTTGGATCATTAGCAATTTTTAATGCTTTATATTTTGTTAATTTTATTTAATAGTAATTTTTTGATTTTTTATACCACATTTAGTTCATGAAATATCAATTGAACTTTAAATTTAACGTACCTTAGCATTTTTATTAAAAATATATGCTAAAGTACGTACATCAATGATATCGAAATTAATTTAAAAAGTCGTTATATTATTTCTACTTCTCTTTTTATTATATGTACACGTATAAAAAAATAGTCATAATACAATGTAGATTTTTATATATTTGTAAATTTATGATTTGTTATTTTAATTTTATCAATATAGTCTAAAATTTTCAAAAATATTTTGGTATTTATGTATTATTATTTTAGTGGTCATAATTTGTTATGTTTGTTATATACAATATGTGGAAGAATTTTTAATTTTAATTTTATTTGTTATCACTTTTTAGAATGGACGTTGGGATAATTTTTACATGCTTGATTACTTTCCGATAACAAATTGTATTTAGTTATCTAATTGGTATATTATTTTGTTTGTTTTTGATTTTACCAATAAAATCTTAAGCGCAAGGAAAAACTTTTCAAAATATTTTTTGAAAGTTCAAAAACCAACAAAATTGTCGAAATATTAGTTTTTTACATTAGGTGCACGGTTATAATTTTTGTTTTAACAGCTCAAAACATAATTCAAGCTTAAGTAAACAATGTTTCAACATTTTTTCTTATAAAGTGTAATACAATTCTAGTGTCGCTTAGATTCGTTTTTTAAATAAAATGATATATTATTAATAAAGTAGGGATATCATATATAATATTAAGCTCATGCTTATAATTATATTTATTTAAAGGAAGTCGTTCAAGTCTATAATAAATTGAGTTAAAAAATGCAATTTTTTGTGAAAAAGAATGATTGGAATCATAATATGATATTGCACTTAAAAATAAATATAATTTAAACACAATCAATAGACTACAAAAAATAAAAATTAATGTAAAACATAAAAAAACCTAAATAAATAAATAATGTAATTAATTATTCTAGTATGAAATATCAAAATTTATTATCAGGAAAATTTGCAACAATTTTAAATAATAATGTAAATAATATTAAAATTTCATTCAATACTAATAATAATTTAATCAAATAAATAAATTATAAAATAAAACAATTTTCAAATAATAATTTAAATAAATTTAATTTTCATGGTATTTACAAACTTAAATGTAGTTATAATAAGTTTTATGTTGGTAAAATGAATAGAAATTTTAATACAAGATATAAAGAACACATCTCTGAAATAAGATTAAGAAAAACTAATCTAAATTCAAATTTTGCAAAACATGTTTTAGAAAATAATCATCTTATTACTTTTAATATACATAATGACTTAGAAATTTTAAATATACAATATAATATTTATATCAATTCCGTTTTGGAAGAATTACATATTTATTAAGAAATTAAATACAATAAATTTAAAAATATCTTAAATAACAAACAGATTTTAAAAATAACATTCTATATCAATATATATTAGATAATATCCATAGTTGCTTTCATTATAGATATATTATATCTTTGCTTTTTGATATATTTTTATTATATAATTTTTTTTCCTCTAACTCCATATCTTTTTATTTTAATATTCATAATATTCTCTATGTAATTTCTATCTTATTTCTCTATGCAATTTTTTCTAATTAATTTTACTTTTAATTTATACTTCAGTTGTATTCCATTTGTATTGACCTGATGATGACATTTTGTCAAAACCGGTAGTAATAAACACATATACAACAAATTTTATATTTTCTTTTTTCTTTAATCAACGTAATAGTCATTGGATTTTTTCTATATTTAAGTATATACACACACACACACACACACACACACATATATATATATATATGTATTTATTTATTTTAAAATATATATTTTTATGATATATTATTTCTTTAAAATTCATAATACGAATACAGTTCTAAAATCACTGTCTAAGTAACCCACCCTTAGCCACCGACATCCACAGCATTTGTAAGTCGCAACTTGCTACCTTTTTTTAAAAATATTGTTACTTAATAGCTTTTTAATGTGATTACTGATTATTAATTGTGTTTTCATATATAATTTTTGTATTTTTAAATACAAAACTGTTATGGAGGAGAAATTTCAGAAATGAAAGATTCAGGTACTGGATATAATTAACATAATTTTTTTTTTAGTGCTATACAGGCCATTAAGACCTTTTGCACGCTTCAACCAAACTTTTCCATACATTCCGGTCCATTGCATTCTCAATCAACACAATACTGTTTAATATTTTACATATCGTCTTCTTTTAAAAATAATGATTTGTTAAACAATTTAGCTGTTTAGTATTATTCGACTAAAAATTGTTATTGAATTAAAAAAATGTTTTAAAAAGATATTATATTACATTATGATATAAATATGTATGAATATACTGGGTTGATGGCCTCAAAATCGTCCTTTTCATTTCGTTTCCTAGATAAATGACAACGATATACCGGTGATTCCGTTTCGCTGTGTCATTTGTGATCGATTTGTACGAAGGTGTTTGAAGGTTTATGTATCTATATTTATTCATAAGTGCTGCTAGAGAGCAAATTATAATTCTGAGAAATAAATCTGGAAGTGATAATGTTGACATAATTTCAAAGATTGCGATGGACGTAAGTGGCACAGAATACACTAAATATAAGTATTTGCGAGAATTTCTTCTGATGGATGTATACGTACGTGTATGTATAACTTCTAAACTTGCGGTTTTAAATATATTAATTAATAACATGGGTAGTGGCATTAACTAGAGATCGTAAAACATTATTCTCGTTAGAGAGTCAAAAATTAAATCAAAATTATTTATTTTATTACAATTTGATAAAGTTCTATTAAATGAAATATAAAGATTGTATTTTTGTTTACGTAAATTAATATAAAACGGTTTAATAGCGCGGCCAATTGTTAGGTACATCGAAGGGAATTTAGAATATTGTAAATGCACAAATGTTTGCAATATAAAAATTATGTTTGATTAATATAATTATAATTTTATAATTATTAATAAATTACAAAATATATGTATTAAATTGATATTAAATACATTACACTTTTTTAAAATCAATAGAATGTCTTTAATCTATTTGAATTGATCAATGATTTGAAACCATAGCTAAGCATAGCTAGTGGTGGTTTGACGATGAATCTTCAGCTGGATCTTTGTTATAGATGAGATGAATTCTGAATGTTCGTTGTCAGCGTGGGTAGGCACTTCAATTGTGTCAGTAAGGTTGCCAATAGATGGACACTCGACACAGTTGTGAATGTTAAATAAGCGATTGTGGACGACGCTTGACAAACAATTCGGAAAACTTAGGTTGTGGGTGGAGGAAGAGAGAGTCAAGTTAAAAATAATAATTTCTTACAATCAGTCCAAGGATATTTAACCCTATTATGTGGTATCGAGTCGGTGTGACCGTTCAGATTCGAGCAAGCGACTAAAATTACGAGTTTAACATTCGGGTGTAGCCAAGCGTCTTTTATAAGACACGTGTGAGTACTATAATACTACGAGGTAGTGTTGAACGGCAAAAGCCTTTTCGTAACATCGTTGATATATATCAACACATAAATCGATATATATCGATGACAGTTTATTACCGGTATTTCGGGTGCCTGTATTGTATTGGTACTGATCTAACGACTTATGACATTGAATTCGTATGGGTTTGTGCTTCGTTAGGTTGTCAAGTCGTTCAGCACGCTAACCCATTAATGTGCATTGACGTGTAAACTAAACTCGGTACAGTTACAGATAGTATTCTGAGTGTTATCAAACGGTCCGTGTGTCGTAGTTCTAGTATTACCATAGAATTTAGGTTCTTCGTGAAGAATGGTTTGGTTGTATATATTTGATATTGTTTAATTATTTAATATGACATTCGAAATTATATTAAGAAAAGTACTGGTGGATACGTGTAATTGGTAGGTCCATCATCTGCGTGATCCAGATATATTTCGCAACCCCTATAATATAGCCTGACTCGCAACATCATACATGCCCGGATTCCTACCGTTTGTTTTCTGTAATTATTGTCAACCGAAAAATATAATTCTATTATTGTATATTAGAATAACAGTGTATGCCGTCTGTTGCAATATTTTAATACGAATATCGTGCTGTATAGCATTATATTTCGGGATAATAATATTATCACATCTAGGTATCTACGAATGGCTGTCTATTTGATAAAAAACGTACGGGTTATTCTTTTCGCTATCCCTGCGCACATACGAGTATTCGTGTCCTTCGTTTTATGGAGTGCGTTCGAAAAGACAATTTTTGTTCCGTTAAAACTCAACGCGATGCGGAAGCGTAAAACAATATTTAAGTATAGAGGTACATGTGGACATATTATATTAATATATACGTCATTTGTCATTGGCTAAGCGATATTTTCGTAACGTTTTCAAAATTCATATATTTTTAAAAATATTTTTATTTACAAAATCGTATAATTTGTTATAACTAACGTATTTTATAAACCATGAAGCTATTTATAGTTTTAATGTGAGGAGAATTAAAAAAAACTAAAGAATTATATCTTTTTCTAGAATATGGAATAAAAAAGTTAGGTTTACTATTTAAAAGTCAATAATTTATATCATTTTAATATAAATGTATTATGAGAGAAAATGTAAAAAGTATGGTGATTTTAATAAATTATACAATAGTATGCGTATACATATTATCCAAATGAAAATATTAAAAATATATCTTGTTAAATTATAAAATTATATGTAATCGTATGCAAGGCCGTAGCAGAAACACATTTTCGGAGGTGAAAGGAGGGGGAGGTTTAAAACTGAATCATTTATTTTTAACTTCTAGATTTAATTACTAGATTATGTTGTGTAGGATAAAATTGTGTCTAAATGCGGGTTAACATGTGGCGTGTAAATAGTGTGTCTCCATCTTAAAAATGTAGTTTAATAAATTAAATTTAATATAACTATTAAAAAAATTCGTGGGGGGGGAGGTTAAACCCCACCATCACTTCTCTCAAATACGGCGTTGCTCGTATGTATATTGTATGTAAAATTGCTATGATGTATAAAAAAGTGCTATGAAAAAGATTTTGAGCTGTATTTTATAAATCAAACATGACATATATTATATTGTGTTCAAAAAATCTAAAAAAGAGTATATTTTAAAGTCTCGTATATACGAAAACTGTCTAAGAAATACGAGGTCTGTTCAAAAAGTTCTCGAACTATCGTTTCTAAAAATAGACAAATTATATTATCGTAAATGTTATTAGATTAAAATAAAATATAGATAAGGCACTATATTTTCAAATGAACCAGAAATGTTTATCGTTATCTAACCATTTATTGTACGCGTTTTAAGTAGACGAGTCGTGCGTGTTTGGCGATTTTCAAGATGATATTCACGAAAATTTGCCGACCCACTGTGATTATTGGACTTTTGTCTCAACATCATACCTATAGACCCATGTTTTATCATCCGTAATAATTTTTTTTATGTACATATCATCACCATTTGCGCGGTTTAACAATTCTTGACATATGGTGACGCGATTGTCTTTCTGATCTTGCGACATCAACCAAGGGACAATTTTTCTACCAGGATTTCGTGACATGAACCAACTAAAATGTTACATTTTATCGTCCGCAATTTCTTTAACGGTTAAGCGTCTATTAGAGCGCACAATTTTATTGACTTTTGTCACATGAGCACCGTCAGTTGACGTAGACGAACGTCTTGAACTTGGATCGTCTTCAACTGACTCCGTTTTAAAAGTTTTAAAGGACGTTTGAACCTGTCATAACACTGAATACGTCTTAAAAACTGATCAACGTAAGTATTTTGCATCATTTTATGAGTCTCGGTAAAAGATTTACTGAGTTTAACATAAAATTTAATGTTAATACGTTGTTCGTGAATATCAGTAATCTTGAAAATTGCCAAACACGCAAAACTCGTCTATATTAAATGCGCACAATAAATGTTTAGATAGCGATAAACATTTTTGGTTTATTTGAAAATATAGTAGCTTATCTCTGTTTTATTTTAATCTAATAACTTTTAAAATAATATAATTTACATGATAAAATAATGTAAATAATAAAATATTATCAATTAACAATATATGTACCAGATTCTAATATACTAGTGAAGAAAGATATTTTTTTATACTTCCATTATTCTTTGTAACATCAATAATTATTATTATAAAGAAAAAAATCATTTTATATTTATATTTTTATTAAATAAATTATTTTCAATCACAATTTACGTTAAAAATATATTTTTTTTTACTTCTGGTTTGTAAAAACATTATTATTTTTTCAAGAATTAAATTTTTAATTTGGGATTTGTCAGTATTTAATATGCTTATATTTGATAAGTTTTATAGTTTAATTTCTAAAATAGTTTTTTTTACAAGTTTTTGTATCGAAAATTATCTTCTTGCCGAAGTAACAGTTACTGGTAGACTTTAATAACTAATACAAATAGTAAGAACTTCAATAAATAGTTGTAACATGGCTGGGGTGACCAGGTTAAATATATGTTATTTAGGGAAGATTTTTGATCATTTGAATAATAT
Organism: Schlechtendalia chinensis; assembly: GCA_019022885.1. Taxonomy (NCBI): domain Eukaryota; kingdom Metazoa; phylum Arthropoda; class Insecta; order Hemiptera; family Aphididae; genus Schlechtendalia; species Schlechtendalia chinensis. The sequence goes on along the minus strand of CM032339.1, from coordinate 11,866,120 downwards.
TAACCATAGTTTGGGAATAATTATCTCCCAAGTATCTGCTGGATAGTTAGATTTTTGGTTATTACATTCTGTTTTTAAATATCTCATTGTTCCACCCTAGAAACATGTAGGGGAATTATTTTGTATGTTTTTATTTTGTTAATGTATGTACCGTCTAGGTTCTTAATATGAGGCAATTGGAAATTGTTGATTTATGTACTGATCTTGATTTGAATTTCGTGGGTTGTAAGTATAATTAAATCTTAGATTTTGGGAATTATAATTATTGTTAAATCTTGCGTTCTGATAATTAGGATTAGTTATGTTATTTTGATTATTAAAGTATTGGCGTGGTCGTGGGCTATAATTTCTATTGTATTGATTATTAAAATTAGAATATTGAGATTGATTATATTGTCTATTGTGTCCCATATTACTCATGTCCAGTTGTTTTATATGATTTAAATTATTTTATGAAATTTTTATTTTTATGTTTTTATTTAATTTATCTACGTAAGTATTTGTTTTATCTTCATTTGATCTCAGAATTTTCGCCAATTCGTATTTAACTAAATTATCAGTTAGTTTTTCTATGTTTGAGTACCCAATATCTCTATTTTTTAAAAAAAATGTTTACCCAGTTAAAATTGTTTTTAAAACATAATTTCTTTTAAATGAACAATTGAAAAATTCTATTATTTTCTTCATCAGTCCGTTACTGTTTCTAATACTTCGAACAGATGACGATTTTGATATAAATAGATTTAATGCATGATTTACACATGGGCAATGAACAGCATTTTTGGCATATGATTGAATTTAAATTTAAAAAACAAAAATTTAAATGCTCATGTTTTTTTAACGGTATTACTTAAATAATACGAGCACCAATTTATTGATGGGTAAATTTATTATATCACATTATTACAGGGTTAAGACATAATTTTAATTGATTGTCGTTTATTTTATTGTATTATTATTTATATTATTATTATTATTATTTTATTTATTAAATTTTAATATTACAACCATATATAATATAGTAATAAATTAATAAATAAATATCATATCACATCATAAATTAAATTAAAAAACAGGAGATTAATGTACTATAACGTATAAAAAATAATTTAATTTAAATTTATAGAATTAAATAATTTGAACCAGTAACCACAAATTTAAATTTTCCAAAGTCTTATATAAAATGTTCTAATTAGCATTAAATGTGGTATTAAATATTTATAGTATTCAATACTATTATGTTTATGTTATCAAACGCTTTAAAAATTCTATTGTAGTATTTGCAGTTGTCTAAATTGCTGTTAATTTAATTTAATTTAGATACTTTTGTTAAAAATAATTAATATAAAGTTATTATGTTAAGTAAAAATCTATTTAAAATTTAATTAAAACAAAAATTAACGTGTTATGTAACTTAATTTTAACATTTTACTCGTTAATGCTAAGTCTTGCATTTTGATACAAAAATCATAAGTCATAGCTTTCATATTATAATATACGCCATTTAATAAATGTAGTTAACGTAATATATTCACCTAGGAGAATGACGAAATGTCCTTAAATATATTAATAGCTTTATATACTACATAACTACTTACTAGGTTTTTAATCAAATTTGTATTTGTATTACAATTATGTATCTTATCAGTTTACTATAATAATATTAATATATACTATTGTTTTATTTGTTTTTCCTATTTACGGGAAAATAGGTTGCATAATATACATCTGGTTAAATGCTAAAATGCTTCAGAGATCTCCATCATCAAAAAAGAGACGTGCTGCCAACAGTGATTCACGTAGAACTAGTGTCGTATTTAATCTGGATAGTCAGTCACCAAGACTTACGGAAGGTGGACTGCAGCAGTCACAGCAATCGTTACAACGTAGTGGACAACATAGAAGAGCAAGTATTGCAGCCACATCACCATCCGATGGCTTCGAAATGCGTCAACGTTCTAGAGTATCGCCGGAGGAAGAGTTTTTTGAACATATGCATATACGAAATCCTAGGTCTAGTTTCATATCTGAAACTAAAGTGCAGTATGTTGACAACAGCCCAAAAAATAGTTTGGTTCCTGAAATGTCAAGGAGTCCGCGGACAAGTTTGGTACCATCAGACTATCGAAAACCACCACGATTATTCTCAGAAGAACAGCAAGATTCATATGCACGATTTAGTTCATCAAGGCTTGAAGTCGATACCAATCGGAGTCCTAGGCATAGTCTCACATGTGAACATATTGACCCTAGGAGTCCAAAAAGTCCAAGGAGTAGCATGGTGCCCGAGGATGATTATGTGGAGTTAAGATCCGGGTTACGACTCGACGTAGAAAGTTTTAATCGAAGTCCAAGATCAAGCACTGTTGGCCTAGATCCATCAAGAAGTCCAAAAAATAGTTTAGTGCCGGATTCTGGTCGATCGCCAAGGGGAAGCATAGCGTACGATTTGAACCGCAGTTCCAGAGGTAGTTTGGTACCAGACCCAGGAAAAAGTCCTAGAGGTAGTGTTGCATCGGAAGGTGCATATAATATGAACCGGTCTGCTAGGAGTAGTATACCACTGGCTGAATCAGCTTCTTTGGGAAGGACACCAAGAGGAAGTATAGGTTCAGTGTCATGTGTTCATTTCGATCCAAATTTAAAATCTTCAAGGAATTATTCAAACGAATCTGGTGAGTTTTAAATGTATACATTTACTTAAGATTAATCCAGTTAATATCATAATAATAAATTATAACATATTAATTTGAAAAATTGTAGGAAATAATATTGATATGGATCAGTAAAATCTATATCATTAATTTTTATATGATAATAATTAATTATTTGTATACGTAATTAATTATTAATACAAACATACTAGATTAAATATCCAATCTATCTTTAAAATATGAATACTTGATTTTTCTTCTTCTTTCCTTTTAATTTATTTTTCATAATAAAAGTTGATGAATTACCCTAATATTCATTATAGAAAATTATTTATAAATAAATTTATATCCAGAAATCGATTTTAATTAAACTGAAATTTTTTAATTTATTTGCTTTTAATAATTATTCAAAATTACTATAACAAATATTACACATACTAATTTTGTGCTTGATATACATACAAGTGTACATGATATGTATATAAATTCACTTTTTTACTAATCCAATTTATCTACATTTGTATAGCACATAGTGATATGTAAGTAATATAAATATTTAAGTACGTGATATTTATAATAATATTATAACGGTTGTGGTTCGTTTTCGATTTTATTAAATAAATAAAATCGTGGTATATTTGTGTGTCCACAGCTAATAATATAATGTAGGGTAATATTATGGCCATTACATAGTTGGACGATTTCCGGGAGTGGCGTGTATGTGTATATTTGTTAAAGGTTTTATCACAATGACATCCGTTCACGTGGCTTCAAGTTTGTATTTTATATGTTTTGAATTGTTCCGGTAAGGGAGTATAAAAGGAAATGGATTTTTTATAACAAGCCGCTTTTAAAATAAAATAAAGTAGAAAGCGGAAGCGCGTTATGGAAAAATTCAATTAAAACGTGTTATAGCTATTTTATAATTGGTTAATCATTTGAAATAAGTTTTTAATATTTTATTTTTTTATTCTTCGAATTATATAATTTATATATAACTATATAAAAATATATATTGGTATATATATTTGGTGTATATAGGATAGGTATATTGTAAGTAATTATACAACTTGCTGATGTTCATGAATAATGTTCTTTTTTTTGTTGTTTTTTACAAAATGTACCAGTAATTATTATGTTTTTTTTAACGGAAATTGATGCTTTCAAGTTATATTATTCTTTATAAACTATAACTGATTATAGTAGCTTGAGATTAGGGTAACTTAACAAGAAATTAATAATTTCTATGTCAAAACTCTCATGTTTGATTAGGCAGAATGTAAAGGTTAGTCGTTTCTATACAATATTTTGCAAGGTATTGATTAAATAGCACAGTGGGTGATTTCGATATATAATGGAAATAGTTACATTTCTTTATTAGTATAAAATTATGGTTTTTATTATTTTATACTTCTTCTTCTTCTTTGGTTTCGGCCATTAAAACCACATCGCTAAATACAAATCTTGCCATTTGTCTCTATCCTTTGCAGCTTCCTTTCAATTAACTTCTGGTCTTATTGTTCTGATGTCCTTCTTCACACAGTTTTTCAATTCTAAACTTGGCCCCTCTAAAGGTTTTTTTCCTATAGGATCTTCTTATATTACCTGCTTAACTAAAGATCCTTATTTATTCTAGGCTCACCTATGACAGTTTTCATTTAGTTAGCTCTTTAATTATATCAGGCCTCTAAAATTGAATTTGGAGTTCATAATTACGTAATTTTCTCCATTCATTGGTTTGTCTATTAAAGACTGAGCCATATATTTTTCTTAAAACTTTTTTTTCAAATATCGGTAGCTTCAGTTTTTCGGTTTTCCTAATGTTCACGTTTCAGATCCGTATAGAACAATTGGACAAAATAATACCGTATATATCCTTGTTTTTAGATTTTTGGAGATGATACTAGATTTAAGGACTTTTTCTAATCCATAGTATTCCTTATTTCTAGTTGTATTCTCGACAACACCTTTACCTTAACGTTATTATTCTGCGTTATAATCTACCCTAGATATTTAAATTGCGATACTCTTTTGAAAGCGTTTCTTTCCAGCTCAATATGTTGTTGTAATCCACTATTTCTGTTTCTCAATTAACAATTACACATTCCGTTTTGTCATCGTTAACAGTTAATCCCTCTTTCTTTGCAATATTTACGAGTTTTTTTCCCAAACATTTTATCATCTCTATATTATTCCTTAAGAGAGCGATATCGTTCGCATATGCTAGGAGTTTAATTGTACTTTGATCTAGAGCACTTCTTTCTGAAATGTTCATTTCTCGTACTACTTTTTCCAGCACCAGATTAAAAAACATTGGTGAATGTGCATATCCTTGTCGGAGACTTGTAGTCACTCTTATAGGTCGTGATATAGTATTTTACTATCTTGACCTTTATCTTTGTATGGTTAATTCTGACTCCAATGTGGTTTACTATTTTTCTTGGAAATCTAAATTTTTTGAATATATTAATTAGGCTCTCTCTATGAATAGAATCATATGCTTTTTGAAATCCGCAAATAGAATGTATACATCCTTATTATATTGCCACTTTACTGGTGAATTTGTCTTATTACGAAAATCTGATCCGTTGTAGATCTATTGGCAGAGCTGTAAAGAATACTTTTAAAAACAATTCGAGTGAATAAAAAAAAATTGTTGAAAAAAGTATTTAGAGTAATACTCAAATAATTATTTATCCAATGTATTTGAGTAAGTACTCAAATATAATAAAAAAGTATTTAAGATAATTTAAAACTACTTTTCAAAAATATGTATAATTTATTAATAATTTTATTAATATGAGTAAAATAAAAAATAATAAAAATAAATAAAAATATTAATTTTTTTTAATAAAAATCGTATATATATAAATTATACAAAATATTTTACAACATATTTTGAACAATTTATGTTTTTGAAATATGACATAATTTTCAGGAAGACAATATTTCAAACTATTATTATTAGACTAATGTATGTATCTCATTTATTATTAAATAATTGTTTTAACGATATTTAATATTATTAAGATTCATTCAATATTATTCAATATTATATTTAATATTAGATTTGGTATAAGATATTATTTATAAAATATACATATATTAAAAAATAATCAGTAAATCATTAGTCATGTTTATTGAGTTGTTAACTATTGGTATGTAGGTGTATAATAAAAAAAGGATTATGTATATATTATCAACAAATATGTATAAAGTCTTAATGTTTTCTTTTTAGTTGATTTTTTCTTTACTCTTTCAAAAGTCTTTGATTATAATTTAATTGTATTGTATGAACTTTTCAACTACTGAATACAGAATAAATAAAGTTTTAGTGGTTTTTTGAATTGTAGGTTTTGAGAAACAAGAGTGATTTTTCAGTATAAAACCTTTTTTTCAACGTATACAAATTATAAACTTTCTTCCTCTTTCGTTTTACAACTTAGGAAGACATAATCTACTATATATATACTTCCTACTGAAAATAAAGGATACATTTCAAAAGTTATTGAGTAATCATTTTTCAATTTTATTTTACTATACCATAATAATTGTTTATTTTAAGAATAAGTATATAACAATAGATATATAATATATTTTTTTAAGATATTTGTTTGTTATATGTAATATTTATAAATTTATACTAATAAGCAATACATTATTGTGTTTATTACATAATAATAACTAGAAGTATAACAACATTATAAATGTAATACTTATGTTCTTCATTATCATACCATATTATCATTTTTAGATTAAATAATTAGTAATATGAATTATAAATATTATGGTTTGAGCATTATAGTAACTGTAAACATATGAAAAGTACATGTTTAGTTTAAAATAAAAAGAAATATTTCCATGTTTGTTTTAAACACAAACTATAATAATAATAATAATAATAATAATAATAATAATAATAATAATAATAATAATAATAATAATAATAATAATAATAATAATAATTTATTACAATTAAATATACAATAAAATATTAATTATTAAATATATATTAAAATTAAATTTTAATTTTTTGAGTTGGTTTAATTTAACTTTCGATAATAATCAATTGAATCTGGTACGGATTATTCTTACCATTTTCAATTCAATTTTTAGTTAATTAGATTAAACTAAATTAATATGAATTAGTTTTTAAAACGAATTATTGAAAGTTGTCACATAAATACAAAAATATTGAATTTAAAATTATTGACACTATTTTTTCAATCATAACTTTTTCTACCATAAAAAAATAGTACAAGTAATAATCAATAAATGAAACAGACTGTCATTATTTTTATTTAATATTATTAACTAGAAAATTATACGTTACCACTGTGCATGACCGTATGTACAGTCGTGTATTTACGGTGGAAGGGAGATTCAGGGGTGCTGGAACCACCCCCCCCCTAAAAAAAAGGATTACTAATGAAATTGAAATATATGCTGAGATTAGCTACAAGTACAAAATAATGTATGTTAGTATTGGTAAACAGTTAGAGACAGTAACAATAGCCTTATAGATAAAAACCAATAATTCTTATTTATATATGTATATTTATATTAATAATTATTATTTTTGGGTTTGCTAAAATTATAAATAGTAGCTACAAACATATCCTTTTTTAGATTCTGAGCGGAGCAAGATTGTATTAGTTTTACAATGATGTCTGTACACAAAAGTTCTACCAGAAGAAGTGCTATGATCTTAATACGCTTAATTATTTTCCAATAGCAAATGCTATCTAGTTGGTACTTTAAAAAGCTCATTTTTCGATTTTCTCAAAAATGCCTAAAAGAAATATTCAAAAACTACCGAAAAATTACAGAAAAGACAATTATAGGCGGATTATGACATACTCTAAAGTTAGTCGTAAATTATGTTCTCTATACACACTATATTATTAATAATATTACATTGAAGCTTCGCTCAGAATCGTTTTATTGAATGTAATAATTTATCATTGTTTTTAAATTTATAGTACCTAATATCAGAGCTCTAAAACTTTACCTAAGTAATTCACTTAAGCGACATCTACATCAATTAGCGGTTCACTACTTTTTTTTTTTTGATTTAACACAATACAAAAAAACAAATATTAATTTTCCTTCATTTTTATCTACATAAAAATAACTTAACAGAATTTACAAACATTTTATTTAAAAACTATAAATAAAAAAAACAAATTAATTTTGACCAGTCTTTCAACTCTATCAATCTGATTTTTTTTTTGGAAAATGAGTCAATAATTTGATGAACGTCAATTGATATATGTTTATATATGTTCAATACAGCTAAACTGTTTAATCGTACTTCCGTTATTGTATAACGTAAATAATTTGACAATTTGATATAACTATTGTATACAATTATTGAATTATACCAGTTTTACCTATAATAACATAATATTATTTTTCGAGTATGTGATAGTGGCTATTGACTATAGTGGATTTAATGTCTGATGACTGATAAAATAGTAGTATTAGTAAATATTAATAACTAGGGCTCGTAAGTTCATGCGTTAGCATGTTTTTTTGCTATATATGAAAACATGCTAAATGAAGTACAAATTCGCTTCATAAAAATAGTAATACAAATAGTAATACATTTTAATAGTGCATATTTTGGGTGTACGAGGCGTGTTTAGCTTATAGTTGATTTTTTGAAATTATTAGCGTATATTATTTCCTATAAACTCAGAAAAATTGTTTTTCAGGGTAGATAAAAAAAAAATTTAGATATAACCTAACCTAAATGCTTGAATTCATTCTTATTTACTTTTCCGAACATGTTTACAAAATCTTGGTATTTTGTTCGATTTTTTTTTACTGCGAATAGTTTTAGGGTTTTAGTGAATATAAATGCGTATTTCTGAACTTTTTAGCTTATATTTTATGCATTATTGTATTATTGTTTATTTTTAGTACAGGAACTTACGAGCCTTAGTAATAAGTAATAATTAATATTAGTTTCATTGTTTTCACTCAAGTAATGTATTTATGATTAATGATAAATCATGATGCACTCAAACCAGAACTAGTTGTTTACTACTTTTGTTTATTATTGTCAAAGACAAAAATAATGGTAAATTATATTATTTCTCATAAATAAAAAAAAAAAATAATAATAATAACAAAGATCAACACGAATCAAGGAGAAGGGGGTGCTATAGCACTCTCTCTAGATCCACCCTTGATATTAATTAAAAACAATTATTTTGAATAAAACTTAATTGAACAAAATAAGTTAATATTATTGTACAAGACTGATTGTTTTTATATAAAAACATTTACTGTTTTTTCATCAAGTTTATTAGAATGACGTAAAATGAACTAATTGTGTTTAATATATTTTGGACATTTTGATTACTAAATTAAGCCAATTTAATTCGTTACGATTGTTTTGTTTTAGGAAGTGGATCTCCGAAAGGAACTATAAAAGATATTCAAGGAAGTTCGTCACCGTATAGGAATGCACAATATACGCAAAAACAGACGTTTCCTGATGATTCGAGAAGAGCCAGTAGTAGCGTAAGTCATGTAAGAACATCTGTCAGTTTTTCTATATATAATTGGATTCAAAAATTGTTGTATCTATGATAATGTGAAAATATTCTAAATCGAAAATTTCTATCTATAATAAAATTTAAATTTCATAAGAAATTACAAGCTTTATCTAATGAAATTTCATAATTTTATTATAACTAATGCAAAAAATGCAAAATCTTTCTGTATAAAAAATAATTGTTGTTTTTTTATTATTTTTAATTGGTAAATAATATTTTATTTATCACTAAATAAGATCGAAATTTAAATGTAAAATTCATTACAAATTACATAAAAATATACAAAAATTAGTTGAACCGTAAAACAAATATTAACGATAAATCTTAAAATCATTCACTTTTTACTCATTAGTTTCAAAAAATAAAAAATAAATAAAAATATAATTATGGCTTTTTAGAACTAAATACATAAAATATTAATATAATATGCAAGAACCCATTATTAGTGATTCTTGTTCTTTAGTCAATTTTATATTAAAAAATAATAATTATTAATTATTTGTTTGGGTATAAATAAATGAGATATAATATGTAATAGTTATTAAAACTAATAATTAATTAACTGTAATTTATATCTATTTTTTTAAATAAAGTATTTTTATAAAATCATCATAATTTTGAAATTAGGAATTTAGTAAAACATAAATTAAAAACTGTCGAGAATATTATTATTATTCATTATCAATAATACAATAAAAAATATGTTTAATGCAATATACATATTTCCTTGTTTAATAATAAATCAATAGATAATAAACAATACACCATTAATTGAGTTTAAATAATATTTAAAATTTTTCAAAGACTAATATATACTATACATTAATATACTAGAACTAGCTGTTTTAATATAAAACTAATAAATAAACCTATCAATGTTGATTTATGACCACGTACTAATTAGAAAAAACATTGATGAATAGGGAGTAAATCACTGTTATATTTTTTCTTTATGTTTTAATAAGATTAATTATCTTGAACTTAAATAGGTACTGCAAATATTTAAAATTGAACCATTTTTATTAGGTGTATAATTTACAAAATATTAAATGAAAATGTATTTCCAAGAAATTAATTTACAATTTTTCTTAGAATAAAGGTGTTTTTTTTATAAAGAAAATATAACGATTTTATACAGTCGTTTAATGTCACCGTAAAATGTCATTTTGTTTCAACAACTTTGCCTGCTGAATAAACCATTAATCGTGTTGAATAATATGTGACCCTTGATGTTGTCTGACATTGTTAATTTTTATATTTTAATAGGTTTATACAAAATAATAATAATAATAATAATAATAATATAATAATAATAATAATAATAAATTTATTTTGTATTTTTTTGTGACAATGGAATATATATGATTTTAATGTTCGTATATATTTTTATTTTATTTCTGTACTTGAATTATATTTTTGTGTGGCTTCTTCTATGCAATTGCTTTTAAAGAAGTCAAACCTATTATTTTAATCATTTAAAAATGTTTGGTGTTATATTTTAATTTGTATTACTCTACGTTAGTATATATTTGTTGGTTTGGTTTATTCTATACTTTAAACAAAAATTAAAATTAAATGTGTTTTATTGTTTTATTGTTCTTCTATTTTTATTTAAAATTTTTCCAGGTTTCTGGAGACGAAAGAAAACGTCTATGTGAACATGTTAAGCCTTCCGACAGTGGCTTAACACTTTATGGTTCATTAACTTATCAATTGAATCATGCCAATATGGAATCCACGGGAATATTTGATTTTATAATTAAAGCACTGAGTATTATACATAGAACAGGTGAGTTTCATGAAATTATAAGCTACTATCAAACGTTAGTGCAAAAAAATATGTGTGGATTATTTGAATATAAAAATGCTTAAAGTATTATTAGTAATATAATTTGATCATTTAAAAAATCTAATTTAGGTATGTAAAGGCATAATGAATTATTGAATAATATCTATAATACCATTAAAAATAATAATTAATTCAGGGATAAAAAATAATATTAAAAAATAAACTATTTTCAAATTTCCATGTATTTTGTATATTCACTAAATACTTTTGTACGATCGTCATCGTATATTAAATCTATTTATAATTTGGCGATTAGATATAGTTTGATATATTGAACATGATGACGGCCGCCCGCCGTCGTCATTCGTTTAGTACGCATTAAAGGTTTGTCGTGTACTCATGTGTGTATGATATGTATTATTATTTTGTCTTATATGTATAAAACAATATCGATTTATAATAAAATTACAGTTCATTAAAATACAAAGAAAAAGTGCGTTTACGTTTTGTTTTTATACAAATTATTTCGACCCTCGTGATAACAGAAACGGCGACAGAGTTTATCGTAACAAACATTTGGTCCTTCGGGCCGGATTTGTTAGTCACGTAGTATCGAAAGCGAAAAGACATATCGGTGCAAAGTTGCACATTTCGTGCGTTAAGTTTCGTTGGCGTAAAGTAAATTATTCGTTATACATATTATATACATACAATCCAGGAGCGTGCCTGTTGATTGATGCGAGGTGCGATGGACGTAAAGCTGCGTCAAGGTTAAGAAGCAAACCTACCAGTCCCACCACATATCATCTTGAGAAACGATCAAGATCAGCGCATTTATGGTAAGAGAAAAGCCTTTTCCTTATAGTTTTTACTTTTTTCTCCAATTTTTTCTAAATATAAGTTTCGTTTGAAACGGAATTTCCGTGTAGGCCAGCGAATAAGTACAGTATCGCAATAAAGTCGTTGTGTTATCGGGCAAAGTGCAATACGAAATCGTCGTAGCTCGTAATCGTAGGTCTTAAATCGTAATTGTGTGTTTATTTCACTTACCTGTTTGGGAAAACAGACGCGTTATATTTATCGACTCGTCTCGATTAATATAATTTATTATTATTCCTTTTCGTTGTTTGTTACATCATTATAACTGATTATAATGATGAACTTGAACTTGCTACATTAATAGCCCGGCGTGGAAGAATTAAGGCTGTTTTGACGCGTTTTCAAAATTATATAAAATCACCGGAATGTGATCAAAAACAAATTTCACAACGTCGTGATAAAGTAGAAGAAGCTTGGCGAAATTTCGAGCAGATACAGACCGCCATCGAAGATTTAGAATTAGAGAATGAAACCGATCATTCGCGGTACAGAAGTGATTTTGAAAATTTGTATTTTGAAATTGTCACGGAATCAAAAAAAGCCGAGCAGATCATAAATTCAGCGAATATAGGAGCTGCAGCACAGGGACGATCGGAATTATCACACAGAAATTCCATGCCGCGAAGAAAGTGTTATTTCGGCGTCATCTATTTATAAAGCTAGCAGCGTTAAATATAACCCGTGTTTAATGGTTAATTACACGGATTGGGTACCATTTCACGATATGTTTATAGCGCTAATACATACGAATAACAGTCTTACACCAATACTACAAATTTTCTACTTACGTTCTCGTTAAGCGACGACGCGGCGAATTGTATCAAAAATTTAGAAACTACAGCAAATAATTATGAGTATGCGTGGAAAACATTATTATCGAGATACAATAATAAAAAATTATTAATTCAATCACACGTGAAAGATATTTGTGAAATGAACATAGTAAAAAAAAATGTATCGGGTAGTTTAAGACAATTCTCGGATACGCTACGCGGTCATATAGCAGCTCTAGAAGCGTTAAATCAACGAACAAATGAATGGGGTCCTTTGCTTACGCATATAATATGCACGAAATTAGACACAATAACTTTGAGCGAGTGGGAAACAAAGGCACCGAGAAACGAGATGGCCAGCGTAGAAGATTTGATAATATTTTTGGACACGCGTTCGCACTTACTAGAAGCAATTGAAGCATCGAAAAATATTGTTAGCAGCGGAGAACACACGGAAAACAAAGGTATAAATCGGAAAAATAAATTTTACAAAAATAACGTAATTTCTACTTCATTAATCGCTACCACAGATATCAAATGCTTTGTATGTAAATCGTCACACACAATTTACAAATGTTCGTTGTTTTTAGCATTATCTGTGGTCGATCGTATAAGAAAGGTCAATGAACTTGGTCTTTGTAAAATATGTTTACGCAAACACGATGCTAAGCGGTGTATGTCACGAAATTGTTACAAATGTAACAAAGCACACAATACGTTACTGCATATTAAAAAAAATGAAAATAGAGAAATTACAGAAGAAAAATCAAATGACATTTTTGTTCAACAAACGCCGAATTCGTCGACAAATGCACATGCTGTGGACTTTTACCACGAAAACGTGCTTCTATCCACAGCCGTTGTATTGGCAAGCGATAAATATTCAAATTCAGTATTGTGTCGGGCATTATTAGATTTCTGGCTCCCAAAGCAATTTCATCACCGAAGAACTGGTTCAGACTTTGCAATTAAAGAAATTCAAGACAGATCACAAAGTCATTGGCATTGGTTCGACGACTCAATATTCATATTCTTATGTAGTCGCACAGTTTGCATCGCGTTTCAACGAATACCGTTTTTCATTAAAAATGTTGGTAGTTCCAAAAATTACAGGCGACCTGCCATCAAAAAATATATCTGAAAAATGCAATACACCGGAAAATATGATTTAGCAGATCCGTCATATCGTTACCCCACAAAAGGTGGATATTTTTAATAGGAGCTACTCATTTTTACGATTTGCTTTGTAACCGAAAATAAAACCAAATAGTGTCGGTCCAGTGTTTCAAGAAACCAAACTCGGGTGGGTTGTATCTGGTCTAGTATCTACTTCTGATCGTAAAACAGAACCAATAGTCAGTAGGATACATTATTCGGTATCTGAATGTACGGATTTAACTTTGAACAATATTTTACCGTTATTTTGGCGTATAGAGGAATTTGAAGGAAATAGTCCTTATACAATGGAAGAAAAAGCCTGTAAAAAATATTTTGACGAGACAATAACACGCGGCGACGATGGACGTTTCATTGTTCATTTACCATTTCGCGAAAACGTATCAGATTTAGGAAAATCGTATGATATCGCGAAACGTCGATTTTGGTCTCTCGAGCGAAAGTTTGCAAAAAATCCAAATTTCAAAAGGGATTATACAAGGTTTATAGATGAGTACGAAGCGTTAGGACATATGGAACAAGTGTTTAATTACGAAGACGGAAAATGCTAATATGTCGTATTATTTACCACCATCACGCAGTATTAAAAGATTCGAGTACGTCTACGCGTCTACGAGTAGTGTTTTGACGCCCTCGTGCAAAACTGACAGCGGCGTCAGTCTAAATGATGTGTTATTAAAGGGACCTATTTTACAAGACGATTTATTATATTTCTTGCGCGTTTTCGGACCCATAATTTTGTGTTAACTGCCGACATAGTGAAGATGTATAGACAATTTTGGATAACAAGCAAGCATCAGCAGTTTCAACGGATATTATGGCGCTTGGGATCCAAGTGAGCCGATTAAAGTCTTCCAATTGAAAACTATTACGTATGGTACTGTTCCTGCATCATTCTTAGCCACCGGATGTCTCAGTAAATTGGCGGAATCGGAATACATCAAAACCCGAAAGTAGCGGCCGCAATAGTTCGAGATTTTATATCGATGATTTTCTAAGTGGAGCCGATACGCGGGAAGCGGCGATTCAGTTACGAGACGGTCTTATTGATATTATGAGTTCGACTGGACTAGAATTACAAAAATGGGCTTCGAATGATATCAACCTAATACCGAATGCAAATTATGACACAAAGGTCGATATGCGTGAAATCGATAACTCAATAACGAAAATTTTAGGATTATTTTGGAGTCCAAGTACGGATACCTTACAGTTCCAGATCCAAGAAAAGCAATTTAAATCCGAAAATCAAATAACACAAACGTGACGCATTATCTGAGATTGCCGTTTATTTGACCCATTAGGATTAGTCGGTCCAATCATCGTTCGCGCAAAACTAATATACAACGGTTATGGCAACTGAAAGTGCAGTGGATGAACCACTTCCTAGTGACTTTCAAGAAGAATGGAAAATATATAGAAAGTTCTTTATATAAATTAAATAAATTAGTCATACCGCGGAAATTACCTGTTCGGGTAATATTGTTAATATACAAGTTCATGGTTTTGCTGATGCGAGTATGGAAGCCTACGGTTGTTGTTTATTCTTACGGTGCACGGATTCATTTGGAATACATTCTTCTAAATTAATATGTGCAAAATCAAAGGTTTCGCCTTTGAAAGCCATTTCTTTGCCTCGCTTAGAGCTGTGTGCTGCGTTACTGTTAGCTAGTTGGCAAGCAAGGTCATTCCAAAATTACATCTGCGTATAAGTAAAAATTATTTTTTGGTCAGATTCCAATATCGTATTAGCGTGGGATTTCTTCACCTTCCACTAAATGGAAGACATTTGTGGCCCATCGAGTGGGGGAAAATACAGGAGAGAACATCAAAGGACGAGTGGTTTCATGTGGACACGAAAGAAATCCTGCAGATATTATTTCCCGCGGATGTTGTCCTTCAAAGCTCGCTGACGCGTCATTATGGTGGCATGGCCCTGACTGGTTAAACGAAGATGAAAGAAAATGGCCGATGACGAATAGCGTTGAATCAACGTTAAATTCTGAAATAACGGAAATTCGAGTAATGACTGTAACTACAGATAATAATACTGTTTCGATTACATCAATATTTACAAAATATTCATCTCTCCAAAGATTATTACGTGTGATAGCATACTGTTTGCGCTTTTATATAAAATATTATTACGAAAGGAATCGGATTTAGTGGGTGTTGTCAGTGCTAGGGAAATAAATAGAGCAAACATACGTATTATAAAATGTCTACAAAGGGAAGTTTTCGACTGCGAAATCAAAGATTAATTAAATTAAAGAAAGTGTCAACATCAAGTAAACTGTTTCGATTATGTCCATTTTTGGATGAAGACGGACTAATACGCGTAGGAGGACGATTAAAAAATGCTATATCGTTAGATATCTATCAGCGTCACCCAATAGTACTGCCGGCAAATTGTCATTTTACGCGAATACTGTTTAAATACGAACACGAACAATGTATGCACGGTGGTCCGCAAGCAACTTTAAGTTCAGTGCGTGCAAGATATTGGCCATTAAATGGTCGAAACATCGCAAGAAAGTATAGTACATAAATGTATAACATGTTTTTCGTTATAAGCCTGTAGTGGTACAACCAATAATGGGTGATCTACCTACTGATCGAGTCGAGCCAGGAAGAGCTTTTTTGAAATGCGGTATAGATTTTGCAGGTCCATTTATGATAAAAACCAGTCAACGTCGTGGTGCTCCTTTAACAAAGGCATATGTTCTGTGTTTGTTTGTTTTGCCACCAAGGCGGTGCACATGGAGTTAGTTGGAGACTTGAGTACGATATCATTCATAAACGCTTTAAATCGTTTTTTCGACCGGCGAGGAAAAAGTATTACTATTTACACCGACAACGCGACTAATTTCGTTGGAGCTAATCGTAAACTAAAAGAATGGTATGATGTGTTTCATTCCGAACAACATAAAGAAGAGGTACACAAAGTTCTGGCAGATATCGGTGTGCAGTGGCATTTTATACCTCCCCGCTCCCCTCATTTTGGCGGTTTGTGGGAGGCAGCGGTCAAATCTATGAAACACTTATTACAAAGAACTCTAGGTGAATGCCAATTTAACGTATGAAGAGTTCGTTACTGTACTTACTCGCGCTGAGGCATGCTTAAACTCTCGACCCATTACTCCTATGTCGTCCGATCCTAATGATTTATCCATATTGACTCCAGGTCATTTCCTAATAGGCGATTCTCTTTTATCTATACCGGAACCCGACTTGTCTGCAGTGCCCATGAATAGATTAACACGTTGGCGCAGAGTATCTCAATACTCACGCTCTATTTGGCAAAAATGGAGTCGTGAATATTTAAATCAGTTACAAGAGAGAAAAAAGTGGGCTGGTGAGAAAGGCAGTAAAATCAAGGTCGGTACTATTGTAGTGATACGGGACGATAATCATCCACCGCTGAAGTGGAGTCTAGGACGAGTCATCAAATGTTATCACTGGTGTTGATGAGGTAGTGCGAGTTGCAAATGTCCGTACTACCAGTGGCGTTTTCCGGCGAGCAGTCCGATTACTATGTCCTCTACCATTCGAAGGGAACAGTGACTGATTTATCATTGTTTGTTATATTAACACTAAGTATTTTCTCATTCATAAGTTTATACAAATTTCTTCATTTATATTATTTTTACGATTATTATTATTATTATTTTTTTTTTCTCTTTTTATTATATTATGTATTAAATTCAATGTTGAAAATAATATTTCAAGGCGGGCGGCATGTACGATCGTCATCGTATATTAAATCTATTTATAATTTGGCGATTAGATATAGTTTGATATATTGAACATGATGACGGCCGCCCGCCGTCGTCATTCGTTTAGTACGCATTAAAGGTTTGTCGTGTACTCATGTGTGTATGATATGTATTATTATTTTGTCTTATATGTATAAAACAATATCGATTTATAATAAAATTACAGTTCATTAAAATACAAAGAAAAAGTGCGTTTACGTTTTGTTTTTATACAAATTATTTCGACCCTCGTGATAACAGAAACGGCGACAGAATTTATCGTACAAACAACTTTTTTATTTGATTTGATTTTAATATATGAATATAAGTTACAATTGAAATATTTATGTTATCTTTAAACCACCACTTTAAATGTTATAATTACTGCGAGTAGCTTATATAATTTATTTTGCGAGAGAAGAACTTGTTTTCTAAAAATAAAAATAAGACAAATAGTAAAATCAAATATTTTTTTATTCTGTTCAAAATATAGAATTAAGATACATTGATGGACTGAATTGGGCTGACTGTTTGTCCCTAACTGTTTTTAGAAACAAAGGAACAGTGAACAAAGTGTACTTATATACCTTCCCAATCTTGTTCAATATATTGTACATACGCGTCATTAGGGAATCGAGAAAATGGTAAGAGTGATAAACATGGCCAAGATGTGGTGTAGGCATGGGTGAATGCAGGAAAAAAAATTAGTGAGGGGTTTAAAAAATATCAACAAGTAAATAATATTTATCCAAATTTGAGTTTTATTAATGATTATTATATTAAAATAACCATTCTTCGAGGTGATTTAGCCATTATATCAATAACATTTGTACATGTAACCTCAACGTCTCTATACAAGTTTAATAATAAAGAATTTGATGTCGTTGGAATGGTGATTGTATTTTTCGGTTTAAAACACTATAAAATCGAACCAAAACTAATTTTAACAAAACATTCCAAATGTGTATAATTCACAATAGCTGAAGATATAATGTTTAAGTAATACATAATTCTATAATTCACATGTATATTGTATCGTAAATCGAAATGATTAAACAAAAATTAAATACGATATCCGTAATGAAATAAACGTATTGTACATAAAGTGAATAATATTCAATAACAGATAACAAATATTTCCGAAAATTCCAAATTTCCAACGTTAATAGTTAATTTGTAAATAATAAATATTCATTGGTCGTATTATTATGTTTTGCAGTATTTCATGTAAAGTAATTCAAAATTACGTATATATTTTAAATATCATTCTAAAATTTGTGTGGGTTTTAACACCCCACGCCTCCCTGCGATCGTTCCTGAGTGTAGGAAGTAGATATTTTGAAATCCAAAACATGATGATATGAAATGGAAAAGACTTCCCACTTGTTCCCCCGAATATTGTAAATTAGGACGCGAAGCATGATTATTATTTGTCAGATTTTATTTTCTCTCTTTCCTCAATATTATAATTAAATTTTGTAAAATAATAAGAAATTTACCATCCTAATTATTTAGTGTTCAAATTTTGTAAAATAATTATTATGTCGTTATCATATTAGTTTTTATTTTGTGAACGAATAATTGTAAATTTCCAGTTAAATAAAACATGTAAGAACAAGAATTAATTTTTTTTCAAAATTATATATAATATTAATACTGATGATATGGATGTATCAATGCTAATGTAACCGAAACAGCTGCTTAGAACCACCACGTTCCATGCTGTAATATGAAGAGTTCTGCGTTCCATGAAATGACAGGCCCCATAAAAACAGTCTTCCATTCTGAGAGAAACTTTTGTCACAAAACTATTATATTGTAATGAGCGTCAGTGCGCTATGATGGGAAATTTAGAGCGCCAAAAAATGAGTTTGCTTAAGATCACGAAATTCTTAATGCCGGACCTGAGATATATGGTTATATGTTAAATTTTCTTATTATGCCAATAAAACATGAAAACGAGGAAAGTTAAATTTTAAATAGTTTAACTCATCAAAAAGAAATTAAATTTGTTAAAATTGATAAAGTTTCAATCTTATAAAAGTACAATGAGTTTGTGAAAAATTTTCAAAATTAATTAAACAAAAACAAATTGGTTTTTAAATTTAATATATGCTTA
Source organism: Schlechtendalia chinensis (assembly GCA_019022885.1). NCBI lineage: Eukaryota > Metazoa > Arthropoda > Insecta > Hemiptera > Aphididae > Schlechtendalia > Schlechtendalia chinensis. The sequence goes on along the minus strand of CM032339.1, from coordinate 11,846,409 downwards.
TGATTAGGGCTGGGATTTATATGTAATATAAAACTAAAAATATGTACAATTATATGTAATTAAAATGGCCAAAATATGTAGTAAGAAAATTTAAATATGTAATAAAAATAAAATGAAAAATTTGTCAACATATTACAATTTTATTAAATGCAATTTTTTATATTTGAACGAAATACATTAATTTTATTAATAAAATATTATGCATTTAATATATCTATAGGTATTGAAATAATATAATTAATAATTATTGATATAATATTATTAAATAAAATTAATTTTTTTAATTTTTACAAAACACAATTTATTGTTTTTTAATTTTTAGTCATTGCAAAGTAAGACAATGGCAAACCATAAAATGTTATAAATTTTCAAAATTAAAACTACCACGATTTGCTTTTAACATTGACTTATATCTAGTGTCGTCCTCCTCCGATAAGGGGAGGGCTTTCCCTCAAAAGGGTTCTGCGTAAGTAATTATTATATATTCTTTTCTAAGCTCGCGTTATCAATAAATAAATTTTATGAAACGCCGTGTCGAGTTTGTCTCGCCTCTTCCACTATAACTTCTAAGAGCGACTTCTTATCTCTCAACACAAATGGGAATAAAAATAAAACCGTTCCGCCATATAATACTACTAAACCACCAGTTTTGATGATGACAAATTGAATACAATCATACAATTATTTACACAACGATTTCATAAATTTAAATAAGTTAATTAATATTGGGAGCACATATTGCATATGTATGTGTACAGGATAGCAAGTATCGTAGAATTGAAATTGAAAACTATGAATCTTAATTTAATTTTTTTAAAAAGTTAATTTAATTACAAAAATTTTAATTTAGAAAATATTAATTATTATCTTTTATCTAATAAATTATATTTTTTAAAATTTATCATACTTAACAATGAAATAAATATTATTAGTTTTTTGTATATAAACAACGAAATTATTATAAATTCAAATTTAAAAATTCAATAAATAATTTTCAAACTAAACAACTTTTTTTAAATCCAGATAATTAATTTTGAGATTTATTTTTATTTTTAATATGAAGGAACTAGATAAATATAGAATTCGTTAATTTCTTTATTATTATTACATTAAACATATTAAACATAAATATATCACCTTTAACTTTAAAATTATATAAAAGCTATAGTTATAGCATCTTCCCATAAATCTGCCATTGGCTCAAGATTAATTGGTACTTACAACGATCTCAAAAGGTACTGTGTTATATGGAATAAGTCTCACGGAATGCTGTCGTATTTTCTCCAGTAAATTTACTTGAAAAGATTTCGAATTATTGAATTATGAATTGATCAAGTTAAGGGACAAAAAATTTTAATTGTAAATGTCTCAGAGGAGTAAATCCTTAACATTACAAAAGTACCTAAATAATTATATATAATTAATCGCACCACACATCAAGGAATATATTTTTGTAGATTTAATAAATTTGTTGTGTTATATGAAATAAAGGATTATCAGGCACAAACAATGTTATTTAATCGCTTATTAAATTATGTTATATTATTATATTTTGTTGGTAATTGTCATTAGTTAGATAAATTATAATTGAAGAAACGCTATATACTGTTAATAACACTAATAAAATAAATAATAAATATATTATATAAATTGATAAAATATTTAATAATGTATAATTAAATTGAAAAATTATAAAATATTAAATCATTAATACGTGTTTGTATTTTATATGATTTTAGTGATTGTGACGGTAATTTTAAGCATTTTGTCTGCGGTGCCTTTAATTATGTTCACTGTCGGTAAGTTTTATTACACAATTATTAACTGTATTTAGAAAATGTTAATTGTCTACAAATCTTTATGATTTTATTGTGTTAATTGCATGAGTTAGTTAGAAATTAATTTTAATCTTAATCGTAGTTTTAATTTTTTTATATAATATAATTGTATTTTTTACTACTTATGTCACATATTGTAGTTAAAATAGTAACTGCAAATTATTAAACTTAATATCCAATTTAATGACGTATATGTTCATTCTATAATGTTTACAAAACATAATGATCAAAAGTATATAAAGAAGTTGAATAACATTGTTTATTTTGTCAACTTCAATATTGTATACTTAAACATTTTATGTATGATATTGTAACGGTCCCGTCACATAGTGCACATGGGTATATAGGTGAGTGTATACATACATATATATATATACGTAATTATATATCTATAAGTGTATATAGTGTAGTGCTGACCGGTGACATTTCCCCCTTTATTAATATTCAAGTAAAACTCATTAGTCAATAAGCATTTTGTAAGAGACAGTTCAGTTCGGTGCGAATACCACCTAGCGACACTAACTGAACTCCAGCGGAACAGTATGTGGTAAATCAATAAACTTATTTCATTCACCAAACTTGTGAGTTGTAATTATTTATTTATAAATAGGCCCAACGATGTAATGACGATTGAAACTGATATTTCGTTATTCCGACTATCATTAACATCCTAGAATTGCTCTCGAGTTACGGTGAATATTATTCAAAATTTCAAAAACCTTCACTGAATAACTTATATTTAACTCAATCACCCCCGACCACGTTACATATTGGTGGAGGCGCCGAAACTTTTAATACAAAAACCGATATTCCGAATGATGGATGTTAGTTTCAATTGTAATGTATAGTTTAAGTTTAATATTACTATTTTAGGTCCAATATTTTTTAAATTTAGAATAAAATAGTAAGAAAAGGTATAGGCACAGTTTGATAACAATTTTATGATTATTATTTGATTTGTGAGGTATATGATATTTATTTTGAAAGGTTAGGGAATTTAATATTATTATTTTAGGTTCAATATTTTTTTATATTTTTTTAATTTGGAGTAAGATAGCAAGAAAAGGAGTAGGCGCCGTTTAAAGAAATTATTATATTAAAGTGGTATTTAAGTGTTAAGATATGTTTATTTTAAATATAATTCAATGCTTAGTATTTAGTAGAAAAGAATAGATTAATTCAAGGCATTATTATAAATTCTATATAATTTACATTGATATAGATTAAATATTATAATAATAAATATAAAATAAAGAATGGTATGTGGTATTTAAAAAAGAGAGACGATAATATAGCTATTAAATTAAGCAAAGAAAACATTAATTAGTAGCGCCTAAATTTAACTGAAAAACATTTAACAAAAAAGAAATTGTTAATTTACTAAATAATTTAACAATTGTTGAAGTAGAAATTCTATTTAATTCTAATAATAGAATTAATATCGATAATTTTGAAGGGCAAATAAATAAAATAAATAACCAGGGAACAGAAATACTAAATACATCTCTGTCACAAGACGAATTCGAAGTATTTTTTGACGGAAAATTAGCAAAATTACCACTCATTAAAAAAGATAGGTTAAAAGAAAATTTACATAATCAATTCAAAGTAGATATAATAAATTATACCCAAGATCAACTAAAAGATATAGCGCGACAAATTATTATTAAAGATATCATAGACAGGACATTTGGAAGATTCATCCGACCTAAACTTATTTGAAATACAAAGTTCCATACAAGAACAGACTAAAATCAAAAGACTTACAGAAAAAAAACTTGATATTAAATTAAACCAAATCGGAGACAAAATAATAAACAACCCAATAGAACCCAAAGAACTTAACTTAAAACCAATAACTACAACTTTACACGCACAAAATAAAATAAAAAATAAAATGGCATTTAAATCTTTGTTTCATCAACAACAAATGTTCTCAGGAAAACTAGGTGAAGATGTAGACACATTCTTGGAAAACTTCGAGTTAGCAACTATAATTAATGATTGGGACGAGACACAAACCAATTATACTTTTACCACTTTATCTTAAAGAAACGGCGGGAAAACTTTTCAAACTAATAAAAAAAAAAATATAGATATTAAGTGGGAAGAAGCAAAATTATTGATAAAAAATAAATTTATATAATAGGCAATAATAAATTATTAAGAGTCCAATTAAATAAATATGTATTTCTTAATTATGTTTGATGTTGGTGACTTGTCTCGTCGAGAAGCCAATTTTTGCGATTACCGAAGATATTTCGGTGACTGGGGTGGATGGGTGGAGATTCCTTATGACTACTCTTAACATTTTCTCTGTTTGGAGCTGGTAGGTGTGAAATTGTGCATCGTTTTCCGTAAGGAAATGGATGAGTGCTCTATAATCATCAGGTTTTTCGACTTGGACCTTTAGGTGAGTAGATGTAGATTTGCATATGAAGCCGTCTAGTCTGATTTAGGATGTAAACTCGGTGAGTAGGTTTGAAAAATCCAGAATATCTTTGATGAAAACAGGTGAAGGTATTGAACACGTGATAACGATTGGTAGTGACAAATAGTTTTGTTATTTTTGTTGCGGTGCTGATTGTTGGCGTGGCCGATGACGTTAGTAAAGATCTTTTGGCTTGTTCATTAGAAGTTTGATTATTTTTGTTTTTGACGATGGTTTGCATATTAATTATTTTGATTTTTGGATACGGTTTTATTTGTATTCGAATGCGGTATGGTTAATCGGAGTCTAAAAGTCACCCCAAACGATGGTGCGTAGTGTAATTTAGAAAAATATAATATATACTATCCCTCGAAGGGGTAGGTGGTGAACGTCTGATCTGCAATACGTCTGGCGTAGATTTAGAAACTGTAAACGAAGATGTAAAGTATGCACATTTTGGTTAAGTTAATGATGACTAAGTTAAGCATAACGCGAGAGTAAATATCGCATGTGCGTGCTTCTCAACTGTCGAAATGGCAGTGGGAAAATACTTAAATAGTTTTAACTTTTATTTGTTTTTTTGCTTATAGTATTAACAGAGATCACGAAATTCATTGACTTAAAGTGATTTTTTTTTACTAGCTACTGTTTATGTAAACTATTTTAAGTTTTATGTTATTATCTAAGAATATTCGTACTTTTATAATTAACGAGAAACTTTGGAAATAATTAAATTATTTTTCGTAATTATTCACTTATTAAATACATATAGTTTTTAAAAAAAATATTGTATAATATTAATAATAAGTGTATATATATATATATAAATTATTCGATTTCATTGTATAGGAAAAATATAGTTCTATTATTTTTAGTTTTAGTCTATTTTTATTTGTGATATCATGTTAGGCAATTAATATTTTAATTTTAAACTTATTCAACGTTCATAAAACATACAGTTTAATTTTTTTTGTCAATTTAACTTTTAAGTTACATACTTAATATTTTTTGAACGTTGAGATCAAACCATACTTTATAAATTTATTTTATTTTTAAAAATCATTATAATTAGCATAAATTGATACATATATATATTATTTAAAAATTGTTTATTAATGTATTTTGGTTTTTTTCAAATCGACAATGAAATAATTTGTCTATCTTTACTTTTGATACTTAATTTATAATATTGATTAAAATTTAATACGTACGCGATCCGAATATTGTTTTACTTTTTTGATATAATGATTGATTTCTTTTGGTTATTACGATGTCATTGCTGCTTAATGTTATTACTTACCTCGATTAGTAACCAACTGAGTGAAATATACTAATACATCACGTACTGTTATAAAAATAAGCTTGGCTCACCACTAGCCAGCTGGGGAGCTAGAATAGTGGGAGGAATTTTTAACCCCGGGTTGACCCACCAACGCCAATTTAAAACTTAGTTGGTACCACGGGAGCGGGGGAGCTCCACTGTCACGCCGGACTGGATTGCCGTTATGGTCGCAGTGCCCCCGCGAGGTTGAAATGCCTACTTCGGATGAAACGTGGTGGTTATGGGACAAGCGCTAGATAGTTATAAACCACACGACTCAATGGGAGGGGATAGGAACCCACATGACTCGGGAAACCGATTTGTGCCTTCTCCTTGAAAAGGTACTGGCTTCGGCTTGGTGCTGGTGGTCCATAGACGACACGGGGTCTGACTTTAATTGGTTGGATTCTGATCTTCCCTCTTGAGTAGCATCTTGTGATAATAGAAGGCATAGGATCAGTAGACCTAGGCCAAACAAACCCGGAACATACTGTTATAAAAATAAGAAAAAACAGTTATATACATATATGAGTACATTTTACGTGATACATGTAAAGAAAATCCGTCTAAAACGAAAACGCGTGGGACCAAAAATTTTATTTACATAGAAGTTTTTTCATTCACTTGAATATTTTGAAATTTTGTTATTTGATCATGTTTTTCTTTATAAGTCGCTACTCCATTTTTACAGTATTATAGGTGTAAAACAATGAGCGTTTTGTAATAATACGCGTGAGCATGCATGAATATAATATTCCAACGTCGAATCTAATATTAATGTGCGTGTCATCTGTAAATGAAGCGGTTATTTTGGATCGTGAGTTCCTTGGATTTTCAAGGGATAAAGATAAATAATAAATGTATAACGAGTGTTGAGGATTTGCAGAAATGTACAATACGTGGGTCTCTCTCAAATTGAACTTCTCTAAGGTATGTATAAAATAAGAAGTTTTGTGAATGTAGATTGAATCATCATGCATCTGATCAATATTAATGTCTAGAAAATGATCAAGTTTTTCTTCTTTAGTCTCGAAGTTGTCTATCAGGTATTTCATCATCAATTTCACTAACCCATCATTCGTTGCTGCTATTAACCCGCCACCTACAAAAATGGCAACAATTAATAGTTGTTTATTTGTATTACAAAAACACAAGGATTTTCATTATTGAAAATAACATCTCGACTTAAAGTCACTTCGTTATTTTCTTTATACTAAATTAGATACTCTTTTGTAGTTTCTGAATAACTGACAAAGTATCCTTTTCTGTTTTTAGTAACCCACTTCTTACTTTATTCCTTCGAAATTAATCTATTTGCATCTGTTTCGGAATTCTATGTACTATTCTATTTTTGGACGTTTATTGAACAATAATTCATATGGAGTTTTACGTACTCGGCCTGAACTACCTGTAAAATTTAACACAAATACTGTGGTATTGACTGCCTTTGCTCACAACGATTTTGGAAAATTCTTGGTATTGATCATAGTTCTGGCTGCCTCACAAATAGTCCTCATAGATCGTTCAGCTTTTCCAATTTGTTGAGGTATGTATGGTACACTCGTTTCGTGCTTTATACCAAAACTTTTCAACATGGTTGAAACTTAGAAATTCATGTATTCTAAACCACAGTCACTTCTAATAGTTTTAACAAAAATATTTGTTTGAGTATTAACTGTACTCAAGAAACATTTAAGTTTTCCTTTTACCTCAGATTTTTGTATAAAAAATAGACATATGTATATTTTGAATAATCATCATTAAAAATAACAAAATGTCTTTTACTTCCTAACGAGTATTCTTCCATTGGCTCACATACATCAGTATGAATTATTTAACCCGGTTCAGTTGTTATTGTTTCATTTTGTGTGAATGACGGTTTATGCTATTTACCATAAATGCACAGTTCACAAAAAACTGTGTCTTTGTAAATTATATTTGATTGCATTTCAAATACTCACGAACATGTTTGACATTCTGATGATAGAGCACATTGTGCTAGTGTTGTAATGTGTAATACTTAACTGCAACGTTTGCATGTTTAACTACATGTGAACTATTGATTTTGATTACCATTGAAAATAATTTCTTCTCATGTACATCAATTACAATTACACGATTATTTTTTTTAAACGTACACTTGTTTTTAATTGTCATCATTTCAATTCCCTTATCGAGACATCCCCACACAAAAATAAATTTACTTTAAGATCTAGCACATGTAAAACATTTGCTAGATAATTGTTTACCCATTTATTATTAACATAAGCATGAATATTTTTGTTACCTTCTCAAACTGCCACAATCTATTTACCATCTCTAATACATACTGGTTGTTTCACATCAAAGATTTCATAACTAACGAACCTTTAAAGTCCACATACCATATGTTTGAGTCGTTAATTTCTTCGATTTTTTCTTGTATACCAAAAAGTGTTTGGAATTTGAATTATTTTCTCCTTGTTCATTTTTAAATATTCTGCAGTCTCTTTTCCAGTGTCCTGGCTTCCTACAATGATTGCAGTTATCTGGCTTTTGTTTTGCTATCTTTTTTATATTTTTGTGTTTTATAATTCTTACTCTTTTTTGCGGTTGACGCACTACTTCTGGCAATGTCTTCTTGGACTTCTTGTCCTTGTATTTGTCGTGTTTCTTCTGTCATTAATCGAGGAATCAAATTTAGTAGTGTTCTTTTTTAAATAGTCATTGAATCCCATGCCATATAAAAATGTCTATAGCTGTCTGGTAACATCATCAACATTTTTGTAATTAACATTGAATCCGATATTGGTTTACCCAGTTATTTCAATAGCCTACTTAGATTTTCTAATTTTGATATTTGACCAGCTATATTGTCATTTCAATCCATTGTGTACCGATAGAACTTTTGTTGTACTAATGTCACGCTTGTGTCTGATTTCTGCTTATACACGCTGAGCAACTTGTCTCACATAGTACCGGCCGTTTCATAATTCATAATGTGTTGTAACGGTTACTCGTCTATTGACGTGACAATTAATTTTTGGGCTTTATTATCTGCCCTTTTTTATACTTGATAATCGATTTTATACCTTTTCTTGGCCTCTTCTTCAGTTTCATTACTGTGTTATTCTAAAATGTGTTTCTTCGATTTTTTCACATCACATCGAATACATCAGCTGCGTTTATAAATTCTTTAATTTGAAATTTCTATATATTCCAGTTCGATGCATATTTTAGGTTATTTATTTTTGTAGAGTCTCTCTCCATGACGAATTACCTGTACACTATCTGCACACTATAAAAAATAATGCAAAACTATTGACGTACTTTACACGAACGACGCACTTCGTCTGTGTATTAAAAAATATTATTAAATATTATTAAAACTATTTTAAACCTCATTGTTTGAAGACTGAGCCCTGTTGAGAAACCTGTTGAGTTTCTTGAATTTATAAGAGATTAAAGATATATAATAAACGGATGAATAATATAATAACAAATATATTGAAAAGTATATGACAATACAAATACTGCGTAATACGTGTGTACGACGACAATACGTTGACAGTACTACACATATATCATATAATATCGCACTCCAGGGAGAAAAGTGACACAACTAAAAATTTCAGTAGTTGAGAAAATCACAGTTAAAAAAAATTATGACTTATTTTCAAATAGTAAAAACTTACTTTAAATTTTTAGACAGATTTTTTTACGAATACTTCTATTTTATTCTAGAGAACACTATTATAGATCAGTAAATCAGCTCTCGTTGAATACATTGGTATAGAAGGTTGAAAATGTGAAGTCTTTGATTTATGTCACTTTTCTTGCCGGTTTGCGATATACTTGTATTGAATCAAAAATGTCTACTCTGCATCTACTATACTACAGTGTGTATAATACTACGTACTAACTATATTATATATGGTGTCTTATTTATAATTTCAATAGTGGATAAAACAAGGTTTATATATTAATAATTTAAATGCTTAAATCAGTGATTGAAACCGAACCCTAAAGAATCGGTTCTCGAATCGGTTTCTGAGGGTATTTTAAGAATCGGAACCAATATCGGAACCTATATTTCATATTCCATAGAACCTATACGGAACCAGAACTGTATAAAATTATAAATTAAAATTTTTGGTTTTTTTGGGTTCCAAGCGATTTTCAAGTTTGAAATTACCTAGATTTTTTTGAAAATTAATTTATGTCTATTAGTTCAACTCAATATTTTGAAACTGTTTTAAAGTTTTCAGATTTAATTTCGTGGGTATCATAAATTATAATTATAATTAAATTATATCCTTGGAATATTTATATGGGGTATGTCGTAGGTATGTTTATATATATAGGGTCTAGGACATTTCGCTGTGACCGTATCGCCGCGACCGCTTCGCCGCCAAACCGATTCGCCCCAACCATTTCATCGCCGCACTGGATCTTTTCGACACCAAACTATTAATTACTAAACATACTTACATATTATAAATTTTGCCTTTCATTTTTTTGGTTTTGCTTTAATTTTGGCACTGTTGGTGATAGGTATATTATTTCGACGAGATTAATTTTGATTCAGTATCTTTTAAGAGGTATGCCAGGCAAACACTGGATTTTGTATCACTATTGAGTTCCTACTATTCTTGAGATAGAAGGAAATACACCAACTTTTTCGATAATTATACTAGTAGTATTAAAAATTGTTTTAAACTCTTCTTCATTTCTTAAGTTTTGTAATTGCCCTATTGTTATTTCTATTAAAGCCATAGCAGACATAATATCGATATTTTTTATCTGTAAAGCTTTTGAAATTGTGTATGTTATTCTGAGTACTCGTTGCATTATAAAACAAGTAATCAAAAATTGGAAATTGCATATTGCATTGTGTAAAAAAGAAGCATTATTCTCATCATGAAGATCCTCTAAAGCTGCCGAAATTTCCAAAAATCCATCAATAAATATTAAAATACCTTTATGCCTTTCTACCCACCTTGTTTCACAAAACTTTTATAATCCAAGAAATGGCTTGTTTCCAATTTTCGTTTCAATTTATATGCTCTATTTGTTGATGTTCGAAAATAAGAACTTATATCTTGTATTATAGCTAAAGTATTTCTTATTTTCTGAATTCTTATTCAGAACTTCGAAATAATCATTAAGGCATAAATTTAGACAGTGGGAAAAACAATGAGTATACATTACTTTTGGATAATCTTTTAATATAAGTACTTGAACACCTCTGAAATTTCTTTTCATATTTGTTGCACAGTTATATTCTTGGTCTCTCATATGTTGCAAATTCAATCCTAAGGTAACTAATGTATTTTTAATAGTCTTTGCTAAATCTAATCCAGTAGTACTATGTTTGTATAGGTACAAATTGTGAAAAATCCTCTCTAATTTTAAATACATCTTCATCAAGGTATCTGATGCAAAGTGAGAACTTTTCAGTTCTACTAATATCTGTAGTTTCATCCGCTAATATTTGTAGTTTCATAGTGAAAAACTTGTTTTTTTATTCTGTTACAAATTTGAGTTTGTATATGGTCATATATAATTGAAATTATCTCATTTTGTATATCATCACTAATATAAGTAGAATTCATACCTTGGTTGTTATGATTTAAAAATAAATCATCACAATCAATACGGCATCTCAAAAGGGCTCTAAAATTGCCATCGTTTTGCAATGACATTTCTAAATCTAAATTATCATAACCATGACTACCTCTAAGAGCTTGTTCTTGTCTGCCACAATGAATAACTGTTTTAATAATTATCTTTAAAATGTCCCTGTTTCTTTTAATTTCACTTTCATTCCTTTTTGTAATTGAATATAAACATGATTTTGTTTATTATCAAATATTTTTAAAAACTCAACAGCCTTCATCATAGAAAATTTATGATACTCATTATTTTCATGTATTTTAAAATATTCAATAGCATTCTTCCAATTAATAAAGGTTCAGACACAAATGATTTTGGCGGTGAATGCATACCTTTACCTGTTCCTTCTTTTTTGTAAAATAGTACACAATATTTACAGAATACTAAATCTAAATCTGAATATGACTACCAATTCCATCGCTGTAACCAAGATAAATAAAATTTTCTTGCTTTTTTTCCAAACATTTTTGTTAGAAAAGTATATGTGCTATCTGGTATCCATATATTTCTTAAAATGTTTACACAATCTAAATCTTCTAATTTGTTTGCGAAATTTTTCTGGATGTAAGAACCAATATCATTTTTCAGAATGTTCTTCCCCAATGAAATATCATGCAACTGATTATATAACCACAGTAATTAACATACATATTTATACATATTATAACGTGCATATAATTACATTATAATATAGGTAATTAATATATAAGACATATATTATCCAGTCAAATTGGACAATGTAAGTACAATTTTTTTAAAAATTAAATTAATATTTTTAAAAATTTTATTAAGCTAAAACTAACAGGTTTACACAAAAATTTGACTGAACTATAATAGCTATATTACATTATTATTTTTATTGAACGAGTAATTCTATAAAAAGTGTGTAAAACAATAATAATAATTGTTAAATATAATGAATAATATAATTCTTACCTGTTCATCATTAGTGTTGACTAAACAAACATCAACAGACATTAGTTCAATATTATTCAATTATTTTGCTGTAAAATAAACGATGATGTAGTAAATATATTAAGATATACATTTTTAAAAATTTATAAGCAAATATACAATCTATACTACATACCACAATAAGTATATATGAAAAGAGTAATTTATTTGGAATAAAGCATGTTCAAAAAGTCACAAATTAGTAACACTTAGCTAAGATATACATAATGTTATTTTCAGGAAAATGACAAATAATATTTGTTATGTAATTAAATATTTTGTCATACCTTTTCTTTAGGAACTTCATTTGTCGAACTTAACTTCGGTTTAATTGAAAAATAATTCAAAATATTATTATTTGACCTTTTTATTTATAAAAATCGTCGTGATCGTTAAATTAGAAAAAGTCACATATTATATACCACAGGTATCGCCGTCGGCCGACTGTTGTAATTAGGCCTATTATTATCATAGAATACATTTTAATGCGCTAGTACCGCGGGAATCCGCTAAAAATATAGCCAATATTAGTTACACCTTACGTGTTTTCAAGGCTGTTTACGCAGCTTGAAAATGTACTGTCCATTGCCACACATGCGTGTTTTTACACTCATGGAAAAAGACTTAGACTTCAAAATTAATTTTGCACGGTTTTATAACCACCTAGTAGAGTACCTATATACATCATACATAAAATATACACACATACGCGCGTGGTTATAATTTTTACAAATTTGGTCGATGATAACATGGATTAGCTAGTGGCTTAAATTTATATTGATATATATATATATATACAACTTCTCGGGGGGGGGGGGGTGCCCAACCCCCCCTGGCTACGGTACTGGTATGTACTATGTATACGACTGTTGTGTTTTGATAAGAATAAAATGTGCAGTTAAAACGCAGTGTGTGTAGATAATTTAAGTATGGGTCGTACATCGAAATCTAAAGTATATACTTATTGTAATTATAATAAAATAACTAATGTTTCAAATTGCAAATTTATTTCGTGAAAACAACTTTGAATGGAACTCGGTAATATTTTATTTAATATTATTAAAAAATCAAAAGTCAATTCTTATCTAGAATGATTTTTTCATCAAAAAAATCTCATTACCCCTAAATGATTGGAACAATCCTTTAAATAAAAATTTTGGTAAAGACATAAAAAAAAGAATTAAAATAACATATTATTGTAAAATTTATACATTTTTCGTTAATCTCAGAATATAAAATATTTAAAATTAAATTAAAAGAAGAATATTAGAAAAATATTCTCACAAATGACTGTGTAAAAGTCTTATAAAGTTCTCAAAAAAGTATGAAAATATATACAACTTTAATGATCAGTTAGATTAAGTAATAATTGGTACTATTACTTGTAAACTGAAGATGGCTAAACAAATTATTAAACCTTTAATTTTTAAGAATTACATCACAGTATAATTGATAAAATATCACTTTTCAATCATAATTTCTATAATTATAAGAACCAGTTAGTACTGGTATTAATCGGAACCAAAATTCACAATATTCACGAACCGGAACTGAAACTAGAACCGAAATTTTTTCTTTTTCAAGAACTGAACCGAAACCAGAACCGATAAAATCATTAAGGTTCTAGTCATTGGATTAAAAACCTATATACTCGCATATTATGTTGTAGTAGCCTCGCATAAGTTGACGTGAGGTGATGTGTTTTACTTAAAATTTTTCCACGATAATACAAATCCAATTTGGTATCATTGTATTTATATGAATATTAGTGTAATCGATACTTTAAATTACTACTATTGTACGTTGTATATTTCAGAGTTTGAAGGAAACCGTTTTATTTCAAAGATTAGGAGATATATATTGATCTTAATTTTATCTAGGACTAGACTATATTGTTATATTTTAATTAAATTATATTTAAACTGATTTGAACCGAAGTTTAGTCGTCAAAAAAGGATGTTGATGTTAAAATATATTTATTTTAATACTATAATATAACATATATATATGTGTGTTATAACACACTATACAACCAAATGATTATAAATAACATAACACACAATTATAGTTTAATAAAGGATCTTTATTAGAAATGGATATTAACAAACATATACAGGGATTTCAGAGTCTTGTAGGTAATTATAGCATGAAAAAAAAATAAGCCGAAAAATTAGTACATCCTGCAGATACTTTAAAATTGATTTGTAACATTTGAACAAATAAAATATTCGATAGGAAGAAATACATTTGAACCTTTACGGCTTAAAGCGTTTAACAATCGATAAATAAATGTATAATCATGAGCATAGGAAGGTTAGATAAGCAAATGAACTTTCTTTACATTTTTTTGAGTATAGTATAGTTAGAATCAGCAGTGCTCGAATTGAAGACAAATAAGCAGAGGAGTTCAACCAAACGATTTAAAAACTGTGTTCCAAGTGCAAAATTATTTAACACAAGCCCGTGGGGGGCTTTGCCCCCTCTCTAGTGGCGTAGTTATGGAAGGATGATGGGGGGATCCCTCATTTTGTTGTACATATTCGTATCTGTGCACTACTGCACTAGGTACAGAACAAGCGTGATTTGATGATTTTATTATATAAACGAACTATAAGAAAAATTATTTTAGGTATAGTTTCTACTGTCCCCCTCTCCCAGTAAAAAAAAGTAGTTGGGGTGCACAAAAATAAAAAAATATTAGGGGAGCTCCGTCTTTCTGTGAACCTCCTTAATTCGAGCACTGGGTATCAGCAGTGGCGTATTTAAGGCGGATAGGAGGAGCAATTGCTCCGGGTAACATGTTTTTGGGGGCAGCAAATTTTTAAGGGTTTCGTTTGAATAATATTACTACTATTTTTGAAATATTTGATATTCGATGTTTAATTTCATAGTTAGAAAAATAAATATTATCAGGCGAATTCCAATAGTCAATTTTGATATAAGACTAGTTTTTTTTTCATATTACGTGATAAGTGATAACTGATAATTATTGATGTAAATCGTAACCAGCTACTTCCCGCACGCGACACTTTCATAAGCATGTCGCGTGATATGGTCCATAGCCTATGTTCAACTATGAAATCTGAGGCCCGTGTGCGAGAAATTAATTTGGGGCCCTATAATTTTTCCTACCTAATTAAAGTATAATCATAGTTTTTATGTATTTTTTTCATATTAGGACGGACATTACATGTATATTTCTTTATAGTATTTTTATTTTACTATATCTATATAGGTATTTATAAAATTGTACAATACATTTTGTAATAAATAATTTAATTAATTTTACTTAAAAGTGTCATCACGCTAAAAAGAGTTAAATATTCAAGCATTATTTAAATAGTAAAATTTATTTATTAATTGAGGTAAATTGAAGACTAGAGGTAATAACACATTTTAGAAACTTGTAATGTTATACAATAGGTATATAATTTTAAATTAAATTAGAAAGTTTTTTTCTAGGTTTTGTATTTGCATAATCAATTATAATTTTATCAATATTCAGTTCAGAGGTTCGTCTTCTCTTTATATTTAAAATACTTATATTTTTTAATCGATCTTAACCAGAAGAATTTCGTAGATAATTTTTAAATAATATGAGTTTAGAAAAACTCCGTTCTGCAGATGCAACGGTTATTGGCGAAGTTGAAATTAAAAGGCAGGCAGTCTCTGCAATTTCAGACAATCTGGATAACTGGAAGATAAATCCATAAATACAAATCCGCACTTTACTTATAACATACATATATGATATATAATACCTCGGATAATACTGTAGATAATAATTATTAATTTTATAAAAACAAGAATTCAAATATTAATCAAACAATGATTGATAATAGGTACATAATATATATTAATTTAGGTATGTTATGTATTTTTTTGATGAATTAATCATTTAAATCTACTAATAGAGTACTCAATATTTCACTAATTAATTAATTAATTTCACTATTTAATTTATTATAACTTTTTCTTGTAATATAATAATATATAGCTACCATTTTAAATATATATTTAAAAAATATTAACATTATCGCTTTAACTTAATACGTTCCTCGCTTCCCTCAAAATCTAAAATTTTAATTTGCTAATTATTATAAGTACGTATCCTATGATAATTATACTGTATGTTATTGTTACTAATATTTATTAATTTATTTATGAAACGTACTCATTAGGATGATCTCATTACGAAATATTTGGAATTTTTTTCCTACCTTAAAAACTGTGTTTAATCAATGTATTCTTAGAATATTATCTTGAATGTAAAAATAAATATTCAAATGATATTTTTGCAAAATTCTCATACAAATTTTTATATTACATCACTTTTTCTTACTCTAGCGACACTAAGCGTAACAAGCGTCAAAAACGCATAAGTACAAAACACGATGTTATATATCGATTCCGCATAAGGATTTTGCAAGAAATATCATTTGAGTATTTATTTTTACATTAAGGATAATATTCTAAGAATACATTGCAAAAACCCTGGTTTTCGAGATAGGGAAAACATTTTAAATGTTTTGTTATTAAGTCATCCTAATGAGTACATTTGTAAAAGTGGCCTTATTCATTTCAGAAACGCACTGCGTATACCCAATAATAAATTGTATGTTATTATTTTATAGTTATAAACATTGTAAACATTAAAAATAAACATTTATAAACATTAACATAACATTGATTTATATAATTTATTTATTATTACTTTTACATAAACTATTAATATATATATATATATATATAAATATATATATATATAAATATATATATATATATATATATATATATATATATATATAAATATATATATATATATATATATATATATATATATATATATATTTATTTAAATAAACAAATACACATATATACATACATATAAATAAATATATATTTACGTATACTTATACGAGTTTTGTATTTCATTTGTATTAACCTGGTGATGACATCTTGTCGAAACCGGTAATAAACACACATATACAAGATTATTTATATTTATATACATATAAAGAGCATTTATATTTTCTTTCTTTTTTCTTTAATCAACGTAATACTCATTGGCTTTTTGTATATTTAAGTTTACGTATATATAAATATATATATATATATGTATGTATGTATGTATATATGTATGTATGTAAATATGTGTATTTGTTTTTTTAAATATATATATATATATATATTTTATTTCCGAGTATTAACTTATAATTTTTTTTTATTTCTATTCGTTAATTCTTTTATTTTTCTGTTTTTTATTTTTTTTTTTTATTTTTTTTTTTTTTTTGAATATTCTTTTTACTCTTTATTTGTTTTTTATTTTATTTTCACTACTATATTATTAATATATGTCTTGAAAGGAAAGGGATTGTGTATGTCTCAGAAAATTGCTTGGTAAAGCATTTTTTTTGCATGTAGTAAGGAGATCAAAGGGAGGGGACAACAAGTAAATGAGTACCTAGGCAACTAAATTCTAAATACATCACTGGATATCAAAGTGCCAATACTCAATAGACGTTTTCCAGAGAACCAATTTATAATCTAGAATAGGTCAAACTATAGTAAAATTAAAACTTTTTAAATGTGTAGTGAAGTTAAACTCCCGTAAAATTCAGTGGATAAAATTAAGTAATTGATACACTAAGTATCGAATTTGTCGAAAAAGAATAAAAAAAAAATCAAAAATGTTTAAATAAATAAAATAAATAAAATAATTAAAATATTGTGTTGATATATTATCAAATATAATGTTACTACTACAACTATTTATAACTCGACCAGTTACACCAACCACACCAGAACGTACATTTTCAACTCAAAAAATATTGAAGACTTACTTAAGGTCAATAACATTTGGGCAAGGGCTGAATGTGTTTATTTGATATTAATATAGAAACATAATAAAGGATTTCATGAGCAAAAATTATTCAAATTTTTTATGAGAAACCTCATAAGCATTTTTTAATTGTTAGACGGGTTAAAATAATTATTGATAACAATTTAAAATGTAACTGTTATAATATTAATAAAATAATTTTTTTTTTTGTATTTAGTTGAATTGTTAAAAAATACACAATATATTGTAAAAATATAAAAGAATTTTTATAAATAGTCATATATTAATTTTTGTCTTTGCTCTCTCTACATTTTGGTTACGCCACCATATATATGTGTGTATATATATATGTATTTCCTTAAAATTCTATTAAACGACAAGTTTCGGAATTTAAATGTTAAAATAGGTATAAGATTACAACTTTCGTCTAAGCGTATTTGTATTCTAGAAACTTTTAATGGTGTGTTGATTTGCCTGCGGATACGCTGATGCTGGTATTGTTCATAAATGACACGACCACGTAAAATCGGTGTTATAAAAATAGCAAGTGTGGTAGTCATCGTGAGCGTTTGGTTTTCGTGTTGACGTGTTGCAGGCGTGGAGTTCGTACGGGACTGTCCACGTGAACCACACATACCGGTGTACATGATCGTGGGCGGCATATTCGGCACGATCAAAATGGTATGGTTGCTGTGGCGACAGGTGAAGTCACTGCGGTACAACAAGCGCCGACGCCCGGACATTGGCACCCGCGAGGACATGGTGTCGTCGATGGGATCGCGCATTGCGTCCGTCGTGCTTACGGCGTTCCTGGCCGGTTGGTTCGCACTCGGCAACTATTGGATACTGTCCGTGTACTGGCCGGACTCGGAGCCATCGTCGCTGTACGAGCCGAACGTGTGGTGCAACCGAACGCTGTACGTGACCAGTCTGGTGCACTTGGCGCTCGTGTATGCCGCCGGAGCCGCGGTGATTGTCTCTATCGTGGCCGTCCTCGTCTTCCAGCAGTGCGCGCTCCGGTTCAAATAGCACACGGCCAACACCGCGTCGTCGTGCTGTGGTTGCGCGCTCGGCCAACATCACTGCGGCCGCCGGATGACCGTCACCAGCATATTGCCGTACAGCACCGCCATACACATCAGCGTCACCAAGCCCGCCGCCGACGACGACCACCACCGTCACGACGTAGCCCTGTGATCGATCGAATATCCCATTCGTTTTATCGTCTTCCCCTCCCCCACCACCCTTTATCAATCTAATCCGCGCTCCAGCAAATCTCTTTTTCCCTCGGGTACTCTTCCAGCGTACGGCGATCGATGCTTGCAAATCGACTACACGTACGTACACGTTGTGCGCGCGAAACGACACTAACCTGCCTTACCTGCTTACCGTCCTGGCTATTGAGCACGCGAGAGACGACAATATTTAAACATTGAGTACAAAGTGAACGTAAACGTGTGTACCAGTGTACCGTATGTGATCCGCGTTTAGGGTGATCGCGAGATCAGGGTCAATTCGATCGTAAAAACGATTATTACACATATTCATAATACATATATATCGATCAAAATTTCTTGGCATGTACTCATCAATATGTAAATGGTATAGGTTCTTCGATTGCATGTACGCAACTAACCTCTGAGTTTGCACAGAGATTTGTGTGACCCCGTTTGTGTTTATGTAGTATTTGTACAATGTGCAAATTGTTTTCGCATGTGTCCCGATTTTGGTTTGTCGTCAACGCGTAATATTCTCAAAGTTTCATGTAATGTTATGCATACCACTCACCCACATATTGAAATTTGTGGTTTACGTAATTAAACGCAAAAATCCAAAAGAAAAAGAAAAATACCCATCCACGATAGGCGTCGTATAATACGACTGCTGTACATGTCGAGTCGATTTGACTGTACTCAGGTTGCTAAATGGACCAAGTTTTCATTTCATGTATGTTAAGTTATTATTATTGTATAAGCTGTGTATTATAACACGTTTTACACATATGTGTATATATGTAATTATGTGATTTTCATTAGTTTACTTATTCGTCCATTATCGTCGTTACACTGTTATTTTTATTGTATACTCGTACATTCATATTTTAATTATTACCGTTTCGCCCTTTTTAATATCCTTAATGTTTTACTTAAAACTTTTGTGCGCAAAACGCATCCAACAAATCGTCACATTTATAAACCGTTTTACTTCGTTTTGTCGTTCTATTGAAAATTCAATTTTTTTTTCGTTTAAACGACCTATTTTTTTAACTTGTTTGTATTTCAGTATTTTATAAATGTAATTATAATTTAAAACGAAACGTCTTATTGATTGTCAATTTATATTTTAAATTTCAGTATTTCAGTTATTAATATATACGTATTATATAAATATATATACATTTGTATATAATATATACACACACATTTACATTAACACTAATTAATACTTTTACATTTACATTATAACACGTATTTAATCTAACCTATACAAACGTTCAAAGTTTTTAATGGAAATTCAGTTTATATATATAGAAACATTATAATTACTTTTTAACATATTGTTACAAAACGTTTTGACGCCTTCCAAATTATCACGTTTAATTTAATTATCGAGCGTAAAATTTACAAGTCATGAATTATTCATGAATATCCTATTATTTTCTTTAAATGATCAATACAATTTTTAGATGCTCTTTATGTATTATATAACAAAAATAATATAAGTTACTTGATTATTTTAGATAAATTATAAGTATGGGAAGGGGGGGGGGTAAGCTTTAGTAAAATTTACCGAATAAACAAGTGCATCATTATAAAATGACAAAAAAGATTAAAAGATTTTAAAACATTATTATCAATTCCATAAATATTTAGTATACTATTAATAACAATACAAAGCAATACTTTACTTATTAATTATTATTATGTGGTTTAAACTACCTGTAAAAATGTCTATGCATAGGTCGTATACAAGTAAACGTGTATACAGTAGATTGATATATTATAAAATCGTTTAAATTTAAATAAAAATCATTCTATACTTCCATAAAATGTAATATTATGGAATACAGAACTTATTCAAGTAATTATATAGTTATTATTAGTGTTGAAGTTTGAAAGTGTATTTTGAGAATATTTGAACAATCAATATTATTTAATCATGTGTTAACTGGATCATAATTAAGAGATAGTCTAATTTATTTAATTGTGCCAATCTGAAATTTACTGTAAAACAGTATCAAAATCAATGTTAAGTACTTTATTGTTACATAATACTCATTTGCATTAATGTCTGTGTCTGTATTTTATACAGAACATCCATAATTTATTGAGAGGATTTTGTTGTTTATGTAATTATTACGGCCAATTGAAAAAACACTTAAAAAATGCTATTTTATTGACTGAAAATTTACAATGTTATGAAAATCTTTATGTTGAGAATTGGATTGAATAGGGAACATGGAAAAGATTTTAAGTATTCGGACGTGACATAAGTAATAAATTGAGGTCGACAATATTGTATAGCACATTTAAATGTATGCGTTTGTCCCATTTGTAACCATTGAAACTGTAAAAGCACAGTATAAATCTAATTTTTAGTACGTGGATTAAAAATGACTTGAATTACTAATAGAAGTAAGTACTCATTTATGACAAAATAAATAATAATTAATAAACGTCTTTACTGTATTAAAAATCTGATATACATATATATATATGAATTCTCATTATTCTCTGAAGGTGAACATTGAATATGTTAGTTTATTGATTTCCATTTTAAAATGAATCCAATTATTAAATATATACAGCATATGTTGTTTAATATTATTATTATTTGAAATATATAACTCTTATCATTTTTCATTATCAGAAAATAGATTAAATGTAAACGAAAAACATGATCTGAAAAAATATATATATTGATGAAAGAAATCACCAATTGAAAATATTTTTTATTTTTATTGGTATAAGTATTTATTTATTCTTGTAAGAAACCACGCATTACTTTCGCTTCAAACGTTTTAGAGAACTATCAGAGCTCATAAGAAAGGTCAAATTTTTTATTAGAGGATTTGTATAAAAAGTTAGAAGGTCGTGACATTTTTTAAGAAAACATTTGGCTCTTTCATTCATTGTTTTTAGTTTAAAATCTGTATATAACATATAACTAGATACACAGGTATGAGTATTCATTAATTTTCTAACGATAATGTTTTGAAATATTTGAACTTTTTTTAGGTTTGATTTTTTTAAACTACTCCATAACTTAAATTTGTATATCTAAATATATAATAATACGTATAGTTTTGTACATAAAAAAATCTAATACTAATGAAAGTGTATATATTATTACATAGTAAAGTGTTTTTAGCATGCGTAGATGATTATTTAAAGACAGTCTCTTAATTCTTATACGATGAGCCCAAGTAGAAAATTGGGATACCATATAGAAAAATAATAGGGCGTGGGGTGAGCTTGAGAGTCAAAGTAGTACGAATAGATTTATTTTGGTTCATTTTAAAACAGTGTATTTAAACTAATTTTGATACGTATCTACACTGAGAGTAGATAAGGAATGACAGGAGCTAAGTTAATATTTGTAAATGATCAAGTAGATGTTTGGATGATGTTTGTAAATTATTGATAGATAAAATATATATATCAACATGCGTTTCTAATTTGATACTTAATTTTATTTTTTCGTTAATGTAATTAAATTAAATATGTAAAATAATGTGATCTGTAAAATAATTAAAAAGTTTAGGGGACTCTTTATGGATTGGAGTTGCAATAAGAATCAGAACAAAAATGTGATTAGATTTTAAATAAAGAATATTTACGGTGGTTGTAAATAAACTATTCAGAATTTCAGCAACAAAAATATTTAAAATATCTTGAGCTTTTTGGGAAAAAGATGGCCAATTTATTGGTCCTTGCGGAGCACAAACTTTAAAACAATTTGTAGTTACAAAATTGTGTAGAACAACACCACATGGATAAATCAAGCGAAACCCACATGTCTGATGTTCAGTGTTATAATCATCACCAATAATAAAATTGTTTTTGATTATGTTAAATTATTCAAAACGTTTTAAGTTAGTGATATTGTGTTTGAAAGCGTATCATATGTAGAAATTATTTTGTAATTGAAAATCTACGTTAGTTAATGACAAATACTGTACAATTGAAAAAAAATATATTATTTACGATTAAAATACAGTATAGACTCTCCAGCATTTTTTATTCGGGGCCAAAATGAAGTTTTTATAACGCGTAATTTAATTTTTTCAGAATTAACATTTGCATTTGAAATACAACAAAGTTAACATTATATCAAAAATTTGTATAATTTTATAGCCTGAATGTGATATTTTTAGATAAATCGAGTAACTATCTATTTAATAATTTTAAGTCTTATTTTATGCAATGACAGGATTGATTACGGAATTAAAAATATCTTACCATGTTTTGTTATATAGATTCTACTTATATTAAACTTGTAATGTGTTTCTATATCATTTAATATTATTATTATACTGAATATACTTGATTTTATTAAGGTTTAAGTAAAAACTCGGACATTTATGTACGTTGAAATTGAACAACTATTGTAAATTTATCACGTTACAACGATATTATCCAAAAATGTCATTTTTTTTTTTTTGTAAATTGTTTATGCTTTCATTGGAAAAGAAAATTTATAAAATTGATGTCCGTGAAAGTTGTTAGTTATTATTGTGGAATGTTATATTAATTCTTTCAAAATTAATATAACCTAAGTTTTCGGATATATGCAATAAAATATAGAAGACAGTAGAATGAAACTTTCAAAATTGACATTATTTCCCCTTATCGTATTTTTTTCCCGTTGTATCGTTTTTTTTTATTCAAACATTTATATTTTATAACCTGGCAATCCAATTTTTAAATTACACTTCGGTACAGTTTACAGGAGTTTTTTCTTTTCATTTGTATTTTGTCTACCGAAACTATCCAAAATGTGACAGTGAGTTTATTTATTGATACAGACGCTAACGTTTTTAATTAGCTCAAACACCCTTCCAGTAACGGTGGACATTAACAATGAATTATTGTTCAAATTTAAACGACAATTCCGTTCCTCTTTTCATCCCCAAGCTTTTTTATCGATTTAACAATTCGTTTCAATTTGCTCCCTAGAACCTTTTATCGTAAAAAAACTCGTGTTTACACTATATATACAATAATTGCCTTTAACTCAAAAGACCATTTTTGAAAAAAAAACACGGATATTCAATAGTATAAAAAAGAAAAGAAAATATGTTTTTAAAATGATACATCAAAACCTAGTTTTTGTAAGAAGTTATGTAAAACACACAATTATGTGTTTCATTATATAGTTCTAACTAGCCATTTATTTTATTAACTCGTTATAATTAATAATTAATTATATTTTGAGCAATTATAAATTGATATCACTCATAAACTTTTCATAACAAAAACCGTTTTAAATGGAACTTCATTTATTTAGAAATTATAAAATATGTTTTTTTTGTATACGAGTATGTCATCTTGTACGACCATATGCATTTAATTTTTTTAGATTTTTTATGTATGCATCTATTTTATTTTTTAACTTATCTATTTAGGAAAGATTATACAATTATCAATATTTTGAATGCAGGGACCAAAATAACATAAATTTTATTTCAACAAATACTTAATATTATTATTTATTTATAAAATATTCTCAGCCAATATCCATATAAAATTAGTTTAGAAAACTCAAATATGTGACTCATATAGTATAGAATTAAAGTTCACAGCATATATTTCTAGGTATTCTTTAGTTTGGTTTAATATTCGTATAAAGTTTTCAATTGTTTTATTTGTAAGAAATAATAAAAATAAATTATAAGATATGTCTGTGAAGTTATAACATTAATGATTTACTTAACTTATATTTTTCCATATTTTATGATTTTAATAATATTACTTATTATTTTAACAATACGTTGATTTTTCTTGTTATTTAATTGACAACAAAAGCTTAATTTTTAGTCACTATAGATTCCCAATGTTATTATATACTAAACATATATTTTGTATTTTGATGATTAGATTTAACACTTTAAATATTAAACGAATTATTTAATTATTATATAATTAAAAAATATATTTTAAATCGATTTCTGGTATCAATAAAAATTATTTCGAAGATCGCAACTTCTTGCTGAAAGTAAAGAGTTGTATATACATGTTTCATAATAATTAAATGTGATTTTCAAAACAATGATTAATTAATAATTGCAAATGTAAATGAGTGCAATTTAACCTATAATTAATGAGGAATTAAAAACATTTCATAACGATTTAAAATTATATATATATATATAAATACTTAAATAATAAATAAAAACGTGTTTTGTTTTTACCATTTAAATATATTTATTATTATAAACTCTCTACATATGAATGGTACTTATGTATATTATATTATTTAGTTTGAATGAAATGCTTCGATCGAATAGTTATTTCGTATACATTATAGTTTATTACGTATTTATTATAGTGAATTACAATGTAACGAGTTTATAGAAGTATTATTTTACACATAATTACAATATAATATCGGTAATTGATCCGAAGATAATGCGGAAATTCCATACTAATGTCAAGGATACGGTATGGATACGAATAGTTTTAATACAATATGCCCCAGGGTTGTTTAGGTCAGGAGTAGGGCAGACAAGTTTATATACTTCAACACACTGTGTAATACGAAATGGAAAAGCGTGATACATAATATTTGCAGTATTCTTTAAAACTTTTATCTTTAATGTTATTGTAAATTAAGTTTTAAATTATTTTTTTTTTAAATAAAAAAAATAATATTTGTTAAAATAAATAGAGTAGTACCTATACTCTTACGCGATATTTATTTCATTTAATTTTGTTAATTTCCATTATTTAAATTATTTTGCAAATAAATATTTAATATTGAATATTAAATATTTAAATAAATATATTTTAGCAGTGTAAAAAAAAATGATTGTTTAAACTCTCAATTATTTTTAATTAAAAAAAAAACGTAGATAGATAATATTATGAATGTTTGATTTAAAGTTTTAAATTTTTTGAGTATCCAAAGTTGTGATTGAAATCATATTTTGTCTATGATTCAATTCATGTTTTACTATAAATATAATATTATATATGTTAATATGTAGAAATAAATTTTGTTCATCTTTTATACATAAAAAAACACTTTTAAATATAATGTCTCTAGAGTTAAGATGATCGCTTTTATTTAAGTATTATATTGTTATGTTACAAAATAATGAATGTATACAAATAATTTATAATACAGTAATTGGTCACATATTTCATTTACAAAGGTAAATATATATTTATTACTGTAGTATTATAATGATATACTATTTTTAATATTGTGAATTATATATGGATATAACGAATTAAACTTATACTATTTCAAGTTTAAAGAAATTTTTATTTTGAAATATTGATTTAATTCATTTGTTGTTTTTTAATTTTTAATAATATTTATAAGTAGATTGAATATTATAATTTTTTTTCTTTTAGATAATTATGTAACGAAAATTATTATAACACCAAACGAAATGAAAGGATTTATACTTAAATATGTTAAAAAATTATGTTTATTACATTCATATTAATACATATACATATAAACACATATATATATATATATTTATGTTTTACTATTAATAAAATACTACATTTTTGTTAGTAATATATTTATAATAATCAATATAACTGAAAGTTAAACTAAGAAATAAAATACCTATGTGTATATTATTATATTATATGTAATACTTAATCAAAAGTGAGTTATAATATACCAATAAATTATCATGATACTATGTTTTAATAGTTATGTATTTTATTTTAAATAAATAGAATACTGTTTTGTTTTATTTTTAACCTGTGTTTATTGTAGATCAGTCATACTCAACGTTCTTTTTCTTTGGGCCATATACATATTTTTGTTACGAAACGTAGGCTGCAACATAGTAATTAAGGTGACTAGGGGGTGAGGTAATCTAGAAAAGATAAAAATAAAACAATTAAAAATAAATTTATAATTGGTAAATAATATTTTATGATTTATTGAAATATTGAAATATGATATATGTATAATAATTTAAAATGATTTTTAAATTAATGTGATTTTTGATATTGAGACAATTTTTTCAATATTTTTACAAATCAGGTTTATTGTTGCTGCATGCTAATTTCAATAGACCACTAAGATGAGAATCAGTAAGGCAATTTCTTATACACATTCTTTGCATATTTCATTTTGGAATATGGCGATTCACAGAGATTCGTTGATTTGAATAAAATTAGCAATAGGTGAGCACATTTTTTAAAATTTTGTATTTTATAGACAATGAATTCTAAAGTTTTATGTATTTCTTATTCTCTCTTTTCTTTAAAAATAACTTCTAAGTTTGTATAATTTTTAATTCTATAAGCTCGATATAACCTAACTCGTCGTATAATATAATATAATATAATATAATAGCTTTGCATAATCATATACAAATGTAGCTAGTTGTATAATATTTGTTGTTTCTAAGTGCCAAGATTTTTCTACAATTAAAAAACAATTTATAATACTTCATAAATCCTAAAATCTTCTCTTAGATTCTTTGGATAAGGCAACTAAATGATTTGAAATTATTGTATAGATTGCGTGAGAAATGTTAATATAATCTTATTTATCTTTTGTTAAGATTGAGCAATTATGAAATATTTGGCTCTGCATTTCCTTGTGTAGTAGATTTTTAGTTTCTCTTCAAAAGCAAAAACTTCATTTTTAATCTGTGAACAAAATTAATTTTCGCCTTGTAAACCTCGATTAAGCTCATTAAGTTTTTCTGTAATATCACACACGAAACACTGATAAAACATTTTTTACAATATTTGCATCAGTAAATGGTTTTATATGCTGATCTAGTGTGTAATAAATGTCATATGATGCTGTGGTAATCGCTGCATCTTGTAATATCGCAACTGACATAATATTTTATTGTTGTTGTTATGATTTCTTGAAAAACATTAACTTTTCATTTCTCATTAAAGATCAAAGAGAAAACATATCATCAAATGATTTATATTTCAAAATATAATGACAATCTATATTATATTTTTTTAGAACAATACTTTCATGATAAGTTAGATAAGTTGTTGAACTGTTTTATTCGGTACAACAAAATAGTTTTCTTCCCAATTGTTTTGAAATATTCTGTTTTCTTCGGATATTTTTCGTTTATATTTTGAAGATACTAATCATTAAATCACATATAGTATAGCAAGATTTCGAGTAATCTACACGGCTACATGTGAATGTATAAGAAAATAAAATAGTCATACACCGATGTTATTACACCCAATATTGACGTTTTAACGCAACTCTTGCAATAATCACCGCCGGTTCAGCCATAAAATACAATAATATGCTTCGATAAAGTTATCAATAGTAGAAATACCAATAATGGGTTGTATCGGGTTGTGACCAGCATTATTTTTAAATTTAAATTTTGTATAGGAACCGACTATCATTTCTCATCTTAATGCAAATACGACTCGTTGTTGTAAACATTATATGTGTAGTTAGTTATTACTAAGTATTAATAATACTTATTTTTAAATTTGTTTAAAATTTTTTATACAAACTCTATGAGTTTTTTGGCCGTATAAAATAACTTAGCGGGCCGCTGGTTAAATATGACTATTGTAGATCGACTGATGTAGAACATTTGGGAAGTTTTACGTATGTTGACATCATATTATATTATTGTACATTGAATTAATTAATTTGTGCACTTTATATTGTTCTAGCTGATAGAAGGATTGAAAATCTAAATTCAGTTATTTCACGTCGTATAGTATATTATACTGAAACTATAATTTTTATGCACATCAATAAATATTAAGGATCATTGAATATCCTGAATAAAATAAAAATGATATATTAATACATTATTGACGACAATAAAACATAATGCATTTAAAAAAAAAACTGTACAAGTATTAAAAAAAACTACCATACCAATTTCATGCAAATTAACTATATAAGATATTAACATCATATGATTGAACAAGTCAACAATAGTCCGTATAAACAGCGCAGAAGAAACTATAAAATTGTAGCAATTTAAGGTAAGTATAAATTTAATTAGTATTTCATCAAAGGTATTCATTAAAAAAAAGAATGTATAATTGTAACATCAACATCATAGAATAAAAAATAAAAACGTTAATATTGAATTATATTTCTAAATGTATGTTTAATTTACTAAATATAAATATATTATGAAAAACATACGTCTTTGTGCATTATGAATAATACATCTAATTAGTAATTATTTACAAACCTATTACACTTTTATATATTTTTTCTATTAAATTTAAACATATTTATTACATTTGCTATTTTCTGTGTAAATATAATATAAAATATTAGGTTTTTATTATCTTTATTTGTTAAATAAGGATTTTTATAATAATATTCGTAATCAATATAATATGATGTATACTGAATTTCATTATTAATTTATTATTATAAGGTAAGTAATAACCTCTTATAAATAAAAATTAAAATGATATAAAATAATTAGTATTAATATCTAATATTGATTATGTTAATCTATGTTTTGTTTTTAATTAAATTATAATGGTAATTATTTTTTACAATAATATTATAACAAATATAATAAACTAGCTGAATACCCGTGCGTTGCAAGGGGTAAAATGTAGATTTGTATATTTATATTTCTGCCACTGATGATTTTTATAATTCCGCGCGATATTTGTGAAAACGTTTTGAATTAATTCGTGTTTGGTAGATGTCATCTTACAAAAGTTTGTTGGTAATGTAATAAATTGTGTAGAATAGTAAATTACCAACTTTACCAACTTCCCATTCCCAATATTCAGCAATTGTTTTGCGAAACGTTCGGCGAATGCATCATTTTGTAGTTGAACACGCATATTGGTTTTCAAAGTCAATTTGTTGACATGTCATCATAGAACTGAAGATTTGAGACATGCATTAAGTTCATCAGTGGGTGTTGAACATTGTATCACTGACAGAGTTTGTCGAAAATTCCCTGACAATAGAATGAGTGCTCCACTAAAAGGCTGTCTAATACCCCTCAAATCTTGCAGTGTACGATGAAGCGCTTCTAAAGCTTTTTTGTGAGCCATTGTACATTCGTTCTATATGATAAGTTTACATGTTTGGAAAACTTTGCCGATTTCCAGAATTTTTTTTGATATTGCATGTTGGTATCTCAGTGGTTTGCAAATTCAACGGCAATTTCAGTGCTGAATGCGCTGTTCGACCACCGTCCAATAGTGTTACTGCAATTCCTGATGATTCAATTGCCAGTGCTATTTTTTCTGTGATCGTATACTTACCAATATCATAGAAATGAGAAAAGTTTTTCCTGTACCTCCGGGTGCATCTATGAAGTACAATCTACCGCTATGATTGTTTATTACCTCCATGATTGTGTCATATACAATGTGCTGTTCTGAAACCAATTTTGGAAGATTATTTTCAACAAATGTACCCAAGTCATGGATATCAAATCTGTGTTTCACGTTGCAAATTACGATCATATGCGGTTTTAGTAGGTCGGATCGGTGCACACATTCCTAATTGCATCAATCCTTTGTTAGCGATTGCTAAATATACATCCTCGATCAAAAGCAACGCCTTATTATACACGTTTTGTGTGAATTGCATGTTGATATTCGTTATCACGTATTTGTTGTGGTTGAACAGTATTTGATGCATCAGCGAGTGCTATGTCCCAGTGGGCATCTTTCTCAAGAAGATTTAATTCATGGCAAGCTTCTCGATAGGTCTCACATACTTACCATTGACTGTTCTCAATTCTTGGAAGGCTTTCGGTCCATGTACATTAACTAATTTAAATTTGCAAGTAAAAACATTCTTAATTGTTTGGATGAACTGTATAGAGACGGCTTAAATCGTTAATTAATTAAAAGATGAATATAAATTCGGATGTCCTTCAACTGGTTTGTTGTGTTTACGACGTTGAAAAGTTTTAGTTGATGGATTCCAGGTGTAGTATTTTGGCATTCCTGAGTAAAGAAGCACTCTTGCGAACAAATCATCCGAACACAAAGAGAAGAACGAAGTTAACATTGTTTGCGGTGGAAAAAATGCTCTTGCATGTACATTTTCCGTTGTAAAATACATGCGATGTCCATTCTCAATATGCACAGCCAAATGAACAACTTTTGGATGACGTTCATGAATAGGAAATGAGAAAATACGCCAAATAGCTTAATTGCTACTAATGTAGCGTCCTAATTGATATCTTTCAATTTCATCGATTGGTGCGATGCATTGCCCACTCCAAAAACTGACATATCGCATCCTTTGTTAACATATTTGCATATGTATTTGATCGATTTTACGGAATTGCAATACTTGACATTGATGTTTGCTTTTTAACGTCTTAGAAAGTAACGTTGCCCTTGGTAACCATCTGACGTCACACCCTTAGTTACGGCGAAAGGTAAACAACTCGTAGTTGCGAAGGACCACCGGTTTAACGGTGCCTGGTTTTTAAACCTATAAGGAGTTGGGTTTTGAAAACTTTTAAGAGACAAAAACCATCCCGGGTTCACACTGAGTACGTAGGAAAAAACCCTATCAAAATCCATTCAGCGGTTTGGCCAGGCATCGATAACATACAGACACCATTTCATTTATATATATATATATAGATAAAAATTATGAATCTAAATAAACAAACAGGAAGATTCAAATTAGGTAATTTGGATAACATTGTCATATAGTGACCCAATTGCAAAAAAAAAGGTTTGAAGTTAATAAAATAAAACAAGAAACGTATAATTAAATTATAATAGATAATTTATTCATTATATGCTTTTATGGAGTAATAAATTGTAATTATTTACAAATTATTTTGATTGATTTTAATATATATGAAAAATATTTCATGAACATATAGATTCTATATTATAGAATATTGAGATATTTATAGTTGTTTTGACAATTTAATGTTTGTTAAAAAACTTGATTTTTACTTAATCAATATAACAATGCTTTTTGCTTGAAACTTTTGAAACTTTCTATTATAAACTCCATTAATATTTAAATTTTAATAAAATATATTAGGTATAAATAATAACCTTTATGGACAAATTAGTAAATAGTTAAACTGTTTACACATTTTCAGAAAAATAAAAAAATGAAAACACTAATAACTTTTATGTTCTGGAAAAAAATTAACGTTTTTAATAAATACCAAAGGTTAATATGTAAACTATTTTAAAATTTGGCAAAATAATATCAAAATAATTAATTACGCGAAAAACTGTGAATCTCTATTTTAAATCAATATAATTAGGTAAATTAAAAAATTTTATGTTTTAAAATAATTATATTATTATTTTTTATGTTTTCATAAAGTCAATCAATGCTCTAAAAAAAAAATTTTTAAAATGAAGTTTTGTATGTATAATATGACACAAATTATGTATAATATTAATTTATGTAGAATTTACAAAATTACTCTACCATAATCACGATTTAATATGTTTTTATAATTAATTAATGAAAATGCCTTTCGAGCTATACCAACTGAACGATTTTATTTTGACGTTTAATATTTGTAATAAGTTATGTCCATAAGATCTACAAAGCATTTCAATGTTTGTTACTTTTTTATATGTTATTATGTTGAAAATTTGTTTGTTGACGGTCAGATTGCCAACGTTTGAACCACATAAAAATTGATTTGTATTAGTCAAGTTGTAATAT
The DNA here is from genome assembly GCA_019022885.1 of Schlechtendalia chinensis. NCBI lineage: Eukaryota > Metazoa > Arthropoda > Insecta > Hemiptera > Aphididae > Schlechtendalia > Schlechtendalia chinensis. Next base: position 11,813,515 of record CM032339.1, on the reverse strand, counting down.
TTCTATTAAATATTTTAAATATTAACATATAGTGTATTTTTATCGTTTAAATCATGTATGTTACACTATGAATCTAACACTAAGAAATATTTAAAATCATTCATATGTTTATTTTTTTGTATGAAATCTGTTTTATTAAATTAAATCGTACACCAAGTAAATTGTTTCCATTTATTCGTGTTATAAAATTTTGTACAGTTAAATATGTTTTGTATAGTATTATAATTGCTTGCAGTGAAAGTCTCCAATTTTGGCTCTCTGCGTCGAGGGCTACAAGTGAAGGACCTTTTATTAGCTCAGTGGAGCTACTCAAGGGCCAGCACAGGAAGACATTCCCAGCGTATGGGTAACGCCAACCGACATAGCGCTGATCAAGACTGAGGGCTCCGAATCTTCGTACCGCATTTTCACGTCGATGCGCACCCACGGACGCGGTTTGCCAGCAAGTTATACGACCTTGGCAAACCCAGCCCGTACGAATCCAACCCAGAAAGAACCAGGTTCGATCCGTGTCGCTACAGTCATGGGGTGGTCCCCGTGATGGGGCTTTAGTAACACCCGTACTCCTATTTGTACTCGCGTCAATAGTAGGACATGCACCAAACAGTTCTTCGTCTCAGCTGCTCTACCGTCTCTGACGTAATATGTGACACCAGACATCAAGCACTCCGACTACTTCTCAGCCCGTGACGTCACCATTTCGAGAAGATAGGCCAGAAGTCTTAATTCTAAGATTCTGGGGCCCATTGCCGAGAAAGAGTCCCGTAGTACTCTCACTCACCCGATCCAGTATGATCAATCTGACCCGGGAATCCCCCGCAGGTTTCGACCGGCCAAGCGTGATGTATCGCCGGACCAGCCGTGCACAGTCGATTATGACCATGCTCCCCGCGGGCAAGGATTTTTATCCCATAATGGTACACTTCCTCCCCAGCCTGGGAGTGCCCTGTCCCGCTTTACGACCCATCCGATGGACTGGGATCGTGTTCTGAGCTGTTGAAGCGAGTGACCCATGGTCGGCGACTACTTATTTCAATGTATTCGTGGCTATCCCCGCGACAAGGACTTTCAGTTATCGGCCAGCTACTGGCGCCATATCGTGGCTTGGGTCCGTGCTTGACCCGTTCTCGAAAAGGTGAGGGTGGAAGCCCTCATGTACCCGGCTCGGAAACCACCGTAGAGTCCGGTTAATTCAGCCTGTTCTCTAAGCAGTGGTTTCGCGAGATATAAGCGCTTGCAGAGGTAGGCAAAAATGGGTATTTGTACAACATAAAATATGTACTTTTGTGTATACGTAGAAGGTGTTTGTGAGTTGTGGTAGTGAATGGTTGATTTCACTAATTTCTAGAGTCCTTATGCCCAATTCATAGCCACTCGTATAGTATAATATGATACATGATACGTGAGTATTTCAGTTTAGATTGTGTAAATATGTATGTGTCGATAATATGAACTTATCGTCCAAGATAAGGTATCTCGATTCAATACACTATAATAATAATTGTTTATTCAATAAATTATTAATTAAAATGTATTATATTGATTTTTATTTGATCGTAAGATAGATTTCTTTATGACATTGTTTTTACAAACAAATCTAATTATAAAATATTAAATAATAAGTAAAATTAATACATTAATTAATTTTTTCTTTATTTAACAATAATTTTTAAATATTAAAGAATTATTTATCTATCTAATGTGTGTAATAGAGTTATACACCTTGTCATAAAATACTTGATATGTTTATGAAAAAGATAAAAAATTCATCGAAATTGTTAAAAATAGAAGTTCTTATTGTTTTAAAATAAAAAATTATTAATTTTATTAAGACATGATTTTATTGTACACTCTTATAAAATGTTTTAAAAATATAATTAAATTTTTTATTCATTTTTTCATTAAGCAATTATTCATTAAGTTAATATTCAATTAATTTTAATAATTATAAGTTCTACTACCTATTTTTAACAGAGTTATTCTTCTAGTGATGTTATAAAAAATACATATTAAACTCAATAACTACTTTAATCGTTTTATGTTTTATCACCTTTCAATCACCTTTCTTATAACTAGGTCACCGATAAGGTTTCCAAATTTTAAAATCTTGATAATAGTTTTTATCATGTTTGTAAAATATTAAGAATTTTTAGGTTAATATATTAGAAGTAAACCCTTTTTAAAGCTTTATAACTTCATATTCGTAAAACTCCGAGTATGTTTAAAATTATATAAAATATGAAATACATATAGAAATTTTAATATAAAAGAAAATAGTTTTACGTGGTCACTTTTAAATAAAATAATTATTTATTTTACAATTGTAATGTTCAAAAAATGTATAATCTACTGAAGTTTTCCAATTATTATTTGAATAATCAAAGTAATAGATTTATGTTAAACTCAATAAAAAAGAAAGAAAGAGAATATGAAAACCCATTAATTTTAAATGTCAAAACTGTAGTGTCGAAAAAATGAAATTTCTGTTAAAACACGCAAAGACTATAATTTATCATTGAGGTCCCAATAGAAAGTTTTTAATGTAAAGATAAAATTATTTTTATGTTATTTTCAAAATATTATATTGGAAAATATGGAACAAATAGATTTTTATTTTTTAAATGAGTTTTAAAATAACGAATTAGTTAGAGTAAAATCTAAGAATTAATTTCTTACCAAGTTATTATATTGATTAATGAAGTACTCGTAATTGTAGATGTAAAATTAATCGATTAGATTTTCAGGTCAATTCTAACATAGGTATATATATAAATTAGATATGAATTTGCACATATATATATAAATTAGTTCAATGAAATTGCAAAAAATCATTATTCATTAAGTTTATGACACCACTAAAGAGAAATGAATGTTGAAATACACATACACATATACACATATTTACACAGCAAAACAAATAGCTGAAGTAGTTTACTGATAATATAGAATGTATTTTAAAATTTTATTTATATATATATGTTAATTAATTTTTTTAAGTTAAATATCCAAATAATTGAAATATTTGAATTATAAATGAAATATTTACTAGTTTTATTATATTAATGTCATATTTAAACGCCATCAAATAATTTTCTACAATAAACTCGCATTTAAAATATCAGTATTTTTTCGTAAAACTAAATTTTTTCGTAAATAATATTTAACTTAATTGAAAAATATAAAATATATGTTTTAATTGTATATTCATATAATACATTAGTAGCGAGAAATTGCGATAAATATTATGTATAACATACAAATTTAAACAATTAATTTTAAACCATACATTGTTGGAAACTAAATGTTTTCGTTAAATGTTAAAATCTTAAAAATTTATCAAATAAACACTAAAAATAAAAATATGCATACATATTTGAAAACATAAGTTAAATAATTATTAAATTTATTATTGTGTACAATTGTACTTGAATCTAAATATGTAATACGATACAAACATTTATATATTTTGAATAAGGTCAATTACTGAACAAGTTTGTGTGCGAGTTTCCATTTTGATATGTTATACAAATAACAGTCACTATTTGAATGTTAATATAATACGAAATATACATAGACTAAATACGTATTTATTATTCGTATAACGACTGGAATATTTATTTTCCCAATAAATTTTAATGTTTATGTTTATAAATATTTTTTTGAATTTAAATTAAATTAATCAGAACAGTATTTTTGTCCAATTTTAAATTTTTACTATATTTTGTCATTGATTTTTTTAAAGATAAGCTTTATTTTTAATTTCATGTTTTGATGCAGAGAATTTTCCTAAAATATTTGACGTTTAATAACTATTCTGTATAGAATTAAAAACGTATTATAATAATACTCGTATTTTAAATTTAGAATAGATAACTTCTTGTGATTATGATATTATGTATTCAAAAATCACTAAAAATTTATAAATAATAATAAAAATAAAAAATAAACGATTTTTATTTATTTTTCACTTTGGTTGATGTCAGATAATATTCATATTATTGGTGAAAGCTTTGCTGACTATTTATAATTATACTTTTTCGTTGGAGTATTTAACCAAACGAAATATTATTTGTATGTTTAGTTAAACATTTTTATTATTTCCCCGATATTGTTTTCACAAAGTTGTTTATTTTTTTTGATCGTTTTAAATTATAATTAATTTTTATTCGTAGTGTTTTCATCAATGTGTTTTGATTTTTATATAATTATCAATTAGTTATCACCATTAAATCTACAATATTCAATATCGTTTCATTCCAGTCTTCTAAACGACGATAAAGAAAGAAATGGGCTCGAGTAGCACTAACTTTAGATTTAGTTATAACACAAGTTATAACTATGGTAGTTACGATTAAGTTTATAACTTACTCGTATATATACATATGTATGAAAGGGTTAAAATTAAAGCGATATAAGTCAATTTTTCTTCATTTTTTAGAACGAAAGAGCTTATTAGAAGAGTTAAAATAAAATAATAATTTGAAAAATATTTTGGAAAACGTATTGAATATTACTAAGGGAACCGACTTCAATTTGCGATGAAGGAAATATCTGAATTCTCACTATTTGGTATGATTTTTAATCGATCGAAATGATTTACATTATTTTTTATCAACATTTGAAATTTTTGACGACTTAAGGTTGCTAAAAAAACAAAAAGTGATCTAAAAAGCAATTTATAAGCATTCTCTTAAACACGGGGATGAACTAGAATACACACTAACTTTTATATCAATATATATAATTCTCAATTAGTGTATACAGCACCTAAATAAAAAAAATTGGAAAATCTGACTTACACCACTTTAACTTTAAACCCTTCATATATACCAATGTATTATGTAGTTATTATGTATATATGTTACGGTCAAAGTGTAAAATCGGGCATTGTAATACAATGCCTGGGTAATGTATACAATAGTATACAATTGGTCAATGTGGAAAATTATGCACTTCGCCCGGGCATTGTACACAATGCCCAAAGAACAGCGAGCAATTATAATAAAAAAATAATCAAACTGCTTTTTTTTAAGAGTATTAAACTATAATTAAAAACAAAATACACCACAAATAATAATAATATATATGTTATGCTTTTGTTTGTTTTGCTATTAATCTACATTTATTTATTTTGTTTATACATGTTAAACTATCACGACATTTAAAAGTACATAACTTTCCTGCAGCCCTACATTTGAATTTATTAGTTTTGTATTATTTTTTACAGTTTTTTACAGTTGCATTTGTTATATCCTTAACCGCCAAGATTTGGAAATCTTCTAGTCACTTCTCCTAACGATATTAAAATATTAGGTATCATATCAATCTGGACAAATGACTCTCTGCATACTTCAAATTGGTTTCTGGAGTACAGTTGTTGAAGTTTATCTTCAATGATACCAATTTCATAATTATTTTCTTAGTTATGATATGATAAAAATAAAACTCATTACCATTAAAATTACCAGAAATAATAACTCCCAAAATGTATCGCAGATTACTTTGTGCTTTATCAACATCCGGTATTTTAATTTTGACAGTTTCAATAATTTTTCCTCCGTGAAGTCGATTTTCTGACTTATTTTTCATTTTTGAAGCTTAAAATTTCAAATTATGTAACGATTCATTTCTTTTTCTAACAATTGTTTCCTGTCTTGATCGTACAGCATCAGCTGATTTTTGTAAGTTTCGATGTTTTCAACGGAAATTTCTTCATTTTCAATTGTAGTCTGTATAGATATAGAGTTCAACACAATTTCTAAATCTTCAACTGATTTAAGTTTATTGTTAATACTTTTTGGTAAAGAAGTAGATTTCAGTCCTATTTTTGCCCGCGTTCCATCATAGCCTCATGTAGAGAACACTTTAATGCATGATGCAAGCTTCTATTTTTCATAAATTGAATAAATTGTATGCCCTATCTCCATTTTTTATTTTTATTATCTATTAACCAGGTGACAAACATATTTTCTACGTCTTGGTTAGCCCTCTCGACAGAACTCTGGTTTTGTGAATGTCAATGTTTCCCATGTACGATTTTCAGTTCATCCCACATACTACATAACTCTACGATAACCTTTTTAACGAATTTTCTACCGTTATAACTTTGTAAAATACATGGAGCTCCAAAAGTAGTAAAAATATCAAGCATTGTATAGGCAACTTCTGCGCATTTGTGTGTTAATGGTTTAGTAAACCATATTTCGTTAAATGGTCTTGATAAACTAAAATAAACCGATCATTTCCATCAGATTGAGCCTGCATGTTTATTAGATCTATTTGACAACAAGAATTCATTTCTAAAGAAATTATTTGTTTAACATCTAGTCCTTTCTTCACAGTTTACCTTTCCTTGAAATGGTTCACAGAGATTTAAATATATCATTAAACACTAGTAATATTTTTATATTTTGCGTTTAATTCAAACTCTATTCGGTTTCTACCACTGTGACCAGTTTGCAAATGTACGTCATGAATTATTTTATATAATTCTTCGTTATAAATAATATTTAATAGTATTTGGTTCAGTTACCGGAACTATTAATTTCAAAATTATTTACAGTAATCGTAGAGTTTTAACAATTTGTATTTGGTTTCAATTTTGCTCCACCTCTTAACTTTTTAACTGCTTGTAATATTTCGTTGTATTTTAATTCAACTAAACATACACTGATTTTTTTTCACTCGAAAGAATATTAAATTTTTCATATAATTTTATTTCACCAATTTAAATTTTAAATGAAATGTGTAAAATTACGACCGATCGGTTAAACACGTATTTTGCACTGACTTGAATTAAGTTGAATTTGTTGTTGGCGTAGATACACTTAGATAAAATTGTCATGCGATAATATGACGTGTGTCATAATAATAATAAATAAATGTGTCATTTTATAATAACAGTACTTTTATTATTATTGTAGATATCGAACACATTATCGCAATTTACAATACGGTTTTTGTAGATATGTGTATGTACCTACAACCTACGTGTCTAAACTCAATGTGATGCATATGAATATATGATAATATATTACTAACAAAGTAGTTCGCTGTTATATCGAATCAACATACACAGGAACAAAATTAAAATAATATAAAATAAAAGAAATAGACAAAAAACAAAAATTAAAATTGCCCACACATAATTGGGCATTTTACATAATGCCCGGGCATTGTAATACAATGTCCGGGCAATGTAACTAATTTATAAAACAGATTCAGCTTTGCCCAAATTATACACTTAACTATAATATATACATTATGTATAGTTCTTATAATCAAATTTGTAGTAGTATCTAAATAATAGTTCATAATATTTAGTCAATAATTGTAATTTTATTTAATAGTAGTTAGCAATAAGTTGAGCTAAGTCAGACTAAGATAAATATGATATTAAATTAATAATTAATATATATATATATATATATATTATGTATACTTAAATATATAAAAATTAAATATGTTCATTATTTGTATTTAAACTATTAACCATAATTTATGCTTGTCTATTTGTATCTCTGAATAAAATGGATGTATCGTCTACATATCTGAAATAAGTTTTAATAAATGGACTATATAATTTATTGGAAAGTATATTATTTGTTTCATAATCTATCAAATATAATTCCGATAAAAGTGCACTAAAAGGATCACTCATTACTAGACCTTCTTTTTGCGTTTATAGAATATTATTATATTGTAAATAGTTTAGGTTAATAATAACATTAATTGATTGTATAATTTTACAGATTCACAAATTCGTTTGGATTAAAATCACTATTAAGAATAAACTTTATTTTGAGTATATTTAATGTATCGAATTTAGGAATAGATGTATATAAATTGTTTACATCAAGGGAAATCATTCTACATTTATATATTTATTTATATTTATAAAATTTTAGTTTTAAAATTTAATCACAATTTTTCTGCTGCTTTCTTCGTTTTTTTGGCTGCTATTGAATTGTTCTTGATGTGGTTGTTGATATAGTTCGGAACAATACTCATTTTCTTGCATGTCTTGTTTAAGTAAATATTCATATTTGTATTTAAGAATTGTAAGGTTAAATATTCGTACCTATTAAACAAAAGAACATTGGCTTGGTTAGCCATAATTAATAATAAAGTGGTGAAAATAAAAGAGGAAATAAATAAAGAGTAAAAAGAATATACAAAAAAATATATTGTATATTTTATATAGTAAGAAACAATCAGTATATAATGAAATCAAACAATTAGAAAATCAATACTTAGTAAATCACTCTTATAACCAATTAATTTCTTTATTATTATTTCTTTATTACAAAAATTAAATTAAAAAAAACATGAAAAATGGAATAGGGTTAATAAAAAAATTAATGTTTTGGTTAGGAAAATACATACTTCATATAATATACAATATAATCATACTTTTCAATCACGTATTATAAATTTAACATCATTTTTTTTCAACAAAGCCGAAACAAATTTATTACATAAAGGAAATAGGTATAATACATTTCAATTTATAAATTATAATTTATTAAAACAACAATTAATACAGTGCGAATATGATCGAACGATGTATGTAAAAGTTTTTCATTGTGATGGGAAATTAAAACTGTATAGTTTATTAAAAGTAAATTACAAATATAATTTAAGTACTTTAGAAATATAATTTACGATTCGTTTAAAAATATATTGTGTACTTTAAATTAATATATTTTCAGCTTTTTTTTTTGAAAGCATAATAAGTACAATTAGAATAAATGCGTAGATATAGCTTGGACGAATAATATAATACGATTATTGATGCTCCATTACCAGTGGATTAAGTCTTCATTTAAGAAGTTACCACTATAAAAAAAAAAAAAAACACGCCACTTGAAATATCGTATGCTTTTAATTAACACATGTATGTGTTGTCATTGAACCAGCTTAAGTGATGATAAAATTTGCTCTTATTAATTTCTCATATTAAAAAATTCGTATAAGAACAAGATAAGAACAAACAAATAATTAAACATTCAGGTACAAGTAAACTTTTTACGAAAAAGAAATTGTATAACAACATATTTGTAATTTATTATAAAAAAAATACTTAACTATGTATTATATTGGAGACTACAATATTAATATTTACAATTATGTTTATTTATTTAAATTCGAGGACTTACGATCTTGGACTGTTAAAAGTAGATCAATAATCTTTTTTTTGTTAGCTTTGAATTAAAAACGATTAGGTGCAATTCGAAAAAAAAATATATGGTATGATTTAGAAAAAGGCGTGTATGAAGTAAGGAGTAATTTGTTAGTGCTCCCGTTCTACTTTATCTTCGCTCTTGTAATCTTTAATTCTAATAATAATTAAACATTGGTTTAATATGTAGTATTGAAAAGTATCAAAATGTTTAGTAAAATATTCTGCGTTAGAATTTAATGTTTAGCATGATAAATATTCGAAAACTATACATTCATTGAGATAATATAGTTGTACAGATAATCTAATACTTTAGTAATTTTAATTGATCATATTTGTATGGTTTTATAATAATTAAACTGCACATATTTTATCCCATATACATTATGAAATGATTACTAATTATTATTAATAGTTACTGATTTTTCTAGAACTTATTTTTTTGAATTATTTTTATTTTTGAATTCTGAATTGAAGACGAACAATATACCGAATCTTTATTGGTAAGGTATATCGTTAATAATAATAAAATGTAAATCAAAAACAAATGAAATGATAAAATACTCTACAAAAATCACTTTTTAATTACATATTAAATTGTCAGTTTTTCATACTAAATTATTGATATTATATAATTACATAAAATTCATTATTCAGCTTTTAATCAATGTTTTGGTGATATATTTGAGTATCTAACACAAATTTGGGTATTTAAATTTATGGTTCAAACAGAAATATATATTTTATAATTTTTATAATGTATTGTTATATATTATTATTACAATATATTTTATAAAGTACCAACTCTGGTAAGTTACATAAAATGGAAAAAATATAAACGTCAGGAATCATACATGTAAAATTGTTATATGATACAAAATAGTTGTCTTGAAAATTTAATTTGTTTCTCCGACAGTTGACTTTGAATTAATATATCACCGTACAGTATTATCGTCCTCTTTATATTTTTTCTTAAATGACTCGTTTTCTTTTGTTTTAGTTTCTTTATTTTTCTTTATTTTTTCTTTCTTCTGAAAAAATCTCTTTTTGCTTTGTCTCTCTCTATCTATCTATCTCTCTTTATTTTTCTTTTTTAGAACAATATAAAGAGAATGTTCAACAACGTAGTTGTTGAAGATTTTTATCACACGGATTTCGAAATGGCCACAGGCATGTTTCATTGTCGTCTCCGGGGCGTCGTTCAATCTACAACGATTATTTATACTACCATACAACTTGACGTTTACTGTTTAGACGTTTATGATGCATAGTACAAAGTAAATGAGAACACATTGAACAGTTTGTAATAAAAAAATAAATAAAAAAGGGATACCTTTTGGTTTTTATATTATACGTGTAAGAGCGTATCTGTAATATTTGTATAAAGCACGTTTTTATTGTTTTGGTTTAGGGTCAAATATACTATTTATTAAGTCATTGTTAATATTCCAATTAATTTCTATAGTAATAATTATTTTAGTGCCTGTGTTCAATTCACATGTGTAAAAACAAGTGTAAACAAATATTGAATGTTTATTGTTTCAAAGTATAAATACTAATAGTATTTATTGTAAAGCCGATTTATAACTGATTTATATTTAAATGAAAAATAACATTTTAACGTTATAAAATACTATGTTCTCTGTAAGTATTAAAAATTATACTAATATTAAAATTTTTTTTTTATACAGTTTTTATAGACATATTTTGTTATATTCATTTTATCATTTATAACTATTTTGTAATATATTATCTAATTATCTGTTCATTTTTCTATTTAAAAAACAAATTAATTTTATTATTATCATTAACGATTCAAATATTTTTTATAGATAAGTTATTAGTAAGAAATAAAAGATATAAAAATTAAAAATTTCAAATTATAAAAATGATTTAACTTATAGTTTCATAAAAGAAGATTTAAATTTGGCGTCCATGAATATTAGTTGCAATGTAGAAATTACTAACTTACATTTTACAAACTTATTATCGATGTACTCGTTTGTATTTTACAGTGGTGTATTTATGGGGGGAGGGGGATGCACAGGGTTTCTACTTCCCAGAGGCTTTTTTGTGGTTATTTTTAATCCTTATAACAGAAAATTTTTATTTGTTAAGGTTCAATGAATGATATTTGTAAATGTGTTGACACGTCTTAACAGTTGATAATAATGATAAGTTATGTGAAATTATATTTTTAAAAATTAATTTAATCTATGAGTGGATACACTGTAATTTTAACATTTTCTGTCAAAGGCAAGCACAGCTGATGTATACAATAAGATGATTGAATGTTTGAGTTTTAGTGTCAAAATTTCTAAAATATTTCGTTGTTTTATGATTTTTATTGTAGTTATTACTTTAAATATTTAGTAATTACCAGTGTGGTACAGTATCTTGTAAATATATTTTGGTTATAATTGATTGAAATAATAACATATTGTATTCGTGAAACTTGGTGTAAGTTCGTGTGATTATTATTACACCTCCACCTCAACAAAAAAGTTGTAAATACACCACTGGTATTTTAATATACATAAATCTATATATGTCTTTACAAATTTTCCAATATAATTTATTTTTTCGTAAATTATAGGTAAGAACTACGTTATGTACAATCCAAATATTCTGAAGCTACTAAATTAATTATTACTTGACACACTAATAAGTGAAACGAATTAGTAGTCGATTTGATTATATACATTTATCCTAATATGATTTAGAATGAATTTCAAACACAAGTTTTATAATGAAATTTAAATTTTATGGAAAAATATCGAACTGAAGTTAAAATAATTATAAATATAATATAGTATTAAATGCTATTATATTTAATTTTACGTACCTATAATGTATAACAGAAGAATACAAACTAACTTATAGCTGAATAGTATACGTCTTAGTCAGAGTCTCGCCTATGAAATATTAGCAGAATTTGTATATACTATTGACACAACATACAACTGTAATAAATGGAAGATTTAATAACCTCTGTGTGTTATTCACCCTCCTGATCCCGGGCAATCTGGTCGCTTAACAGTCGAACCACAACAATAATAATTCGGATCGCTTTTGTTTGCAATACCATAAATATTGTCACCAATGTCATTGGTGGATTTGTCTGCAGCAACAAATGTTTATCCGAATAAATACGAAACCTAAATGGTCTGAATAATAGGTATTACAGTGAGTTTTTACAATATAGCTAGCGGATATTTATACCCGTGGCATTTAGTTTAACATGCCTGCGGCCATATTGCCGAATTAAATCGGATCACCTTCTCTCGAAAATAATGCAACGAGGTAACGCCCATTTTCCCAACCGGTTCAGTAAGCGAAATTAAAAGACTAAAAGGAGGGTCTCATCCGATCGAGAGGGTTAGTCGATCAGTTTTTATTTTAATTTTTTATTCACCATTCGTCTTAAATATAAGAGACATTAAATATCGTTTGATAAATCAAATTATTTCAATAATTAAAACACTTAGTGGTCGATGGCGACAATGACAATAATAAATAATACGAGTATTATGTACTTAAGTTGAAATCGTATTATTCTTAAAAATAATAATTACAGCCGTCAGTTGTTATTTGGCATTATATAATATTACTGGCGATATATGTAATTAATATATTTACATAGTAGTACACATAATAGTACATATTTTCTTATAATTTTAGGTAATATATAATGTAAACTTTACCTCTTCCAATTTTACGAATATTTACATCTAATACTCTATAAACAAAAATTGCCTGTGAACTGGTTTGTGTTGTTAGAAATTTTATTATATATTTTATTTATACTCAGGTTTTTAATTATACAAAAATTATTAACAATCTGAAAGGTAAATAAAATTACAGAACAATAATAATAATAATAATAATAATATAATAATAATAATAATAAATAATAATAAATAATCAATAATATAATAATAATAATAATAATAATAATAAATAATAATAATAATAAAAATACACATTTATTTTTATTATACTTCTAGCGAATTACATGCTCGCAAATTTTTTTAGCTTTATGTGTGAACAAGTCCTAATAATAATTAAAATAAAAATGTTTCAAATTTCATCATTTCAAGATCGGGTGATGTGCTCAAGTCAGTTTGATGTATAATTTCCAAAATCAAAAAGTTTTTGCACAAGTTTCAGAGTGTAATAGGTATAATTTCACAAATTTCCGTATTAATAATTCATTTTTGTTCAACGTCTCGAAAGCCGGCGATGGACGATGTACCACCTTTATAGTTTTTCGACAGTTATGTGAATCAAATTAAATATTTTGTTCTGAATAATTTTACTTGACTTAATTGTCACAAAGTTTCATTTGGCTCAGTTCGAAAACTAGTACTCTAACCAATTGTATATTACTTTTAATGAATATTTTAGAAAATTCAAATATACATAACCTGATCAGACCTTTGACAATTATAATATTTGATATTTAAATATTTATTAATAATAAAACCATCATAGTGAATAATATAACATTTTGAAATTTGATTTCTTTATCAAATTTTAAACTATAAGCTTAATAATAGTTTAATATTTCACATGGCACGAATAAATATTACGATAAACAACAAATATTAAATAAAATCATCCATAAAATGCAACAGAAAATGTAAAATTGAATCATTTTATAAAATTAACAAGGCTTACCAAACTTAAACATTTATTTTTTTGATTAAGATCATTTTTTTTTAATGATATCTAAAGTTATAAAATTTTTTTTTAACATAACGTCAAACTCAATCACACGCGTGTGCATAAAAAATATATAACATTAATATTTTAAAGTTTTATTTTTAGTAAAATGATATTGTATCAGATTTCTAAGTATTGATTATGTGTAACTATCTACAATTTATACAATTGTTATTAATATCCATTATTATTATTATTATTAAATCATAATATTATGAATACTTTATACACATTAAAATCACATTTTTAACATAATGTTTCTATTGTATTATTTATCGTTATATACATATTAATATGTTATCAGAAAACAGATGGTGGACATGATTAACTCGATTGACTGTTATAAATTACTTTGATCTATTCATATTGGATAGACCCCGGTTTTCAGTAAAAATTAATAATCGATATTAAAATTTTGATAAATAATTGCATAGAACATATTTTTTTACACCTTCAATCGTTATGACTTTTGATAATTTAACTCCTAAGGTATGTAATGTATTTTTAATATCTACCTACTTCCATTTGCATATGGATAGTTTTAAAACCATATGGAAATAAAAACTAATTCCACGGATTATTTTAATGTTTAAGATGAAATGCATTTAATACAGATTATTTGTATGAATACAATTTTTTTATACAATTTTATACAATTTTGTAAATATAGGAAATATACTAATAACTGTACATCAATAAAAAATAAATAAAATAATTATAATATTGAAAAATTTGTTTTTAAAATTTTATCTAGATTATTAGTGTTATTAAAGATTTTAAATTAATTTTTTTTTTTACTAAATAGCTCGGGATAAAATGTTATTCTAAATAGCTTAAAAATTTCATTAAATGTTGAAAATTAAACATTGATAATATAGTTTATATTTTTACTAGTTATTTTACATTTTAATATTTAAATTATAATGCATGATTAATTGTGTTAAATTGTATTTGTATAATTTATATATAATTATTATGTTGAAATTCATTGAAAAATAATTGTATATATAAAAAATCAAATAAAAATACATCTTTACGAACTACGAGCCGCCACTGTCTTTATATATATATTACCAAGCTAATGAGTATTATAAAATAAAATAAAAATAAAAATATAGAATTGTTGTATACAATTTATTTATTATTACCGGTTTCGACTAAAAGTCATATTTTGTCTTTCACTTTATATCTGATGATGACTTTTTAGTCGAAACCAGTCATAAAAACATTTTACATAACAATTTAATATTATAAAATTTATTTTATAATACTCATTGGCTTTATTTTATATATAAAGATATATTTATTTATATATAAAAGTTTATTTTAATTTTAATTGTTCTATTTTCTTTTTTTTATTTTCTTATTTTATTTATTTTATTATATATATTATATATACATATATATTTGTTCAAAATTTGAACTTATAATACTAATAGTATACTACTATAACTAATAAGGCCTGTTCAGTACCATTTGTCGAATATGATTATTCATAATTATTAACAAATTTAAAATTGTATATAATTTATTATTAAGTAATGAACCAAAATAAATATCGAATTAAAAATAGTCTTAGAACCTCGTTTCTCTATTTTATTTATGAAATTCATATTATAAAATGAAATATTATTTTACTATTGACCTTATTTTTCATTTAATTTATCTATTGAATAACTTGTATAAGTGAAAATGCCGTAATTGAGCCCATTGCATATTGTAAACAAAATGTTTTTATTATTTTTACCATAACATTTTTGTTGTTGGTTGTTTTTTTTAGAAGTGATGAAAAAAGGTGGTTGGAATAATAAATTCACATAACTCTTGCACTTAATGTAAAAAAAAAAATTATTACAATATTTTTACAGACGAGTTACACGAGTTACAACTCGCTTACACAGCTGAAGTATTAAAAATAAAATATATAATGCAAAATGGATGAAAGAGATATCGCAATACGAAGTGAAATTTAAATTCAATCTTAGTTATGTCATTTATATAGAGCGTACAATAATTATTATATTGTTATAGTGTTGATTTATTTGAAATACTATTCGTCCGTTGAAGGCAAACTAATTGCGTTGCTAACATACGGTCATAATTTATATTTAATATCAATACGAAATTACGTGAATAAAAACCATATTAATTCGATTGGCACAGACGCGATGGTCGAGGCTTGAAGGGGGGGGGGACACTCTTTAAGAGTAAACCAATGCTAGCCAAATTTCATATAGTACCTAAAACATTACAGTGAAATCAACTATAGATAATGTTGAAATAATTGAAATTTGAGTTAAGTACATATAATATATGATAAAATTTACAATATTTATAATACATATTCATTATTTACATTTTAAATTTGAAATTTGACATAGGTTCTGTTATTTTATATCTATATCAAATTTCGTAAATTCTATACGTAATCTGTATAAAATACTATAATAATAATATATTTTTTTTTAATTTTGCTAAGCAATAATAATAATAATTGTACCATATATTTTGCTATATTTCTATAAACATTACGTGAATGATTCAAACATTTTCTTTGAAATGAACCGAGGCTAAGGTTTATTTCTATGCTGAAAGTATCCTTTTATACAGGAAAAATTGCAAATTAAACTAGTCCACGATGTGTCTTTATAAATTATATTCGTATGATAACTTTGTATTTAATTGTCGTTATCATCCTCGAGTCTAATACTATTAAACTAAATATCACGCGCAATTCGATTTCGCTCAAACATTCGGAGACGTTTATGCGTGTTTGGAATATGTGTACGATGATACTGTCATTATACATGAAACGCGGTATTGCCTACATACAACACACGTATAATAATTTTGAAACGCTTCACTGGTGTCGAAAAAAATATATTTTTATTTTCGAAAACCGATAAAGTTGATCCGGCGTCGTGAGGTCATAACGGTTCAATGACGGTTTGCGTATAGTGGGGCTGGCGATGAGAATCGGAAACGGGAAATTATCGGACGAAATGTTACGCGTTGACGACCAATTAGCGGTGTACATACGGCGGGCATGCTTTTGACGTCGAGGAAAATCACACAGTAGTCGCGTCGTAGTAGTCTCGTCATGTACACCGTTTTACACGCACGCAGCTCTCTCTCTCTCTCTCTCTCTCTCACGCACGCACGCATTGATCGCCCGAAGCCGAACGATGCGTTAAATCCATTATATATTATATAGCCACCACGTTATTTACACCGACCCCTTAGGACGACGTCAGTACACACAGACATATATAACATAGCTTTATTATTGTTATTATCATTAGTGCCGTCGGATATTACTCTGCCGATATTTACCGACTAGCTTCGCCACCGCCATCACAATGAACCACTCGGGAAATACGCGGCGTACACATTATATTGTCCGCCGGACGAAAAACAGTCTGCGCCCGGACGGGAAAAAACAGCGCGCGCGAGCTTGTATGTGTATGTGTGTATTTGTGTGTGGAGTCTCGACACGCGCCTTGTAATTATGCAGCCACGTGACCGGCGTGCACGTGGAGCATATGGTGCGTGCGTTCCGTGTGTCTGTGTCAATGGCAGGCCATCATCATTAATAATAATAATAAAATAACGCGTCGTGTATTATAATATATGTATTAAATAATATATACAAATATTATAGAGAAAAATGATAACAATACTTGAATTTCAGACTACCCTAACTCACCTCCACCCGCGTGCAATCCCCATAAAGAACGTCCGCGTTGTAGAAACGTACTTACGACGACTTATGAGATATTATAATAAATATTATTATCCGATGTATGTACGTGTTTCGACGTTTATTCGTGTTCCGAATGCGCACGATAAAATGTATATGTAAATATCTATAAAGTCATATTGTAGGCTATGGTTTTTATTCTTTTCCACCGCATTATGCATAACGCGATTCACGTGTATACGGTGCTTAACACAAATCGTGTAAAATGTCCGAAAAAGTAACATATAATCGATTGCAAAAACAGTAAAAACGATTTAGAGTCACTAAAACAAATGATCACATGAATGTGGGGAAATCCGACGATTTTATCAGGGAATCTTTGGTGTGTGCGCACCATGATTGTTCTACTATTCGTTAAATAAATCGTTAAATAATTATAAATAAATAAATAAATAATTTATATATATATATATATAATTGCGAACAAATAAAATATCTAATTTTAAAACAATTATAAAATATGTATTAGTATAATATTGTTATACCAATGTCACATTAGTAATGTGTTATAGTGTGTATGATAAAATGTAAAATAATAATGTGTTTTTTTTTGCCGACGTACTAATATTAATTTTGTTTTACATAATTTTAGTTCATAATTGAATTATATCCTTTCCTAAATCAATATTAATACAGCAGACTGGAATAGTATATTATTTAGTTCAATATTTTATACACACATACTTTATAACTTTTCAATAAATATATTGAATTTGTTTTGTAAAAAAATAATGTTATAAACAATGGTTTAACAATTGATATTTTTATTAATTCAAATTGTCTAGAGTTAAATTTCAAAAAAAGAACCCTGTATTTAAGCTTTCTCGAAAATTGAATTGTTAAGGGTTATTGTTTTGTATTCGAAGAATCAGATTAAGTTTTTGTATCATCATAAATACACAGAATTTGAGTACGGATAAAAATGAAATGACATATTTCTGTTTTGAGAAATTAATATCTTCGCGAAAAATCTGTAATATCTTATTGAGACGATTGCATAGTTACAGAAGTAAAGAATTTAATACAAAAAGCGTATACGATTACGAGGACAAGTGGCACCCACTTGTAATTCAATTTGTTTGCAACGATGTTGGTCGAGTACTTCTGAGGGCGTACAATAACTGATTACATTTTACTGCTCGGGATTTATCGGATGGTAACATCATTTAACAATGCCTACTGTAGCATTTTTCTTTTTCTCTTTCTCTTCTCTTTTTTGTTGTCCGTGATAATAATACCGTTTTTGATGACCGAAGAGATATAATAGATGATAATATTTATTATTATTATATATATATTTTTTAAATTTTTATTATCATTATTGTTATTTCTTTTTTCTCGAAAAAAAAACGCCCGAGGACCATGACTATGATGACGACGTCGTAGATTTTTTGATAATAACTTTGCAGTTTATACGACGAAGGCTATTGTTTTGTACAAAAAGGAAGGGTTCTGGGAAACAAATAAATACAAAAAGCTTTATTATTCGTACCCATAAAAATAAAAAAATCAACATCGGCGCAGTCAGCGTTATACACGTGTATACATGTAGGTAGCCAGTTCAGTACAGTACAGTACGTATGGTAAATATAATGACGTACACGGTTGCGGTTTTGTTGCCATATTATTATGTACACGTACGCTGTCAGATGCTGCGGGCTGATTATATGAAGGGATGAAATTAATCGCGTTTGAAAGGCAGCCCCCTGCAGGTAACAGAAAAATAATAGAATGTCTCGCTATTCGTTTTTTTTTCGTCGTTTTTATTTATTTTTTATTTTTACCCGATCTGTCAAGGCTCTGTCCATCGACAATAGAAAGGATTCGGGAGGTAAAACCGAGTTAACTAAAGTGAAAAATATTTCTATGTGCATATGTATAAGTATATTATGCGTACATGTATCGTATAATATTTATATGTAAACACGTCAGAGACTGTTTGCCAAAAGGGATAAACTTGATGCTCCTTCACGCATCAACCCTCCTATATCGCTCCAATACCAAACACTACAAAACGAATATCAGCAGCATCGTCGTAACGAATTTCGTTGTGCATGACGTTTGTAAATTGCATAATATTTATTTATGCCAGAAAATGTGCATATTAGTAAATACATAAATTGTATTTATTGCGAATGGGATATTGCAAAAAGCTTTGGATAGGACTCACGATAAAATAGAACATCATTCAGATTTAAATGTAATTGTTCACACGATGGTAGGAGAAGTGACAATAATAATGTTCACAACAAAAATATCCATGGAAAAATGGCCAGACTCAATAATAGCCATAATGAATATTTTATATGAATTAACATTATATTATATTATTTTAACATATTGTAAATATTAAATGTATTAAATTGTAAAACTAATACATTGCGTATTTTTACCCTAATTTATAAAATATATAACAAAAAAGCTAAAAAATAATGTATTGTCATATTACCTAATCCATATATAAATACAATCAATTAAATATGCAATTAAAATATTTTAAAATACAAATAAAATGTATTTATGTATTGTATGTATACAATTGTAAATATTATAAAAAATAGAGATTGTTATTTATAAACGCTTAAAGCCCAATAATGAATACTAATAAATATAGTATTAAAAACTTAAAAGTAAAATATTGAAACAATTCTATCGCTAAAGAAATAGTTTTTAAAATATTATCAAAGTTTACTTTCTCCGTTTATGGGTAAATTGCATAATTTTTTGTTAAATTTTGTTGCTTATCGATATAACATTTTTTTTATTAGTTAGGGATTGGCCAATATCCCAATATGCAATTTTTAACTAATCAACGCCAATTTCTAATTTCATTTTTTAAACTATATTCTAAATAGCTAGATGGGATTGACCAATGATTTTGAAAATCCATTTTACTTGGTTTTTCTTTTACATTCACTATTCTTTAATGTTACACATAGTCATTCCAAACAAAAAGTAGAAATAAAACAGTAACTTCTTTGTGTTATATTACGTTTAATCATGGATGAATTTATAAATTTACTTTCTACAAATTATGAGCTATCAAAATAGTTATGAAGAGATTCTACCTCTTTTCAAAAATTCGATTCGACCAAAAATATTATTCAGTAAATGCCCTTGTTTTTAAACGGGTGAATAATTTTCGGTAAAATAAAAATATCATATTTGAAACTATGTAGGAGTATTTTTCATCATATGTCTTTATTACTTACATATTAACATATTTTTAGTTATATGCGAAACGTTTACTTGTAATAGGAATTCACCCAGACATTTCCCAGTAATAAATGGAATACTGTAAGATGATGAAATTATGCTCCAGTAGTTCGAAAACATTTGACACTTGACTTATTACAAAAAAAATGTATCATTTCGTTATGAACAAAACAATGTTGACTGTGATAATATATTTAGTTTTAAAAATAATATCATCGATGTTACGTTGATAATAACTTACAAATCATACGATTTTTTATGTCCAAAACTGATGTTAAATTAAAACTACGCAAAAATATGAACTAGTGATATGAGTATTATCATGTCAATAATTATATATATATTATATATATATTAATATAAATAGTAGAATAATTAAAAACCAAACGGTTTATATGTACATACTTTCAAATATTATTGCATAATTATTATTTATACTGGCCAAGTTAAAATTGTTTTCTAGATTTTAATTAGAATTGTTTTTTGTATTTTGAGTTTCAGAATATTGTAGAGAAATCTATATTGAATCAAAACTGAATTTTTGTAATAAACACAAGTGAAAAGGTTTCATTTGTCAAAAATTAAATTATATTTTTTAATTATTTCTATATAATATGTATATTATGTAGACATACGTAGTAAATTAGTGTTTATTTAAAGTACATGCAAATTATTTATTTTTCATTACGTGGGATTTTGTTTCACAAAAAAATAATTTAATCCAATATAATTTTATATCACACGCGAAAAAAAACGGGAAATCAAATTTAATTTATATTATGGCAAGATAAACATTGATAGAATAAAAATACATGTATTTTATAATACACGTTATATATAATATTTATATTTGATTAATTCGCTGAAGGAAATTTCAGTTCAAAAATTGTTCATTGGCTACTATTTTAAAAATATTTTATTTTGTAGCGACATCGCAGAGTATAATTAATTATAATATTATATTGAATTGAATACAGAATTTTACTACATGCATACTTTTTGGGAAGAACTTATTGTACTAATTCTTGTAAACTCTTTATTGAAATCAAATTTATGTAACTTTATAACTCACGTTGTTATAAAGTTATTTAGTATTAAAATTCTACTATGCGCGATAAAAATGTTAGGTACTGTTACGATTTTTATTCGAACAAACATAAAGTAAAAACCATTAAGAACTTACATAGGATAATAGAAAGTTCATTAAAATATACAACAATTTTAGTAATCCAAATAGTGTCATTAACTATAAAGGATGATTTAAAATTATAATTGTTACTTTATAATTTTTCTAATATAAAATGTAGCAATGAAAATAATGATAATAATAACAATAATAATACCAAATAAAAAGTAAATAAAAAGTAAATAAAAGACGGAATATAATATATACAATTAAAATGATAATTGATAATCTATATTTATACTATATTCAAGTATTACAACATCAATTCTTCAACTAGAAGATTTTGATAAAAGTAATAATATTATTTCAATTAATTTATGAAATCGATATAAATAATTCGTGTATAAATGATTTTGCAATTATTTTCTAATGTGTTAAGAAAGCTTTTAAGGTAATTAATTAGTTTATTTATATTTCATGTATTGTTTTTAACTTAATGCTTTGTAATATTCAATTGATTTTTAATGGTATTCTAAACTCATTATTAATATCTTATAAATTAAAGTAGATTTAATTAGTCTTATCAATGGAAAAAAGTGATTTGGTAAGTTAATTCTCTGCAAATATTCTGAAAAAGTCTCCAAAGTTTCAAGAAAATCAAATTTATGAAATGAAAATGAGATTGATATATAACGTCAATATTTTCATATATAATTATAATTATTTTACTCGAGTGTTTGTGAGATTTAAAAAAAATATAAAAATTAATTTGAATTTAGTTGAGTATTATAATTTTTAATCCCATAACAAATCAATTATATCGAAAAACCCAGATATTTTATTGTGGGTCGTGGACGCTTTTTTTTCCATTACATCGATGCAAGTCAGTGGCCGTCACAAAAATATTGTTTTATTTTATTTTAAATTATATATTTACAAAACGATTCTGAACGAATCTCATTTTTCGTATAATGCCCGATTTTAGTTGGGAATGCTTATATTAATACATATATTGTACACAATAACCAAATCAAAGTGATCAAAGTAGATGAATCATTAAATTTTATTTTAATAAATGAAAATAGATATAATTAAACAATATAAAATAAACATTATTATAGTTGCATGTATTATTATTTTATTTAAAATTATAAGCAAGCACCATTATATTATATTTAGTTAGATTTAGTTATTCACGTAATTTAATTATTATTATATAAATGAGGAAAATTAAACATAAGTAATCGTATTTAAACAACAAATATTATATATAAAAACAAAATTTAACGTAATATATACATTTTACACATATTTTTTATTGCTTTATTTATTCTTACACGAATTACTATTGTGATGATTAGAGTCACCTGAACCTAATTTGAATTTGAATATATGATTACCTTTACAGATTAATACGAACGATAAGTATACGTACACTGTTAATGGTATAGGATGAACTTTTAGTAAGCCAGGTTTGTAGTACGTGATTCTTATTAAATTTATTAATATTATATTTGAACTAATTTTTGATTTATGATTTTGTGGTAATAGAACATTTAAATAACTGATATATAGTTGTATATAAATAATTGAGTTATCAAGAAAAATTTTTAGTGACTAAGACAGACATTTTATATCATCTATATAATTTTTAATAATCCAATTCAATTCACACTGCATAGATTATTCAACTATTGGCCTTTAAATATTATGTATTAAATAAATGTAGTTGGGTAACCGTTAATTTCATTTGATAAGCTATGGTAATAAGCATTAGATAATACATGAACAAGTTGAAAATGACAAGTGGCGTATAACATTAATAGAATATTATTATTCAATTTAAAACTGAAATTTTTGTCAAGCTGTTCGTTGGTGCATGGACGTAAATTTTTTTTATATATATATACATGCGTTTTTTTTAAGTACTGGTAATAATATGTTTGCTATTGCGTAAACGGCCGGACAGAGGCACGATGCGTGTGTAAGCGGCTCGCCATTAGTGTTATTCATATTGTTAACATATTCATGTAGTGGTTATTAGTTTCGTGATTACAGTGCAGCCGGTTGTGAGCCTAACGTAAACCTCATGGTTCACGTCGGCTTCTCAGTTGCAAAACTATAACCACTTACAATTCAATGTTTTCTTCTAGTTCTTTACACATTTAGTCATGCTCTTAATGTCCATCAAATTCTCTAATTTCTTATGTTTTCTTTTAGTGGCGGCGATACTGAGAAAATTCTTTACATAGTTTATGTAATTTCGAGCCGAGTCCGTCAAAAGCATTTGAGTAGACTAGCTTTGTCCTTTTTTTCGTTCAACTTTCCTCGTGTACACACCAAAGTTCATTTTTTCTTGTTCAGCTGTAGTTTTGTAAAACCACGTTTTCGTTTGTCTCGTCATTGAATGTGTAAATTCTGCCATTGTACGGTAAATATCGTTCGGGCACTTTAAGAGTGTCAACGTTAATTTATTTACAGTTCTAGGGTTGCGTTGATTGCCGTCAGTCAAATTAGTGATTTAACGTGGTTCTTGTTCGTTTCGTGTTGCTGCAGCAGAAGCATTTGTTTGTTGTTTTTCGCCGAGTGTCTGTTGGTTGATAGTCGTTACACTGCCGGGATCACTTGTTACCCCCGACCTGTACACTCAAATATAATTACAGATCCCGAGTTTGTTATGTAGGTGAAATCAAGTTGTCAACAACAGAAATCAAGGTAATTGGTTTTTTGTTGTTCATATCATGAGTTTTTTATTTTTCTTGTTGGACAAATAGATTTACGGGACGACGGATCAATAAAATTATACAGTCCACTAATATCGTCGTTATTATATACATATATATTTTCATTTTTACTATAACCATTTGTAAATACAGTGTTAAATGCATAATGTAATATCCATATACATCTTTTCATGATTTATTGATATTTTTAATTAATTTGTGAAAATAAAATTTGAGAACTAATAAACCAACTAGATCAGTTTATTACCTGTTGATTGTTTAAAAATTGTTAAAAAATATTGATTTTGTTACATAATTTATAACTCAAATACTTATATACTCATTGGAATTGTAAAAATGTTAATAAATTAATTGTTACATATATGATGATAACATTTGATAGTTTTTATTTTATTTTTCATATATCAGATCACAGACTATGTTCAAACTTTACAGCAATTTATTCTCCAGGCTTGTGTATTTTTCTATAATATATCTTGTCAGGATTTCTTCTCCACCTATTAAAAAATCTAACAATTTTTTATGTCAATTTTTACTACGCGTTTAGTATGATTTTGTACGACCAATCGCAAAATTCTTGTCAAACCCTTTCCCCTTCAAAATTTGGTTTTAGTAAACAGTGTCACCTCAGCCCCTCATAATATTGAAATGTTTTGAAATGTCAACTACAAATAATTAGTAAGTGAATAATTAGTATTATACAAAATACAAAATATTATGAATCGCAATCTTTCTGAGGTAGGTTTACCTTGTTCGTTGTTTGAATTAGATGTGCTCGTAAATGCGGATAAAATTAGGGTGAAGCATTTCAACATCATAATCTATATTCCGTTTTCGGAATTGCTTTGAGATATAATATTTACTTTAGAAAGTCACCAGCATCATAAAAAGTTGCCCGGATCACCAACAACAATATTATGTACACGCTAGGCCGGATTTAACTACTGTGACACTACAAGTACTGAACAAGTTTTTGCTATTTTATATAAATTTTTTTAAATTGATATTATTATTAATTATATCATTTTTTATTTTTTATTTTATTTTATTATTTATTTATTTTATTTCAATTATAATTAATTAAAAAATAACTTATATTTTGTTTTTATTAAAATTTTTAACTGTAAATTGTGTGATAAAAAAAAATTGAATTTATAATTATTACAATATTATTTCTTATACTACATACAGCGTTCAACTATAACTACCACCATTAAATATACAGAGAACTTTTCTCGTAGGCTGGAAATTAGACATTAGCATAGGCACACACGCTCGGGTATTGTTTTTACTATTTTTGTCACCAACAAAATATTATAATTTGTACATAAGAAAAATGGTTAGATATTGAATATTTATTGTTATAACAAAATTGTTACTGTAAATAACTACGTATTGTGTTTACTACAAAATATGACACTGTTAACACGTATTGAACATAGATATGTATAAAGTAACAAAATAATAAAACTCGTCGTTATAGTAAAGATACTATTATAAAAATTCACTGATCAGTCCCAAAATGGATATATGCACCATTAGTTATTTACAAAATATAATTATATATATATACAGTTGGGTAATGATTAGTTTCGTAGTTAGAGAAGAGTAGGCTTCGAAAAAAAAATGTGAAGTGGCCGATAAAAAGAGTTTTGTGCCAATAAGATTGTCGCCTTCATGATAATTTCAACCTCTTTATTTTGTTGTTATACAATAATATCAGTCCTATGGTTTATTTCATATTATGTGAAAAATATTTAGAATAAAATGTTTATAGTTTATGTATACAATAAAATTTCTTTTTAGTTGAGTATCAAATTCTACAGCTTATATCACAAAAGCTCTTATAATGTCAAATAGAGTTCGCTCACTTTAGCAAAAAACAATACGTTAATTTAAATCAATAAAGATATTCATTTAAAAAAGTTATTTGTTTCATCAAGGGCAAAATGAGATGACTGTTTAGCACCAGAATTAACGTACCTTCACTATTATATGCATATTGTATACATTTTAGTGTTGAATGAACGTAATTTATGTTTTCATAAATAGTATTTTTATACTATTTATTATACATAATTTTTTATGTATGGGTAAAATCTACAATTTTAAAATTATTTTTCAAGTTCATTAAATAAAAGCTTTTTTCCGAAAATAATATTTTGAATTTATTTACCGTAATACTGAAAATATTAATTATTAAAATAAATTATATTTGTTGTACTTTTGGCCATAATGTATACTACTGTGTATGTTTTAATGTTTTTCTTCTACTTTGAAGAAGTAACCATACATATTATATAAATAATGACTTTAAGAAAAACAACTGAATTTACTTTGAAAATGAGTATAAAACCTCTTATATACAAATTTACGGATTTGAATTTTAATATCATTAACAATAAGTAGTATGTATTTCGTGGTTTGGTCGTGCGCATACTAATTGGATTCTTTAGTTCTGTAAGCAGTCACGATTCTTGTATATTGTCAAAGTCTGTGTTAATTAACTTTCGACTTTTCTGTATAAAATATTGCGATTAATAATACATCATAAATCATTACTTAGTCTTCGAATACCCGATCACTCCGTCGAAATGAATACGTTTCATACTAAAAGCACATACGGGCCGCTTTTAATTATTCGTAAACCACATATCACGTGATCTTATTTAATAAGTGAATTTTCTCCGTGAGCGCCTTCCTTCTCACCGCAACATTACTATAGTTTATATTGGTCGGCGTTAAAGAATAAATTACATAGATTTGTCAGTCACGGAAGAGCGTTTTTTTTTTTTTTTTTTGCTTTCCCCTAAAAATTATTACCACTTGCAATGCACGTTTTCACGTTGTCGTTTGTATGTCGTTTTAATAAAATATATACCTAATAAATACGGCAGCGGTATCATTGTTGTTAATAACATATATTATATACAATAGGGGTGCGTGCGGATGACGATGATAATCGGTCGGCTGGGACGACACTGATATAAAAACCGGCCATCCCGCGCAAACAACCGACACCATAGCCACTGGTATAATATTATATATTACATTATTATTATTATTATTATTATTATTTATTATTATTATTATTATTATTATTATTATTATTATTATTATTGTTATTATTATTATTGTTATATGTACACGCCGTACGTCGTCGCAGTTGTTGTCGTATTTCGTCACGCAGACATAACTCGCGGGACTCCGGTGCATTTATTGCCGACAGTGGTGGCAAGAGACCCTGCAGAGACGCATGACAATATTGAACGTTTTCGAGTGTCGTTGCGGCGTGTATAATTGCTTGTTACCGATTTTCGAGTACTCTCTACCGCGGACCCCTGCCGCACCGTACACTAACCCGCGAAAAACATTCACTCTCTCTTTCTCTTTCTCTCCGACGATGCTGAACATACCCCTCGGAAGCATGTGTATATACGTATGCACACGCCGGCTGAACCCCGTATTTGTAAATAATTCACGATAATTTCACACTTGTCACGGGGTTTGAGCAGCTTTTTTCGGTTTAGATTTTTTTCCTATCGTTTCGTTTTATTTTATTTTCTTCTATTATATTGTATAGGTACATTATATACGTACCACCGTCCCATTATTTGTCACCCGTCCGAAGTTGTTGATGACGACGACTCGAATCGTTGTTATATTATGTGGTGTACGCCAACGATTACCCGCTGAGATTTTCTGGTCAACGTCTGCACACGCACATGCATACAGATATTTTTGTCAGCGAAAAACGCCTTTGACACGCCTCGTTTGGCACATACAATGCAAACGCCACAGTCGTTTTGGTTCGGTTTAAGTTCTTTCGATATTTTTTTTTCAGTTTTTCCGTTAAATAGTCTCGTACCCCTCAAATCGACGTAGTGTTACTACGGTATTTAGGTGCCCTCTTCCGATTTCCCATGTAAACCGCAATAAAATATTAATCTCGAACACGCTTGCTCGACATCCGAATCGAACCACTTGAGACTCACCCGAGAAACATATGCTATGACATAGCTGAATTCAATTATAGTGACAGTCTGAGTTTACTACTCGTACGTTATAGGACACAGTTCCGATAAAGAGTTTATTTTTGTTATAAAATTGTGAACGAAAATTCGCGTTAACATGAGTAATCGTGTTCATCCATATACCTTACCGTAACCATGTACCAATGTACAATGATAGTGTGTATACTAAATTTCTGTGCTGTTTTGATCATTTCAACAATATAAACGTAACATTATTATACATATATTATATTATTGTCATATTTTAGTTAATGATGGAGAAAAAAATCGAAGACTTAAAATTCATAATTAATTACGCAGTTGTACCTACTAGATCACATATTTCCGTGAATGCTTTTAGAACATAAGACAGTATATTGACAAAATAATACGTCGTTAATAACTACGATTTAAATATAATAATATGTAATTCGTTGTGTGTTCGTTGAATAATCCATATAGTGTTAGAAAACTATAAATTAATACACATATGTAATGGAGGTATGAAAAGAAATAGTAATTATAATAATATAAAAGCTTATAGTTTTCTGGAAATATGATTTTTCAAACAATAACATACATACACGCATGGTATGCACTTATAACTCGATAATTACTCAACGAAAAAATAAACGGATTTTATATAACGCAGAAACGTAGATTATATTTGGCATATAAGTTATATACCAGTAAACATTTTATATGCAGTTTGAACTTCATGGAAAATTGAGAGTTGTTTTGAATAGGACGATAAATAATTTAAAAATATAATCATGTAATCTAGTGATTAGGTGTATATTGTGTTGTAGAAAGCCAACAATAAAGAATGTAATTAAAAAAGTACTCTTAGTTTTTCAAGTGTTCAAATGCAATTTCAATAAATAGTTTTATTTCATTAATTTAATCATTAGAAATTGTAAATATTGTTAATTTTTCAATTCGCATAAATCTACATTTGACAGTTCTAAAATTAAAAGGTAGTACATATTAATCATAAAATAGGCATACAATTCATATTTTATATAGGTTTAATAAAGTTTTGATTAATTATAAACATGAAAATATTAAATAATAATCATTAATCTAGCAAAACTTTATACCTAATCATTATCGGTTTAAGAGAATAAAAAATTTACCATTTTTATAATAATATTTAAAAATTTATTTTACAGTAACGCAATAATTTATAATGTAATCAATCTCATTTTTTTGGTTTTATTAATTGTTATGTTTGAAACATCTTGCTTTTCATTAAAATTATTGGAAACAATAGAAATCACTAAATGGGGACAGAAATTATAATAACCTAACCTTCTACTAAAATCAATATTATTACGTTTAACATTTCACTATACATTTCAATGAGTTAGCGTTGTCCATTAATCTACATAATTTAATCGTAATTGTTAGCTATATATTGAGCCTATGTGCAGAGTAAATTCCATTAAACTATATCCAATCGCTCCATCAGTTATCGTGTCACACACTCGCTTGACGTGCAAACATTTTTTTGTTAATATCTAAAGCATTATGTTCACTTTAATTCTTCATAAAATGTTCGGCTGAACAACAATAATTAAAATATATTTTTCAATAATTATTGTCGTCTGTCGCTTGGAGAAACCGTA
The DNA here is from genome assembly GCA_019022885.1 of Schlechtendalia chinensis. Taxonomy (NCBI): domain Eukaryota; kingdom Metazoa; phylum Arthropoda; class Insecta; order Hemiptera; family Aphididae; genus Schlechtendalia; species Schlechtendalia chinensis. The sequence goes on along the minus strand of CM032339.1, from coordinate 11,783,122 downwards.
AAATGTCGCGTCATGCTGTTGTGACACTGCAACGGATGTAGTTCATATAACAATAGGATTAATGTATTAAAAAAAAATTGTATAAACATGATTATTTATAATATGATGAAATGATAATAAATTAATATAATATTATATAAATATATATATATTATTTACAATAAAATCATAATTATATACAATAATGATATTTTAATATTACTGGGTACATTCAAATTTAAACACATACAATCTTTATGTCTAGATGAATGTACTTGTATATATAGTAGGTAATTCTTGTAGGCAATCTAAATTGTTTGTTTGTATAAAACTTTGTTACAAAGCAATAATCAATAAACGAATTATATATAATAAATAAATAATTTATTACTATCTAGAGAGGAAAACTTCCTTGTGGAAAATAAGTATTCGTACAGTTCTATTGGAAAAGTTTCTATGTTAACCCGTTTTCGATTTACTTCATAATGTATACTAAATATTGGTGACTTACGTAATTTTTCTAAAAAAAGAAAATAATAATTATCCAATTACTAAATAATATTTAAACAAATCGACTTTATTTGATCAAACAAAACAAATAATATTTAACAACTATGTTTTACGATTTTTTTTCTATTACTTTTAAATATGACATCTAACATATTGAGTATTTTATTTTTAGGTTTACGATCGTCTATTATCGTGATGTAAACTGAATAGTTCGATATCTTTCTTTTCATCTTTAACCAATTTGTGTACGGTTTATAAAGTTAATTTGCACTTCTTCAACACGGAAAACAAGGACAACACAATTGTGGATGATTACATTGTCATGAATGCACCGCTGACTCGATAATCGTCAATCATCTTTACCCAAACACAGAGTAACGCAAATACGAATTATTTAATTTTTATTACATTATATACAAATGGGTTGCATTTGAATATTTTATTTTCTTTCGGCAAAACTATTAAATACAAAAGAAAAACACGAAAGATCGTGTATTTACCGTATTATGTATTATTTTTAAATATTATGTTTAGTTAATAAATTTCATCATACATTAAATGTCCATTGACTGCAAATTCAATGTTTTGGAGTAAATATTTCAAATATTTGTGAATAATATACACTATGTATGTTTTGCTTTAATATGATAGGTAATTAGAAATATTTATAATTGCAATGTATCATAACTATTATATTTATTTTAATTTCAATCGAAAACGTTATTTAACTTATTTCAAATTAATGTTAATATTATGCTTAATAGCAGCTTGTAGTCACTGGTGAGGCCAGTTGCGACTTATAAATATAAAATAATTTTCTTTCTTCGAATTAAAAAAAAAAGTGCTAATTATTTAGTAGCAATTGCACGATCATCATACCAAATAGACAGAAATAATACTCTCGTACTCATGAATTGTTTTATAATCGTATTATCTTGATCATTAGATAGCGGTATAATAGTATTCGCCGCGTGCGTACAATGCTGTCTTATGCAACGCAATCTTAGACGACGCAACGTTTCCGTCCCTACACACACTTATTTATTCGGTATATATATATATATATATATACCATATCTGGTACTCATAAAAAATAATACTATGTCAAAAACAAATCATCATTTTGATCCTATTTTAATAATATTTGAATAAAAATAAAATTATGCATGTTTTCAAAATTATAATAATAATTTTTTTTTTTTTTAAATTTTAAGTAGGGTGAGTAGTTCATAATTTCGTCCAATCCAAAAGCAGCCACTGATTATGTAGTTAACTTTTTTTATCATATTTGATTCTTCTTAAATGGAAAGAGCTATTTTATTGTTTTTACTATCGGGTGCGCTGGTCGACGTATTTACTATTAGTATATTATGTTCATGTGTTTGTGCCACGATAAAACTTAAATCGTGTTTACTCCAGTTTATCGATCAGAATTACTTAAGTTTCACGTTCGTGAACTTACGTACACTTTGTTTTAGTATTATTCCACGTTAGGAATAATAATAATTATTTAAATAAGAACAACAGTTATGCTTTTAACTAAATCATTACTTTATTATATAATTAATAAAAATATCACGTGAGTGGAGTCTTGATCAGACTACTACTTTTCTCATTGTTACATAATCACTTAAGTGCAAAACTATGATAAGAGAGTAGAGTGTTACCACAACATCTCCCTTATTTTATTTATAAACAATAGTAATAATAATAGTAATAATAGTAATAACAACAACAATACTAACAATAATAATAATAATAATAACCATAAGAACAATAATACTAACAATAATAATAATCATAATAATAATAATACACAAACAACTTTTTAAAATACAATACAGGACTTATTCATTGTTAATAATAATTACAATTCAATTAAATAATAATTTAAACATTTTCTCCAGTTTCTTATTACATTAAAATTCAAATTTTTTAACTGGCTTTACCACTCTACCGCTTTTAGTTATTGTCTGCCCTATATTTTCAAATGCCCTTAATTCATCATTGCCATCAATTTCCACAACATTTTGAGATTCATTATTTTCATTACTTTCAATTTCAATAATATCATTATTCCTATCTTCAAGAATTACATCACTATTAACATCAATTAAATCTTCACATCCTATCCATTTCTCATTATTCTTTCTATTAATATTTAATCTATTATTTTCAAAATTATCACAATTAAGATTTACTCTAGGTTTTAAAAATTGACTATTTCTCCTTAATAACTCTTTTTTATTATTAAGTTTAATTAAATATGACCTTGGTTCCTTCAATCTTTTTACTACAACTGCCTCCAACCACTCCTTACTAAATTTGTCTTGGCACCACACTTCTTGATTTTCAATAAAATCTTTTCCCGATTTAGAACTTCTATTATACCACTGTTTTTGTGTACTCTTATATCTAACATTGTTTTCCTCAGGGTATACAACTTGAGGTTTAAAATTTTTGCTATCTATCCAAATTAATTTAGTTCTTAATTCCCTACTTTGCAACATTTGAGCAGGAGAATAACTCAATCCAGCAATTGGTGTATTTCTGTAATTTAGTAAGTACAATTCAATATCTGTTTTAGTAAAATTTGATTTCTTAAGCATTGTTTTAGCTATGTCCACACCTTTTTCTGCCAATCCATTCCCTTTTGGATAATTTGGACTTGATGTAATTATCTCAAAACCCCAACTTTTTGAAAACTCTTTAAACTTTGAACTATTAAATGGATTATTATCACTAACTGTCTGTTCTGGTATGCCAAATTTACTAAAAATTGTTTTCAACTCTTTAATTACACTCTCTGCTGTTTTATCTCTCATGCTACAAACCTCCAACCAACGCGAATAATAATCATACACAATTAGATAGATTTTTCCTTGATTTTCAGCAATATCCATGGCTACCTTTAAAAATGGCATACTTGGTATCTCATGACTCAACATTGGTTCTTTACATTTGCTCTTGCTATATTTTTGACAAACTTTACAGGAATTAGTAAAATTATCTATATAAGATTTTAATCCTGGCCAATAATAAAATTTTTTTGCCTTCATATAAGTCTTTGTCGATCCTATATGTGTCTCGTGCAATAGCTGAATTACTAATTTTCTTAATCCTCTAGGTATTATGACTCTAGTTCCAAAATATATTATGCCATTATTAACCAAAATTTCCGATCTAATTTTAAAATAATGAATTAGCTCTTGATTCTCCACTTTACTCTTATTAAAATCTGACCAACCCTGCTGATAATGCACTAGAACCTTACCCAAAACCTCATCATTTTTTGTTTCACTTTTTAGCTTTTCTAATTTCTCCTCCGTTACTCTTAATTCATATTCTTTAACTGTGTGAACTACATCATTAATCTCAACATCATCTTTGATTCTTTTATTTATAATATTTCTACTTAATAAATCAGCAATATACATATATTTTCCCGGAAGGTATTTAAGAACAAAAACATATGGAATTAATTTTAATTTTAATCTTTTAATTCTGTTATTCTGAATTTGATCTAATTGTTTTTTCATGATAGACACTAGGGGTAAATGATCGGTATACACTATTGTATCACTTTTACCATAGACATAATTATGAAATTTTTTAAAAGCTTCTGTAACAGCTAAAAATTCTTTTTCTATTTGAGCCCATGATTTTTCAGTCTCTGTTAGAGAACGAGAAAAATATGATAACGGTTTTTTATTTTGCATTAAGCAACAGCCTAAAGCGTCCTGAGACGAATCACATTTTATCTCTAATTTCACTTTAGGATCGTACATTTGTAACACTGTGTCTTGTGCAATTAATTCTTTAATGTCATTAAAAGATTTATCATGACTCCAATTCCAATCCCAACAAACATCCTTCCTCAATAAGTCTCTTAGCGGTCGAGATATTTCTGCCATTCGCAGGTTAGGTTAATTAATCGGCTTCTTCAAATTTACAATTGGCTCAATTCTTTCCTTATCAGGCTTCATCCCTTCCTCATTGAACAAAAAACCAATATATTTAACTGTTTTGACACAAAACTGCAACTTTTCAACATTAAATTTAATGTTTAATACCCTAGCTCTTTCCACTACTTTGTCTAAAATTAAATTATGTTCCTCCTTGGTTTGTGCACACACAAGTACATCATCAAAATATAATACAACTCCATTAATATCACCAAAATATTTATACATGGATCTTTGAAATAATTCTGGAGCAGACGACACTCCGAAAGGTAACCTTTTAAATCTAAATATACCATAAGGCGTACTAAAATTGAAAAATTTATTAGAATCTTTGTTTAAAACCATATGATAAAAACCGCTTTTAATATCAAGAACACTAAAATATTTTTTATTTGTCAGCTCTATCTTAATTTCTTCCAATGATGGAATTTGATATACCTCTCTAATTATATATTTATTTAATTCACTTGGATCCAAACATATACGTAAACTTTTATCATTTTTTTCTACAATTACCATATTACTAACCCACTCACAAGGTTCATTAACTTCCTCAATTATGTCTAAACTCACCATTTAAAGCTTCTTTTAGTTTATTTTTTATAGCATAAGGTACCCTTCTCGCTGGGCATATTTTAGGCCTAGCCTCATTATTTAATTTTATAGCAATTTCATCTGGAAATGATCCCATTCCAGTAAACACATCAATATTTTTATTTACAAATTTTTCTTTTTCCTTATTATTACAAATTTCTATATTATTTACACGCCTTTCTCTGAATTTGACATTATTTATATATCCTAATCGCTGACTATCAATTAATCCTAATATTGGTTTAGTTTCACAATCTACCACAATGAACTCTGTGTTAATTTTTTTTATTTTATTACTAAGCAAGACACCAATTTTACCCACAGACTTAATTACAAAACCTCCAAACGCTTCAATTTTTAAATTACATGCAACTGGTTTTAATTTTAATTTTTTACACAAACTAATAGGCAAAACATTTACTTCAGCCCCAGTATCAATTTTTATATTTATATCACAGTTATTAATAAAAACGTTTTCAAACCAGCTATTTCCATTAATTTCCAATAAACTAAGTACTACAACTTTATCTTCCTCTACTTCACAATTAATATTGTGAACCTGATTATTTTTCTTATTTTTATTGTACTTATCACTACTAGAGCCATTACCACCATAACTATTATTACTAAATTTACAACACTTAGCAAAATGATTTAATTTATTACATTTGCTACATGTCTTACCATAAGCAAAACATCCATTAATTTTGTGATTTGAACCACATCTCTTACAACTGGTGATCATCTTGACATAGGATTGATTCATTTTACCTTGAGCTGACTGATTATGAAAACTTTTCTTGAATCCTGACGTGAATTTTTGTGCACCATTTACCATGACATTAACTTCTTTGACTTCTTCCTGCAATATTTGACGATTGACTTCAGCTTGCTCTATTGCCTGGCATTGTTTGACTAGCTGACTTAACTCCAAATTTTCTCTAAGGAGCCTGGCTTGCAACTCTTTATTACGTAGACCAATTATTATTTGAGTGCGCAACAATTTGTTCTCCATTATATCGAAAGAGCATGACGCTACAAGGGCTTTCAAATCAGTATAAAAAACATCAAACGACTCGTTTTCTAACTGTTTTCTCGAGAAAAATTTAAAATGTTCCATTACCTCATTTTTCTGAGGGATGCAATAATCCTCAAACGCCTTCAACACTTCATCAGCTTTTAACGGTTTCAGTTTAAAAGTATTGTAGAGTCTTAATGCTTCAGGGCCAACTAAATTTAATATGCGTGCAATTTTAATTTTTTCATTCTTGTCATCAGTTTCAGTAGCTGTGAAGAAAATTCTAACTTCTTGTTTGAAGCGATTAAAATTTTCTTCAAGATTCCCTTCTAGTTTTAATTGTTCCGGTTTATTAAATTCGTTCGCCATCGTGATTTTTATCCACAGTTATCCACTTAATCACATTTTCCTGAATAAATTACACTAATTGAACTAATAAACTAATTGAACGACTGCGCCATGTTTTAGTATTATTCCACGTTAGGAATAATAATAATTATTTAAATAAGAACAACAGTTATGCTTTTAACTAAATCATTACTTTATTATATAATTAATAAAAATATCACGTGAGTGGAGTCTTGATCAGACTACTACTTTTCTCATTGTTACATAATCACTTAAGTGCAAAACTATGATAAGAGAGTAGAGTGTTACCACAACACACTTAATTCGTGCAATACATTAAATTTCGTATATATATATATGTTGCGTTTTAAGCCTGTAAAACTTGCAATTCTTTGCTAGTCAACTATCGTTTTTGTACTTTTATTAGAATGTAATGTTAACATCATTTCCATTTTTGTTTTTTATTTTTTCCACTGTCCATCACGTTTAGTATTTATGGTGATCATTATGTTTATATCATTTGATACTTATCTTATCTAACATCGGGAATACGCTATATTGTTTATAATTATTTTTGTATCTGAATTAACTTATTTTAAAATTACTCATATACTTGTAATGTATAATACATATAGTTAGTTAAATGCGATGAAAAAAGTGTTGAACAAAAATGTACATGTACTAGGTAATGCATAAAAATACTATGGTACTATATATTAAAATAACAAATAGGAATGAAAACAGAAATATTCTATATTATTATGAATATACAATTATTTCCAAAAATCGATGAATATTTAATTCAATGAAATATTTTTTATAATTAAGTTTAGGTAAATTATAAAAACATATGTCAATACAAGTTAGTGTATACGTAGTTTGCATGCTTATGCTTAAAATTTTAACTAACATAAAACATTTTTCAGTCGACAATAACGTTATAAAAAAACGATTGCAGAATATAATTAATTATGATGGCTGTTGAAAATACACTTTTTATTTATATAATCGTAAATTTTTTTGTTGATATGAAGACATCTATGATTTGGGTATTCTGAAAATAATAGATGACCTTCGGTGCTTCGTCGGATATCCTGTCATAAGATCAAGGGTTTTTATTTTACCTTAACTTTAATAAACTTTACGGGATTGTACATAATCGTTATTCATTGTATATAAATGAAATAAAACAAAACGTTAATAAACATATATTCAAATTTGTTTTAAAACTCGCTGTGTGACATGAACATAATGTAATAAAACCAAGCATATATATACATGTAGTTATACAATTTTTGAAGAATGTGTATTTAAATTACTCCTAAGATAATTGCAACTATAGTATAATTATTTTTTATACAGACTTTTATAATGTGTAATATTAAATGTTATATGTATGTTTAATGGTTTTTACATTGAAATAATAATAAATACAGTACGTAGTTTTGTTAATAATTGCGGTAATTAATAAATTTGGTGCTAAGCTTAGCAAATAAATAAAAATTAAATAAAACTAACTTAATACCATAATATCCAAATAAATACTAAAAATAATATATGATAATGTTTATAATAAAGCAATTATATAGTCTGTAGTAGTTTAAAAAATTTATAACTCAGTGTCCGAATAACATTGTGTTTATAGCCTTGATTTTCATATACTTAAATATTGTTAAACCACATTAAGCAGAGACTATATAATTTATGTTTTGAATAAATGAATAACATACAACTATATTCTTTTTATAATTATATAATAATTTTTTTTTTATTGATTACATGTAGTTTTTATGTATTTATTTGTATTAGTTTTATAAGTATGTGTTTTATTTGTCTTATATTTTTTGGTTAACATTTTTTCAGGCAGTAAAAATATCAAAATTTAGTATTTGCCAATTATATTAAATTTAAGAACAAAAGTAATATTATGAGTACAAAAATGGTGAACTTTTCTTAATGGTTTTTGAGAAAATCGTGAAAAAATTCGGGGAAAAATAATGAAAATCATAAGTAAGCGTTTTGCGTATAAACCAAGCTTCGCCCGAAATAGTTGTTTTTTTAAATGCGTTTCTATTAGAAATAAAATAACATATTATAACACTATAGCTTTCGCCGGTTTGAATGAAGTAAAACAAATCTCTAACAACTACCCGTAGTTATCACAGTCACGGTATTCAATCCGGCTTTTCATGTTGTAAATATATTAAATAATATTTCGTCTTAATTGAAATTGTATTATATTAAGATCATTTTATATTACCTATAATGCAATAAAATTACCAAATTTAAAAACTAACATAGGCAGTGGTGCATTGGTAAATAAATTCAAAGTTACACATATAGTTTTAAATATTTAATTATCAAAAATCGCTTCGCTTGAAAAATAAATGTTACTTAAATACAATATTTTTATTTTCATACTCTCGATCTGCTACTTTATATAAAATAAAAATGATGAAGCTATACATTATGTTATAAAATTATTGTTCATTGAAGTCTCGTTCAATTTTAATTATGTAAACATGTTGTGATTATTCGTGGTAAATCAGTTTTATGCATGTGCAATGCAACATTTGTTTTTCATATTTCCATTTGAACAATCGTTATTTTTAAATATATTTTAAGAGTATAATTTTTCTATGTTAAAAATTGACTATTTATTTTTTATAGTTATAGTGGCAGTTTGAAATTTCTTCTTTTAAACTTATTTAACTACTATTACGCTAACACAATTATTCTTTAACTTAAAAATTAATTTAACCATTAAAATTCATAAAAACAAATATTTTGCAAATATTTTACCTATTATTGTTATTATTTTAGGTATCACTGAATCAATTGATAAATGAAATTAACTGTTAATATAATTAGTAAAATTATTATTTACTTTCTTTTTACTAAACATTTAATGTATGTAATGATAATTTTAGTTTTTAAATATTATCATTTTTTGGACACTGACATGGATTAAAATAATTTAGTAACTTGCTGTGCATGTATACGTGTTTTACTTTTATGTTCTATACTATAGTTAAAAGATATAATAATAATTCATATTCTAATAAAGTGTAGGTATTTTAGAATTTAACTAATTGATTTGTAAATAATTAACTAGTAATGCTGTGCATGTATAGTATTCGACCGTCTGAAAGAGAATATTATATTCGAGTATTTGTATAATGAAACTGGGAAACTAATAACATTTGTCATTTGTAATAAAATAATTGTTCTTCATAAGACAAAATAATCGTCAAAACTTACATAGTTAATCAACGATTACTGAATTATTCTGAATACAAGTACACCAATTAAACAAAGTAGACATCTATTTATGGAATAGAATTTATGTATGGAATATTGTATACATTATTTAGTGTATAGGTATATTACGTAGTAGCATTGATTATAATTTAATTTCATCGTTAAATAACGATAGCTACAGGCAACAGGCAAATTATATTATTTAAAAAAAAACTTGAAACTCAATAATTGTAGATCATTTTGTGGCGACGATAAATTAACTAGTATATACCTACATTAACTTATAATATTTTAATTTTTTTTAAAGGTATATAAAAAAACTCGAAAACAGGGATCTGGGTAAGCGGCGTATACCCGCGTATATCATCCAATACACCACTGGACATAGACACTTTAAAGAAATTAGTTAGCAAAATACTTAGGTTTACTTAATTGTTTACATTTGATATTCACGCATCATTAATTTCTGGTGGAAATTATCTCAAAATTCAGATTAAATTTATTCCAAATATGTTATTTTGAATGTATGTTAAATTTCACTTGAAGATTGTATAATATTTCGTATCATTTTTATCATAAAATGCAATCAAAATAAAATAATAATTAATGTAACGGTTAAAATACGTCCATTATAATACTCGTATATAAATATAATTTTATTTTAGTATATATTATTTTGAATAATACGTTAAAGTGTAAATGATTTAATGTGATAATTGTGTATGATTAGATATTCTTTTGATCTATTGCTACTATATAATGTATATTTATATATGTTTTAGAATAATTGTGTTGGACTAAAACATATATACATGGTATGTAGTCATATGATAAATAAATATTTATTTCTGTCAATATATTCTCTTAGAGTTAACATTTTTAAAATTAAAAATTAAAAAATTTTAACATTATAAACAAACAAAAGTTCATTGTTGATTGATGTGTCTCATAAAAATGTTATATTCATGTTTCATAATACGTAAAACTATTATTCTATAAAATTGCCATATTATTTATGTTGTGTTGTTTATGCTGACACGTATACTGTACATAATTATTTGTATAAGGTAGGCTATTTATTTATTAAATTGACCTATTTACTTACGTTTATTACTCTACGTTATCTTTAAATATTTATTATATTATTAAAATAGTATGGAATATTTGTATTATTACAGTATACATCGTATCCTATTATATTATTAAAATGCTTTTTATTATTTAAAATTTAAGTGCTTACTGAAAATATTATTGGTATTTTAACAATATTAATTAGTATTTATTTTTACAATCAAAACTGGTACTGACAATGTGCTTTGAATTAGAAATACAGTTCCTTTGCTGTTCGATAAGCATAATGGTTATTTATGCTTTTCGTCTTTTAATAGTAATGATTTTAAAACCTTTGACTTTCAAGAATATGGTCTTGCTACGTTATAAATCAAGGGTCACTAACTGGCGGACCGTGGACACATTTTTTACGAGCCCTGATAATTATGTAATAATATTATATAGTTTTTACATTTTTCAAGTTCCGAAACTTTAAACTTTACAACTTTACACTTTACAATGCGAACAATTCTGGATGTTATGTTGTGTTATGACGTTATGCTTGTTCAAGTAAATATCTCGAATTAAAAAACTGAGCTACAAAACTATGTACAATGTTTGGTTGAACGTATATATGTGAAGTGGTTTTTTCGAAAATGAATTCTACAGTTATATATTTATTATAGTCTGACGGAATACGTCGAGACGACGTATTACTGTTTTTATGTGATGATGTGCCTTAAATGGCGAAGGCAGGTAACATATTAAGTGTTGTACAAAAAAATGGTTCACGTAATTTATACTTCTCATGGATTGCATAGAGGCGCCGAATAAATCACATTAAATTTCCAAAATTCGATAAACTGATCGCAAATGACAAACAAGAATTTTAAAAGGCGCCTTATTGTGTTCTGAAGTTACATAATGATGCACTAAATATACTACTATCTTCCCAACCTATGATAATGCGTTGGGATACGTGGATTTTTGCCGTAATAAATTATAGTGAAAACTTCCAAAATATAAGACAAATCGTCGAAAGTTTTGATGAAAATGATGCATTTTCGATCAAAAATCCTCAAAAATATATTTAAATTACTCAAATGAAATGAAATTTAATTTTAAAGTATTAAAATTTCCCATGTTTTCCTATAGCTATAATGCGTCTACAAAAACAAGGTATTTCTTTATCTGAAGTTAATGAAATTATACAAGATATTTCGACAAAGCATATCAAGACTAGTCCAAAATTTATATAAATTTGTAATAGTGAAACTAATATTTCAATAATTATATTATTGAAAAATAAATTTTAAAATTTAAAATTTAATAATTTTTAGTGCTTTTTTTGCATATTTTTGAAAAATTAGTGCATATTTTAAGAATTTTAGGAGCATATTTTTATGCATATTTCGTCAGTTTTAATTGCATATTTGCATGCATATTTAATAGTTTTTTAGTGCATTTAATTCATAGTTCTGGTTATTATTTATCATTGACTAACAGACTAAGAGTTTGGTGCTTTTTTATTACTTTAATTTTATACAACAGTCCTATAAATTAAATTAAAAAAGAAATTATTGCCGAGATTTTATTACATAAATAATAAAGATCATCAAAACAAGCGTCAAAATACATAAAGGTTTATGTAGTGTATAGTTTTTATTTATTTTTTAAATTGATGCTAACATCATAAATATTTTTTTAATTTCATAATCATCACTTATAAATGAACGTAAAATATGTAATAAATCGGGAAACTAACATATTTCAATAAACACGTTCCAAAAAATATTATTAAGGTTTGCAAGCCTTTAGTTTTTAATAGTATTTATTTAGTATTTAATATTTTATGTGATAATAAATAATTTATAATAAAATTGTATGCAAGTCATTCGTGTGGCATCCCAAACCTCACAGAGGTAATTAAATTTATAAAATGCATACTAACGGTTGGTAAATGGACACAATACGCCTAGTTAGAGTGGTGTTGAATTTTAAATGAATAATTATTATTAGTGCTTGGGTACTGGGGAAGCCGAATATATTCAACGAGCGACCCTAATACAAATAAAAAAAAAAGCTTATACAAAGAAATGTCAATTGTTCAACAACCCTAAAGAATTCAACCTATTGAAGTGACGATGTTTAATTAAAACTTTGAAACATTTAAATGCATTCGAAACGATATAGTGACGTCAATATACAAATTAAAAAAAAAAACACTGTGACTAAAAGAACTGTGACGTTATCATTAAAAGGTTTAGGTTTGTATAATGCAGAATTTCAAAAAGGGATTTATTGACCGTGAAGACAGCTGCAAAAAAATATTTGTTATCATGTGTATTGTTAATTAAAAAATACACTAGTTGTGTTGAATGTTGAACTAATAGTTTATACGTTCTGCTCCCTGTGATATCAATGATAGAAAATAATTCGAGTTTTCAATATATTTAATATTGATCTAATATACTGAGGGTACAATGTATTTTGTATTACAAAAATAATAGAATTTGCATACTACAAGCATAACGTAAAAGTCTTAAAATATTTAGATAACATGTGACTCGTAATTTGAAGTTTATATTTATTTTTATTTGTATCGATGGTAAATAATAATAATAATAATAATAATAATAATAATAATATAATAATATAATAATAATAATAGTATTGACCATCGTTCGTTAATATTGACTATAAAACCTTTCAGTAAAATAAACATTGTCTACAGTAATTCAACATAATTCATGTTAGTCATCATTATATTTACAAATTAATAGTTATATAGTTTTCTGTAGTTTAATTTAATATAAACATTAGCAATTGATTAATTTTTTGAGCTAATACATAACAGCAATACTATAATATCTAATAAATTCATATTTATATTATTTAATACTATACAAAATATAGATACGTTCAAGATAATAATTATGAGCATATGTTTAAATTCAAAGTCTGTTTATTATACAAAACCCGTCTTTTGTATAAGTATTGTTTCAAACAGTTAAAATACCGTGCGGTTTTATACTCGTGAAGGTGTATTACTCGTATACGATTTAAAAGAAATAATGGAGTTTTTAAAAGTTGTATTACAAGTTGTACAACTTACACACGTCGCGACCACGCTGTAGCTATTAAACCTTATACCAAGCAATAATTATTTTACACTAGTAAACTTCGGGAAAACAAATATTTATCTTATTTGTTGTACGTGATATGTCTGTATGATAAGTGTAACATAGTTTTGCAGAAATGTTCTGCAAAACGCGTACTATTGATCTTCATTCGTTGTTTTGTTCGTATGGTATTACAATTGGACTGAGGATGGTAGAGGCCTAATAATGTAATTTATAGTACGTCTATTACATTATTGCCATAATATGTCTTAAATACGAGTAGAATCAGAACTCGTAACGGGTTTACAAAGTCCTTGCAAATTAAGAATATATTTTCGATTAATTAAACATGTATTATATTTATGAAATATAGTAGAACATAATATTATACTATTCTTAAATTACATCTAATATAACAAACTAGCCAAGCTAGCAAAGACAAACATTTTTAAAGTCAACGATGTTTAATGCCATATAATTTTTACATCATAATACAAATTAGTTTAAATAAAAAAAAATTAAAACCAAAAATCAAAAATGTATTTATTTATTTCGGAAAAAAATCGTTAAATTTTTTTAGTATATGTATAATATTTCAATATTAAGCGCATATTTGGACGCATCATTAACATTTTTTTTTTCAACGATAAGAACTTCATGGAGATCTGTCGACGTCATCATATGTTTTTCGCGTGGTACGTTTGAAAGCCGTTCTCTCGCGATGATAGTGGCGACGTATGGTGTGTGCAAATGATTTGCAAAAATTTTAATTTTGAAATTACCTCTTTTTGATCGCTTAACAATGTCGCTACTGACGTGACGAGTACCTACGTTATGCAAATTTACAAACCATTACCGGTTAGTATCGGAACAGAGACGGTGTGTGTGTGTGGGGTGAAGAGACGATTACAGCGCAACACGGGTAAACGTACATAAGCTCGCGTACCAGTACTACGACCAGATGAATTATCAGTGTCGGAAAGAGACGGAGATACACGCCGCAACTGTCAACATCATCGACGTCATCGTGACTCATCTCAAAATCTCGTTAAACACACCTGCGTGGTGTGCCTTTCTCGAGGTTGATTCGCACACTTCGTTAAGCATACATACATACGTATATATATATATATATAATATTATATAAATTATACACACATACATACATACGTATATATATAATATTATATAAATTATACACGCACACATACGTACATATATATACACATAGATACACACAAATATATATATATATACAGCATATAGCAAGGGTTTGTTGACGATTTATATCACTATATTGCCATTGTCGAGAACCTTGTTCGGTGACCGTATAAACATAAATTATACATAAACATATATACGCGTATACAAATAATGGTGTTGTTTAGTGTCGCTAGTAGCGAATACCAGTATATATTGGTCGTGGAAAACGATTTCAATAAATCCTAATTTCGAATAGGGCTCAACACACCTCAATACGCAGTTTCTCGCAATAACACTATTTGCGTCTTACGACTACACGTGCGTTTTGTTTCAGCCAGTGATATATATTTTTTAGATGTCTAATTCATAATAATTTACCGGGACCTATCGAAAACACAAAGAACATTTACTATCGTTTGTCATCGCGATCACCAGTGAAACGTGTATATATTATTAGGTACATTTCCTAAAATTTTTATAACTTTATAATATCGATAAACTGTATATCATATAATATTATAAATAGTCAATTTTACATGTATCGATTTATGTAATTTAATTAATTAATTTATGATATTACATGAATACTACTTCCGGAATATATATATATATATTCCAAGAATATTTATTCTATGTACCGTATAACAATAATTGTTCTATGGGCATATCATAATGTATAATAATGCTCATATGTATAAAGTTCATATTATAAAGGCTTTTTAAATTATCTTTCCCATTTTCTTACAGGCTTACCAAGACTTTACATTTAGTAAACATAATTAAAAAAAAAATTAAGGTCCGATTTTCTAAACTACTGTATATAATTGTTTTAAATTTTATATGAATATTTTTTTTATTAATGTAGTATTAAATTTAAAAAAATATTTGTTATTATTGAAGTGATTAAATACAGAAGATGATTATATTTTACTCGCCTTTCTAGAGAGAAGTGCCGTATATAGTTTACGACGTGGCTGGTTTCATTTGATTTTTAGTGTCTTTAGTCCTCGTGGTGTTTTGATTGTATTGTTGTCAAGAAGAAAATGAAGAAAGAATAGATACATTTTATATTATGGTGATTGTGATATCGTAATTTGAGGCTAGAGTCCGGATTGCAGGCATTAAATTATTATTCAATTCTTAAAATATATGAAAAATAAAATTAGATCTATGTCTAATATAGATAAATAATGAGACATAAATAATAATTTTAAATGTCCATATTTCCAACCTTCCTCATCAAATTCTTCCAATCAGTGTATAATTTAAACATATATTACATATTTACATTCAAATATAGTCAAAACAAATTCTACTTTTTACAGTTTTCAAATTATATGTTATTGTCTATAGTTTTATATATAATTTTTTTAAATACAAGACACAAGATAATATTAAGATAAAATTAGGACCTCCTATCATCTAGAGTATGAACACTCCATTGACTATATAAGTTGCTAATAGTGTTGACGCTTAATTGGCGTCAACACGCCAGCGCGCTAACGCCACGACGACGGATAACGCGGTTATCAAAAAGTCTATTTATGATCGGGGATGGCAACTCCGGCGATAGTAAAATGTCGCTTTCGCAAATTTTCGCAGACGTTCTGTCTTCGTTGAGTTGCCGTCGTCGAGTGGAGACGTCTCTCCGACCGTTTGTCCGTCGCCGTCTGTGCCTTTAAAAAAGCGATCTATATCGCCGTATATTTTTATTATTTGCATTTGTTTCCTCTCGGTAGGCGCTAATCGCTAACCGTGGTGATCAGTAGGCTAGAATAGTTTAAATTTATTGTTTTTATTTATTCAAGGCTCTAATAGACAAATTATTGCAATAAAGCTCTAGTGGTTTATTACCGTATTTGTGTAATTTTTCATATAAAGATAGATAGGTAGGCGGCTAGCCAGTCTGTGCTCCGTATTTTCGTAATTCATTATTATTATTATTATTATTATTATTATTATTATTATTATTTCTGTATATTTTTTTATATAATTTGTGGATTTTATTATTTATATTATTGTTGATAAAAAGGGGTGATTTTTTATATAGTTATATTCATTTTCATAATTGATTGTTAGTTATTAAGAAATTATATATTTGTTTATATATTTATTTATTTTATAATTGTGAGTTTGATTCATTTAAAATAAATTACTAAATCAAGAAGGTCATACATAAACTTATTCTGTTTCTTCTTTAGTTAATTAATTGCTATTACACGCGATTTATATTGGGTGTCCGGAGAGTGCGTAATATTATTTTACGCTCCCGGACCGAACAAATAGGTTATATGTGTATTCCGTTATCAAAACTCGTAAATATTTTGTCAAATAACATTTATCAACATAATAAATATGGAATATTTCCGTTAATGAAAAAATGGCCTTACCTACGTCTTTCGTCGTTAGCCGGAAATAAGACGTGACGAATGCGTCGGCAGTGGTAATGTCGATAGACATTTCACGTTGCTTCTCTTGGGAGTTATCGGATGATCGAGCAACATCGGAAGATAGTAAAGACAGTTAACACCACCAACTTGAAAAATTCAAAAATCTAGTTAAGCTTAACAGGACATCGAAACAAAAAATAAAACATTTGAAAATAACATTCAACAAAATACACGAAGAATTTGGTCAAAAAATTCAAGACGATCAGGTTCCCGAACGGATTACAACATACTAACCGTACACGATATTTTAATTAGGTTATTAATTATTTGATATTTTATTTTTCTACTGTATGTATATTTATTGTTATATAATTAAATTATCTATAATCTAAAAATACACATTTTCTATTTTAAAAATATCTTTGAATATATTAACATAGGTCGTACGCTATCTGCGTGCTGTGGTTTTATGACACAGATATAAAAAAAATTATGTAAAAATTCATCGATCGCAACGAATATTAGATAGAAAAATAGAAGAGTGATTCGGTTTTCCAAAAATGTATAATTTATTTCAAATAAACGTATTTTTCTTTGTTAAAAAAAAAATTGGAGACCTTATTTTACGAATAGTCCTCGTATATAAGTATATATATAAATTAGGCCATTTATTTATTTACAAAATTAACTCCAATTTTTGTTACTCCTATATATAAATACATAAACTTATTCAAACAATCATTTTAGATTAGAGTAATTGAAATAATCCTTTTTTCATTTGCATTTTATTTGTTTTGTTTTTCTTCCTAACCACATTTTAACCACATAAAAACATAACAATTCTTATCTAATTGAATCTAAAATAGAAATCAAAAATTGTGAATAAATATTTTATATAAATTTGTAGATATATTCTTCCGAGCGCAGTTTGGTTTGATTCAACCGAATGAAGAGAAGTCGTTCGGTTTCGATTTTTGCATACATATCGACAATATACTGGTGGAACAATTGCCGACATATCAAAATGTGTTTGTCTGAGTTCTCACGAATCATCAAGCGATATGAATAGTAATTCATAGCACTGACTTTCTTATTAGTTTCCTGATGCGTTTGTAGATTTATCATTTTGATGTTGAAATGATGTCCATTTCTCCTTGCCAGAATAAAACTGGATATTGTAATGTAATTCGATGTATTTCGGAAATTCGATGAACATTACCATCTCTGCGATGAAGAACTACATCACGCGAGTTAAATTCTTCACCAACTATTACGATCGCGACTTCATTAATTGTTGGTGCGTTGAACTGTCTTTCGTGTTGGCCGGTTGGTGTTTTATCGGCTCTTACGACAACAACGTGATCATCAGCTGGCATTCGCTCAAGCGCTGTCCTGAACAGTCGAACTAATTCGTTGTGTTGATCGAATAAATTTTGTAATGCAGCAACAATTTCCATTTAAATTGATAAATTATATTATTTATACAAAAATAATAAATAAATTTGAATTTAAATTATAAAATAATAGAACAAAAATTTGTGATTTGAATCTGGCTGAAGTAGAAGTGATCCTGCACGATGATAAATTTGCCCTTGGATTTTGAACGTTGGCATGTAATTGTCACATATGATTTCTGTTGCACCGAACGATGTCATTTGAAAACATGAATTGTACTTGCGTATGTTTACCAAGAAATGTTTCGACTGGCTTGATATACCTGATACCAACGTTGATAATGGTTCAGGTGGTAAATGCAATTCTGGCAATTTCATTTTTCCACCTGCGCAGCACATTCCTGGAATTTCGTTTTTGAATTTCAATGCACGGCAAGATTCGCATAACTTGTCCATTTATCCAATGACGAAACTTCGATGGCGACTGTAATCATATTCCACATCGTAATGGAACGCAGCAAGATTCAATTCAACGTACAGCGTCCGTCAAATATTTTATAAAAATTCCATGCATGAAGGAAGAAAATGCAGGAAACACTATCCAAGAGACTTACATGTCGAAACTATCACTGGTAATGATGGATATCCCCAATATCGTCGACGATCAACTGAAGATGGCGGCAAACTCATCACTTTAAACCTGCGCAACAATGACATTGAAGTCGATGATGATCGTTGGGTTGTGCCGTATTCACCATTATTCTCTAAGACATTCAAAGCACACATCAATGTCGAGTATTGTAATTCCGTAAAATCGATCAAATACATATGCAAATATGTTAACAAAGGATGCGATATGGCAGATTTGCATCTGCACCAATCGATGAAATTGAATGATATTAATTAGGACGTTACATTAGTAGCAATGAAGCTATTTGGCGTATTTTCTCATTTCCTATTCATGAACGTCATCCAACAGTTGTTCATTTGGCTGTGCATATTGAGGATGGACAGCGCGTGTATTTTACAAAGGAAAATGTACATGCCAAAGCATTTTTGCCACCGCAAACAACGTTAGCATCGTTCTTCTCTCTGTGTACGGATGATTTGTTCGCAAGAACGCTTCTTTACTCAGAAGTGCCAAAATACTACACATGGAATCCATCAGCTAAAACTTTTCAATGTCGCAGACACATAACAAACCAGTTGAAGGACATCCGAATTTAAATTCGTCCGACGATTTAGGCCGTCTCTATATAGTTCATCCAAACAATCAAGAATGTTTTTACTTGCGATTACTATTAGTTCATGTACGTGGACCGAAATCCTTCCAAGAACTGAGAACAGTCAATGGTGAAGTATGTGCGACCTATCGAGAAGCTTGCCAAGAGTTAAATCTACTTGAAAACGATGCCCACTAGGACACAGCACTCGCTGGTACATCAAATACTGCTTAACTACAGCAAATATGTGCATTATTTGCGATATTATTGACAACATGTTTCCCATACAATCCAAAAGATCTTTGGGAAAAATACAAAGATGACATGAGTGGAAACATCCTATGTCGTTTGCGAGCAATGAATATCAACATGCAATTCACACCAAACGTGTATAATGAGGCGTTGCTTTTGATCGAGAATGTATGTTTGGCAATCGCTAATAAAAGATTGGTGCAATTATGAATGTGTGCACCGATCCGACCTACTAATACCGCATATGATCGTGATTTGCAACGTGAAACACAATTTGATATCCATGACTTGGGTACATATGTTGAATGTATCCATAACAAAAAAGATTTAGAAGCAATTCATCGTACACTGCAAGATTTGAGGGGTAATAGATAGCCTTTTGGTGGAGCCACTCATTCTATTGTCAGGGGATTTTCGACAAACTCTGCCAGTGATACCACGTTCAACACCCGCTGATGAACTTAATACATGTCTCAAATTTTCAGATCTATGGCAACATGTCAACAAATTGACTTTGAAAACCAATATGCATGTTCAACTACAAAATGATGCATTCGCATCAATACAATTGCTGGATATTGGGAATGGGAAGTTAGCAAATGACTATTCTACACAATGTATTACATTGCTAACAAATTTTTGTAAGATGGCATCTACCAAACACGAATTAATTCAAAACGTTTTCCCAAATATCGAGCGGAAATTTAAAAATCATCAGTGGCAGAAATATAAATATACAAATCTAATTTGCCTCTTGCAACGCACGAGTATTCAGCTAGTATTTAATAAAATTGTATCAATAAATAAAATTATAATTTAAATATATTAACAGAAATAAAAATCACTTCCAATGTCGTAACACGGGAGAACGTTCGATATTTTGATATTGATGTTATATACATGCGTCTTAAAATTTGAGCAAATGAAAATGTCAAAAATATTAAGTAATTATTTTATTTTATTGTTTGTTTGAGAAGAGCTTTATTCATTGTATATTTAGCGTGTAATATCTATTAACGTAGCGCTGATTCGCCATGCTGTTGATATTTTGACATTGCTGACACAGTACGAGGCAGTAATATGTATGAGTAGGAGAACTTGACAGATCGTGACCAGGTGCGCGTTCAGATTAAGTATTCTAAAAACAAAATTGAAGCATTTTTCAATGTACAAAACGTTCGTTGCAGATTTTTTGTTCAGAATCGGAAAACCGTAATTTTACTTTAGTGACACGGTGAAATTCACCGTCATCGTATTAATTTGCTAAAGGGGATTATATAATGAGACAGCAGCTGGTAAACAAATCCGAGACTCGTTAAACATTGCCTCGTTAATGCACTGTAGCGCACACTGTATGCAGACGAATGGTTTTCATATTGATCCTTGAAGTTATTGTAAAAAATTAGTTTTAGGGGTTCAATAGAAAGAAATCAAAATAACTATAAAAGTGGGCGTACTTATAACGTGTCCTCTTAATAAGCATTAAAAATAAAAAAACATCTGCTTCACCAATAGTATTAATTTAATCGATTTTAATATATGTTATTGATGCAATATAACGTCTCAATGCACTCCATTACCCGATTATGCTGTTTGGAGGATTGATTTTGTCATTTTCATTCACTTACTTATATTTACTTATTTATATTTTTTATGTCAAAACTTCTTGTTAATTTATAGAATACAAAGCATTTGTGTTAATTTTTAACAACTACATATGATTGTAAAGTTTTCGAATTTGTTTATATTTAAATTCCTTGACGAAAAATATAATTTGTTTGTTTGTTTGATAAACTAAAAAAAAATTGTATCCAATATTAGTTTTTATAAGTATTTTAAAATGATTTCCATGATTGCAACCAATATCTTCGTACCATTTTCATGCGTTTAAAAATATAAAGTTAAAACAAAATTATTATGAACTTAGTTTAATGTTTATTTTGATAAAATAAAAATAATACGTTTTTATATTTTATTTCGTAATTTTATCAAATTTATTGAACACCATCGTTGTATAAATTTCAAATAAAAATATAAACTTAAACTGTATTCCAGATACTTCTTTATGTAAAAGTTTTATTATGTGAAATGTTATTGTTCTACCTACACCGAACGATTTACGAAATAAGTTATTTAGGAATGTATTTTTATTAAGAATAAACAATAATTCAATATCCATTTATATTATTTTACTTAAGCAAATATAAAACGCTTTTGTAATAAAGTTTATCTTAATAACAAAAGCTTTACTAGCGTTATGTATATATATCCTATATTTATTTTGGAATGAATAAAATAAAACGGTTCTTTTTAAGCAATACTTTTTTTTTTAGCTTTTGTAGGTAAAATAAACAAAAATTTTACTAAATATTATATTACAACTATCGTATTGGCCTAAAGTGTTTAGTAAAAAGGTGCCCAGAATCGAATTTTTCACTACAACTAACGACGTCCCAGACAAGGGGAAAAAGGTGTAATTTACATAAAACCATATGTTTATAAAAGTTTCACAGATAGTTTATAATAATTAATTTTTTTATTAATGACAGTATTTGTTATATTCTATGTGATAAGTAATGGTAAGGGGAAAAATACAAAACTACTACTATACGAAATAACGGATTTATTTTATATACATTTGTTCGTACACGAACATTCGCCATTCGCATAGATCGCATGAATACGACTGCCTAGTATAAAAGGACTCGGTTAGTTTAGCCAAAATAGGTACAATAGATTTGTTTACAATTTCTACCTGACCTTAGGCGTATCCGATACAACCAATATCAAGTTTTTGCAATGTTCTTATCAATAGTATTGAAACTAGCCAGGTGCCGTCCGGGTCGGTAATTATAATATTATCGTAAGTGAAATTAACATCGTTAGTGGTATTAAGAATAGAATGATTATTGATAATGTGTTGAAAATTCGGTGAAATAGGTCTATTTACTTTACTTTCATTGGAAGATGATGTCTTGGAGGATTTTTTCTTCTTATAAACAACAGTTTTCCATTCCGGATTTGCGGGTAAGACGAGTGTGACTTTGATTTTGATCGTTCCAAGTTTGCAAAACGGCCGTTGTAGATTGACGGCAACGGCATTAAAAAAGGTTGGGGGTTTTAATTAAAATACGATACTTATATGCGATTAGCTCGAAGTCGAAAGACAATCGTTATCGTTA
Source organism: Schlechtendalia chinensis (assembly GCA_019022885.1). Classification (NCBI taxonomy): domain Eukaryota; kingdom Metazoa; phylum Arthropoda; class Insecta; order Hemiptera; family Aphididae; genus Schlechtendalia; species Schlechtendalia chinensis. The sequence goes on along the minus strand of CM032339.1, from coordinate 11,759,631 downwards.
ACAAGTAGAACACAACTGAATTCTTAATTTAATTTAATGTTTTCAAATACTTATACATTATATAGTAAAAAAAAAAAGTGTATTTATATTTTAAATTGCATTCTCACTGATAATAATAATCATTTTATTTTTATCATTATTTTCATAAAAACAAAAGTTGTATTTCTTCGGTAGTTGGGTGTATGGTAATTTTAACGAGCAATATCAGCAGTTGTGTAGTGCTATGCATACGTAAAAGAAGAGATGTCGTTCTTAGGTTGACCATCCAAGACCTCTAGAGACGTATGACATTATCAGATATATCTTATTTGATTCCCTGCAGATCCTAGAAAATCCTAATTCAATTAGAGGGATGTCAAAAAACTATAAGCAAATATCAATCGGTGTCCAAACATAATACGCTGTACAAAACACTTGTTATACACGGAAATATACGGGTATTTATTTAGATTTCGTAGAACCTTAATTATACACAAATACAATCGTAGTAATAATATATTATATACGTACGTAATTTTTAAGTATAGCATGAGATTTAAAATTATCTTCTTATCGCTTTAAAATGATAAACGACAAATTGCTTTTAAATAATAATATTTTTTTTACATTTGACACATTTCATATGTTAAAATTAGCACGAACAATTATTATTAATGTAAAAAGTATTTAATTATAACTGAGATATTTTCCTTGAAAAAATAGTTTTCGCGTTTTTAAAACATAATAAATTAATATTATACTAAAAAAAAAAAAAAAATAATAATAATAATAATAAAATAAGAATAATAAAGCGTGGACGTTTTATAAACGAGTCACCGTGTTAATCGGAACAGTGGCGGTCAAACGGTTGGGGGGGATGAGGGAATATATCCCTCCTCATGACGTTTTTGTTATTATGTATTAGTTTTAACAGTATGCTGTTTATTAATAAAATATAATAGATCACTTGTGACTTAAATTTATAAGCCCAAAATCACAAATTATTATATACACTTTAACCGCGTATACGTATTTCAACAACACGTTGTCATCATCAGCGCGAACTACTTCAAAAGCTGATACATACTGATGAAGTATGGATAAATTGGCAAAAAAAAAAATTAAAAATAGATTTTATAATTTAATAGTAATAAAACAATTTAATAAAGTGAATTTATATTCTTAAATTATAACTTAAGTTTTCAATGATCAAAGTTCATGTTGAAAAATCAGCCTCGCCCCTCCCCACCACAATGACTAAATCATTTGACCGCCACTGAATCGGAGACTTGGTCTGTTGTTTGATACAAATTTAATATTACAATATAATACAACAATATGTGTTCTATTAAATTGTCGACGGTTCGTTAAAGTGCGAATGCTGGTAAATCGCGTAAACATTTTAATTGTACTGACATATCTGTAATAGCTTTATGTTTTAATACGTGTACAAACAAATAGAATAAGCTGTACCGAAAATAAAAATGAACCGAAGGAAAAAAAAATTAAAAATAATATAAATATTTGTTACGTATAGTTGGTGGTTAAGGGGAGGGGGGTCTAGGATACTGGATAGATTTGAGAATAATAAAACAACTAACATGATGGTCTGCTGTTGTCGAGTGTAACGACGATTGTGTGTGTGTATGTGTGTGTGTGTGTGTGTGTGTGTGTGTGTGTGTGTGTGTGTGTGTGTGTGTGTTTGTATGTGTTTAATAAAGCCGCGGCCGGATGCAAAAATCCCTATAGAAAATGAACAAGGTTTAACGAAGAATCGAATGAATCAACTGTCCCTTTTAACTATATAATTTATTTCGTTATGCATACATATAATATTAATATATTTTATGTACAAAGTGATTCGTATAATGTAGAACGATCATTTTCTCAGTCGATTTGTATATTAATGAATGTGTTTTTTTAATATTCATAATAGAAAGGTATTATATTATAGAAAACACATTTTTCTTTTTTTAAAATTTTTCTTTTGATGATTCTTATCTAATATTTTATCAAATATCGAACAAGAGAATTAAAACACGACCTCTGTAATTTCCACATCTAATAAATTAAGAAATAATTATGAAGTTCAAATGAATATTATTAGATAAACCAAATCGAAAAAACATTTAACACTAGACGAAAATAATTGCTGATTTTGATATTGATCCTGTCAGTGAAGGCCCCGTGGTCGCTTATGGTGGCAATGTGACTTTAAATATAAATTAGACCTTTTTCTTCGAATAAAAAAAAAAAAAAATGAAATTGATAATCATTTAGCAAGAATCGCCAATCTTCATATCGTATGGCCGGAAATAATATTCTACGTGTTCATGAATCTGGGAAAAAAATGATCATTGTTACTCAGCGCCACCGTCGCTAGCTAAGCTTTTACTTAGGTAATCGAAAAAGTTGCTACATGACAGTGTTTATTATCTCGGAGCAGGAGTTTACGAGTTTCGTACATTTAAACCATGTTTAAATGTTGGTGTTTTAATTCAGACGCGATAACTAATGATCCACTGAATCAATGAATATCAATGCACGAACTAACTAACGATTTATTATAAATAATATATTATTCATTCATAATTAATAAGTACAATATGTACAACTATTAATAAAAGATGTTGTAAATGATGTAATCAGTTTTCTGAAAATGGTTTCAGTAGCTTATTCTACACAGACGATATCGTTATCTATTCAAGGCACAAACAATTAGATACCTCAGTAACTAATCTAAACTTAGCACTTAGTATTTTATCTAGCTCTTTCTCTTATTATGTTTTTTGAAACGTCCCCCAAAAATGTAAGTTTATTATTTTTACTAGAAAAAGATATGCAAATTTTCCTTTGGTAATCCTAGATGGTCACAACTTAGAAACTTCAGAATCTGTCAGATATCTCGGTATCGTACTAGACCTAAAACTTAGATGGGTGTCCTATTACCACTATATGTTTTCTTCTATTTCGAAATGGGCCAATTTTTTACGATCTGTTGTCGGCACCAGCTGGGGCTCGTATCCTTCTTTTCTTCTTTTAATTTTCAAATCTGTTATCCGACTATGGTTTTTTTTTCTTTTCATCTGCTTCGTAAGCTCACAGGGAAAAACTTTAATCAATTCTGGCAGCTTGTCTTTGTCCGTGATTGGGGCGTTAAGGTCAACTTCTTTAATTTGTCTAGTAGTAGAATGTTGCTGTCCTCGATAGAGGTGAGAAGCAGACGGTTAGCCAGCAAATTTCTGCTAAAATCCTTGTCCAATCCAATCTCTTCAGTTTTTAATTTATTTTATAATATAAGTAGCTCGTGGCGATATGTTCCTAAGTCCCTCCCCATTTTAGCTTCTGTTTGTCTTCAACATCTGTTTTGCTTAGTATTTACTGATGGCTCAGTTTTAAAAAATTCTGCTGGTTTTGCTGTATATTTTCCTGAATTTTCTATCTCCTTTTCAGATACTCTTCTTCGATTCTCTTCTTTCTTTATAGCAGAAGAATACGCCATAATTCAAGCCTTATATTTCATTCAAAATCTTCCCCCAAAAAAGTACTTAATCGTTTCTGATTCTCAATTCATCTTATATTCGATTATGACTAATTCATTCAACTCTCATACTTCTCCTATTACGCTTCATATTCGCTCACTCATTACTCGTTTAGAAAATCATAGTTATACTATACAATTTTTATGGAGCTCAAGTCATGTGGGCATTGAGGGAAATGAAATAACAGATTTTCTCGCTAAAGCTACCAAACATTTCCATCATAAACATTCCCTAAATAAGATACATTTTATAGATTTTCTACCTTGCGTACATAATACCATTTTAATTGCGTGGAAGTCCAAATGGTCCTCAAACACTGCCACCGCGAAGTGGTACAAAACAATCGTTCCCGAAATCCCTTATCTCCCTTGGTTCTTCAATTCCAGTCTTCGTAGGATATATATTATTGCGTTTTCTAGGCTAAGATTAGGTCATAACCGTTTACCTGCTCACTCATTTTATTTGGGTCTTAATTTATCTCCCTTTTGCCCTTTTTTCTTTATTTATTTCCCTCTTCATGTTTCAATAAAAATATAGGCGAATTAAAAAAAAAAAAAAAACGATGATATCACAATTAAAACATTTCGTCTTATTCCGGGTAAATATGGCTAAATAAAGAAACTATAAAGTTCTGATATCACAAATAAAATGCTTAATAAATTATATTTAAAATACACTTCTTTTTTTTCATTAATTAATTAATTTATTTATTTAAGATTTATTTTGTTTAGTTTAAATGTCAATGACCGTACTAATAGTTTTGATTTATAATGAATTGTTTATTTCTTTGTGTATTGTCCGTTGAATATTGTATACATTTATATGAGTCATATAAATGACCATTTTAACTTATAATAGAGTCTTCGCCAAAGTAATTAAATTAATCAAAGAAAATAAATGAATTTTAAATTTAATTTACCTAAATAAATTTATTAAATTTATTCATGATATCATAACTATATAATTTTTTTTTACTTAGCCATTTTACACGGAATTAAACGAAATATTTTTGTTGTGATTAATAATAATATATTATGATTGTATTGTTTAGATGACACGGTGCTTTTTCCAAATGCTAACATTAGATAGCGGTTTAAATATATCCGTATGCGCACATACAAAAACGTGTTTTATTATATGTATAGATACCTGTATATATATTTCTCGGTCTATGCGTTTTTCGTCCTTACTTACGTCACTGTACACACTTTATGTATATTTATCCCTGGTACTTGCAAGAATTAATACGATTCGACGTTACAAAAAAAAAAAAAATTATGTTATTTTATTTGATCTAATTTTAATAATATTTGAATAAACAATTAAATTATTTATACATTTAAAAGTAAAACTATAATTTTTCCTTTTCTTGAATTTTAAGTAAAGGGTGCGATCGTCCTGTTATCTGAGCCAGAAACCACCGCTGCATATGGTAAATATAAAGTACTCGTATTTTCGTCTATGCTTTTCTTTTCCTACGACAAATAGGATATTTTACCAAATATCATTTGGTACTTGGTTAAAAAAAACAATGTATTTTAAGAAAATAAAAAAACGCTTTATAAAAGTAACTTCTCTTATTAAAAATAATTGTTGTGCTTTAATATTCAATAAAAAACAATATTACAGAAATAATATTTTAATCGCATAAGTATCCCTATATACATAAATTAAACGTAATATTTTTAAAATTACAATAATTTTTTTTGTTGAAAACCACGATTCACGTCATCACGATATCAAGTCTAATGAACATCATCGAAAATGTTCGTTGAAAATTAAAGATAGCAAATGGCATACTGACACGGAATGCGAACAAATTCGAATCATTTATCAAATTTAATATTTTTAATTTTCTTCTCGAATGGTAAAATAAAAAAGTAATTAATAATTACAATAATCTCATATTTACTGTGTTCGATTGACGTCATTCGATCACCATCACACTCGTCATCACAGCCATTAAAAAATCATTTTATATTTGTCGCGAATTAATTATAATAATTATTGTCAATAAATTATTCGCATACGTCATCACGGAAATTACATTTGACCGCAATGTTCGTCTTTGTCATCGCCACCGTTGTCTCGCTGACAACCGGATGTACCACTGACCGTTGAAGCCGATCGGTGACACGATTTTGGACAATTGCAACACGACGAAGAGGCCGACTTGACCGTCGCCGTTGGTCCATCTTCTTTCTTGTGTTTGACTCGTCTGTTCTGAAACCAGATTTTCACTTGTTTCTCGGACAACCGTAGACAATTGGCGATCTCTATACGTCTCAACCGCGATAGGTACATGTTGCTGGAGAATTCTCGTTCCAATTCCAACAGCTGATTACTGGTGAACGCCGTCCGGATCCTCTTTGAACTTCCAGAATCCGTGTCGCTCTCACCGTTATCCCGTAATGGGTCGACTGTAGCTGTAACGTTTACTGAAAAATAAAAATGAAATTCATAAGTTACAACGGTCGACTTTACTACCGAATCACGAATCGAGTGTTTTACACAGGGTTGAAACGGTGAATATCCAATATGTATACATATTTTGTTTATTTGTTTGCTTATATTTACGTACAAGTCATACAATCTTTACACTTGGTGTAATTAGTACAAGTGACGATATTTGAAAATATTTATCGAATAATATTATGTTTGTTCATAATTTATAAGATCCAAGAAAATCAGTTATGCAATATCGAAAACTATAAAAAAAAAAAAAAAACATAATAATAATATTATCATAGAAATTACTAGGATAATATTTATGAAACATGAACGATTATATATGTTTTATTTTATTAGAGAAATAAGTATTATATCTACAGAACCCTTATTAAAATATTGTTCGTACGCAGTAAATAATTAGTATACTCTGTAAAGGCAGTCCAAATGTTGTATTGTCTTTACAAAAGTTTTGAATATTCGTTAATAAGATATCGACTTAATATCGATTTCAGAGTTTGAAGTTCATAAAATTATTTTTTATACGATTAAGTAAGAGTATGAGTAAGTACATAGTTGAATGGGAAATGAAATATATAATTATACAGTACGAATAGTAATAGAATCAAGTACGTACAAAAATGTTTATAGATTTCTATTCCTAAATATCGTCTTTGTTCTCCGATCTATGGTTTAGTTTAAACTAACATAACAACAAATTTGACTTACCCGAATCGTAAGTCGTCATCTCGTCGGCGGTTCTCTTTTTCGCCAGAATCTTGACATGGTGATGTTTGTTCCTATGACCAGTGGCCACTATAGGCACGGGTTTGACGACTGTTAGAGATTGTAGCTTGTGTTGAGGGTTGCGATGTTGGTGTTGGTGGTCTTTGCCTAATCCGTCACTGGCGTCAACTGGGTAACCGAAAAACCGCGGGCCGACGATCGCGGCTGTTGACGGAAATACGACGGGCGCGGGCGATCGGTATCCATACGCGACGGCTGTTCTGTTCAAGAACTGAATATACTCGTTGAACTGGGGGTGATAGGGCACAGTGGCGGCAGCGGCGGTGGCAGCAGTGACGGGATGTTTGACGCCACCTATAAGCGAATCGATCAAAAACGACCTAGACATGGACTTCTTGGTGGTAGCCGTCATTGTCACGGGCGAATGGGGACCGTCCATTGTGGCGGTTACGCGTGATGCGCGTCGCGAATATTTTTCCGTCGATAAGCCAGTAAACGAAATGAAGTCGGATGCGTGTAACGTGAAAATTCAAATTCAGTATGCAGTGTAAATAACGATTGTCGCAGTGACCAGCGTTGAGGTCTTCGGAAGAGGGTGTGCGGCGACTGACTGTCTGTCGAAGGTCTGTATAGACTGTACCGCGGCAACCCTGCCGAGAAGGGTCCGTCCCCACTAGTCAGAACACCGTCCAAGCGCCGCCTACCCGTTTCTTGTGCGGAACGACCCTTTTTCGAGGGGTTGTATCTAATATACAAAAAGTGTGTGTACGTGTGAGTGTGTGTGTGTGTGTGTGTGTGTGTGTGTGTGTGTGTGTTTGTTTGTGTGTGTGTGTGTGTGTGTTTGTTTGTTGTCCGTTCTTAAAAACCGATACCGTTAATTGTCCATCAGGTTGTCGAAAATCGTTCGTGTGTGCCTCTCCGTGCGTTGAGTAAAATATGTCACACCGACCGATTAATCGCGACCACCGGAACCATTACTGTCCTATGCATCAAATTGTTTGTATGCTCTTATTAATTTAATGGAAATGATATAATTCTAATTGTTGGCTAGGGCTTGAAAACGTTATAATAACGTTAAAGTCGACTGGATTTTGTAAACGTAATTAAAACAGATAACGATAAACGAAAAATGATTAATATAACTATTAGGTAAAACTTAATATTCAACAATATACCTATTAAACCATTTTTTTTCTAGAATGTGATTTATACTAATAAACAATTTAACTTACCAAATATTAATATATTATTTTGTTGTTTTTCAGTTTAAAGCTTCAACGAATTAATGTATTATTTTTATTGTATTATCATTCAAATCTATATTAATTTGTGTGAGTTATGTATATTTTAATATAATTCACTCGGGAAAGGTCAGTTTTAATTACAAAATTGAAATAATATATCCGCTGAGGATTGCAATTTGTAAATATTTAATTATTTAAGTTGTTGTAGGTTATTTGTACTAAACCTGATGATGACATTTTGTCGAAACCGGTAGTATAAACACACATATACAACTTTTATATTTTCTTTTTTTTTAATCAACGTAATACTCTTTGGCTTTTTTGTATATTTAAGTATACATACATATAATATATATATATATATATATATATATATATATATTTATTTATTTATTATTTATTTATTTATTTATTTTAATATTTAATTTTTAATTTTATTTACGAGTATGAAATTATAATTTTTATTTTATTTCTATTCGTTAACTCTATTATTTCTTTTCTTTTTATTCTTTATTTATTTTTTCTTTTATTTGCACTACTTTATTTAATACTAATTATTGTTATTTATAATAATAATATACAAGGAACTAGGAAATTGTGTTACTATTTCTATTAGATTATTAATAAATGTGGCTTGAAGTTTGAACACAGTTTTTGGACTTTTCAATAGAGTAGGTAGTCGTATTAATATAAATAAATCCAAGTCAAAAATTATTTTGTCGTACAGATTAAAAAATAAAATAAACTTAAACGTAGACATTAGAAAACGTTAGAATATTGTGTAACATGAAACATAAAAATAAAATAATATTTAAATATTTTATGAACTCAAACATCAAATACATCGGATAATACAATATTAGCATGTTTTATAACGTTTAACATAATATTTCAATAACGTTAAAGACACTTTATTTTGCAAATACAAATAAATACTATAAAAATAATATAATGTAATTTTAGTAATAATTTCGACAGAAAAAATAATGCGTATATTTATGTTTAGACACATCCGTTTAGTCTCATGTTGTGTCAATTATATCTTTCGAACATATCGGGTTTTATAAATACGCTGTCAACTAATCAAATACATAACTTGACCTATTTTCATCGACATAACTTTACACATTTATATGGGTTGAATTTAGTCATATTTACAGACGAATTCTATTTATTATATCATATTATTATGTTAAATATTAAAATTGTCTCACCATTATTAAATTTAATTTATATGGTTACCAAAACCAACTTCATGATTTAATAGATTGAAGATCGAGAGCAAAATAAATTGAATGAAAAAATCCTCACTTCCCGTACGCTTTAGATCGGTGGAGTATTCCATAATAATATCACTTAACTATAGCAACAAAATATGAAATTGAAATTTCTGAGCTGTTTTTTTAATGCTACTTGAAAAATAAATAAAAATAATAAATAGTTTTCTTTTAAATTACGTTTTAAAAATTGTAAGTTATATTCTCGTTTAGAACACTAGCCATTATTAGACAGTGCTTATCAAATGAACATAACTTTTAAAATATAATATTATATGTATCAACCATTGGACACAATAACAAAACCTTTGAAATTTATGAAAAATCAGTGTTTTCGCTTAATCTAAGTAATATTTCCCAATTTTTGAAAGAAATGTAAAATATATACATGTGTATTAAAAAGGTACAAATTATCAAATAAATACATTTAAATTGTTGAGGGTGTTTATATAAAAATTAATTAAATGTTAAGTTCCAGAAAAAAAATGGAAATATTTTTTTTTGTATAATTTTTAAAAATGTTTGATATAAGTATAACATATAATTATTTTTTCATACAACTAAAGTGTATTTTTATTTAATATAAAACTAAATATATAAATTATTAGTTAATAATTATATTTTTGTTTTACATTAAAATAAAATGACAAAGGAGTAGATGAAATAAGATAAGGGATACGTAATTTATTTAGTTTTAAACTACTATTGAAATAGTTTTTTGAAGAAAATATATAATTATTAATATGTAAGGTGATTAATTACGTATGTTATTTATTTAATAATGAGTAAACATAATCTTTAAAAGCCATTTTATTATAAATGTATTATTATAACACAGCTTGAATATATGTATATTTTGGATCCTGTTATATCCTCTACAAATTAATAATTAACTGATGTAAAAATAATAGTATTGTATTAAGAGCAGGTTAGTAAAACCAAATTTCGTTATCGGTTAGTAATTATTATTATCGAGTAATAGTAAATGTTGTAAAAATAATAAATCAATTCAATTGTGTTGGTTATTAGAATAAAAAACACGAAATAGTTTTACAAAATCAGATGCTGATTGTCACTTAGGATGAACGCGCACGTGGATATGAAATAAGAGCGTATACAAAGGAGGAGAAGTTTGTGGGGGTCAGAACACTCAAATTTTTTTTTTAACATATCACAACATCACAGTCAGTTTGAGCAAAGCCCACTTTTCAACTTTTGTTCGTGATACTGATCCCGCCTCCATTTAGAAATGATGTCTACGTCACTGTTACGACAATAATATTACCAATGATGTTTTTTGAGTATGAATGTTTATAAAACATGTTGTAGACATTGCTAATACTTCCTTAAATACATATGCTCTATTTACTTGGCCTCCAAACAGAAGTGTGTGTATGTGAGTATGTGTATGTAACTATCTATTATTGCAATAAAATCTAATTGATCGAACACGAAGCGATACGTTTGTATTGGATAAAACAAACGAAATCGCGGACTTGTACTTTTCCACAGCATCTAAAATTCTTACAGTGATTTAATCCCATCATCTTAGTAAGTTTTAATAAAAATATACTAGCTGAATAGGGATTAAATTTTTATCGTTTTTTTTTTTTTTTTTTTTTGGCTGAAAAGAGGAAGATATATTTTGTCCGAAAACGGTGACACACAAAATATCTAATATATTATAATATAATAAAATATAGAAAAATAGGATTACATAGCGTTCAAGACAAATAAGTTCACATATATACGATACTTACGATATTGTAATAATTAATTTATTGTACGTAATATATTTGAAGTGCTAGACTTTAAACGATTTTTTAATAAAGATTGGATCGTATAAAAATGATATATTGTTCCATTACCTAGGGTTATTTGTAAGTTTTTAATATGCATTCTTTTATGAATCCTCAATGTACTGTGTCAAATTATGATAATTTCATTTGGAACATATTCAACTAAACTATTGCAACTAAACTTCGGCTACTATCTAATGGTAATAAAAAGTGATTAATTCGTGTATATATTACATAATATAATGTTTGTTTTTGGAAGTTGTATTTTGGTGTAAAAATCAACAGGCCAAACGTTTTTACTCAATGAGGCGAATCTGCTGTTTTTAAGTGATAAAATGCAACTAAGTCTCAAAATTTGTAAATATCCAAAATTAATTTCTACAGTGATGTTGATTAAATAAAACGATTTAATTATTAACGTTTATATAAATAATAATATTTTTAATTCCCTAAAAAAAATATTTGTTTACTAAATTGTAACGTCATTTGTGTAAATGTTCATTATAATTCTTATTATTTCGATGATAAATATAATTGAAACGTATTCAATCAAGAAAAATTGTAATTTTGAAGAAAATTTTTCACTATATCTCAATTTAATAATATAGTTCAATATATAAATATTCAATGAATAAATAAAAAAAATAATTTTTACTAATTTATAATTAGTCTTTAACTAGTCTTATATTATTCGTTTTCATAATATTCGGCTCAATTTATTATAAATAAATTATAGTCACAGAAAACTATTTTTTTTTATTCACTGACAATTTCATCCTGTTTACCATTCGAAGATTTGCTATCTAGGTAAGTATCGCTACTTTAATCGAGTACAATGACACAATGTATAAATTAAATTATCAAAATTGATTAATGTACTACTAAGTTTAAAATTGGAATGTATACCGGTTGTGTCTTCAGTCTGTATGACTCCCTACTCCGTATTCTCAAAATGTTGTTATGGTGACCAATGTTTTGGTTAATTTTTTTAAATTTAAACGTAGCGGAGATAGTTCGATAATCGTATAAATGGTTATACATATAATGATGTAATGTCAATAATCATAAATATTTTACAGGACTACATGAATAACAATATGCGTTTTAATGCGTTTAAACTTTTAGGTCATGCAATATTTAAATGAATATGTTTATTAACATTTGTGTTGAAACCTGAAAACGCTCCTTCGTGCATTTGGTTTTTTTTTTTTTTTTTGTTTGCTTTACAATCCGTGTGTCTATTGGATGAAAACCTTTGCATAAGGGCGGAGTAACTGATGCGTCGGCAATAGTAATATAACGTCCGCCGTGGGTCAGATAAAAGGGTGGCGAACCTCCGAGGGGAGGATTGGGAGAAAGTAATAGATACAGATAACAATGGGGTTCGTTTAATTTATGATTGACATCCGGTACCGAACAACGCACCGCGAGTGTCGCGATTAGCAGATGATAATTATAATTGTTGTATATTTTCAATGGAGTAAACTAGTTTGTTCCAAATGGTTTTTCATAAAAAAATATGTATACATACATACATATATATCAGTAATGTTACGAACTGTTTGATTTTCAAACCGAACCATGGAAAATAAAATTCATACCAAATTTGTCCTCCAGTACCCATTTTTTTTATTACAACAAAAAAAAATTAATTTTAAATATTAAATACCTATATTATTTATTTTATAAACTAATAAATGATTATTTAGGTTAACCAGCATTAAATAAAACGAGTACTTGGATGTTTGAAATTAATTTAAATCATTATATGAAGTTCGAATTTGGGTTAGATATTGAAATTGAATAGATCGGTTTGGTTTCGAAAAAAATAACGGGAATTTTTGTTTGGTTCGGGTTCATTATAATTTGAATAAGGTTGGGTTGTGTTCGTAATATCACTATTAAACTTCGTATCATATATATATATATATATATATATATATTAACTTAAGTACACTTTATACGTCGTATAATAATTATATTTGAAACCTATATATGTTTGATTGTTACGTAAGAATTTATTGTATTTTAAAGTTTATCATTCAATTATAATTATTATAATAATATACTATATGGATTTATGATAAGCTTTAATCGCAAAATGATTATTACCGCTCATTATTATAGTCATTAAAATTATTTTCGTTTATCTACTCGATATTTAGTATATAGTTGTTGTCAGTGTGCATTCACTCTGTTTTGTATTCGCCTGGTCGCCTTGCCTTTTTTGTTTCGCAAATATGTTTGCTTTGTGAATTAGTTATTTTAATTTTTAATATATAAATCGCATAATTTTTTTTTGTATTTTGTATTTCGTCCTAGTTGGACAGTACACTTCTCTATTTTTTATTTGTCGCGTGTGGATTAAGAAACGCGATTAAACGTCTTCCATTGCCAATATTATTTTCAATGACTCTGTTTCGGCGATTATTTCTATTATTATATATAATAAATGCGCATAGTGTTTCGAAGCTTATTTTATTTTATATAATAAATACACAAAGTGGACTGTATTCGCGGTTTTGATTTGTATATAAAGTCGACACTTATATCCGTTTTTGAGTCGCGCTGCCGACGGACTGACTCTCCCCGCCAGGCAGATAATGACAATCGGGAAAACATAATTGCCTACGAAATGTACGCGATTAATATCTAACAGACTCGTTATACAAGATAAAACTTGTAATTAATTCAATTAATTTAATATTATTATATAAGTATTTCTTAAATTGAATTATATTGTAGTCTGTTCAAATTTTTGTCAAATATTGTTTAATCTAAGTATATCATATTTTTATATAATAATTCTAAGGGTTCCCACGCGCGGCCGTTTTTGTTCCCGTTTTTATTTATATTTTATATAGTTGTTTTTACATCATACCAGGTACGTACATAAATTATATACAAATTATATTATATTTTTTTTTTATAATACAGTCCACTTACTATTAGTAATTACTTCCAAGTTATTGATCATTTACCCGGTTAATATTTGTTCTTCATTAATTTTAATCCTTTATTTTATTCTCATTTTTGTCGGCAAGAAAGATAATCTATTATTATTGACTCTTTATTAGTAACAATCAACTTGCGAACTTGTGACCAATTGTGTGTAACCGATTTCACGTTATGCTAAACCCACACTCACGCACACAGATACCCAATGTTGGGATAGATAACCGATTCTGTCGTCTAGATTAAAGAGAAAGATGACGATGGAAGGATTATCTAAGATAAAGATGAGATAAAGATTTTTGGTCATCTAGATAAAAAAATAAGATGAGATAATTTATTAAATGAAATAGTATGAATATAAAATTGTAATTAGCAGGGCTCGGATTTTATAGCGTTTGCTAATTGTTAGCAAAAAAATACAGATATAATAGAATACAGATGAAAATAGCAGAGTGAGCTTTACATTTTTTTTATGCGCCAAGGTTAACTCCAAATACGAAATTTTATATTGCTATTTTTGCATATTTGAAGTATTTTAGATTTTAGTGCTATTTTTTGCTAATATGCATATTTTAATAATTTATTTTGTATTTTTCATAAATCTCGTTTATATTGAATGTAAAATAGTTGAACATTTTTTTCGTTTATGTGAATCCACAAGAAAATTACTCAGATTTTCGTTTTATATTCATAATTTGTTTTAGAGTTATTTTTAGTTTTTAGTGCTATTTTGCTAAATAAGAGTTCTAAGAGCTATTTTAACTATTTAGCTATTTATAGCATGTTTGTAAATTATTATTTATTAAGCAAAGGAAAAACAAAATAACTAGCTAAAAGTTGTCTAGTGACAACTAAATGAAAAAATTTTATCGCAAAACATTTGCTATTGTATGCGTAATTCTAGTTATTGTGTGGTATGCAACGGCGCCGATCCCTATGTCTATATGTTGCGATCATCGCAACACATTATATTTGGATGGGTGGGTCGTGGGTGGATGTAGGTATGAGATAAATAAGGTAATAACGTATTTAGGTAAAAATAAGATGTCGATGTAGTTAGAAATTATTGAAGTGAAGACCCTTTTTTTTTTTTGCTCTTTTGAAATTCTTTATTATATGTTAGTGCGTGGATGTTTAATTGATTGGGCCTAGTTGGCAACATAAAGTTTTTGATACATCGGCGCCACTGGGTATATGCATCAAATACTTCAATCTATTTTATGGATGTTGTACTCGTTACCGACACGAACGCGCCAGGATAGCGGATATTGTTTCTTAACTGGTACTATTACTTTGGAATATTCCATACTTTAATAAATGATTAGGCTGATTACGAGGGATTAATTAACTTGACAATGCATTATATAATTATCGAATGTGTTACGTACTTAACATACACACTACACAATGATTTTATTTTAGTATTCCACTGTAATTTAGATGTGTGACGAAAATATTTTTGTTAACAGAAAACGGGCCAGTCGTTTTAAATACCTAAAAATACCGACTCGGATGCTTCACCTACCTATCTACCTACCTATCTAATTTTTTATAAAATGAAAAGTACCTAAAAATGTATTTGAAAAAAAAATTTTAAAAATTGTTTTATGACTTTATACAACATTTTTGATCATTTATATAAGTACTTATCTCTCTTCAGTGACAAAATTTGTGAAATACAGAAACAATTAATAATGACAAATTATAATTGTAATGCACATGTGAGTGGAAATCGTTTTGTTCCGTCTGCATCGGCGAATATTCTAAAATGATTCCGTTTAGTTTTTCCAAACGAATACATAATAAATTTATTCAGCAAAATTGGGAAAAATCACATTAATTAAACTAAATTGCAACCAGTGCCTTATTTCTAAAAATATAAAGTACTGCATGGTTTTATACGGTAAAATAGGTACTATTTTAATACTTGTAAAATGCAAACAAAAATTGAAATTTCGTATATTAATAACTCTACCTATAGTTCATACTTATTTAAATTTAAAATTAGTATATTTAATACTACAACATAATATTATATTTGTTTGTATACTATTTTTAAATCAACTCAAATAATCAAATTAAAATTTTCAATATTATAATATTAATTTACTATTGTACATGTAAATGGTGGAAGGAGGGGATCCAGATCCGGAGATCACCACTTCAGTGTGCCATTTATATTTTTATATTAAATGTATAAAAATAAAGTAATGATTAATAGTAGTTTATAAAAAATTAAAGAAATTAAAATCGAACAAAATTTAAAATTAATAAAATATTATGTCTTGGTAAAACTGCATTAATTGAACCTAAAGGGTTGAACGCAAAAGAAAATTGTTGCCTATATCAAAAGACAAATTGGACAATGGGAAGCTTATGATGACCTACAAAAAAAAGTAATAATTATTAATGCACAATTATTTTATGTAACTCCACATACACAATTCTTTATAAAATCTGATTCCAAATAAATTTAAAAGTTATATACTCATTATTTTTAATTATTTTATACATTAATAATAAATGTGTTTCTTAAAAATCTTCTAAAATTGTACATTGAAAATTGTAGCATTTATACATTTTCAATTTTTCTTAATAATCAACAAATCAAGTATAACAATGTTGGATGATTTTTATGACGTTTTAGGACTTGTAAGGTTTATTTGAATTTGCGACGCTGGCGTGAAGTTAGCGGCACAAAATAAAAAAGCCTATAACTTTTAAAAAAATGTCCAAAAATTTCGGAACTTATCCAACAATGAACAACAAATGATCAACAAATTTGTTGGAAAGGTTTCATTGAAAACTATTAACTTTGCGCCACTAACTTCACAAACGTGTCAACACAGACGGAACACACACAGTCGTTAACGTGTTGTTGTCATCAATGGCGTACTAACGGGAGGGGTATAACTCCTCCACCCCGAATATTTTTATGCATGAATTAATTTCTTATGAGATGTATATTTTTAGTTAATCATATCGGGAAATTAAAATTAAAACCCCCTAAAGTTCAGGTCTAAGTACGCCACTGGTTGTCATGTTATTATTTTGTAGTCGCGCAAATAAAAATATTTTGAAAATTTTTCTTAATCGTTTTTTGTATTTATTTGATTTTCTAAGACATTAACCGTCCCTCCAATAATATAATATATGCTATTCATTTAACTGATTATCTATTTTTTTTATTCCAAAAAAATTAAAAAGATAAAAACAAGTTTTTTATTTTATCTAAAATAAAAGATGAAGAACAATAAGACTATTATCTAGATTATCTTTTAGATAATTTTATCAAGATAAATCCAACACTGCTTATACCACCGCTGCTGCACTACAATTACTGCCATTACCATTATCAGTTCATTACTGATCGGAAAGCAACGCAGAGTATTTTTTATTTAAAATTTTGTTTACTGCCATTAACAGTAGGTTTCTCCAAAAAATATTTTTGATTCAGTGTTTCTTCACGAAGCGGAGAAATTTCCGTTAATTTTTCGTATAGAAGTTGTGCACGAATAATTTTGACTTGCGTTACGTTCCGGAAGGAAATTTTATCTAATTGGCACCTTATTGACACATTTTTTGATTTATCAAATAGTTTCTTTAAGCGTAATTAAAAATAATATGAAAATTATAAAAAATTGATATATCATTTTGTATATAGATAATTTTTGTTTTTCTCAAAATTGTTTTCGAATACAATGATTTATCAATGCTTATGAATTCAAAATAATATTAAAATTCTAAAATCATTGTTTGAATAACTCACTCAAGCTGATATACTATCTTTTTTTATTACTATTTAAACTTACTCTTGTAAATTTTACATTGATTTGTTTATTTAATACAACTTAATATAAACGTTAAAAATGTGATATATATATATATATATATTATATATATATATATATATATATAAATGTATATGTTTTATTTTATGTCAATTTGTTTAAACTACAATTTAATTACCTGTATATATTTGCACACTAATGTATTATTTCTATTTAATTACACAGTAATGATGTTACTAAAAATATATATAAAAGTGTTTTTAGAAAAAAATATTGTTAACATTTCTGAAATTAAAATGTTAATCCTAACATGGTCAAAATATTTTGATTTCTCCTGAATGTTGTAAGGTATTAAGTTTTAGATATCACGTTTATTTGCATCGAAGGGATAATTATCACATAATGAAAAGTAACATTTTGTCTGTTGATTACAGAACACTCTGCGGTGGCAGATGAGAAAATGTTGTTTGGATAGCAATTTAACATGCGACACGGCGATTATTTGTAATTAATTATATATTTGCAGTACGAAGCTTGCCGATGACATGAATTTTTTCGAGAAAAAACAGTTATGGTCGTTATCGTTAGTGACCAAAGAAATAAAAACAAACAAGAATTCGATGAAAATGTACGATTCTGAATTATGTATAGGATTATACTTTATCGTTTCATCGATAGAAAAATAAAAATGATACTAGATTTTCAAATATGTTAGATAATAAATATTGAAATTGATAACAGTGAAAAGTGATCATCATGAAAATAAAAAATGCAAAAATAATTAAAATACGATGTGAAAATATGTTTTTTGGGAAACAATAGGTTGTGAAAATAAACTACCTGTGACATAACTCTGCTTGGAGATAAACATTATTAAAAATAATAAAATTGCTGAACATATGAGATACATAATGCATAGAAAGTTATTTCTTAACAAATATAATATATTTCTTCGTTGAAATATTTAATACATTTAAAAAAAAAGATACTTTTAATAATTATAAAACAATATCTAATTTAATTAGTTTACTAACAAATGAGCCAAGAAAATTGTGATAGTCATAATTTTTAAGAGCATCGAAATTATACTATCAATATATTTTATAAAATGTAGATAACAGATATTATTATTTATCTTCAGTTATAAAAGTATTTATGATAAATAATTCATAGCTGTATATTACAACTCATATGAGCGTCGGGCATAATTTAGATTGAGGAAAAACGAAGGCTACAGAAATATATACTACAATAATTGTTTGACGACAACAAAACAAAAAGTTACTAGATGGCCTATTTATATGTATAATTTGTTCATGGGCATTTATAGATGTTTTGTATTTTCGTGATTTTAGAGGCATTTAGTCATAATTATCTAGTTTCAATAGATTATCGTCCGGTAATGGTTTTAGCTATATTTTGTAAGGTCAATTAGAGGTCTCAATAGTATTTTACCTAAATGAGTGATAAATTAGTATTCGACGTGTCTAAATTCTCTTGGAGATGAATGTATCGAGAAATAACATGGAAAAAATTAAAAATTAATTCGGTTCTTCGAGAGCGGTTTGTAAACAATGTTATATGAACAAACGATATTGAGGACAGGGATTTGTTTTTTCGTGTCGTACGACGTCCCAAAAGAAGCAAAAATGTCATTTTCAGGTAATTGTCATTGCTCAGCTACGATTTAAGTGTCACTGGCATTTATTCGTACCGCTACCGAGTGTACACACGATGTGTGTGTCACATACTTATTTACACGTATATATGTCACACGCACACATGCATACATGCGTTCACAAAGTCCTATATAGGAAGGCTACCGTTGACTGTATTGGTATATGTGTGTGTTTAGGTTTATATACGGTGATATATACGATGACGTGTGAACACGGGACCAAAAAGGACACATTATGTTGCCACGCGAATATAATTTCGCTCGATTGTGGCGGTGAAATGATAAAAAGAAGGAAAGAAAAGTACGTATCAAATCCATCTGTTCTCTTGTCGGTTGCGCGGTGGTTTCTGATGCACAAAAGTGTTGTAAAGTCATTTTCAATCGTTTTTCGCGGCGATGAATGGTCTGCAATTGAACAGCAACAGCAGCCGCCGCCGTCTAAAAATTTCTCAATGGATGGCTTTCGAGTGTCGGTACGCTGGCGGCAGTGTACAATAATACAATATATATTATGTGTTTGTGGTGCGAGTCGACGGTCGTATTGTATGTTTCTCTTCCACTCGGTTCCACTCTCTATCTTCTTCTCACCACACCCCCTCACCACCCTACAATAATATGATACGATACGATACGATAGTCCCGAAATCCATTTTCGGCTTAAACACGTACACTCGTACGTATATATATTTTCAAATCATTAAAGTCAACCAGTTGGTCTTGGTACAAGAATAAAATTATACCTAATTGATTATTATTAGATCCGATAAAATGCAAATGACGTATCGCAGTTACAAACACATTTTAAATCCCTATCGATCACACTTCAATGTTTTCATTAAATATATTGTTTTTTAACTAGATATGGGTATTTTGTTACACAAACATAATAATAATATATACTTATGGAATACAATGAAGATTTTCGAAGTGTATATTATATTATATTATATTACACAGTGTGTAACGAGGATTTGCACCTTAATACAAATTTTTAATATATAATCGTAAAATTTCATATAATATACTCTGAATGCTTATAATATAATAGCCAGATCTACAAATTATTACGCCTGGGGCATAACATAAATATAAGTGTGCCTAAAAATTTCAAAAAAAAATTCAAAAAATATAGGTTAAAATACCAACTACTTTAGATTTACTATTAGTACATATGTTAAACTAATGTTTATGTTTAATTAGTTATAGAAAATTATTTATTAACGGTCTAGCGCAAGGCTTGATATTAGCACCTTTCAGTGGCGGCATTTAGGGGAGGGGGAATAGAGGCCATGGCCCTTCTAAACTGAACGCGTCAGTAGTACACCGAAGGAGGTGGACTCCGGATCCGAACCTCACCCTCCCACCCCCCTAGGCACGTATAATAATAAATTAATATCATAACGTTTTCATAAGACTTGAATAAATATTTGATTCCGGGGTTATGACTTTTTGATTTTTAATTTATAAGTTGGAGGGAATTAAAATAATATGCCGGTGCATTATCAAAGAATAAGGTATTATATTTAATCACCAGTAGTGCTGAAACCACAAAATTCCCATGTACACTGATAAAGTAGACACATTTGTAAGCTATTCCGTTCTACAACTGCCGTCGTATCGATACTAGTCTTTTAAATTTAAATTTGATAATTTGAGTTGATTTTAAAATAGTATACAAACATAATATTTTGTTGTTGTATGAAATGTCTTAGTTCAAAATGTATGAGTATGAGCCATGAGTAGAGTTAATATACAGTATTTCAATTTTTGTTCGTATTAATTTAGTATTTTACCATATAAAACCACGCAGTACTTTAAATTGTTAGAAATAAGACACTAGTTGTAATTTAGTTTAATTTTTTTAATTTTTCTCAATTTTACTGAAAGAAAATTTCAAAAAATTACAACATAAATAAAAATTTAACATTTTTTTTAGTGAAATTAAATTTGAAGTCTTACTTGTACTAACTTTCTTTTAATTTAAAACCAGAATAAATAATTTTAATACAATTTAATTTTAATGAATTTGTGATTTATATTTTTAATTCCATATTTGAATTCCTAAATAATAAAAATATAAATATTTTGAACTATCAGAAAAGTGAAAAATTAAAAATTTTAATTTTGAGGTAATCAAAATGGTAATTGAGTGGTTTTGTGTTAAAAAGTAACCAAATTTTGTGGTTTTCTTGCTGAAATTAAATTAAACATATTATAATTAATTGCTTGTATGGTTAAACTAACATCTTTTTACTTAATTAAAAATATAATGTTTAATATTCATTATTCATTATTCAACAATCAAGTTTCAATAATCGATTATTAATTTGTCAATTTCCAATTATACAGTTATAAAAAAAAATGTTCAAATTACTTTAATACAATACAATAATATAATATATAATATAATATAATACTATATAATATTATATAATATAATAATATACATATAGTATATTATATTATAATTATATAATGATAATATATTTTATTGATAATGTGAAATGATAATATATTATTCATTAAAATATACTGAATTTGCAATCTTTTATATAAGTACTTATTTCTTTTTAGTAACGAAATTTGTGAAATATAAAAACAATTAATAATGAAAAATTATAATTAAAATGAACATGTGAGTGAGAGGAAATTGTTTTGTTCCGTTCGTGTCAGCGAATATTCTAGAATGATTCCGTTTAGTTTTTCCAAACGAATCCTTCTCGAATATTCTTGACGATGGATATTAATAAATATCATCGTCGCCACCGACGAAACACACAGTTGTTAACATGTTGTTGTAATGTTTAATTTTCGCATCTAATTATTTTGTTGTTGCGTAAATAAAAATATTTTAAAAGTTTTTCTAAATCGTTTTTTTTATTTATTTATTTATTTAATTTGTTAAGCCTTGACCGTCCCTCCAACAATATAATATATGCCATTCGTTTAACTGATTAATATATATTATCTTTATTCCAAAAAAATTAAAAAGAGATAAAGATAAATTTTTTATCTAAATAAAAGATGAAAGATAATAAGGTCATTATCTAAATTTTCTTTTCGATAATTTTATCTAAATACTTTCATCACTGATAACAAGTTATATATGTGAAAATTGTTTTTAAAAGCCATAAAAACATTATCAATATAAATAATAATAAAAAATGCAATAAAATTGTAAATTATTCGTTGGAACATAATATTCTAATCGTCACTGACTCCTAATTTTGCCTTCTTGTCACTTCATCCAATCCATTTAATTCTTTTTTATCCCCTCTCTTGTCCTCCTTATTAAATCTTTAATCTACCGTTTAATCCATTATACAAACATGTATAATTTTTATGAGTTCCTATCCATGTAGGTATTCTAGGAAACGAATGAGCCGATTTTCTGGCATTTTCTACCAAAGACCTTCATCAATTTTTTCCTTTTAAAATTCCAACTGCAGATCTTTTTTTAATTCATCGCAAATTCATACACAAATTTTGGGAATTCAAATAGTTCTCCCTTCCTTTCAATTATGCTTCTTGGCATATAACAATTTGTCCTACCATTCTTTTACATTCTTGGTTCCTAGGTCTTGACATTACTAAATGGCTTATTAATTCCTTTTCCCGTCTTCGCATCGGACACAACTAGCTTCTCCAACACACCTATCACCTTTTTTTTAATGTCCCCTACACCAAGAGAAGGCATTATGTGACTTAAATCATATCATTTTTAACTGCTCTCTCTCTTTTCTGATAGACACCGTCTTTTTTTACGCTTATCTTCCCTAGGTTTCCTTTCTCCAAATTCATATCATATTCTTAACTCCCGTTTTCCTATTGTTATTTATCTAATTATTAATTTCATCCATAACACTGACTTCCTAATTTTGATTATTGTATATATTTTTCTTTATAAACTGCTTTTTTCTCTCTCTCTAAAATAATGATCTTCTTGTAATAGTTTTAACGAAAGCAAGAAAAAAAATTGTAAATTATTCAAAAACTTTAAATTAAATTTCAAATGTTTGTTCTACTTTTATGAATCATCTTTGTATTTGATTTTGTTTAATATTACACAATTAAAAGGAAAAGCAAATACCTCCAACATCTGTATTCAATACTCAATATATAATAGTTCATACTATATTTATATGTGGCTTGGGTCATTTCTGTTGATATTTAAAAATGGTAGACAATAATGATATATATATTTAAAATTTAATATAATTACCTGACCTAACCTATAGCTGTAATGCGTAAACAAAAATATGGAAAATTATTCATTGATTAAAGATAAAATGTTTGGATATATTTGATATTTGTATAGTAGTTTATTATAATTTTGTTTTGCGTCGATATGTATAATACCTTCGTATCAAAATATATAGCAAATTTTGTAAATATAATATTATCGATAGGACATTGGACGTATTATTATCATGCAGAAATCAAAACTTATATGGTTTTCATTTAATTTTAAACAAATATTTAATAGTACATTATATAAATTATTTCTGTTAATCTTATATTACTATTTTTTTTTTCGGAGAAGCGTTTATATTAATATGTCTTCTTTGTATTCTGCTCGTTTAAAATTCAAAGCATCATATTGAAATTAAATTTGCTTATATATTATATTAATTTTTAAAATAAGTACAATAACAACGATCACGTCATAACTTTTCACAAAACCTAAGTGAGATATCACAACAAGAATCTCTGATTATGAATTATATTTAGTGAGAAATATTAAATACAAAATTACATGAACATAAACATATATTAAACCGAAAGTATATGGACAATTTTAATAATCATACGATTGCCGTTTTATTGCTGTTTATAAATATTAAGATAATTTTCTAAGGAAACTTTAATCAAATAAATTATTTCAAAATAATAATTAATACTACAGTATAACTATCATATGAAATGTCATTTTTTTTTTATTAAATGTTAAAACAAATTATACCTAAAGTTAAATACAGTTTATTTTATGAGATTTGCGTCCATAACAGTTATATAATAAAAATGTATACAAGTGTAAAAAGTAATATTGACAAGAATCAGATAGTAATCGTAAAACAAAAGTGTCTTTTTTTTCATTTTCTTGGAATTAATACCAAGATGAATGAGCTTATATTTAATCTTGTAATCTTCAGAAACGATCAGTATATTAAGATTAAAAATCACTATGATTACATTTTAATAAATTTCCTCTCAGGAGATACAAAAAAAAAAACACTTTATTGAAATAACTTGTTTTAAGTGTTTATTCATTTGTTATGCAAATTCATGTTTTCAAATGCCAGTTATATATATATATATAAACATATTTATTTACCTTATTTACTTTAAATAATTAATAATAATTATAACAATTTAAAATTACAGCAAAATATGTTTTACAATAACATGTTGTTACAAATAACAATAATGTTTATAATATATATAAGTTTAGAAAAAGTTCGTATTTCAAAATCTCATATACAAGTTTATTGTAACACCATATCTGCATATTACATATCATAGATATGGTCAATTTTTTTCTTAAAGAATTAAATTACCATCAAATGAATAAAATTTCAATCATTTCTTAATATTATTGTTTGCTTGCTATAATGTTCCATTGCTAATTTAAGAAATATATTGGAAATAGTAAAGAATGTATACTTTATTGTATCATAATTCTAATATATAATTCTACTATATTATAATTTCGAAATACGCATTGAGTTGGCCAAATTAAATTAGAGTACGTAACTGTACGCTTTTTTATATTTCATGTTTTTAATACACCACATACACAATACAAGACAAATGAAAGGCATGGTGATAAAACAAACAACGTTAAGCTAAAATCAGAAAACAGGGAGAAAGAAGTGCAGATTTGACCACGAATAAATAGTGGAATATTGAAAGGTTTATTTTGATACACAGAATTTTAATGATTTGAAGTAAACATAATAAAAAAATAGCGTTCTTAACAAATATATAAGTAGTTTTATAAATTTTTTGTATTTATTAGGAATTATATATTAACGATGTTTTGAAAATTTTAAAGTTTTAATTTTTTTAAGAATGTTCCCCATTGATACCATGTTCCATTGACTTTCAAACAAGTTGACAGAATATGTTGATAAATCGTTCGCGAAAACAGAAATATTAATTATAATTTTATTAGGTTTTAGTTTTAAATGAAAGAAAAAAATAGTAAAATTACATATATTTTAACAATTAATTTTTAAAGAAATTCTAATTTTTAACTGTATTTCATAATATCTTTATAATAAAAACCTTAACATTTAATATTTTTAAGAACGCTTGTTATTAGGTATTATTGTTATTTGATATTTTATCCAGTTGGAAGATTTACATGTAACAGATGTAACGTACGATCGAGTGCACATCGTAGAATAACTGGTAAAATATTGTATCTACGCGTATTGACATTGTGATCATTGTATGTACCCTTACAGTTCTTTAACATTTGTAGTAGGTCGTGTTCGTTAACCGCATGATATAGTCGTATTCGATATTGCTCTTAGATAAGGGAAACTTCACTGTAATTGTAGCATACAATATTGACACAATTACGAAGTGAAGACGTTTATTGGACAAACATTATTCCCGTGTTGTTTGTTCGAAATAATGGATAAACAATAACGTTTGAACATCATATTCACACGTCGTTTGTTCCGAACATTGGCAGATCGTGTTTATATAATTTGATAAACATACTTCCACTTTTGTTTTATTATTATTCGAATTTTGAACTCTATACTCTATCAACCGGGGTTTTTTTTCGAAAAGAAAAAATGCAAACCATAAAAATAATAGCAGATAATAGTAATATACTATCTACGGTTATTCTCGATGTTTGTTGGTTTATGTATACAATTTCGTATTACAACATTTACTGTTTTTTTATGGTTTTTTTTATACATGTAACGTGTTATATATATATATATATATATATATATATATGAATATAATATAACTGTTTTTTATATACATTTACAATTTAACTTCGTCATCATAGTGATCGGATTACAAAATAAAACCAAATATTTAGCGTGAAATGTCTTTGTATTTGTTGTTTTCTAATAAACCAACAAATTTATAATTATTTATAGTATATGCTAATTCGTAAAAGACCACCAGAGTAGTTAAAGAGGTACCTATGTATGTATAAATTATCCAACAAGTATAAAATCAATATGAGCGGCGCAAGCATTTGTCAATAAATTTAACACAGTGAAATTCCGTGTTCGGCGAGTTTGCGATGCATACATTTATTATACACGTATACACCTACAGAATACATGTGTTTATTCTAATTCACGGTCCACTGGTCACCTTATGAATGAAAAAAACTGCAGCGTATTCTTTAGGTCCTTAACATGTCAAAATACAATAATAAAAATAATATTAATAATAATAATAATAATAATAATAATAATAATAATATAATAATAATAATAAATAATAATAATAATAATAATAGTAATAAAAATAATAATAAAAACTCGGAATTATTAGAATTTCGATCGAATTCGATGGCAATTTTTCAAAATGACTAATGTCGGTGATCGATTGAGGATTGAATCCGCCCACTCGCCGTACAGCTGCGCACGGTATATTACCGCAATCTTGTTAACGACAATCATTAACACGGTCCAATGATTTTTTTGTCAATTTTTTTTTACGCGACCCTTCAATATGTATAGGTGATATTGTCGTGCACACCCTCAACGAGAATACATTTCGTAAGTGCGGAAAAGACCGTTAGTACGTACTCTGTATAAAAAAAAAAATACCAACAATTTAACAAAATATTTGATGGATTTAAAGATTTACTGAAATCATTAACGCATGTGTATGTTGTAAGTATTCAATAAAAATAAAGGAATAAAAGATATATTTTTAAATAACTTTTATTTCATTCGTAGAACTATAATAAACAATATTTTCAAAGAGATTTTTTTAAATTTAATGAATGTAAATTTATAATTATTTTTAATTTAAATGTTGAAAATTTAATTGTAAAAGTAAAATAAATGTAACCTAATAGTAAAACTGATATCTTAAGATTTGATGATATTAAAATAACTATTTTGTATCATGAATTGTTAGTTTAAAAAAAGTTTGATACAATAATTGAAATTTTATTTAATATGAATATTAAATATTTAATTAGAATAATTATTCTTATTATTATGACTTATTTAATAATAATTAAATCAATATTTAATTTATACATATATTAATTACAGTGACAAAAAAAATGTGTGATTTTTATTGGAAATGATAAGTATCTGTTTTATATTTATTCATTATTGCCGATTGTAAAACATCAATGACAATTGATTATTTTTTCATCATTAAAAATTACATAAAAAGCATGTTGTGTTTTAAAATTAATCATTCTATACAAACATACGAAGACACTTATACAAAATGTGTGTATACTAGTAAATAATACACATCTAATTTTCATTCTTATTTTGACGATTCATTTCATTTTCTTGAATATAATTATTTTTTGTGATTAAAATGTGGAAGAAAATCTACGAGGAAATTTATATATAGCCTTGATATAGATTTATTTTTATTCTGTATCTCAATAATATTATTAATTTATTGTATTCAATTAATCTATAAATTTGTGAATTTTAAAATTATACAGACATCATAATAATATGTATTATTATAATAACACATAGAGAGTTCATTGAAATCATGTTTTAAATTTTACTTTGCCCATATTAAAAAGTATAAAGTAGTGAAGCTCAATTAGAAATTAAAAAATAGCATTCCAAATGAAATATTCTATATCAGAAAACCGTGGGGGGTGGAGCCCCCCACACGCCCCCGTTTACTACTACTATATTACCTAATTTTTAACCGTATTTTTTTCAGTTAAAAACATGTCTCTATTCAGTTTTTAATAGAATTGTATTCTATAATATTTTATATAAATAAACAATTAATAAACCCATTTAAATTTAAGTAAGAATAATAATATGTAAAAATCGATTTTATTGTAATATGCTACCAAAACATATAAAAAAAATTATAATGAATACATTGCAGGGATACATCGGAATATGATGATCACTAATAAAATAGAATTTTTATGACAGTTCGCCAATTTACGACGTTGTTAATCGACAATTTGTGCTGCCACAGGTATACAATTTTATAGTATATCTGTGGGTAAATCTAAAAATAATTGTTAAATAATATATGAATAATATTCTATGATAAGTGATATACAAGATCATAAATTGTCATTATCAAGTAGGTACTTGATATAACAATAACGTATTAATAATAATAAAAATATTAAAAATAATAATATCAAATAAACTATTTTTTCATGATTTTTTTATCTATGGTCCTCAGGTGTACTGGTTATAAACACTCTCTTGCGTTCCTTTGAAAATTGTAGCAAAGAGACGCTAATTTTTTTTAAATGTAATAGAGGAACTCCGTCCCCTTGTATCCCTCAACATTTCGAGCACTGTACTTATCAATATCCACGGATCATTCAATTTATGATCAATGACTTTTAAAAATTGTTGAAAAACTAAAATTAAAAATTACATATACGATTTGTATTAAATTTAAAATATATAAGAAATTATGAATTTTATTACGAAATAGAATGTTAAATATTTAAGTATAAATATAGATTATGTACCTTTACTAATAATAGGTAAGGGAAATTGTAATTAAATTGTTTAATTAAAAAATGTTAACCAATTAAATATTACTAACATTCATTTCACCACGTTTTTAGAAACGTATTATTTGATATAAATCAATACATTTTTTCTAAAATAGTATATTTTTTTTATTCGAATCTTACGAAAAAAATTTAAATAATTTATTACTACAATTCAATTTCAAAAGGTAATATGATTTGAAAACAATGTGAATTATAAAATATAAAAATATAAAAAGTACAAATGTTTTACGGACACAAAGTAAATATACGGATATAAACCTTGGATAAAATAAAATAATATATTATTGGCATATATCGACATTATGGTCAAGGCTAAATGATTAATTGGAAGATATTTTTCATGTTATTGCTAATCGACCGAGTGATAATTCTATCATTATTCTTAATTTCAATATATGTAGAAGGTTGCTAGGATTTATGCGATCAAATTCATGTTTTACGTTGAATCTTGTAATTATTGAATATAGTAAATTTACAAATCAAAATGAATAAAATATATCTTTTTTTATGTCAATAATACTTGTTTATTAAGTTTAAACGTTAATGTTTAAAAGACTAGGCATCGTATGATTAAAATTGATTTAATGGTCATTCATAAAGAAGTAATTTATTAATAAATGTTTACAATCAATATACCAATAATGGTGGAGCAAAAGGATATTTTTTGCAGTTATAATAATAAATTAAAATTAGAATTATTTAAAAAAAAATAGAAAAAAGGAATACAATTTTATTATATCAGAATATGTTATACACTATGAAAAGTTATATAACAGTAATAACTAATATAACTAATATAATTATTGTGTAGAGACTTAAGATCCGGTATAATGTATTTAGAATAAAATATAAAAACAACTTTTCGATTCCCAACATGATTAAATTAATGTAATAATTAAAAATATTTAAAATTTGTTATAAATAAATAATTGTACAGGCCACGGTATAAAAATATCTCAGAGCCTATAATGAGTATATCGAAAGATTTTTA
This sequence comes from Schlechtendalia chinensis, assembly GCA_019022885.1. Classification (NCBI taxonomy): domain Eukaryota; kingdom Metazoa; phylum Arthropoda; class Insecta; order Hemiptera; family Aphididae; genus Schlechtendalia; species Schlechtendalia chinensis. Next base: position 11,729,435 of record CM032339.1, on the reverse strand, counting down.
TTTATTTTACACGACACTAAATGAGTGCGTTAATTCAATCTTGTAATATACTATGTAATAGCACAATTTAACATGTAACCTAGTTATACTTATGTATATAATATCATAGGAGTGCAAAAATATAACGATAATAATATTTAAAGAGATGATTTTGTAAGTGCGGTGTGTGAAGAAGAGTGAAATTGTATACGTGATATTTTAATGAACCTAATATGCTATTATTATAAAGAAAAATAAACCACACGAAACAAAAATTTTTATTGGTATTTATTTAGTTTATTTGTTGAAAAAAAATCTGTCAACTTACATAATAGTATCCCGCTAGAGTAATGTGCTAAACTCCTCCACTACTCCTTCCCCTCGTTAGATCAAAGGGGTGTAGATATGGCTAAAAAAAAAATCGCATTTTTATTGTACATATAAATATATTTTTTTTTAACACCCAGCACGTGCAAACGCATTGGGGGACATAATATGTTTTTTCAATATTAACGAAAAATAAAAACACCGATTTATACATACAATGAGGTAAACGTGCCGCGGGTTTTGTGTTTTTCTTCTTTCCTGCGGATAAAAAAAGAAAAAACGTTGAATGGTGGAGGGCGGATGGCATGGCAGTGACTCCGTATTGTCCGGCGTCGATCGGTATTCCAGTCGGAGTTAAATAACCGTGAAATGACGTACCCCGCGCGCGCGAGATACGCGTTCTTCCGACGACTCTTCTTTCGGAACGTATAAGTGCTATTCAACGATTCGACTGGGGCAGTGTCTTGTCTTCGAGTGCACTCGAGTGCAACAAAACCATTAAAGGCGTGTACACGCGACGTATTGTACTTATACGCTTCCACAATAAGACGAACGCGTTTGGAAATCTCATATTTGCTCGACAGATGCGCTTGCGTGCGTTTTAACACGCACACACACACATACGCACACGCGCCTATATACATTTACGCGTTATTATCGACTAATGATCGGACTAGCCGAGTTAAGACGAACGCATGTGTGCGTGCGCAATATCCAAAGCACGTGAGGGTGGTGGGGGAGAGGGTATTGTCCGGATGAAGTCAAATACAGCGATTTACAAGCAATATAACTGCAGAGTTACGCACGAACGTGTGCAATGAAAGAAACAAATTAAGGTCGACGTGGCGGCGGTGGATACTTCTTTTCGCCCGTTCCTCTCATGTGACCTATTGCGTGGAAAATCTTTCGACCTTTACATAATACAACACAATCTATCCACTTAGACATTCCTACCAGACTACCTACATATCCATACACGTCTATACCGTCCACGCACGATGAATGAACGCGACGATAACAATAATGACGACGACGACAATAATAATAATAATAATAATAATAATAATAATAATAATAATAATATAATATAATAATAATAATAATAATAATAATAAAAAAAATAATAAATAATAATAATAATAATAATACGTTATAATTATTAGACGTTATATAGCAAAATGTTTTGAAAAAAACTAAAGAATTTTATGATACGTGGGAATTTCCATTCAACATTTAAGACAATTATTATTTTTTTTTTATTTAGTTATTATACGATCTGTAAAGATAAGTTTTTACAATAAGTATAAGTGATGATTCAGAATTATATAAGAAAAAGAAAAATAAGATAAAATATATAAATAAAATAAAATAATATAAATAAAATAAAATAAAATAAGATAAGTAAATTAAATTAAATAAGATAAGTAAATTAAATTAAAATAAATTAACTGGGTTTTTATGGACTGAGGACTTAAGTGAAGAAACCATCCAGTGATGGGACTTCATGACATGTAAAAGACAATTATTAAAATTTTTTTTTACTTTAGTGATCAAAATGACAATAAAACAGATCGAAATTTAAATAGTACAGATTCGTGTACAAAAATTGAGATTGTAAGGATCAATATATTTGAAGAAAGATAGCAGCTCAATAGAAATCTTGTCATTTATTTATGGTAACAAATTACAAGATATGTCTTTTTTAGAATCATCATAATAATTCTAGTAACAACTGTAAGCTACAAAAAAGGTTTTAGGAAATAAAGTTAATAAAAATGTACTTGCGATGACAGGAAAATGTCTCAGAAATTTTATATTAACGGGCGTTGAAAATGATATTGTTTGTAAGATTGATGTTATTGAAACAATAAATAATTTTGCTTATGTAAAATCCAGGAAAAAATATTTAAAGTAGTTAAAATAACTGTGTATAATTAAAGAAAGAGCAATAAAATGTAATGATTATTTATCGTGTCCAAGTAATTATTGTATCCTACACTTAGTAAATAAAAGTAATTTTAAACAATGTTTGCGTGTATAAAATAATTTAGTGTATTGAATATTTTTTAACAGCGTTTTTCAACAATTTGTCCGGAGCACTATAATATCTCGGGCTGGTTCTGCACTTCCTTACATCGCTAGCTACACATTTCTTTTTGTATTCATTTTGGACTAAATTATTATTATTATTATTATTTATATATATATTTGTTGGATGGATTATTTAAATAATAACAGAAAAGAAAGGATATCAATAAAATATATATAAGAGAACTTGTGATTATTTTATACACAAAATGTTTGAAACCCAAATCACAAAAATTATACACAATAACCGCGTATACGTAGTTGTCGAAATACGTATACGCGGTTATTGTGTATAATTTTTGTGATTTGGGTTTCAAACATTTTGTGTAAAGGATATCAAATACTTTTCATAAGTATACAGTATGTCAGTATACTCAAGGTCGTATCTAGAAATTTTTTTTCGGGAGAGGGTTCTATAATATATTTTATAACTTTTCAGTTTTTATTACACTGAATTTATACTTTAACATTTTTTTATTAAATAAATATTTATTCAGTGGTTAATTTGCTGATCGTTATGATAGAATTAATTAGCATTTGTGCCAAAAGTGATGATTTATTTTTTATATAAAAAATGATTAAATGTCTCGTAAAAAAATTCAAGAGGGGGGAGGGGGGGTCTAGACCGTGTCTCAGATGCGGTCTTGAGTATACCATACCTAGCAAAAACAAATATGTACGTGTATATTCGTTTTAATATTTATTATACTTTATTATATCTATTTTATAAAACCTTAAGTAATAAAATCAATTGTATAATAATCTAGTGTTTACAAACACTTATAATTGACTATACTAGGATTCAAGTTATGTATAATATTCGTGACATAATAATGACAAACTTAAGCATTTTATAATAATTGAATAATTTTCTATATTTGAATGTTTTTATTAGTTGAAAATAATATCTGTATGAGTTACACAGAACTCAAGCAAAAAACCATTTCGAAAAATAATTTAATTATTATTTTATACAGTTTTAAATAGATATTATATGAAACGATTTCACCAAGATAGATGTTTATAGCATTACAATTTATTTAACTTGCATATCTATTTTTAAGAGTAAAGTCGAAAGAAATCTGAAATAGCCTTTTAATTTTTAGTTTTCTCTAGTAAAAATTGAATCATAACATTTCAAATCATATATATCGTTTTCATCATTTTTTTAAATTTGAAGTAAGCTAAAAACATAACTTTGAAATTTATTAATACCACAAAATAGAACCAATCATGTTTGCAAAAGAAAAGCACTCATAATATATATTAAAATATTTTTCACTTTTTTCTTCAAAAATCATAGAAGGCAATATATTTAAAAAAAGCATTCTTCAACATTTGAATAATTAATAATATATGTTTAGTATTTAGTGTCAATTAGAACTCTGAAGTATTTAACATTCTTTGTCTTTAAAAAAAAACTTATAAAATATACACAAAACTAAAAATCGTTTTTCTTAACTCAGCATTCGATTTAGCAACAACATTGCATGAAATAGTTGTATTAAAATATATTAACTAATAAACTTTAATAATACTAATATTTACAAAAATTGCGGTAAAATTAAATTACGAAGCAAACCAATAAAACTATTAAACAAGCAATTTTATGGACATGATTATGATAAATATAATGTAGTCTGCTATCACAGCCTTTTAGGCCTTAATAATGGGTAATGAAAGTGGTAATATATTTATATTATGTTGTTATGATTAAATAAACCTACCTATCTTACTTATATTATATCTATTTCAACAAGAAATCTCAAACAATTGGTTCTACAATTATATGTTTTCTTTTCACAAAACTATTTTTGGGGTTCTAAAAGTTCTTCATAAGTATTGTAAAGTTAATTGATGTATTTAACTTTTAATAAATAGACGATACGCTACAAGTATTTCAATGTAAATTTCAGCTGTTTTATAAATTACTGAAAACACAAAAACCAACATTTTGTAAAAAATGTTAATCATATCGTTAATTTTGATTAATAATTTTTTTTTTTAAGAAGAGGATTTATGTATATTAAATTCTTTGTTTAAATTGGTTTTTCATAATTTATTCATACATTTATATAGTTAATATTCAAAAACAACAAAAGCAAAATGTAAAATTTAATTATAGTAAAATATATTAATTTTACAATAATAATATTTTTATTTATTTTTATCAAATTTGAAATTTCATTAATTATTCAAATGTAGACTTGAATATTTTTTTCGGTTCTGTCCATAAAATATGCTAAGTACAACTATATCCATTTAAAGAACTTAATTTCATAATATTGTTTAAATTAATATTTCTAATTTGTTTTTAAATTACAAAACAAAACAAAAAAACAAAAATATTCTAAAGCCTCATATACATTGCTTAACAAAAACTACGTTATATAAATTTTACACAAAGACATTTTTGTTATTCAATCTAAAATTTATTAAAATGTGGATAAACTGTATTAATCATTTCAATTTAAAAATCAATGATTATTGTGTGATTAAGTATATACTTTATAAAAAAATATGTTATGAAACTCCCAAATTTAAACACATAATATGTATTTAATGTGTACGCATGTGTGCAAAGTAAACAATTACTTGTATAGTTTAACGATTGTATCTATATATTAATAATTTATTAATATATTTTTAATTAGATTTATCGATTAATATTATTAGTATACTCTATTAATCTCTTTTGTATCAGTAAGTTTATTAGTATACTCAATTAATATTAGCTGAGTCATATTTATAGAGAATTTACTAACAAGTAATTAATGTTATAATTTTTAATAATGTATAAATACATAATATGTACTTGTACTAGTTACAATACCAGTGTTAGATGATTATTCGAACATCATCTTCTATCATGATGATGTTTGATATAGAATCTAATCCTATATTGGTTTTAATGATGACATTAAACTAACATTAATCTAGAAATCCTCTGTAGTATGTTATTAGGTAATCTGTGTTTTTGAAAATTTGAATGGGTATGTTTCTAATTTGTCTTTAATTTAGATGGGTATAAATTAAACATTATATTCGAAATATTGAAGCTACCGTGGTAATATTCCAATGTGCCTTTGAATTATACATTTATGTATTCAAACACTATGTATTATTATTGTTATTATTTATATTATTTATATTATTGTAATTAAAATAAATAATACATGAAATTGTATTATAAGTACTTAAAACAGGTTTATACAAATACAACTTTTAATCAATGTGTAATATACAATTAGCTGTTTGAAATTTGATATTATTTTACTACACGACGTAATATTTAACATATATTATTTATATTTATATGAAAAAAAATGTAATATGAATGTGAAAGATTTATGAATTATTTGCACCGTATTATTATATGACTATTATTACCATTAGAGTTTGCCTTTGATATCTTACTAGTGTACTGCAAACAAAGGCACTGGTATTCTATTAACAATAACGTATATAATACCATTATAATAGCACCCGGGGGAGTATAATAGGTCTATATCCGATTAACAGTGTGCTTTGCTTTGTATTAAATGGTGGATTTGTGTCAAATTTCCCAAAACCGCCCAAAATATTCGTTATTATTATTATTTTTTGTTGTTGGAGGGTGAAATGTCCAAAAACGGTATTAGCACTATGGATCATACGGAAAGGCTGTCAATATTTTTTTTACAAATCGAACAAAGGTCCGGTTAGATTATGTCTGCATTAAATATATCAGGCGTATATACACATTTTTTTTCTTACAGGGATAGGGTCTTACTCTAAACTATAAAAATAGTGTCCAATGCATAAAACGTATACATAAACGTTTTCGTATTTATATATTTTAATGAATATTAGTGAGAATAGTGTTTAACCATTATGGGGTTTCATTAAAACTATATAATACTTACAATATAGTTTAATTCATATTGAAACTACATAATATAAATAATATTTATTTCACAGACCTCCATTAGAGAAATTTAATATTTATAAACAATGTGCGAATCGATTTTTAAGTTTTTTAAGTTGTTATATTTTACATAGTATAGATATCATAAATGAATAAAGGAGCAGTGGCATAAGCTAGAGGCCGCATGGGGTCATACTTGCGGCAATAAAATTAATGTCGGGGTCGTAAAGATATATTTTTGCGACTCCATGAAAACTATTTTATGAGTATTAAAATTATTAAATTAAGTTATCAAAATTATTATTTTAACGTCATGAGAATTAAGTGCAGTGACGGAACTAGTTTGTTATGAAAAGCATTATCCTACAATTTAGTTATAATAGTTATTATGCGGTGATAACAAATGTTTCGACTAGGAGTGTAATCACAAATTATTGCTTAATTTATTTTGCAGTTTATCTACCGTCGTTTATATTGTAAAGAATGTATTCGTGTCTTCCGTGGTTGTCAGTAAATATTTTTATTTTTGCATAACATTTAACTCGTTGTGTATTGTTATATGGTATATTGTTCTAAGTGGTCACTATTGTACATTAGTTAGTGGTCTAACTATTGCAATTTGCAAACCTTGATTTTATCAAATGCCTTAAACAACTAGTATTTGGTTTGATTCATTTACGGATAGATTTTGTCTATGATTTATGTTTAAAACTATTCATTTACTATATATGTAGAACACTATTATTTTTTGTCATTGGCAAATTTTTAATTTAAAGGTCCAAACCAATGGTAAGTTTTTTATTCTAACCTACTGACTACTAGGTAGGTGTACTAATAATCGCAATTGTCAGCTGCTTTTAAATGATATAGCTATATTAAAATCAGTGTTTGAATGAATGACGTTCTTGCACGCACGTTCATATTTTTTGAAAGTTACTCGTTTCTGTTAAATAGAACGTGAACGTGAATGACGTTTATATTTTCAAGGAATTTGATTGATTTTCAAGTTATTTAAATTAAATTAAAATACATTAATATTTCGTTATAAATTCTGTTAGATTTACCTACATATAGTTATAAAAAATATAATACTCAAAAGTTATTTTCTGTGGACTGAATATGATATGAAAACGATAGTTTCAATGAATCGTTAATTTTTGGGAAATATATAAGGAAAATGTATATTTTATTAATAATTAATTAATTAAAATGAACCACCAGATGAACATATTTATTGTTTAAATTTATTTTAAATTTATTTCTTTGTTTTGTAGAACAATGTTAATGATTCTATAGCTGAAGTAAATGTCAGTGATAATATTATTTACAAGAAAATTAGGATAGTAAATAAAGTTTGTTGTTTCTTTTTATTTAGTTCAATTTTAATAAGTCAAATAAAAAGACAACATTTGTAGAAATTCAAGATTATAATGAATTATATGTTACTAACCTATAAATTCTAAAAATAACTTTACATTATTAGAGAAACGAGTTTGTTAATCGAGATCGAAGTTAAGATAAAACAAATGCATTATATTTATTGTTGAATGGGTTTGAACCTAATCAGCTATGTGATATTGTTTATCCAAAGCTGAATGGAAGAATGTTTCGATTTAATTGGTTTAAGAGTTTTTCTTGGTTAGAATATAGCCCCCTTAATGATTCAGCATATTGCTTTTATTGTCGAGCCTTTTCATCCAATAATTCAGATTCAACATTTATCAGTGAAGATTTTCATCAATGGTCAAAAGCTTTTTAAAATCGTTTCATTGTCATGAAAAATTAATAGCACATAAAGAGACTTGTGCTAAAGTAGCTGGATATAAAAGTGCTAAGAATTCTGGAAGTGTAATAAGTTAAGTTGATACACAATATAAACAAATCATTGCCGATAATTTGGAATATTTAAGGTGTATTTTAGATTATTTACTATGTAAATAAAGAAAACTTTCAAGAATTGATAACTCTTCGAGCCAAAGATAATGATATAATTAGGAGATACTATATTGAAAAAGAAAAAAACATTTCGATATGTCAGTGGTGATTACATAAATCAATTTCTTAAATATTTGGCTAAAACTGTGTTAAAAATTATAATTGAAGATATACTAGTTGCTGGAATATTTAGTATCATAGTAGGCGAAACTCAAGGTTTGTCTAAACATGAAAAAATTGCAATTGTTATTAAATATGTAACAAATAATTTTTCACCAGTTGAGGATTTTCTTGGTTTTCATAAAATAGAGAATACTGTATTTTCTAATAAAAAAAGTTCTTACTTCTCATGGACTGGATTCAGACAATTTAAGAGGACAGCGTTATGATGGCGCGGCATCAATGTATGATCCACATAGAAGAGTCCAAGCAAGAATAAAATAAGAAAGCCCTTTATCCATATAAGTCTATTATAATGCACATATCTTAAATTTGTATTGTAAACTTGGTTAAACAAGTGTTACGAGTTAAAAATTTGTTTAGTACATTAAGTACATAACATAAATTTATAGGCGCATCTTCGAAGAGACAAGCTATATTTGAAAAAAACGTGTTCAAATTTCAATATTCATACAAATGATGGACCTACAACTTTAAAATGACTTAGTGAAATTAAATAGAGTTGTCGTTTAGATGCTTTAAAAAAAGTTATTATATTTAATTTTGAATGTGTAATTGATTTATTATATGTTATTTCTGAAAACAATGCTATTTATGGGCCTGAGGTAAGCTCATTAAAAACATTACTGAATATATTTGAATTTTTATTTTGTATTCACTATTCTGAAAAAATTATGCTAATAAATAAAATGTTGTCAAAATATTTACATTCTAGTTTTGTAAATTATAATAATGTACAATATATGATAAAAGAAACAATATATGAGTTATCACATATGCGATGTGAAAAAGAAATTAGTAATATGTGGAATAAAGTAGGTATTCTAAAAAAAAAATATGAAATTTGTTCTCCGATACTCGTTAGAAAAAATACATTTCAGGTAAATTTGGAGGTGGGTCAAAAGAAATAGAAAATATGACCGTAAAGAAAAATTATGAAATTAACATATATTATAATGTACTTGACAACATCATAAATGATATGTGAGTATGGTTTGATGAAAATAATGTACATATTTTAAACTGTATGCAAGATATAATATTAAATGAAATATTATATTATTATTAAATATTATATAATTAAATTATTTTTCCTTTTTTTCCCTTTTTTTCCTTTTATAAATTTTTTTGTGTTTTATTGTTGTGTTTTGCAACAATCCGATCCCATATGTGATTTATGTTTGTCAGTGTTGGGAGGACATGTGGATGGGGAGGAGAAGAGGGGGGGTAGCGCTTATTAGGGCTGTTTTTGCCGATGTAGTCAGGAGGTCTTCGGACGTCCGGAGTCCCTGATTTTGATCTCCCGTGGATGATATGGACAAAGTTAAACCGGATAAAAATTGAACAAGGAAGATGCAGAAGTCTACTTCACAAGTGGGGAATGGAAAAATCTCCTCTTTGCTCATGCGGAGTTAACCAAACGATCCGACATATAGTCGAAGAGTGTCCAAACACAAAATTCGAAGGTGGAGTGGGAAAAAACTGCACGAAGCCGGGATGGGAGCAATCAAATGGATAATAAATCTGGATATACTATTATAATGAATGTGCTATTGTTATTATTATATTTATATTTAAATTTAAATTTCAAATCTTAAATTTTAAATGTTTAAATGCTTTTATATATTAATTATGTTACTTATTTATTTGGTATTTATCTATTGTTATTATTATTTTTATTATTTAATGCTTTATAATTACTTTCATTAACATTAATATTGTCATTAACAATAGTTAGTATCTGATGTTAATCTAAATTAGCCGATTGTCATATGCAAAAAAAAAAAAAATAATTAAATTAAATTATTAATCCAAAACCAATTTTATTTAAAGAAGTTAATAAAATCTATGGGTTTGATGAAGACAGTCTATAATCAGAAACCAAAATATTCAATTGAATGTACAAAAATGTTTATATTAAAAATAACATTCAATCTATGATTGATTACCTTTTATCAGGAGATAATAAAATTGGTTTTCCAACATTCGAAAAATTTATTAAACTTTTTATTACTATACTATCTAACTCTGTCTCTTGTGAGAGAAGTTTTTCGTGCTTGCGACGCTTAAAAAAATATTTAAGAATAACAATGAGGCAGTCACGATTAAGTAATTTTGGGGTTCTTCAATTTGAACGTGAAAGGTATTTTCTAATTAATAACGATGATGTAATTAGAACATTTAGTATTGCTGCAGAATGCTGTGATCGCCGTTTACAACTTTAAATATAATATTTTACATATTACCAGTAACTATAAATTAACCAATTTTATATTATACGGGGTGTTTCTGTAATGAATGAGATCACTAATACAAATGTACTTAATATGATAGCATAAAAAGGAAATTTTGAATTTTTTCCTATCACAAAAACCTAGATTTTAGCAATGAGATACTTAGAATATTATCTTAAATGTATAAATAAATACTCAAATGATATTTTTTGTAAAATTCTTGTACAATTTAATATATTATATCACTTTTTCTTATTCTGGAATCTGGTGATACCAATTATCAAAAATGCATGACATGTGTAAAAAATAAGTTTGGCATTTGGGAAGACTATAAATAAGTAACGAAAATAAATAATGGTCATATGCGGATTGAATCATGAGCATTTATGCTTTTCACATGGACAATTCTATGTTAGGTGTTCGCGTGTTAAAAATTATCAAACCTTTTTTATTTATGCACCTGATAGACTAACAAAAATATTGTTCATTTTATTAACATTTATATTTGTTAATGCCTAATGTACTTAAAATTCCGTATCGAAATAAAAAGTTTATGATATCAAATAGATATATTTATTGTAAACTTATTTTGCATATTATTAACCTATATTATCGCGCACCTACATGCAGGACCACGTTTGTTATGTCAGATAGTACACACACACACACACACACACACACACACACATATATATTTATACAAATTATGTTATAAAATAAAATATTTTATACATACAATTTATAATTAGACATTTTACTATATACATTATAGTTCTTGAAAATAACAAAATTATAAAGTAATCAAAATTCTGAAATGTAAATATAGAGTATATCTTAACTGTAAACAGATAAAAATGATGATTTTCAATGGCATGGAACATCGAACCAGTAAAAACTGATTCAAAAGTAATTAATATTAATATTAAGCAATGTTTAATTGGTTTTAAATTATAATATTTGATCTATAATCGTTTTTGAACCAGACGAAACCCTAACGGTACATTTTCAATGGCTTCCTTTATATAATAATATATTGTCTGGACACCGAGTCTCCCCGCTTATCCAATTTTGACGTTCCCGTGGGCACGTATGTACTCGTATATCTATATATGAATTATATTAATAATCATGTTTGCACAAAATATTAAATTATATATTATATTATACATCTATATTGCAATATGTTCATCGAGCAGTCACTTGGATTCTCCCTAAACAACATTGCAACGCCACCGTCGTGATAAATGTGTGTGAAATTTCTAACGTATAATACAGGCACATTTATAGGTAGATGTTAGTACTTATATAATATCATATAAACGCAGCGAAATGGTTTTGATCGTAATACAAATATAGGATTATAATATCGTTATGTGCGAGAAAAGAGAACGGAGGAAAGAAAAAAAATCCGTTTATAAAAATCTGTACAGAAAAATATAACGTAGCGTTCACAATGAGAAAAAATTGCGAATGTACCTTATCCTGTAGGCTAGAGCGGTGTACATATATATTTATCAAAAATGAATTTCAGATACGCAACAATGGTTCGTGTCTGATTTATTACTGTGTAAACATCGTATAATCCACCCACTGAACGTAATGTTATTGTGTATAATAATCTTTTACTTATTACAAGGCATAAAATTATAGTGTTATAATAATACGAACAAAAGTTTTGTTCTGACGGTTCGGCTGGTAAGCGTGCGACACCACATATACCAGCACGTTGCTGCGACGACAACGATCGTTCACACGATATTGGAGTTCGTCCGATAGTAACTGTTTTAACGAGTTTTTAACACGCGTTTATTGTTTTTACAACTGTTTTGTGACCTATGCATTTTATATTAAATCGTATAACATGTGCGTGTCGAAATAAATGGTAATTTTAAAACGTTTTTACATAACTGACAATGTAGTTGCATGTGTATACAAAACGATTATTTTGACCAAGAAATACGCATATGCATATCAAATTATATTCCCTATAGTCGTATAGTGTAGTTATATACGTATAGTTTTTAAATAGTTTAATTATTATATCACTCTCGGATACCATAGATAAAACTAAAGAGGAAATCATTAAATAGTATAGATTAAATTATATATAAAGTCAAAATAGCATAGCCCACATAGTTCTGTTGTACAATCATAATCCTCAATGAATAACAAACTTTTAATATTGAAAATTATTTTATCTAACCTATTTAGATAGGCATAAGACGTTTAGATAATGTGAAATTGTGACTATTTTTAATATTTATTCGTCAAATCTCTTGGTAATTTTGTTATGATTTATCAGAATACTAATCATTAACTTCATAAATATTTGAACATAGAAACTGTTGACAAAATACCATGCATAATACCAAATAATAATGTCTAGTGGACAAAATGAGAAAAAGGAACTCAAAGCTGGAATGCTATCCCTTCATATTAATAGTTAACGTTTCCATGGCTTCACTTATGTTATCCAAAATAATGCATTCCTCTTAACATTTGGAAAATGTGTTGCTTTGTAATCATTGCAATGCAATTTGACGAACGGTAGATTTCTATTTAAAAGTATTTACTCAATATTTTTTTTTATAAATCTATTTAATAACATTAAAAAATAATAAAAAAATGTTATGTAGCTTTTAAGTATGTTTAAAAAAATATATATGCTCATATTCTTGTTTATTTCAAATATAAATAAAATAGATTATGTTAAATTTAAACTTGATCCTAAGCTCAGATGGATTCCCCATTTCCAACAACTCTCAGGAATCATATTACGTTGGTTTAACTTCCTTCGATCAATAGCTGGAACTGGCTGGGGATCTCATCCATCTGCTCTTCAAATATTTAACGCAGTTATATAGTCTAAAGCAGATTATGGCTCATTTCTTTTTGCATCTGATTCCGCAACACATCGCAAAAAATGAAATACTCTTCTTTCATCCTGCCTTCGCTTAGTTATTGGCGCTATGCGTTCAACCCCTTTGGCGAGTCTTGAAGTTGAATGTTCTTGTCTCCCTTTGAAAATACGTAGTAAACGTCTTGCTTGTAAATTCTTACTTAAAAATATGTCCTCACCTAAATCCACCATTTTTAAGACCTTCAAGTGTATAAGCACTTCCTGGAGGTACGCTTTTCATTTTAGCTTCCATCTCTTCGACGTTTAGCCAATTTGTACCTTTCATTTACCATTCAAACTCCTGTCTTCAGCTGTATGATACGTCTTGATCATAATTGACTACCAAACTTCGCCTTTCTCCTGGCTCTTAATTCTTCCCCACATTGTACGTTACATTTAAATGAAGCCATCTGTGACCTTCAACATATTCTCTTTCACTGCCCATCCTTACTCTCCACAGAAATCTTCTTCTTTTCCGCCTTTATTCCCTTGGATATTTCTCTCCGGACATCATTATTCTTCTTAACTCCTGTTCCCTTTTAGTAATTTTTACAATAATCTCCTTCATCCTTAAAGCTGGCTTCGTTATTTAAACCACTATTATTTTATATTATTCTCTTTATCTATTTTGTTTTGTTTTTTTGTTTTATTTTGTTTTTATGTCTCTCTTAACAAAATTTTAACTATTTATTGTATTATTTTTCTTATTGTATTTTTGTGTGTGTATATAATGGTGTGCATAATTCATTATGAAATCTAATTGTTGTACTATAATATTTCAAAATAAAAACAAATTTAAAAAAATATATATAATAAATTTTATAATAATTTTATAAAAATAATTCATTAGAAATCCTTTTTTTCAAATATTGAAATCAATAATATTTCCGCGTCTCCCCGATAATGCTGTGGAGCTTCCTGGGTACGCGGGCATTCATCGTTTATTCAAACAAACCAATATTTTTATTTTTGGTGAGTGGTTAAGTATATCTACTACCAGACTTTACTTTAAAAAAACAATATTAAAATAATAATATTAATAAATAATTAATTAAATTATAATACAGTCAGCGGCACTCACGCGTCGCCTCATCAGCACGCTGGCGGCAGAATGGAGCCACTCTTGTTTCCCTTTGCCTGGCGTATTCTGTCTTAGCTTTGGACGACATTATCGCCTCCGCAAATCGGGCGACTGCTGTTCACATAGCTAGAGACTCCAGCATGCAGTAAACGAGGTCGGATCAGGCGCTGTCCTCCTCACCACTGTTTAACATGAGTGGTCCGCAATGAGAATACTCGGGCAAAAAGGCAAGATCGATCTGGTATAAATACCGGTTGAAACAACTGTGACCTATCAGCAGCTAAGTAAGGCTGAACGAGACTTGTCCGTGTAGGCTGTTTATCCACTGGCCCAGGAGCGCGGGGGTATCAGGACCCGAGCCCTCCTGCGACCGTTGCCAGTAGAGGTTCTAAATCCCGCACTTTCCGCATCTATAGAGCCATTGTTCGATTCTCGGCGATCCAGAGGTGGCCGGTGGTTTCTGATATGTTTCCGACCTCCATTCGTTCCCCCTTCCCTCGGATCTCACGCCCGCCTGACTTCGAACGTCTTGTGAGAGCCGGCAGGTTAATGGAAAGTGTTCGCACGATGACCATCACGACGTCATAAGAGACCATGCGGTATGCCGAAACGCATCTTAAGAAGGCCCATCGTTGGGCCGCGGCCAAAATGCTGACGTTCCGAGTGTCACGTAAAGCCGAAGGGGCCCATGTTGGAGTGCATGACCCTAACGAACAGGCGCCTTCTGTTCTTGCTTGGAGCGCTGACGTTCGGCATTAACCTTCCGAGGGCATTCATTATCATGAGCTTTATCAGCTGTGGCTCACAAGTGCATCTCAAATATTGTCCCTTGACGTTTGAGCACGATGCCCAAGTACTGCAGGAACGTTCAGAGCGGGACGACCTCCTCCTACAGAAGTATCGGGAGTTCCACCACTCCATAACACCTCGTAAATACCACGACCTATGACTTGTCTACTGACAGATGGCGCAGATAGGCCCAGACCACGGATGTGGTCTGAGATGGTTTCATGGGCGACATTCGTGCACTTTTGCACCGCATCTACAGTATCCCTCTCCACCTTGACAAACGTATCGTCCGTGTAGTAGATTGCTGTCATCCCCCTCGGCATCAGTAGTCGGAGCAAAACGTCTAATGCGATGTTTTAGAGAAGAGCCTCAGCATTGAGCTCTGTGGGACCTCGCATGTCACTTCCATTGTTATAAGAGTCCCTTGCTCATCGATGCATAAATGCAGGACCCTTCCTCCGCGGTACGAGTGCAGGATCCGCTGTATATACGGTGGAAAGCTCCTGCGCTTGAGAGTCTCGTGGATCACCTCCCACGGCATGGAGTTGAAGGTATTCCGGATATCGACGATAACGGACATGGCTTAATGGTGAGCGTCACATGCGTTTACAAGATGCCTGTGAAACGCGCGCAACGTGTTGTCGGTACACCGATTTTTTCAGAAATCGAACTGTCTGTCAAATAGTCCGATCCCGGAATTGGCCATGAACTTCTCCATTTGGTTCACCAACAACGTCTCCAGTATCTTCCCAACGTCGTTCAGGAGACACAGTGACTGGTACGATGAGGGTACACCTTCGGGTTTCTGGGTTTGTTAATCAGCGAGAGGCGAATCTCCTTCCAACATCCAGGAAAGATCTCACTCCTCAGACACGTTTTGAAGGTGGTGTTAAGCGCTAATGGTCTAACGCCATGCACAATGACTTCGCGACCTCAACTGCCACACCGGAAATTAATATTTACCCTTACATAATAGAACATTAATAAAGAATTCTAAAAATTTTAATGGTATACACAAACTATGACTTCCTTTATTCAATAAACAATAATAATAACATAGGCGCACACAAATATATTGATTTGAGGTTTCGGAATTTTAATTTATAAACCAAACAATCAATATAAATACACAGTTGCAAATATTCTATCAACATTTTAATAATTTGTAAGTTAAATTTTTATTAAATGTACTGGAAGTAACAAAAATATAGTATTGTACTATATATTTATGATATTTTGAAATGTTTGGTTAGGTTATTGTCTACACCATATCAAATTAAAGGAAATATAACAACTTTTATTGTATCAAAAAGAAATACAAGTATTTCATCCTTCAGTATACTTACACTGCAAAAAGACGGAGTTTAAAAAAAAATTCAAGCAAATTGTTATAGATTTTTCACTACTATCTTTTTATCTCGTCAACCTATTTAGTGTATTTTAACAGTAGAAAAGAACAGAAATTGGTCTATTTAATGTACTTCATAAATTTCAAAAATTAGAAAATTAAATTGTTACAGTAAATAATATTAGTTAATACTACAATTTAAATTAACTGTGCATATAATATTTTAGCATACATAATTAATTAATATGAAATATTACAAATCACTAATAGAATAAACTAATAGAATATAAAAGATTTATAATCTACATTGTTTTTAAATCAAGTTTGAAAACTGGGAATTTCAGCAACCTCGTAGATTGGAAATTTCCTTACCTATTTTAGTTGTCTTTAATTAAATTCCCGGTGTCCCTGTAGTCTAATTAAACCCTAATCGAATTATTTAATTTTAACTTCAGTTGTACCACTAAATCGTATATTTTACAAAACAGTTGTCATAATATTTTAATAATACATAAAAATAATACGTATCGTATTTGATGATTAATCATAATTTTTTTGGCTATTTTGGAGAAATCTCTGGTAAGATCAAATATTCTTGTACAAACGTGCCTGAAATAATTATTGTATATATGTACTTTTATACACAAATGTTTAATGTTTTGCTTATACACATGTTTCTTGATTAACACACCGATTGCCGGGCAAACCGCATCATGACATAGTAATCATTGTCAAGACTGGTGCAATTACGATCTGTCGTTTTACAGAAGAATGATGAGGGTCTCAAAAGCACGACATGAATCTTGGTTTAGTATTATTTGAATCATTATTAACATATAATACATATGTATCGACTAACTGAAAATATTTCCATCAGACTACTAGTTTCGTTATAATGTAAAATATGTTTTAATTTACTTACTAACATTTCAGTCATTCTTTTTAATTTACCTTGGAAAACGCGGATAAGTCAATTATAATAAACTGTCATTAAAGTATGCTATATAAAGTCGCTCTGTGGAAACAATAATAATATCAAATACATTATGTGCTTATAAACAAATTATCTTAATTTTGATTTCATTACAGATTACAGGAAGTTTTTAATATATAAACTAAATAATTTAAATTTTTAAAATATATATTTTCTACTTTAGTATAATTGGTGACTTCGAATTCAACTGATAGTTTAAATATCAAAATCCAGTTGAACTTAAGTAGGTAATAGGCAAATTATTTCCCTTGTTAGATTATTCAATAGAATCCAAAATTAGTATTATGCCCTCTGGTAAATTTGCTTATTGTACTGGTTTTCAATTTCAAACATATTATCAACACTGAAATTCACAATACATCAAGAACACTGTAAAATTGATTTTTAATAAATCAAATCATAATTTTTACTCCTTATTGATTTTACTACATATTATTTTCACGTGTGGAAAGTTGGCCTACCCATTTCAAGGTATGAATTCAAAATTTATACTAATATTTTGTGTTATTTACGAGATTTTGCGAGTCTATTTTTAGAATTTGCGAGTCAGTTATTGCCAAATAAAAACAAAAAAACAGATGGGTAGTCTGATTTCATGTAACCAATCAGCTTTGTCCTAGAATTTCAAAACCTGTATCAAAATATGCGTCGTCATTTGTGAGTATTTGCGAGTTGTCTCAAAATTTGCGAGTCACCTCTCTACCCAGTAAACCCATTTTTCGACCATGAAGTTGAACCACCCATGTTTTCCTAAAACTTCGAAATTTATATCAAATGAAAGCTTATTACTTGTGAGAATTTTTAAGTCTATTTTCAAAATTTGCGAGATAGTCTTTGCCGATTGAAAATAAAAATACAATGCACATTGTAATGTACTATAATGGAACCTCGATATATCGAAATTTAAGGGAAAGCCTAACTGAACACCATGTTAACCACACCTTCTATTCTAAGTTATGAGCCACGGTCCAAAACTTGTGCTAATAGATGGAACACTAAAATCCATTCATCCAATCAGCAATACAATGAGTCTAATTGTTTCTCAAAGAACTATTATTAATAATGTGTCAAAATATTTCAAACAATATTGCATTATCAACAGTAACAAAATATAATTTTCAATGCCTAATTTAACTAAGGTTGTAATGCAGATAAAATTTACTTAATTATACTTTTTATGTAATGTACAAGAATATAATGCACATTTTTTTTCTATAAGTTGTCATTTAAATAATTGTTGGATAACGACTAATAGATTATTGTTAATTGTATTAGTTTCTATTAAAAGATGATGTAATTGTAATTACGAATTCAAACGTTATGAAATCAGTTATGCCGTTCTCACTGTAATTTGAATTGTTTGAATGTTTTTTTTTTTTAATTATTATGATCAATGTATTATAATAAACAGTATATATACATTTTTCCAACATATTATTATAATTATATAACAATAGCCTAAACTCGTTATGCAAATTCGATAATTTTATAATTCGACAAAAGTTTAGTATGTTCAAATTAATTTTATTTTTTAGTAAAATGTAGTTATAGTATATATATATATATATTTATTATATATATATATATGTAAAAATGTGTATAGGTATATATATTATTACATTTGTACTAAAAGTAACTAAAAATGTTGATGTTTTATTTTGTAAAGTATGTAGTTTATCATTATTACTTTTATTATTATTATTATTATTATTATTATTATTATATTATATATATATATATATATATATATTTGTTATATTTCTATCATAATGCATTTGAAAACATAAAATTGTGAGCTATAAATTAAAAATAATATTTTGATAACATGTTATTTTACCTGAATTATTGAAATTAGAATCTGTTATCGTATCGTCTAACATTCGATTAACATATAAAATGTGTCATAAAACTGGGTTGTGTATACTCATATAATTATTACGTATTGAAATCATATCCAAATTTGTTGTTTTATTATCAATTTAATACTCAATACACTATTAAATCATTTGACAATATAATTACAATTATTTTTTTTTATAATTAGACTATTATCTATCATAAGAATTAAAATCAATACCATTTTAAAATGAAACTGAGACAATTCTGTTTTTATTATTTTAACGTCATAAGACAATTGCGTTTTAAAAATATTATGCTATTGAATATAATACATTATAATTAAATCGTACAATTGACAGAAGAATAATGGAGAATGAATCACTTCGTATTTTTTTACATTTTAACCTTGTGAGCTTGAATAAACCTAATTTGAAATTCAAAACATATTTGGTTACATAACACGTGAAGAATAAGCCACATTTGACATCACTAAAGAAGTTTTAAATCAAATTTTGTAAATTTAAATTTCGCATTCGTGTAAAATATGACCTTAAAAATTAAATTATTAATACTAATATTTCGATTTTTATTAAGACATTATTGTAATTCTTACTAATTTGTACCAACTTTTAATCAAATTATATTTCAAATAACATATACATTACACTCGTATATATTTAATTAATATACTTTTATAAATTTATACATATTTTATTTTTGAAAAAGAACATTTTTATAGCAATTATAAATGTTCTAAAAATAAAGATTGATTATTGATAATTCTACTGGTTACATTCATGATAATAAATTGAATCTTTAATCATTTTTATGTTTTCAAATACACTGATATTTTTTTGTTATTTTTGTTTCATTATGTGAATAATGTGTTCACAATGTCTTTTTGTTATAAAATTAGTTTATTAATTATTAATATAAAAAATATTTATTTTTAATTAATATTTAATTTGATTTATACTATTTTTTGGTTATTCGAAAATATTCTATCCAAATGTAGATCATTATATAATATAATATGTATAGTGATACTATATCTTTAATATTGGTGTATTTTATTATTTTCTGAAAAAAATATACAGTGATTATTAAAAACAATAATTTATTTATACGAGTAATCAAAACTCATAATTCACATTTTTACAAAATTGAAAACAAAATAATGCAATTTCATTTCATTGTTGATAAAACAATTATAAGAATACAATCAAATTGAGTTATATAGTGGGGTCTAGCTACAATCGAATATAACAATGATAAATAATATATTTTAATATTAATTTAGTATATATATATATATTTCAAATCTTGGTTATAAATATTTCAATAACACATAATAATACATAAGATTATATTATATTATAGATAAGCAATAATTAAATTATAAAATGAACAGTGAAGTATAGTTGTTCAAAGATCATAGGAGCTCGCCTCTTCAGTATGACGTTTCAACACAAAACTGTGAATAATTCCTCCAGCAATACCACCAAGCATAGGACCTGCCCAATATACCTAAGACATATAATATTAAATGTGATAAATCATAGTAATTATAATTTATATATATTATTATATAATATAATTATTTAAACAATTACCCAATGGTTTGTCCAAAAACCGAGCGCCACAGCTGGACCCAAAGATCTTGCTGGGTTCATGCTAGCCCCTGTGTATTTAATCTGAAAAAAATCAGATATTCGTGTAAACAAAAATATAACAAAATATGAGGGTCTCAAACATTAATTTGATATTTTTTTAATTCGGTTAAAATAAATTAACTTCATTATTGCTCTCAATATATCATAAATATTATATAGTTTATTATGTACAATTATTAAACTATATATTATACATTATAAATATTTTATATAATGTATTATTTATTCACATCGATGTATTAAAATACAATATATTAAAATTGTTGGTGTTATGATATAAAAAAAATGTATTTTGTATTTGTTTGATTGATATATGATCTGATTTTTTATAGAAAAATGTAATAATAAAAATCTAGCTACAACTTTTTATTCGTGTAGTCAAATAGATAGTTTGTTTTGTTTGAATTATATTGATGATTAAAAGAAAAATCAAAACTAATAATACATTACATACGAGTATATTATACAAATATCAATTTTTGTTAATTGTGTATCATATCGTTTTATTCTATTAATATTTTTATCATAGTTATTTCGATAATTAGTTTAAGGCCATTGATCACAATTTTAAGCAAAATATGTTATGTAAGAATATTTTATGACTGAATATTTATTTAGGTATGTAACATACATCAAGGTATAATTCATCGTGACTTATGATGAGTCATAATAATGTAGTGTATTATAACCTTCTTAGATTTTATAATGTAGACAATATAGTATTTTAAAATGGTCCGTTAAATATATACAAAATATTTAAAAATGTTAGTTAAATTTTATTTGGAAACATAATGTATTACAAAATATATGAATGAGTTTGATTAATATGTCTTGTTTGAATTATCATTCAATTATAAAAATGTTTGACACGTATATACATTGTAACATATGTAACTATATTGTTTTTAATAAATTTTTTTCATTAATTATTTTGATATTGTAATACTGTTGTAAACATATGAAATATATAATATAACCTATTATACATTTGTATAATGTTTTTATTTCTCAATAGTTCAACAGTTAAAATCAATAAGGATTTCTTGGTCATGTTTATCCGTGAACATAAATGATTGTAAATGACAGATTGTTTGTATAAATTGCAGTTATGATTGTATTTCGATACGGAATAGTATACATCCAAAATCGATTAACTGATTTTATATATGATTTACTATATTAGTAACAAAACCCAAGGATCCTTTGCTAGATCATATAATGGATTCGAGTATCATGTGATAAATAGTTTTAAAAAATGGAGTTGTCTGGTACTTTTCGCGGACTCCTTCATATTGTATTAGGTATTACTAAAGTAATAGGCCCTATTAAATAAGGAATGGCAAATGTAATGTATTGCATAAGGGTATTTACAAATAAGTGATGTTTGGCTATCGAATAAAAATCATGTCGGCCATAAGGAGAAGAGAAGTTTCTACTTGTCACTTAGCTACAATAATGAACAATTATTTTCACAAATACATTTGGTTATGCTGGGAAAATCCACTGAAAATCATATTTTCACGACTGGACAGTATAAACGCACGATACAAACTAAAGCACTAACTGCCACCATTCATTCATATATCATAAATTGTCATAATAAAATGGATATATACGAGTATGTACACACTCTCTGTATTTTTTTTTTAAATTTTTTCCTTTCTCGTAATTTGTTTAATAAATCCCCGAAAAGTTAAAATCTTAAAATTTAAAAGTATAATTTTAGCTGTAGTTTTTATAAAAACGATATTATAAATAATAACGTTCTTCATTGCTTGGACATATTAAACAATTAGGTTTTATTACAAATTAATTTTAAATTAAACAATCCAATTAAAAATAACCATTTACAAAATGTACATACATAATAATTATTTATTTTTCGTGATATAGTGAAATCACAATTTATATAGTTTCTATAAAGTATAGAAAACGCAAATATTTGTTTAAGAGATCGGAACACGAGGAAAATTTATGAAATGAATACGATTTAATTATTTGTTATTTTCAGCCTTTTCTACTACTGCGCAATGCCATTCCGTCATATTGTATCAAATTACTTCACCGGATTGCATCAGTCCGCTATACTGCATCACTTCTTAGAGCGTCCGACCAACCCCCGGGAACCGTTGACCTAAAAATCAAATTTGCTTCTAACCGGAAATGGACATGTTCACTTGCTGGGACCGAGTTCCCCGGTGCGGTGAAATTCCACAAAATGTCAAAAACATTTTACTGACCCGCTCCGGCATCAAGCGAATGGTCGTACCTAACCCTTGCACGGCGTGTACTGACATTAACAATTTAATAATAGCTATTTGAATTATCGTTTACACAGAATTTGACGTACCTCCGCACGTTCAAACGCCCACACTATCCGACCGTGACCTTGTGTATATAATACCGTTATACTGTAATAATTATTATGTCAGTAACTTATGTGGTAGAAGCGAGTGCGCTTGACATGATCGTGTAAATTACAAACAATTAATTTCGTATAATAATAATAATAATAATAATAATATTACAACAATTATTATTATTATTATTATTGTTTTATTTTTATATTGGATGTATAATATTACGTTTGTTGTAATTACGGTGATGTACCGAAAGATTTCTTGAAAACGATAATACGCCTACACACAGTCATTGTTTGAACGGCACGCAATGTGAGTAATCCTGACGGCGCTATCGCACGATATAATCATTATTATTTCACTATGTGGTTTTTCTGGATAATTTTTTTTTTTTTACAGAAGAGTATTTTATACATAAAAAATGAATCGTAAACTTACATTACAATACCATCGACGGCATTGACGTAATGCAAAATAATAGTTTTATTGAATCGTGAACATTTCCTTTTGTATTTTCTGCGAAAATATGTCGCATATGAATTAATTCATTATATCCTATATTTTACACGATTTATGTGCATTAGACTTTCCGAGTAAACTTATTTAACAATTATGTTATAGACATAATTATTTAGCATGTTTAGAACTCATTTAAATGAGATTCCATTTCAACCAGTGGTGTAGCTAGATGTGAAAAGGCCCCGAGGCAGTAAATAAACTAGGCTCCCTTACCAATATTAAATCTTTATAAATTAAAATAATAAACAGATAATTAATAAAGGAATTCCAGTTTATTACTATAAAAATAAAAATTATTATTATTCGTTATTTAATTTAAGTTATTAGATTTATGATATTTACTAATACGTATCTAATAAAATGTATATTTTTTCACGTGTTTTAATATTAGAAAATTGATCTATCACTTCACTTAAATCCAATTTGAAGCAGCCTTGTTTTCGATAAAAATCAATGATAAATATTTGAGGCGATCTTGTCCGATATTATATCTTAGATAATTTTTGATTATTTTCAGTTTGCTGAAGGATCTTTCGGCTTCTGCAGAAGTTAAAGAATTCTTTGTGCTAAGGGCTATTTTGATAGAAATTTAATAATATAAAAATACCGAAATTTAACCGCAGTTGTTATATTTACATTACTGGACCATCTTATTAGATTAAATTTTTTTAGAGTGACTTCTGATTTGCACGTACATTTTGATAAAAAATTTAACTAAAAATGTATTCATTTTATACAACTTTTGTTTCATTTATTCTCTATGCTTTTTCTATACGGGGTTTATTTTTTATTCCTAATTTTAGCTTTCTATTTTATACATTTGATCTATACATTTGATTATAAACTCAATGGAAAATAAAAAAAACTATTAAATAAATAAATTCTTTATGTGCGCTATGAACACAGTAACATTACACTGATGCTACTGAAATAAAAGTATACGTGTTTGATAATATTTAACTCGACAATACAATAATATGAACCTTGTCAACTTTGGGCCCAGAAGCCCGTTAATCACCACACTCCTCCTGTTAGCACACGGTGCTACTCTTGAGTACCTAACCTAACCCTGTCCTTTGGAGCGTGGCAGAAGATGCCTCGACCGGGAGCAAGTCATTGGTCACCAGTCGACTTGGTGCCGACTAAAATCGAGCACTCCAAGAGCTCGTACTACATTTTCACTTCCATGTGCACCCATGAGCGTGGTTTACTCAAGTACTTAACCACCTTAACGAAACCCAACCTGTACGAATCGAACCACAAGAATCCACAATTGGATCTATGTCACTACAGTCCACAGGGTGGCGCCCGTTTCGGGGCATTAATGACACTCGTACTACTGTTTTTGCACGTGCTATTAGTTGAACATATATCCTTAGTCCAAAAGAAATGTTCTGTTCCTCTCAAGTCTTCGTGGTGGACACTAATCCATGTCAATTGTGAATTTTATGTTTTGTATATTTTTAATATCATGTCTCCCATGGAGAAACCTTCCGTCCCGTCTCCGTGGCGATACTCGTCGACGGGTGAAAACACCAAGGAATGATGGTGAGTGATTTGTAAATATTAGTAGTCTAGTATATGCTTAATATTTGTTTTTTCTTAGTGTTAGGTTTTTTGTTGTTTTATTCTTTGCGTCTCCTATACTTCATTATTTTAAAATATATATAAAAGATACGTTTCAAATGTGAAGGATATAATTTCGATGTCTTCGTCCACGAGCGCAAGATACTCCCTCCGTAGGTTTTGTATTGTATAGAGAAATTGGATTATATATGTTTTTTTTATTTTATTTTTGTTCTTGTTTTTTTTTTTAGGTTTCTTTTCTCGCGGAATTTTCACGCTAGCCCGAGCTTTTCTCCGCAATAAGTAGAATAAATTATACTTTAAAATTATACACTGTTATTTATTTATTTAAATATTATTATATGTTCCTATATAAAAATTAATTTGTTAAAAAAATCCGGCGTGTGTCCGAAGACACCACTGGTTGGTGACCCTAATACAAAACGGTACTCGCCACTGAGATATCCGACCGGGAGTAACGGATCGTCTCAACCCAATATGGGATTTCGTCCCAAATATTCAACTATATAACCAAATTCATCATTTAACAGATTATATAGCATCGGCAGTAAAAAAAAAAAAAAAACAAAATTGTACTTTCAAGATATACAAGCGTTTAACAGAGTTTGGTACAAAGGTCTAATCTACAAACTCAAAGAAATAGTTCTGGTTCCTTACTGTCTTCTACTCCAATCAAAAGGGAAAACTTTTCAAATACGTTAAAGTAATGAAACTTCTGACCATTTCGGTATTGGTGCAGAGGTTCTGCAAGGAAGTGACTTTTCCCTTGATTTATACAATATATTTACCCAACAACCCAAATACGGTACTAGCAACCTACGTCGATGACACTGCTATTCTATCCATTAATAACAATCCCATTACTGCCTCTCAAATTTATCAAGAACATACTTCTCAAATTGAAACCTGGTCAAAACAAAAAAAAAAAAAAAACAAAAAAAAACGGAAAACGAAAATAAACAAAAACAAATTTGCTCATATAAAAATTAATCTTGAAATAAGGTCACTGTCCAAATATTATAATTAACAACAAAGTCATATACGTATATATTTTACGTATATATTCATTAATTATATGATAATAGTAATAACAATTTTTAGAAGGCCAGAAACTTGAGACAGTTTGGTTGTCAGATTCATAACATGCTTTGAGTTTTTAATCAATAATTACTTAAAACGTAATAAATTAAATTTCAAAAAATCCTTACCTAGATTAATTATTATTTTTTCTAGAAACATAATTGTATTAGATTTTATTTTTAATATAGTATTTTCAAAATATTATTTAGTATCTATATAGTTAATAATTTTTCATTTCAATAGCAAAATCAATATATAATATATATATATAATATATATATATGTTGTGCTTTTGTTTATGACACGAATACACGATAATTGTTTAAATAATTCAAAAATGTATTTTAAATACGTACACAGTATTTTTAATTATGTAAATTGTATTAAATTAAGTCTTAAAATAAGGCTTGATATTTAAGTAACTTATAAATAATAGATGTTTATAAAAAATTCACAATTTTGTTAAGTTAATTTTATTACAAAAAGCTATTTTTCCAGGACTAGACGTTTATAATTCGTGAATATAACATAAAAAAAAAATACATCACTATACGTTCGTAAAATCATAATTATTTAATTGGTATTATAGTAATAATGAAAACATTTGCTTCAGTCGTCCCGTTTTCTGTCACCTGTGCCATTACGGAATACACTATCTATCAGAGTTAATCGTTTCATTGGCATTTCACGATCGGAAAGTTGTATTTAAATCATTATGTATGTTTTTCACTAAAAATAATCGTAGCTTCGTGCTTGATTAGTCTATGTGCTAGTGTGTACAAATAGAGTATAAAGTGTACTGTGCAGTGTGTACAAATATACGTAGTTACATATTTTTGAAAAAGTGGCACGTATTATATCGAATTTTGGAGAACTAACGGATGACGAAAATAAAAAACCACCTGATACATAATACAGTTTGACAACAATCGTAGAACGTATTTTTTAACGTGTACAAATGCATAATGGTTTTTTATCCGCCGACAGGGAATCCGTAACGTATTAATGTTGTTCAATTCATCCCGAGATTAAGAGCTCTAAGACCGTCCTTCACACACACACACACACACACACACACACACACACACACACACACACACACACACACACACACACACACACTCACTCACTCACACACACACACAGTTTTAAACATGACAAAATGAAAATCGGCATTTCCTGAGCCACTCTCTACTCGTCGACCGCGGCGCCAAATGTGCTTAAACATCGACCCTATTCATTGTCGACCTCGTTCCTATTGTTTCATTTGATTTTTAATTGTATAGTATTCACTCCACAGAACAAATCAAACGAGAGAGTAAATAAACAAAATACAAAATTAAACATTATATATATATATATATATAGTGTACTATTATTTAATATATGACGTCATCATGCGTAACAAGTCCGTATGGGACTGTACCGTGACGACCGATTTTCGGGGAATCCAATGGGAGGTATTCAATGAATCGTGAGTTAATTCTAGTGTTAGCTAATTCTTCAATCGTGGTTAAATGAGACGAGAACCTGATTTGCTGCTAGAAATTATTAATATTCACATAACACAATAATGTTTGTGCTAGTTTGATGAGCTGTTTAATAATAATATCTAAACTGTTGACAATCGATTAAAAATAATAACTAAAAATAACTTGATTTTCAATTTAAAATTATTATCGTTATTTTTCGAGGGTATTAAATTATATATTAAATATTATATGTTAAATTATGTTATAATTAATATTATTACGGTTTACAATCAGGAACGTAATAGCTTTAAAACAATAAAACTGTTGTGTTTTAATAAGAGTAGGTAGTTGTAAAACTTAAAATACTCGTGATACTTAAGAAATCTGCATTACGGGATTACTTTCATTTATGGCATTATTGTATAATACAATTATTTTATTATTGGTATTTTTTAAATGTATTTTTAAATACTATAAGATAAATACGTGAGTCATTTACAAGATACCTGATATGTTTTAAATTAATTCCACTTAATACATGGAGTCTAAAATTCCATGGGCACGCGCTCGTTTGAGCACAAAAAATAAATTATGAATGTTACAACTATTTTTGAGGAATTCTCCGTGATCTACTATTATTTATACACATCAGACAAATTAAGAGTGAAACGTATATTTTGTAGTCTATAACTCCATTAAATGAAAAATATGTGCTCGAAAAATTTTAATAAAAAGATGCTATTATTCAAATCACAATTATTTCACATACTAAATTATCTTGGGAATGATTATCTGTAACCACATCTAACGACATTTTAACAAAACTGAGTGTTGTTTAGTTATACAGATTCTGTAGCTATTTGATTCATATTTGAACTGTGCTATAGCCATAAAATTACAATTTTACTGTTTTTCAAATAATTTATTTTATGACATATGCCGGGAAAAAAAATGTAATATTTCACGTATTAAAATGTTGATTTTATTTTTAATTCAATTTACATTACACAGTAAAGCGCAATAACTCTAAAACACAGATGAAAAAAAAGTAACCCCGTGGTTCAGTAATTGTCTTGTGTGAAGGAGTTTGATAAAAAGGATCAATAACAAAAACAAATTCAACTGTCGACCCCATTTGTCTAACAATAAGTATCCTTGTAAATTTGAGGTTAAAAAAAGCGAATGTACGTTGTTACGTTTTATTATTCATTCAACCAGGATTATATATTATATAACAAAGTATTCAGAGGTTTAAACTTCTGCATTGTATTTTTTTTTTTTAATAATAATAATTATTATTATTATTACTATTGCTGATGTTTTATTCAATTTGTTGTCTTTCTAAGGTGCTTTGATAAACTCAGATATAAACTAAAACTGTGACATATTTTATATTGTCTTGAATGTGTTTTTAATTTATAAGGTTTTGTACTTGAAAATAATGAAATTAATTTAAAACGAATAAGTTCTTGTTCTTCTTTTTCTAATTATTTTTATTATCTCATAACTAATAATTAATTAATAATTATTCCGAGTATTCACTTGACGTAAAATAATCTTAGGTCAAATGGCGTGGTTCCTATATTTATAAAAACTTATGAAATAAGCACAAACTCAAATGGAAATAAAACAACAAAGATGAATAATTTAAGTTATGATGTAAGTACTTAAAAATAAGAACACATATTTGCTCCCATTAATTAATACGCTAAAATGATTTCTTAAAATATCTATTTAAATTCTAAGAAACCTAAATAAAATTTAAGAAATTTGTTTTACTTACAGCGGCTAAATGTGCAGCAGCAATAACCAGACCAATTGAAATAGCTGGTGTGACTGTATTGCTTCTGTTGGCATCATCACATACTGAGTGGATAACCATGATTAAAACAAAGGTAATGATGGTTTCTACGACGAATGCTTGGCCCGGTTGAAGCATAATATTAACAGCCGTTTTGCCCAAGCCTTTAGTAATTGCATTCGGAGTGACAAACTAATAATAAATGAACGACATTTTATACGAGCAGTAAGGTTTAATCAAATGTATAGGTAATTATAATATAAATAGTTGCTAGTTTAATATTAGGTAAGAAGTTATTATATTTTTTTTTTATAGCTATCGATTTTGAATTATTTTTTTTTTCAAATAGTTATGTATAATATACTTTTAATTATTTGAATCTGAATTTAATTGTATCAAATGACATATTAGTTTAGAAAATACACGTACAAATGTATAACAATACAATGCGATGTATAATAAGATAGCACTTAAATGCATTGTAGTAATATTAATCGCATTAACGTTTTTAGTGTTTTAATAAGTTAAAAAAATCTTACAGAACATAATATTATACACAAAATGTTTGAAACCCAAATCACAAAAATTATACACAATAACCACGTATACGTATTTCGACAACTACGTATACGCGGTTATTGTGTATAATTTTTGTGATTTGGGTTTCAAACATTTTGTGTATAAAATAATCACAAGTTCTCTTATATATATTTTATAATATTATATTTGTTTTGTACAAGGTAAGTATGAGCGAAAATTTTTTTAGACAATTAAAATCGCCAACATTATACAATTTGTTAATCAACGTTTTAATATAATTATAATGTGATCAATTTCACAAAAAACAATAATACCATTGTTGATATAATTATTATTTTCGTATTATGATTTCATAGACTAATTAATAAGTAATTATAAAATGAGTTGCATTAAAAATAACTCGGTATAAGTATATATATATATATATATATATATGTATATTAAAGTTTCAGATAATCTTAAAGACTATTAATATAAATTTTTTTTAAATTTATATATAGTCTGTGATGAAAAATTAGCCAATAATTTAGATTTTAGTTAAAATGGGTATTTAATATTATATTCGGATAACAATATTATTTTAATCATTATTATTAGTCAACACCTATCTATGTAAAAACATAACCACCAAAATCAATTATTTTTCAAGATATGTTTGTTTTTAACAAATAAATTTTCTCAGTGGTAATTTATACTTATATTAATAACGTATTTTTGTATATTTATTATATCTAATATTTATTAGAACAACAGAGTTAACTCACTTCTAGTATATATATACCAGCTATTGCTCCCAAACACTGTGCAGCGATATAAAGAGCAGATTTCAAAAACGAACATTGGCCACTGACCAAAAAACTAACCGTGACGGCTGGGTTGATATGACATCCACTCGTGTGACCGAATATCTAAAATAGAATTTCAACAATAACAACTTCTAGTATATATAAGAATATATTTAAAATATCAACTATAATTATGATCTCAATAATAAAAATGAAAATATGCGTGGAAAAATTAATTAATTACTATAGTATTTCAACTTAAAATCATTTTATATAACATTGTTGTTCTATAAAATTATTTTTAGAAAAATACGCGCGTTTGTAGCACATATTTCAAGTGATGTGAGAATCATTGTCTTGTTTGGCGAACAAAAGCATTATTATAAAATAATCTAGCCTTTAATGTATATAGGTACACTTATGTATATACTTAATATGTTAAATAATTTTTACCTATTACATTTCATCATGCATAATATTATAACAAACTAAATTAGGTATACAATGTAAATATAATAAATCTACTACGCTTAACGTAATTTTTTATACAGTTAAATAACTTTCTTTGAAATTTTATTTTGTTTGTATTGTTCTAGTGTCCTTCAAATATAATCATATTACTTACATTAATTTTTTTTTATTATTAATATCCATCGGTATAATAGAAGTTCCCAAGGAATACGGAAATGTTCAAATAATATTACATTGAAATGTAAAAAAAAGATCACTCACCTTGCTATCATAATATATTGCATTCATCGTTATTATTTCGTATTATAACATTATATAAAAACTGTAAGTGGGTACACATTATATTACTCAGATTTAGTATAAAAAATGATTTATGAGTTTAGAATACTATTAAATTTTATTGTATGATATAAATACAGCAAAGTTATACAATTATTAAATTATTTTTAATTTTAAGGCTAAATATGTAAATGAAAAATAAAATGTAAATTTAAGAAAGTATAAATATAATTTAACAAAAATTAATTCGAATACAGTACTCTATAAATATGTACGTGTAATTAGAGATTAATTATTTTCCTTATTATTTGTACGTACTTGATAAATTATGATAGTTTATAATTTATTATAAAATACGCCTATTGTGTAAACGCAGTGTTATGATTAAAATATGTATAAACTTACTTTCCTAGTAAAATATAAAGTTATTTTTTTAAATTTTACTATTTTATATAATACGGATATCGTAGTGAAGATTTTTTTATTTTTTAATCGAAAAAGTAATAATAATATTTTTTTGTGTTGTAAATATCTATACTACGGTAATCTGGAATTTTATAAAATACACACATATATTCATGTGTATATAATATAATATATATACTCTTTTTTTGAACTCACAAATTTACACTTGTGTAAATTTTTCTCTTTGTGCTGCATGTATGGAATTAAGATTTTATATTAAACATAACTGCAATTTTATTACATTCAATGATATGATATCAAATTTGAATTTTAATCTGATGATTATACTTATCCTGGATTTACCTGCACCAGTGTAGATATTATGAAACCAAAAGTCAGAGCGATTTGTATAACAGCCGATGAATCCACCGCATCAAGCCACATTATACTACCACAACCAATAAACAATAGAATGGCTGTGCCCAAAAATTCAGCAAACAGCATTCTCCAGATTTTGTTACTATCAGATACGTCATCCATTGTTATCATACCGTGTACAACTAGAAAAAAAATTTGGACGTGGATATTATTTAGTTAAGCAATACAGGTTATTTATATTCTGTAATATAACAATATAATCCATATTATTATATTGTACCTAGATATTCTCGAAAAATGAAAATAAAATAATCAATTTATTTTTAATCAAATTACAAGTGTGTATAAAATTTTGTTTCTTGAATACAAAACATATGAAATTTGAAACAATTTATATACTAAATGCCACTACGACATGCTTTTAACTAAAATAAACTAAAAACTAAATTGAATTGAACCGAGAGTTAATATTTAAAAGGCAATAGTTAATCAATATTCAGTGATACCAATATAACAAAAAGATTTAAAAAACATTGAAAATAATTTTTTCACATGTTTGTACCTACAAACATATGTATTGATTCATTAA
The DNA here is from genome assembly GCA_019022885.1 of Schlechtendalia chinensis. NCBI lineage: Eukaryota > Metazoa > Arthropoda > Insecta > Hemiptera > Aphididae > Schlechtendalia > Schlechtendalia chinensis. The sequence goes on along the minus strand of CM032339.1, from coordinate 11,695,896 downwards.
TTTATTGACATGAGATTAAACTAGTTATATAGTTCTATAAACCACAATTAAATATAAGATACTTGGTAACATCCGAAATTAATTTTTGATAAATAATTAAACTTAGTAATGTTTTTAAATTATAAAGTGTCAACCAGTCTGATTTTGTGTATGATATATTCCTTTTTTGAACACACTAACTGACATCATATTAAACATGATATAATAATTTCGTGAGATTATTGACTAATAACAAGTAAATAATTAAAAATTAAACTAAGAAATGAATTATAAATTAATAAAAAATTCTATAATAATTAATCACACTTTATGACCATAATTTATAACCAAAAATTACTTCATAAAAAATAATATACAAATTCCGAATTGCCAACAATATCTATTAAATTTAATCTGTATTTGTAGAATTAGAATAATACATAAAAATACTAATTGTGATAGAAAATACCAAAATAAATTATTAATTTAAATCCTTCATAAAATAGTTAACATTTGAAGGCAAATAAAAATTCTAAATTGAAATGTGCACTAAACCATAAGATACTGCATAATCTTTTAGAATAAAAATGTAATTTTATTTAGCTTAAATAAGCAGCTTACGTCATATTTCCACGAATTCTCTAAAATTCTGGTGTCAATCTTTATTATACATTTTGAAAGTGTTCCAAAATTAATTTGGTAATGTGTAAAAATAATCACGTGAAAAAATCTAAAAAAGAATTGACGAATTTAAACGGCCCTCACTAGTTTGTAATTCCATCTATTACATCTCGAAAATATTTTGATATAAGAATTCATAAAAGAACTTAAAAAGATTACATTTTGAAGCACGCAATTCAATATTAACATAAAATATTCTTATCAGGATTGTTATACTTAAGTCTTAAGAGAAAATGGATACGTACTTCCACAAGGATTAAAACATACAATTAAGACAAATAAAAACTAACGCAATGATCTACTTTGAATAATAATGGCATTACAAGGAAAAATAAGATAAAATTAATTGGAAAAAAAATTAATAGCCAAGCAATTACATAGATTTCAAAAATTGTAAACTAAACAATATGTATATACCAGTATATTGAATACGTTAAATATTATAATAATACAGGTATTTTATTTAAATTACCAGTTATTTTGAATTACTATAGTTAGGCACAGTATAAATTCGTTAAAAACATATTACACTATAATATTTAATTATAAGTAATTCAATTATGAGTATATCAAAATTGAAAGTTATTATATTTGTAAAATTACAAAAAAATAAATTTAAAAAAACCATTGAATTTTTCTTTTAAGAAAATAATGAAGAATTTTATTTTTTCTTGTTGAAGTATCTTTTTAATTAAAACATTTTCACACTTACATTTATTTTAGACTTAAATCATTTTAATTTTGAAAGTCTATGAAATTCGAAAATGTGACAAATCAATTGAGTAAATGTTAATCTGTTCATTATTTTGTAATTTCGTAAAATTAGGTTATAATATGTATCTTATTTATATACCTCTTTTAGTAACATAATATATAATTTGTTATTAAATTTACATATTACAATATAACACACACTTAAATAATATTTAATTTCTTGTATTTCATAATGATTTATTTGATAATTAAAAAGTAAAATTAAGTATTTATTTTACATATTATTTTAGTGATATTTATGACGACCAAAATATATTCAAAAAGAAAAAGAAAAATATAATTATAATTATAAAAAAATACAGTGAGCAGCGGATACCGTAAATTACATGGTCCAGTATTGTTAAAATTGTATTATATTTTAAATTTGAAAACAATAATACTGATTGAACTTTAATTATAATTTTTGTTGCAGATTTTTGAAATCCAAACTTCACAAACTTGAAAAAATGGTATGTAACATGAGCTTAATTTTTTTTAGTATTGTTAAAGTATTATATTTCGAAGCTTGTAATAACTTTACAGGTTTTAAATAAAAAAACTACACATGTTCAAAATGGATATATTGAAAATGTTGCCATTTATTTTTGTAATTTGTTGGTGGTTATTCTGTGGGCTTAAGAATACTATTGAGAAAATTAAAAACCATAAATAATATTAGTAATTATTACAGCAACCAGATTTGATTTTCTATCGGAATGTGATGCTTAATACAGATTGGAACTTTCTATATGAAAAACTGTTTACAGATAAAATAAAGTAATAAGAAACATATCGTTGTAAAATGAATACATCTTCGTTTCACTCAGAATCTAAAATGATTTCAAGTTTTGCAAAATAAATATTTATATAAATTTATATATATTCACTATTAATATATAATTAATTTGCAATCAATAAAATGCAATCAATTTTTATAGTAATAAATAGTTTAACAGATGTTCAAGTAATTAATAATATTAGTGTTAGAGATGTTTTGCGAAAGGTTTAATTTGTAATTGTGGTTTTTATATTTATAATTATTTATCATATTGAGTTAATTTTTACGTTATATTTTGTCGTTCATTTCGTGATTAAATATATCTATAAATGTTATCCGGGAAATAAATATTCATTTTTGATGATAATGTTAATATTGAAAAAAAAAATTTATAATATTGAAATGAAGTATTAGATATAAATATACATCATGTATAGTCTTTATATATATATTATAGTCTTGTTGTTGTGTAAGCATTAAAGACGATAAAGTTTAAAAAAAAAAATAAAAAATATATCGTACGTTTTCTATTTAATGCGTTTTGTCGTCACCATCGTCACCGTCGTCGAGTAATAACTATTAGAACCACACTTGTTTTAAACATTTGAACCACGTATATACATTTCATCATATAAATGCATGCCAGGTGTGAAAAAACAAATCCAATTAGGTAATAGAACATACTGAATAATACGATAAACGCATATTAGTTCGTATATAGTATTTTTTTTTATGTGGCTGATAGGGATAGTTGTATATATATGCACACATTTTTGTTTTGTAATTATATTTTTAGTAACAATAATAGAAAAACGCGTTTAATAATATCAATTGAGTTTCTTTAAATTAATAATTATTGTATATATATATATACATATTTTATTTCCTGTGTATTTGAACTTACATTTTAAATATGTATAAACTTGTGTTGTACATTATAATAAATAGCTTAAAATACATAAATGAAATTGTATATTTAGATTGTTTAAAATTAAATACTAATACATATTTCTTAAATACAAAATATTTGACATAAATATATAAAACATTATATATAGATTAACATATAGATTAACATATAGATTATACAATAGATAGAACATTCAAAGTGAATATTTTATTTAAGAATTATTTATTTTATGTTTTTAAAGTTTAATTGAATATTTGATTTCAATTCTATCATAATACTATTTAAAACTATAAACTAAATATAAATCAATAATTTTCATATTATTTTATGAAAGTTAATATTATATTATTATGGTTTGAATGATTGACTTATTGCATTATTTTTCATTTATTGATTTTTGATAATGTTTGTAGAACGTAGTTTATAAATGATAACGTGCTTATTAATTTATAATGTACATACGGTTATTTAAAATTAGTATTACAATAATTATAACGTACATTTTACGGTCATACCCCCAAAACCTTACACATAAAATAAAACATCATATAATACCACACTTATTTATTAAAACCACACACCATTTTAAATTTGTAGCATCCAAAAAACACACCTTTAAAAATAATTTTAAATCAATGTTTTTTTTATGTTTTAGAAAAAAACAAAACAATACAAATCTAATTTCACTAAAAGATTAATTTTTAATGAAAATTGTTATACATATGTTTTGATGTGTGAATTAAGTTTAACTTAGGTAATGAAATCTTTATGTCAAATATGATATTATATAAATAATGAAGTCATAGTAAGTAACATTACTAGTATTATAGTAGATATACAGTAAAAATATACGTGAATTATAAATGTAGTAGTAAACGGATGTATAATGAATATGTTTCTATGGAATGTTAACTCACATTTCCTGAACATTCAAACCATTTATACATGTGTCTGATATTCTGATCGAACAAGTCCCGTAGTACATACATATAGGTATTAAACAATATGATTTTATTGATAATAAATGTGTGTGAAGTAACTTGGTACATACACGACATGAATGAACTAATTAAAAAAATTATAAAAATTATATAAATTTTACAATCGTTAATTTTTTATTCAATTAAGTATTAATCGCATTAATATTATGATATTGTTCATAAACTCGCATAAACTAAACATAAAAAAGTAATTTCAGCACAACTTAAGAATCCAACAAATAAAACTAATTAATAGTTAATCCAATAATACACATTAAAAATGTACACACAAATCTTAATTTTTAAAAGTTCAAGATTTGATTAAAAATAACATAGTCTTGGATACTGTAGATGATTTTTATTATTTACCTTATAGTACTAGATCGTAGTGTGTATTGTATATTGCTATAAGATGAAATTCGATTTTTGCAATGGATTACAAATAGAATTCACATCTGCATATTCATTCATAAAATCCGTTTAAATTTTGTATTTTGTCATAATAGAATTATAACATTACAACTATGCTACATAATTTCTATATTTCATACATTTCCATTGCATTGTTTCGCATAGTTTTTAACCAATTAATTTATTCAATTTTTAATCACGTTGTTTTGGGAAATGCATTTATTTCTTCGCTTAGGGTGAAATAATATTTACATATAATTACCAACTGCAGTAAATATATACACAGAGATAAGTTGACCCATTTACTCTTATCATAGTGAAAATAGGCTAATATCTAAATACATAAATGTATGTATACAAATAAGAGAATTAAATTACAATATTATTGTTTTGTTTTTAAATGATCAATTATTATTATTTAAAAAAAAGATAAATCCGGTGTTTTTAATTGTTTACCGTTGTTTACTGTACTTTCAACATGCAAGTGAATTTTACATTTAAATTATTTTTTGAAGGTCAAAATGTACATTTACCGTAAACAACTAAAAGTGATATACGTTTGTAAATACTGAGAGATAAAATCATAATCTTAATAGAAAAACATAAACATGTTTCAGGAAAAAATGTAAGATAATTTTAGAAAAAAAATGTCTGAGCTTTTAAACAAAATCATTTTTTCATTGCTAGTATACTACACAAGTATAGTAATGACGAGTATAATAATATATAGATTGTATAAATGTACATAAAATATACATAAATGCACCTATTTTCTAATATAATATAAAAAATTCACTGAATGTGTGATTGAGACAAATTTATCAAAATAAAATATATTAAATAATATTATAACTACAAAATGTATAATATTTCAAATGCACTTTTGGTAAAACATAAATCACTAAAAATGATAACTAATTAACAGATACAAAACGAAATTTTCTTTACACAAATTTCATTGTAAGTAATCAATATTTGCGAGCCGAAAAGTTTGAATTTATTGACTAAAAATTAATTATCAATTGAATACCATGCATATTCATAAACATTTTAGTTCAATTTTGTTTTTAATATAAATTCATTGTAATAACTTATTATTTTTAAGAATGTTATGATTTCTAGTTTGTATAATTTGAAATTAGATACTTAATTAACGAATTAAAGTTAAAACTTTACGATTATTATCACTATTATTATTTTTATAAAACAAGTACCTAATTTTTGATTATCAATTTTATAGGTGAATTTATGAGTCGACTTGTCATATTCATTACTCACATCTTAATGTAATCGAGATAAATAATTTAAAAGTAAACATATACAATTCAGATTTATCTAAATAGGTTAAAATATTTGTTCTTGACTTTTGCATATATCATGTTATTATATCTTATATATCCATTATTGAACTATATTTGCACCATAATAGATACAACCTAGTCTATTCATTTCCAAGATATTACATTGAAATTAACTATGAATCTGTAGGTCTATTTTGTACTTGATCCATAGGTTTTTATATAGTGAAATTGCGTGATTTAATTACGAGTATATGTATGGAGATATACGTTTTATTAAATGTAAATTTTCTAATACTGTAAGGGAAAAATTTATGTTTTCCTATATGGAAATCTATAATTTTGGCGTAGGTGTGCAAAATATTATGAACTTAAGGATTCAATTATAACGTCTTCAATAATTGTTCATTATTATATATATACTACTAATTAAAAACATAGTATATAGTTAAGTTGGATATTTATATTTTATATTGATTTTTATTATTGTTTGGAAAGCCACAATCAACAGATGTATTTAGCGGCGTAGCCTTGTCAGTTATATTATAAAAACATAATTTTAAGAAAATTTTTTTGTTAAATAAACTTATTTTTTGAAAGATTAGATTAATATTTTGAATAATGTGCTAAATTGATAATTATACAAGAAAAGTGTAATATAATTTATATATATTTCATATAATTATAGCCAAAAATATTCATAATTTAAAATAAAAACCAACACAATTTTCGGTTGCAACAATGTGTGGTTTTAAGTTTTAACCTACTAAATTTTTGTACGGTGTCGTACTGTGTTGTATATCATATGTATGAATTTGAATTTCAGTCGTATGAATTGTGTTTAAACAAGTGCAAACTACGAGTGTATATTGTATTTTTGTTAAGACTAAAGAACGCACAGTGTGAATTTAAATGACAATTATATAAAAACATATTAAATACTAATTTATGATTGCAATTATAATTATCTCAAACATAATTGTTTTTATAATATTTTTTGTCTAAATAACTATGTACTTTTTAATAATTATTATTAGAATCACTAGTGATAGAATACATTATATTCTATTTAGTTTTAATAGAAATATTAAAAATAATATAATTGGTTATTATTTTCTAATTTTTCATGTAAAATCGATATAAATAAATACATTTAAAAAATGTTAATATGAATATATAAATATTATAAGATAAAAAAATGTATTGCTCTTACCTTTTGAATTAGGCATGATTACGCTTGTTTTATTTTTATGTTTGTGGTTCGAGGAAAAATAACTTTAAACACGACGTGTGTTTCACTATTGTCAGACGAAACGCGCGCACTGAATTACTATGGTATATTTTTATGCTTCCGCAGCGCTAACAACAGGTGTCACGCATCACTAATGCTTAAAATTGAGCGGGATAACGCTACGATAGGTCCCCACCACAATACTTCGTACATTACTACACTACATATGAGGATATCCCTGTACATTCTAGTTGGTAATAACATTTTGTGACGTATATCATGCCGGGAATAGTTACTTTTTTTTTAATTGGGTTTAATATATGTTTTAATACATTTAGGTGATAATATTGATAATTCCGAATTATGTTTACTCATATTATTATATTTTGTTGTAAGATTTTTGAGCTCATTACACAGTACCTATGTCAATAATGACGTTATATTGATCTAATAATATGTATATTTGGTGTGTTTTAAGATAAATAAATTTAATAATTAGATAATTCTTTTATACGTATAACATTAATTTAATTAATAAAAATTATCATGTAATCGCAATAATATGAATCATTCATTTAAATCAGAAATGAAGTGTTTAGTGATCTAATAAATTACATATTAAAAAAAATCATTTAAATGTTTATATATTATTTTATTAAAATAATATAGATTCGTCACATATTTTATACATAGTATGAAATACCTAGTTTCAATCATATTTGATATACTTGAGTTTCTTAAGTCGATCATAATAATATTTTAAACATGAAAAGCCATATATATAAATAATATATTTGTATATAATGATAAATACATATATATATATATACATAATATATATATATATATATATATATTGATAAACTAAATCCAAATTATTATCAACTGATAAAAACGATTGCGTAAAAGTAGGAAGAAAAAAATTTAATATAAAGAGTTGGTGTTGGTTTTCTAATTTAAAATGATTTTTAAACAAAATTGTAAATAAAATTGTTTGAATTATATAACAATATATTTTTTGAAATGTCTAATTGTGATTATAAGTAAGAGTGATTAGATTAAAATTGTATAAAAATAGAAAGATTAATGTACAGTGTATGTACTATAAATGTTGGTGTTAAAAAAATTCTATAAATTTCATAATAAAATTATTTCCCAATCTATATACCTAATAAAATACTAAAATAAACACTAAATTTAATTTTAAGATCCCACCTCTAATCATAACATATAGTGTCATTCAAGTATATTTGGCTAAATAATTTTTATCAACGATGTAATTTTTTACTTTTTAGTAGTTCCTTTTTTTACAATTTTTAATAACATTCAAGTGTCTTTTGTATTACATTTACAATCAATATACATCTTGTTTAGCATATTTAGAGAAATTTTATAAAATTTCTTATAAACACATATGTTAATACTCAATGGCGCTGAACTAGATTTAAATTGGGTGGGGAATTTAACTTTGGAGTACCCACCACCTACCTACCTACCTAAATAACACCATTACTTTAACATCATTATTGAACAACTAATAATAAGTTATGACTACTAAACTGTTTGTGTTGATGAATTGGTCATAGCTATGGGTTATAATATTAATTTATAAAAACTTACTAACAAAAATTACATCACCTGAAGTTAAAATAATTTTATAAGTGAGTACCATACGGCCGACCACCATCCCTCTTAAAATAGAGGGGGTGGCCGCCTCTCTTTGAGTATAGGTTCGGCACCACTGTTAATACACACACATAAAATACATATAATTTTAAAATAGAATAAGTGTTTTAAAATGTTTTCTTTACACCAAGATATGTTTCGTCATTAAGATAAAGTATATTGTGATAAATATAATAATAATAATTATATGTCATTGATAAAGTAATTAACTGGGATTTATTATTAATTGATTTTTGTCTCGAGTGGTTACAAAAAACCTGGTGCAATAAAATAAACTAACAACAGTTTAAAAAAAATTAGTATTAATGTGGTACTAGTTCTAATAATATAATATCCATTTCTAATACATTTAATATATTATGTTTCTCATCCTAAAACTAAGCACATTAAATTTATGTCTCTAGTTTTAATTTTCCTATATCCTCCAAGCAAATTAATTGTAAGATTATCCTTTTACATAATCGTTGATATTAAAATGTTGATAAAAAATCAAGAACATAAAACAATCGTTCAATGGAAAATAATATTCGTTTGAAATATTTTGTCTGGTAGTGTAATCATGAAACGTATACATAATGATTGTATTGTTATATTATATAATATTCAAGTAAAAACAATATTGAACGATTAGCTTTTAATCGTAACTATAAATAATAAAGGTCTGGCTATAAATATGGAAGTATAAGCTGATAGGCCTATAGGGAAATATGGATTTTTCGGGTGCCCTCGTCAAATAGAGCCCTTTAAAAAATAATTAAATAAACGTGTATTAAAATATATAGGTTTTAATATAGGGCCTTACTTCTATGGGCCCTTTAAAATTTTTACTGGTAAGAAGAAAAGTGTGCCTAACCGCCCTGGTATGAAAGTCAATTTTCGAAAAGTCCTACCGATGTTTAAAATTAAAATTTAGACAATTATTTGAATAGCTGAAATACTACAGTATCTCATTTTAGTAATTCAAATTTGGTGCAAATAAAATATGTATTTTTAACTAATAGTAAATGAGATAAGACTACCTACATTAATTTAAATTAAAAACATTACTAAAACCAAATATTTTAGAATTTTTAAATAATTTGAATGTATTTTTCTAGAAATATTTCTTTAAAAATAAACATTTAGATAAAAAGCTTTAAGTAGATTATTCAGTACAATTGATAGATTTGTACACTTGAATGTATTTACAATCTTTCTTATCGTTATAAATAATATGTATATATATATATATATTATTACGATTTGTAACTTTAAATATTAATATTGTTGATAAGTAATAAAAACTGGTGATTATTTTTTCGATATAATGGCCTACGAATTGTCTAAACAAACATCTATTGGTTTAAAGAACAGTATATTATGTATTATTTTAGGAATCTTTTATGATGTTTATTAAAATATTATAATTATTCTTCATTGAATTTCGGGAAAATTTTTTTTTTTAATATATATTATATCTGGGCTATTTTTAAAAGTGGTTCTACTTTTTTCAAATTTAATGGAATTAAATATATATTATATAAACTCTAGTATAAGATGTTTTTCTTAAAAAGGTACTGAAATACAAGACTTTGTACTTTGTAATTTAAAAATTATTTTTACCGGTCACTTTATACTAAACAGATAAACGATTAGAAATATATTATTATTAAAACAATTTTATGAACAGTAGCGTAGTTATGGAGGAAAGCAGTAGGCCATGGCCCCCTTATTGTCCATATCAAACTATTTACGTATGTATATAATGTATTTTTTACGTTTGAAGAATGTGCTAGGATTAGTGCTCTTAATTCTTATCAATTTGTTTGACAGTAACTTGTCAAATTGAATGTTATTAAATTAAAATATTTAAGTCTAAACAATTGTTATATAAAAAAATTATTATTGTTAATAGTTGAGTATTTTTTAAAAAAATATTTGGCTTTAGCTCCCCTTCTTCATTTCAAAATCCTGGCTAGCCACTGATTATGAATATTTACTAAACAATATATTGAATGGATATAATAATCTAAAAATCCCTGACGTGAATATATTTTTACTTATGCAACGTGAAAAAAACATGGGTCACTGTACTAATTCGTTTTTATTTGATACTAAAACATTACAAACTTTAATAAAATAATTTTATATATGCTAAATATATTACTGTGGATGAATTATAATAAATTATTTTACGAATAATTTGCTTTAATTTTAGATTAAATAATAAATCATATGCAATTTTTAACGGAGAATAAACGTATTTTTAACGTTTGATGGCAGGGCCAAAAATAAAAAAAAAATTGTCACATGCATTCACTGACGCGAAAGCCATTGCTGTTTTTATTTATAAAAAATAATATTATTGTATTTATATATATATATATATATATAAATACAATAATATTATTTTTTATATATACATATATATATATACATATAAGTTAATAATGTTAATAATATAAGTCGAATACAATAACTATTAGTATTGTAATTACAATTATTCCTCCTTATAACAGATTTCATATAAAACAGAATTCTCTTTACAACGGAAAAAACCCAAGTTCCAAATCAAATACATACTAAAATGACCTCTCTAAAGCAGAACCTCCACTAAAACGGAAACGAAAATATCGTTTTAATAAGAAAAAAAATTCTATACGCCGGAAAATAAAAATTCTCGATTATAAAATGTTACATACTATAAAAATTGTCGTTTATTAAATGTAATATATTATCTATGTTATAGTATATAGTTTAGTTTAAAGATTTTCATACAGTGCATTATCAAAGATAAGTCCAAGTACATTAACTAATAGTAATCGCAAGTACAAACGTTCTTGATTGTTTGGATGAACTGTATAGAGTTGGCCTAAAGCATCGGACCAATATAAATTCGGATGTCCTTTAACTGGTTTGCCCTGTCTACGACGTTGAAAAGTTTTGGCTGATGTATTCCATGTGTAGTATTTTGGCACTTCTGATTAAAGAAGCGATCTTGCGAACAAATTATCTCTATACAAAGAGAAGAACACAGTTAACGTTGTGTGCGGTGGCAAAAATGTTCTTCCATGTACATTTTCCGTTGTGAAATACACGCGCTGTCCATTCTCAATATGCACAGCCAAATGAACAACTGTTGTATGACGTTCATGAATAGGAAATGAGAAAATACACCAAACAGCTTCATTGCTACTAATGTAGCGTCCTAATTGATATCTTTCAATTTCATCGATTAGTGGACATGCATTTCCCACTCCAAAAACTACCATATCGCATCTTTTGTTAACATATTTGCATATGTATTTGATCGATTTTACTGAATTGTAATACTCGTTATTGATGTGTGCTTTGAACGTCTTAGAGAGTAATGGTGAATACGGCAAAATCCAACGATTATCAACGTCAATGTCATAGTTGTGCATTTTTAGAATGATGAGTTTGCTGCCATCTTAAATTGATCGTTGACGATATTGGGGATATTCATCATTGCCAGTGATAGTTTCGGCGTGTAAGTATCTTGGATAGCTTTTCGTTTATTTTCCATCCTTCATGCATGAAGATTTGGTGTTGATCGTTCCACATGGTCCATGAATCATGTTTTTGGTAACGATCAATGTCGACGTCTGGTATTTCTGCTGAGATGACTGCATCAATTTTGTCTGGTGTAATTCTATCTATCATCCAAATCAAAATGTGTGCATGCGGCAATCCTCTTTTCTGCCGTTAAATGGAATACATCCAACATCGTGTCTCTCCAAAATCATGATACTTGTAAATGAAATTCATAAAAGATAAACACACGTGCAATGATGTCATGACGATTCGAAGATGATTGTCCAAGCAACAGAATTTCTCTAATTTCATCCCAAGTAGGATTGCACGTGATTGTTATGAAAAAATCCGGACGGCCGTATGCGCGAACGTAAGTCATTGCATTTTGTGCGTATTCATGCATATGTCGTGGGCTTCCTTCAAATGTAGCCGGAAGTATAACCATTTTTCCCAGTCCATTGGGATTGCTATTATAGTTTTCTCTTCTTAAAGTCAGACTTGTTCTGTGTTTGTCAATGGTATAAGTCGAGCGGGCTTGAGCAGTTCGTTCTCAGTCGGCTTCTAATCGTGATGCTCGTGTCAATCCAGTTTCAATCGAGCGGGCATGAGTGGTTTGATCTCGGTCGGTTTTCAGTCGTGATGCTCGCTGCTCTCTAGTTTCAATCGAGCGGGCTTGAGCAGTTCGATCTCGGTCGTTTTCTAATCGTGATGCTCGCTGCTTTCCAGTTTCAATCGATTGGGCATGAGCAGCTCGTTTTCGCATGGCTTCCAATTGTGATGCTAGTTGCTCGGTTGTTTTGGAAGCTCGAAAGGCCTTTGTCATTCGTGCTATAGATGTAGATTGGCCAATCGATTTCCGTTTGGGGGGCATAACTGTCGATGATATAGTGAAGAAATTTGTAATTATAATCTGGCAGAGGTAGAAGTACAATGATAAATTTGCTCTTGGATTTTGAAAGTTGGCATGTAATTCTCAAGTACGACGCTAAAACGTTGACGATAAAGGTGGCTACATTACCGTTGCTACTACATGCAAACTACCTACACCTTTGCAAGGCGAAAAATCACTAATTACCCACGAAAACTAATAAATTGTATTTTCTAATAACAAACTAATAAAAAACTACGCCAGAAACTTTATAAAAACATTTGCCCTAGGTAACCATCTGACGCCACACCCTTAGTTACGGCGAAAGGTAAACAACTCGTAGTTGCGAAGCACCACTGGTTTACCGGTGCGGGGTTTTGAAACCTTTAAGGAGTAGGGTTTTGAAAACTATTAAGAGACAAAAACCATCCCGGGACCACGCTGAGTACGTATAAGAAAACCCTATCAAAATCCATCCAGCTGTTTGTCCAGATATCGATAACATACATACAGACAGACACCAATTCATTTATATATTTATTATATATATATATATATAGATTTTATAAATAGAGGAATATTATAAACATTTTAGATATAATTAACATAATTTAATAAATATATCTGATAAAATAAAATACCTGTAACGATTTGAATCAATTTTACTATACTGCACAAGAACAATTTATATTTATTTAAATATACTCAAGATTTTTGAAGTTATATTTGTCTATGGAAATGCACCGGTGTTGATTTATAATCACTAATATACGGGAGGTTCTCGAAATTGTGAAGGGCTTTGCTTGAAACTGATGTGTGCGCACACCTATGTAATGTTCCTACCTATACCAATTATTTTAACATTTCATATTTTCCCAAACAATATTTATATTTGGAATTATTATTTTAAAATGTACTTTTTCGTGTAGACATACTCGTATATAAAAACATAAATATGTTCATATAGAAGAAGTATCAACAGCATTCCTAACTTACTTTTCCACTTAATATTAAAAAGAGATCGCTAATTTTTCGTAGTTTTATTATTCAGTTATCGTGAATCAGAATTTAGTCTAATAACGGTAGTTTTCTTGGTTCTTCATTCAGGATATTATTATTATTATTATTTTAATAATGGAAATATAACACAATTACAATGGAATCTTTCCTTTTTTAAATTTCTATTCTGACCTAGAATACATTTTTTGAAAATGTTTGTTTATAAATAATCGATACTTTAAATACATATCAATTACTTATTAGCTTGTTAAAATTTAGAAGAGCCGAATGAAGTTTGGGAAAACTATTTTATCTATATCTCTCGCTTAAATCTTAAATTAATCGATTAAGATGTTTGATGTTTTAATTCAAACACTTTTGATTCAATATTTAATAATTATATAATTTTAAAATCATATTTTGTTTTGAATGATGTAGGTTGGCATAAAAACGAATTATTTTTCTGAGATATGTAGGGTTCTTTAAAATATAGATAATCATAAATAAATATAAATTTAAAAAATAGTGATCTCATTAAATAATCACCTTACATGAGTTATTTAAAAATGACAAATAATTTGTATGTAATATGTATACACCAGCTGTTTCCAAACTTTTTTCCGGTGGTATCTTTTTTTGGAATAAATTAAATTACGATGCCCTATTGTGAATATCGCGAGGATTATAAATAAAAAAATGAACACTTATTCTTAATGATAATCAATTTTTATAATTTTATTGAACATAATAGTATATAATCATATATTCAATGCATATAGCCAACTTAATAGTAATACATTTTTATACTTAAAAGAAATAATTAAAAATATTAAAAATTATAAATTATTATCGGTGTAACTATTAACTATACCCAAAACAATAATTAATAGTGGAAGGATTATCGTGATTCCCAGATTAGTTATCTTAACAACTATAGTTATATTTTATTCTACAAAGATTGTGCGTCAGTTTGCTATGCGCATTATGTGTGTTAACGCTGATATTTTATAAAGTAATTTTTTAATGTTTATTAAATTTTATACAATTAAAAATAAAAGTCATAAAGTCTCAATAAGATAAGATGCTACTTCAACTTAATCGCTATATTTATTGGAAAGAAAAATACATAAATATGTGGGATATTATCGATATATTGATAAAATATGTAATGACCGCTTAAATTTAAAAATTAAAGAAGAAAAGGTCCATCCCATCATAATAATTTTGCTAATATTAATAAAATTTAAGTAAAAATAGTAGTCGAAAATATAAAACCTAGTTGTAATATGAAACAATTTTATTAAATTCATATGTCATAATATTATTATGTATTTTAACTCATATTGCTACTCGCTTATATTACTTTCGCTTATTTACATTTGATCTTTTGATAAGATACCATATTAATACGTTTTATTTATAGAAAAAACAACTTTGTTTAATATTTTTCTACCAAAAAATTAAAATATATTATAATTAATTCACTAATAAATATCATATTTTATATTATAATCAATTTAAATATAATTTAAAAATAAATAATTATGTATTTTTTTATTTATTAGGTAATTCTTCTCATTACATAAATATACAACAATAAAAAATACACATTTTATGGAAATGTTTACTATTAAATTCTGTTTATAAATATCATTTTAACTATATTACATTTTTAGGTGTTTACAAAAGGCAAAAAAAAAATGGAGTACATATTATTTACTTTCTATTATTCTGAATAATATAATACGGGAATTTCATAATTTCAAATATTACAAATAATTTTTGGTACAATACGTAAAAATCATACAATATAATTCATGATAATTTAATAAATTATTAATTAACATAAAACTTAATATTCAAAAACATTTTTGTATATATCAACTACTTATTATATACTATTGTTTTCATTATTATTTGTTATTGTCATTTTCATTTGTTTTACTCTATACTATATTGCTCCAAATTTAATAATATTATCATAATTTTTACGAAACGTAGAGATATTAAATTAAATTTTAGACGAAATCAAACAAGTCATCTACAGATTTAAACTTTTTCTTCAAATTCTAGTTTTAAATCTGCATGAAATTTAAACGTTAATCATTAATTTAATTAAATTATTTCTAATAACTTTAGAACGTTTCAATTCAAATTTATAAAGTACAAATCTAAAATAATTTTTATACGTTAAGTTTCTTTATATATATTTTTCATTTTTAAATATTATATTGAACTATTATATCGACTCTAATTAATAAAAACTCAAAATAATTATGTTAATACATTAAATTAACTTTAATTGTACTCGTTTTACAATTTTTTTTTTGAAGTATACAATTTTATATTATTAAATAAATTGTACCTATAATATAAAATTCTTTTTACAATCAGACATGGTTACTTTGTTTTCGTAATTAATAATTTTTATCGTCATTAACTTATTTTATTGAATAGAAAAAACATAAATGATTTTATAAAACACATAAGTTTTAACCAACTGATTGAAATTTAGAAATAAAGAATCATATTTAAAAACAAATTTACTCCTTTTAAATTCTTTCTAATTAAATAGTTAATTTATTTAAGAAAATACATATTATTAAACATTAATTATATGTAAATAATTAAACTAGTATTTATGAACATATTATTTTATTTAATGTTTGTATATTACAATAAATAAAAACAACATTACAAATAAAATAATATTTTAGCAAAATACACGAATAAGTTTATTTTCGATGAGTATTAAATTTGTCAAAATTATTTGTACGAACCTGGAGTATGAGAGCATTGTTGACTATTGTCATCTGTTGAAGAATGGTGATCGCTTATAAATGTACCGTATTCTTTAGCAACTTTAACCATTATCTAATGACTTTTTAAGTTATTAATTATTTGCCTTTAAAATTTTTTAAATATACTTTATATGAAGGAATCGCAATTGTATGATGTATTATACACGTAGTTAATCATTTTGATAGTCTATTTTCAATAAATGTACAACACTTAACTGTTTTATCTACATTATAAACTATAGTTCATAAATCAATTATTGAATGTTATCTTATAATGACACTGACTAAAGTTATACACAATATAAGATTTTATTAATAATTAGTATGATATGCTTGACACAGGTACCTAACATTTATGTATGTTACATATAATATTATAATCACTTGAGAGGAAATATTACCTATACTAAACGATAAAATTGTTATATATGTATAGTTAACTAGTTGAATTACCCGGTTTCGCACGTGAACAGTTAAAATTGTATTGCTTTGCTTCCAATAGAAATCGAGTATCAAGAGAATTTATTGTATTATTGAAGTGCTTCAAAATACATAATAATTTTTATTTTTCCTTCTGGTGCTTACATGAACAAATTTGAAGGTTTACCATCGCGTGAGCGTTCCACATACAGTTGTCCATAAAAAAGCATGGATTTTCAAAATTTAGTTCACAAACTTGTGACGATTGTCCTTGAACTTTGTTAATGGTCATTGCAAAGACGAACCGCAATTTAAAATGCAAGGGCATGAAGTCGAAAGAAAAATCTGTCGGAATCATCGGAATTCTTGATAACAGTACATCTTCTTATTTAAAATTTTCATTGTTAAATTGTTGGGCTACTTTATAAAAATTACAATTATGATAATATTATAGATAAACATAACTAATTTTGAATTTATATAGTAATATTGTATTTAAATTATAGATATATATGTATGACATTACTGAAAATTATTAAATTGCTTGTTTTAGTTATATATTTATGGTGAAGGGTAGAAATGTAGGTGGTTTTCACTTCTCCCCAGAGTTTTATTTTAAAACCAAAAACTTACAATCACATTTGTAATATTGTAGTTTTCAGTTTTATTAATAATGAAGAAAAATAATGATGATTATTTAGTAATTATCACATTGAATCGTTTGATCGATTTCATTAATCCTTTTTACACAATTTGTAAGCGTACATAAAACCCATATACGATAATATTGGCCTTTTTAATTGTTGAAAGCACTTTCCTACTCCCCCCCCCACAACTCATTTTTTTATAATTACACCACTGGCTTATTTGGAACTAAAAAAATTTCAATTTTTACAATATTCCAATTGGGTACTATGAAACTATCGTATATATAATGCATGCATATGTATTCATCGTAATTTCAATAATTAATTGCCGATCAGAAATTAATTATATATTTCACTAATTTGGCTTTATTAATGGAAACAAATAGTTATTAATACTCGTATTTTAGTTATTATATTATGTTCGAATAGAATTAATCTTTTGGTTTAAAATTGGTGACGTCAATATTTATTCAAACATATATCAGAATTTTATATTTTTTGTTTACAATAGATAGCTATATATATATATATCACGTGTGAATGGTACTCCTCAATACTTCTCATAGTGTCACGTACACCAATTGAAACAAATATGCACAAAAACAAGCTAATTGTAAAATTTACGATATTCATATTGAATAATATTTGATTATTGTAAGTACGAGTATTTATATAAGTCTATAAAAATAATTTTAATCTTGTCCATTGTGATAATTAAAGATGGAATTATATTATGATGTTTATTTTACCTGATAATTATAAAGAAAAAGGTAGCGAATGCTGTGAATATCAGTTAAACTATATTACTTAGACAGATGTTTTAGAGTTTTTTTATTATTTTGAAATTATAATCAATGATTAATTATTGTATCCGAAAAAAAATATGAGCGACATTAGTGTTTTGTTGCAATTTTTGGATGGTTTTTCATTATGACTGAGGAAACTACTGGGAAAATTGTAAAACGTATCAAATAAAGTAACAACTACATGTAACTCACCACTAGTAGATAACGCACATCATCGGAGCATTTCTTCTATACCAAAAAGTTGTTACTGACAAAATAAAAACATTAAAACATATCATTGTAGAGCCAATACATTTTTCGTTTTTCTCAATATAAAAAATGTAGAAAAGAATGGTTCTTATTTATGACATTTATAACATACTAATTATTTGTTTTTAATCATATTGTTTAGAATGGAAACAATAAATAATATATATTAATGAATTGTCGAATGGACTGTTACGAACTCTTAATTAAGATGGTATAAGTATATGTGTAATTGTATAATATTATTATGTGAACCACCGTCGGTCTAAAGGAATATGAACAAACCCTTTAGACCGAACGATAGGACTGTATATGAACACCAGCGAGGCAGTAGTGGGTAATACACAAAGCATTAACGTCATTCAGAACCTTCACAGAGCATTGTATTAGTTTTTTTACACCAAATATATTTTAAATATTTTTTAATCGGATTGTGTTGTAATTTATTTTATTTGTATTCGGATACCTAAGCGTATTCATAACAGGACATTTGACTGTCATAAACAGGACTCGGAACTTTATGCATTTGCATATTTGTTCAGGGAATAGATAGGAAAAATCTGATTTGACATAAATTTGTTTTGTGATACAAGGATTTAAAATTTAACATTTGTCGTTACATATTTTTGCATATTTTAGGTTATTTAAATGCATACTGTTGAGATGTACTCATCTTTATTGCATATTCTATTATTTTTCTAATTAAACAATAAGAAAAACGCAATTTTTAAAAAAAATTATAAATTATGGAAAATTTTTATTTTTAACGCGTTGTTAAAATGTTTTTAAACCTTGTTAATTTTAATTAATTTTTCTTTCTTTAGAAAAACAAAAATCGATTCGATTTCCTCTTCAATAACGCAGATAAGATGGTAATCAATAGCCACAATGTGGCATCTATACGGCATTCCCATTTTATTTTTAGCATTGAAGAGAATATTATTTTTATCTGACTTAATACGATATTATTTTGCTTCTTAGTATTCAGTGATTGGTATCGTACTGTTACATTTACAATTTTTGTAAACGATACAACAATATTCGTTGTGTCCGTGTTCGTATTCGGTGACTCGTGCTGTTTTATGATATATATATTTTTTTTTTTTAATTAATAAATATGTTGAAAGAAAAAACAATCATAAATTAGTCGATTGAAAAGTTTTGTATCGGAATTTGAAGAAAATGTATTTTGTGCATTTTTTGAATATTATTTTGCAAAGTATGTGAGTTAAAAGTAGAGTATGAACGGCGATCTAGTGTAACATAAAAACAGAAAAACACCTGAGGATGATTAAACGGAGGGAAATGTTCAAGACAAGCCCCCAACAAATGATTACACAATCTACAACTAAAAAGTTATCTTTTAATATATATATATTTTTATATAATATATATAATATAATATAATATTAAATATATATAGCTGCATATTTTACTGCATAAATTATCGATAGTGCATATTTAATTGCATAAATTAACTTTTTAAGAGCATATTCAACAACATATTTTAAGGTTTTTAACGCATAAAGTCCCCGAGCCCTGGTCATAAGCTTTTGTTAAAAAACAAAATATATGTTTACATTAATTTTATATTCTTTTAAATTGTTTGTTAATTTATTCCGATGAAAACCTAACCTATTGTTTGGCTGATAAATTATTAAAATGAATAATTCAAAGTGTATGTATGTGTATTTGAATAAATTTCAAAACTTATAGACTTATTTTATATGACTATTTACATTATGAAATATCATGAACGAGTTATAAATAAATCTACTTAATCTGTGTATTAAAAATATTTATGACATTTTAAAAATATGAGTATTCTTTATTACAAACTAAAACAGTTTATTAGGTAACACATATATATTGTAATTCCAAAATATGTTATCTATATTCTAGGTACATATAAATATATTTGTAGGTATGCATGCTTGTTATAAATTCATAATTTATAGATTTGTTTTTATTTTAAAAATTCTACAATAATGATGTTAAGCTTTTTTATATACATTTGTCCAACGTTTAAATATTTTACTCAATGTTTTGTTCTAGTTACTTGACATGTTTTCAACAAAATATATATAATATATTAAATATATGTTTTCAACATATCATAGGAGTAATTCTCGTTATGGTAATAAGAACACAACAAAGCTAATGATATATTTTATTTGAATAATTATGTATTCAACAGTCTACGGCAATACAAACTTAATTATTTGACATGGTTAGGTTATTAGATAATTATACTAAAATAAACATTTCTTTTCAAAAAAAAAAAAAAATAAAAATAAATAAATAATAATAATAATAAAAATAGTATTGTGATTTGTGAATACTAAGAATATGCCCGTTTAAGATTTCTTAAGTTATTCACAAGATATAATTTGTCATGACTAAGTTGTCTTATTAGAATACCTATTCATTTTATTTTACACTATATTCATAGGTACACATATTTTACATAGCTCATGATAGTTATACATAATCACGTTTTATTATTTGTACTTTTTGTAAGAAATGTATATAAACTAAATATTTTATACAATGATATATTATTTACTGTTTCTTAACTTATATGTCGAAATTATTTAAAATTTCTGTTGCAGTTATAACATTATTTCATGTTAATGTTATAATATATAAAGTTAAGTTATAACAATATGAAATATATTATTGAAGTTGACTTATTGTATGTTTAAAAATAAGAAATGAAACAAAGACCAATTAAATACCCAATATAGCACACAGAGAAGCTTTGGTGAGAAATACAAATTATTTTACTTACTGGTATTAGTCAAAAACAAATATAACAATAATTTGAGCAAATAACTACATGCAAATTACAAGCAGTCATAGTCCTTAGTACAAATAAATATTAAGATTAATGTGTTAAAAATAAAATAAAAATCAAAGTTAAACTTATTTTTTTTCTTTTTCAGTTTTAAACATCACTACACCGAGTATTAAATAACGAATTGAACAAAGTTTAAATCATGTAAGTGGTGTTGTTTTTAAGGGTAATGAAGTACAACGGGGACAGCTAATAATAATAAAAATGTAAAAAAATACTTATGAACCTATATGTAAATATCTAATTTTAACTAAATACAATAATTTATATCAAAACTTTTCATATTTTTGTATTTATAAATGTAGATATACTGAAATCTAGCAATAGCAAAGCATTGCTGGGTCAGTTAGTTTAATATAAAATGGAAATAATTTGCATGAAAAACAGAAAACATTTTCAATTGATTTCGAATATATTAATCATTGTCTATATATTATATTACCATTATACATTTGACGAACAATTAAAATGGTTTAGAGTGATACATCCAAATGTTTGGAAGCTGGATATCCTTTATTTATGGTTTGAAAATATAATGATTCTAATTTTATTCATTTTATTAATTTTAATTAAAAATTTTGTCAATTATTTCAGGCCAAAGACCAATATCGTTAAATATATCAATTTTATTTGGTGATAACGATATATTACTTATGAAAATAATATTTTTTCAATAAATGTTGATTCCGATTCCCGATTATTTAATGGATTTTCATATAAATAATTTACCTTAATTTCAGGTAAAGTGATTCGTTTCAAACAAGAAGATTTGAATCAATAATAGATATTAGGATTCGAACAACGTAAAATTATAATAATAAAGCGTTCCATATCATTAAAAATCAATATTATGTTACGTGAAAATAGTTTTAAAATAATAATACGAAATGAGTTATGAAAAACTGAACATTTATTTCAATAAGAATAGTAGACACGAGCTCTAGTAGTAAAATAAATATGTTTATTTGATTTAAAATGTCCACTAGATATCGCACCGCGTATAACATTGCCATTTTCATTTAATTATATATAACTAGTTGAATTATCTGGTTTCGCCCATGAAGAAACATAGATTTTCCAAATGTAGTACACAAACTTGTAACGATTGTTCTTGAGTTTTATTAATGGCCATTGCAAAGGTGAGATATACTGGAAACTGCAAACGTTTGAAGTCGGAAGGCAGATCTGTCGGAATCATTGGAATTCTTGGCAACAGTACATCTTCTCCTTTAAAATTTCCATTTAACGTTGTTGCCTCGATGAGATTGTTCATAATCTTTTTCACCAAAAGTCTTGTACCGTTGCAAAGTTGTGGTGGATTGATGTTTCGGAGAATAATAATAGGCACGCCAATTTTCAATGTTAAAAGGTGCGGTGGAATACCTGGCAAATCGAGTGAATTCAAGAATTCCGTGGGGTATTTGACAAAATAAAATAATGTATAAAAATACTTAAATGTCAACTCATTATTTGGGACAAACGTACTATGGCGCACAAAACAAAAAATAGAAATGCCACATCGTACACTAATAGATTTAGATAGGAGATAGAAAGAAAATAAATGGATTTTTAGTGACGCACTCGTTTTATTAACTAGTGATTTTTAACAAACTCTCCCAGTATTATCGAAATCAACGCCCGGCGATGAACTTAATGCATCTATTAAATCATCATTTTTATGGCAACATATACGAAAATTGACTTTGAAGACCAATATGTGTGTACAACTACAATATGATGTTTCAGCTGAACGTTTCGTCAAACATATGTTAGATATTTGGAATGGGAATATGGCAATGGATAAACATACAACGCATAACTTTTCCAGGAATTTTTTGTAAAATAATAGCATCCAAAAACGAAATGATCTACGACGGTTTCTCAAATATTACAAAAAACTACAAAAATCATGAGTGGCTCAGTGCAGGTGCTGTATTAGCAGTTAAAAATAACTATGCAAACGCGATCAATTTTCGCATTTAAGATGCAGTACCAAGCAAAGCTATAACGTAAAAATCAAGCGATACTATAATGAATTAAGATGAAATAGTTAATTATTCAACTGAATTCATAAATTCGCCTGATTTGCTAGGGTTGCCACTGAGCTCCATGTCCCTGGCCCCCCCACCTCGGAATTTCGATTCGAAAATTATGTCATTCGTTTGTGCTTCGTTTGTGCACGTTTGTGCTTCTTATCCCATCGTTTGTGCTTAAGCCGTTCCCGAGTTATCGGACTTTTAATGTGGGAGGCTGGAGACACGCTCAGCCCCCCCTCCCCCGGAATTTCGAGTTTAACGAGCGTCTTCTAACTTACACAAACATTTATGCACAGAATTACCAATTTAAAATGTTAAGTCAATTAGCTCATCCGTTCTTTTAAATATTTTGTGTTTTATTGAAATTGATGAAAAGATGAGATACTAAAAGATAGTAAAGGAAAAAAAACAAATAACGTTGATAAATTTTAAATTATAATTAATTAATTAATTATTATTTAATATATAATTAAAGGAAATTTACATCTTTTTGTTTTTATGCAATTCTGTGCTGGGAGGATGTACCTACCGATTAATGACGTATTAAAAATAGTATATGTACATTCCTATTGTGAACTGGGCTTTACGTGAAAAACTCGAAAGTCGCACTATTTATGATTCTTTGCTACGGGATATGTTTTATTTAGATTATTTCCAAACCATTGGGGTATTAAGATAATGAATTGAAGAAAAAATAAAATAAATATTAGTAATAATTAATTTAGTAATTATATCAACTAATATATTCAGTATGCATATATATGTGATCGGCTGATCTCAAATATCAAATAAATAATCTCAAATATAAATTTGTTTTGTCAATATATCCGGTTTTGTCCATAGTTTGGATTATAGAATTTAAAATTAAGAATTTTAATAATAATAATAATCCAAGAGTTTAAAAATATTGAAGATCATTTTAAAAGCAATTTAAAAATAATTCCATATGAGTACCACTTCGATTGAGTACCACTTTTTATTATTGTGTAATCACCATATTTGTTTACAAAATTATTTTACAAGAAAAATGTTTTCACTGGCTATAAACATAATCATTAAAAAACCAAATTTTACATTATATGCGGTAGAACGCAAATAATTTTATATACTATGTCAATACTAAATGTTATTTCTTAATTACAACTACAACGAAATAAACTTTTTTTTTGGTAAAATTGTGTGGCATCCTTTTGAATAAAAAAAGGCGTATAAAAACCAGTCACTCTTGTTTAATCATGATTTAAGGATACTAAAATTATTAATAAAGACATTAATACAATTATTACTATTATTATTATAGATATATAGGGTATGTGATTTGGTATATGTTGATAATTATTGTATACATATATATAATATATTTTATTAATTTACTAAGTATTCTGATATTCTGTTTTTGTGTGTGTATTATTTGAATAACACTTGATTTATAAGTATTTAAAAAATATAACGATTATTTATCATACTACACCGGCTTTTGTAGTTGATGCACGTTCTACAGGTCTTTTACGTAAATAAGTATTTTGCGTTCATAATTTACCCGTAATATTGTTGTTTAAATTATGTATTAAATAATCAAAAGAGGATACTATTTTAACTGATAATATATAGTGTAACAGTTAATCCAACCCCAATACCGACATCTAACTATATGTATTGGTGTGTGTATTGTTTAAGTGACCTTTCTCCTGCAAATGGACAGGACACGTGACATTGTACGTACATCGCGACTGCGACGTTTACAAATTAATAGCAAATACATTAAGAGATGGTATTAATTCACAAACTTATAAAAAAGAGCATATATTTTAAAACCTATCATGTTACAATACAAATCATGTAAAGAGACGCCAGATGGTTTAATCATATTAGATTCTTTATGTACTGTCAATTATCTATTACAGAAATTTGTTGAAAAATATCCATCATATATAGAAGAAAGAGAATAGAAAGAAATGTACACCGCGACTGCGACGTCTACAAACATTGCCTTTTCTTTTCCTTATTTGCTTATCCGAATGATTTTGTACCTACGTATAAATAATTGTATTTGTCAAATCATTTGGTAAATGTATACCACCACCATATTATAGTTTATAAAACCATTGATAAAATCATAATTGATATAATATTTTAAGTGTGTTAGTGTACGTATTTTGAAAAGAATATACAACACAAGAAAATTATTTAACGAATATTGTGTTCACAACCAATTCAGCATTTGCGACTATTCTATCTACGGAGTATATTATTTTGTTATAATTGTATTAAATTTATTATGATATTTATTACTTGTATTACAGTAATATTAAAATTATATTCGATTTTACAAATATTTTGGTAAGTATACATATAAATTATTTATTAACTTTATATTTATTTTAAAAAAAATTTAAATTAAATTTAATATTATAATATATATACATATAATATGTATATGTATGTCCATTATTTAAATTAAGAAGACGTCATGCACCCGGTTTTTAAGAAGTTCTAAATGGGCAATTATAAAGATCTTTAAGAAAAATGTTATGTTATGTTAGTTATTGTTCCATTTTGATATTATTGTTATTATTTAATTTGTTTAGTTCAGATATTTCATTATATTTTATTTAATAGCTATTTGTTCATTTCTTACTCATTATTTTAATTTTGTTACATTTTTATGTTATGCTATATTGTATAATATTCATATAATATTAAATTAATAATTAAGGTAATATACATTTAGTTATCTATTAGTGGTTTTATTTATCTAAGATGAAAAAAATTATCCATATTTTAACTACACTATGTCCTACTAAATAAAAGTAAAGAGTACAAACACTACAATCGGAACTAACATAAAATGGTTAAACCATATACCAATTACTGTACTGTATATTATTTACATATTGCTCTTAAAAACATTGAAAAATAAATTCCAAAACAATTTCAAATAATAAATAACGTAAACTATCTAATATAAAAATATATACTCATTAAAAATATAAATTTAATCAAATTTACTAGACCGGTAACGTTAGGGTTTAAAAGAAGATATTAAAGAACTCGTGATTAGGCAGTCTTTAGGTAGATTTTTCTTACACGTTTTACGAAATAAACACAAACAATGGGATAAGAAGCACAAACGTGTACAAACGAAGCACAAACGAATGACATTATTTTGGTGTCAAAATTCCGAGGTGGGGGGGCCAGGGACATTGAGCTTTGTCACTACACAATTTGACATTGAAAATTGTAGTGCCTATCATTCTTCCCCGGAATATCAATTAATCATGAATTTGCAATGGAACCAAGCTTACAGTGAAAAAGATGATGAACAATATCATCGAGGCAACAATGTTAAATGGAAATTTTAAAGGAGAAGATGTACTGTTACTAAGAATTCCAATGATTTCGACAAATCTGCCTTCCGACTACAAACGCTTGCAGTTTTCAATACGACTTACCTTTGCAATGATCATTTATAAAGCTCAAGGAAAATCGTTACAAGTTTGTAGACTAAATTTAAAAAAATCTATGTTTCTTCACATGGACAGCTCTATGTGACATGTTCACGCGTCGGTAAACCTTCAAATTTGTTCATCTAAGCATCAGAAAGAAAAACAAATATTGTGTCTCCTAAAGCACTTCACTAATGTAATGAATTATCTTAATATTCGATTTATGTTGGAAGCAAAGTTATACAATTTTAACTGTTCACGAGCGGGTAATTAACGTGTAAATTACCGTGTAATTCAACCTCAATGTAATTAAGTATATTAGTATAAACTTAAATCCCCCTGTTGGTCGGGATTAAAATATACCATCGGTTGTTCCTGCCTATCGTAAAAAACGACTAAAAGGGACTTGTAGTAGGGCAGCAGCTACTACAATATGGGGTGTAGGTGCAAGTAACCTACAATGGTAGAAACAGCTACACACCAAACAGCAGCCAGCAGATACGGAAACTGTATAACTGATGGTTGCATTGTGATGCGGAAGGCAATGGGAGACCACCGTATAAACCATCCCAAGAAATAGCTATAACATGAAATCTTCTCAAGCAAAATATTCCGGAGGTAAAATAGTCCCCCGTTCAGATCTCCGAATGAGGACTACTGGAGAAAAAAGAAGTGTTAAGAACTGGAGAAGAATAGCTACTTGGAACGTTAGAACTATGTTGCAATGTGGGAAACTTGAAAACTTGAAAATGGAAATGGCAAGAATGAAGATTGAGATACTTGGCCTATCAGAAATGAGATGGCCAAGAGAAGAATATTTATGGAGTGAAGAATATAGATTGATACATACAGGTACAGTGGAGAATAACCCAGGAATTGGAGGGGTAGGCATAATAATGATAACGCTGTTGGGAGAAAAGTTAAAGGATTTATGTAATAAAATGAAAGAATAATAATAGTCAAGATTGAAACGAATCCTAAGGATACAATAATAGTTCAAGTCTACATGCTTACTTCTAATAGCAGTGAGAGGGAAATTGAAGAAGTTTCTGAAGGAATAGAAAAAGTCATTGAGTAAAATAAAGAAGATGAATACCATATCATTATAGGGGACTGGAACGCTGTAGTGGGACAAGGAAGTGTAGGGCACATAATAGGAAACTATGGTTTAGGAAACCGAAATGAAAGAGGAGATAGACTAATAGATTTCTGCTCAAAATATGAGTAATAACAAATACCTATTTCAGTCACCGTCCAAAAACAAGGTATATTTGGAAAATGCCGGAAGATAGAGGTAGATATCAAATAGATTACATTCTGGTCAAGAAGAGGTTTAGAAACCAAGTAAAAGACTGCAGAAGCTATTCAGGAGCAGACATAGATAGTGACCATAATCTATTACTGATGAAAATTAACCTAAAGTTCAAAAATATTGTATCAAGGAAAAACAAAGATCAATGGCATATAAACAAATTAAAGAAAGAAAAGGTAAATGAAAGGTTTAATGAACTTACAGACAATATAAATATAAATGAGAAAACCGACATAGAAAGGAAACTAGTCTTTAAATTATACCAGAAGGAAACAGCTGTTATACGATTTATTGAAATTGAAGAGGAAGCATGTATAAGAAGTAAGGCAGGGTTGCACTTTTCACCTAGCATATTCAATGCATACATCCAAGAGGCAATTGACATAATAAGAGAAAAAATACATTTGGGTATAAAGATGAATGGCAGGATAATTGATATGCTACGGTTCGCAGACGATATAGCAGTAATATCTGAAAACAAAGAGGATTTCCAAAGGATGCTGAGATGTATAGAAGAAACTCTGCTCAGTGAACTGAACATGTAAATTAATACGAAAAAGACCAAAGTTCTTGTATGTAGCAGGAATCATAACATTAGGACAAGAATATATCTGCAAAACCATCAAGCAATAGAGCAAGTAGAAGAGTTCACATGTTTGGGAAGCATAATAAGCGAAGATAGCAGAAGTAAAAGAGAAATAATAAAAAGAATATGTCAAGCTAAGATATATTTTAACAAAAAAGAGGACTTTTTACTTCAAGAAATATAAGCACACACACCAGAATAAATCTTCTGAAGACATACGTATGGAGTATAATGCTGTATGGTAGTGAAACGTGGACAATCGCCAAAGAGGAACAGAGAAGATTAGAAACTTTTGAAATGTGGTGTTATAGAAGGATGCTTAAAATAAGTTGGACGGATATGGTAACAAACGAGAAGTATTAGAAAGAATGTCAGAAAAAAAAACTCTATGAAATAGTATCAAGAAAAGGAGAAATGAATGGATTGGACATGTATTGAGATATGGTGGGTAGCTGGAGTTAATTATAGAAGGCGACGGAAGGTAAGAATGCTAGAGGAAGACCGCGGATGGAATATATACAGCAAATCATTAAGGACCAAGTGTGTAATTCTTACGAGGAGACTAAGAGGAAGGCAAGTTATAGGGTAGAATGGATAATTGCTACAAACTAATACTAGGATTGAGTATAAAAGAGAGAGAGAGAGAGACTTTAAATTGTTAGAAATAAGACACTGGTTACAATTTAGTTAGATTTTTTTAATTTTCTAAATTTACTGAAAGAGATTTCCAAAAATGACGACATAAATAAAAATGTAAAATTATTTTGATGAAATTAAATTTGAAGTCTTACTTGTACCAATTTTCTTTTAATTTAAAACCATAATTAATAATTTTAATACAATTTAATTTTAATGTATTTGTGACCTACATTTTTTAACCCATATCAATTTGAATTCCTAAATAATAAAAATATAAATATTTCAAACTATCAGAAAAGTGTAAAACTTAAAATTTTAATTTTGAAGTAATCAAATTGGTAATTGAGTGATTTTGTGTAAAAAGTAACTACATTTTGTGGTTTTCTTGTTGAAATTAAATTTAAAATGTTATAATCAATTGTCTGTACGGATTAACTAATGTCATGTTAATAAGAATATATGTATACTGTTAAAAATTAACATTTTTAATTTAATTAAAAATTTAATATTTCATATTCACTATTCAAAAATCAAATTATAATATTCGATTACTAATTTGTCAATTTCCAATTATACAGTTCTAAAAAAAAATGTTCAAATTACTTTCTTTTATTTATGCCATTTTATTGTTATTTAGGTATAAACATAATTTTAAACATCATATAAACATAATTTTGAACAAAAGGTTTGAAACTAACTAGGTAATTTAAAGTTTAGGTACCTTATATTTCAAATATTGTCTGTTAAAATTAAATTACTTGAATAGAATAATAGATTATTGAAAGACAAAGGCTGCATATTTGTTTTTAAAGAAATATTTAAATAAAGTCTTTTTAAATGAGTCAAGTTAAATTAATTTAGTAAATAAACTCAATCAATGTTATCAATTAATTTTAATTTTTTATTTACTTTCGGTACAATATCATTCCATACAGTATGTATAATACAATTTTATACCGTAGTATAATACTCGTTAACACCGATCAGGATAATAATTAAAGATATATAGGAACATAATGGTGAAAGGATAAAGATTCAAGATATTCTTACACATACCCACAAAAAAATGTGTAGTGCTGGATTTGTTATAATAAAGATGAAGGTGGTTTATTTTGTTAGATCCCCCCCCCCAATGAAAAAACCTTGGTGGTGATATGTTAATGAAAACCAAAAAATAAATACATAAATAAATCCCATATAAACAGGGTACTTGTACGTAAATTAAATCAAACATCAATAAATTCAAATTTTATTTTCCAATCGAGGGTAAAGATTTTGTTCGTTTACTTTGCATTTGATTATAGAATAATTTATACGCTCGTAATTGTAGCTTTAAAAATAATGTCATGGCTTGTGCCAATTCCAGTAATGAAAAATGGTACTCAAAATAACTATAAGTGGACTAAAATATATTATTTGAATGGGTTGGTTTGAGGATTGAGAAATTATGGATGTTTGAGAATGGTGAAAAAAGAAAATAAATAAACTGTTGGTTATAGTATTTTTTGCTCCATTTTCGAGGGAAAAATCCCAACGCTACATTAAATAACTTCTGAACAATGTCGATTAAATGAAAGTCGATAATTTACAATTAGTATTCCGGTCCGGACGCTCAACAGATAAAACGAATATGTCCCTTTTGTTTTAATCTGGATAATACATGGAACAAAACTTTTTCCACCCTTCATAGCAATGTAATTTGCGCCTTACGACCCTCGTAGTTTCACCGCACATAACATTTCCATTTTTTCACTTTATATAATATATCATGTATATTGGTATTCGTTTTTCATACCATACTATACTCGTCATTATCGAAAACTAAAAAATAGTTTATAATAGTTACAAATAATTGATTGAAACTAATAGAAAACAAAGATGTATTATCTGGCATATTTTTGTTTTTTCTATGATCGTTATATTATTATATTATTAATTAAAAATTATTAAAATGTTGTAACCAGTTGTGAAGATATGATTTTTTTCTATAGGCAAAAGTTAGAAGATAATTTTAGACGATTCGTAAATAAGCATATAATTTGAAGATTTATTTATTAAACTACTAGGTAATAATTATATATGAAATAAAATATATTACATAATTAATAATAAAAAAATCATATGATATGAATGTCTTTTAATATTTTCCAATACACCGTAAATCCATGATTCATTTGCAAAATAAATTAATATGAACCTGATGTAAATATTGAAACTTTATAATGTTAATGAGCTGTTTAAACTCGATAAGATTGTTAACTTAGTATTCTAATAGGTATAGACAAATTTTGTTTTTTCGTGATTTATTAATCACCAATTTGTGACAATAGTGTTTTTTTGTTATTACAAAAATATGAAACTAAAGTTTCTATAGTGATGAGAGGGGGATTGCATATTCCTAACATTCCTTCTTGTTATTACGTTACTAGCTAAAAATGTTTAAACGAGCATTATTGAATAATAACGTAAGAAATAAATATGTTATATAATTTTGACAACGAGAGTATTACAAATAATTGTTTTTATGATAAGGTTTTAATTGCCATAATACAGTAAAATTATAAAATAAAACTAATTATTACTACATTATATTTTATTTCGAACATGTTTAATATTTTTAAATCAAAGCAATTATTTAAATTTATTCTAAACATCTTATATATTTATATATAATATCAATTTTTTTACAATATTATATTCATCTATTTTTATAATAATATTATTTAGTTGTTCATCTAATCATTTTAAATATGTTTGCGTTAATTTTGGTAGGTTTCTAAACACTTCACACTATATATAAATCACACAAGATGGCATATTATAGCATTAAAAAATTATAATTCATTTTTATTTTTATTGTTCTCTAATAGGTATTTAATGTGTTATTATTTTATACCATTACTCGTTAACTCATACCAATGTTAAGCTATATTAATGTCAATCATATTATTACATTTTTGTTTTTAAATATATTTTTTATAAAATTGTTTTAAAAACCTACATTTTTATATTATTATTTGATATTTTCAATATTGTATTGAGTAAGTAATTAAGAAATAGAAAACCATTTATACATTAAAAGGTAACAATATTATTAATACGTTAATGAATCGTTTTTCGATTGATTTCATACCAAAATAAATCAACTAATTCAAAATAAATTCAACTAAATATTTTCTAGACCAAATGAATCATATTTTCATTTAAAATAAAATTTTTCAGAAAGTATCAAAATGAACTTATTGAGTATCCTTTTTACTAAATACTCGTTTGATTATTAAAAATATTTAGTATTTTAATATTTTTGGTTTTCATTAAATATTATTTAAATTAGTTAAGTTTCCTTGAGAAGGCAATAATTATATTAATGAATTATACTCCAAACTTATTTATAAATTACTTAGGTTAATTTAAGTTTAACGTGAAAGGGAAGGTTCACAGTAACGTGAAGTTTAACATCCAATACACCTAATTTAACTATTTGTATACATTTCTTAAGTCAAAGGTTAGGTAAGGTTATCTTATATTTGTTTCAATTTTTTTATTCATGATGAAATAAAATATATTGTATGCCTATGTGCCTGGTTACAATGAATTATGCATACGTGACTAATAAGTAGGGCCCGGATTTTTATGCAAATGCATATTCTTCTACATTTGACTTATAACAATTCTGATTAAATATCTTGACGTTTCGTAATACGTAGATTCTGCTATTAATTTCTTTAATTGCATATTTTTGCATATTTTCATCAAAATGCATAAAAGTTGCACATTTCTGGATAATTACATAAAATGTGCATATTTTATAAATACTTAATAAAATATTTTAAATTTTACTCAAAGTTTGATATACCTACATGCCGATTGCCGACATTCTTGACAAATATAATTCGACCGAATAAGAAATTCCGTCGTATAGGTGTATAGACGTTATCTTATAGATAAATATATATATATATATATCATAATCTGATTTTTGGGACATGAGACTAAGCCAACATAATATTATAGTAATCATTTTTATATTAGTTACTAGCTGTTATTCGTCGGTGTAGTGTGTCCACGGTTTTCTTTTGGTAATATCAATATTTAAAAAAATGCCAAAGGCAAATAAAGCACATCATTATGTAACCGAATATCCAGGCATCTTTAAAACAGATGGAGGTGTATTATTTTGTATTTGTTGCGGTATCAACGTGTCATGTAATAGAAAATCACAGGTAATACAACATTTAGAAACTTCAAAACATATCGGTAACTATAAATTGAAATCAAATAAAGAACAGGTCAATCAACAATTTATTCGAAAATCGTTTACTCAAGCTAGAACAAATAATCAAAATTTAAATGAGTTTAACAATGATTTAACAACGTTTATGGTAGCAAATGATATTCCTTTATGGAAATTAAAAAACGTAGAATTTAACAATTTTTTGAAAAGTATATTAAACTAAAATTACCCGATGAATCGACTATGCGGAAAAACTATGTTCCATTATGTTACGAAGATGTGTTATGTAAGATCAGGAAGGAAATAGGGAATAGTTCTATTTGGGTATCAATAGACGAAACTATTGATGTTCAAGGACGATATATCGCAAGTGTAGTAATTGGTTCTCTATCTTCCGAAAATTCAACAAAACCGATAGTTTTAACTGTTGAAAATTTAGAAAAGACAAATTTTCAAACAATTTCGAAATTATTCAATGATTCAATGAGTATATTATGGCCTGAAAAAAGTATTGCATAACAAAGTGTTATTGTATGTCACAGACGCCGCTCCTTATATGGTAAAATCTGGACATGCGCTTAAGGTATTTTATCCTAAACTTATTCATATTACTTGTATGGCTCATGGGCTTCATAGATTATCAGAAGCTATTAGGATAAATTCTCAAATGTTGATTTGTTGATATCTAATACAAACAAATTTTTTTTAAAAGCACCTACTCGGGTAGGTACTTTTAAAGAAAAATGTCCAAACTTAAGTTTACCACCACAACCTATTATTACCCGATGGGGAACGTGGCTAGATGCTGCCTTTTATTATGGTAAAAATTTCGACAAAGTCAAAGAAATGGTCGATACATTTAACCCAAATGATGCAAAGTCTATTCAAAATGCACAACAATTATTTAATGATAACTCGATCAAAAATGAACTTTCGGTAATTTTATCAAATTTCCAATGCATAATAGACACTATCACGTGCTTAGAAAAATCGGTTGTTAATCTTGGAAAAAGTCTAAAATTGGTTCAAAATGTTGAAAATAAATTGAGTGAAGGAGGACGAGGTATTGAATTTGCTAAAGTTAAACTATCGGAAGTATTATCAAAAATCCCGGATTATCACAAATAAAAAAAATTTCTGGAATTATAAGCGGAGAAATAAGAAACGATGATGAAGACCCTGCAGAATTGTCACCAGAAGATATTTCTTGTTTCAAATACGCACTCATTGTGTCAGCAGACGTGAAAAGAAGTTTTTCGAAATACAAGGTGATGCTACGTGACAATCGTAGAAGTTTTCAATTTGATAATTTAAAAGCACATTTTGTTACATCATGTTGGTACTCATTCAATAATTAATACACATTTTTATGCTAGACCTAAACACATTTTAAATACTTATATTTAAATTGTTTTTTTTTCGCTTTATACAATATTTTTTAATTTTTTTTAAATGTTTGGTTTTTAACACACAATAATTTTTTTTTTCACTTAATACAATATGTTTTAATTTTTTTTAAATATTTGGTTTTTTAACACACAATAATTTTTTTTTGCATATTTTTGAATTTTTGAGTGCATAAATATGTGCATATTTAACAATAATTTTTGCATAAAAATCCGGGCCTTACTAATAAGTATATGTATATAAGTAACTAATAGTACTATTACCGTCAAAATGATTTTATTTGTACGCAGTGTTTCTTCCACTTTCTCATTTTCTCAGAACATTTTCACACAGACATATTTTTTCGCTAATAATTTGTTACTTTTATCGCATTTCGTGACGTTATTTGTAGATCCTACTTGGTTCATAGTACCGTATAGTTATAAACAGTGCCGGATTTAGAAATGTGGTAGCTCTGGGCCAATCTGAAGTGGTGGCCTCATTTTCAATTAAATATATCTGATATAGTAAATTACAAGTGAATTTGATACATAATGTATTTATTATAATAGAGTAGTGAAAACAAAATAAAAAATAAATATAAAAAATAAAAAGAATATGCAAAAAAAAAAAATAAAGAAAAAAATAAAAAATAAAGAAAACAAAAGAAGAGAAATAAAAGAATTAACGAATAGATATAAAATAAAAATTATAAGTTAATTCTCATAAATAAATAA
Source organism: Schlechtendalia chinensis (assembly GCA_019022885.1). NCBI lineage: Eukaryota > Metazoa > Arthropoda > Insecta > Hemiptera > Aphididae > Schlechtendalia > Schlechtendalia chinensis. The sequence continues at coordinate 11,659,635 of CM032339.1, read as the reverse complement.
ATATATATATATATCTTTTTGTATTTATTATATTATAATTTACTCCAAAATAATATTTTATTCGAAAGTATGGTTAAACATATTTAATTACGAGTATGTTAAACAATAAATTAAAAATATAATTAATTATACTCTAATTATATTTAATATTTAATTTATTTTAAAATTACAATGAACGTATTCATATTGTACTTAAATAATATAAATTATTATAATTATGTTGGTGCACTTCTAGATTTCTTCATAATACTTTTTTTAACTATATACTAGTGATATTTTGATTTCAATCTGTATTAAAAATGATATTTTTTGTTGTAAAGTGATTTAAATTTAGAAGTAAAAAAAATCTTACTATATGGAAGCCTCTGTTTTATGGAGGCCCTCTGTCCCTCCTCCCCTCCTAAAAAAAACCGGTTATGATTATAGAAATCTAGCAGATGTTTTGTTTGTTTGTTATATTCACATATATAAGTATATGTATCTCTTATGACATCATTTAGATAACTTAGGCTCTCATTGATATCTTCCTCAGTCAATTGTAATTTATTTTCATTATATTATCATCTGTTATATTACATTTTTAATTTGTTATGAACTCATTCATAGATTTTGTGTCGTAAATTCTTGAATGTCTTGAAATTAGAATACCATTTAATCAATTATATGTAATTTTTAGTTTTAATTTGGTACCAGAAGGTTTATCTTTTAAAATATATTAGAATCTTTATTATTCTTGTTTATTTAAATTTTTCATTCCCAGAAATATTTATGGATTACTTTGTTTGAAAATAATTTAATTGATTCAAAAATGAACTTATTTGTTCCTATGTAAAAATCAGCATTCATGTAATTAAAAGGATTAAAATATAAATCTGATATCACTTATTTTTCTATGGAATATCACAAGATTAATTTTTATTCATTTTTTTTTTATTGATAAATGTTTAAATGTAATTTTTTGCAAAAAAAATAATTTTCTCCCGAAAATACAAAAAAGCTCATATTTTTTATAGCAACTTGAAAAAATGAATATTTTAAATCTACAAAAAATCTATTATTTATATTATTTTTAATTACTATAATAATATAAATTTGTATATAGCATCAATGTTGTAGTTGAATGTTTGAGTAATAATCACTAACCTGATATCACTAAAATTCAAATAATTTAACACGTAAAGTTTTACTTTAAAATTTATATTTATTATAAGAATAATCTGAAAAGTTTTGTGCTAGATATAAAATGTGTCATATTTTGTTGAGACGTGATTAAAATACCAATCGTAGTATAAATAATAATTATATTTTTCGACCAAAAATTTACATTTAGATAATTGATCTGATTTCAATAAAATTTAGTTGTTCAATTAAATAAGAACACTCTCAGTATTTGAAGGTTTTTACAAATTATGTCTACCTTCTGTGTGCTAACTGTACATATTAATTGCTACAAACTGTATAGGTTTATTTATAATTAATTAAAATAAATTATAAATTAAAGTAAATTTGTTAATTTTGAGTTAAATGATTCTACAACATTTTTGTTTGTAATGGCTTTTTATTACAATAAAAATGTAATTTAATGTTTTAGTGTAATTTAATATTTTATTAACTAAATATTTGTTATATATGTTAATTTATATAAGCCATTGATTTTAAATATTCTATGTACTTTATGAAATGTTTTTAAACAAATTGTCAAACTATCAAATCACTGGTTATTACATTTTAACAAAATTAATTTAGATTTAAGTATAAATATTAAATAAATATTTGGAATTGCTTTGTCTAATTATGTAAATTTGCATATAATTTTAATAATTGTGTAAATTACCTAATTTATTCATTATGTTTTGTATTTTGTTTAATTCCTGAAAATATAGTACAAGATTTATGAATAATTATTTGATTATGTGCTAAATCTATGTATAAAGTTATAATTATTTATAATCGATGATTGGTTTATAATTAAAGTTTGATATACGTATTGAAAAATTAAAAATATATTATTTTAATGGATGTTTTTAAGTTCGGATATTTTGATTGTATACCATAATGACTTTATGAGAACCATTTTCAAAATGTAATAAATAATCATTGCCTTTAAACAAAAAATAATTATATCATACTGGCATGCAATGTGAAAGATAACGTTCCAACCCTCAATTCTTGCATATAGTTTATATCACTTTGTTTAATATTGTTGCAAGTTATTTAACTATCCCAATTTAACTATCACGGTTTTAGATTGAAAATTTTGCACAGGCAAGAATTGAAGTTTACGAATATTATTTTTTGTAAGAGAGTAATTTCCAAAAATAGCTAAGAGATGAAGAAGCATTTGGACGCTTTAAAGTACTTTTAATAGTTCCCAAAACACTGATTTTAACTATTTTAGTTTGTTTTAAAATTTTTATCCTACTCAAATTTTGAACCTTATATTAGGGTATTTAATATTATAAGTATTTTCTATATAAAACATATAAACAATAAATCAATAAAGTACTATTATTCTTCATTTCAAAAATATAAAATAATTATAGTTTTTTCATTTTATTGTTACATAATATGATTTTTTTATCAAATATGATTTTAATTTTTTTAAGTGTTGCGGCGGATGACTGCCCACCTTGTCTATACATTAAGACTGCTGCTGTAACTATTGTTAGCAATAATAAATAATATATCACGATAATATTTGGATATATTGTACTTTGTTTGATTAAATTTGATCTTCTTCCGATAACATAATATAGAATGTCGTACAAATACAACCATTGGAAAATCAGATCTTGGCACATTTCCACGGAATTTTATTTTTTCCTAATAAACCGCAATCAGAGTTTTCCAAAAGTAAATCATTTAAGGAAACTGAAAATATAAACTCATAAAAACTATTGTTAATAATTTAGGTTCGGATTTGTATGCATTTGTACATTTTTTCTGGTTGATCGTATTTTATGGTAGATAAGTATAAAATACGTTTATTCTGATATTCTGATATTTGATATTCTGAATTTAAATAAAAAGTTTGTAAATATATATTATCAATATTTATAGATATTTTTTAGTTTTTAAAATATATTTTTATAATTTTAAAGTCGTATTTCGATTATTTAATGTAAAATTTGAAAATATTAAAAATGTACTTATAATGTACAAACAAATAATAAAATGTACAAATAGTATTATCATTAAGTTTAGTCTCCAAATTACTTAAGGTAAAAAAGAAGAAATATGTTTAAATGTACTTTTGTATTTTCAAGTACTTAATTAATAACTATATATAGCTACAAAATAATTTAAAAAGTTTAGAACAAATATTCAATAATTTCGTCATAAACTCTTAATAAAAATGGATATACACGTATAATACCGAAAATTAAAAACAATATAATTAGAAATATTTTAAAGAATACAAATACTATCACAAACGATTATTTTTAATAAACAAGTGACTTGCATTTTTTTTTGTGTCTTGACCGGTGGCTGAACTGAATAGTAAGTTTTTATCTGGTCTTTAGTGGACTGTATATGTAACCAATTTTTTTTTTATAAAAATCGGTGATACTTGAAATAAAAAAAATGAAGCAATATAATTAAATCAATGACTATTTGATAACTAATAATTATTGTTGATATAATTTCCAAACGTCCAGCACAAAATGCTTCAATTGCCACCTCTTGGCTTTAATTGGCTGGAGAGGTTTGATCCTTAAGGTTGGGGGTTTGGCATAGGACTGACAACTCCCTTTCTTTATTTATATATAAATTAGCAATGCACCCACTGCCTTGAAAGAATATTAAGCGATGTTTGGGACAGTGGAACACTATCGTTTGTTTAGTCAAACAAGATAAAAAAATTGTATATTGGGGTGGGTGAACGGGCAATCTCCAAACACACCTCCCATTACAAATAAAATATATACAAATTTGCACAAAACACGTTTTCGAACAGAAGTGGCAGATGAGTACTCTCGCTCCTGCACTTACAAAAAACTATATCTTAATTAAGAGCAGGCCCTTATCACTCATTCTCCTACAGCACTGCGAAGGAACTATCCCCTGCAGAGACTGCCTCTGTACTCAGCTTCCTCTTTTGCACCTATTACAGTCAATACAAATTTGGCCACCACTTCTCACAGGCTGACAACCTTACTTAGTAAAATACCTACTAGTATGATATCAACCATATTGAAGCATCGAACATTAGATCAAAGATTTAAGACTGGAAAGTGGAAACAGAATGCAGAACTAAGGATAACGACTTGGAATATGAAGAGCATTTTTAAAACTGGTGCATGTCAAAACTTAGCAGACGTGTTAAGCAAATAAAAGATAGCTGTTGTAGCAATACAGGAAGTAAGATGGTTAGACGTGGGTCTATTAAAAATCGGCAAATATGTAATACATTATTCTGAAACACACTGCATCACTTTGGAAGTGGTTTCGCGGTAAGTAAAAACCTTGTACCACACATTATACAATTTAGATCGATATCAGAAAGACTCTCATTACTAATATTATATATAAAACCAATAAAAATATGCATAACAAACGTAAACGCACAAACGGAAGTTAGTGATCATGATAAAAAAGATGCTTTCTTCGAGAAACTAACGAAAGTACAAGATGGGGCGTAAAATATGCATCGGTTTTGAACGGCCAGAAATCAGCCTGTGGTGGTGGAAGAAAGTCGGGAGAGGTTTTGTTGTGTTCGTGGGAATATCTAGTTTTCATAGCGTCAGCTGTCGCCATGGCTTGGATGGGAGAGCATCGTGGTTTTGCCGTACGAACGTTTTTCGAAAATGGCTGTTCTGTTATCATTACGCAGAGGGCTTTTCGACGACACTTCAACATTCCGGTTGAAGAAAACGTTCTTCATGGTAATGCAATCAGACTTTGGGCTCAGACATTGGAAAATACTGGTTTCACAGCAATTCCTAGGGCAATTGGAAGACCCAGATCGGTAAGAACGCCTGAAAATGTCAACCTGGTAAGAGATGCTATCGAACAGTCGCCAAGGCGCTCTGCCCGTAAGCATGCGATTGCTTTGGGCATGTCTAGATGAACTTTAAGAAGAATTCTGCATGAAGATTTACAGTTTTACCCCTACAAAAACATGATTGTTCAAGAGCTGATGCCCCGTGACTTCGAAGATCGTCTAAACTACTCCCAAGAAATGTTGAACTAAATTCCTGCAGCTTCAACTTTTTTCAATAGTGATGAGGCCTATTTCTACTTTGTGGAGCTGTTAATATACAGAATTTTTGCTATTGGGCTGATGAAAATCCAATGCAAATTCATGAGAGACTTTTCACTCTTCTAAAGTCACTGTATGATGTGCAGTATTCCAATTTGTGGTCATTGGGCCTTACTTTTTTGAAGATAATGGGCGCGCTGTCACTGTCACCACTAAACGATATGTTTCAAAGTTGGAAGAGTTTTTTGAACTTAAAATGGAAGAACTGAGTGAGAGGAGACATCTGATTCCAACAAGACGGGGCTACATCTCACACAGCTCGAATTTCAATGGCGAAATTGAGACTAATGTTTCCCTAGCGCCTGGTCTCTCTGAGGGGTGACGTGGAGTGGCCTACCCGATCCCCAGATTTAAGTGTTTGTGACTTTTTTATTTGAAGATACCTAAAGAAAAAAGTTTTTAAACATCTTCCACAAACTCTGGAAGAGCTTAAGGAGAGAATTAGGGAGGAAGTTATGGCTATACCCATCCAAATGTGCCGACAAGCGGTTGAACACTTCCGAAATCGCCTTCAAGAGTGCATCGCTGCTGACGGCCGCCATCTTAGAGATGTAATCTTTAGAACTTATTGTAAAAAACTAGATTTTCTACTGAATAAAACAATATAAACTTTATTTCTGTAAGTTAAATAGTTTTTATTCTACAGCCCTTCAAAACCGATGCATATCTTACGCCCCACTCTGTATATGAGAAAATATCAAAAGACGTAATTAAGATTGTGATAAGCGATATACATGCGAAGTGCGGTAAAGAAATAAAATATATCCCTATGAATGGCATAGAAAGCCTGCATGAACATTGCAATGACAATGGTATAAGATTAGTGTCTTTCGCGGTATCAAACGGAATGGCAATAACTAGCAATACGTTCCCCGACAAAAGCATTCACAAGACAACATGGAAGTCACCAGATGACAGAACGAGAAACAAAATCAACCATTTATTAATTCAACGCAGAAACAGGAGTAGCATAGTGGATGTCAGAAGCTACAGAGGTGCAGACTGTGACATAGACCAATTTTTTTTAGTAATTCTAAAATTCAAAATAAAGTAGAAATGCCCAGAAAAAAATTGAACTGAGAAGAGACCTAGGATAAATATCGAAATATTAAAAGATACAGAAGTAAGAAAACAGTATGAAACGGCTATCGAGAAAGTCATCAAAACAATCGGTGTAAAAAAATATAATTTATGGGAAAGAATAATTTTGTCGATGTTTTCAATATTACCGTTTTTTAAAGACATGGAAGAACGACCAGGGCGATCATCGTCTTCAACGTCTTCTCTTCTACTATAAAACCGTTTGTGCTATTTAAAAACATGAGTTTGGGATAATCATCCTTTCCTATAAACTTCATTTAACATTCGAAACGATTCCGCGTCAGTCTTATTTAATTTAGCAAGAAATTTAATGTTAAAATGTTGTTCGATTATTATTTTTAACATATTTCTAGCAATATTGTTGAACACATAAATAACAAGGTAAATAAATATAAGAAAAATAAATCGATTTCATTAATATTAATATTAATTCTTAGATATATAAATCTTATTGATATTTCAATAATCGCGAAGTAGATATGTTAATAGTTTGGGTTACAATGAGAAAGTCTTGGTTTTTTTGTGTTACATATATATGATATAATATTTAATTATTACTATATATATAGTCATATATATTTTATACATATTTATTTTACATATATATAATTAGACATGACGGTGATTTATAAACGACGAGTATATAATAATAATATTTAAAGTTTACATTTTAAATAATCTACTTCTGACAATAACATTATAACGTGGTCGGGGGTGACCAGGTTAAATATACGTTATTCAGACAAGAGTTTTGACCATTTAAATAATATGTTATTATATATTATTATATATATTATATATTATTATATATTATATATATTATATAAGCTACGGTTAAGCTTGGGAGCAATTATATATTGTTAGTAATAGTTTGAATAAATAAGTATTAGTTTTAGTAATTTTTACATCGTAATGCTTATTAATAAATAAATAAAAGTCACTTATAAGTTTATATATAAGTTTATAAGTGTGAAACACGTTCAATTGTTAATTTGATTATAAAAGGCGGTTTCGACGGAGTTTAGTTAGTGTCACTAAGTCATATTCGCGAAGAACTAACTGTCTTTTACAAACTATGTATTGACCACAGGGTCTTATATGATTATTTGTAGAGGGGAAATGTCATCATATTACATACACCGATAGATATATAATTATGTATATACATATGTATTCACATACACATATACTCATTTATACTATGTGACGCACCAATACAATTACGACCTTCCAATCAAAAAAAAAAAGTTTACAACATATCATTGTACGAGTTATGGCTTATAGGAAATTAAACTTTTTCTTTAAACATAATTTTTTTATAAAAATACAAAAAAAAATATAAAGACAAAGCCAAAAACCAATATTTATAATAATAAAAAATATATATACAAAACACTTCATTCAGATTTTCCCTGATATGGATTAACGTCGGAACTTTTCTTCTGTAATACGCTCAAAAGCGTTTTTCTTTGTGCGGCCGTAAATGGGTGAACAGATAGTGGATCCAATCCAGATAGTGAAAGCGAACACAAGATGGATGTGTACATAAAAACCTTTAGTCATCGTCCACGCGTAGTTGGTTAACAATAAATGATATAGTACTACGTGTTATATTTGACACCATTTTCCAATGCGAGTTAAGACTGGCGGATATTACATGTGATGTTAATATGCACATTTTCGTATCTATGGTCAATCTTAAAATCGTCTTTGTTATAATATTTGATTATCCTATTACATTTATATTATTAGTTATATATTTTTTACATTTTAAATGATGTGCATAAATACTACTAATTTATATACTATGTAATTATTTATAAACAGTTCCTGCATTTAAATTAATATATACACAACTATAGTAAGTGGCTTTTCTTTATTTAAGATTTCATAAAACTATAGATCATACTTATTGTTAATAATAAGAAATGTATTTATTTGTATATACCAATTTATATTTTTTTATTAACTAGTTTCTTTTTGCTCATGTTCTTTAAATGTTTTTAATTGACTCACAGGATTATAATCATTAACTATTTATCCATTTTTAATTATTTCCACTACATACGTTACATCTGATATTTGTCTAGTTATTTATTATTTAAGTTATTATTATAAATTATTATATTTATTATTATAAACCTGAGTGTATGTACATAAATGTTGACGATTTGTTCCCTATTTTACTAGTACCTTCTCTCCAGATTGTATTTTATCATTTTTTTTTTATGTAAGTCGTAATATTTGTTATTTTTTTATGAATTTTTTTTACGTTCATTTTGATTATTCGTCTCTAATATTATTTAGTTGTACTAGTTCGTTTAATATATATGGAGCAGTACCTGTACTGATAAAATTATAATCAAATAATAATTTTGGGCGATATCCATGTAATAAATGAAATAGTGAGTAGTTTATGGTCTCGTTGACCGAAGAGTTATATCCAAAAATTACATATTTTTAGTATTAGTGCCACGTTTTTGTTTGTTGTTGAACAAAATGACTCATAATATCAATTAACGTGCTCTTGAAGTTTTCGGTTAGTGCTTGACTCTAGGGACGGTATGCTTTTAAGTTGGTACTTAATATGTTTAATGCTTTTAATCCTCTTCAACGAATATTTGCGGATATAAAAAGTTAAATACGGGCAGCGAGATAAGACAATATCGTTTAATTATTTTGCTTTCATTTTATTTGATTTTTGTTTTATTTTTATTTCCTTCTTTCTTTAACAATTCTCGAATTTACACTTCACAATAACTTCATTCACTTTTAATTTTTCAAATTTTTTCTGTTATTTTATTACTATCCAAAATTTACTTATTATTATAATTTTATATTTATAAAATAATGAAACTTAAAAAATAAAAGTATATTTATGTTATATACTTTTATATACGTGTTCGTAAAACTTTAAATTTATATTTTTTACATGTTATTACTTTAGTGTTTATATCTATTTGATAAACTCAATTTTTTTTTCGTCCTTCACGAATAGTTATAAAATAATAAATTAAAATAGGAAATCATTATTGAATTACACGACCTACATACAAATATATAAACATATATTTATTTATTTTTTTGCAAAGGTATGATTTTGACATTTTTTTTAAACTCGTAGGTATTTTAAAATAGGAAATTCCAATTCCTGCTAAAATATTTGGATCAATGCCAAATAAAAAAAAATAAAATATCGAATCGAAAAACTTCTGGGCCAAGAATACAATATGTAGAATCATTGAGAGGTTTAGTACGAAATTGCAACAATGTATGAGTGTGTCATTATATTCATATAAATTAATTCATAAATTCATATGTGTCATTATATTCATATGAATGTGTCATTATTCATAATTTGTTAAGAGTGATTATTGTATCATATCTGAATCGAGTATTCCCTGTATTTATAATAAATTTTATTTATTCTTAACAAATTAAAAATAAATAATTTAATTCACGAATTTAAATTAAATATTTTGCTATAATATTACATTAACATTGAGAAAATGTTTTTTGAATATTTTCATAATCATATCTTGATTTTCATTTTAATAAAATCCAAGAAGTTTGTGTCAATATAATATATTAATGTGCATATAATATATATATATATAGGCATTCATTATTTTAATATTTTAAATAAAATCTATTAATTTGATACGTACTTGTACGTATGTGCGAATAATTATTCATTTAAGTCTTGAATTTTTTTAAATATACGATTTAAAAACCAAACAAATTATTGATTATAAACTATATCTATGCTTATTACAATGTACATATATAATAGTTATACGATTATTTTACAAAAATAAAAACTATTAAATATTATATTATACAAATTTAATGAAATTGTATTTCAAAAATTATTAAAAAAAATGTATTTCTTTAGATATGATTATCAAATTAAATTTAACATAAATTATATTATTAGTACAATAACCAGGAATATGAATTTAATGCATTTGCATGTTTATTTTGATATATTGTAAAAAAAAATAGATTTTGTCAAAATTTGATTTGTGTTATTTATAATTCAAATACAAAATCTTATTTTGTATATTTTTGAATATTTAATGGATCAAGGCATATAAATGCATGTTTTTATGATTTCATCGTATTAATGCTTATTATATTAATATTAATATTTTATAAATGAATAGTCTATAAATCCAGGTGGTAAAAAATTAAAGGAAAAACAGTTGTACAATCTACGCCTAAGATTAATTTTAATTAAAATTAATAATGATTAAAAGGTTAATATTTGTACACAATGGAGTTAAATCATTCATTTTCGAGATAAATATGAATAATAAATAACTTTAATTAAATTGCGTTAATAGAATGTTATTGAAAATATATATTTATATTTATTTTTATTTATCTATATAGTATTTAGCTAAATACAAATTTTGTAAGTTTGTAAGTTTTTAAATTTAAAATTTAAATTAAATTAATTATTTTGTACAATATTAGTATTTTATTTTAATAAATATTATATTATAATACGTATAATATGTTTATCCTTATATTGTCAATAAATATATAATTAATTAAGTTAAGAACATTTCTTATGCTACACAAAGTAAACTCTAGAGTAAACTGCTTAACTTACAAACTATTAAATTCGTAATATATTAGTTGTCTAACAATATATAGTAGGTATTTAAGTTTACGTACTCATTACATAAGATTCTTTCTAGTCGTTAATCACTAGCTTATTTTAGTTTAAACGTTATAAACAATATTATAGTTAAACGATACATTGTTTATATATTTTTTTGAAAATTAAAATTACAATATATGACAAAACATCTTATCCAATATAAATATAATTTGAATATAAATTTTTCTTTCAATAGATATATTAAAATAATGTATCACTTAAATTATATTTACCACTTGAAAAAACAGTTTATTAACCTTTAACTATATTCAGCGATATTAAATTTATATTCGTAACTATTACGTAATACTAACAAAAAATATTAAATGCACCCATATTTTTTAAATAATATATTGATCATATTGTAGCTAAATATGGAATTTTGTTGGGTTCAGCAAATCTGAATGATAATTTTTATTACGTTAAATATATTTTAATGAAATTTTGGTTATGATGATTTAAAAACACAAGATTAATTAAATATTATTTTAATTGTGTGTTCATAACATAATTCGATAAAACAATTCAATAATTTGAAATCATGAATACCTAGAACTATTTTTTCGAATGCGGTATTGTTTATCTTCGATTTTAAAGTCAAAATAGTCAGAGTCCATCAAAAACCCGTTCAAGTACTTTAGATGAACTTGTGGTTCACTAAAATCACTCCCAATGCACTGCCATATCCTCAGTTTATTCGTATATAAAAATAACTAAAAATAATGTAAACATTGAATTCTAAATAATGATCATAGATATTCATTTTATTTTATTTACTGACAAACAATTTGGGCTTCTATTGGTTCATACAATTAGCATTTATCTCATTTCACATCAATGGCGGTCAAATGATTTAGTCACGGGTGAAGGGGGGGGGGGTGGAAGGATAAAGCTGATTTTTCAACATGAACTTTGATCATTGACGTTGTCAATAAAAGTCATTTGATTATATATATTGTATGATATTCATCATATTAGTCATAACTCAAGGATACAAGATCATTTTATTATTATTAAATTATTAAATTTAATTTTTTTTGCCAATTCATCCAATACATGATTTGCAACAGTGGCGAATGCAGGAAGGGAGGAGAGGTTAACCCTATCCCGAAATTTAGGAAAATATATAAAATATGTACGTAATTTTGAATTATTTTACATGAAAGTAATATGACCAATGATAATTTATTAACGTACGTTTCTCCAGCCCCCCTAATTAAATTTTTTCCAATTTTTTTTTTTTACAAATATTTAGTACGCAATTAGTATGAATTTGTACGTCCAAATTTGGAAGTTGCACGCCACCTACTTATCGAGAAAAACGAACTTTTTATGTAGAGAGGCATCTCCCCAGCACCCACCGCCACTAAAAATTAACTTTTCTCAAATATTAATATGAATTTGTACGTCCGATCTAAAACTCTCGTCAAATTCCTTACCCTTCAAAATCTGATTTTGGTATACAGCGTTCCCCCATCTTCTAACGCATGTAGTATATACATTTGCTTAACCAAGATATATTTTATGTTCATTTTTCTTGTAATATTTATATACACATCTATTTATTTATTCCTTACTAAATTCCTTGAAATCTATTTTTTTTAATAAATTAATAATTAATTTATATAAATAAAGTCGATACTTACAAAAATAATGCTTTGTTAAAAATTTGTTTTCGTTATTTTGCTTAATAGGTTAACTTTTGATTTTATCTATTTTAAATTTTATGCTTGGAAACATTAATATCAAATATATAAATGTGTCTAAGTAATTGTTTGGAATTATTATTTTTTATTATTTTTATGAATTTTTATTTTATTATTTTTGAAAATGGTTCTAACCAGTTTAAGAGTTATGGATATGCAAATTTAGGTATTTAAAATAACATATAATATATACATATTTCATAACCTCAATATGAATGTAAAGTTTTAAAACAATAATTAATAAGAAATAAGTGTTATTAATTTCATTAAAAACAGTGAAATTAAATCGAATTCATAGTATTCGAAGCTTTTTCAATGAGTTTTTATTTACATTAATTTATTGTATACAAATTAACACTTTTTTTATATTAGTAATACGGAACGTTGGAAAGAAACATTTGTATACATTATGTGTAAATTTATATATATATATATATATATATACATTATAGTTAATATCAACTCTTCGAGAAATATCAAATAGTTTTACATTATATTCACATTTTAACGTTATAAATATGTCATTACCAAAATATTTATCGAAATATTATATTTTATATTTATAATATTTAATATCAAATTTATGACGTTTAATTTCATCTCGATTTTAAAGTATCCATTTATAAATTAATTATGAATTAAAAAATAATAATAATCATAATTTATGGATAAAGTTTTGAACACCAAATGTTTAGCTATACTGTGTTTTAAAGAATTATTTTTCTCCCTGGAGCCTTGTTATTGAATACTTGCAAACATTTTGTTGAATTAAACCAATCGCCTAATATAATATAATATGATTAAGACTATTATGTATAATATAATAATGCATAACTATTTAAAATTTTGTGTTCACTAAAATATATTATATTTTTATTTAATCCAGTCAATTTGTATTTATTTTACAATCCTACATTATCATATATTTACGTAAATATTAGAGTTAGCTTACATTTTAATTATACTAATATTAAACGTTTTAATATTATTTTCGCCGAGAAATTTAGTAATACTATTAATAATAAAATATATATTTAATGTCAAATACACATAATGTAAAAATGTACAAATAATGTCATTTTTAGGTATCAGATGAGTTATATTTTATGAACTTAATTTTTTTAAACATTATATTTAGCAATTCTAATCAACATAATAAATGTACGCTATATATTATAACAAAAATTGATGTATGAATAAATTAATTATTCATTTTATATTGCATTCGATCTTGTTGAGTATTTCCTTAGAAATACACAAAAAAATTAAAAATGGAGATTAATTTTGACTTGTGCTAAACTTTCTATAAAAGGATGTACGTTAACATAATGACGAAGTATAAAAAAAATAATATATCGGCAACAAAATGGGAAATACATTGGTTCTAGTAAACTTATTTTTTATCATGTTGGATCGAGTACAAGTTTTACATTTATTACAAACCACGCGATGATATATAAAATATACACATAAGCTTATATAATGTTATGCCTGTCGTATTTCACGACGCAATGGGGACTTATAAAATAAAACAGCTTCTACCTCAGTGTGTAGGATTATTTTTTTTTGTCAATACTCAAGTGGATGAAAATGTAGCTATATACACGTCAAACTTACTTTTATTATTATTTTCCTATTTTACTTTATATGAATTTAAAAAAATAAATAACTTTATAGCCGAAGAGAGCATGAAGTGAACAACATGCTAACCCAAGTCACGTAACCAAAGTTTTGCAAATGCACATTGTGACATTCATTCACCCAAAAATGTACAAAACCTTCACAATTATTTAATAATTTCAAGTTCTCAGTCACAGGTTACTCACAAAATGTGTTTGAATCAACTGTTGTGAACGTGATTGAGCCGTTTTTGTATGTGACAAACAACTATCTACTAACAAGTTGCTTTTTTTTTGGGTGCTCTATGTTTAATCTGCATGATTTTATTATTATTATTGTTGTTGTTATTTTATTCATTAAACGTAATCGAATCCATAAATTTTAGAACTGCTTTAACGCAATAAATATTTTTTATGATAGTCTGTACAAAATATTAAATATCATATGGATATAGAAATGAATTTCTAACTTTTTGTTAGAAATAACTTTGGTTTCATAAATTTTACAAAAAATACTTTAGAGTTAATAAAACATGTAGAACTGAATTCATTAACAAAAGTTTGGATCCAACTCAATAATGTTTGTTCTATTTTAGTTATTTTTAAATCGATTTAAAAACACAAGAGTAGGTACAGCACGAGTTCATAATTAATTGCACACTTCAAGAAAATGGCGGAACACTAAAATAAAATCATTGTGCAATTTCAGTCATTAATACATTTTCATATTTGTTTATATTTATTTTTTCTTACACATTTCAAAGTTATTCCAATCATCATTTTAGTCATTAGTTTTGTGTTAATCAAAAACAAAACAAAATTAATAAAATGTGTTTGTATACAAAAACATGCCATCAAACTGCACTTAAAATCCTAAATTAACAAAATAGCTTTAAAAATCGCCAATATGCAATAATTAACAAAAAAAAAAAAAAATTCATCTATAACATCAGAAACGTGCAATGCAAATATATATCCTACTGTAGATTTCCTAAGATTTACTAAAAAAAATGGCAAATGCTACAACTTACAATCTCTACATATTACTTATATTATTTATGTAGACCTACATAAAAATTGTTTAACATAATTGATTGTATTTTAAGCAGTCAACTTGAGTACATTTATTTATTATCATCCAAACATTTAGATATTTAATACAAAAGGGCTGCAGTTCAAATGCTCTCATTAAAGTAAAAATTGTTTGTTTCCAAATTTGAGAAATCTTATATTGTTTTATACATAATTTAAAAACATTAATTAATATAAAATAAACGACAATATAATTTAACAACGCAAAACAGTCTTAAATATTCATTACGAACTTTTTACGCATTTGTTTTTTAATAATTTCTGACTTACCATTCAAAATATACATATAAAATATCACACTGATATTATTTTGATATTACAAGCACAATTAATTTCTCATCAAAAAAGATATTAAATAATACTGTTATATAAAATAAGATATCTGGAAAAATGTATTCAATATGACAAAAATTTTTGTATGCAGCTAAATGGAGTTTAATAACATAAGACCAATTTGTTGTGTATCTATGCATTATTATTTTAATTATTTATCTTTAGCAAATATGTATATTCAACTCTTAACATTAATAAAAAAGACATTTTGTATTCATAAAATGCTGCTAAATACACAGAATAAAAAAAAAATACCCTATTGATGATTTAGTGTCGTTGATCTGACCCTTTAAACATATTTTTTTCTTGAAATGAATTTAGTAGTTGTCTATTGTATTCCATCTATATGGATGTAGTTGGTGCAGAAATAATACTGAACATATATGCAGTATACGGATATATTATTTCAATATTAGAGTATGCGTAGTTAATCGTAAATGAGAGTACCATTCACAGTAATTGTACTATAGTAAAATAAAAACGTAAATAATTTCAATACGTTTGAAAAAAAAAATATTTCATGTTTCAGGATTAATATTTTGTTTTGTGAGCGAAGTTTTAATATTTGATTTTATAAATCTGTGTATTATGTAGTATAAAGTTTGTTTTATATTTATTTATCTTCGAATATTTTTTATGATATTGTTAATTTATGTTAATATGGTACATAAAGAAAAAAATATTAAAACGTAGATTCGTTAACGACTCAGTAAATAATGGCAATAGAGTATTACTCCGGACAATTATGATCAACTCGGTGAAGACGCTCTAAGTTGCGTACT
This sequence comes from Schlechtendalia chinensis, assembly GCA_019022885.1. Lineage (NCBI taxonomy): Eukaryota > Metazoa > Arthropoda > Insecta > Hemiptera > Aphididae > Schlechtendalia > Schlechtendalia chinensis. The sequence goes on along the minus strand of CM032339.1, from coordinate 11,643,070 downwards.
GTATTTTTTATATCCTATGACTGTAAACACATTTGGAGTGATATCGTATCCTAAAAATCTAAATGAAATCATTTATGTAATGATTATGGTTCGAACAATGTACTCGTATTTGTGTATATTAAATAGTTTATGAATAAATTACATTTGTATGTATGTTGACCTTACGTAATAGGGTTTTTATAAAGATAAGCTCGTAAAAAATTTCAAATGCAAATTGGACATAGGTTTACTTTATGAATTAAAAACCTTTTATTAAGTTAATAAACTTATTGAATAGGTATCTTTTTATAAAATAATTTAGTACATAGCTATAACAGCTAGTGATATTTACTAAAAAAGGAATTTTTCATAAATTGTACTCAATAGAATTAATTTATGTTATAAAGTTAATTTTAGATAAAAATAAATTGTTTTATTAAGAATAATTGGTTTTTCTAGTTTTCAAATAAAATGTTCAGTTAAAACAATTTGTGACAAAATCAATGTTAGCCATAACGTTATTGATCATAACGATAGTTAATATCAATAGATTGTTTGATATTTTGATAGTCTTATATGAAAATTAGTTTTAGTTATTTGAAATTTGAAATCAATTATTCTATTTGTATGCCTATGCTTTAAATTCTTGTATTTCCAGACCATAATAATACTATAGATAGCGTTTATTTTTTTGTTAAATGAGCTGATAATAATATAAATTATTATCATATGTTATTATTTTAAGAATTAATTTCTTCAAATTATGGTTTGATGTAATTTAAAAACTTATTTTTATTTAAAGCAACAAAAAAAGTGCTCCAATTAATAAAATATTTTTATTAAATTAATACAAATTAATTACGTAGTATTTAATTATACATTTGAAATATAATGTTCGCCGTTGCCGTTATTTTTTGAAACTGATGGCGTAATGATTCATGCCTTTATTAAATCGAACTATTACAATTAGTGTATAAAACAACAATAAAACTTAAGAGTACGTAATACATATATATATATATCTGTTAACAAACTTATCAATATCTTAACTTACACGAAAGAAAACATACAAATATATATATTTATTAAACATACCGAAATTCAAACAGAAAACCAATAAAGAAATTACAATTACTACTAAATAGATGGAAATAGTTAAGCGTAATGATTCCACAACGAGTACTCCGTAATCCCAGTTGGACAACGGCTAACAGCACCAACGTCGCGGACCGGAACCAACACCGACCAGGCTCCTGAATTAGACGGCCAAACGTTCGGAATGCTCCTACTGGCGTGGATCTTGATCACACAATGAATCAAAATATTAGTATTCGATGCGTGACAGAGCTATCATGACGAATACTCCGAAGGCTCCAAACCAGAGTACACAACGAGTCCTTCCCAGTTACCGATCTAATATTCGGCCGTACGAATTCTACAGATTAGATCTCCTCGCATGCAACTTGTCCGTGATTACGGAGAAAAAAGGAGATAAAGCATTCGTTGACTTGAAAATGTGTCTTAATCGTGCCGATGTCACAGAAAATTTATACCTTCCATATTTTTACCCCTGGGGGTAATAATCGCCTGAGGTGATAATCGTCTAATGTAAAGCGATTATTATCCCCCCCACCCCTGTTATACATTTTTACTGAGGGTGTAATAATAACCTGAGGTAATAATCGCCTAGTATAATAGTTGATTATTATCTCCTCATACATTTTTACTGGACGGGTAATAATCGTCTGAGGTATTTTAATATTTAAAATTATTATTATTATAAAAATATAAATTCTTATTAATATTTAGTATTTATTACGAGTATTAATATTACTATTATTATTTAAACTTATTAGTTATAGTCATGTGTATCAATTTAATATATATTGTATAAATATATAATAAAATACAATATAAGTTTAATAATGACGTTTTAGATATGTGGTATGTGGTATACTATATTGCATTAGTTATATATAAGGCCCGGATTTTTATGCAAAAATTATTGTTAAATATGCACATATTTATGCACTCAAAAATTCAAAAATATGCAAAAAAAAATTATTGTGTGTTAAAAAACCAAATATTTAAAAAAAATTAAAACATATTGTATTAAGTGAAAAAAAAAATTATTGTGTGTTAAAAACCAAACATTTAAAAAAAATTAAAAAATATTGTATAAAGCGAAAAAAAAACAATTTAAATATAAGTATTTAAAATGTGTTTAGGTCTAGCATAAAAATGTGTATTAATTATTGAATGAGTACCAACATGATGTAACAAAATGTGCTTTTAAATTATCAAATTGAAAACTTCTACGATTGTCACGTAGCATCACCTTGTATTTCGAAAAACTTCTTTTCACGTCTGCTGACACAATGAGTGCGTATTTGAAACAAGAAATATCTTCTGGTGACAATTCTGCAGGGTCTTCATCATCGTTTCTTATTTCTCCGCTTATAATTCCAGAAATTTTTTTTATTTGTGATAATCCGGGATTTTTTGATAATACTTCCGATAGTTTAACTTTAGCAAATTCAATACCTCGTCCTCCTTCACTCAATTTATTTTCAACATTTTGAACCAATTTTAGACTTTTTCCAAGATTAACAACCGATTTTTCTAAGCACGTGATAGTGTCTATTATGCATTGGAAATTTGATAAAATTACCGAAAGTTCATTTTTGATCGAGTTATCATTAAATAATTGTTGTGCATTTTGAATAGACTTTGCATCATTTGGGTTAAATGTATCGACCATTTCTTTGACTTTGTCGAAATTTTTACCATAATAAAAGGCAGCATCTAGCCACGTTCCCCATCGGGTAATAATAGGTTGTGGTGGTAAACTTAAGTTTGGACATTTTTCTTTAAAAGTACCTACCCGAGTAGGTGCTTTTAAAAAAAATTTGTTTGTATTAGATATCAACAAATCAACATTTGAGAATTTATCCCTAATAGCTTCTGATAATCTATGAAGCCCATGAGCCATACAAGTAATATGAATAAGTTTAGGATAAAATACCTTAAGCGCATGTCCAGATTTTACCATATAAGGAGCGGCGTCTGTGACATACAATAACACTTTGTTATGCAATACTTTTTTCAGGCCATAATATACTCATTGAATCATTGAATAATTTCGAAATTGTTTGAAAATTTGTCTTTTCTAAATTTTCAACAGTTAAAACTATCGGTTTTGTTGAATTTTCGGAAGATAGAGAACCAATTACTACACTTGCGATATATCGTCCTTGAACATCAATAGTTTCGTCTATTGATACCCAAATAGAACTATTCCCTATTTCCTTCCTGATCTTACATAACACATCTTCGTAACATAATGGAACATAGTTTTTCCGCATAGTCGATTCATCGGGTAATTTTAGTTTAATATACTTTTCAAAAAAATTGTTAAATTCTACGTTTTAATTCCATAAAGGAATATCATTTGCTACCATAAACGTTGTTAAATCATTGTTAAACTCATTTAAATTTTGATTATTTGTTCTAGCTTGAGTAAACGATTTTCGAATAAATTGTTGATTGACCTGTTCTTTATTTGATTTCAATTTATAGTTACCGATATGTTTTGAAGTTTCTAAATGTTGTATTACCTGTGATTTTCTATTACATGACACGTTGATACCGCAACAAATACAAAATAATACACCTCCATCTGTTTTAAAGATGCCTGGATATTCGGTTACATAATGATGTGCTTTATTTGCCTTTGGCATTTTTTTAAATATTGATATTACCAAAAGAAAACCGTGGACACACTACACCGACGAATAACAGCTAGTAACTAATATAAAAATGATTACTATAATATTATGTTGGCTTAGTCTCATGTCCCAAAAATCAGATTATGATATATATATATATATATATTTATCTATAAGATAACGTCTATACACCTATACGTCTGTCACGGAATTTCCTATAGTAAAATATTTTGTTTTATTCGGTCGAATTATATTTGTCAAGAATGTCGGCAATCGGCATGTAGGTATATCAAACTTTGAGTAAAATTTAAAATATTTTATTAAGTATTTATAAAATATGCACATTTTATGTAATTATCCAGAAATGTGCAACTTTTATGCATTTTGATGAAAATATGCAAAAATATGCAATTAAAGAAATTAATAGCAGAATCTACGTATTACGAAACGTCAAGATATTTAATCAGAATTGTTATAAGTCAAATGTAGAAGAATATGCATTTGCATAAAAATCCGGGCCCTAGTTATATATATTGTATTATAAATGAATAAGATATATTGTTTTTATTCATTTGAATAACATGATGTATTTATGCTTAAACTTGCAACCGTGTATTACTTACTCGTAATACAATTTACCTAATACTATTATATTTTAGAGACTTACTCCAAATGAAAAAAAAAACTATAGATAATTATTTATAATTTTTTTAATGTTATATCATGAATAGTCGTTAGTCGTTGCCATATATATAATTATATTATTATCAATGGTTTATATTAATGTAATAAATAATAAAACCACTTATTATATTGTAGTTATTAGTTACATTATACAAATTAACTAAATGTTAGATTATTAAATAAATAAATAGATTTGCAAATAATCTATATATATATAGATTATAAGTAGATAAAAAACTAATAATAATTATACCTAATATTTATCATAAAATATATTTAGTACATAGATATATATTTATATATAACATAATTATTTCAGTGCTCCGGTGATTATTACACCTTTTATAAATACATATAGGCATTACCAGTGACATAGCCAAGATTTGTATTTAGGGGGAGGCTGAGGCTTCTATTTTTTTTACTTTCTTGATAAACTTAAAAATTAATAAAAACTACCGAAAAAATCCTGTTATATACAACAGCATAATTAAATTTCCCTTAAATTTCGGAGAAGGGCTATATCTCCATCAGCCCCCAAGGCTATGCCACTGGGTATTACACTAGGCGATTATTACCTCAGGCAATTATTAGCCCTTCCGGTAATAATGTGTGGGGGGTCGCCAGTTACATCTGCCTGCGCGCGTATCTTCACGTGCGTGTTTTTCGCGGCGTAGTAGGGAGAGCATATCAGCTCAAAATATAGTTAGAACTAGCGCAAATATATAATTTATGTATCTATAACTATGTATATAATTTTCATAAAAAAATAATATAATATGTTGTAATAATTTTATCATATAATGTATTTTCATACAGCTTTTACATTAGTGCGAAAAACAATTATTTAAATATTAAAATTTCAAAAAATATCGTTTTTTCCACATAGTTGTGAGCCAATAAATATAATTTTATTGTAAACTTCAAACTAATATATTAATTAATTAGTTAATCATTTAAAAATACTTGAATTTATGTATAAGTCAACTGTTTATGTTTAATATTTAAAATATTTTATTTATTTTTGTAGATAGAGTAATAGTTAAAACTTAATGAGGGACAGCGGCGTGATTGGTTGAAAGTTTAAGTATGCCTCATAACGTACTAATATCGTATTCATCTCTTCGTAAGTAAGAGCTGCGTTTCCCAACGTTTTACGCAAATGATTTTTTATGGACAGCTACCTCCCACAATCCTCCAAAGTGGGAAACGTGGGAACATGGAGACATGAATTTCCATTGAACACACAATTCAATAGAACATTAATGAATTTTACGCAAGTGTTTCTCCGACAAAAACAAATTTCGGACTTCTTTTAGTTGTCTGTTTGATTCGACAAAATGTGTAGCATTGTCAGAGTAAATCATTTTACAAACCCCACGCCTAGACCAAAATTGTCGAAGAGCTGCTATAAATGTATAGTCAATATAGGCTCAGCAAAGTCTACTCCACATGTGTGAAAGACTCGTTCCTGTATATCTATTCTGGATGCCGGTAAATCGCCTAGGATTGGTTGATATGTCGATGGTTTCGTACGGAAACAGGTGACGCATTCGTGCATAGCTTTTCTGGCGCTGTTTCGACCAGTTATCGGTCAATATTTTTCTCTAACAATGTTTGTGGGCCCGCGTAAAGTAGTCGTGCATGCTCATAACGAAAAACTAATAGTATCAAATTTACCTGAGTAGGTAAAACTATCGGATTTTTTTTATCATGATGTATTATTTTCGATTTATTTAAACGTCCACCTATTCTTATTATCTTATTAAGGACTATCCTTAATAGTCCTTAATTTTTTGATCTGGATTTGAACGCCACAATATTTTTTGAAGTAGTTGATGTTTTTGACTATTCGTATCTACCGGTACATTTTTTGGACGTCGGCCGACATGACGTATTTGTGAGTTTGGAAACGAGCCATTATACAAATAAGCTCATCTTAAATTACTGGGCCTTTCATTAAAACGTTATTGAGGCTTATTATCTCTTTTAACGGGCAAGATGCGTCGAACACTACCCGTATTTTCGCTGTCACACTATCGTTTCGCACGACAGCGTGGTGTGGCATGTAATAACGATATCTATTTTCTAAATTTGAATGCTTCGATGTTTCCGTCATATGATTTAGTTTTACATATTCGTTCATAAATTCCACGTTATTTTTTCGTAATCCTGAATTATTGCGAAATCGATTTTTAATTGCAAGAAAACGACGAAGTGTAATTTCTCGTGAGACACCTAATTGTTCGTAATCTTTTCGCAATGGAATTCTACAATAAATCTGCCAGTCTCGTCCCTTGTTACGGTTTTTTCAAATTGTTCGACACACAACTTTTCTTCGACACTGTAGGCACTAATTGTACCAACATCTTCCAGTTGCCAAAACTTTTCTATCTTATCGTTCAATAAATTTTCGTATTCGACTGTTTTTGTCAAAAACGAATGTGCCGTGGAGGAGACGTCTGAAATTTGTGTAATTCCCCCTGCAATCCAACTTAAACTGGTTTCTTGGAATACAATACCATTCTCAGCGGCTTTATATTTTCCCGCACGTAATATGTCATAGAAAAATTCGGCTCCTATCAATATGTCGATGTTACCGGGTATCGTATACGAAGGATCGGCTAATTTTACGTAATTGGGTAAAATCATTTTTGACGTATTGATTCTTTCCACGGGTAGATTAGTTGTTATTTTGTTTAATTTAAATTCGCCCTCTTACGATATTTCCCGAGATTGGATCGTAGTTTTTACAGAAAAACTTACGCGGTTAGTTGATTTATCGATTTTGACGATCGTACAATTTACTTTTCGACGAGACAGCTGCAGTTTGTTGGACAACTCATCTGTCATAAAATTCCTTTGTGAATTTGAGTTCAGCAAGGCTCACGTGAAAAATTTTTTCTTCGATTGACTTTGAATTTTTGCAATCGCGGTTGATAATAAAATTTGCGTTTGATCTACGTGACGTGTTATGTGAGTGCTAATAGTAACGGCGTTTTCCATGTTATCGGTTGATTCGTGTAATAAAGTGTTGTGCTGTTCACCACATTTTGCTATGTTTTCCCAGACACACTATACAAATTTTCGCTTGAGCTATTTTGTTTTTCATTTCCCGTATCAAAAGTGCTAAGAATTTTTTGCATTGTACGAGTCGTCTTTGTTGTTGTCGTATACACGGAAGACATTTATTGAGCCTTTGTGCTTTCGTGCTTATTTCCTTTTGCATTCTTTGTTCGGGATTTAAATTTAATTTTTGAGCTCCTATAACTGCTTTTAATATTTGAAATCGTTTCTATAAAAACTTAATTAATTCTGAAACTTCAGATACTTCTGTTTTTGGTGCTTGTGACCCCCATTCACGCAATGTCACTGTATCCAATTTAGTAGATATTAAATGTAACAAGAGCGGTCCCCAATCGTTTGTGTCGTAGCTCAAAGCTTCCCACGCTTTTGTGTGTCCAAACAGCGAATCTATACAATTACGCAATTTCGCCGACGACTCTTTGTTGATAGGATTTAGGTCAAATATTGCCTTTGTATGATTTTAAATCAAAATTTGTTTATTGTTATACTTCTCCGTCAGCCACGTCCAAGCTATCGCGTAATTTTTCGCCAAAAATTCGAAGCTTTGTACGACATTGGCTGCGTTGGTAACATGGTTGTTATGCAGAAATAAAACGTTATTATTTAAACGTATCACTTTTCGAATTTATGTTTTATTATTTTTCGTAAATTTTACATTTAATTCGCACTAACAATACGCATGGTATGTTGAGCGACAACCGACTTCTTCGACCTACCGATGGCTACAGCGATCTACCCTCGTACCTACCTTATATCAGCATAGTTTTATTGATTAATATAATCTTTATCTTAGCAATAAATTTAACGTCGTACTATGACGATTATTGCCTTAATAATGACTTAGTTGACGCTCACTGCACCTAACAGGTGCTACACATTTATTAATTTTCCGTAGTTTTTTTTAGTTAACAACTGCGAGGAACATGATTAGAGACATAAATACTTTTAGTATTGAGTATTGCATACGTGTTAATTTCTTATATTTTTAAATAGAACTGTTTGAAACTTTTGAGTTAATCTGAATATTATTCGAAAAAGTTTTCATATACATAAAAATCCCCATTATAAATCCAATTTTTACATCACATTGATTAAAATCTAAATTAGTTGATAATACTAATAATGTATTATATGTATATTTTATAATTAATATGGTTGCAATATATTCTAGTGTAGCTATACGCTTTATAGCAAAGGCACTGAGGAATAATTTTCTTCGGGTGAGGTACCTCAATATTATTTTTGTGTAGCATAAAGTAGTAAGTTTAAAAATGTCAAAATTGTTTGGGGCTAATTTTGAATTTTCATCTACGAAATAGATGAGTAGAGAAGCTTTGGATTGTTTGTGTCATATATTCGAAATATTCCTTACATTAAATCCTTTGTTATAGATTTCGTCTTTAATGAAATCGATTTTTGTAGAGTGGTGAAGATTGCAAATGATTACTTTATATGGTTTGTTTAATCTTAACTGTTAAGTAGTATGGAAAGATAATTTTTGTTTTGTAGATATTTCTATATAAGTCGGCATTGTATAGGGACAGTTTAACAGCTTTCATGGAAATTTTGCACTCAAAATCAGAATTTCCAGTTAATTCTAGCAATTCTGGTAAAAGTTAGAATAGTTGACTTTGGTTTAAATAAATTTGGGTAGTAGTCAAGGCCACCCGCAGAAAAATATTTCAGAGGAGGGGGCATCAATAAATGTACACCATAAGTTTTTTTAATATACTCTCAATATAAAAACTAAAAATTATAAATCACAGATCATGGAGTCGGGAGTATAAATTATCACATGTTACAGCAGTTGTTCAATAAAGTTGTTTCCACAGATATGGTTATCTATAACTATGACTGTTACGGGCAGGATAATAATCTATTATTTTATTACACGTAAAAAAACACTGAAAATTATTTGACATTTAAAAATAATTATATTGTCAAATTAAACAAATACCAAATAAAATAGCAAGGGGACATGGCCTCTCTTGCCTTCTTCCCTGTGGGCGGCCTTGGTGGTAAGTTAGGTGTTTACACTGTATTAGGTAGTGCTTCTGTTTGAGTAGAGGTGTCTTTTGAGATAATATTAATTGTGTTTAAAAAAGGTGTGAATCTGTTTTGAGAAATAAAGATATTTTTGTTTATAACTTTTTTTGATTTTGATGAGTTTGTATTTTAATTTGACTATTTGTCATGTTTTCTATATTGGAACGTATTGCCAATCATAATCAGATAATGCAGACGGCGGATCATCTGTTTGATGTTTGATTGGGTTTTTGATAATTAATGGCGGAATAATTGGATTTTTGTTCCCATTTGCGTTGGGAAATAAGATGTCGCTCGTAGTTGACATAGTGGAAGATGAGAGGTGCGATGGTAGAGGTGAGATGGACGCGACTCTTAGTACGTACGGTTTGATGGAGCGACACTATGTTTATTTATAATTTGTTTACCGATAATGTGAGTTTAGAATATAATATGTAATAATTTCTTATGCAAAACACTTCGGGGAAGAGCTCCCCTTATCGGAGGGTGTTGACGGAGTAATTTTTAAACGTAAAAAAAATGTAGATGATAATACGGGAATTTCGATGTGATAATCACAAACAATAAGCTGGTTAAGTTGAAAAATATAAAAGCAAAAATAAACACGTACACACATATAGAGTGCGCGACAATGACTGATATAGATTTTATAAAATTACATTTCTACGCGACAACTTTATAGGATCCATGAAATGCTTTATCGAATGTCACCAATATAATTTGCTTGTAAAATATATCATAGTTGAATGCATATTGTTTCATCTTTGTTTTGTTGGAACAATTTATTCTCGAACAGTTATCATCGTCGTATGTTGCTTATTCAGTATTTTTATTATTTGGTTATAAACTTCAATTGAACAGTCGTTGTAATTTCCATAAAATAAAATACTATTTATAACATTTATAGATTACTTTTATAGCTATTAATACTATTATTTAGTAACGTAACCATTCGTTTTTGGTTAAATTATAAAATTAGTGAAAGTTTATATATTTTAAAAATAAATTAACAATAAATATCCAATTGATACCTAAATAATGCAAACCAATAGTTTTATAAAACTATTATAATAGTTAGTTTATAGTTTCTATTTATAGTTTCCAACACTTAGCAAATGAGCTTTTGAGGAATTGTAAATTTGTAAATATTTCTTTTTTCTTTTTTTAATACCTAATAAATAATATTACGAACAGTGTTATGTCAAATTTTTCTGCACGTTGAATTCACATATTTACAATCCATATCATAAAAAGGCTAAAATTATTAGATAAATTAAATAAATTCTTACATTAGCCCTATATTTGTTAAAATACTGCATTAATTTTATAATTTAACCTAATGTCGTATAATAATAACTTTAAAGAGCAAGATGACCAAATTAACCTTAAAATCGTTGTTTCTAAAGTTTAGACATATTTTTTCAGTGACAAAAACATAAGATATTTTAATTAGAAAATATCTTTAAAAATCGCAATTAAAATGATGGAACAAATCAATAAATTTAAAATGCAAACAAGTAGTAAAATACATAAGTGATTAAAAAATATATATATATATATATATATAACAAGTTTATTTATTTAAGAATAAATAAATAATAAACAATTAACAATTTAATAATATTTTTCTCCACATAGTTGTACTTTAAAATTACAAAAAATTACAAAATACTGTAATATTTATGTATGTATTAATATTTTAGTTAATTGAAAATTAAGAAGATTGGTGTATTAAATAAGTATTATGTGATGTTTGGTTATTTAGATAGGAATTGCAAAATATTATGTAAGATGTAATTTTAAAACTCGTATTTTTAGCTGTTTGTTTATTTACAGTATTGTTTACATTCACCTCGGGGCAAATAAAATATAAATAAATCTGAAAATGTTGCTATGAAAATAGCACACATGCCCTATATGTATATAATAGTTGAATGTTTTAATAGCCTAGCTGTGTAATGAATTATGACTCAAGTGAATAGATGCATATATATTTTGTAGATAAACAAACATATTGGATGTGAAATTTTATGAAATTTCGTCACCAAGTGTTACATAAAGATAATTCGTCTATCAATGCATTCATTTTATTATGAATTGTTGCTCAAAATGAATTTATGTCTTTCTTTATTGCCTTTTTAAGTTAGCATGAGTTTATATGTGGTAGACATCTGTCGACTTGAAATTTTGTAGTATGGTTATATGGTTAAATCTATACGTGGACTGTTTTATGTATTGATGTGTATAGAAAGTTTAAAGTATTGTTTATAGAATTGTAACGGATATTAAAGTTGTTTCATTTGCATAGATCTAATAACTTAATAAGATTTATTTTATTTTGAAATAAATGACTACTTCACCTTTTATAATTTTTTTAAACATATGAATATCTGGAATTACAAGTATATGACTCAAATATGAGTTTAAAATTTAGCGATCTAGTAATTTACATACTTGTAATTCGAATAACTGAACTTTAATACTAGTAAATAAATTTATCGGTATAACAATGTTTTCAATTTACCGTTCAAGCTTCATAACTATATTTTTATGGTCACTTTTTCATTCGATGTAGACAATCCAACCTAATTTTGTTACACCATAATTTATAAAATGATTTAAACTTTTTAAAATTATAAGTTGTTCGTTGATTTGAAATGTTGTATTTAATTAATCTATTGAGCTATTCGTTTTAAAATAACTGTATATACGCAATGAATAGTATTAAAACAGGTGGTATTTAATAGAATTAATTTTGAAATGCTCTAGGATTTATTGTATACTTACGATTATAAGACTATAACAATACAAATTATACGGTTATAATATAAAATACAAAAAATAAATGATTCTTACACTTATTCAAGATCCAATTGAAGAAAAAATGAATTCGTTTTTCATTACTGTTCTTTTCCCCGATAAACGATTTGTTTAATAGTAAAAATACTTAATATATTTTATTTACCTAATTCTTTCATGTTATTAGTAATTTATTAAATCATATTATGGAATTTTTAAAAAAAAATTATATATCACGCAATAGTTAATAAATGTATAAAGAAAAATGTGTTACATAAATCATTTGAACGTTAATTGGTTTTTAAATAATAATTAATTATTAAAATATTTTATTAATAACAATCATAAAAAAGCTATATTATCGTAGTATTATAAAACAAACAATTAAAATGTCTACAACTTATAAAGTCATTTTATCATTTTACACCTGTTTGTTAGAAACTTACTTGCATTCATTATATAAATCAACTGAAGTTTGCAGAAGTCTAGTACTGAAATTACTAAGCCAAGTTGTTTAATTGTTTTAATTTAATTCTCAGAGAAATTGAATTTAGTGTGACACTTGATTGTTTCTTAAATTGTTTCTATTTTTAATATAAGTATTTTAATTATTATTAATTTCTATAATAAAACGTAAATTTTATATTAAATTATATTATATAGAAATATTAAACTTGAATTTTTTAAAATAACTACATATACATATTTGTATAGACATAATAACCAGTGTTGAGACAGATAACCAATTTTGTTGTCTAAATAAAAGAGAAAGATTATGATGGAAAGATTATCTGAGATAAAGATTTTTTTAACTGAATTTTTTGATTATTTAAATTGATAATCATTTTTCTTTTATGTTCTATTGAAATATTTTTATCGAAAAATGCCAATGCAACTGCCTCGGGAGTTATATACCACTAATGATTTTGAAATTTATGCAGTGCTACTCGAGATATATTTATATCAATTGAGCTATAGTTATACAATTTTTGTATGAATATTAAATCTTGATATGGTGCTGTTGCAGCGGAAGGCGCTTTAAACCATGCTTCGATATAAATTGTAACTACAAATATACAGATATCACGAAGTCCGTTTTTTTTCAATTGTAGTCAATTCAAATTCATTACAAAAGATGTATATTTTAAGGAAATAAATGGCTTTTGCCATCCATCTTGCATGATGAATTGCACCAGGATCGTGGAAAAGTATCGTATTATTTGGTTTGTCACTAAGAAAAATCATAGTTAACTCTAGTAACTCCTTGTAAAACAACAAATTAAACGCATCTGACGAACACCAGACGTTAATTAATAACAGTAAAAGGTATAATATTATTAAGTCTGAAAATTAGATTATATAATCTTATCTTTTTATTATGACCAGAGTAATTGACTGAAATCGATTACATTATAATCAAATAATAATATCATAGATTATTTTTGTCATAAGCATAATGTTTAGAATACAATTATTTATCAATTATTTTCATACAAATTTAATAACTATTTCAATCACTAATATTTGTTTCCATATTATTGTAATGAAAATTGCAGTAAAAAAAGAATGTAATTAAACAGTTATTAAAATAATAAATAAAATGAATTTATTAGATATTAATAATATTTTAAACTTATAAAAACGGATTATATTGATTGATCGACCTAAAATTTTGAATAATTTATTTTTTAGGTAGTATTTTTAATCATTATTTTAAGAAATTTCATTTTAAATAATTTTGTACATATGTAATTTTATTGTATTTTGAATCGTTCGACTGGTATAAATAATAAAACGAAAAAATACCATTTAGCCGGTTTTTTGAGCTTTTATATATTTTATACTTAAAATTGTAACTATGAAAGTAATAAATAATATAATGTTGTCGATAGTAGCATTTTTGAAATCCCTATATAATTTTCTATCTAACATTTGTTGTTTAATGATTTTTGGTTATTAAAAAAAAGTTATATCACATTGTTTAGATTTTTTCGTAAAAAATGACATAACTACTCAACTTTAAGTGCCCGGGGGCACGGCTTTATATTGGATGATTAATTTCAAATTTTTAGGTTATTAGTTTTTTTAGTATTAACAAAAAATAGGGGGGTGCCGCAAAAAAAATTTAAACATTATTTTTAAGGGCCACCCTAGTGGTCACTTAGCGTTCGAATACGAAACATTGTTAGAGGCGTCGCTAAATTTAGTATATTTTATAAAAATATATATTATTATAATATATATATATATATATAAAGGAAATCTGCGTAGAGTATTTAATAAATACTAAGAAAGTAACAATTAGTTTTGATCTTTAATCATCAATAAATAATAAAAAATTAAAAAGGTATATAAAATAATATGAAATTAATAAACAAAATACGTAAAATATATTATAAATAATAAGAAAAAATCATTAACTGATAATCATAGTTACATAGATTATATTAAAATACCTGGTAAAAAACTATGTATCGATTTTTAATATGTATTGATAAATATATATATTTTTTAATCTGCTTGTATATTTAAAATATTATTAAAACCATTATGTTTAACTAACATGTTCATTATAAATAAGTTATTCTTCTAATACTGAATTTATATACATATATATTATATATATATATATTATTTTTGTTCATGTAATAGTTTAAATATTTTTCTATATTGTAATATATATTATGATTTTAAGTTTCTAGCAAAAGAATATTAGTTTGATTTTGTAGTTTTGTTCAAATTTGTTTGTGAATTTTTTTTTATAGTATTTATATCAAAATAATTTTTAATTCAAGTTTAATGTATTAATTACAATTTATATTGAGTTCATTATTATAGTCAGATTTGTTTAAGAAAATACATTCGAGTCTAAATAAAATAGAACTAACCTAAGCAAACTTTTGTGAAAATGAATGGTTAGAATCATTTGAAAAAGTTGTATCAGTTTGAATAGTTTTTCTATGCATATTGAAATTGAATTTATTGTCAGAGATATTTATTTTACTATCTATTTGTGTTTCAGGTGTAAATTGTATGTTTTTATTAATTTTTTTTGAATTGTCAACCATAAGTTCAACCTGTCTATTTGTGTCTTCGAAAACAATTACAATTATTTATTTCTTACAATATATAGACACAATCCATCATAAACGTAACACAAACGAATGGTCCGTGCTTGATGTCAAAGTTTGAATTTTAGATTTAGCATGTTACAAGCACCACCAACACAAGGAAAACCGCGAATAACATGTGAAAGGATTGAACACAAACAAAGAGATTGACCACATAATCCAGCACAAACGTAGCACAAATAAATGGTCCAGGTTTGAGACCGAAATTCAAATTTTGGATTTAGCATATCTCTGGCACTGCTTAAGGAAAATCGCGAATAACTTTTGAAGGAATTGAGCATAAATGAAGGAATTGACGATACAATCCAGCATAAGTGTAGTATAAATGAAAGCCCTTTGTTTTAAATGGGAATTTAAAATGGTACTGGGGACGTGAAGCTGTTATTTAAAACAATTTATTTAACAAAAGCAATGGAAATAATAATAATAATAAAAAAATATTATGTTAAATTATGTATACTATACGACAATTTAATTAAATGGCATAAGCTTAATTTATATTTTTTTATTTGGTTCAACTAATATGTTTATAGAATGTAAAGTATCATTATGTGTTACAATTTCTTTTTTAATTATGCCAAGAAAGCTGCATAACTGAATCGAGTATACCTCGCGGCACCAAACCACTGGTATTAGAATTTAAAAATAAATAATAATAAAATATTGAATAAGAAACGAAAACATGTAATATGCCATTTATTATACTCTCATTATAATTTTACACTCCGTGTGATAAATATCATAGGATAGTTAATACAGTGGCCTTGTCGAATTAATTATCATTTTATTTAAAAAGACTGTTGAGTCACGATTGCATTGGTTACGAATATGACTTTTAGGTAATCGAAATTTCTCGTGTAAATGATGGCCCTGTTTTTTCTAACTTCAAATATTCATTGTCAACGTACCAAGTAATAGACTGCATTGTTTATGACAATAATATGATGAAATTCTTTATTTGTCATTTTTTTTTCTTGATATTCTCAACGTTATTTTATTTCTTTATTCTCGCATAACAATATTGTTTGAAAACCCCCAGACTACACGGAGACGTCGTTAACTGTAGATATTCGTTGGCAAAATATTCGGTTAGCTAAAGTATATAGTGTGCGTTATATTTTTATTGTTTGATCGTCACCCCGCTATCGTCGTGATAAAA
Source organism: Schlechtendalia chinensis (assembly GCA_019022885.1). Taxonomy (NCBI): domain Eukaryota; kingdom Metazoa; phylum Arthropoda; class Insecta; order Hemiptera; family Aphididae; genus Schlechtendalia; species Schlechtendalia chinensis. The sequence goes on along the minus strand of CM032339.1, from coordinate 11,626,460 downwards.
ATAATATGTCCATAGCAGTTGAACCCTTGTTAAAAAAAACAATATCGTAACAGCTAGATCTCAAGCATGTTCATTTTTAAATACTACATATAAAAAAGTAATATTTTCTTTCTACATTCTACATCTTTGTGTTCCTTTCCGTAACTAAATTTATATTATTTATTTATTAATTGTTATTTTACTTTTTATTGTACATAACATACATTATTATTTTTGTTTTAATTTTTTGATGTACACGCAATGCAATAATAAATACAAAGTTTAATTTCGATTTATTGTATTAACTATTTATAATATTATAGTTTATACTAGAAATTAAAATTGTATTGAAATTTAAGCATATAAATTACCATAAACTATATAAATGAAAAAGTAACGAGATTAAACTCGAATATATTACATATCTACTATATATATTTTTTATATTATTTTGAAATCGAATAGGAAGATATTACGAACTCGTCAAAAACGAGAGTTTTACTCTAAACATGGAGGCACCGTTCGACAGTTTTCGCATTGCATAATATAAAATAATAATGATATCTTTGTAGGCAAGCAGATAAATGGTGAAGGCCAGTATGAGAACATATCGTGCGTTTGAAATATTACTGTATACTCTAGCCTATTGTCAATCTAATGTATTCATTGTGTTTTATATTGTTGTTCTGTTTTCATTTTTGCTCGCGCTTTATATCTCATGTTTTGTATGCCCGTGACCCGTCGTTTTCTATTTATAAAGCATGTGGCGTATCTCTTCTCTTTTTTCGTGTGATCCGATTTCCGGATGGAGGATTGCACAGGAAGGTCTTGAGATATCCGTCCGGATATGAAACGTTTGACAGAACACGGCAGATGAGGCGTTGGCGGAGGTGTAGGGAAAGGAGGTTCTTTGAGGTAGAGCTTCTCGCCGTGCCTAGTCGATGGATGGACTGCGTCATACCCATTTTCGGCATGAATGCGCGAACGCTTTGACTACGTTGTTTGCCACGTGAAACGCCACCGCCACCAGCATTGTGAGAACGGTCGCGTACGCGATCGTCACCAGTAGCACACGGCACGACGATGGCGCCGGACGTCCGTCCGCCGTTTCGATTTGATCAGCGTCCACAAAGTTGCGATATTGCTGTTGCTGCTGCTGCTGACGATGACGATGCCGGTCATCGTGGCCGCACTCACCAGTGCCACCCATTATACAAATCAGTTCGCCGTAAGGGTTGCTGGTGGTGACCACGGGCAGGCCGACAGAGTCGCCAGAAGGCACGGGTTTGTCAACCGCGGACAGGTTAGTGTCGTCCGTTCCATCCCGAACGTTATTGTTACCATCATTTTTGGTATTCTTCTTTAATTATCGATGACCTGGTTTACTCGAAATATTCAACGAGTTGACAGGTCTTAAATGAATTAGAGCTCACCATCTTTCAGACATTTTTTCTATTATATTGTAAAGTGCACATTTAAAGCGTATTTCTACATCGAATTTTTATCTCATTAACATATTTTATAGTATTTTAATGTATTACGAAATCCATTATATACTGTCATTTATTTATAACTAAATAATAATTCGTTAACTAAAAATAAAATCTTTACGGATGGTGTGAATAATTCGGTATAGACGTAACTAAAATATATAATGAAAACTAGGAGTGTTATGTTTCCATGTTCAACTATATACGATGATTATTTGATTATTTTCATGATTTATTATTGAGTGTAAATATTTGATATAATTCTATTTATGTACAATTTTACGTGTCTTGAGGTATTTAAGAAATTCATTGAAATTATTTCTATTTTATCCTCTATTTCTGCCCAATACTCATTTTTTTCCCACCTAATGATTCTATGTAGCTTCATGTTTTCACATAACGTTACTAGTACCAACTAGACTTGCCAATTTTTTTTAAACTCGATTCACTATCAATATCTTAAATACATCTACAAAAAAGTCATAATATTCATCATTTTTAAAATGGTTAATAATTTATACAGAAGTTTTACATTCTGTAAATTCATTTGTCAAAATTGTTTTATTGGGATTTCAGTGTGATTTTATATAGAATTGTAAATCGTATGTGACCGAGAGCTTACCCAAAAAAAATTATTAAATGTTTTTCTTACAATTTTTTTATTTCGTATTTATGTGTAATGTATCACATAATTTTTTTTTATATTAAAATTTGGCAAAGTAGTCTTTTACATTTCATCGGAGAATCCTCACTTCTGTTTAGGAATAAAAGATTCTAAGTATTGAAACTATAACAGATATATAATGTCAAAATTAACTTAAAACGAGAAAACCTAATTAAAATATATATGTAACTATGCAATTTTTTAAACTTCAATTTCATAAAATGTTAAATAGTATTAGTGAGTTATACAATAATAAAAGCGTCATTGAATCGTTGGCAGTGTCTTATGTGACCATGTGGGTCTCTCATACCTAAAACTATCCTGGTACTTGGACGCTCCGTATTGTAAATTATATTATCATTTGTTCTTATGTTCCGGAATGGCATATTTACTGTAGTTAAGAAATACACAATACGTTCGTATTATTTCTTACATGTTATATACGTATGTATACCATAAAACATTTTATAAATACCAATTAAAAATAATTTATAATACTTTTATTTTAAAAAAATATGAATTTAATCATAATCATGTGAACGTAATGCATTATAACACATTCATTTTTATTAGCCTATTTTCATATTTAAATTATTAAAATTACAAGTAATTTAAGAAATTAATAATATTATTGTCAAATGGTTTTTTAATAACATTTTATCTCGTAGTATTTGATTGTGTATAAAAAACGTTCATATAAAAACATTATATATTTCTATAGTTCACATGTATAAAAATACAATCACAGCATTTGGTATCAAACATTGTTGAAATCAATTTTTAGTTTCATTTAAAAAAGCCTTATAAACATCAAACTAAAAAAATTCTTTGAAGCTTAAATATATCAAAGCTGATTTTGATTATATAAACATTTATTTCTAATAATTGTTTTTATAATTTTGAATGTGTTTTTGCTTTTTGATGATCAATACTATTCAATACAATTTAACAAACACTTTTCCCAATTTCCATTTTTTTCGTATTTTTATTTTTGCATGTATGAATTATAGCAAATAATGTTATTGACATTAAACTTTAAAATAATTAATGATTATTTTATCATTTTAAATGATTTGGTCAAAGTAAATATAATATTATTAATTTAACTATGTTAAATTACATTGTAGATGAGAAATAAAGCATACCCATATACAATGTATTGTTATTTTAATAAATACTTGTATTTACTATCAGTTATTATATTATGAGTTTCTTTATCATAAAACATTATAAAACCAGAACTTTCTCAAACCATCATCGTCTAAAATTGAATATTGCAGTCCATACAAAATTTGGTACTGGAATTTTTGGGTATATCGAAACTGTTTATTAATATAATTACTATGATATATATCTATACTTATATTAAACAATCGTTTATGAGAAACAATTTTAATACAGCAGAAAATGCATTTACATTTATCTTGTTATTTATATATTCAAGGTGGATTTTCACAACAAATTGGAATTAACTTTCAATGCGAAGAACAATAAATGCTAATCACTTGAAGTACTTGTATACCTAAAATACATTTACATATTATGTCCATTATATCTATTGTCATAAACTTTGTATGAATGTATAAAAATATGCAATTATAATAATGTCATATAATTTTTGATTTGATTGAGTTATTAAATATTTTTCGTAGATTTATTTCAAAATCATATTTTTACGATTGTTACAAAACATTAAATGTTTGTTAAAAATAGGAACAGTGTAGCCTAGTTTCATAATAAATTATGTAAAGATTAATTTATTTGATTTAGATAAACATAAAAATATAATTGTAGTAATAAATATTAGTTAATTTCAATATCAGTGAGAAGAACAAATTATCTTTATACTTCGTAAATGAATAAGTTTATTTTATTATTTCTATTTTGTAAAATATAAAGCAATAATTTTCAAAAATGTCTATTATTATAATACAACAGTTAACATATGTAACATTCAAGATAATAATAAAGAGTAATTTCCTTATGATGTTTATAAATATATGTTTTTGTAAATTTTGTTCCTTAAACTACTAATCTTGTTACTATTGAATAATTTATATGTTTCATTGTCAATAATATAATAATATAATAATAATAATAATAATAATAATAATGATAATAATAATAATTTTTTTATCTTACTCAATAGTATCCAGGTAAATAATAAATTGTAATTTGTTGTACTTTTATATACAAATAATTTGCTTGCATAGTATTGTTATATTGCACTATTTAAACAATAACATTATTGTCTTATAGCTATTTTTTTCTTAAACAATATGCAAAACCTTGATGTCAATAAAATTGAATTTAAAATTTGAAGTAATACAATTTTACTGTTTTCAGTATATAAGTCCTAAAAGACGTACAAAAACACCAATTAAAAATGTAATACGACAATAAAATATAATAAATACTTACCCTATACAATCATCATATTAAAAAAATAATAATATACACGTCCATGATATAAAATAGTTGTTGAGAGTATAATGAAAAATAATTCAAATATTATATTATATTAATAATAACATAACGCTTATGATCTAATTTTCAGTTTTTAAAATGTTTTTTTTAAATCTATATTTTTTTTATAGTATAAATTATATTTAAAACATTTTAGTCTATATAAGTAAATATCTTTTTAATATTAAAGTATTCAATATAAAAAATATATATAAGTATAATAAATTATTCCCCAAGCTAATAATAAATCGTTTTAACTACTGTTTTATAAATTAATATTGAACACAAATAACTACTATTACAATGGTCACAGTAAATATAAATTATATAAGATATTTAGAATTCACAAATGTCTAAAGTATGTGATAATTTACATTACAACATAACAAATTCTCATGAGCAAACAAATAACTATGTATTTTGACAAAATATTTATGTACAAAAAGAAAAGTCACACATAAATTATAAATATGGCAAATTACAATAATTGGACATACTGTTTTAATATTATAATCTAGTTTATAAAATAATGTAACATGTTTGCAAATAAACTCAGAATAAAAACTGTATAGTGTTTCAAATATATTTATCATAATAATTATAACTCTCTAGGTTATATTATTTTTCTATTAAAATAAGCGATGGAGGTTGATGTGTGGTAATACCTACAAATAAGTTTCTCCTTGATTCTCGGTTATAAACAAAGGGTTGTTTAGATGCTGTTTTTATAATTTATAAAAATGATAATGCCCATTTTTCTACATTTCCCATTTAAGAAGTTAAATAAAATATTGATTTTAAAACGGTAATTTATTTTTGTTATTTATGATTATCATAATGTATATGTTTCAAACAATTATATTTGCAATTTGAAAGTTTTCTGACTACATATGAGCATTCCTCAACATATATATGTAAATATTCAAATTTTCTTAAGTTTCAAAATTTATAGGAATTGAATAACTATCTTTATTTTTTTGGTTATATATACGTAACTAGTTAAACATTGACATTTCAAAACCATTACAGATTTCATTTTCAGAGTTTTTATACTCGTACTCTTCAGGAGTACATTTATGGTATTCAAACCTACAACAACTCTGGAGGTGAAGTCTTTAAAGGTTTCGAAACGTCAGCGTTTAAAAAATTAAGTGGATATAATCGAAAAAAAAATTTAATACGAGAATGTTTAAATAAAAAGGTATTAAAGTGCATTTTTTAAATCAACATTTAAAATTAATTTATTAATTTGCTAAAGCATAGGATGATTTTCTATTTTTAAAACTTTTGGGAATTCGCAAATCTCAAATATATTTATGTTTAAATTTAATTCATATTCTGTTAAAATTAGACCATTTTATTTTGATTTTTTTCGTCTAAATTAAAAGTTTTTATTATCAGTTATTTACATTTAAATCCAATAAAGTTGCTTTAGTATAGAAATTTAATTGTTATGTTGACTTTTAACAAGGAATTTTTTTTGTTGTTGACTTTAGAATGAGTTTAGGAGTAACACAATTAATAATATATCATGATGTATTCTATCCATATTTTCGCATATTTTTTCAATGTTTTTTATTATTTTTTCCTCCAGATTTTCATTTTTTGTCAAGTTAAAAACGTAATTGTTTTTTCTCTTAAATATATTAAAAAGTTGTTTTTGCTTATATTGATTAGATTGGGTAATATATAAATAAATAAGCTTAAAAATTAATATTTTTTAAATAATTGTTTTTAAATGTAATTTAATAAGTGTAATTATTATATATTCAAATATAATTTTTAAGATTATAGTAAAATATAGTATAATTGTTGAACTATTTCAAGTAATAATAAAAAAAAGAAATGAAATAATAATTTGTAACGAGAGGTCAACTACATTGCATTAAATTTTTTTTAGAAATTCTGATATATTTCCCGAAAATTAAAGTTTGTTATTTCAGACTAATAAATAATAATAAATATTACGATAACCCATTAAAACCCATTATAATAAAAATATATGATCAGTTTTATATATTTTGTAAAAAAAAAAAATACATCATAAAAATAAACTTCCTCAAAAGTTAGATAACCGAACATTTTTACTTCGAGTTAAAATAAACTTTTTTTTTTTGGTGACATATGATCATATTTTGAAATAAACGAGAATGTAATATATGCTTTTGACATTTTTGCACGCATATTCTATAAAATCTAAACACATTGTAGTTAATATAATACAACAAATAATATATAATATGGAAGAATGACAATGAGCAGTTTTATAATAAAAAATAATTATTATATTTTCTATTCATGGTATTAATAGAACATTCATTCATATATAATTTTAAATTATTTTATTAGAAGTAGTTATTTAAAATGTTTTCATCAATTTTTGTTCATGTTTCTATTTTATTAATTTAAAGTATACTAATAAAAATAAATAAAAATATTAATGAGAACTGTTTAAAATATTTAAAAAACTTAAAAATAAAATTTATGTAGGTATATTTTATTTCAAATTTTAAATAATAACAATAATTTTAATTATAATATAAGCAGAAAATATATTTTCTTATATAAAATAAACAGTTTGGTCGATTGATGTGTTTTAAAAATCACATTAAATAAAAAATAAAATCTGTTCGTATTATAGTTATACAAGATTCAAAATTGAAAAAAATATTTTATGCATATATATATATATATATATACTAGCTTACCCGGTAATGCTTTGCTATTGCTAGATTGCAATCTATATATATTATTGTCCTATCTGTGTATATTTATTTATCTATGTAAATATAAAAATGGATGATCTATATGTAATCTAGAATTTATAATTCGATGTAGAAAAATCTGAAAAAATGAAAAATGGCTCATATTGATGAGATTTTATTATTTTTAATGATATAAATTGATGATGACATATATACATTTTTTTTTAATATTTCATTAAAATAAAAAATATTTTGGCTATTATATTGGCTATATAATTGAATCAATTTGAAATAATTTAAGCTAATACTAACATTTAGCATTGAATTTAGCATTAAACACTATTTTTGGTTGATTTATTTGGTGTATAGATATAGAGAATTTGTGTAATACCTACTCTAGGGCAAGCAACATATAGTTGACTATGCGAATACATGGATTTTCAAATTTTAATCCGGTAACGCGTAGTTAGGCTTTGTTGATTTTTATCGCGAAAGAAAAACACATAGGAAACGGTAGTTGTTTGAATGTGAAGGACAAATCAGTGGAAATCATTTGAATTCGCGACATTCGCACATCTTTTCCTACACATTTAATAATAATTATTGTTGCTTCAATCACATTTGGCATTAATTTCTTCACAGGAAATTTGGTTCCATTGCACAACTTTGACGTATTGAGATTTTGAAAGAGCCAATTAGTGAGCCAACTTTCAACGTTAATATGTGTGGTGGTATTCCAGCAGCAAATGAATTGAAAAATTCTACTGGATAGTAACAGATTGATACTTTTCTGTAACTGTGTTAATATATTTGTATTTTATAACTTAACTAGGAATTTTCAATTAAATCTTATTATAATAACGATAAAACGACCTCAAGCAACTAAATGTGTTTAGCAATTTAGAATAGGTCATAAACTTTCTATTATTATGTAAGTAATAAAGTAAAATATTATTTATTTTTCTAAAACTTTACAAACCTATATCTATGAGATCATAACCCACCATCCCTTTGATGAGATAAGGTAGTTGCCCTAACTAGGTATAGGGTTCGGCGCCACTGGTTTATGATTCAATCCATATATGACCATTGTTTGTCCTTGCGACTTATTTACAATTATAGCAATTGCCAAACGTATTGGGAAACTATAAGCGTTTGAAATGAATTGTTGCGCTGGTGGATATCATTGGAATACTTGGCAATAAAACATTGTCTTCTCTGAACTATCCATTTAATATTGTCAAATTTATTTCGTTCTATTGCAAAGTCTCGGTGTGTTTATGTTTTGCAGCAACATTTTAGGCGAACCAATTTTCAAATGTAAATTATGTGGTCAAAATTCTGGTAAATAGAGTGAATTTAAAAATTCAGGGGGATAATTTACAATTTCATTTTCATCTATCACTGTATCAATTTTAATTTTAATTAAATTAATTAATTAATTAAAATTTAAATGAAATGAATTCGCCACGCAATGTTTCTGGTTATTGTAACGTGGACTTTGTCCACAAAGATATTTTTAGCAGCCGAAATCAGTCATTCACAGCTATTGATGGTTTCTATAATCGTCACGTATAATTTGGAAATACACTTTCTATTAATGCATTTTTCGAGTCGACAATGTTGCAAAAATTTTCAAGCGATTTTTTGTATTTTCATGACATTCCATTTTTCCATTATCAATATCCAGTAATAGTTTGGAGAATATTTCAGCGGATAAATTATTTTTTATTATATCAAGCATATTTGTTGTGATTTGCAATGTATGGATATTTCAAAAACAGATGATTTTATCCGCATACGTTGATCGTGTAAATAATCGGTAATGTTTGTCTGAAATCACCTTGACAATAAAATTAGAGAACTATCAACAAATTTGTGGTTACGATTCAAATCTTTTAATGTTCGATTTAATGCTTTTAGTGAATGTTTATGGGCCATTGTACATTCATCCCAGAAAATAATGTAACAATCTTGCAGTACTTAAGTTATTCCTGAGCATTTCTAATTATTACTTACAGTATTTTCGTTAGTCTGTATATTTAATGATAGATTTAGAGTCGAATGTTCTGTTCTTCCACCATCCAACAAAGTTAAAGTGAATTTAGTGAAATTATAGTGAACATATAATTTCTTTTTATCGTAAGGGTGCGACGAGGCGTACGTAAGACCCGTTCATATACTTCCACATAAAGGTGCACTTAAATTCATTTTATAAAGAAAAAAAGTAGCGCTATAAATCCAAACATACCAACATATTAAACCCATAATTTGTTAATAACTTTACCCTGTAGCGTTATATAGTCTGAGCAAAGCTATAAACTATTGTCTTGACTATATAAATATGTTGTATAAATATAATTTAAATCTGTTAAGCCGTACAAATTTATACGAACACTAACAGAATACACTCAAGAATTATATATATCTTATACATAAAAATGTAGCTTCCTTATATTTGCGTCCAACAAACTCGAAAAGTAGTCGTTGGATCGACTTGCAATTATTACATGTTACACTTCTATATAAGAGTGTTTTTGGATATTTTTATCCCAAAGTTCCCACGAAACAGGAAATTTCCAGCATTTCGTGAAATTTAAATAAAAACAGTTATATTTGACAAATGACTATATGCAGTGCGGGCGCGACGGGAGGAGGAGGCGAGCAGGGCCCTTACCCGTGCCCTCGTAACTCAATACATGTAATTGTTTATATATATTTTTAGTTTTATGCAGTTCATACTAAATAATAAATAATAATCTATTAAAAATAAGAATTCATGAAATATGTTTGTACGGTTTGAAAAATATTTTGTGTCCTTTAACATTATTTTAGGGTGCATATTCTATAAATAATTATTTTGATGGGGATTTTAATGACATTATGAAGGTTACCGGTTCAATGAAACTGTCGCCCGACCGTTTCCAACAGCTATATTGCGTTTGCACTTACTTCTTCAAGTATTGATGCCACGTTGATGGAAGAAGATAGAATAGTGTATTCAGCTATTAAACTGTAACTAAACATGAAATTCGCAGAAAAACCAACACGTTACATTTTTACAACATAGAGAATGGAAAAGGTTCTTCGGGCATGCAAAATCATTGTATGTGATGAGTGTACAATGGCTCACAAGAAATCATTGGAAGCTTTAGGCCATCATTGAAAGACATGCAAAATCATCAGATTCCATTTGGTGGAGCATTGATAGTACTATTCGGTGACTTCAGGCAAACACTTCCAGTGGTACTTTGCTAAATACTAGCTGATGAATTACATACCTGCTTGAAATATTCCAATTTTTGGAGCACAATAAAAAAAAAATTAACAACGAATAGGAGAGTTCAACATCAAAACGATCCAATAGCTGCCATATTTTCAAGACAATTACTCGAAGTCAATAACAGCACAATAATTACAAATCCTGAAACCGAAAAATTCACCTTCCTATCCAATTTCTGTATTATCGTAAAGATATATATTATCGAGGTTGTTACAACACAATTATTTGTGAAAATTTACAAAGATAATCTTTTATGATACAAAATAAAATTTTCTTTTGTTTGATATAATTTAATATAATTACGACAATTATTAACATAAACAATATCTTATTCGCCTCTTGACAAATGTATATATGTAATGTATAACATATATTAAATATATATTTATTATATACACATAATACTTAAAAAATAATACAAATTACTTAAGAATAGTGGTGACATATCTAATAAAAAGCTTGTTTTTATCTATATACTCATATTCATAGCTTTAGTAAAAATATTAATAATTTAAGAATATTTAATAATAATCCAAATGTATTCTTAATTAACTTTTGTAAATAAACATTTATTATTATTATTATTTAAATAAATACCGCTACAAAGAATACAATAATGTTATTTAATATTTTATTCTTTAATAACTAAATAATTTCTATTTTATGTTGTTAATAATTTTTTTTTATCATTAAATATTTTCTCCTTTCGGTTAAACTTCAACCGCCATAAACTAGCACCATCACTTTACACTATCAACGTATTATATGTGCTGTATTGTACACTATTATACATTTGTATTTGTACATATGCATTTTGTGTCTAAATATAAAATGTAAAATTCTTGGATAAAATTTTACACATGAAAAATTCTGTTTTTTGAATAATATTTTCCTAGTATTTTAGTTGGTATTTTATTCTTTCTGGCATGCACTGTTTAGTGGTAGTGTCTACATTAAAGTATTCATTATTCCATATTTATAAGTAGTCCACAATATATTTTAATACAATATTTAGTTGTGTACTTGTTAATAAAATCAATTGTGGCCAATAATGTTTTAAAATAAAGTTAAAATAATATTTCTAATATTATTAAGATGACGCTATATTCAAAATAAGAGACTAAATATTTATTATACGCGAGCGTAAAACACGGGGCTACAATAAAATCACTAAATTTTTTTACAACATGGAGGAGAACTTAATATATGATGTAATGTTTTTATTTTTGTTATAGAGTTATTTTAAATCAAGTAATTAACCGATAAACTTATAAGATTTTTTTTTAGACATTTATAATACCAAATTGAGACAAGTTAAAAAAATTATGTTATAAACCAGGTTCTCTTTTATGTAGTTACACAATTTGATGTTCTTTTTATTGTAGCCCTAGTGTATTTTGATTATTATTATAATTATTATTTTGTATTATTAGTTATCTGCAACGAATGTATTATTCTTTACACTTTTGTTTTTTTTATGCAATAATAATAAGCTAATAATAGTTTATTCATTGCTGTTTTGTGCTATTGGATATTTGGATGATTTGTTATGAAATAATTTTTATTTTATTTTACTTACAGTCAAATACTTTACTTCTAAAATTTAATAATAATAATAATGATATAGCGTGCGTAACAGAATAAATTTTAAATTTTAATTATGTATAAATGTTCAATGTTATCTTTTTCGCATATCGAACACTGATAGGGATAGGCAATAGAAAAAAAACAAAAATTACTCTTTGATAATATTATATTGCACCACCCGCATGACGCGTTTCCTCAGCCCTCGCACACCGTTTATTGTTTAATTTTACACCACGAAGCATGGGAGTTCCTAAAAAAGTCACTAGTTTTTATTTTAGAGATCTTTATAGATTTATGGATTATAAATTTAATAATTTAATAATTTGATAAGATTCTTTATATTTTTTATTATAATTTTAATATTTTTATATAGTTTATATTTATATTTATACACTTAATATGGAAAAGTATTTTATAATAAAAATTATTTAATTTATATTAATTTAACTGAATATTTATTTATTTTTTATATTGATTTCCTTTAAATATTATTCTTTTATTGATAGAATTATTTTTGTATTTTAATAATTTGATTAAAATAATAATTTGTGGCATTATAGATTATAGTATTATAATCAAATGGATTCAAATATTCTAATATTATTTTATCCAAGAATTTTACATTTTATATTAAAACACAAAATGTATATGTACAAATATAATATGTATAATAGTGCATATTATAGCACATACAATTTGTGATTATATTAATATTAACTACGTTGATAGTGTAAAGTGGTGGTGCTAGCGTTAAGTTGGCACCGCAAACGGAAAAACCTCTTTATCTGCAAACTTGATGATTTTTAATTCTAAAAATAACTTAGCAAATATTAGCAAATTATTTGCAAAATATCTGTGAAGATTTAACGTTGATAGTGTAAAGTCGTGGTGCGATTTCACGCACGTTTATTTCTTGTTTCACCATTGTATAATATAATAAGAAATTGGTGGAGCCGCATCGCATCAGTGTACTAGAATTGTCTATCTGTCACGCCGTACTATGTTACCATTGAAATTGATGCGAATAACTCTATAATGCATAGAATTTTACGCCAAATAATAAAGAACTCGCTAAATCACATTTAAAATCGTAAATCAAGAATTATAATTATATTTTAGGAAACAGGAGGTTGTACAATTTTAAAGCCTGGACTAGTTTCGAGGTTAAAAAATATTTTAAATATATAATCAATTTTTTTATTCGAAAAAAAATCTTTTTTAAAGCATGCGTTCTTAAAGCAAGCATCTTTTTTTTTATTATATACAATAAATTATCTAGAAAAATCATAAAATTAATTATAACTCTTTAAACATTCATTTTAATTGCTAAATTGTAGTATCATGACTAACTTTAAAAAAATAACATTAATTAAATTGTTTAATTTTTTCGCATAAAATATATCTATGCATATACTTCATAGAAAATAATTAGAAAATTGGTATAATAAGTATTATTATATGTAAGTACAATCATATGTAAAAGTAATTATTTTAATTGTATTATGATTACCAAATTGTTCTATTGTATGAAAAAACATGTGTACAATGTTTTAAAAATTGTTCCCATACAATTTTTAGCTTTATATAAATCCTTATTTATTTATTTTTTAAATACATCTTATGAAAGTAAATATATAAATGTATAGATAGACAATTTAAAGGATTAAACAGTTAAAGGATAATTTACAGTAATTCTAATATTTCCGGCTTATTGTTTGTATGGATAAGATAGAACATATAGACAGATAAGAAAACATTTATTATGTTTAGTAATTTTCATTTTTTTATTTACTATTTGACAACATACAATTATATTTTAAAAATTGTTTGTTTATTATTGTATAATAATAGACAGTTTTCAAAATATGTTTGTACAATGTTAAATAAGTTATATCCAACACAGATGTACTAGATATCTGGTAATTATTATATAACACATTTTTAAATAAATGATATTATAAATTATTCAATGGATATGAAATATAATGTATGTATTTGTATTGTTTCAAGCTATTCATTTTTGGGATTGAATTGAACCAAACCTTGGATTTTTGGTTCAGTTCAAAAGTTGAACTCATAGTTAGAAATATTCAAACCGAACTAAGTACAACATTGTTTGATTCAAATATCAAACCAAAAAAAAACAAATTCATACCAAATTTGTAAAAAAAAAAATGTTCTTCGTATTTCTAATATCTTAGTACTTAGTAAATTAGTTACAAAACATCGTAATTTGTTGTTGTGACTATAATTGCAGTGGTATTCATAAAATTAGTATTCATTCGTGTTATTGTACGATTACTAAAAATTATTCACAGAAATATTCACGTTCCTCAGAGAACAGATTAAAATTTTATGTAAGTATTCATTTACATTTTATTTATTTTATTCTCTTGATCCATATTAGCACATATAATGCCATGATATAAAAAACGTATTATAATATATTATACACCAAAATGGATGGCTTCTTGGGTAAGCCACATTATACAAATGTATATCTGAAAAGAACATTATCAAGGTCTATGTCCCCGGAACCTCCACTTTTGATTTTGGAAAAAAAAACTAGAGGCGATCGTTTGTACTACGTTTGTACCGGTTTTTACTGCGAATTTCATCGTTTGTACTCAAAGGGATAAAAAGTTACGAACCTTTGTAAGTAGGGGTTTGAGGGACATGCCAGCACAACCACTTTAAAATTTAAAAAAAAAAATGAGGGAGATCGTTTGTACTAGGTATGTACTGGTTTGTACCGCAAATTTCATAGTTTGTACCCAAAGTCATAAAAAATTACGAAGCTTTGTAAGTGGGGATGCCAGAAACATAGAAACATAGAAGAAACATAGAAGAAAAAAATGAAAAGGAAATAAATAATGAAGATATATTATCAACCACAATAGATAAACCTATACAACAAACAAATGATATTGAAGACCAAACAAATGAATTGCAGTTTAAAGCTTATGAAAATTGGATGGGCTTAGGGTTTGAAACTTATAACAAGAAAAACAAAACAAATTATTTGGTTAAGGATCCAAGTGTCTTACATTATAATGCAAATAGTGGAATAAAAAGTCCCGTGATAATGTTATTAAAAAATGGAAATGTTGCTAATTTAAAATCGATAAAAATTGACGGAATATTCTATACTGTGACAAATACGTGTGCGTTTGATAACGTCTCACAAATAATTGCAACTGCATTTGCTGATAGCACTAACTATGCAAACTTCGTAAATGAAAATTCAACATATATTTTTTTCGAAATGATATCAAATATGTTGCGAGACGGGATTAACGCTCAAATATATAAGAGAAGAACAGTTTTATGTAAAAATATCATATCCAAGCTCAATATTAATAAAATAACAAATCTTCCTGGAGGACTTGTACATTTAAATTGTGCATGCACAACTAACTTTTTAGTAAACAATTTATTTAAAGATTATTTTTCAATTAAAGAAACTACAATATGTTATGCTTTATGCTTCATGCTTTATGTAACAAATTTCATATAAATGTATATTAAATGTGATCTTACCAAGCGAAAACATTGAACTTTCTTACAGATAGAATTGAGGCTATGTTTTCAAGTACAAGAACTTGTAATATATGTACGGGATCTTTATCTATAGATTATAAAAATCATATTTTTATTGAGCCTCAAATTAATATAAAAAATAAAAAAGTAATGGAAATTTGGATCTATCAATAATTCTTAACAACATTCCAAAGAGGTTTACAATACTTCACCAACAATTTATCATTAGGGGAATTGTATAATTTATACCACTGGTAATCAAACATATTGAATCAATAGGGTATTTCATTTAATATAGTTACCGAGTACACACAGACCAATGGGAATAGAATGACGATTTAAGTAACTTAATAAGAAATGCACATCAAAATACTAAAATAAATCATTGTTTACTATTAATTTATACTATATAATATGTTAAATAATATACATTAAATTATTTAAATATAATTTTTTAATTTGTTATACATGACAACAATATTTTTCTTCTTCTTCTTTTCCCTCGTCTTTATCCCAGCTATTTGGGATGGCCAGCCATGTCCACATACACATATGACATCCATACACCCATAACATATACGCCTGCACTCGCTGTCCTCATATCATATCCAACCGCATCCAACAACTTTTTCGATCTTCCTCTTCCTCCTCTTCTTCAACATTCATTTTCATAACCTCTCTTAAAAATTCCCAATTTTTTCTCCTCATAACATGATCAAACTATTTAGGTCTATTCTCTCTCATCTTATTCACTATCGACACTACTACTATGCTTCCATTTATAGGTTTCCTATTTATAGGCTTTCCTTTTTGAAACAAAAAATATTCATTAAAAATAGTGTAAATTACATATTTTATATAAATACAAATATGTCAATTATTTTCAAATAGTTGTATATAAATATATTTGTACATTTTATGAATTATTTTTAATTTAATACATGCTATTTATTACAACTAATTTAATTTAAAAATAACCTTGAGTTCAAAGTATGCTTACATTTTTCAAAGGGCTTCAAACGTAGGTGATTAATTTTTTTCTAATAAATATGGTTAGGTTAGGAAAAATTAAAAAAATTAAATATTTATAATCGATTAAAATCTGACATTCGTTAGTTCTATATAATCTAATAAGATAATATTTTTATTTTTATTAAACAATATAGCTAATATGGGGAAATTATAATAATTTATAACGAGTAACTTGCGTAAAGGATCTTTGTATGTTGATAATAAGAAAAATATTTTGTTTCATATAACTTTGAAAATTGATGTTTCTTTGCTAACTATCATTTGATATTTTACTGAAAACTCAAACTTTATGTATTTATTGAAAATAACATTAATTCTCAAATACTTTAAACAATTAATTTACGGCTAATAATATTTTTATTTGTAAGTACAAACAAAATGAATGATCATTAATATTATATGCAATATTTTTATTAGTAAATATACAGGCAATACAAAATTATTTATTATTTTTACTATAAATATTAACAATACATTATCAGTTGTGACAACGAAAGTAATTCGAAATTAGATATAAAATCATATTATTTGCTTATAATAATAATTTTAATACAATTATTTCTTAATAAAACATATGTACAAATTTAAATTATATTTAGCCGAATAAATTAATTTAATTGTTTTGATATTTTAGAAAAAAAAAAAAAATGAGATAAACCATTGTTCTCAAAAGTACTATTTTGGATTTACTCAATAACAAATAAAGTACGAACTGGTTAGTTTATGTAAATACGATTTTATACTAAAAACCATTATTCAATTTAAAATAAAAGTTTAAAATTTATGTATTTAAGGATAACATTGAGTAGTGTTAAATAATTTTACGTATATAGTTTTATATTTTAAAATCGAATTATCATGAGCAGTATATTTTGGAATGATGATTGAAGGTGTTCTATGAATTACATTTAATCTTAATGTCAATTTTGTGATGAACTTAAAGGAAGAAAATCATGACCAGTCAATGATTTTATAAAATCCATGAAAATACTGTTTTCTACAACGTAGAAAATTGATTTATTGGTTGATAGGATGTTTCTGGAGAAGCACGAAAGAAAATGTGTAAAGTCTCAAAACCATTATGAACATCAATATAATTTAAAAATGGTTAACTTTACTACATCTTTCTATTGAAAAAAATTAAACATTTTTACTAAATCTTACTAGATGATGAACTCGTTAAAATCAAATGTACGTTATATACAGATATATATATATATAATATATATATATATATATATATATATTATATATAATTTTTGTATTTTTGTTAATTTAATATAATAATATTGGATTTCATATTTTTTAAACAATTTTTGTTTTGTTACAAGATTGATATAATATAAATATACTCATTTATAAAATCAAGCACAAAAAATGTCTTATATTATTAATTAATGCATACATATATATAATTCCTGCTTAGTATATTCTGATGGATTTGTTTCAAAAACTCCTCTGGTTACTTTATTTTATGTCTAATCTTTCTATCAGGTTTTCCAATAATGTTTCTCGTTTTGTACTTCTTTCACAACCGAATGCCTTGTCATTTTACAAGTCCTTTCCACCATTACATTTTTAGATAATCGAAATTTTGTTTTTTGTTCCGATTCTAAATCGTGACTTATGGCATTAAACTCTTCTCCTTTTGTTCCTGCTGCCTCCTAACTCATACTCTATATTTTTGCTTGATCCTTCTTTCTCTCTCTCTCTCTCTCTCTCTCTCTCTCTAGTGTCGGTTATATTATTAATTAGTTAATGAACCCTAGTTTACTGGTATTCAACGCAGTGGAGTCGCAGACTTTCTCACCTCACCTTGTGGTTGTTTAATTCCTTCTCAAATTGAAATTCCATACTATGAATTTTCACCAGCCCTCAGGGCCTATACCTTTAGGTTATAGAATCGTAAATTGTTAAACTTACCTCTATCTTTTGCTGCTTCTTTTTGCATTGTTTGCCCTTCCATTCTGACCTTCTCCTGGTTCCACAAAATCTCCATTGCTTGCAAAGTTATTGTTTCCTTTTCTCGACTACTTTTTGGTCAAAATATTCTCCCGTCCTACTTTTACTATTTATTCTTAAATAATAAATGATAGATCCTTTGGAACCTCCATGTTTTCCTTATTCATTCTTTATTACATTTTTTCCTATCTGAGGGTTTTTGTTGCAATTTGTTTTTCTATGTTTTTTATTTATTTATTTATTTAATGTAATTGTTGAGGCAAATAATTGTTTGATTACGTCTCTAAAAAAATAAAAATAAATAAAATAATGTAAATCACCGCCATTTTATTGATTTTAATAAAAACGTTTAAAATATAACTAATTAACGATCGAATTTTATCAGTTACAAACGTATAACGAATAATAATTAAAAAAGCATTATTACTAAATTGTAATATTTTATGAGAGAATATTTTAAATATAGATAATTCATATACCATAAGAACTATAGTATATTTTTACAAATTTAATGATGATTCTAATTATAATAAAAATAATAATATAATTACAGATTGTATTATTTAAATATTACGTTGTTTTAACATATACATAGCTAATACTTATATTGGTTAAACAACACTTTTGACTGACTGAGATAACTGTTTTTTTATTGTAGAATAGGTGATACTCAACAACTTTCAAATAAGACGCCAATACTTAAAACATTACAAACTTTCTGATTCTGAATTCAAATATTACACAGTTTAAGCTTTTATGCACATGATTATCAAACCACATACTACTATGTGCTGTTATTTATATAAGTGCTATACACTATATATACTATGTACTATATATATATATATTCATGGTATTCCGATATTTTGTTTGTAAGATTTGGAAATATTAGCCATTTATTCGACTCATTGAACATGAATCATTAAACTGCCATCCACCAGAAAATTCTATATTTATTTAATTTAAAATATTCAAATGAAATGAATTTTGTTTATCTTGTAAAACAATATTTTTAATTAAAATATTTCAAATAACATTTTATTATAGAAATAGAGCAATACTACATAAAGTCTAGAAAACATTTTTATTTTAACATTTCTTGTAAGACGGCCAAAATCGAATTAAGAAATTGTCTACAGATGTCTCTCATAGAAAACGATAATTGGAAGAAACGAGATTTTTGTAGAAAAACTCAGATGTTCATTTTGACTTGTACTGAGATGTGTTGAATGCCTTTTCTTTCTACCGATATACCCTCTTGACCGACCAACGCCTAATTCATTTAATGCGATTTCCTTCAATACTAGTTTTACAGAGGATCTTCTTTAAATCAATTACATTCTTTGAGTATTACGTATTTTAGTGTGTTACAGGTTTAAGCGGATAATAAAACCGACGCAAAGTAATTTACGTACACAACTCATGACAATTTCCTTTTATTGACAAGTAATGAAGTAAAACAATAATAACAAATTGTTTTTAATCATATATTTTGTAATGACTAATAATATAAATAATATCTTATCATAAGTATTTCATATATAAATAATATAAAAATAATGGATCATATTAATAACAGAATAATATAAATTAATTGATTAAATGTTTGCTATAAATTGAATGTCATCATTTAGTCAAATTATTTAGTCAAATATTCAAATTTTTTTCTAGATCAAATAAATTTAAAAAAATACAGAAAATCAATGATAATTTTTTGCGTTAAATACACACAGAAATTTGTGTATCATTTTATACTGAATCACGTACATTGTATTAATTAAACCGTATGAATTTTCTAATTACAATATTATAAATGGTTTGTCTATCGCATACAAAAATATATAATATAATATTTATTTATAAAAACAATAAGATAGTATAAAAATAACATTTTCGTATTTTAATATACAAGTCTATATAATACATTTGTTACAACCTTACATAATTTTTTTATATAAATATCATGAAACATTTGTTAATTAGGAATTTAATTTATTTTAAGGGCATATATTATTAGTAATACAATACTATAAAATAGTAATAATGATTTTTCCTAAATGAACAATTTTTGGCCGTTTTACATAGAATAACATCAAATAACTCGATGAAATCTCTCATGACTTAATTTAGAGAAAAGAATATTTTATCACGGTGGCCAAGAGGAATTGGTCTTTTTTAACGTAAAAACAAGTTCCTACATTTTTAGAAATTATTCAATAATAAACTGGTTCATACTGTGCTAAGGATATGAAACTCTGGTACCGCTACAAACTATTGATAAATCAAATTGCAAATACACTGGTTGGTAAATGTTGAAAAGCGGTAACTACGATAATATAGTTTGTTAATAATAATAATAATTATATTTTTTTACACAAACCACTATTAATAAATTATTATAATGACAATATTCAAATTTCTGGGTTAGGTCCTAAAATTAAAAATGTATTATTTTTATAGGTCATATACAAAATTTGAATAATTTTTACTGACCTAGAAATTTAAAAAAAAATAAATAATATTTAAGTATGGTTTAATTTTCTATATATTTAAAATCTATATATTTTTGGTATTTTTAAATAATTTCAAAGAGTTTTTTACGTTTTTTTAGATGTTTAATACATAAATTTATATTTATGTAACTATTCAATATTATTTGAATAATATTTTTTGTTGACGTTTATGAAAGACTTTTGAAACTGAAATAACACTTTTTTGTAATTAAATAAAAAAATATTTACATATAAAATGTTATACAAAATTATGTGTATATGATTATCTTGAAATATTTCTTACCATAATTACTAATAGTTGCTGGATAAATTATCAAATAATACAGTATAAAATCCTAATTGGAACCATTATGTATTTTTAATTAATTTTAGAATAGAATATGACCTTAAACTAATCACTACTTAGCCTACTCAAGAATAATTTTGTGGAAATTATTAAAACGTTTAGAAATGTATAACATATTATCGTGAAGCGATTTTCTTTTATAAATTAATAAATTCTTTTAAGTTTTGCAAACTTATTTATTAAAATAAAAATATTTTTCATCTAAAGATAAAATATCGTTAGTATCAATCATTTTGATCGGCCTACGATTGTTTCAAAATGCATAAACAACAAAATAATGCTCAAAGCACAAATATTGGTCTATAATGTAGATATCTTCTAATACAATATTTGGATTACATAAATGTTTAAATATTTATTTGATGTTACCACGGGATATTTACATAGAATCACTTACACCTAATAATTTAAGAATATATATGAACATTTCATAGTTTAGCTCTGAATTTTTGATCAAATTTGTATAGTTAAATATCTATAAATATAGTGTTATAATCAGTATTAATTTATTGAAAGTTAAATTTATTTTATTTTAACTATACTGTCATAAATCTATTTAAGAAAAAAAATCTGTTTAATATTAATTTTCGGTTCTTATATATGTTTAAGAAATATCTTATTAATTTGTATGTATGTAAACTATTAATGAAATTATTTTATTTTTTTGATTTATAATTGATAAGATTAATATTTGAGTTATTTTTCAGATGACAATAAAATCATGATACTTATTCGAAAAACTTATACAAAATAAATAAATATCTATTCTTTACTCGTATAATACCACACACATTACTGAAACCAAAATACCATGTATTTTTTTAATTTTAAATATTCAATATTATTATATAAATCTATACTAAAAAAGCTTTCTGGAAATTTAAACCGGAAATATATAGTTTTGTTTCCAATTTATAAAGTTCGTGTACTCCAATTTATCGTGAGAGAAATATCTAAAACGTTTTCATTATAATATATATTTATATATTTTTTATTTTATTACGTGATGAATTTAAGGAGTTTGTGTTGAATTGTGTATAGTTTATTACGTCAAATACGAGAATGAAAAAAGTTTATATATTTGGTCGTAAATTTTGTTTTTCAATTTCAGCTATACGTACCTACGTTCTATACATTTAAATTGAAAAAAAACTTTATATTATATTAAAAACGACAATAAATTGTAAATATTGATCAAAGAAATCTATGATTAGTTATAATTTTATATTCAATCCCATTGCATAAAGAGCAAAAATTATGTAGATAAACTTATCAATTCATATATATATATATAATAATAATAATAATAATAATAATATAATAATAATAATAATAATATAATAATAATATTAAAAATATTCGAAAATTAAAATACGATTGATGGACTATAATTAAATTAAATTTAAATAAATCAATTTTTAAATATACAAGTATATGAATAATATTAGATATGTAAATGAGATAAATATTTATTAATATTAGTTTTAAGGATGAAATTGTAGAGATTAATATAAAAACTACTTTTTATCATTCTATTGATGTCAATATATCATTTGTACTTTATGAATTACAAATTATATTGCTTCAATCTCATTCAAATTCATTTGGATCCCCAAATAAATACATTTCGTGAGTAAAGCTTAAGTAATAATAGAATTTAACTAAATCTTATATATCATAGAAAATATAAAATTTTTTTAAATTTATATACTATAATATTAGAAAAGTTACACATTATAATAAGTACATTTGGCGAATACATTTAAAATTGCCGAGAGTTGAGAGGATGAAACTTCAAATTGTCGCGTAGGTAGCAACTATTTGCCCTAAAATTTTATTCCGAATTACCGAGTATACATAAATGCATTGTTTTAATTCAAATTCCTGCGAGATTTTCATAGGACCAAGAATTTAATTCGAATTACTGAAAGTTTCAAATTATCGAAGGTTTGAATTATCGAGAGTCGACTGTACACATTTTTTCTAGATATTAATGTAATATATTTGCTACTTGATTATGCCAATATAAATAATCTATTTGAGTCTAGTAGTTAGTACATGCCCCTGTTATGTATTATATAATCTCGAACTTTTTTTACATCTTCTACGTCTATCATCCTGTATTATCCCATCTTTAATAATATGATTTTGATAGATTCTTGTGTTGACTACTTGATCTTGTATTACTATCATAAACCCTTCTGTTTCTGAAAATAACTCCGACTTATGCCATATGTTCGACGCTACTTTATCGATTTCTGGTGTACATAAGTCTGATGTATTCTATCGCATAGATTTAAAGGTGTACCATATGAAAAGAATTATTATTTTTATTTTTATTTTATTATTTCATTATGTTATAATGTCGTTACATATGATTAAAATAAATCTTTAATTTTATTTCTATATAAAAAAGCTCTCAATCTAAATGTTCATAATATTATCCAGACTGATGGTAGATTATAGTTTCGAAAACTATGAGTATGTCAATTAGATAATTCTGAAATATATAGCAATTGACGAGTTTCATTTGGGTGCAATCTAAATAAATAAACGTAAAAAATGGTTAATGTTTAATTTATGATTTTATAAATATATGAACGCTATCTAATACATGATGTGTTTAATAGCCGTGTAATATATGCGTTAGAATGTCAAATACGAAAATGAAAAAAGTTTAAACTTTAGTCTTACTTATTTCCTGATATCGAAAGTATTTTGGGTAAATTTAAATTTCAAAAAGTTTGTTTGTAACCGATTTGGTTTTTGACATTGACCGACGATTCTTACGATTAATTTCAGTATTATGTCTATTATATTGTATATATTTTGACACATAATTTATACATTGACTCATTGAAATTTAAGCGTAATAATTTAACTTTCTACGCTTAACACTTAATTTAATGTAATTTGTATAGAAATAATTACAATAATGAATTATATTCGACTCTAAATAGTTCATCGAAACTATCGATTTCAAAACGAATTTTTATATTGTTTCGGAAAGCACATTTTTGTGTAGGAAAGAACCTACAAAAATTAGATTTACAATTGAATCTGTCATAAACTAAAACAATTGTCAAACATCAACAACAATTTTTTTTCTAATTGTTTGCATAACTTTGAATATAATGCAGTTTAAATTTCATTTACAGCAAAACATATTTATTTAAAAAAAAATTCTATTTTTATTGTAATTGCAATTATTTTTTTTTAAACTTATTATTTATAATAAAGTAAATCTCCACAATTAAAATTTTTAATTTGAACCAATGTAAGATGTATACAGATTACCTAACCTGTATTTTGAAAAATTATTAATCAGCAGTATTCTAATAAATCAAGCTCTACTTAGAAAATTTTTTTAAATACAATGGTTTTTTATTGTGTCTAATGTACCTAATATATATAATATAATGTATTATAACAAAATAACAATATTTTGTGTTTAGGGCAGACAATAATCCTTCTACGTATAATTAATATAAACTATACGATTATGTTTAAAAATTAAAAATTAATTGTTTTATTACTTATTATTGATACAATGTATTCATATTTTATTTTTATATCTTTTTTCAATATTAAATGACACAGAAAACATTACGTCAGTAAATAATGTTCCAACATATGAAACAGAAACTTAGTTGATCTTTCAAAAGACTAGTGTTGACATTTAATCATGTTGTAATCCACATTTAGATCTATGTATCCAAAAACAAAATCATAAAAAAAGAAAAAAAAGAGTCAAAGAAATTTTAAGTATATTAGAAGTATATTACTATATTAGTATATTAGAAGTGACTATTTAATAATGATTAATTTTGTTAACCAATTTATTGTTAATGCATGTGTGTAATTATTGAATAAAGTGTAATAATTATATGCTATCACAGATATAAACCAGATTAAAAATTCTATCTTACAACACTCTATATTGAATTTTCATAATACTGTTTTATATATAATAAAATGCATTTATGAAATGTATGAAAAAGCGTGTTTTATACACGTATATGTATACATTACAATCGTACATCAAATTTTTAAAAACATGTAATGTTATTATATTTAAAAATTTAATAAAACCTAATTTTCATAGTAAAAAATGTTGTTTCAGATTGGTAGTCTTAATGAATTTTATCTATTTGAACATCAACACGTACATAAGAGATCATTATTTTTGGATGAAAAATATCATTCTCGTCTGAAATCAGATCCTCAGGTAATATTTATTATCAAATTTAAACGATTAATATATATCGATGTATTAACTTATATATTATATACTGGTAGAATAACGTAGAATAACAATATTACAATGTATTTTTGATTAATTTAAAAAATATATATAACATTTAAATTAAGCTTATATATTTTATCATTTTAATATTAAGCGTAACCAAAAATATTGTTTATGAATAAACTTCAAAAGTGGTAACATTTGGTTTATATTATTTTCTATATCGAAACTCTATATTAAATTTATTTACAGTATACGAACTAAAAAGTTTCCTTATACATATATAAATATTGATAACATAAAATAATAATAATATTACGTATTGAATTCATAATAAAATAAATCTAAATATAAAATTAAAAATTTTTCAGTTCCATTTATGAAGAAGAAGTACTGTAAATAAAATATTGAAAAATTGTTGTGAAATTGAAAACAAATATACAATTTATGTTTATTTCAAAAATTTCAATCAAATTTCAATTATCAGTAACAATAATTAATAAATATGTTTCACATCATTCTTCATTCACTTATTGGTTAAGTGATATTGTTCAAAAATGATACAAAAAAAAAAAAAAATAATTATAATTTAATGATATAGATGTTCTGTTAGAAACCAGAATAGAAAATACCAAAAACAAAAATGAGTGTATATGTGAACATGGGAATTCATCATAACAATACATTGTATTTGGTACTAAACCAACCTTCTTGGTAACCGTACCGTGAGATGTCTGATGAAAATATACTATCGTAAATTATTTTTAAACTAAATTGTAAAAAAAATATATTATTGCCTATGTTAAAATGTAAATAGAAATATGGATTGGCGATTATGTTTGTATTTTCTTCGAGGTAAATTATAAAACCAAATCCCACGTCACACATATATGTATATATATAATTTTTTTTTTTAATTCGTTAACTTGCAAAAGTTTCATGTTTTTATTATAACATCAGTAACAAAGCGTCTTTAGCTGGCTGAATAGACTTTAATTTGCGTGCATGTCAGTCATTAGTTTAGATGATCAATACACATTTATTTCAATCGTCCAAGAGCTGTACTATTATAGGTGAATGTAAAATTTAATTATTCCATTTTTATATTTTTCTTCTTGAAAATAATATATGCTAAATAGGGCGATAAAAATACTCATGAAGTAGCTAAATGAAAATTATGAGTCAGCTCGTTTAAATATTATAACGGACCGGATTATTACATAATAATCTTGTTAAGAGTAATTTTTAACATTAAATTATTTAAATTATTTTCTTTTAAATATTTTTAAATATCAAATTGTATTGTAGAGGATTTGTATCTATAATAAGTAATTAAATAATAGTTGATGTGATTTTACCAGCTATATGGTTGCTATTTATGCGGTAATCCAAAATTTAAACAATGTATGAGTAACATGATTTAATGATTTAATATTTAATTGTGTTTGTAGTAAGAATTTTGATATTATGAAAATTTATCATCGATATATTTCAAAATACGTGTAAATGACCATAATAATAATAAAAAAAACGTTATTATAATAGAAAATGTTATTTACATTTCAGATCAGAACCAGATTATTAAATATAAAACATTTTTATTTTCGTTTATTATTTTTTTTTTAATGTCTATATAAAGTGATGTTAAGGTAATAATCGGTTTTCGACGTCAAACTACTTGATTTAGTAGTATTCTCTTATGTGTTGAATAAATTGACCTTGGTTAATAATACCAATATATGAAGTGCAAGGTGTAAAGAACATGGTGGAAAAGAAACGTTCACAGAATTTTGTACACTTGTTTTAATATTGTTGCCCATCAAAGGCGTGAAAATAATGACATTATAATCCCATTTCTTAAATTCTGTCGGGACATCCGGAAAAGGGCTTCCGGAGTGGTTTTGTGTGCACATAAGTCTGCGACAACGAGGATGAACAAGATTGATGACGGTGTTTCAGAGAAATGAAGGGAAAAACCGACGAGCTTTTGTCTGAAGTCCGGTAACTACGTATAAACTAATGTAATTGGATGATCCCGGAATTCTAAGAGAATACTGTTGCAGAATTTAATTTAAATATTAACACTCGGTCATTCATAAAGTCGAATGAGACGAGTGGTTAGATGAGGTGAACGCAGGATGAACTGAAGAGAATAGTAAAAAAATAAAAATAAATAAATGAAACACACATAAAGGAATTATGAAAAATACAAAACCCGCCCGGGATGTCCGGATCCGGAGAAATATTTTTCTCCAATGACATTATTTGCAACACACTTTCTCACTCTATCTCTCTCTCTCTCTCTCACACACACACACACACACATACACAAATACAAAAAATTCATTTTCCTCGCTTCTATTTTTTTTCCATAACTTTGAGTTGTTTCATGAACGTTGAAATGTACTTAAAAGTATTATACTGACCTAACCATAACAACGATTTTCCATTTTACTTAAAAACTCTTAATTTAGATTTTTACAATTTTTGTTTTGTTCCGTTGATATTTTTTAAGTTCATAAAAAGAATCTGATATTTTTTAATATATATTTTTGCCGCTTGAATAAAATTCTAAATAATATATTATATATTTAGTTAATTTGTATTATAGTTATAAACAAGAAAAGTTAATTAAAAAACGTAATTTCAATAATGGAATTAATGTGTATAGTATACATATTGTAACATGTCTTTGACATTTGTAAAAGTAAAAAAAACTACATTGCAATGTTTTAACGTTTATTATTATCATTTATACTTCAATTATCAGTAATATTATTTTATAGAAATTTATTATTATAGAAATAAATAACATTAGTGAAATTTAAATATGGATTTACTATAATCTAATTATTTCCCTTTTTATTTTGTTTGATATAATTTGAAGCCTCCTTTTATATGGCGCTCAAGGTGTTGTTTTAACGGTTCATTGTAGTGTAAAATTTAATTTATTGGATTAAAAAACTTACCACTTTGATTAGATTTTCAACAAGTTCATCACTTCCACGAAATGCACTTCCTTAAGATGCTAAATAAATAATAAAATCAACAATGGTTTTCAGAATTAATCTCCTATGATTTTTTTCAACTTTTATTACGTTTTGTAATTTTTTATCATAACCATCTTGTCCTTTATTTAATGACATTTCTAATGACTTTAAAGAACAAACATTTTGTCTATAAAGAACTAAAGTTTCGTGGTCTGAAAATCTTTCTGAAGATTTCTAATTTTTTTAATTAGATTTTAAATTTTCTACAGTTTCAATCTCTGGACCTCCAAGATCTATTGAAACAATAACGTTTGGATTGTTTTATTAAATTGTATCTTTTATTTGATTTGTATTGTATATATTATACAAATAACAATTTATATTATTAAATAGGTAATTAAAACCTTTTTTAAAAGATTAGTAATTTAGAATATGTTTAGCCAGGCAAACTTTTTGAAGTCGCTGTGTAACTTCATTTATTAGTAATTTTATAGAAAAACAAAAAAAAAACAATACTAATTTTAACCTATTAACTAATCAAATTTATGAAATAAATTAAATTTAGTAGTTATAGTTAATGTTATTACAAAATTAATGGAAAAAATACGTAATATAATATTCAACTTCAAATAATTGACCAAAAAAATAAAATTGAGCTTTACAATATTTATCTAAATAAATTATTAACTATTTAACTATAGAAATAGTCTACCTGATTGTTACCATCTTGAAACCATGTATTTAGAAATTATGCTGATTGTTTCTTTTCATGTTTTTTTTCATCGGCCTTTTTTTTGAAAGCATAACCTAATAATTTATTTTTTATTTTTTATTTCATCCATAATAATAATTATATTATAATAATACAAATTTGTAAATTGTAATTTAAACTTATGCCGTTGCCGGTTGTAAGTCAACAGTGTCTCAACATAAACTAAATTAATAACTTGTTAGTTGTTACAGTTCGAAGAAAAATTTGTTTATCAGTATTGTTAATAGGTTTTTAGCATAATGTGTCTTTTTGTTATAGTTATTAATTGTAGTCTGTAGATATGTTATTAACTATACAATGTACTCCGATAAATAGGTACAGAAAAAGTGTTTATTACTGATACACACAAATAATCACCATTGGGTTTTTCCTATTGATGGTATGGGAAATTGAGGTATTCATAGGCAAAATTAAATGAAAATTGTAATTTGTATTAAAATACTCTATACATAATGAATAAAAACTGTTATTATATCCACGTATTTTTTGGTAATTTGGCGCTCCCTGACCAAGATTTCCTAGGCAAGTGCTCCGGTTCACCCCCTCTAGATCCCTGTGTATTCGTAAGGTTAGCGAACAACAGGTATATAAATATTTTTCCGTGTTATTTAATTTATAGAAAAAGATAGATTGAAATCATGTAGAAAAGATAACGGAAGAAAAATATTAATTAAGCAGTACCATATAAAAAGTGTCGAAATATGGTGGAAATCCGTGTAGCCAACAACTATACGGTCGAGCACGGAAAACTGTTCTTCCCACGGATACCTCAACCGTCACTCAACCGTTATCGTGCGTGATTAACCAATGTTTACCGACAAGTCATATATAATTTAATGGTCTGCCTGCTGCAGCATAGAATAATAAATCGTTTCGGCACGTTACATATAACCACTGTGTTTTATTCGATATGAAGCCCTGAGATGAACGTATTAAAAATAATATGAGCTTCACGTATGAAAATGACATGATTGGTATAATTAATTATAGCGTGGAACGATTGAAAATTAGAAATGACGTGAAATAAGATACAAAAATCCGTATAACGAAGTTGCTGACATTTCTCGATACGATATAACTTTTGGATCTTATGTTTTTGAGTGTATATGCCATCAAATCGAAATGGAAATCGTTGAAACTATGTTGACTTTGGTATTCAATAAAATCGAGATGATATGTTAAGGAGTACTACTTCGAGAAAACATACACATACATACATCCACACACGAAATAACAACAAAATTGACATGCCTTTATCGTTTGGCGTGTAAGCTGTCTGTTTAATAGAAAATCGATTTTTCGCAGTACATTAACTTCGATCTGTATCGTCACATTTTTCTCCATTTACGCATACGCTTTTTACTTAGACACGGAGCAATTCTTTTGAATAACCCGTTGGGAAATTCACCATTTATCTCGTGTCAGAGAGCTGAACATTTATTGGCATGTCATTTAAAATAGTATGGTAGTTCCCTACCCACAAAAATAAACACAAAATCGAACGTTGTTTTTATTTGCTCAAAAACTTTTTGTTTTTAAGCAACGTGCCAATTCAGCGTTATGCTATTTTACAAATAAAATACACATAAAGAAAAATCCACATGAAACATGAATAGTTTTTGATACAAAACTATATTTAACTACGATTAAATGGACGACCACACAGTTTTACGATATTAACAATATTTAGAAATATATTAAAATATGTACTTGGTCTTCATACAAATTAAATACGATTAATAGTATAGGGTAGATATATAATATAGTCTTGCAACAGATACACGCTATTATTATGATTACACGTACAGCGACCAAATATATTAGTAAATAATCTAAAGTATTTAAAATTGTTATCAATATAGAAGATTGATATTGTTTATATGTGTGCGATTCATAGTTTATTATTACCAAAATTATAATAAATAAAACACAACAAAAAAGTCATTTAAAATTGTTCAAATATCGTCATAAGTTACCAATAATATTGATGTCACTTATACGTGGGTCTTATTTAGTTTACATAATTCTATAAATTATTATATTAAATATGACACTTATTTTAAATATGAACAACCTCAATATTATATAATAATACAAAATTAAATAATTATGAAAGATTTTAAATACGTATTCAAATTGCAAATGTGACAGTAATTATGAAAGAATTTATTATATAGATTAAAAATTATTTGTAGGATATTGAGATAAAATGAATAAAATATAATATTTTGTATTTTATTTAACGTTAATTTTTATGCAAAAAAAGCATTATTAATTATTGTATTATTTTAAAATATTAAATATCCCTTATTATTATATAGTAGGTATAATATAGTTTTTAATTTATTATTTAAAATAAACAAATGAATGCATGAAATATTTTAAATAACTTTGGTGAACTAATGAGGATTTAAAATCTATTTATTATTGAACTTTGTTATAAATATGAATGGTTTATTGAACATATAGGTATACCAAAGTAAATACTCTCAATAATATTAATCTATCAATTATGTCTTTTAGTTGATAAATTATATAATATCAGAGTATAATTTTACACAAATATAAAAAAGAAATTATTGATGTAATATTTTATTCCTGTGAATTACATGATGTGGTTCTCGTTTATATATTGGTTTTAAATAAATAGAATATAGAACAGATTTAATATCAAATTTATTTTAAAGTTTTTAGTTTATTTAAATTTATTTACTTTCAATTAATTATTTAGTTATTTATTAATTATCTTATTTCGAGCGATTGAACGAACAAATTTAATAAAATGTACAGTGTACATATTATCAATATTATTGTTAAGCAAAATTATGCAAGTACATAGTTAAATAAAAAAATAATGAGTTTTGAAATTAAAAAAATATTGTATTAATTAATAGTAAAATAAACCTATATATAGTTCTCGCAATTCTATTGTGTTACGATTATTATTATCTTCAGGGCAATAAGTTAATAAGTTAAAACAATTGTATTATTTTTAAATAACATTTAAAATGTCAAGAATTTAGAAAAGCTTTTATTACATATAAAGTTTTCAGGTTACGCATGGTTGAAATAAAATGTAGCCAGTTCATAACAGATTGCTTTTTGGTAGTTTATCCACCCTTTTTGCTGAAAAAAAAATTAACCAACGTCACGGATTCCCTAGCTTCTCAAGAGAATTTATGTAACTCTAGTGACTCTATCGCAAAAAAAAAAAAAAAAATAAAGGCGTACCAAAAAAATATCTTGGTAAGCCATAAATTTAAATTTATGATGATAATTTGGGGTCGAAATCCCGCAAGACTATGTCTGAACTTTTACATGAACATACATAAAAATATATATATTTATATCTATTATATTATGTACATTTTATTATACTCGTATGTAGCATATATATAACTGTGTGTGTGTGTGTGTGTTATTTATTACATTAAAATCAATTAGATTTTCTAACTTCATCATTTATGGTAAAATAAAATAACGATATGTTTTTCATATATATTTTGGAGAAAATTAAATGCTAAAATAAAATTTAATTATCTATTATATTTAAAAAAAATATAATAATTCTATACTCTTATTTTATATTTACATAAGCTGTATAATTTAGATATATTATGTATATTATGTACATAATATATGATCGAGTATTTGACAGAGCATATTATTAATATAGAAATAAGCATTAGTGTTTAAATACATTTTTTAAATATTTTATTGCAAATAAATATTTAAGTAAATACAACATAAAGTTAAACAAGTTATAGTAATCATTATTTATTATTGTCAATAATTGGTTAGAAATTATTTAATATTTATATATTTATATATATTAAAAAGATGAATGATAATTTATTGATGACAATTTTATGTTACTTCATAATATATTTCACGATGTACTTATATGAAAAAAATACTTGTTTAGTAGGAGTTTGTCATACGACATTATAATACATTCATATACAAAGTCTACAATTGAACACAAATTCATCAAAAGTTATACCAAAAATGTTGAAAGTTTTGAACTAAATTTGTAACTTTAAAAGAGCATAACTTAGAATTTAAAAACATTAGGTAAAGAAATCCAATAGACTTCATTTATAGTGTTTTTCAAATTCAAAATAATATTGAATTTCTAAATACCCATCTAATTTATCTCTTCGAACTAATACCGACTAACGTCCATCTTACACAGTAATTTAATATTTTAATAAATGAGGAAATTTTTATGATTTGTATAAAATCTTAAATTAGTTATTTAAAATTAGATTCTGAATATTAAATATGAATTTTGTTTTTTGAAAAGTTCATTTTTGTAAACTAGTAAAAAAAAAAAATTGTACACTATAAGTTAGAATTTATGGATAAATTGAAATGTGTAGGATCTTTTTTCCAAATTAATAAATGTTTTCATTTTTAAACGATTTGTGTTTTATCTTTCTAAAAAGTGTATTTAAAACCAACACTAATATAACAACTATAGTATGAACTAAATGATTTTTATAATATCACATATTTCAGAATATTTAAAAGACCATTCTAAATTCTATGCTTTTTATAAAGAAATATACTTTTGAAAATTTAATTAATTATTAAATTGCCCTTAAACAAATTTGTAGTCTTAAATAATAATAATATTAGTAAGAAGACATTTAAAAAGTGTTTCTGTTTTAATTATGTAATTATTGACTTAATAGGTTGCAATATAGTAATCAAGGTTTGTAAATGTTTATATGTTTACTAATCAATATACTATTATACTATCATACTAAATATTAATTGTATTTGAACCAATGTAATATTAAAGTGTTTAAATAATTTTAATATTCAACTTAGCTTCGTGGAAAAAATATATTTATTTATTTAAATGAAAAGAATGTTTTTTTGTCATAATATTACTAAATAACTCATCAAATATTAAATATTTATATAATGCTAACCCAAAAATTATTTTCTAATATTTTAAATAAAAATTTATAAAACAATGCTTATGTTACTTTGATGTATAAATGTATGATAGAAAAAGTCTTTTTTAAGAAAAATCTTGTGTATAGTAAAAAAATAATTAAAAGTAATGAGTATTTACATTAATATAAGTATTATATTATTTCAATAAAAAAGTAAATATAAATTATTGTCATATTTTTATTTATTTGTAATAATTTAAGATTAGGTTTAATAAGATAAAATTCAATCAATAATAAATCATACTAAATATTTTAATTTTTGTTATTTAGTATTATATTCAAAAGTAATTACGATAAATCAGTTACTGAAGATACGCAATTATATGCATTATCATTTCGTATACAGAATATATATATATATATATATATATATTTAATATGTAAGATTCGCACATTTTAGCTAGTGAATGAAAAATTAAAAAAGAAAAAAATGTCCTCAATATGAATTTTCTTTTTCTCTATAGTTTTTGTCAAATAGATTTAAATATCATTGTAAATTATAATATTTTAATAATGTTTAACTGTTTTAGTAATAGTAGAAATAATAATAATCGTAATAATAATAATAATAAACATTATTATTATTATTATTTTTTTAAACAATATAGCTTAAATATCACCACAAATATTCATAATGTTCTTTCAAATCTATTAATTAAATATTAATTTACCTTTTTAAATTATTTTGTGTGTGACTTTTTTCAATAAAATAACAATTTTTAGCGATGTTTAACATACATTCTGAAATAAATTTTAATTAATTCCTATTTGTACTTAAACTATTGAACTTTGATCAGATATTTTATGATGTACAGTTAATGAACTAATGTCATATATGTAAATTTGATGATTTACGTATGAAGTGAGCTAACAGAAAAAAAAAACGGATATTATAATAGCTGAACAAATTATCTAAAATCAGCTCCCTTAAAACTGAATTTTGTAGGAACTTGGCACTGTTTATTATTTAATTAATATCGTGCTCAAGTGCCAAAGGCAGATTGGGGTTATATGAAGGAAAATGACTTTCAGACCTGATACAACATGATTTTTTGAGGTCCAAATTATTATTATTATTATTATTATTATTATTATTATTATTATTATAACTAGCTGAATACCCATGCGTAGCAAGGGGCAAATGTAGATTTGTATATTTATATTTCTGCCACTAATGATTTTTATAATTCCGCGCGATATTTGGGAAAACGTTTTGATTTAATTCGTGTTTGGTAGATGTCATCTTACAAAAGTTTGTTGGCAATGTAATACATTGTGTAGAATAGTCAATAGCAAACTTCCCATTCCAATATAATTTGCTACAAGTTCGGCGAATGCATCATTTTATAGTTGAACACGCATATTGGTTTTCAAAGTCAATTTGTTGACATGTCGCCATAAAACTGAAGATTTGAGACATGCATTAAGTTCATCAGCGAAGGTTGAACATGGTATCACTGGCAGAGTTTGTCGAAAATCCACTGACAATATAATGAGTGCTTCACCAAAAGGCTGTCTATTATCCCTCAAATCTTGCAGTGTACGATGAAGCGCTTCTAAAGCTTTTTTGTGAGCCATTGTAAGTTCGTCCCATATGATAAGTTCACATTGATATTTATTGATATTGCATGTTGACATCTCAGTGGTTTGCAAATTCAACGGCAATTCCAGTGCTGAATGCGCTGTTCGACCACCGTCCAATAGTGTTGCCGCAATTTCTGATGATGCAATTGCCAGTGCTATTTTTTTCTGTGATCGTATATTTGACAATATCATAGTAATGAGAAAATTTTTTCCTGTACATCCAGTCGCATCTAGGACGTACAATCCCCCGCTATGATTGTTTATTGCTTCCATGATTGTGTTATATACAATGTGCTGTTCTGAAACCAATTTTGGATTATTTTTAACAAATGTACCAAGTCATGGATATAAAATTATGTTTCACGTTGCAAATGACGATAATATGAGGTATTAGTAGGTCGGATCGGTGCACACGTTTCTAATCGCACCAATTCTTTGTTAGCGATTGCCAAACTTACATCCTCGATCAAAAGGAACGCCTCATACACGTTTGGTGTGAATTACAAGTTGATATTCGTTGCTCGCAAACGGCGTAGGATGTCTTCACTCATGTCATCTTTGTATTTTTCCCAAAGATCTTTTGGATTGGATGGGAAACACGTTGTCAATAATATCGCAAATAATGCACGTATTTTCTGTAGTTGAGCAGTATTTGATGCACCAGCGAGTGCTGTGTCCCAGTGGGCATCGTTCTCAAGAAGATTTAATTCTTGGCGAGCTTTTCAATAGGTCGCACATACTTCACCATCGACTGTTCCCAGTTTTTGGAAGAATTTCGGTCCACGTACAGTAACTAATAATAATCGCAAGTAAAAACATTCTTGATTGTTTGGATGAACTGTAATAGAGTCGGCCTAAAGCGTCGGACAATATAAATTCGAATGTCCTTCAACTGGTATGCACTGTCTACGACGTTGAAAAGTTTTGGCTGATGCATTCCATGTGTAGTATTTTGATACTTCTGAGTAAAAAAGCGTTTTTGCGAACAAATCATCCGTACACAGAGAGAAGAACGCAGTTAACGTTATTTGCGATTGCAAAAATGCTCTTGCATGTACATTTGTCGTTGTAAAATACACGCGCTGTCCATTTTCAATATGCACAGCCAAATGAACAACTGTTGGATGACATAAATAAATAGGAAATGAGAAAATACGCCAAACAGCTTCATTTTTACTAATGTAGCATCCTAATTGATATCTTTCAATTTCATCGATTGGTGCAGATGCATCTCCCAAACCAAAAACTGCCATATCACATCCTTTGTTAACATATTTGCATATGTATTTGATCGATTTTACTGAATTGCAATACTCGACATTGATGTGTGCTTTGAACGTCTTAGAGAGTAATGGTGAATACGGCACAACTCAACGATTTTCGACTTCAATGTTATTGTTGCGCACTTTAAGAGTGATGAGTTTGCCGTCATCTTTAGTTGATCGTCGACGATATTGGATATATCCATCATTGCCAGTGATAGTTTCGGTGTGTAAATCTCTTGGATAGCGTTTCGTGCATTTTCCATCCTTCATGCATGGAGATTTGGTGCTGATCGCTCCACATGGACCATGAATCATGTTTTTGGTAACGACTTTGAATAAGCCTGGATAAATTTCAACGGCTGGTATTTCTGCTGAGATGACTGCATCAATTTTGTTTGGTGTAATTCTATCAATCAACCAAATCAAAATATGTGCATGCGGCAAACCTATTTTTTGCCATTCAATGAAATACATCCTACAAGGTGTTTCCCCAAAAACATGATACTTGTAAATGAAATCCATGAAAGATTTCAATTTTAGTTTGAACACACGTGCAATTTATGTCATGACAATCCTTAGATGATTGTCCAGGCAACAGAATTTCTAGTTTCATACCACGTAGGATTGCACGTGAATGTTATGAAAAAATCCGGACGGCTGTATGCGTGAACGTAAGTCATTGCATCTTGTGCGTATTCATACATATGTCGTGGTCTTCCTCCAAATGTAGCCGGAAGTATGAAAATTTTGGCAATTTCACTTTTCCACCTGCGCAGCATATTCCTGAGGTTTCGTTTTTGAATTTCAATGCACAACAAGATTCGCATAACTTGACCATTTTTCCATTGACGACACTTCGTTGGTGACTGTAATCATATTCCGCATCATAATGGAACGCAGAAAGATCCAATTCAACGTGCAGCATCCGTCTGGATCGATCATAGTGTTCTCTTCTTAAAGTCAGACTTGTTCTCAGTTGGTCAATGGTATAGTCGACCGGTCATGAGCAGTTTGTTCTCGGTCGGTTTCTAATCGTGATGCTCGCCGCTCTCTAGTTTCAATCGAGCGAACATGAGTAGTTCAATCTCGGTCGAATTCCAGGCGTGATTCTCGCTGCTCTACAGTTTCAATCGAGCGGGCTTGAGCAGATCGATCTCGGTTAGTTTCCAATCGTGATGCTTGTTTCTCGGTTGTTTCGGAAGCTTGAAAGGCCTTTATCGTTCTTGCTACAGATGTAGATCGACCAATCGATTTCCGTTTGGGGGGCATAACTGTCGATGATATATTGGAGAAATTTGTAATCAAAATCTTACAGAGGTAAAAGCACGATGATAGATTTGCTCTTTGTAACGTTACGAGTATATTACGTGTATGAGATATTCAACGTTCCTACAAAACTAGTCGGAATGACAACCGATAGCCCCCTTCCCATACGCAACTTCATAGATTATTTGTAAATGCCGGCCCGTCGAATAAGTAAAAGTTTTGTTCTCTCTCCATGCCCGTACGTTCAGTGAGCAACATCGAAATTAAGTTGTGTGAATTTTATTTATGTTTTTTTTGCGATTTAAAAATGATGGAGTAGATCCGGGAAGAGATCTCTCTCAAATGATGATAACACACGGGCAAGAGGGAGATGAATTTTTCACTCTCTATACATTTGAATCGGTATGTTTATGTATGCACTATACCTTGGCCGGTCATATAATTTTTTACATTATATTATATTAATTATGTTGTTGATTGTATTTTGAAATTACTTTATTATGTGTATCGAGTGTGAATTTTTATTACCATCAACATATACAAGAAAATATCAAACAACATGATGTATTTTTTTCATTAGAATAAATCCTAAGTCTCTGGTACAATTTGTGTTATACGGATTTAGGTTGGCGATCTCAATTTGAACAAGGGCGTCAGTAACCGTAAGGTCACACCTTGGAGTTTGAAAGTTGGCATGAATTCTCACGTATGACGCTAAAACGTTAATGATAAAGGTGGCTACATTACCATTGCTACTATACACAAACTACCTACATCTTTACAAGGCTAAAAATCATTAATTACACACGAAAACTGAGAAATTGTATTTTCTAATCACAAACTAATAAAAAACCACGCCAGAAACTTTATAAATGACATATGACTGTTGCCCTTGGTAACCATCCGACGTCACACCCTTAGTTACGGCGAAAGATAAACAACTCGTAGTTGCGAAGAAGCACCGGTTTACCGGTGCCGGGTTTTGAAAAATTTCAATAGACAAAAACCATCTCGGGACCACTCTGAGTACGTAGGAAAAACCCTATCAAAACCCATCCAGCGGTTTGGCCAGGCATCGATGACATACATACAGACATCAATACATTTATATACATATATAGATTATTTATATATAAATATATATATATATATATATATATATATATATTAATTTATCATTCATGTAAACTATTTACTTATAAAGTAGTATAATTATTATTTAAAAGTATTAGTGAATACTCATATATTAATAGCTATTATATAAATAATAATACTTCGGAATTTAAAGAAGTATCCTAATAATTAAAATGGTTTGTGATTATAAATTAAAAAATTGTGAAAATTTACACATATTATTCTATTAATGTTTTTTTCAAATAAAATATTACTAAGAAGTTGATTTTTTTCTTTATTTTTAATCATTTTTGATTTAACGAACATTTTTCTTTAACATTATTCTCTTTTGTATTCTGAATATTAAAGTTATTGATTTATTTCAATCCATGAGACGTAAAAGATCATCGATTAAATGAGTATTATATATAAACTAATATATCAGCTATTATATGATTTTTATGAGATTTTTCTATATACGTTGAATGTTCAGATATATTCCAACAGTATTTAAGTGTTATTCCTAAGAATTTCATTCTTTTAAGTATCCAGACTTCATTATTATTGTAAATTATTATTTTTAGAAATATCTATGTTAATTTTGTTGTTTTCATATATAATTAATTATAAAATATGTATTTAATATGTTTTCAGATCATATG
Organism: Schlechtendalia chinensis; assembly: GCA_019022885.1. Lineage (NCBI taxonomy): Eukaryota > Metazoa > Arthropoda > Insecta > Hemiptera > Aphididae > Schlechtendalia > Schlechtendalia chinensis. The sequence continues at coordinate 11,586,028 of CM032339.1, read as the reverse complement.
GTCGCAACAGCAGTATGAGCTTAAAAGATTTAAAAGAGATTTCGTACCAACTCAAATTGTTACAAAGAACATTACTACAAAACCATTATTACGGTTTCCTGATCCATTATTTGTTGATCAATGGTACTTGGTGAGTTATTTAAAATAATTTTATAAACAATTTAAATATAAATAATGCTTTCGTTGCAAAATATTAATTTTAAATTTGCTTATATTTCAAAATGATTTAAAATATAATGGATAAGTTTAAAATCACTGTATGCATGTAAATACAATAATGAATGTTTTGAGATTATTCATTTATATTTATTGGACTTTTTTAGGTAAGCATTAAAATAAATATTGTATACACAGAAGACAAATTACTCTCTAATGTTGTAAATTGTTATACAAGCGTAGAATTTTCGCAAAGAATATGATTTTATAAGATGTAAAGAACATAATAATAAATATTACAAATGAATGAATTATATAAAAAAAGATAAAACATGATATATTTTTATAGGATCTTTTTATTTTATTTAAAATGCAAAATCAAATTGTATTTAAAAACCTACATTAAATAATACATTTTAACAAAAATATTTATTAAATAATTGTACCTAATATGTTTGTTATATGTTTTATGTATTTCAATAATATAATGTAAATACGTAGTAATTTATTATAAAAAACTACATTGTTTAAACATAATATTAAATAGTTGTTAAAAATTAGCTAAACATAAAAGAAAAAATGATTGTGCGTACTTTAATGATACATTTATTAGGATTTAAATTATAAATAAGTATTTATATTAGTAAGTGATTGGTCAAAGTATTTTTGAAAAATGGAAAAACAGTGTAAACATTTTGTGTTATGAAGTATATAAAAAATCTTATTCTGTAATACACTACTAAAATATAATATATTTTACCATTGGATCAAAGTATTATGCAAGTTGAATTTTAGTCATACATTTTTAATTTTAAGCAATTTTATGAAAAATAATATGAAAAATTAAATTTGATATTTAATTTTTACAAATTTGATATATAAATACATTACATATAAATGTCACTAAGACTGCAATAATAGGAACTGACTAGAAGAATGCTGAGGTATTCAGTTGTCGTCCTTTTATATTATAATTTTGTTTACTCTATGTCGTATATCGTTATTTGTGGAGTCGATGAAACGAGGAGTGTAATGAGGAGAAGAAGAAGAAGTAAAAATAGAAGAAGTAAGTGAGGTTGAAAGTTTGAAGTATAAAGCGCCCTTTGTACAAGAGAACTGCGGTTTTAGAACATAGGATTAATTGCAGGTGGATCAAGTGAAGTGAAGCGTCTTATGCGATAAGATAATTCCAATGAGGTTGAAAGGTAAGTTTTATAAAATCGGAGTAAGACCAGCTATTTTGTATGATTTAGAGTATTAAGCTGTTGACAAGAAAATAGAGCAGAAAATGAATGTAGCAGAGATGAGAATGCTGAGATGGATTAGTGGAGTGACAAGAGAAGGTAGTGGAAGAATTGAATATGTATGGAGAAACATAGTAGTGGCGATCGTGGATAAAATGAGAGAGAATAGACATAGAGGATTTGATTGTGCTATGAAAAGGAAAAATTCAGAATATGTACGGACGGTGATGGAAATAAACATTGAAGGAAAAAAAGAAAGAAACCGAAGAATTTGTAAGATCGAAGAAGAATTGGTTGAGTGTCATATGAAGACTGCGTAGATAATGAGAGGGATTGTATCAAGTGAAGGTTTAGGATACAAGTAGCAGACCCTCAAATATCTGGGATAAAGACGACGGAGAATTACTAGGAAGTTATAATTACTATGTTTAAACTTTATACGAATTTCGACAGATGGTTTTATATTTGATGTTTTGTTAAATAATTTAAAACACTTAAATGTATTTGCAACATAGTAAATTTATAGATTCATCTATATATTATATATATATATATATATATATATTATATATATATATATTATATATATATATATATATATTTTGAGTTGCATTATATAATTTGTATTTTCTATAGTTATATATGTTTATATAAAAATAGTTATATATACTCATGTATATATATATACACGTGTGTGTGTATAAAACATTTTAAAATGGTAAGAAAATGTAGATATTGCTTCGAGTGAATTATTTAATTACATGATGTTAAAATTGTAATATTTTTTAATTTGAATGCAACTATAAACCATTTCACTAAAAAACTATTTTGAGCAAAACTCTATATATTATTCATTAAAGGTTTTTCGAATTTCAAATTTCACGCATTTAAAAAAAATGTATGATAAACGATTTTTAAATAATCTTTAAATGTTAATGCTTAAACTTGTATAAAATTATCATACCTTAAAAAAAAGAATATATCCAAAACCGAAATGATAACAATTTTACAGTTAATTTGGAATTTTATAAACATTTTCTCTCATTTTTCCTTATACCTTTTTTATTGAGTAAACATGTCAAAAAAAGTACAATCTAATTTTAATTTGTTACCAAAATATAAAGCATGTCAATATCATTCAAACACTCTTTCTACACAAAAAAGTGGTCACAGATAAAATAAAAAAACGCATACCATTGTAAAGACAATATATTCTTAGGCTTAACCCAAAAGTTAGACTATATATACATTGTATACATCTGAAACATTATTCGGGTATTAATAAGTTGAAACCAAATATTTTACTTGTTTAAGTTCGCAATGTTTGTCGGTAGTAGTTATATGATCTATACATATAAAACTATTATATAGCATTGCTTATGGTTAATTTAATAAAATAATGAAATATATCAAATCAAAATACTGGTAAATAAATAAAAAATGGCAATTTTTAGTCAAGTCTTTTTATAAAGTAGAGTAATATTAATAGTTGTATGTTTATTTACATCAAATTAATACAAGGTACATAGTGAGGTAAATTGACAACTACCTAACTAACCAATACTAATATTGGTTGATATTTTTGTAAACTCTTTGGGGACTTATTAAATGTACCATCATTAATGTATACTTAATTATATTATAACCTCATTTATAATATAACTCAGAAAGGATAACCATTAAATAAGGGATTAATAAAAGCAACTTAAATTAGTGGAGTAACATATAAATGTTCGTTAAACAAATCGATTTTAATTTGAGTATATGTATATATTATATATATATATATACACATTATAATAGATATATCGTTAGTAGAGTAATTGAGCTAATAAATAATCAAATAGCTGTGATAGAGACGAGGGAGAAGAAGAAAAAGAAGAAGAGTAGACCAAATGAAGATCATTATCATTCATATTGTCTATATTATTACTAAACAATATTTGATTCAATATAAAATATAATATAAAATAAGGGTATATTAATTTGATTAGTGTATGTTTTATATTATTATTTGCACAATTGTATTCGACGAAAGTTTGTTAGCCTTTTTTTTTTGTATATTTAAATAGTATAAAAATAAATATTAGTTACTTTTAAACATACTAAACACACGTAAAATCACTGTTTGGATATCAATAGTTTTTGTAGTATTAATTTCATTAGTTGTTCATAAATATTTAATGTTGTTTGGATTTTGGATTTTAATTAATGATAATTATTTTTATAACAAATATTCTTGTAATTTGTAAATAAAAGCAATTAATTTGTTGTAGTCAATAATGAGGTATTGTCCCAATAATATGCATTACATATTATAAGTTTTAAATACACGCCAATAAAAATTGAAATATAATATAAATATGTGTTTTTCGAAAATAATCTCAAACATTTTGGTTTAATAATAATTTAATTGTAACATACATAAGGTTTCTTTAGTTTTTACGAGTATTCTAAACTCAAATATAGTTTTTAAAAGAATTTAGTAAAATTTTACATTATTTCGAGTAAACTTTTAAATGATAGTTGAATATTACGATTTGCATTATATATTATTATAGTATATATATTTTTATCATATAAATATAGGAGAAAGAAATCATGCATGTATTTTTTCTATTTTTTAGGTAGCGAATTAAGTTATTTAATTTTATATTAAAGAAATATTAAACATATTTAAGTTTATTAATTAGATACATGAAACAAATTATTTTTACTTGATACATGATACAAAATTATTACTTTAAAATTGCAGTTATGTTAATAATTTTACTAAATAGGATGTTAATTTTAAAATAAATATGAATATATGTATTTGTAAATTATTAAACTATGGTTTGAACTACATTTTTTCATTTTGGTTTGTTTTTTTCTTTTTGTATCAAATATATAAATTATACTACATAAACATATTATCGTCCAAATGTATATAAAAATATGTATAGTTACATATAATGTTGATAATTTGTTTTATATATACTCACTATATATATATATATAGATTTATTGTAAAAAGCAATATTAAAATCAAATATAAAATTACAAAATAAAATAAAAATACCAATTACAAAATTGTTAATTCATAATAAGAAATTAATGATAACCATGAAAAAATTAATGAACCATGTTTCCTTAATCCTTATTGAATGATTTTTTTTTATTTATCAAGAGTTTTGAAATATTTTAGGTATTGCAATAAATGTATTTTGGAAAATGTCGTATGAATATCAAAAACTACAAAATTTATTAAGTTACATTTTGGTAAAGAAAAAATCTAATAATACGATAACAGACTTTTTAAATATTATCATGTCTATAATATTGACATCAAAAAAGAAAACGATATAAATTTCAATAAAATATATGACAATTTTTTATTGATCAACAAAATAAATGGCCTTTTTTGATTAGTGCATACATTTTTTCATAGCAATTTTTTAGTTTTTCTACTACAAAACAAAATATAGTGGAATCAAAAATAAAATTTTTAATATACCATCAGTATACTGTTTCTGGTCTTATTTTAGTCACATATTTTGGAGAACTAAGACAATTCAAATATTTGTTTATATATATATATTGTAATAATACAAAAAAATATAATGGTAAATGAAATTGTGGCTTATTTAAAGGTGAGTGATTATTTATTGTTTTGTAATTACTACGGAGATGATGACGGAGAGAATGACTGGGATATGTTTATGTAGAGCACGAAGTGAATCGCGGGGTGTGAACTCGAGAATCGTTTAGGTTTATCTAAAATAATTATTTTTATAAAAATCACTGTAAATATGGTGAGGTAAAAATGTTAGGCAATACACTGAATTAAATTGTTAAATATTAAAACTTCTTACCTTATGCTCGTGCGAAGTCTACTTGGTATCTGTATAGACGAACAGTCGTGTAATGAAATTAAGTTTATATAAAAAAAAGGAAAAGGTAAAAGTTGGATCGGTGACTCCGCTTCCAGAGCGAATTCATCGACGAGAATAAACGAACCAAAACTCAGTCAAATTATTCCGCAAAGACTAAGTTTGTCTCACGGAACACATACTTGAAGCGGAGTACTGGCTCGTCACATGAGTGTGCGCACACTGGCGAGGAGACGTGTTCATGGAAAGGTCTATGGTGTAGTTTTTGTATTTTTTGTGATATTTTTCTGCTACGTAAGACTCCGTTGGTGTTCCGACCGATCAACAAGCGGCCAAATCATTGTTGAATTTTCTGACCGTTTAATTTTGTAGCAGTTGTTATATTCGGCGTTATAATCGTTTGTCTCTGATTTGTTCTCACACCTATTCTGTTCTGTTCGTGCCACGTGCAACGCTTTGTGTCTATGTGGCAAGTTTATGTTTTTTATAATTCCAATGAACACTGTCTCTCACCCGTGTTATATGTTTATCATTTCGTTTTGATTCGAATAGCCCGTATAAGAGTTATTCGATATTTATTTTATAATTTCATTGTTTTTTTACTTGGAATGTTGCTCAGGTATTTCAAAAGGAGCAAACTTCAGTATGTTTTTATTTATATAAAAAAGTATAAAATAATTTCGTGATGTGTTTCGAGAAGATCAAACATTAGTGTATTTTATTTAAAAAAATATCAAATAGCTGATTATGATTATATAATTTAATGAACTAATACAATGAAAAAGTTTGGTTGTAATAACGATGATATTTATGCATATCATTACAATGTATATATATATCGGATATTTTTAAATTACTCGTGCTAAAACACTAATAATAGTCTGCTCAAACTATATCAACTAAACATTTAAAACTTAAAAATTGTATACCAATGTAGATAAATTATATTAAACCTTCTAATACGTTAGTTCGATTTGAAGAATATAAGGATCTCAGTGAAGTATGTACCGTCATCTAATGCATATAATGTACATAAAATATTAAGAATAATTTGATTAAAAAAAAAAAAACTTTATAAATAAGATATTTTTATTTAATAACTACAATGCAAGTTGTATAATTAAATGATTTTTTTAATTGGTGCACATACAGTATATTTATAATAATAGACTTAGATTAAACAATAGATAACATAAAATAGTGTATAACATGTCTTAGTCGAATTGTCATTTAACTTAGGTATATTCGTTTAGAGCGTGACTAACAAAACCAACCTCCGTCAACTGAAAATAGCCAAATAGACCAAACCAATAAATTGAAAATAATTTTAAATAATAACCGATATTTATTACTATTTTAAAATATTAAGTCTTTTGACTAGTATTGTCTTCCTACATCTTTTCTCCATTCCACCATGTCTTCTATTTTTCTTTCAATATCTATATATTTTAAGCCCAGTTCTCCACATGTCTGTGATTTGTAGTTTACTCTAGGTTGTCCTCTCCTTTTTTTCCTGGTATAATTCTTTTAAGGACTTTTTGTATAGGACTATCATATTTCAATGTATGTCCTAGCCATTTCAATTTTCTCGTTTTTACAGTATCTATCATTGTTATTTGTTCATTTACTTATGGCGGTACTTGATCATTTGTTACTCTATCTACCCAGTTTATCTTTTACATACGTCTATAACACCATATATTAAATGCTTTTATCGATTCCTCTTCATTTTTATTGTATGTCCAAGTCTTTGCTGTGTATAATTCTATAGGCCATATGTTTATCTTCAGTATCCTTTTTCTGAGTATAATGTTTATCTTGTTTGACATTAAAATTTTTTTTTTTTTCATAAAATGCAATCTTATCAATTCCAATTTTTCTCCTAATTTCCGTTTTACATCTTGCATAATCTGTGATTGTTTGAGCTAGGTAGCATAAATGGTCCACCTGTTTTATCATATAACCATCTACTGAAATATATAATTAAAAATTTAAAAATTCTTGCTAGCCCAATTATTACTAATCCTCAAATCATTTTTATATTATAGAAAATTTACTGTTAGATAAGGCAACCATTTCTCGCCCCAACACTACATCGCAGCTGGGATCCCAGAAGATAGTCTCTTGCACCTGAATTTTTCAATATTTATACTTCCCATATCCCTCAAACACCTAACACAGTATTAACCACCTTTGCCAACGACATAACCTTATTATCTACATACAATGAAATTATTACAGTTGGATACAATTTGCAATATCATGCAAACCTCACTGAAGCTTGATGCAAAAACTGGTTGATTAAAACAAATGAAAGTAAGTTAACTCAAATTAACTTTTCTTATCTCTGTGATATATGTCCCCTAATTACTTTAAACAATATCTCTATGTTCAATGGAACAAAATATCTGGGTATTTTACTTGACAAATATCTCACCTGGGGCCTCCACCTTAAAAACAAACAAAAAATAGTCAATATTAGACTTTATTTTTTCCGCCCCTCTTAAAGTCCAAACCCAAACTCAAAATAAAAATACTCCTGTACAAAACCATCATTATACCACTCTGATCTTATAATATTCAAATATGGGGTCTGGCTAAAGCCTCAAACATTCATCCCATACAGTCATTTCAAAATATAACTCTTCGTATTATTACTGGTGTTCCCTGGTATATATCAACCCAACTCTATATAAAGACCCACAAATAAAAACTGCAAACGAACTTGTAAAACTGCATAACAAGCATTTTCATACTCGACTTTTACTGAGTACTAACCCCTTAATCCAAATCATGTCTTCTAATTGTATTCCTGACGATCTACCCCGCAGACTAAAAATAAATTGCAATTGCAATTTAATTCATTAAAAAAAAAATTCAAAATTATTTTCGTTTTTTTTACACATACATTATGTAATTTAATATATATATATATGCGAACTATTACCAACCAGTGACTTCCCTTATCATGTAACTTATGTTATTGTACCATTTATTATTATTATCATAACCTTGCAAAATTGTATTTAGATTGTCTATTTTCTTAAAAAAAAAAAAAAAAAAAAAAAAAAAAAAAAAAAAAAAAAAAAATAGTAAAAAATAAGAAAATCAAAAAATATTTAATATCAACTAAAAAAATTTAAACGATTATTTCCAAACATAAATTGAACTTCAAAATGTCTTTATCTTCCATTAATCTTATATGTTTTAATTTTCATCTAAATACTTACTTATACTAATGCGAGAAAACAAATAAAATCTAACAAATAAAATCGAAATAATTTTGTAATTGTTTTATTTGAATATTTGAATTACGATTATAATTTTTTTTCAGATTAGTTGTATTTTAAAACTATTTTTGACTTTTACGAAGTTTTTTGTGTTTTAAAATAATTTAGCAACAATTTTTTTTATATAAATTTCGTGTATGAATCTTGATAATTTTGGTTTATTTAAATCACAAGACTTGTTATGATATATTCCTATTCGTATCAAGTATTGTCGCATGCCACCACGAAATTTATATCATTGTAATTATTGTATTATTAAAATTATAAATAGTATTTATAACTCGTACTATATTATACTTATAAATTTAATTATTATTAGTGTATTATTTAAAAAAATAATTATTCGTAATATTTAATTATTAGAAAACAAAATATTTAATTATTAAAATATAATAATTAATAAGTAATAATTCACTCACTTCAGAGTAGATATAAAAAATTTTAAACTATGGTAACAGAAATGCCTTAACAATATATTAAATACAATTATTTTTATCTAAATCTTTCTATTAATTCGTTATTCTTCTTATAAGAAATTAGGTTATTTTTATTAAAGTAAATATCTCTTATCTCAATATAACGGAAATAAAAGTATAGATAATTACTAATAATTAACTATAGAAGACTCACAAATATTGTTCCAAGGATTGTATATACTTATGTCTTATCTTCAAAAACATTTATTGTGCATCTTTACGTATTTTATAAGTTAAATAATGTTTGTCAAGCACAAATAATTCCTAATTATATGAACTTATATAAATGAATTAATTTTATGCAACATTCATGCAAACTTCTACAAAAGAAAGATATTTATCTTTCAACTTAGTTATTATCTTTAAAATTTACATTTTTGATTTTAATTCACGTAAATGAATTCGTGAACACGAAGAATACAAATTATTGATTTTCATAATTCAACAATATGTGTCAAAGATGTTCTAAATTTTATACAAATGTTAAATTATTTCAAAGGTACCCATGAATGGATGTGTTACAATATTGTCATAAATACAATTGTAAATTTGGAAGCATTGATAAATTGTTATATTCCAACAGTTAAAAAACAACGCTGTTTTCGTACAAAAACATAATTGATACCAACATTTTTTCCTTTTTTCATACTTATTTTCATACTTATTCTTATATAGATTATACATATAAAATCGTTAATTTAATAATAATTTAATGTGCTTGATTTAAAATTAATTGGTAGGGTGAATGAAACTTTTAAAGCATAGAAAACATTTCACCGAACAAAGTAAGTAGTATTGTAAAATTAATACATTCCTTATATTGATTTTCATAATAAAGGTTTAATCTCTTATATTGCAAGGTTCAAATATAACTTAATTGATTACAACTAATAAAATATCAATATTATTGAAAGTAAAAATTAATATATCATGAGGCTCTTGTATTTTTAATTTACGTTAAAATAAATAATCAATATTATCACCAGGAGAAAAAAAGAAAATTTTGTTATTTTACTTGAAAAACTATTTTTTAATTTTCAAGTAAATTGTAATTTATTATTTAAGTTTTATTAATATACAATAAAAATTATTAAATATTTTAATTTAATTAATTTTAATACATTTTAAGGATTTTCCTTTATATTGAATGTCTAAATTATTATTTTTTGAATTGTTGAGAATTTCACGTGTGTTAATAATAATTGTAATAACAACAACCATTATTATTATCATAGGAGTTCATAATATACGTATATTTTATAATACTATAAACAACGCTTTTATTGTTATTGCGAATCCGGTTACACGTTATATTTATGGTCCTCGGAGAACCGATGACATTACAACTGTCGCTAATACGGGGTTCAAAATTATTGCTGTATAGGGAAATGAATCATTTGTCCAGTTTGTAGTCCAGAATGATTACGAAAGCTTTATGTTTGACACATATACATACAATATACTACGCATTTAAGTTTAAAATGTCATTTTACTATGTATACCAACATATATATAAATTTGTATTTTTTTATACATATATATAGAATGGAGGTGCCAAAGGAGGATTTGATATGAATATAGGACCTGCCTGGCAAAAAGGATACACAGGAAGAGGAGTGGTCGTTTCTATACTTGATGATGGAATACAAACAAATCATCCCGATTTAGCTTTGAATTACGTAAGTTAATATTAACATGTAATAAATAAATAAGTAAATACTAGTTTAAAACCTTATAAAAAGTTCACCTTTTTATTAAACCGTAGAATGCAAGGTATTAAAATTATTTATAATCGTACAATCAATAGTTAAGACGTTTTACTAATACTTCATATTATTTCAAATTATAATTTATTTAGGTAGGCTAATAGCTACAAGCAGAGGCGGATCTAGAAATGATAAAAGGGGGGAACTAGACGAAAAAATGTACTTTATTTACGTGTGAACATGAGTTGAAGTTTATATAATGAATAAAATATTATTTATTATGCGTGATTATATAATAACTAATAATAATAATACACTTTTAATGCAAAAGAGAGCAAAAGTACAAAATATTTCTATGTGATTAAAATATTTTAAAGAAAATTCCTTGTTATATTATTATATTATTAAGTATCTAAGGGAGGGGCTTCAGCTCTCATGGCCTTCCTCCTATTGTATCTACCCCTGGCTACAAGGAATCTTAGGGTTTTTACAAAATTTAAATCGACAAATAAAATGCTCACATTTTTGCTCAAGCGATAGGTAACATTTAAAAATATAAGTCGTATTCTTCCTCATAAGCATGCAAAAGTAATATAGTTGGTAGTAGATTGATGAAAAAATATCTATAATAATGAAAATATTTAAAAAATGTACAAAATTGTAGGATTAAAAAGAAAAAGTTTTTAACCTCTTTAAATGTCATATTGTTATAGTTGTATAGATTATATTTATGGCTTTGTTATGTCAAAACAATTAGATCGTATGATGCTAGTGAGTTCCACTTTATAATGCCATTTTGATTAGTGAACATACTTGTTTGATATTTTATTAATTTATTTTATTTTCCCTTGAACTATTTTCTTGGGACAGTTTATTAATGTATTTGAATTTATGTGATTCATTGAAACACTATTTTTTATCATATGAAATTTAATTTAGATATATTTTTATTCAAATGGAGATTTTACATCTGAAACATTTATTTTTTGTTTTAACATATGTTTACGTAATATTAGATATTGGAATGAAAAATTACCATTTTTTATAATTTAAACATGTATTTAAATCAGTGACTAGAATTAACCCGAAAAACATAGTTTTGGAAACCTTTGAAATGTTTGAAACGAAACCTAAATGTCACTTATTTAGTTTTTTTTTAAACCGGAATCCAAAAAACCCCAATATTTTAAGGTATATTATTTACTTCTTTTTTCGGTTCTGATAACCTAACCTTCAGCATATTTTTTTTATATTTTAATATATCTATTATTGACTTTGTAAAAATATAAGCTCTAGAAATATTTTAAGTATTATTATTTATACGAAATAGTAGTTTTGTTATATACAGAGCTGTATTAATATTTCAATTGTATAAAGTTCAAATTAGTTATAGTTAACTAATATTTGGAAATATTATTACATTTTATAATTTGTAAAAAATTTAACATTATAATAACAATATAATAATTATTAATTAATAATGAAAATTAAATGAAATTAAATGAAAATAAATTAATTTAATAATAAATTTAACAGTGTCAATTTAATTGAATAGTTTTATTTAAACTTAATAAGTTATTTTTTATTTTAAAATTGATATTTTTGCAAAATATTAGGAAAAAAAAATTTTATTTTGTCATGACCAGTATTAACCAATATTTAACGCAAAACTACATTTAAAAAATTTAGCGAATCGGATCTGAAATCGAAAGAATTTTATTCCAAAAATCGTAGAAGATCCGAAATTTAAAATATCGTTAAGATATAGTTCCTGAATTTTAAATATAATTAAAATATTTAATATTAAAATCATGAATAACATTATTATTCATATAATAAACTGTATAAAAGGGATATACATTTTGGCATTAATTCTGTGAGACGAATGAAATGGATAAGTTAAAAAGTTGAAATAGATATTGTAGATTGTAAATGGAGATAGTATTAGAGGGATTGAGATGGCTATTGTCATGAAAAATGGCCAAACAGATTGGATACATAAAATGGAATCCTTTATAAATTGGTAAGGTGAAAAGGATCAGTTTCGAAAATGAAACTAACATGTGAGCTTTTTACCACGTCATTTTTTACAATTGTGAATACATAACATTTCGGTAAATATTATGTTAAGGTTTTGTTGCCAATATTTTATTTTATCAAACAAACATGTTAAACTGTAACTATAGAATATTTCATTTAAAAGAAAATTTATAGAAAATTATAAACTGTTGTACTGAAATTCTGAAAATTTATTTAATTACCTACAGAAGCCAGTTAAATTGGTACAATTATTACTAATAATTAGTAATTCATATAAATAATGCACACATAAACTACATAAATATAAAAAATAGTACAGCAAGTATAAGAAGTTTTTCATATTAAATTATTTTTTAATATGCATTTGAATAACATCTTAATAATATATATACTTAACCTAACCAAACCAATAGGTTACAACTTAAAAACTAAGACCAAAGTAAGATTATGTAAGCATTAGCTTATGATATTTTAATAAAATAAAATTTTTATTTCAATACAATCTTAAAATTATTCTTCTTTTAATGGTTTTTACAGAAAAATCATTTCTGTACATTTACTTTCAAACTTTTAACATGAGTAACGAAAAAGTTATAGTCATTTATGTTTAATTTAATTTAATTTCATGGATCATATGTCATAAAATAATGAATACAAACACAACATACTGAAAATATAAATACAAAAAAAATTTCAAATAATCAATTCTAAAATCAACTTCACTCTTATGAAATCCAAAAATATTGTCTAATTATAATATTTTTTAACTTTTTAAATTATAGAACATTACTCAAAATAATAAAATATGAATTACAAACAATCAAGTATTTTATAAATAAAAATCTATAATTTTCAGATTTTGATATAGTACATGCACAAAAAAAAAATTATTATCAAAAAAGAGTATATTAATTTTTATTTATATTATAGAGGTACACACCTATATATATATATATATATATTTATTCTTTATTTTTAAATTCTAGTAGTTTTATAGATATTTTATATTTTATGAATAGTATTATAAGGAGCTACATACATATTTAAAAAAAAACATGTGTTTTAAATTATTTACACATTTTTTACCACACTTGCTATTTTCGGCTCCAAAATAGGGTGTAAACATCACGTTATAATAATTTATAGTGTTACAATACTTGATCATAGTGTAAAATAACACTCTTCAATCCTATAAATCCCGTTGCATTTCATATTCAAACCACACCACGCTTTGTCATATCCCTAAAAATAAATCACATCGAAAATTGACAAAATAAATCTGTCTAAGGTACGGACATTATAGAAACACAAATCCTATTGTGAATTTTCACCGTTATGTGAACCAAACTAGCAAAGTACAACAGAAGACCTCATATTGACAAATAAAATTATATTTGAAACGCGAACCGTATGCGATTTCATCGTAATTCCAGTCCACTTTCTACGCCATGTCCCACGTCAACTATGTGAACAACAATTAATGTGTCCTCCTAATGCAACAGCATACTTAAATAATGATATAAAAAACATGTAATTTACTTAGATCAAAATTATGTCCAGGGCGTAATTTTTTTCTTTTCGTTTATTTATGTTATTGTTATCAAAAATATATTTTTCGAAAAAAAAAAAATATATATATATACTATTCTGAAAATATTACGTTTTTAATTAATCTTAACTAACAAATCAATAATATAATTTTTAATTAATATTACTTTTTATTACATAATGAACAATAATCATCATAAAACATACAATTAGGTGAACACAGTTATTAAAAATTAATATTTACCCAGATGTTTCCGACTAAAATATACAAATTGTAAATGTATATCAATATTTCTTGAAGTTAGTGTATTAAATAAATTAAACTTGTAAATTCACTTTAAGTCACGCATATTTGTGTTATAATATTTAAAGCTATGTAGAATTATACGTAGTGCAAAAGAAGAAAGTATATACATCTATATATATATATATTATATATATATATATATTATATATATATATATTATTATATACATTTGTATATAGTAATTCGACTTTATATTCATTTTTTAACCTAATTACATGATACATATTACTGATTAACTATTATAATAAAGAACTTATTTGTTATGGTTATATGTTAGCAATATTATGTTTTATGCATAATATGATTGTGTTATTATTGTGTTATATATTCAACATACTATATTTTCTTATGAAAATGTATAAAGAAAATATTAATGACTAACAAAATTATATACCACAAATAAATTCATTTTTCAGATTTGAGTTATAATTATAGCAACTATTAAAATGGTTATATTCTTGAATTCAATACATAATTTAGTTTGAAAAGCCTACATCACGCTGTGTAACAAATTTTAAAATAACTTTAAACTATTTGTTAGTTATAATCTTTAAATTTTATAATAAGGGAATTTTTTTGACACGACTTACAGACACTATACAGGCAAATAGTGGTACTTTAGGTAACGGTGGTTGTACTTATAGCTTGGATCACAAACATAATTTAACGCACCAACTATTCTTTATTTTTTACATTACCGCACCAGAGACCATAGAACAAAAACGTTTTCATATTATAAAAGCGGTCGAAAGTTAATGATAAGTTGTGACTTGTAATCCGAAGGGTTTATGTGAAATTTCCTAGACATTATAATACCATATTAGTTTTGCATGTATTCGTGTGTATATAAAATCGTTTATCTCAAGAAGGGAAAGAAAAACATTGGTGCCTAGTGGCTGCTACCACTAACAATAGTCTACTGAGTGGAAAAGATGAAGTGGTTTGTAATCAACATTTTATACGAGGAAATAGCGTTATAAAGACAACATCTCCTCCACCATTTTCCACTACTGTCATCGAGAGAGAAACCGGAAATCCGCACTAAACTTTTGAAGCTAATAAACTTAACCAACTTTGTCCTTATTCGGTGACACTTTCATAAATAAATTTAAATTTAGGTATGCATAAGAATATGTATGTAGTATACATATAATTTTAGTAATCATCTATATCTGTGATAAGACAAATGTAAATTGGATGATGCGTCATAAATTCGTCGTATGGTATTGCTCGAATAACGGCAGTCTGATCTGAAAGTTAAATATTTAAATCAAATAAGACATGGTAACGTATTATAGAAACCGCGAGCTCAAACTTGATGTGTAACACTATATATATGGCGTCACACGAGTCAAATTATTATGAATACATATTAATAATTTGGGAGATGATAATATTACACGCAATAGCAAGGTTATAAAACACCCAAGGGGATTGGTTTCCAGATACATTTAAAAGTGTTTGACAATTATAGTACGCCTCGGATATTCAGTAACTTCCTGACTCTGTAATATGTTACTAAAAGTTCTAATGAGACATTTTGAATAATTGTTAACACGTTTAGCAACAAAACTTTATGATAAGTACAAATACAAAAGTTCCGCTGATAAATTCTATTTACTTAAATCCAAGATGATGAGTTGTCAGCAAGTCAAAAATATAATTCTCTATCGCAATTAAAATAAAATATTGTCGATTAAATTTTCAAAAAAAGATGTATACAAATAATAATAATATAAATATAGTTTTAGTATAATAAAGCATATTGTTCATTTAATTTATAATTTATTATATTTAATACTTACTATAGTAATAGTAAACTAGTAATAGTAAAACGCAAAGCAAATTTATAAAAAATACTTGCACATCACGTTGTAATGCCATTTTTACAATTAAAATAAAAAATTAAAAGGAATCATTTTTATATATATTCGTAAATTAAAAATACTTACACCAGTTATTTTCATAAGGATAATTTACAATTGTTAAGCAATATCAATAATTTAATAATAATTAATACCAACATTGTTTCAATATTCATATACAACGATTTAAATAATTATCAATAAAATGTATGTAATTTATAAAAAATGATATGAAAATGCTAATTTAAAATTTAACATTAATTAATATTATTCAACAAATAGAATTTAAAAAAATTAATTAAAATAATAAATGGTAAAACAGCAAATAGTTTTTGATATAAATTTCATTATTATTGTTAAATAAATTAAGGAAATGTTATGTTACGTTCAAAATTTTTGTTGTTTAAATACCGCTGAATATAAAATATATACCGTATTAACCATAATTTTGAAAAAAATATAAATTGTAAGAATCAACTTTATGTAATACTTTTAATATATGAGTGCCAAATTCTATATATTATAACTTTTAATTATGACATAAAGAAATGACATCGAATTTTTTTATTTTCTTTGTGGGAATCAATTTAAAATTGAGTAATCAAGATTCATTATTATTTTATTTTTCATAGCTTTTTAATAAATTTTTGATAATTTATAAGTTTATTAAAAAGCCATGAAAAATAAAATAATAATGAATTATTCAGTTCACATAAAATATATAATATGCTTTAATTGATGAGTTCAAAGAGTACGAATGAATAATAATTTCATAAACTTCGTTATCCAATAAAAAATTGTAAACATGTTATAAATTTATATTTGTTTATATAGTTTAAAATATCAAATAGTATAAGTATTTACATAAGATTTTGATAATTTATTTGTATTATTTTCAAATGATTTCACCCTGTTTAATAAAATTTAAAATATAAACATTTTAATAATTATTTCAACTTCATTCTGAGTATAAATGTATTGCAAACGGCATTATTAAAATGTAGTATATTTTCTATTGTTTGTTTTCAACCTTCTAGGAAAATGTAATCCAGAGTAAATACTTTGGAATAATTCTTCGGCAAAAACACGGAAGGTGTATTTGTAGCATTATTTACTCCAAGATTCCTGTGCAAATGTCTCTAACCCATCCTCTTGTGACCTACTTGTTTCCAGTGAATTTAAAATTTAATTTCTATTTCGAATTAATACAATATAAAGAATTAGGAACAATTTTGACGAACACAGAATGTTTTAATTTTACCAGATATTTTACTGTGCAATGATGGAAAACCAAAGTTATATTATAAAAGTTATATACGACTTTACAACGGTACAAGACTTTTGGAGAAAAAGATTATGAACAATCTCATCGAAGCTACAACTTTGAATGGGACATTCAAGGGAGAAGATGTACTTTTGTCACTAATTCCAATGATCCCAACTGATATGCCATTTAAATTCAAACGTTTGCAGTTTCCTGTCCGTCGTGCTTTTGCAATGACTATCTACTAAGCCTAGGGACAATCGCTGCAAGTGTGTGGGCTGGATTTGGGGAATCCATACTTCTCACATGGACAACTGTATGTGGCCTGCTCACGCGTCGGAAAACCTTCTGATTTATTCGTGTACGCGTCAGACCAAAAAACGAAAAATATCGTATATCCAAAAGCACTCGAATAGCACTTTGAATATTGTTCCCTATAATGATTGACTATTATAATATCTTATACTGAATCGTGAAATATTCTATATTTGCCCCTTGCAACGCACGGTTATTCAGCTAGTATATATTTATACATATACAGGTACATATTAATTAGTTCTAAAATATTATATTTTATATTTTCAGTTAGATATTACACTATATCATAACTTATAAAATCCAATTGATTCAAATTGAATCAAAATTCATGTTTGGAAAACATTTGAGATTTAATGCAAATAATGTTATCTATCAAACGTATTTCATTACACGATTAGATCCATAAAGCGAATGATCCGATAAACTTCACTAGTTATTTGTTTTATGTTAATTTAAAACAACATATCCTAGAATATAAATAGCAAATTATTTAAATTAAAGTTTTTAAATATCTTTGCATTATACATTGTTTTAATTGTCATGCATATATTGTACATCGCAACTTATTATATTTTTATGTAATGATCATTAATATGACTCTTTTATGATATAAACTTAATTTGACTGTAAGTTACAAATTATAACCCGAAAGTCACTTATTGTTGTAAAGCTTATTAAAGTTTTATCTGGGTTTAAAATACCACGATTTGAAAACTCTTAGAATAGAATAGAAATTCATCAAATCATCAAATCGGGTTTAGGCTTTCATGTGCCTACTATATTTGTATTACAATAAGACAAAGAGTATTTGTTTCTTTTAATTTTAACGTCATTTCTTATATGCGGCTCCATTACAGTTAATCTGTATATCTACGCTGACCAACATATATATATATATATTATAATAATACAAAAATAAATAAAAATAAAAATAAACAAGTGAAAAGGGGATGTAGGTTCGAGAATTGTTTAGGTAAAATTGTATAGATACAATTATGAAATAAATATCACATACAAATGGAATAAAAATTATAAGACAAAAATACTTGCAAAATAAAATGTTAAGATTATATGTTTTCTTACCTTGTGCCCGTGCTTGAACTTTTCATTGAATCTTCAAACACAATCGACCGTATAAATAAATTTAAAAAAATAAGTAAATAAAAGGAATAGGTTGGATCGGTGCCTTTACTTCAATAGCAAATTCACTGACAAAATTAAATAAGTCAATACTCGTTTAAGTTGTTACGCAAAACTAAATTTGTCCTGCGGAACATAGATTTGGTCCCGAGTACTAGCTCATAGCTGAAATGTGCGCACGCTGCTTGGAGAGAACATACGCACAGGTTGGAGAGTGCCAACGCACTATTCGCAAAGTGCTCACGCACTACTGACGAGGAGACAAGATCATCGAGTGATCTAGGGTACAGATTTTTGTATTTTATTATTCCATTGATGTGTCCAACTATGGTGATGTAGAATTCATTATGTTCAAGGTTATTTTATGGTTTCAATCCTGATGATCATCATCCCTCGTGTGTCGGTTATTTCTAATAGTTTGAATATTTTTATTTTTATTATTTTAAAATATAATCTGTGTTCCAAGGAGGCCAAATGTTAGTATGTTTTTATTTAAAAGAATATAGAATAGCTACATGTGAAGTTTTACATGAAAAAATCAATACATTAATATTTGTGTTAACTGTGATTACAATAATGATATGTGTGCATAACATTAATATATATAATACGTATAAATAAATATTAATTAATCAATTTTTAATATATTTTAATTCTTATTATGCGTTTTTGTAAATTTTAGATCGAGGTTAAATTATATAATTTAAATTTCCTTAAATAAATCAATTATTATATTTTACATTTATTTCAAGTGTTTTTTTTAATAAATTGTAAATTAAATATATACATTTTATAAACATTTACGCATATAAACAAATTTTAATATTTTGTATTATATATTATATTATATATATATATATATATATATATATATATATATATATAAATATATATATATAAATATATATATATATATGCAATATCCAATTTTATTCTGGCAAGGAAAAGATGGATATAATTTCAACATCAAAATGATAAATCCACAAATGCATCAGGAAACTAATAATAAAGTCAGTGCCATGAATTACTTTTCATATCGCTTGATGATTGATGAGAACTCAGACAATCACATTTTGAAATGTCGGCAATTGCTCCACCAGTATATTGTCGATATGTATGCAAAAATTGAAACCGAACGACTTCTTTTTTGAAGCTACGAGTAATCTTTAAGACTATACACACACACACACATACACACACATTTACACACACACATACACACACACTTACACACACACATACACACACACTTACACACACACACATATATATATATTATTATTATTAAATACTTATGAAATTGTTCCTATTAGTTATGTCATGAAATGTTCGATTTTCAAACTGAACTAAACATAAAATTGTTCGGTTCAAATATCAAACTAAATAAAAATGAAATTCGTAATTTCGTCAAATTTGTAGGAAAACAATAAAATAATAAAATAAAAAATATTTAAATAAATAAATTTCAGTTTTTTCTATTTTTAGAATGGATAATAATTTTTCTCATAATCCGCAGTAATACGAATATTAATGGCATATTTTTTCTTTTATTTTATATATCGTTGTATCAATATAATAATATAATATTGGTAATAATAATATGATGTAATAACAATTACTCACAAATCATTTCCTTCTAAATAATGAATTATATTTTTTGTTTACAAAGATTTAAAGCATTATTGATTAGTCTGACTAGTTTTTGATATTGGAAATATGATATGTAATTTATATATATATTCGTAGCATTTGAATTCAAAAATATATTGTTTGTCTTGTTAATAATATTTTAATCTGTGGAAAATTAGTTACAAAATAACGTAATTTGTTATCATGACTGTTTTTATAGTGGTATTTATATAATTAGTATTTATTAAAGGTTCACACGTGTTATTGTATGATTACCAAAAATTATTCATAGAAGTTATTCACTTTCCTCAGACAATAATTACAAATATTATGTAAGTGTTCGTTTACAGTGTATTTATTTTAATCTATAGATCAATATTAGCACATACAATACAAATATCGCATTATAGTACATTATACAACAAAAACAGTTGGTTTTTTAAATTAGCCACATTCAATAAATGTATATCTGATAATTATTATGATGGCCTAATCTTCCGGTACCCAATTATTTGTTATAACTCAAAAAATTAAATTTTAAATACTAAATACTAATATTATTTATTATATGAAATGATAGTTATAAATTCATAAAAATTAACCAATTCATAAATAATTAATTTTAATTATTTATTTGTGTAAACCAACTTTTAAATCAAACAAGTACTTTGATCTTTTTAGTTATTTAATTATTTTAATTTTTCATAAAGTTCGGTTTGAATTCAATATTTAAATTGAATAGTTTTGTTCGGTTCAATTTAAAATAAATATTGTAATTTCATTTTGGTTCGGTTTCGTTATAATTCGGTTCGACTTTAAAAATCTGAGTTCATAACATCAATAGTATTTATAAACATTAATATAAATATATATATTTCTAACTTATGTAATTGATTATATTAATATTTACAAATAAAGAAATTTAAAATGATGTTATTATTGGATTAAATTAATTTGGTTATTTATTAAAATTTCTCTTAAGAAAATACTGAATACTGAGTAAAAAATTTGATTCCGTATATCCAATAACCAAAAATACACGAATTTCACATATTACATTAATTATTGTCCAACGCAGGAAAGTTATAAACAATTAATTCAATAACAATATATATGAATATACATATATATAAATATAATATACGTATTTTTGAACACAATATATTAGTTTTTAATTAATTTAGTTTTATTAATTAATTATGGATAAGTTTGTAAAAACTGATTAGTTAAAAAATAAATGAAATATATTAATTTTTTTTCTTTTTTAATAAATAAAAATTCAATAAATTTAAAAAAATGATAACTTTTGGGTACATACTTTATTGATATATTAAACAGAAAAGCTTTGAAATTGTGTGTTTGTATTTGTATGGCACAATGCATAGGATTGTAAAATCTCGTATTTGTTTATTTGTTATTATTAATGCACATGACTGATTTGTATTTTTGAATGGATATATGATATTTTTTTCGAATGTTATTAAGTAATAAACATAAAAACAAATTAAGTATTACAACAAATTACATTATAACATTATAACGAAATATATTAGATAGTTGATAGAAGTAAAATTTATTTAACAGTATAATTATGTAATTTTATACTAATAGTTTAAGTTTTCACATGACGGATTTTTCCTTAATAAAAAAAAACTTTTATAAATACTCTAGAGAAAACACTGATAAAAGTAAAATTTATCTGTAATGGGTTTACTTATATATTAACTATAGTTTACTTGGATGAACTTTTGTAAAACACGAAAACTGCATTACAATACACGATACAAATAAAATACAACCATTAGCGGTTTTATTAGTACGAATATAATATCATCAAATGTATTTTTAACTTATAGAATGCAAACCAAAATGCTATAACAAACAAAATATTTCGAAATTAACAAAAATAACAATTGTAGCTAGATATTATAATGCACATACTCCATGGGTGAACTCAGGAAAAATCATTATGAGTTTTGAAAAAAATACCAATAATATTCATCCAAGTTTGAAAGTTTCATTAATGAGTATTATATTAAAATATCCATCATTCTAGGTATTTCAGCCATTATATCAATAAATTCTTCGTATGTAACCTCAACGTCTCTATACGAGTTTAATAATAATGAATTTCAAATCGTTGGAACGGGAATTGTATTTTTCGGTTTAAAGCACTTTAAAATCGAAACAGAACTTCTTTTAAAAAAACATTCCAAATGTGTATAATTCACAATAGTTGAAGATATAATGATTAAATAATACACAGTTCAATAATTCACATGTATATTATGTCGTAAATCGCAATGATTAAACAACAATTAAATACGATTTCCGTAATGGAATAAACGTATTGTACATAAATTAATAATATTCAATAACAGATAACCAATATTTTGGAAAAATCCAAATTTCCAACATTAATAGTTAATACGTAAATAATAAAATAACAAATATTAATTGGTCGTATTACATTCATGTAAAGTAATTCAAAGCAATGTACACATTTTACATATCATCCTAAAATTCAGGGGGGGGGGGGTTTAATCATCAAAACTCCACCATGATTTCGCCCTTGACGTACTCGTATGCACTTAACATTATGAGACTACAAGTATAAAATGAATACATGACGTAAGTAACACGTATAATAATAATTAATTGATCAGAATTATTTTTTTCAACATATTTCAGACGTTATGAGATGATAAATATATTATAGATTAAAATTTTATTTTGATAATTTAAGATTAAGTTGGTTTCATATTTCTATTACATTAACCATCTTATATAAATAAATTTATATGCCAATTTATATTTATTTATTAATTCAATATTAAGTTTTAAGGCATTATGATTTGAATTTTTGCAGACTCATCTCGAGCGTTTAAAGACACTTAAGCGAAATTAAAATTTGACGCCTCCTCACATGTTTATGAATACAATATTTTCTCTTAGATGTAAATAATATAGGACTTCCCTCCCCACCCTGAAAAAAAAATCGCTATAGCCTTAGCTCCAATTTTTTCAACATTTTGTATGACGATATAGAGTTCTTAAAATTATACTTTTTTCTATATTATCGTGCAAATTATCCCTCCCCCATATTGTTTATACATTAGAATAACATCAAATATTTGTTTTAATAAACAAATTTACTAAAATTATATAGTTAATTAATTAATGCCTATTTTAGATATATAGTCAGTCGACACATTAATTATATTCAGATACAAATATAGACAAAAAGAAATTTAATCTTAGTTAATAATAAACTTGAATCTCATATTAACAGAAAATCTACACAAACTGATTCTATTGTCCCTTATAATTCCAATTATCCTTTCTCACAAAAAATTGCATTTTTTAACTTTCTTTTCTATAGACTTGAGTATATTCCTTTAAATACATATAATTATAATCATGGTCTCAATATTAGCCCTTAAATATATGTATAATTAAAACATAATGAATGAAATACATAAATAAAATAAAGAAATATAAAAAATTATAAACAAAAAAAATGTAGCTAATTATATAAGTATGAAATATCAAAATATATTATCATACAAATTCATCAAAATTTTAAATAATTATAAAAATAATATTCAAATCGCATTCAACAATAAGAATAATTTAATCAAATAAATAAATTTTAAAGTAAAACAATTTTCCAATAATAAGTTTGATAAATTAATTAAAATAAACAAAAATCTTTGTATATTATATTCAATAATGTATAGTTTAAAATTAATTGGATATATATATATAAATACCTTTATCGACAAGCATACTCCACTAGTATAAATTATAAACACAATATTAAAATACTTGTAATAAAAACATAATAGTAATGGTAAAATTTAGAAATAAATTGTTCGTGCTTTTGCGGAAGCAAAATCAATTATAATTTCATCCAAATCCAAATTAATGCCCAATCCCTTCACAATCGAAATTATTGCAAGACACACTAAGTGTTTTTGTAACATTTAAGACTGTAGGTTACTATTAATAATTTTCAATTTTGGAAAACTTTTTTCAGCTGTAAACAATTTTGACTTTTAATGGTTTCGCGGTATACTGGGAAGAATACGTTATACGGTCAAGATTCTGTGATTTTTAATTCGGTCTTTTGAAGCTTCGAGGTTATTAATAATAATAATAATAATAATAATAATAATAATAATAATAATTATTATTATTATTATTATTATTATAACAATAATGATAATAATAATAATAATAATAATAAAATAATAATAATAATAATAATTATAATAATAATAATGATAATAATGATAATAATGATAATAATGATAATAATGATAATAATGATAATAATAATAATATAATAATAAATAATAAATCACACGGAGCTTACTTCATATAACTAAATTACTGAATTACTACATATGTTTTAAAAATAATAATTCTTAACACGAAATAAAATCATTTTATTATATTGTGAAATTCATTTTTTTTCTTAAGGCTTCCAAAATGCATTGAAAATAATACATATAAAAAAAGTTTCTGATAAAACATGTTTTATTTTTTAAATATTTTTACAAAGAGTGTGAAATGATAAAAATCAAGTATTATTACACGTATAAATGCATACCGAATAAACTAACTTAAAAAAATGTAATCAAACATTGTAAATTCAAATTAAACGGAAATTTTCAATTTTAAAATCACACTGCAATATTTATATATATATATGTTTTTATTAGAGACACATTATAAAAAAAAAAGTTTGTCTCTACAATTAAATAACAATGAAAAAAAAAACTAAATAAAAACAAAATACAAAATAAAACTGAGGAAAAGAGAAAAACTGCAAAATAATTAATTTATAGATTCTGAAGCATAAAATATTTTTATTAATTATAATTAATTAAATTACTATTATATATATGAAATTTAATGGATTTCCTAATTTTTTACATTTTTCTTAAATATTTACACTAGATTTAAATTGTGGAGGCCCTGGGCTCATTTTTAGTGGTAGACCCATTTTATATTATATATATATACGAGTATATCTGATGTTAATACATTACACGTGTATTTGATGCATTTTGTATCTATTATATTATAATTTACTTTAAAATTAAATTTGTTCAAAAATAAGGTTAAAAAAATTTAATTATGTTGAATAATAAATTTAAAATATAAGAGAACACTCCAGTTATATTAAATAATATTTAATTTATTTTAAAATTACAATAAATATATACATACTGTACTTAAATAATGTAAATCATTATAATTATATCAGTACTCTTCTAGGTTTCGTCACCATACAATTTTAAACTATATACTAGTGATGTGTTTTTTCGAATATTGTGATTTTAGTCTATATTAAAAATGATAATTTTTGTTGTAATGTGTATTAAATTGGGGTGTAAAATATGTTATTATGCGGAGGCCTTTGTTTTGTGGAGCCCCAGGATCCGAGTCCCCTTGTCTCCCCCCTAAAATCTGGCCCGGTATTTACACAATAAATCCTAAAATCTAATTTGAAAAATATTACCCAATATGTTGTGTTAGTGCTTGTACGAATTTGGAATCATCGAAGTTATACTAATATAAAAATATAATAGGTTTTCTATTACCATAGGATTTTAAAGCCCTACGTTAATGTTTGTATTTATATACTAAGAAAAATATGCACTTATTATTTGCTTTAATATACATTGCAATTGAAAATTCTATATATTTTACATTATATATTATAATATAAACCTACTTCAGAGTATTTCTCTAGAAATAGAGAGAATATTTTTTTATTATTTTATTTAGTCCTCCTATAAAATATAAGGAAACTATACATTGAAAATCAATATACACAATATTTAATCAAAAATTAAATACTCGTATTTCCCTATTATATAAAAACGATATTCATATTTGTTATTTGATATTAAATTTGAAATATTTTTATTTAATTATTGATCTGTACATGGCTAAAAGGCTTCTACAGAAAATATCCTTTATTGGTAAACTCACTACTTCAAATATTTTTAAACTTCTCCTTGGTGATAACGTTGTCGTTTTTTTAAGACGTTACATTATTGCTAGGCATTTAATAATATCAGGTCTACTGCTGTCGAGTACTCATTGTAGGTATTCTATTTACACTCTTTATTGCCTTGGGTCTATTTTGATTGGTATTTTGCGATCTTGTTTGTATTATCCTATTATTTAACGTATTCCCATTTCATTACTTCAAACTATATCACATCTTGTTGTTTGCTCATAAGATTCTTCTTATTCTATCTTCGTTTCTTTCGATTTCTAGCAGATTCAAATGCCTAGAGCTAAAAATAATGCATGAATTATGTATGTAATACTCTCTTACCACACGTAATACCATACAATTCCTCTTACAATGACATAAATTACTCATGTGGTTTCTTAGGACAAAGCTGCCAGTTGGGATATTAATGACGATGACGACGACCCGAGCCCAAGAGATGACGGGGACAACAAACATGGAACGAGGTGTGCTGGAGAAGTGGCAGCGGTAGCTTTCAACCAATTCTGTGGTGTTGGAATTGCATATAATGCTAAAATTGGAGGTTGGTACAATGTATTATATAAAAATTTCTACGTAAATTATAAATTCTATATTTTTATAATAGATATAGGTTTTTCTTAAGACGTAAATATTCATATATATTTATATCTTAAAACATATTTGTATGTTTAAATTTAAGAATAAAATAATTTGAAAAAATGAAAACTTTAAATATCATTATTATTACAATCAATATTTTCTATACACATAAATATTCATCAAAAATTATATTATTATACTTGCTCAAGCACGTACTCAGTGGGGTGTTTTGGGTATTCAGAGACTCCCCAAAATGTTTGATTTTTGTATGGTTATTTACTTATTCGATTTTAATATTATATTACACTTTAATAAACAAGTATAATATTACATTATGTTTGTGGAACAACTATTAAAGTAAAATAACAGTTTAATACTTACAAATAAACAAATTTCGTGTATTCTAATTTTCAATAACTGGTTTTCAAAAACATCCCCAAAAACTATTTTCGGCGTACGTCCCTGTACTTGATATAATGTATCAATATTTAGTAAGTGTTTAAAATATTTCCTTTAAAAGAAATTAATATATTTCCTTAAATATTCAAAACTATTGATTGTAAAATTCTCAATTAACATACTATTTTGACGATTGAAAAAAATATGTTTGAACTATTTTAAAAAGTTCATACAATAATATAATTTTTTGTTTACGTTTACTAAATATTTTTAAAATAAATATGAATATAAATATTTTACGTGTAATAGTTATTTAAATTGACATTGTGAAATAAATATATTTCGATATCAAATGTTAATATTTTTAACATGTTTTATTAATAATAAAATATCCATACCTTTTAACATTTAATTTAAATTTAAATTGATTTTAAATTATTTTGAGTTAGAAATGTTGTCAATATTTGTCATAAAAATGTAATTGAATTGTCTTTTATGATCAATGTACCTGCCTAACTTTTTTAAATTAAAATTATATATTACAAAAAAAAAATAATAATGCTAAATCAATATTAAATATGTACTAAATGTATATCAAGATATTTAATAAAATGAAAAGCTTAATTTTTTTCATTGAAATATATATAAATATTAACTTGTTATTAAATAATTATAATCTTGCAGTTATATAAATAAAAAAATAAAAAAAATTAAATCAGACATAATATCCAGACTAATATCTCGGATAATAAAAATAATTATTATACTTTTTTCATATTCTATTTTCCCAAAATGTTTTATATTTTGTACATCTTTGTATAATTTTAACATAATTAGTTTACATTACTCTCACCATTTATTACTTATATCTATATCAACTTTATATTTTTATATGGTAACCTATATGATTTGAATTATAAATCTCTTGAAATAATATATAATAATATGTTTTTATAGGGATATAAATATGTTGATTTATATCCCTGAGTTTATGTCAATGAAATGAAGAGAAATTGTAGTGGATATTCGAAATTTCTCTTCTTGGACACCTTCAATCAGAATTATATAAAACCTGTAGTAAAATGTATATTTTAATCAAGATCATGTTCACTATCAGATAGTGATTATGTAGTATTATGATATTATTTAGTAAATAATTGATTCAAATAACTACTAAATAAAAATAAATTATAGTAATTAAATTACGGGTAATACTATTTCCACTGAACGACGCAAAAAGTGACTTCTATTTTTCAACAAAAACATTTTTATTAATATGTAGTAGTGATTATAAATATTCATTGAATTATTTTAGAATATAATATATCAAAAATATTAATATACAGACATAGAAATCAATTTGCATTTTTATCATGTACTCGTCTAAATAAATTATTAATAATTAAACAGACTAACCAACTGTAAAGACGTTTCCTAAAATTAAACTTTTTAACTACAATATAAATGTATTTTTAATAGATTTTGAAGAGTAATGAATTACTTAGTAAATAATGTGAAACTTAAGTTATATTATAAATTATTTATCTACAAAATTCGGTGTTTTCTTTATTTAAGTTATGTGTTTATTATTTTCTCAAATTCAAATTATTGACATTTCATTGAAAGGTGAATAATTAACGTTATGTTTTTAAATTTCTCTCTGCGAAACTATATTATCATTTAATACAGGTGTGCTGAGATAGTATAGTTATACTTCTTTGTATCTTTATTATTAAATAGTGTTTGACAAGTTAGATTAAATCATATTTATTTACATCACAAAATATTATATTTTATTCTATAAATATATAGAAATGGAATTATTTTCATTTTTATTGTATATCATATGTTAAAGAGTAAACGACTTTCTTTTAAATTTGTATGTGTTATTCATAGAAAAAAATTGAGATATCATTATTAAATGAATAATATTTTACTTATAATTTATAATTGAGCGTCAATCTATATATATATTATGTAAATTCTTGGTTCTGTGTATGCGTACGCACAATATATTTTACAAACATTGTAGTTTTATGCTATCCCTCATTTGTTTAATTTATTAAGATACAGTACATTTTTACTAACGACTTTTTGTACAACTGTTGAACTTAATGTTTAAAAAATATATATACATGTGGTTTAACATTCTTATCATCAAAAAATTCAAAAACATACATATATATATATATATAATGAATAGTAAAAATAATGATGGTGTTTAATATAAATAGGAATAAAAAAATAAAAATTTGTTGTAAAAATAACAAGAGAGAAAGAAAAACAAAAAAACAAAAAAAACAAAAACAAATACAAAAAACAAAACAAAAAAAATCAAAATACTAAAAATGGAGAACATGGTTAACAATTCACAAAAAAATCAAAAAATCAATAGTTGTCAATTCACGTGAACAAAAATCGACAGTAAAATAAAGCAAAAACAAAAGAAAAAAAGCAAAAAGAAAAATTATAAATAAAGCAAAGTAATAAAAATAATAATAATTGTCAGAATATTAAAAATAATTCACAACCAATACCAAACACGCATCAATATATAATAATAAAACAAAATCAAAACATGCATATATTTAGTAAAATTTAATTATAAGTGTATACAAAGAAGATAATTTAAAATAAAATTGAAAAAGATATATAAAAATAGTGTACAAAATTTAATGGAGCGTTGTTGTTGTCATAGTTGACGTTGACGTGTGTCAGTGGGATACTATATATAAATATGCCTGGAGTAGAATCGTGGTCACGATCGCAGTCGACCTGATAGAAGGTATACAAGGTAAAGGAAGGACATCCTTTATAAAATCAAATATGAGTGCCAAAAACACGAGTATTATTGCCGTCTCAGAAATTTCGGAACCCCAAGGGTCAAGAGTAGTGGATGAATCTGGGGTAAAACCCGGGTTCAATGTAGCGGGCCCACTACGGTCATTATCCTGCGACAATGAATGTACGGGGGTGGCCAGCCAAGCCCCCATAACCCTAACAATTACTGGTGCTGAAACGCCGGCCTTGGAGCGTAAAATGCTGCATAGATTTTTGAAACATACTCTACAATGATTTGCTTAGTATGACGCTACCTAGGGACATCCAAATAATAGTTTTTGCAGATGATGTCTCATTGGTTACTACGGCAGATGTGTACTACCAACTCGAGGAAAGGCTAAAGAAGGATTATAATGTGGTAAATAGATGGATGAAGGAAAATGGCCTTAATCTTGCTGCACACAAGTCCGAGGCCATTATGTTTATGCACAGGAGAGTCCATAATAGCATGAGAGTTAGATGTGGCGATCCGCTAAAACAGTCAAGGCTGTGTATAACTTATCTTGGAGTACAAGTTTACCCAAAATTGTATTTTGGTTCCATGTAGCGGCAGTCAGCACCAAAGCTGCGAAAACTGGCAAGCAGCTGTTGCCATCATGCCTAATCTTGAGGGAACATGAAGATGTTTATGATGATGAACTGGATCATTGAAGAAGCTTGAAACTGTACACAGTAGGATATTACTATGCGTTATTTGCGCATACCAAACTGTTTCGTACATGGCAGCAAGCGTGGTTGCTACAACATTCCCGATCAAAAAAAAAAGAGGGAAGGCAGTCCATCCATGAAAGTGAAGCTAGGACACAGACAAGGATAAACCTCGTACAATAATGGTAAACTGCATGGCAGGAATCCACTAAGGGAAGGTTGGCATATGAATTAATCTCGGATTTATTAGCATGGACGACCAGGAAACATGGATCCGTTAACTTCCATCTAACACAATTCCTGACAGGACACGAGTTTTATAGAGCTTACTTGTGTCGAATTGGCAGAGCTGAAGTTGAGAAGTGTGCTCAACGTAGCATGAGCCCAGACACCCCAGAACATGGTGTGCTGCGATGCGACGCTAGGAAACGATAGAGGAAGGAGGCGTGTCACGAAATAAGAGTGGACAACCTGGATTCCAAGAACATAGTCGGACTTATGTTGAAGACGAATTCCAACTGGAGCTACATATCTGCTCTGGAGGAGAAAATCATTAGGGCGAGAGAAAAAAAGGAACGAGCAAGATAACAAAATCTGTAACTGAAGGAGCAACTAATCTGATTAAATTATACTTTTACATATAATTAATTTTTTAGATTAAGTTTAATATGTGTGATACTTAAATGATGTTATGTTGATATTTTTTCCTAAATAAACAATGCCTGGGTTGGAAGCAGTAGTGCAAAAGCAGTCCCTCTCCAACTGAAGTTTTTCAAAAAAAAAAAAATTTATTTTAGTTTGTAAAAGTTTTCGTATTTTTTGAAATAGTTTGTAAATGTTTTGAAATAACATATGTTTTTTTAAATAATGTTGTTATTTTTCAATTTTGTGTGTAGGTTAATATTAACTGTTAATATTAACTATTAAGATTATTTAATAATTATTATTATTATTATTATTATTTATGTAAGCTAATTTCAGTTGTTTTCATTTGTTTCTAATTAAAATGTATTCTTATTATCTTAATTATTATCTCGATTACGTTTTATTCATAAGTTTGTGTGAGCTCATATTATCTGTACACCTCAAAACCGACAAAAGGTCTCACTGCTCTCCTCCCATCGTGAAACTTTATATTAAAATTTTAATTGCCAGTAATATAATTTGATAAGTATTTAGTAATCATCATATTATTATTTAACTGACATTTAATATAGTTATTAATTCTTCATTATTTTAGTAATATTGTAACGTGGCCGGAGATGAACAGATTAAATATATGTTATTAAAGGAAGGTTTTGGGCCATTTGAATAATATTAACCATAGCTAAGAAGCACTTATAAGATGTTAGGAATAGTCTAAATAAAAAAGTATTAATTTCAGTAATTATAATGTCGTAATACCTACTAAATTATTAATTAAAGTCACGCACAAGTTTAGAAGTATAAAATACGTTTAATAATCTGTTTATTATCTGTTGACCACAGGTTGACCTCATACATTATTATTTATAGAGAGCGAAATGCCATCATAGCACATACACCGATAGATATATAATTATGTATACACATATGTGTACTGACGGGTCCGTTACAATATCATTCGACTAATATTTTGTATGATTTCAGCAATTTGTTAATTTGTTTACCTAGTATTAATAATGATGTACGTTCTTATATAATTGTTATCATTTATTTTAATAATATCTAGTGATCTTAATCAAGTTGCCGTTATTTCAGTTTATCATAGCACTTTCCTTTATTGAAAATGTAATTTTTAAAACATAATTCCGTGATTTTAACTTCTAAGTATAGGAATTTTTCTGTCTTAAAAGTTTTGTTATTTTAATTTGTCTTTTCCGCTTTATTTAATATTTTCTGCTTTATCTCAGGTGGAGCTATTATGCTATATCAATTTGGAGTGGGTTTATCTTGTAATTAATTTGTTTGTGTCAATCAATATTATTTGATAACAATTTAATAATTAATTAACTAATGTTTAAATATAAATCGTTATCTATAACCAATTGTCGTGTATAAACTTGTTCGTTAAAGTTTATTTTGAAATTTCAACAATCCAATAATTTGAGTGTCAAGCAAAAAGTGATTTTTCATAATAATTTACTTTAAATACAATGTTTTGGTATGTTTATCAAAAGGTGTCCGGATGTTAGATGGGGTTGTTAACGACGTAGTTGAAGCAAAGGCATTAAGCCTCAATACAAATTATATAGATATATACAGTGCCTCTTGGGGACCAGAAGATGATGGAGAAACTGTTGATGGACCTGGTCCATTGGCCAAAAGAGCGTTTGTTAATGGAGTAACATCGGTAAGTGTCATCGTTATATTTTATGAATATTTTGAATATTGTTGTATAAACTAAACAGTTAAACTATTTGATAAGTGATAACAAACACCACTAAAAAACATTTATATTAATATATTTTTAATTTGAATAACGAAAACTTAAGTTTTATGACCGAATCCTACTGACCGTACACCTTTTATTAGCGTGAGACGCTACTTAAAGGGTACGGCAGAGGATACCTCGGCCCGGAGCAAATCGCCGAGTGAGGTGCCAATCGAATTAGTGCAGACCAAAATCAAACACTCCGAGAGCTCATACCGTATTTTCACGTTGATGCGCACTGATGGATGTAATGGACTCAACAGTATAACCATCGTAATGAAAGCCAGCCAATATCGAGCCCGTTCCATGTCTCAACAGTTGCGTGGGAGGTTTCTGTATCGGGGTCTGAGAGACACCCATGCTACTGTTCGTATACGCGTCATCTGCAGGATATGCCTCGAGTAACTAACGCCTCTGCTTCTACCTGTCATATGAGCCTTAAGGTGGCATCAGCCATTAGCTGCCCGTGCGCTTAGATACTGTAATGCTCACGGCCAAATGTAATCTAGAACTTAGTCTGAAACGCTGAGGCCACGCCCGGGTAACAGCTTGTAACTCTATCTATCCACCTTGACCAGTATGGGAACCTGGCTCCAACACCTCCCAAGGTATTAGAAAACTGATGGTGTAAGGCAACGCACCGTCGATCACGCGCTGCACCACTTGACAGACGCAACACCCGAAGAAGGAATTTTTCTCTCCTAGTTCACCCCTCCCGAGCTAGGAGGTATCGTGTCTCGTGGTCGATTCACCCAAAAGCTGGGGTCTATAAATCGTCTCTCGGGAGACCCTTAGTCTGCGATTACTTATTTGAATATTTGTGACTGTTTCTGTGACGAACACGTGTCGTTATCCACCATCTACAGACGCGATCATGTTTTGTGTGCTCACGTATTGCCTAGACTCAACTATAGTAGGGGAGACACAGGGCCATCAAGGACTGTTAACATAGTGCCTCTAAAACACTCAACCAGTGGCGTAATTTACAGGTGGCAACAGGAGTATTTGCCTTCCCCCCAAGAAGCTTTTTATTTTTTTGCTTAATATATATTTATTTTTGGTTATATAATTTGTATTCCACAATATAATCGTATGTATATTCAGTTATAGATTTTTGATATGCCTTATAAATAAATAAATATCATAATTTGACTAAAATAATATTAGAAATAAAAGTTATATTCACATAAGGACATTATTAATAACTATTTTATCGACGTTTTCAAATATTAAGACAGGCAACAGCTGATATTAACTATCTCAATCGTTTATAATTTAAAATTGATATATATATTTTTGATAAGTAATATTAAATTCTTATTATCAATTGTTATTGAACTTTTACATTAATCTTATATACTTTAATGATTTTGAAGTGAGGTATTTAATATTTCGCCCTCTCCCCCCCAAACAAAAATGTTTCACGGTACGCTACTGCACTCAATAACGTTACAGTCTTGATTTTTTTAAATCAAATTTTTAATAAAACAGTTAAATTTAGTTTCAACTATCTGTAGGCAAGTATGTTTTAGTGAATAACTATATACTCCTAATACAGGGGTATTAAACATTATTACTGGAACATGTACGTTATAGATGTATTATAATTTTTAATTTGAATATAATATATAAATCTGTGTTCGAATACGATTGTGTTAGGTTTGATCTTTTTGAACGTATTTAACTCGTTTGAAATTAATTTATACAGTATTTAAAAAATATATAATAGTTATAATATTAATTAACATTAATGAAAATTTCAGTTCTTCATTATTGAACTGAATTATTTATTATGAATTATATTATCTAAAATTGTTATATTTGTGTAGTAGATATTTAATAAGTATAAATAAAACATTGAAATTTATCTTCATAATGTAAAATCTAAATTAAATTATTTATAAAGAAAATTATTAATTTTTTATTAATTTTTTTTTGAATACTCATATTTGACTATTTGATTTTTCTAGTATACATTTTATGCATAAAAGAATTAAAACATAATTATAAAAAACTTATATTATTTTGATTTTAATTAAAATTCAAAATAAGAAACCCGTAAGAATAACAAAATAACATTTTAATAGCAACCAAATGTGTATATTTTCTTATGTGAATATATATATATATATAATAACATAATATAATCAACAATATATTTCTATACATTTATAAATCATAAAACAATTATTTGTTGTATTTTATTATATTGTATTAAAATATATATAATACACAAAGCATGTTGTCATAACATATAGGTTTTAAGTGGTTATTTTGATAAGTAAATTATGTATTATACATAGTGACTAAGAACGTGTAAATGTAATTCAATTAATTTTAGGAAGTTCTGATGAATTTATAAAAACGAATTCATTAAATACATTTAAATAAATATTTATGTATAATTTCGCATAATATTATAATCAAACAATATTGAATCACGAAAACTTTGTTTTGATATTTTACTTGTTGTGTTATGATTATTCAAAATATTGAAAGACAATTTGAACATCGAGTACGCAGTTTTTCCTCCTTATTGGAAAGTATCAGCAATGGCAGATTATGAAACTACAAATGTGATATGATTTACAATCTCAGCTTGACCAGTATCAAATTTACTACATAAATTTTCCTCGTTCCTCGCGTAACACCTAAAATAATTTTTTTTTAACTTCTTTTTGAAAATTCAATTAAGATAATTAGTTATACATAATTTAATATTATTTAGTTTCTGTTTAAAGTTTCTCTACAAGTTGAGGGCATAAGTCTCTCTTAAATAATTTTTGTTTATTCAATTATCATTAATCTGATGTTTCTGAAACCATAATATTTTTAATATTTAAAATACAAAATTCCCAATTACTTTCTTAATGTTGAAAAATCTATATTTTTTAATTTTTATTCATAGTATAGTTTCAACAGTTTAAGTTATTAGCTTACCAAATGTAAATAATAATGCTACATAAAAAATGGGTACATTGTAAGTACTAAATTGAATTATACATATTAATATATTTTAAAAATAAAACTATTTGGTTGCTGTTTTGCTTCATTTGGGCTCAGAGCTTTGTAGAGGCTGTCAAGAATTCCTAGGCTACTTCTGGTTTCTATATGGTTTTGACAGTAGATGAGGAGGGGCTTGACTGTAAGGGATTCACCACATGTTAGGCACAGA
The DNA here is from genome assembly GCA_019022885.1 of Schlechtendalia chinensis. Classification (NCBI taxonomy): domain Eukaryota; kingdom Metazoa; phylum Arthropoda; class Insecta; order Hemiptera; family Aphididae; genus Schlechtendalia; species Schlechtendalia chinensis. Next base: position 11,549,081 of record CM032339.1, on the reverse strand, counting down.
GTTGGCTCTTTATTTTACATGAGATGACCATGGGACATCTTTGAGTGACCTATTCGAAGCCTGTTAATAACTACTTCGTCTTTGCGATTGAATAATTGGGGTTTAGGCCAGTAATTAGTAGTATTTTTAATTTTTTTGAGCTTGTTATTTGGTATATGTCGCCATTCAGATTTCCATAAGTCGGTACATTAGGTGTTAATATTCTTATGAATTTCAATAAGTGAGGTGTAGGAGCATATTTCTGGCATAGGGTTATTGATTGTTTGACGAGCTATTTGGTCGGCTTTCTCGTTGCCAACAATTCCACAATGGCCTGGTGTCCATATGAACTGTATGTCCTTGTTAGCTTTGGAAATGATGTTGCATATTTTAATTGCTAAGGTGCTCGAATGGAAGTTATATTTAAGGTTGTTAAAAATGCTGAGCGAATCCGTACAAAGGATAATAATAGGATCAGGTAATTGAATGGCTGCTTTGACTCCTACACTGGTCCTATACTGATCTAATAATTTGTAAGATAAGGATGAGTCAATATATATGATTGCAATCCCAACTCCTGTGTTGGTTTTGGAAGCATCTGTGTAGATTTGTGGGGTGGAAGGTGAAAAGTCAAACATGTCTTTCAGTAAGTTTTTATATATAGTATTTATTATTATTATTATTATTATTATTATTATTTTTTTTTTTTGATATAGTTTTGCTAGACTGGTGTCTACAATAAATGATGGCGTTTTCCAAGGAGGTACTAGATTATTTTCTCGTTTAAATATTAAATTAGAATCAAAATTAGTAAGAGACATTTCGTTTGTCATTCTTAAACCAAGTAACATTTTAAAATTGGAATTAGTAGAAAATATATTTCCGAAACGATTTTTCATTAAAAAGGGCAATGTTGAATTTTCTGAAGTAGATAAGATATACGCTATGTAATTTAGGGATAATTTGTTTCTACGAATATGAAGAGGCGGTTCTCACGAGATAGATAAAATTCTCGAAACTGGGCTGCTTCAAAATGCTCCAATTGCAACTCTTAGACTACTATTATTGTCTACGCAAGTGGAAATTTGTAAACTTTGAACCGCCGTGGTCGAACTTGCGATAATACAATAATTGTCCTATTAATATATTTATCAAAGTACGATACTACGATCCACCGTGACGTTCTGTTCCATTTGGGCACGCACGTACACAAGTCGAAATATTGTTGTGTGATATATTTTTCTTGTTTGTACTTACAATATAATTGTCAAAAGTGATCAGTTGTGTGAAATTATGTAATTACCACATCCAGTCGCACGATATTGAAATTAACTATATAAAAAAATTATTTAGTGCCATTGGATTGGGCGTAAGTCATGTCACAAATTATTTTTCATTAATATTTCAATTTTATTTATTTAAACGATTAATTATTAATTATTTTGAGTGCATATTCACTTGTTTTTTTTTGTAATATTATTTACTTCGAGTCAGTAATATTATTCTATATGCGGCGTTGTTTCGTATAATTAATATGTACGTGGATTTTTCTATTGTAATGTGTGATAAATTTTAGCACTGCATATTTGCCGCGAATTTAGCTCGAAATCGTTCAATTAAATTTTTGATATCAATTATATTTGTATTGAATCATTACGTTTAAATTATAAGTTAATTTTTATATTTATATGTCAACTATTATATTATCTACATGCGAATAATTATCTAATTATTTTTCTCAATTAGTATACCTTTGCGATAATCTTGATCATAGCTATATTTTATTTACATAGTGTTATTTACTGTTATTATGGTCTATTTTTGTTTTTGTATATTTTCTTTTGTTTTACAATCGGTGCGTAAATAATGTCCGAATCCGAGAATTTGCGTACTCAGCAACTGATGGTTTGCGCTAAAATGATTTCAATTATAAATCGGAATTCCACCGTTGACCGTATCAAACATATTGCGAAACAAGCAATTAAGTTATCTAATGACCATAATTTACGGGACTCCTTTCTCACCGCAGCTGAATATCTCGACTTTTTGTGAGACAAGTTTATTTTAGAAAATCGTGCCATTCTCGATGCTCTTCTTGATTTAGATCAATTAAACGAGTTTTCAATCGATCTCGAACGTAAGACACGCGATCTTTATATATCAGCAATGATCAGCAATGCATCAGCGATGAACCAAATTAGGATTACCTATCCGCAGAAAAATAGTAATGAATTGTTTCATGAAGATAATACTTTCCATCGTCGTCAAGACACCAGTTATGGCTCTCGTTTACCCGAAATTCCATTTCCATCGTTTGTTGGAGATATTTATGAATGGCCCACTTTTCGCGATCATTTCAAAGCTCTTGGCAGTCAGCGTGATGATTTATCTGACGTCGAACGATTCTATTATTTGTTGGGTTGTTTGAAGGATGATGTCCATCTCGCAATTCGAAATATTCGTGTCTCAGGTCATAATTATACTTTTGCCTGGCAAACTTTAATCGATCGCTTTGACAAACCACGTCTGTCATCTGTTAAATCATCAAACGATGATTATCGCTGAGAAGTTACTTTCTACGCCTATACAATCTCAAGAGTGATTTACAGGGCTTAAAGAATTTCTATTACTGTTTTCCGATAACATCCATATGCTGAGATCCTTGAACGTTCCGGATTTAGGGGAATCTCTACTTTTCGTACTTTCATTACGATGTCTACCCATAGCAACTCATCATTAATTTGAATTAAAAACACAGGCAGTTTACCTCAACTTACGAAACTAGTAGATTTTATAAAGATTCGTATTGCTGCCTTCGAAGCTGCCGGCAATTCAAATAATTCACATCATCTTCCAAATCGTGTGAAACCGTCGAAAGGCTCAACTATCAAACAGTTGAATTTTCAACGTAAATCGAAAGCTATTTTGGTCTCTACGAACCCTCTGCCTCTCGCCCCGTCTACATGTTCATTTTGTACGGGCCCGCACGTCGGATCGGTCTGTCCACAATTTACAACACTATCGACTAACAAATGATCTAAATTGGCACGGAAAAAGAAGGTATGTTTTAGGTTGTTTAAGTTCTACACATTGGTCAAATAAATGTCAAGCCCGTAATCGTGTAAGAAATGTAACCATTATCATCATTCCCTTCTTCATCCAGAGACACCAGTGCCAATAAGTGACACACCGGCCGCCTTGATCGGTCAATCCAAACAGCCAAACTGTTCTTCTAGGAACTGCGTTAATTTATGTTCAGAATGCTGCCAGATGTATGCGACCCGTTCGGGTGCTAATTGATTCAGCGTTCCAAATTAGTGTCATAACATCAGACTGTGTTAATCGTTTGGGATTACGTTCGAAAAAGTGGACAGTTCCTCTTACTGGAATGGCAGGTGTTCAAGTACATAACGTTGAAGACCGCGTTACGCTTCCGATGACATTTTGCGTATTAAAACATAGATATTGCCTCGAATTACTGGAACCATGCCTACGCAACAGTTTCCTACTAACTTAAAAAAAGGTTCATTCATCTCGCCCTGGTGGACTCGGAATTTCATTGCCCCGCTCCTGTGGATTTATTGCTAAGTGCAGATATTTTTTCCCAAGTATTTGACGGTAAACGTGTGCTGGTAGATGATTCTCTCCGAGCAGCTTATAGTTCTTTATTTGGTTGGATTATAATAGGATCTGTTTTAGATAGTACTATGACTAATTATTCCTCGCATTTAGTATCTTTCATGGTGTCACTGGATGATGCAGTCGAACGCTTTTGATGCATTGAAGAACCAGTAACTGCTCCTTCTAATTTCACAGAAAAAGGTATATGTGAAGAAATGTATTTATTCGAACGTACTTGTGATGCGTCTGGTCGATTTGTAGTTCCATTGCCATTCCGAGGGCCAATCGAGAAGAAACATTTTCCCGGATCGCGACAAGTGACTTTACGACGTTTCGAAAATCTCAAACGTAAATTTAAATTAGACCCTAATCTTCATCAAACTTACACCGATTTTATGCGTGAATATCTGAAGTTAGGCCACATTGTCTATTGCTGCGGAATCGGATATATACTTTCTTTCACATCATGCAGTTTTTAAAAGGTCGCCAATCCCTAAAATTAGAGTGGTTTTTGACGCGTCATGTCAAGAGGCATCTGAACAATCATTAAATTCGAAACTATATAGCGGTGCCAAGCTCCAATAGGATTTAGTGGACATTTTGCTATGGTTCTGAGTTCATAAATTGTTGTTTACAGCTGACGTGTGCCAAATGTACCGCCAAATACTCGTGTAACCTACATATAGGCGCTTCCAACACATTTTCTGGCGAGAGTCGCCTCTGCATGAGCTCAAGAAGTATCAGTTGAATACACTCACTTATGAAATGAATTGTGTGCCATATTCGGCGCTTCGAGTATTCAGAGATATTGCGGAACATGAATTGTTCGGATTTCCCTGCCGTAAAAGACGCCATATTAACTCATACATACGTTGACGACGTATGCGTTGGTGCTGATACTTTATCTAAAATTTTGCAGTTGCAGTCAAACCTAAAATACGTATTAAAAGGTGCGAGATTTTAGCTAAAAAGGTGGATCAGTAATGTGGAACCTGTGTTGTTGACCGTCCCACCGGAATATCTCGTACGACTCGATAATAACGACTCGTTACATTTTGAGTTTGACAATATTAATGTAACCAAGATTCTTGGCATCCAATGGTACTCGACATCAGATGTGTTTAGTTACGATGTACACATTCCTTTGCAGGTGATGCCCAAATGCGGGGTGCTTTCAGTTATATCGCGAATTTTCGATCCGTTGGGATTATTAGCTCCCGTAACATTCTATGCGAAACACATTATGCAATTAAATTGGCATGCTGAAGTGTCTTGGGATGAAATTCTGCCTTCAGACTTGGCTGATCAGTGGCAATTTTCATGGTTGAACTACCAGCGTTGTCCAACATTAAGATTCCACAATATCTTAATACTCGCGTGGATAGTCAAATGTAGTTGTGTGGGTTCTGCGACACGTCTGAACGCGGATATGTCGCTACTGCCTATGTTCGTCTCATGGCTGATGACGGCACTGTTTCGGTGTCATTACTCGGAACTAAAACGAAAATAGTATCTATGAAGTCCACTACAATTCTCCGTCTCGAATTATGTGCCACAGTGTTATTAGCTCGGTGGATGTCTCGCATAAATGTGATTCTTGGTCACAAGATATCTATCAACAAGATGTTCGCTTGGTCAGATTCGCAAATTGTTCTATCCTGGCTCACTTCTCCTCACGCATTATTCAAAGTTTTTGTATCAAACCGCGTGCATCAAGTTCAGCAAGTTGCCCGAATTTTCGTGAAATTATGTTCGTTTCGAGGACAACCCCGCTGACTGTGCGTCCCGAGGCGTCTTGCTCTCAGAACTGCCACGAATGTCTCTTTACTGGTCCGGACCTTCATTCTTGCACGAGTTCGATGAACAAATGGCATCTTCTTTGACTGCTGTACCACTAGAATAGCTTCCAGAAATTAAAACCGTGTCATTGACCATTAACTTCGACCCCATCGAAGAGGAATGGTATAATCGGTTTTCCTCATATACTAAGATGTTGCGTGTAATAGCACGAATGCGGCGTTTTATCGGTTGATGTCATCATGTAAAGTTCCCTTTTAGTTTCTTGACGTCACATGATATCCAAGAAGCCTTGTTGGTTGTAGTTAAAGTGACACAGAAATGGTCATTCGTGAATCTATATTCGTCACTATCTAATGGTTCAGATATCTCACGTTCATTAGCCTAACTGCGTCCGAATTTTGTTATTATATAGTATTGTTACCGATGGATTGAAATAACAATTATGTTTTTATTGTCATTCATATTTTGCATTGTGTAGTTTTAGTTTTAGTTTTAATTAACTTAATTTATATATAAAATTAGCATATCAATGTATATTATTAAATAATGTATATGTAGCGAACTCTATACTAGGTTTATTATTTGTTAATAATGGTATATATGAGGGGTCTAGTTTCAAAGTGTACAATCTCCATGTTCACTGAATTTTCAGAAAACCAAAAAAAACGAATAACTTAATAAAAAAACGTTTTTTTTTCTGTACTGATTTTTTAAACATATTTATGTAGTTGTGCATAGACGATTTATCAGTTTTTTGCTTAAAAATGCCAAATTTTGTCTTGGTTTTGACAAGATTTTGGTTGGAGATTTTACAGTATGAAGCTAACAGTTTGAGATTGTTCACTTTAAAAATAACTTTAAGACTATTAGATATATTTATTTCTTTTTTATTTAACTTAAAGATTTACAAAAACTAACGCTAGTAATTATTGATTATGGTTAATTAAATTTTTTTTATACACATGAAAACATAAAAATAGAAAAAAAGTTAATATTAATAAGTAATTAATTTTTTAAACTTCAACATTGATTCCTTCTATAAGAAGTTCACATACTGTATCTTCCTCAATAGTATTATCTGTTATTGCATTTCTCTCTATGACCAATCATAGGGATCAGTTTAATACTGGGATTACTTGAAAATAGTGAGTTATTCGAATTCAGCGCTGAAAATTAAATATGAAACGATATCTATCTCATTTTTCATGAAAATTGGAGATTGCACTCTTTGAAACTAGACCCTCATATCATAAATGTGTTTATTATAACGGTTATTTTTCATTTTGTATATTTTGTATTATTTTATATTCATTATACATATTGTAATCTGGCATTTGAACATGATATATGTATTAAATATTATTTATATCATTTATTATTATTTACATTATTTTTTACTCGTGAATTATTCTATAATTTGTTTGTATTTTCAATTGAAATAAATTTTTTTTTGTAAAAGATACGGTGGGCAATTATTTATCTTGATCAAAAATGTATTACTTCAAATTATATGCTAAATTGTCAGGGACTTAAAATCAATATGTTAAAATGCTGGTTTCAAATTTTTTGAGATGATTAAAAAATTGATTTCACTTAATATGTTTATTATGTTCATATATAAATAATACACCATCCATTTTAACCCGGTAATTTCTGGGTTAATAAACATATATAAAATTTGATTTACTAAAATATATTTGATTTAATAAATATCATAAATTTTTATTTCGTAATTTAATTTAGTTTAGTTGTTCATTTAATTTCTAAAAAGTAATTTACTTAGTTCATATTAGGATAAAACAATTTTAAACTCAATACATTTTATATACGACAATGATGATGTTACAAATAGGATCTAAAAGATATAGACTTTATATAGGACTCACACTGGACAGCCAACAAGATTTTTATAACAATTTGATAAAATGTCATTTTAACTTCTTAAAATGTTTTATCAATCAATGAAGTATTATTGATTTGATAATTTTTCTTATCATATACATAAATCATTGATGTAGTAAAGCTTAAAAAAATTATTATTATTTTAACTTATAATATTGTTAAATCAACAATAAATATAAAATAAAAATAATATAATTGTATTTGAAATAGTACAAAATTGACAGTGTTATGTTAATATTCATGATATAGAAATATTATAAAATATGTTATTAAATTAATAACAGATAAATAATAAAAATTTAAAATAGTCACTATCATTACTGCATTTATTTTTAAAAAAACTTAGACATTTTGATTTATATCTGTTGTCACTTTTAAGCAATCAAATAATTGTCGGTTCAAAGTATCCTTTATTTTTTCATTTAGCAATTTTATTAATTTTTTTGATTTTTCTTCAAATGTAAGTATTAGATTAGAGCAATTAGGATAAATTGTATTAAAATCTATGTCAACCTAAAAATATTACTATATTTATTATAAATTATATTTAATACAATATTGTACATGTAATTGAAGTTAAGACCATATGCAATGTTTCTTGTACAGAACTACAAATTTGAACGCTCTTAGTGGTTTAAGAAATAAAAATTGCGTGTTTCCTATTTAAATGCCTTTTGAATGATGACAAACAATTAAGTGATTGAAAACAAGAATTTTCCTATGATGTATATGAACCATTAGGTTTGATTAAATGGATTAGTTTATAATATGCAACTAAAGCTTGTAAATTTTCAGCAATATCACAATTACAAACATAATGAATCATAATGTATAGGTATACATACCTATTTACTTACTTACTTACTAACTTACTTATTTACTCACTTAAACAGGTTATTTTATTATAATTTAAGCACTTGCAATTTTAAGTAACAATATTAACTTTATAACAGCCGTACTCGGAAATGCAAAACGTACAATACGCGTGTTTTCATACAGGTAAAATGATATTATTATCATTACGATATTATTTTTACCTCGACAATAATTATTTACATATTGACAATTTTGATTTGTATTATTAATAAGAAAAACAGATATATAAGATAAGATCAGATTATTGAACATTGATAGAATAGGTATTATGGTATTATTATTTGAACAGTAATCTTATCATATTGATAAAATATATTATATATGTTTACCATTAACAAGGTCATATCGTCAATATTATCAATATTATTTTTCAGTGCACATGATGATTGGTAACATAGATTTTATCGTACAACACGCTAACTTCATAGATTAATTATAACACACACACACATATATGTAATATTATTTATTTAATTTTTCCCGAGCGTATAATATATATTTAAGATATATGTTTTTAGCGTATAATTAATAATGCATACGAGGTTCGATTTAATTACACCAATCATTGATATTGAAAAGATATTAGTCAAATTAAAAGAAAGAAAATTATTTTAATCAGAGAATAAGATAAAAATATTATCGATAAATATTTTTACTAGAAACAATGAAATCATTATAAAAATCATTTAATTTGCTATTAGAAATATATATTTAAAATTTTTAAAAAGCAATTACAATAATAATATATATAAATATAATATATATATATATTTATATATATATATTTATATATATATATGTATAATTTATAAACATATGCATATAAAATAAAAAATTATTGATAAATGTAAAATTGTCTAAATATTTTAATTTTTTTTGTATTTTTTAAAGTAAACATTCATTAATGCAAATTATAATATAATATTATTAAATCAATAAAAAGCATTTCTTCAATAAAAGATAAAATAGTTTTAGAATCACAAAACGAATTCTTCATTATTAATTAATAATAATAATAATTAGATATATAAAGTTTTATACATATTTTGTGGTTTTGTAATCCAATAACTTATTGTTTTATTTATTTAATATAAATTTGTGTATTCATTATTTAAAGAATATATTTATGACCAAAGATGTGCACTACTTCATAAGTTACATTTAATAAACAACAACATAAAAAATATACATACATATATACATATAAATGGATATAAGTATAAATATAAGATGATGTTTATCTAAAACCAAACCTATTTTAAATATTATACGCGTGTGAGCCATTTAAAGGAGATATAAATATAATTCAGTATTTACGGTTGAATAGGATTGATTTGAATATTATCCAGATAAAATAGTAAGTGAGTGTATAGAAATAGGGATGAGAGAGTGTATGGGTATGAATACCAGTATATACGATGGAGAAAAGAAGTAAGAAATTATGTGGTAGGATGTGAAAAACCTGTGGATGGAGCCTCAAAATTATTAGCCAATTAAGGTTTCTAAATAGCCGGCAATAAACATTTATTTAATCTGTTTTTATGAGTTTTTATTGACCGTTCCGTCGGCAAATAAAATATGAGCATTTGTCGACAATTTACACACACATCAGTTCATTATATAACCATTCATTGGCCACATAGCAATGTTCTTTGTAGGTATACATAAAAAATTTTTTAAAAGTGTGTCCTTATAAAATGTTTATTTTTACTTTTCCTTTTTTTATATCTATTGCATGTTCGAATTTTATTCTTGTGTATCAAAAATATTCAATCAATTTTCAATTCAATTCAATTATTTTTTCCTTAGTGTTAGAATTTATTTAACTTATTTATTGTCTTGTAAACAAATATTTATCATTATACAGATACATTAAATTTATTTACAAAAATATATACACACAATTAAACTATATATATTGTGTACATGCATTTTTAAACGTGTGTATATACTACATAATTTTAAATTCATTTTTTCTTTTTAAGAAAGATTTTAATTAAAATTAATATAAAATTATTTATAAAAAACAAGTTTTATAACTTGTTTTATATGTCAGTAAAGCTTCATAGATATTATAACTATCATTATGAAACTAAAACAAATAAGTATAATATACATTTAAATGACATATGAAGAAAGAAAATTATTATTTATACATTTTCAACAAACTACACAATATCTAGTATTTATTAAGCAATATAGACGTAGTTAGGCATTTGCATCACGAACATGGGAAGGAGATTGAATCCTAGATATTTGCAATAATAAAGTTATCCATTAGAGCTATACATTATCTAAATTGTCATAGTGAATGAATTATATGATACATATTTTTATGATAAATAATTAAAAATATAAATAAATATATATTAATTATTTTAAATATTAATTTGTGTTTAATTAAAATAGTTTATTTCTCTCCAATTTACTGAACATATAAAAAAATTTAATTTAAAATAAAATCTAAAAACCATTATATTTAAAAAAATCTGAGATGACTAAAATTTCAATTAAGAGAAGAAAAAAAGAGAAAATTTCAATTTAATCTCTCGAATCCCTCTAGACACAACTGTATATTTTATTAGGAAAACATGCAATGATAAGATTAATCTTCTAGATTATGTTTTAAATATTAACAGGGTAGACATGGTAAAGGTTCAATATTTGTGTGGGCATCAGGGAATGGTGGACATCATACTGACTCTTGTAATTGTGATGGATACACTAACAGTATATATACACTGTCCATTTCGAGTGTTACTCAAACTGGGTATGCCATTCATAATAATTATTCTTATAAGTATATTAAAAACAGTGATCTTATTAGTAATATTCTAAAATTTTTTTTAAATTTAATTATTTTTCATGCTAATAGAAATAAACCTTGGTATTTGGAAGAATGTTCATCGACGTTAGCAGCTACTTACAGCTCTGGAACTCCAGGAAGTGACCACGGAGTGACAACTGTTGACATGGATATGAAAATGAAACCAGAAACGATATGCACATCAGAACACAGTGGTAAAAGTTATAGTTTATAAGTCAAAATATAATGAAATTAAAAAAATAATTGTAAGACTAATGAAACTGAAATAAAATCTTAAACATTAGGTACATCTGCTTCGGCTCCCATTGCAGCTGGTCTTTGTGCTTTAGCTTTAGAAGCTAATAGTAATCTCACTTGGAGGGACATGCAATATTTAGTTGTTATGACTTCTAATACAAAACCACTTCAGAATGAATCTGGTTGGACGACAAATGGAGTAAATCGTAAAGGTTCGATATAATTACCATTGTATAATAATATACAGTTTCAAATATAAACAAATTCATATTTAATTTAGACATTTTTTTTATAAAATAGATTACTTATATACATGTATACTTATATAAATACGTCATCAAATACATTCTAATGTATTTATAGTACAGAGAGCCTCAAAAGAAAGTTTGTATTTGAAATATAAATATAAAAAAAGGTTGATGTTTGTCGATAAAATCTTTTTTTATTATTGAAATATACAGTTTTGGAATTTATTTCTTAAAAATAATATCATCCAAATGTAATCCATCACGCTCATGGTAATCATTTAAACGAACAGCAAAATTTATCATGAATAGCTCGTAATGTAAACTCCTTGATGGCAGCCATTTCGTAACGGATATTTTCTTTCCACTGTGCCAGAGAAGTCGGATTATTGACGTACACTTTAGATATGAGATATTCCCATAAGAAAAATAGTACTTGATCTGAATCAGAACTGTTTGAGGGCTAATTTTTGTTACCTCTCCTGGAGATCAATTTGCGATGAAAAATTTCACGAATTCGTGGCAGAGACGTAGTAGACGTGTGTGGCGTGACTCCGTCTTGCTTAAACCATTTTCTTTAGCTGTAACCAGGATAATTTTGCAATTCAGGTACCAAGAAGTCATATAACATCTCTACATTTCGTTCTGAATTCATTGTAACTGTGCGTCCCCTTTCGTCTTCAGAAATGTATCGGCTGTTTTTTCTTGCCAACATCGACATCAGTTTTGGCAAATGTAGGGGTTTCTGATGCTTGTGTTTTGGATTCAGTGCACTCTAGTAATAGCAGTTATGTTTGTTCACATGCCTGTTGATGTAAAATGAGTTTCATCCAACAACAAGATATTGTTAAATTTTGAAAAGCGCTCAGTTCCTTGGTTAACTATTAATGTCTATTAATGGAATTTTTGAGTTTTAATTCTTACACCAATTTTAGGGATTTTTAGGGGTGCAGTTTTAGGTTGTTGTACATATTGTGGTGTAATGATAATCTATACACATTTAAAGCATTTGCACGTTTACGAATTGAAAATTCGGATCTTCTTGAACAAACTAATTTACACTCTCCACAGATTCATACGTTCTTGATGACATTGGTCGCCCGGATTTTCGGTTTTAACAGTGTTGAACTAATCTTTTTAAACTTTTCGACTCATTTATAAATGAAAGAAACACTTGGCTTATCATTTAATTTTTACAAACCACGATGACTACTAAATTTTCTCCGTGCTATAGTCGGTAAATCACCGTTTGTGTAAAATTCTCGCACGCAGAATGCACGATCTGACTTCGAAAATCGCTCTATTGCAACTGAAATCCTAGAACCCAGGCAATTAGTTGACATATTTCCTGCACACCAAAAATAAGTTTCGTTTACGCGAGAAGCTAATTAAATATGAACTTACTTTTGAGACACCTTTTATTTTAATAATATAATCGTATTTATAAACTTTGATGGCAAATTACAATGAATTTTTCAGTTTTAAAGACAATTATTTAAAATAAATTTAGTATTAATTGTTATTGATTACATAATTGAAACATATATTGTTATTATGGCTTACATTTACATTAGTTTGTAGTCTTAATTTAAATCTGAATAATATTATACTTATAATGTTACTTGATAATATAATTAGCCTAACAAAAATGTTGTTTTTTAGTAAGTCATAAATTTGGTTACGGATTAATGGATGGAGGTGCACTTGTTACATTAGCAGAACAATGGTCTAATGTTCCATCTCAACGAATCTGTAGAACCAGTGAGGACAATAAACAGAGGCATGTGTTATACATAAATATATAGGTTTTTAAATAAAATATAATTATTAATCATTTGTAAATGTAAATATCAAGATGGATAAATCCCGCCTCAGGAAGCATATTGTCAATATTCATGGAAGTGGATGGTTGCCAAAATAATTCAGCGAATACAGTAAACTTTGTTGAACATGTTCAATGTCGAATATCGTTAAAGTTTTTTCCCAGAGGTGATCTTAGAATCGTATTAACGTCGCCGATGGGCACGGAATCGGTGTTATTATTCGAAAGGTCATTGGACATAATCAGCAGTACATTTGATGATTGGCCATTTCTCAGTGTACATTACTGGGGAGAAAAAATTGTTGGTCGCTGGGAACTTAAAATAACAAGAAGAATAGCTAATTCAACAGCTAAAGGTCCAGGTAGTACATACAGCGTTGTTTCATTAAAATAATAAATTATTAAATTTGAATATTGTCATTTCTCTTAAAATTTAATTTATCATATTTATATTATAATCGCTTTTTCATTAATGAAGAAACTTGACGTTGAAAAAAATCATATAAAGAGAATTTTTAGTTTTTAATTGATATTTTAAGGATAATTTTATTGTAAAAGTTTGAATTATGTTGGATATTACGTTTTACATTATTTTTAAAATAGTGTAATTTTCTAGTAAATAACAGTTATGGCTATTCTTTTTTTTTCTCTGATCCAAGAAAATACATCCTAATTGGTATATACGAATAACATTTGTTTATATTATTTCCTCTAATCATTTATTTTATATTATATGACATACAGGTATCTGAGTAATCAATTTAATGCTTAAATAGATTTATTTTATAGACAATAAATAAATTATATTTTGAAACATTAATTGCAATAATTGCATGGAATTATTTATTATTTTATGTTAAGTTATTATTACTATAACTTTTTTAATTTTGGTTTTCACTAATTGTCTGGCTATTGATTGAGGAAGATTATTAATTAAAAATTAATGAGCAATATAATAATAATATATATTTAATATATAAATGTGTATGTTCATTAATTATGTAATTAATAATGTTTATAGGATTATTGAAAAAGTGGCAGTTGATATTTTATGGGACGTCTGAACCACCAGTAAGATTATTGCCCAAAAAAAAATATTTCAACCAGACTCTGACAAAGACGAAATATAAACAAATCGAAAAAGAGGTATAGCGGTTGGTTAGCAGAGCCACTGGTACTGGGTTTATTGTTATTGTTGGTCATTTAATAATATTATTTCGATTATATTGTATATTTTAGGGTTTAAAGAAAAATAAACATCAGACTAATTACTCAGTGAGTATTAAAAATGAAACTACAGTTCACAACAATATATATAATAACGAATCCAAGAGTATGTCAAATCCCTCAATTAAATACACGTGTAAAAATAATACAAAATATTGTGAAAAATGTTTAATTACTTACAACAATACAGTGTGAGTAGAATATTTTTATAATAATCGTTGAATAATTATTTCAAACAATAAATAATAATTATAATATGATTAATGCATTTAATTAAAATTTTAACAAAATTGAGTTTAGTAATAAGTTAAAGCATAGCTATTATTAATTTAATATAATAACTATGAAATGTATACTATTTCAGTTGTAATGGATATTTAAACGAAACGAATATTGAATATTGTGAGTATTTTTTAAATTATCTATTGTATTAAGAATATTTATTTCACTAAATGAATTAAATAAATAAATTATATATATTTGATTGTATAGTAATACAAATTATAGAGCAATATACTTAACATTTAAATAAATTAAACTTATTTTCTCATTCAATTACTGAGTCCATAAATATTTATTTCAAAACCAATTAAAAATAATTATAATTATACATTTTTCACTTTTAAATGTTAGTAGTTTTTTTTTTATCTTTTTCTGATAAATTTGATTTAGAAATGTTGAATATAAAATAAATTAATATACTACAAAAAATACGTTTATTTTTTCTTAACATTCAAGTTTTGTAAAAGATGAGTGGAATGACCAGATGATATATTTTATCAAAAATTCAAAATAGTTTTAACTCAGGAGGTATAATTTTACTCATATAGCTAAAAATATTAACATAAACATTTACTAAGAAATCAGTGTTCTGCATTAAAAATTGTCCAGTATATTTATAATTTATCCACAGATAAATCACATACTTTTTTTAACATTTTACATACATTATACAGTTAAAATTTAATGGAATATATTATATTATACACAATATGTATATAAAATGAACTTAATTAGTCTGAATGAAAATTGTAATTTTCTAATAACCATTTCAATTTCATATTTTTATTATAAAATTGTATAGGTAACTGCTCAAGTTCGAATAACGAAAAAAGAAGAGCCAATGATGTTGACATTAATTACGTACTTTACAGTTCTTTAAAATCCGACCGAAACAATGTGACTAAACCCGGAATAAAACCGGAGATCGTTATATTAGTGATACTAATACTAATTTGGCATCATTTCTACCAAGTAAGAGGAAACTTAATGCGTACACATTATGATTATATTATTTGTAACAATCTATATTGATGTCGAATATTAAAGTTAACACACTTTTATATTCCCCTCTCGACAAGCTCCGCCCACGTTCTCTAAATAGCCTATAGTTGAAAACGCCACTTCGCTACAAGTTATTTCTTAAATGCGTTTTACTAAACACCAGTCTGTGGAAAATCTTCGCGATTTAAATTTGTTAATAAATACATTTTAATTATACGGCCAAATGATCATTTATGATAAGTACAATGACAGAATACATATGTAATATACGATAGACAATATACTTTAAACGTAAGTAAAATATATTATTTTGTTTGCAAATTATTTACTTTATTATGTTTTAAGATAATTAATAATATTTAAAATTCAATTATTTTTTTTAAATTGTAAAATCATGTATGACAACCTAACACTATATTGTGTTGAAACATTAATATTCGATATTTTAGAATAGTTAAGCGTCTTAAAACTTGAGTTTATCTTAATAAAATAAAGAACACGTTTGTAGAAAGTTATATTGATATATATATATATAATTCTAAATCGATCGTTATTTAATAACAATATCCAAGTTACTTTGAATTTATATGTAATAAATTTGTATTTATTTATTGTAGCAAAAAATATTATGTTATGTTATATAGTAATGTTGTAAAGTAGTTGAGTGTAAATATTTAAATAATTTTTAAAACACTTATATCCACAAGTTTCAATGAAGTAATGAATACAATTTGTAAGTGTGTACAATAACTATGAAACATTTTTATTTTTTCAACTCGTTTTAATAAAAATATTATCACAAATTGACTTTCAATAAGTCAACTAACAGAAAATTATCATCATATTAATCTAAATATTGCTAATATCTTTTCAAAAAGTGAAAAGAATGTGTTAATAGTTATTTAAATTTTCTATCTAGTAAGTAAATACAATTATAATTTATTTCACTAATTTCCAATAACTCTATACATGTCAAATGCAATTTAAATTTTATAATATTTAAACTTTTATTGTAGCATTTTAATAATTATTGAAATACTTAAAAAATATATATTTAGGTATAATAATACTTTAATTAAAGGTGTATTTGAGTAGTACTTAAAATATAAGTTTATAAAATATTAGAAAAATATTTTTTACGACACTGATATGTAGCAATTATATATTTATATATATGTGTGTGTGTGTGTGTGTTTTATAACAAGTGTAAGACTTAAAATTAAACTTGATATCAAATAATATAAAAATAATCTTAATTTTAGCATATCATTATTATCTTAAGCGAAGTATAACAAATATAAAAATTTGTTATTTTTCATTAAACTCCCTAACTGCATTCGTTTTTAAAATAATTTAATTGATTAAACTAAGAATGTTTCTATGAAATCATATATAGTTTTAAGTACTTTAATTGTTTAACCATACAACTAAAGTTCTTTATGATTATGTTTATTTTTAAATATTTTTAAATTTTATTGCAATTTTTGAACTTTTAAATGCATTTTTAAGGTTTTTTAGTGTAGTAAATTTAGTTTTATTCGTTTTTATAGCTTTGTTTTTAAATTAAATAATATGTGAAACTATATCAAATGACTTATTTGAGATATTTATTATACTACTAAAAATGGTTTGAGTCTTTAAAAAGTATGTGACAAAAGCAACATAAGAGTATAATTATAATGAAGCTTTAGGTTGGCCATCCCTGCTGTAGTATATTAGATAATACTACACCGTAATCGTAATGTAAAATAGTTTTATTAATAACAATGATAATTTTAATGATTAAATTTTCTAAATAGTTATTCTAAATGTAAACTTTTCATGTAGTATTATATATCATATATTTTCATATTGTTTTGTAAATGTAGTTATTAGATAAAATATTTAAATAACAATTTAAAATAATATCAATAACATTTAATAACATTTTTTTTAATAATTCATATTTTATATCAAATAAAAATAGTAATATCAATTTAATATTAATTGCATTACTATTACATAAATATATATTTATTTATGTATATATTTATATATATATAGTATTATATATAAATTCATGACTGTATGACGTATATTACAATGCGTCGAAAAATAAAAAAAATGATTACGTTTGAGAAAATTTTAGTAATGGTATATGAATGTTAGAAAAAAAATAATAAAATGAGATTGAAATATTTTGGTTGAATAGAAATACAAAATGAAATAAGTAATATTTCGTGATAAAATTATTAAAGTTCAACAAAGCCAATGAATAAAAGAATGATAATCTCTTAGGAAAATACATAGGGAAAGAGAAAAAGAAATTAAATGAATCACAGACTTAAATATAAAATATGTAATAAACGCGTTTATTTTACGTTTCTAAATGGACAATTTTTTATGTTTTCATCAATTGAATCAACATTCATTAAAGAATTATTATCAATATAACAATTAAAAGCAATAGCAAAGTAATTATCGAAACATTTCAATAATTTCATGTTTAGGATAAATCTTTTTAATGTCTTATTAAGTAATGCAGGTAATGATAAAAAATAATTTATCACTAATCATTGCAAACTTAAATTAAAGTTTATAAACATACAACATTACTATTATAAAGTATACAATATTTTCATATTAAAAATAGTAATAAAACAATTAAAAACATCTTGCTTACCGACATTTTGGATAGAAAATTTGGTGAATATTACGGAATTCTTACGTACTTCAAAATTATATAGATTAATTACATAAGAACGGGTTGAATGATTGTTTTAATCAAAAACACCAATAATACATTTTTAAACATAAAAACAATATGTATCATATTGTATGTATTTTATATTATATTACATGTAATATATCATGGGTATTTTTTGGCAGTCGATTATCTTTCATTTTTAAGTATAAAAATATATCAAGTCAATAACTAGTTTTCTTATCTCCAGTCCACACACTACATTTTCTTTTATATTTTACTGTTACTTTTTTTTTATCATTTTCTTAGAAAGAAATAGTGCGCACATAACAAAAAGCACTCAAAATTCAATGGAAGTTGAATAATAAGAACTAAATATTGCAAACGGCACGCATCGTAACACTTTTCCGATCTCAAAACTCGAGTGTAAATTTAATATTTATCTCGTATTTTTAAAATGTTCCCAGCGGAGATTCAGTTGAATATTTTAGGTAGCTAATACTTGTATAATATATTGTATATGTATTATATGTACACACACACACACACACACACACACACACACCACACACACACACACACACACACACACACATACAAGAATATATATATTTATGTTTACCATATTATTACGTTTATTATTTTAAGTGATTAGTTATGAATTATGATTTCAATAGAATATATATCATTTAAAATACTAAAATACTTAAGAGAATTAATTCCAAAATTTTTGCAAAATATATACTGATTTTAACTATATAAAATAATTGTTAATTATAGAAACAATAAGAGTATATTGAAAATACGTTTTCATTAAAAAATAATTTTTTTTTTTTAATTTACTTTTGATCCTGGAAAATTAACGGTTTTACAAATTAATATTATTCATTATATATTTTTATATAATATTATTATTATGATTGTTATGATACGCCATCTAGTTGTCAGAATACTTAAATTTGATTTAAACTGAAAAACTACTAGAACTCGCATATGAAACAAAACAAAATATATCAAACATTTTAAAATTTGTATTTTCTGTTCTCGTACTATATTATCACAAAATAACACTTCATCTAATTCCGTGTAAAAATAACCAAGTATAAAAACTTAATTATTTTTCACTTCTTTAAGCACTAAATTTGTGACATCATGAATAAATACTAAGCAAATTAAATTTTAAATATAGTTATTTTCTTTGGTTAATTAATTTACTTGGCGAGGACTTAATTATTAAGTTAGAATATTTATTTATATGACCCATACATTAGATTTAAAAATAATCAACGAATAATAATTAGGGCTCAGATGTTTATGCACTTTAAATTACTATATGTATGTATTTATACACTAAAATATTACCAAATATGCAATCAAAATATGCACTTAAAATAATAATACATGCATTTTTTTTCTAAAATAACACAGAAATATGCACAAAAATATTAATTAATATTAATACATTTTTATTAATTATTATTTTAGTATTATATATCAATTAAAGCGTTACACTGTGATATAATAGTTTTTTAAGTTGATCAAACTTGTAACTTCGTCTGTTATTGGAAAGTAAATTTTTGTAGCATAAAAAACTTCTTTCTACATTTACTGATGTTATTAGAGCATATTTAAAAAATACGAGATCCTCGACCTTCAAATTTTCTTCTATTCCTTCCATAGTAACCGTTTCACCTGAATATATTTTAGAAATCTGAACTAGAACTTTAAATCCAACACTCTTTTCAATTGCATTCTGAAATTTTTCGTAAATTTCTATTCCTACTTCTCCACTAGCCATTTTGAGGGTTTCTCTAGTATTAGTGACTATTTCAATTGATTCAAGCAAAGTCAGTCCGGATGATTTTAATTTAGTTATGTTGACTGGTAAACATGTAAAGTTGGACTAAATGTATGTTATGTTTGGATTTATATTAGGTTTAACCATAATGCTGATACTTTTTCGATTGAAACTGCGTCATCTGGGTTTAATTTAAAAAATATGTTTTGTATATTTGTAAAATTATCAGAGTAATAAAATGTTGCCTCTATCCACGTTCCCCAACGGGTTATTATAGGAACCGGAGGAAGAGAAATACCAGGGGCTCCTCTTTTAAAAATCTCTAAACGAAATGGAGCTTTCAAAAACACATTTTTAACATTGGACACAAGTTCATCTACATTATTGAATTTTCCACGAACTGTTTCCGCTACTCTATGATGTGCATGTGCAAGACAATTGACATGAACCATTTTCGAATAAAGTGCTTTTAACGATTTAGCAGCTTTAACCATATATGGAACGGCAACAGTGACAAATAAAAGAACAACATCGTGACGAATCAGGCCATAAAAAAAACATGAATTGATTAAAAATGTTATTTATTGTTGAGAAATTTACTTTATGCAACTCTTCGGAGGTAATAAAAACAGTTTACCCAGTCAAGAATACCAATAATCACATTTGCGACATAACGGCCTTCACAATTTGTTGTTTCATCCATAGAAACAAATATTTTTTTGCCAATTATATTATTCTGAATGCTTTTTGTTTCTTCATAACAATCGGTTAAATAAATTTTGCATAAAGTCGACTCGACTGGTATATCTTTACCTGTATATTTTGTTAAAAAATCACGAAATATTATATTATTTACTTTGTGGAAAGGAATATTGGTTCCTAGAAACGCTCTACACATATCTATGTAAAATGATGATTTTTTATCGACTACGTTGGAAATTAGTTGTTGTGACTGAGTTTGTTTCTGTCGATCAGCTATACGAATATGTTTAGCTGTCCTTAAATGTTGCTCGACAGTAAGACGACCTTCATTTCCGACTTTAGTTTCACATACCTTACAATATAAAACCAAGCCATCTGTAGAAAAAATATAATTTTCGAACTCATTTAAAACTTTGAAGATTAATTGAACTCAATGACTTAGATTTGGCATTTTTAAATTAAAATAATGCTAACCGCAGAAAAGTACTATAATCGTCACGGCCTATACAAAAACACTGCGATTAAAGTCGTATTAATACGTCGTCACCACATACCCATGGAATGAAGTACATATACACAAAGTTATACTACTAGTTATACTAGTTTATAGTTAAAGCTATTACTACGTTATCTAAAAGTATTTGGGAAAAACACAATATAAAAATATTATACGGTTAGATAAATGATATAAATAAGTGTATTACATTTATATTTTACGTTAATATGTGCTTGACTATAGTTATATACCAATGAAAAAAATAAATATTATAAAATTAATTTTTTAGCTGCTTTAAATAGTTCGGTAATTTAAATTGTTTTTAAAAAAGATAGAAAATTTACTGAAATATGCATTTATATTCCTGAAATCCTAAAATATGTATTTTAAATATTAAACCATAAAATATGCAAAAATATACAAAATAAAAATAGTACTTATTTGATTCAATAGAACATGAATCAAATTTGTATCCAAGTCAGCATTAAATTAGGTAAATAGAAAAAAATATGCAATTTCATAAACATTCGAGTGAATAATATATGTCTTAATAATAATACAAGATGAAATCAGGATTTTTTTATAAATCATAACTATTAATACAGACATTGACATTTTCACTATGCAAAAAAATTCTTGCCAAATAAATAAATTAATCAAAGAATAGAAGCATATTTTAACTTTAGTTTACTTAGTATTTATTTATGATATAACACCTTAGTAAAGACCTGATAAATAATTAATTTTTTTTTTACTTAGTCATTTTTACATTAAAAATGTTTGAGTTAAACAAAGTGTTTTTGTTGTGATACAACTAATTTTTTGGTTTCTTCTAAAATTATTATGTAAACATATTTACCACCAAGTAAAAATCTTTATTGAGGGAAAATAATTAATATGAATAGTAAGAAATAATAGTGTAATAACAATGTTGTAATGATTTTCTGTGGTGAAAAATGACAGAACATACATAATAAGTTTCCCATCAATGTTTAAAGCTATTCTAAGCAAAAATGTAAGTCTCATATTATTCATTTTTCTTTGTGAATCATTTTACAACTGTAATTGGTAAATATAAATATTAACTAGTTTGAGTTGTTTTTTTTATAAAGATTTTTATTTTTTCATTTTTTTTTTATTTATTATATTTTTAAATATAAAATATATTTTTTATATATTTAATTTTTTATATTTTTTTTTTTTATATTTTAAGAGTGGTTTCCTGTTACGTTACAATTATTACAATTAATTTCGTTTATTATTATTTTTTGACTAAATTGATTAAGTGGAGACTCTAAAATAGTTTTACTGTTTGTAAATGCTAGAGGAATGTATAATTAAGTGTTGTATTGGTTTTAATATCATTGCAATTTAAGCATGTTAATATTGAAATGAAGTTCATGTCTTAAAAGATTCTTAAGTGTATAGTTTTGAAAAAAGAAGACATTAACAAATACAGTTGCATTTTGTTGCTAAGGAAAAATAAAATGACGTTCTGAGAATTATCTTAAATGAAAACAGTCAAGAGCATTATCTTGCAACGAATACGATTTTGCTTAATTTTTAAAACATTAGATATTTCATATTGTTTAAATTGATTGTGAATATATAATATATTATACACCATATTCGTTCACACACGAGAAAGGTGAGCAGAAAATAATCACCACACTGCGAGAGACCGTCGGTCATCAAATTTATTATCCTACATACAACTGTATTCCTTTTGCGACAAACAGACGTAAACAGAAAAGTAAATTACCACGCCAGTACACTACACTGTGAGTGCCGAAAAACCGCACCGCTGCGAGTTTCTTCCCACCTAGACATTGCACTGTGTAACGTAGTTAAGTAAGGGGACAACAACGCGAAATACTGCCACCACAATTTCCGATTTCATTAAAAACTTTACATGTTTAACATAATAATTTTAGTTATATTTATACGATTGAAATGATTTTTCCAAAAAAATAATCTGCACAATATTTCGGATGTTTCGCCGCAACGTTAATAGTTATTAATAATAATATTAATAATTAACGTTAACGTTAATTGATTCAGTGGATTGTGAGTTATCGCATCTGAATAAAATCACTGAAAATAAAATTGGTTTTTAAAAAAACTGTTTCGAGATAATATACACTGTCGGTGCCGCCGCTTTTTTTTATATAGCTTGATGGATGAAAAACAACTATTAAATTATTAAAAATAGTTTGCATGTAAATATCAAATAAGTATGCTGCAGAAATAATAATATCTTATATAGAAATGTCAAATAATCAATAATATTTTTGATGGGTAAACATTTTAGGGATGGTAGAAGTGATTTCATACAAACTTAACGAAAATATATAACAAAAGTTCAGAGCACTATAAAGTTTACGTTTTTGTTATTGTTTTTTCAAATAAAATTCTTGCATTTGATGCAACTTTTTCTTTTCGTTCAACTCTTTTATTTTTTCGATGTGCAATTTGTATAATTTGTTATTTTATTCCTTGTTTTTGCTCAACTCCCTGATATGTTCCATTACTTGATTCCATGCAGCTAGATTTTTACACATAACATTGCAAATACTAACCAAACTTCCTGATTTTTTTTATAATCTTGCTTTTTTCTTTAATTTACTTATAAGGGGTAAAGTTAATTTGTTATGATTTAAAATAATCAGTATTCATTATTTTTATATTTATTATATACTAGTTATTATTATTATTATTACTATTTATATGATTACAATAATTATTATTTATAACAGTGTAATAAATTATTGTCTCATCAAGTACTTACGACCTATTTAATAACGGTAATGCAGTATTATATTTATTCTGTGGAAAAATTTTATAACTTCATTTCAGGTCTCCGATCTTCGGCTTTAATTAATTAAACGTATTTATATAGGCTATAATTATATTTACACAGTTTTTTCTCGAAATTATTTGAACATGAATAAAAATGTATATATACATATATATATATCAATATACGAGTATATAATTATTTATTTAAAAATAAAAATGTTTCAATATAATTAATATTAGTCTTTATTTTAATCTTTAAATATGTATCTATCTAATATTTTTCCTGACTTAAGATAATTAAATTATTTTGAACGTCATATTTTAAATTATCTGTAATTAATATAATAGTATATATATCTATATGTTTATTTTAAAATAATAAAAATGAATAATGCGCAATTTGTATTGAGTTGATTTGAGAATTGATGCATATATTATTATACTGTAGGTCATAGAGTAATGTCCATAAACTAAAATGTCTGTATTTATAATTAGGCACGCCCTGTAAGTCGCGTATAAATAAACTCCAAATCCAATTGTCCTGCACTTCTTAGTGAATAGTTTGGTTTTTTATCAGTTATATTAGTTCTCTAGTGTATTGTGGTGGACCACAGCTAGATTTTTATTGTTAGGAAAGTTGTACGAGGAATGTACTATTCGGAAACAATAATACGCGTACTGTTGTAATGTTATTCACAAATTTTATTAATCTGTATGTTGTTGTATCGTATTTCCATGATTCAGTGAATGCGTATAAATAAATATTTCTATTTTTAGTCCGTTTTTATTATTATTATTATTACTATAGTTATTAGTATTTTTTTTAATAGTAAGATCATAAAAAGTAAAATAAAAATAAATCAATATATCTGGCACGTATTTTTTATATTACGTATAAATTACAATCATATGTTATTTTCAGAAAACAAAACTGACCATCGATTGTGGAAGAACACATGATTGTAGATCAACGGTGGTTATTGGAACAAACGAATACATTAAACAGTCGATACATCACATTAGGTAAGTCTTTATAAATGATCTTAAATATAAGGATATTTTTTCAGTGCTTTACACAATTCAAGAAATTTTATTTTCTAATTTATAAAATACATATTAAATATACAAAAAAAAAAAAAAATGCGTCATTGATTCTTACGAATATCTTACAAATTCTATTAAAGGTTAGTACAATATTGTATTGGATAGATATCAATAATTTCACACTACATGCTCAGATAGTAATGGATTGCAAATTCAGAAATAAGCGTATGATATACGTTTTAATTTCTTGAATCTAAAAATATTTTATAACACTTTCATGATTGTTTGGAATTAACATATCTTTTTTTAATGATAAGTAAATAACGAAATTGAAGTCGAAACAGTTTAAAATTTTATTTAATTAATTATCATACTTCAATAAAAACTAAATTTTACTTTATTATCTTAATGTATCTTAATTATTAATTTAAAAAATATATTTATTAACTTATGAATTCAACTCTTATTAATAATTAATAACACTTTACATTTAAATTAAAAACTTCATATAGTTATAAATAAATAATTTCTTGAATTTTAAAAAAGTATTCTATAATTTATTTAATTTAGTTTAATTAATATCAATATGTAGTAAATAGTTAATTACAATAAATTTAGATATATATTCATATATGTTTTATTTACAAAAAAAAAAAAAAATAAAATTATACCTTATATCAATATTTAAAGTATACATTTCAAAGTAACATTTTAATTATAAGTGATCACTAACCACTTTATTTTAACTCCATATTGTCTAGGATGTGTATGTTTGAAAGTATGAAATGTCTGGTTTTCAATTACTTTGTGCACAAACAATTATGGCTTCATTTTAAGATCCATAATCAAAATGTCAACATTATTAAAATGTGAAATTATTAATAGATATTTTATTTATTATAAAAACACACGTCTTTAAAACTAAATTAAAATTATTTTTAAATCTATAGTTTTTTTATGAATAGCACATAGGTGAGATTTTATTTAAATTCTTGGTAAATAGGTATATGTATTTATTTTTTTCTCATTAAGAAGTTTTAAATTATTACCTTATAATAATATGTATGGTGTATGTATAGGTTGAGTTCTGTATTAATCAAAAAAAAAAAAAAAAGGAAAATAAATTAAAGTAATGAATTGTATATTGTTATAACTTTCCAATCTTCTGATTATTAACTTAGATCTATTTACCTTATTTACCCTCAACATTCATGGTCAAAATCAAAAACGTGTTATAAAATATCGTGAGCATTCACATACATGATGGTGAATTCGGTTTCTTGGACAATATTACATGGTCATTATGTACAAAATGGAGTGAACTAATAAATAATGTAGGCAAAGCGTCATGTAGAACTACAAAGGATTATTTACGATTATAGAACATCTTTGTATGAACATATTATTAATATATGATTTAATTTTAACCGGACTGGAATACAGATTTAAAGTATTGTTTATTAATTATGCATGTGAAATTTAATTTTAATTCATAAAAACTACGTTGTACTCTGCACTCATAATGAAAGAATTACTTTATGCATTTATTTTAGTTTTTATACATTATTTCATCATCTTTTTTATATTCATTCTCGAATTTTTTAATTAAAACCTAGAGGTAAGATAATGTATAAGAATTAAATTTTAAATTGGTAAGGTTTTATAATTTTTAAATAATCGTGTGCTATTTTTTTTATATTTAAATAATTTGCAAGTATATAATATATAATATTTTGATATATTAAAATATTCTTCAATGTTTTTATTATAGACTTGATAAAGAAAAATTAAAAACAATGCAGTGTGAATTCGCTGAACCGTCGACAATGAAGGTAATTTTAAACATATTTGATTATTTTGATTAAAACAAATTATTTGATGACAATTTTCCAAAAAAAAAGAAAAATTGTTTTCGGAAATCTATTTTATATGAAATATATTTTTAGAGGATAAACGTCTTCCAACTTAAAAAAAAATGTGTTAAATGATTTCAATACAAATCAATGAAGGAAATAGTAACACTATGGATATGCTAAATTATCAGTTATTATTAATGTGTTTTTCGGATATATCCATGTGTTCAATTTTATTCTGACGTTTTGAAATCGCTGCAGGTTCCACCTTTAGAGAACCAATCAGTTTCTATAGTTCATTTAGAAATTTGATATAATTTGAATATTTTTTTATTTTAAATTAATATGGTAATCAGTTTTTTGAATTCTAAAAATAAATACATGAAATTACCTTAATTTGAAAATTTATTAATTATATTAATGTAACAATATATATATCTCCCTGTATTAAGCTATATAAAAAATAAGTTATAAGTCTAATAAATTAAACGCCATTTAAAACTGTGCTGTATTATTTTAATTTCCATTTTAAGAAATTAATAATTTATTACATTTAAAAAATTGTTTCGAGTTTACATTCATATATATATATACCCAATAAGACATAGATAACGTTTATTTTTAAATTGACAAGCAGTTTAGTATATTAATAATAATATAATTCAATTTATAATTAAGATATATTATAAATAAGTACAATAGTATGTATAAATATAGACAATTGTATGATTAATATTATTTTAATTAATGTGATTAATTATACCTAGTCAGTAGATACATACATACTTACTAATAATATTTACATCATATATAGATATGTTAAAATGGATAAAAAAATATAATCTACAATTTTCAAATATTAGAATATGTGTGCATGTAATAACATATTACATTTGTATTTTTAGTTTAATATAACAAATAAACCCATGAAAAGTTACGAAATTCATCAAGAAGGCATTAAAAAAAAGTTAAAAGATATAATTACTGAAATAGAAGAAAAGGGAGATTTATGTTATATTCCTTCGCAAAAAAAATGTGTACGTATTTTTCTTATTGAATCATAATATGTTTAACATTATGCTTATATATTTTTATCATATATTTATTCATGTTATATATTATTTATTATACGTATGTGTAAATGAATTGTACTTATTACATTTGAACATAACTATTTGTTTGTATACATTGCCCTTCGCAGGATGACGATTGTCCGTCTTTTGTCGAACCCACAGATAAAACTTCTATATCGGAAAGTTTTACATGGGAAAATCGAAAATTTATATGTCTTTGGAATAACTTAAAAGTGAACATCAAGCTTTTCTTTCGAATTATTTTTCCAGAATTCATTATTATATATGTATAATTTATTATTATTTTGTTTTTAGATTGAAGAGCAATCAAATAAGTATATGACAGCTGAAAAAATTAAAAACAAAGTAAGTCAAGATACTTTTTTTCTAGCTTTTGAAAGAATAACTTATTTAATTAATAGTAATAATAATTAAAAAGTAAATTCTTTTCAATTTTATTTAAAATTTTCGTTTTCGTCATTAACAATAATACTTACCAATATAAGATTTCACTATCGAAAGTTCAATTAGAACCGAAATCTGAGTAGTGGCACATAAACAATTGTATTTGGCCCGTAGTACCGTGATATTTTAAGATCACACCGTCTTCCTGGTTCATTTCCAAAATATTTGCTCATAAGGCAATTTGAATACAGTCTAAGGTAACGAATATCCAATCGAACCTACTCGCTAGTTTGCTCGTGTCAAGCGTCCGGTCACTGCTGTCGTCATCAAAATGTAAGAGCCTTTTATTGTTTTTCTCCCAAAACTTCATTTTATTACGTAGATTTATTTAACTGTTTGTTCTTATCTATAAACCGTTGTTTGAATACGAGTTTGGCTATCTCTTCTTAGTTTTTTGATTCCTATACCGGTTATCATTGTTACGAGTCCGATGGACCCAAGCCAAAGGGTCAATTTACAGAAGAGCTGTAGCAATATTGTGTCTGAAAGAGGCTTTAGGCCATCTGACCGTTATGACTCGTCGAAAAAAGAATTCTTAACTAGTCTGTCTCAAAAATTCTGGCGAGCGTCATTGGTAAGTGATTTGTTGAAACTGACGCGTATATAATTTACCAACGTGATGTTTAAATCATGAGTTAAATAACTTTAGTAAAAAACACTCAATAATTACATAATCATAGAAAAAAAATGAATTTTAATTTGAGATAAAGAACAAGCTCATTAAATAATATAAAAATATTTACATAAAATAAACTGAACGAATACAAATATAATTAAAAAAGTAGATAACTACGCATTTCCCTCAGCAATTTTTTTTTTATTAATTTCGTCATTAATACATAATTTATATTCACTAAACAAAAATTTAATAATACATTCAAAATTAATATTTTATATTTCCTCGTAATTACGAGTATTTTATAATTCTATCACTTTACCTAAAATTTAAAGTACGCTTATTTATATTCAGACCATAAACATATACTTCACCTTAAATATAAAATATTTAATTTGAATATCCATTCATAGATATTCGTAGAAGTAAATTTCAGTTTGCTTTCAGTAAAATACAGACGTATATTAAAATTGAGGTTAATTTCATTTTAATAATTACTAAAATTTTTAATATTTTAAACTAAAAATATAACTTCATAGTGTAATATTACACGTAAAAATTTTAACGTAGACCATTTTATGAAAAGTTAGATAGTTATTCACCCAATATGTTAATTACTCGATTTTAATATTCAATCGATCAAAATATTTATTAAGATTAATCATTAAGCTATATTAATTTTTAATCCAATTATGTACTTGAATTAGGTTTTACATGTAAAAATTAAATTAATGCATATTTATATAATACTCATACTATATAAAACTAAAGTCTTAGTTTTGAAAATTTTTTTTCTATGCAATCAAATTATATTGACATTTTTAATAAGTTAATTCATTTAAAGAAATATTTGAATCTCAGTTAGGTATAAATCGTCATTTGATGCATAATGTACATAAAATATTAATAGTAGTTAAAAAATATATAAATACACTTTTTCTAGTAATTTTAATGAAGTCTATTTAACAAATTTGGGGCAAATTTATATTAATATTTACATATATGTAAAAGTATTAAATTATATTTATCTAATAATATATTTTAGGTAAAGTAAATATAAGATATGCCAATGCTATTTTCGAATTTTGAAATTAATTGTACTGGGTACAATATTTTCTTTAAAAATTGTAAATAAAAAAGAATATTGAGCTTTTATGAATTATATAGTTTTAAACTTAAACAATTCAATACTGATTTATAAGTATGGTATACGTATTAGATTATTTAAAAACAATATTTAAATTATGTCAAGTAAAATAATATGTTAATTTAGAATTAATATTAACGTAATATATTAAAAATTTAATTGCGTTTTTTATGCTAAGTTGTCATTATAATTATTTAGTTTATAATTTATAAAAATATATTAATTATAAAACATATTTATCAAAAAATATTAACTGAAGAAAATAAAAACTCATATTTCTGTAAAATATATATATATTAAACTTCTACGTTGAGAGATGACTACTTAAAATATATTATTTATTTTCAAATTACACAAAAAAAAGATTAATATTTTAATATTTGATATATATATATATATATTATATATATATATATATATATAATATGTTTATGTTTATTAAATATAAACGTTAGTTCTTATCTATGATACAATACGTACTATTTATAAATAATAAATAATAGACAACCTGTTTTATATTGTTTGTTTTTTCATAATTGTCAAAATTAATATTTGTACACAAGTATAATATATCATATATTTATACATAATGTAATATTTTTAAGATTTATATTGAATTAATAATAAACTATAATAAATTTTGTAAACTAAATAGCTTAATTCCCAATTTTAGAAGATATACTCTTGTTTTAAACATTATTTATAATTAAATGATATTATACCGTATAAACCTTATAAAAGTGAAAGATCGGTTAATTCTAAATAAATTTTGAAATCTTAAACTAAAATATATAAAATTCTTATTTTTACTAGAGTTGCAAAATTAAAAATTAATTTAGACACAACAATTATATTCCAAGAACATGTATATTTTATAAAAAATACTCTATTAATTTAATTATAATTGAATTTTAACATTGCGTATAATATAACGGTGTTTGCCTATAATAGCGTTATTAGTGGTAAAATGATCCCAAAAGTCGTAGTTTAAATGATTGTTTTGTTTTTGATGTTGTGTGTGAGCCAGATAGCCAGCCAGTTCACAACCTACACAATCTGGACAAATGCCCAAAAGCTGTTTTTACAATACTATCGGTGGTATCCGCCAGACAAACTTGTTTAATAACACTGTACCACTAGAGTTTAATATGTAAATATGAAAAAATATAATTGTGCCAATTTAAATTCAAACTATAACAACATTGGAAGGGGTAATAGCAATTTGAAATCATTGAACACCCCTTTAGGCGATGCAGTTGGTTTCGGCGAGCCGAGTGTGAATATTTGTAATAATATGAAGTCTTGGAAATCTGTGAACGCCGCCGGTTGGTACTGCAGTGTAAATAGAAAACAATTGCCGAAGATCGTTGTCACGGTCGATGGGCTTAGTGATAAAAACATGCAGGTACAAAGCGATAGGTAGTACTTTCAGTGGTCACGGGCGTGTGTTACTATATATCATATACCAGCAAGAATGTAAATCATATTTAAATTATATTTATTTGTAATTTTTAAACGTTTTCAGAATTAATCTTACTATTCATTTATTAAATTTATTTTTCCAAAAACGATTAGTTTATCTGGTATTGGTATAATTGAAGTAAATTAAAATTTTACGTATATTATTAAAATGTCGTAGTTCTATAGATTAATTATTTTGAATGTAGCAGACAAGCTATAAGTCATTTAAAGATAATAATAATTGTATGATTTGAAAATAAGTTTAAATATATATAATATATATTTTATTATATATATTTATATTTATATTTATATATATATATATATATATATATATACAATTATAAATCAGTAATCCTTATCATAATATGTGTTAGGCTTTAAAAATGTCTAAATTTTTTTTTAGATATTTTAAATTTTTCATGATATAATACTTAAATTAATTGAACAATTTATTCAAAATGCAAATATGACTATATTATTTATTGTATAATATTAGTGATACTACGTATTAGTATAATTCATTTTATATTTATAATTGATGACCGATTCAAATTTTATTTTTAATAATAAATATATATATTTAAAAAAAAAATCTGCTTATAAATTATAAACCACGTTTAGAGTATTAATTTACAGATTATGTATTTTCATAATAAACATAAGGAGATTCATTTTTATGCCAAATAAATATTACATCGTGCTTAGGTATCTATATTTATATTTAAATTGAATAACTTTTAGTCAATAATGTTTAATATTTTTATTTTATTTTAGAAACTGAATGATATAATATAATTTAAATTTATAATATATAATAAAAGTATCAAGATACGTATTATAATAAGTGCTGCGATAAATAACAGATTACAAAATAAAGCACCTATTTCTCAGATTTATAATCTTGCTCAAATTTAATAATTAATTTAAAAAAATCTTTTAGGAATAAATAATATACATTTATCAATAAGTTTTATTTAATAAATAAAAAGAACTTGAGTGTATACATACACGACGTAAGTAAAACTCATCATGTTAACACTTGTTGAATGTGGGTAAAATTAGACTACGAAAATAACATATGGTCAGTTTAATATACTCTTAATTTCAGGGTATACAAAATACTTTAAAGAAATAAAATTTTACATTTTTATTAAAATTTATTACTGTTATAGAAAATGAAGTTCCATTATTAAATTTTGCTTATTGGTTTAAGGGAAATGTAGATGATAAGATATTTACAATATTATATTTTGTTTTACTTTAAAAAATATTGTTGAGTTATAAACCTTAAATACTATAAATAAATATTTTTTAATGGTTATTTTAATAAAAAAATAATAATTTTCGGTAATATAAAATTATTTCAAAATCATAATAATAGTATCTAAACCTTCAAAATATTTCAAATAAATAATTTTACTAAAAAATGTTTACAATATTCAATACAAATTATGATATTAATTTACTAGGAATCCATTTAGCATTAACTAAACATAATTCATGAATATATATTTGTAATGGTACATTTTCATAAAAAAAAATTACAATTTTTACTATTTGTTAACATATAATTTAAAATTAAATATGTTATAATATAAATAATAATTACTTTAAATTTAATTTAAATATATATATATATCGATAAACACAACAAATTACGAAGAAAAATTATTTTCTCTTTTACATGTTCTGCTTAGAAAATTGTATGAGTTTTTAAAAAAATCATAAAATTGTATTTTGCTAAAACCTACATATCTTATAGTATTTTCATTAATATTATTTAAAAAATTATATTTTATACTATTTTTAAATTTTTATAATTTTGTTTACACTATTATTTAATTTTTTCATCGTTATAAATATAAATATAAATATAAATAATATAAAATAATAAATATAAAGTTTAGAAACTAAAGGATTGAATTATTATAAATGCATTTTTAAAGAACAGTTTCGATAAATAAAATTTATTAAATGCTTTTTGTGCATTCAAGACGTTAAGTTGTCCAGTATATTTGAATGAAATTGTATAGTTTTAGAAAGTAGTTCATAGACATATGTTTAAAAGAAACATACAAATATTATATCAATCGATGTTAAATATATTTAAACGAATATTAAAATTAATAAATTATATTTATATTATACATTTATGATGGCAGATAACATTTTGTTTTTAATTTTAAGTCTTATTAATTTAGCTTAATAATCAATACACTCGTAATAGTTTAATCTAACAACTTCCAATTGTTAGCTGTTGCTTCTTTTCCAATTTGGCTGACCAGACTCCAATAATTTATTTTTCGAGTGCTATATATAATCACGTTCTTGGTGCTTTGCCATTGTCGTAACAGAGTTAATTTATTATTCATCAAGTCCTATCTGTAATGAATACAAATCCATCTACAGATATTTAGTAACATTATATTTCCTACGTGATGTTATTATTTTAACACAATATGATATTTACTGATATATTATCTTAATGTGTTTATTTAATTATAAAATGTTAGCCATTAAAATTAAATCATATTTAACTGTGTTATATACGAGTTTATACAAAAAAGAAATTACCATTTAAATTTATAATCTTAAATCAGTCAATAAACGTTATATGATTTTTTTGATTCATTTTTTTACAGGAGTCTAATGGAATAAAAATCAATGCGAATGACGGATTGAGTCACAAAAAAGTAGATTTGGATAAAATTTTTAAACCGGCTACTGATTCTGGCGAAGTGACTCCATCAAAGAATAGTATATTTTCTGTTATAAAATTTAATCACATTATTTAACATATATTTTTTATTTATAGGAAAAATGTATGCCAGTAGCAGTTTTTATGGTCCAGATCACCCAACTGTAGAACAACAATTTGAACTAGCTCGCCGTATATCTAGCTCATTAAGTGATATAAGCAACCAACAAAGTAAAGGGCAATCTATGTACGTCAACCGCAAAAAAAGATCAGTTAAATGGGTACATGAAGGTAATACACATTTACATTATTTATAATGATTTTATTAAAATATACTTTTCAAGAAACTAATTTTGCAATCATTTACTATAAATAGGAGAAGGTAAAGGTCCAATACCATCCAATTTTCCGATAGGAAACCATCAACAAAATTATGAATCAACGGAACATGTAAATTCTATTATATTAATATAATATAATTATAATTAATTAATTATATCAATTATAACCATAAATATTTATGCATAATTATTTTAGAGTTCTGAATCAAAAAAAATACTGAAATTAGTTATGGATCCACGAGGTCAAGTACAAGATTTGCAAACATTACGTAAGCTTGGTGAAAATATCGAGCCTTCCCTTAGTCCAGAAGTTTGCTTTGATCTGGTTAGGGATTTAAATGCAACGAAAGGAAAAGGTTATATTTAAATTGAGTTCATAACATGTTTTATCTAATTTGTTAATATATAATTTAGGTGCTGCATTATTCGCTAAGAGACGTAAACGGTCTGAAAATTGGGTAGTAGATGAATATAATGTTAAATCTATTTCACCAAGCGTTTCTGAACCAACCATAATAAAACACAGTAGTATTAACGGCCCTAATTATCAAAAAGGTACTATGAGAGCCGAAAATATTCAAAAAATGAATGAAATTCAAGTAGGTTTATTCATTATTAATTGAATATAATATATAAAATATAAGTTATCAAATACATAACTCTATAAAAACATATTCTTAGTAATTTCGTTATATTAAATAAGTAAAAAAATTTTTTTTTTATTTAAATCAAATTTTAATATACTTAATTTTTAGCAAAGATTCACTCAACCTCGTTTGAGATTGATTAAATCTCCATGGGAGGCAGCCTTAGAAACGGGATCTGTTGAGTCAGCTTTTCAAGAAATGGGACCAGTTTTTCCACCAAGAGGTTATATTGTAGCTCCAACTTCAGAGGCTTTAGAAGCACTTAAAGATGGTGGCAGAACTTCTAGAGCTACTGTTTGTTCAACCCCTACAAGAAGTTCAACCCCCAAAAATTATCAAGATATATATATGCCTAAAATACCAAAAGGTTGGAACACGCAATGTAACAGACAACAACCGCCGACATATGGTACAAGAATAATGTTAATAATTAGAACGATAGTTTTATAGTAAGGCACTCATTTTATCAGTCAATTGTTGTGATTTTTTTATTATTCAAATACAAATATTTTACATATATAATTATATGTATTTACAAAATATAAAAACAAATGTTTTCAATACGAACATATGTTCATTTTTTATTTATCATGTCAAGGCAAAAAATTTTTTATATTAAATTATAGGATGCAATTTTAAAATTATAAAATTTGGTATAATAATAACGTTAAATTAGATTTTTAATAGTGTTCATAAATGACTGAAAAAATTGGTGTATATAATTATAATACATAATGAACTGTTAATTTTGTTTACTGCTTGTAGGGTCAGTAAAATTGGATCAAATATTTCGTGGTACCCCTAATTCACCAGTTAGCTTATTGAACAAGGCTTCAATATGCTCAACTGGTCTAACTCCTAAAGTATCTGAAAATTTATCTTTCACAACTTTTACTATAGATAAAGATAATACCCTAACTTTGACACCAGTTCCGAAACCTCCGAAAACTATAAATCAGAATTACTGTGATGAACCAAAATTTCATAAAGTTGAATTCACACCAAGATCAACACCTGGATTAGATCGTATGAGTGGTACTCGTAGGTCAGAAAGTGTTACAGAAGAAAAACCAACTGAAGTTGAGCCTTGTACACAACAAGAAAATGTGAAGTCAAAAATTTCATTACAAATAAAAGAAGAAAACAAGTCGAAATTCAATAATTATGTAGTTTTTGTCCCTAAAGTGCACAAAACATACGAAGAATATATGACAAATATAAATGTTTACACCGAGCCAAATCGCGTTGAAAGTAGATGTTCATTAAAATCACCGAGCAGTTTTAAAACAACTAAATCCGAAAAAAATCCAGCCACAATTGTACATGAAAGAGCGATTCCTGTCAAAACACTAATTGACACGTTTGAGCACAACAACAGACCCATAATGCGATATTTGCAACTCGAAGAAAGTATTCCATTAAGTGAAAATATAAAACATTTGCACGATGATCCACCACTATCGTCAATTGATGACAAACCGGTAGACGAGTATGAGTTTTCTAACACTTGTCACGAAAATGAATTTTATACTACTAACACAGCAGTTGAAACTAGAAGTTTTTTGTATGTAAACGAAGGACAAGTTGATGCAACCGATGAAAATAAAAATGAATACGTTGAAGGATCTGAATATGCGGATAAATCTGGAATCACTGATAAATCTGAATATGGTGATAGATCAGAGCATACTGATGATGTTTCAATATCGTTTGACTTAAGAAGTGATATGCAGTTTCAGACAATTAGGCAATTAGCAACACCTGATAGCCTAGAATCGAGTATGTTATTTGCTCAAAAACAGAGCTTGTGCGATGAACGTCGTTATGAATACAATAATAGTTATACTACACTACGTAAAGTAACAGGCAAGAAAAATAAAAAACTGAATGATTTTTGCACGTTCGTGAAGTTCATCATTTGAACATGGCAAAGACAATCCTATCCGTGATCCGTTTACCATTCTACGCATGTATTTCCCACTATAGAAACCATTTTATTTAAGTGAATTTTAATGTAATTATGTTTTTTTTTCATTAATCTGTGATCACGAAAAAACTAACGTGTCAAGAATAATTTTAATAGTGGGTTGATTAATATTATACATACAATTATAATATTTAATTAGTCAAAAAATGTTTGGCTAAAACAATAATTAAATAACAAAATTAAGTAGACAAATAACCATGTATATAATATATATATTTTTATGAATATTTCATTTAAAATTTCTTTAGATAAAAAAAAAACATGTATTCTCTGCTGTTCTTGATATTTTAATGAATAATGTGCATTTTGATAAAATTTTATTTTTATTGCACAAATTGAAATAATTTATTATTAAAGAACATTTATATAATTTATTTTTGACCAAATTTTGGTTTTAAATTCGTACATAAAATAAATCTTAAAAAATTAGAGCTGCGGATGTTGCCAATGTGGGTTCGAGTAGATCATGGATAACTAAACTTATTTCCCTTACCGTTCACTTATATAAAACAAATCTCACTGCCCTACCCCTACCCCTGAAATTTACCTAATCAATTAATCAGTATAAAAATAAAAATGCAACAACGTATTTATTTATTTTTAGATGTATGTTTTAATAACTTATTTATAATAAAAATAAAAATAAATATACATTTTAAAGATGATGTATCTGGTGGGTTACCATCAATTTAATAACGTTCAGCTCTATTTGTGTGAGGAATATTCTTTCTTTTTACTAAATGTCACTAAATTGCACTTAAAGAACTATTACCCACTTGAATCATACTAGCATCACTTGATATATAATATCGCCCCAGGGGTAGTTATATCACCCACTTTGGGAACCACTGGAGTAGATCAATTGATCAGGTGTTATTACAGTTGTATTGTTATTTTGAATTTGAATGCAATAATAAATCATTGTATTCGAAAAACGATTCTGAGCCACGCTTTTGTTATATTATAATTAATGGGTATTATAAATATTGTTAAAATATATATGTCTAATCATGTATTACATATTAAGCTACAAAAACAGTATAAAAAAATTGCAGGCCTAAAACGAATATGTAGATATATTGATGGTTTTTATTTTTATTTTTGAGTTTTTTTTTTTTAATTGCGGTTTAGGAAACAAAGAGTTAAATTGAAAAACATGTCAAATAAAGTACCAATTAGATACAATTTTTTATCAGAATGTAACAAATGTCGAGATCATACAATCACTCCTTTCTACACAAAAATGTTTGTACTGACAAAATAAACAAATAAATATATCATTGTAAAGCAACTCATTATCATTTTCACTCATAATCTAAACAAAAAATATGTCATAAAAATTATTTTATTTATGCGTTAAAATGTATAGGTACTTATTTTGTGTATTATTTAATTAATTTTAATTACATATCAATATCATTAAAATTTACCATCTGTATAATATGGCTGTGCTGTGTACTTTTATTGATTTAAGCGATTTTAATATTTGTAATACATTATATACAATAAAATATGTAACACATATTTTTGTTTTTATATTACAGCAGTACCATCAAGTTCTAATCAGTCAAAGAACGTTCCTATACCATCGTACAAAGACTATTTATCATTGGGTAACTATAACACTGCGCCAAGAGGATGGAAAAAAGGCAATACTGTAGTATATAAGCCGGTGACATTTACCAGCAAAATGAATCGTGAAGATACTCGCAGGAAAAGCTTTACCGACTTCTAATACAAGATGATATTTTATACATATACTTTTATATGTATAAAATATTACATGGTCGATTTATATGAAGTGTATTTAAAGCACGTTTTAAATTATTTAATCGGGATATAGATTAATTTAACTGTGGACTTGAGTCAAAATATGGTGTTCAGAAATCATTTATTGTTCTTAATTTTATAAGTATTATGTTTTTAAATGTTTAAAGTTGTATCCATTCATTTATGTTGAATATTATAATAATTGTATCAATTAATTTTTTTCTGTTTAACACTGTTAATTATTTAATCATTTATTTATTTCAATTAAAAGTAACGGTTATATATACATTTAAAAATAAATAAATTATAAACCAGCAATGTGTCACTATGAATAAACATCACACTTAATACCATGATATTGTTATTTATTTTCGATTTAAATAAAACATCGGTAGTAATTATACCTAAATTAAAATTAAAACTTAATTACTTATTATAAGTAAAATATTAAATACTTTGTTTTAAAAATCCAAGAACTATTTGTCTAATGTGACTTTTTTATCATACTTATAGTTTTTTTACGAATTATTATATATTATATATAGTATCATACATATATACATACATTGCAAAAAGTGAACAGTTGTATATTATTCAATCTATGTAAAAAAAAATGACTTAGGCTGCTCCAACACAGCGTCTAACTTTTCTATAATTTATGGAAACAAATATTATGGAATGATTGCTAAAATAGTTATTCAAATTACAAATATATTTTTCATTTAATCTTTATAGATTAATTAATTAATACAAAATTAATATATATAAGATAATAACTTTATATATATATATTTATTTTTAATATATATACAAGGTGCGGCAGAGATATCTACCACATTTTAAAACGCTGTAGCGCCATCTTTGTTCAACCTTGAGAAATAATCTTAGTCGCGTTGGAAAGAGGAAAAAAGACGGTTATTTTACGTATAATTATTTATTTCGAGAACCTTGTAGTTTTAAATATAATGTCATCTAAATGATGACTATGATTTTCACAACAATTGCGCATACGTAAAACGAAACTATCGAAAACTTTTTCTAACATAGTGGTCGCAATCACTTCAGAATAATGTTTAGTTGGCGTTTTAAGTTCTTCTAGATCTCTTAGCTTGTTTTTATAAACTTTTGATTTTAGGTATCCCTAAAGAAAATAGTCACAAGCTGAAAGATCCGGAGAACGCGACGGCAACACAATCGGCGAGTTACACGAAATTATTAGGCTACCAAAAAGTTTCTTTAAACAATCCATCGTGTCATCGAAGTATGCCATGGAACTCCGTCTTGCTGAAACCATGTCCGTGTTAATTTTCATCGTTTCTTCAACTCTGGTCGGATGAACTCCGTAAGCAGCTGCCGGTAGCGATCCCCGTTCACCGTGCCTTCCCAACCATACCGTAACCTTCGGCGAATGGAGGAGCTTCTTTATATATAT
This sequence comes from Schlechtendalia chinensis, assembly GCA_019022885.1. Classification (NCBI taxonomy): domain Eukaryota; kingdom Metazoa; phylum Arthropoda; class Insecta; order Hemiptera; family Aphididae; genus Schlechtendalia; species Schlechtendalia chinensis. Next base: position 11,508,246 of record CM032339.1, on the reverse strand, counting down.
ACAGTCGAATCCGCTAAATTGGGACACATCGGGCGGTAACCTATTTGTCCCCATTATCCGACTGTCCCGATTAACCGAATAACTAATAAATCGTAAAACTAATAACTAATGCATTTTTGTTGTCGTTTAATTTTTCCCATTGTTCACGAATAGCTTTTTCATTATTTTTCAATCGGCTTAGTACTGATTTAGACGTGCCTATTAACTTCTCTAACTTACGAAGACTAGTATTATGAGGTTGAGCCTTAATTTTATCTAGTATAGAAATTTTTTCAACCAACGTTAAATCTTTACGAGACATAATTGTTACGTATTAACACAAACTGGGATAAATTAAAACACACATACGTTAATACACAGAGACGAAAAATCGTGAACTAAAGTCTTTCGATGTTGTAGTCGACTCTTATCGTGATATTAAAAGATAAAGAAATGATTGACATAAAATGCAATGTACATTATCAGAATTCTGTACATTGTACATATACGTACGTGTATAAAATATAATAAAGCCATAAAGATTAGATAATTACAGTTTCAATAAGAAAGTAGATAATTTAGGTCAGAATATTTAATTAGACGCTTTTATTTATGTCCCTTATTACCGATGGTTTGTCCCCGATAAACGAATTTAAATTGCTTTAAACGAATACATTTGTTCGGGACTATGTCAATTTGTCCCCATTAAGCGGTTGTCCCCTTTATGCAGTGTCCCAATTAAGCGGATTTGACTGTATATATATATATATAGACTAATATAATACATATTTTTAAAAATATAAATGAATTACTATTGTTTTATTTTATTATTTATTCTTGCTTGGATAGTTCTGTATCCTCTAATTTTCTCCAAATAACCGTATATTAATACGAATAAATGCCTTTGCTTCTTACTAAGTCTATATCTGCACTTGAAAATGTTTTTAATGTTTCCTTAAATTTGGTTTTTGGAGCTTTAGCAAGGTTAGCAGTGAACTTTTTGAGACTCGATAGAATAAAATAAAATGTGTCTACAAATCTGATTTGAAATTTATTTGATATATATTTAATAAATGATTTAAATTTTTCTTAAGTGTTTGATATGCCATTTATTGATTTTTTAGCAAATTCTAGTTGTGTAACAAAACAGTGTGAGTCGTAACCTGAAAGATTGTAAAAAAAACATGGCACAAAATTGGGCTGTCGTATTTGAAGGTTGCAATTATTACTCATAGTACTTCTGTTTACACCGTTTAAGTGGTTGGTTGTGATCATTTAGCGAATTTGTAGTTTTAAATTTTTATTTAGATATCGGACATGTTCCTCGATCTACATTTTCTTGATGTTTTTTAATATTTTCAGGTGTTAATATTATGGATATTGTTGTTTGTAATAATTTTTCAATTTTCCCTGCTACCTTTACAATTTTCTTTATGAATTTTTTAGTGACATCACCTTTGTTATAATTCAAATCTTTTCCAAACATAACTGGCTCGGTTTCAATATTATATTTTTTAAATAACTTTATTGTTTGATGGTTTTATATAAAAACAATAACTCATGACATCATGGTGGTGGATAATGTTTGTATTTTGTTGTGCATTTGTATTCTATGATTTTTTGAAGAAACACTATAGATCCACCTAAATTGTTTTCCCCCAATTTTTATTGTTTTAATTTTTAATTTTTAAAATTTTACGTATGTATCTGGTTTGTGCATTATTGGAGTCGGTGATTTATTTTTATTACATTTTAGTTTATGGTTCTTTAGGCGTTCTTCATCACTAACTGAACTACTTAAATCTAAATATGACTTAAAATTTGATTTGAAAATGATCACTGAATAACTGTCACGTGTAATCTGCGATCCAATTAATTTAGTCAAATTCATAATACTTCAGTACTGTTGATTTCCGGAATGGTCACCAAAGCAGGTGGAATTGTAATGGAGATGAGCACAATCAACAAAACGCGTTGTGGACGCGGAGACTGCTGCCGAGTGTGAGACGATAGACGCAACGCAGAGGTAGAATCGCTGTGTCTTTTCACCTGACCCAGGTCTTTACGGGACATGGATGTTTCAATTATTACCTGGTCAGGATGGGGAAGTTCACCGACCCTCGCTGCGCTTACTGCGGAGAACGGGAAGACACAGCAGAACATACCGTGTTCTATTGCCACAGATGGGACGAATACCGTGCCCACTCAGGCAACTACTGGGTCAGGACGCTAGACTCGACGATATTGAAGACATTTTTTGTACGGTCTAGAAAAACACTGGCTGCCCTGAAATACATGAAGACAAATGAAGAATTCTCGCTGTGGCTGATAAGCTTAGGAGAGAGTTTGTCTCCGCAGTAGAGAATATCCTCGCTAGAAAAGAAGTGGACGAGAGGGAAAGGCAACGGATGCTAACCCAAAAATACTAATGAAGACACGAATGATGGCATTGTGCTTCAGGAAAAAGAAGTCCGAGCGGAAGATGAAGCACTCAAGTGAAGGGCATGAGAAGTCCAGGATGGCGGTGAGACAACACAGCCCAAGAAACAGGTGCAATCAAAACAAGATGATGTCGCACATTTGCTATATACATTTATATCGAACAGTGCATTTATTTACTTTAATTTTATTTCATTCATTATTCTGGTTATTTAATACTTTATGTACATACATTTCGTTTAATATTTATTTGTAATTTCTTATCTATTGTATATATTTAGCTTATATTCTTTATGTTTTTTTTAACTGTATACTTGTGTGCCTTGACTTCGATTATTATTTTTGTAACACTTTAAGGTATTATTCTTGGCAATTAGTCAATATTATTTGTATAATGACTGGAACTGAGGTTGAAGTGTGAATAACCACTCTTTTGATACAAAAACTCAGTGTAAAATATGTCATTATAGATAATACAAAAAACGAATAATCTACTTTATTAACTAGATTTATGACTAAATATTATATTTTTATTTATACTACGGTGACTATCGTCAATAAGTTATTGTTTCCATCAATTTTTTAAATTAATTAAATTATGATATTAAATACAATTTTTTTGTACTTAAATAAACTAAAAGCAAGCGGGAAGAAAACATAAATTGATGTCGATGAAGCATTCGAAATCTTAACTCTGAAAAGCAATCCATTATTTCAAAGAAATGAAACATTAAAACTTATATCAGCTAAAGTATGTATTGAACTTTCAAACAATCTTGAAAGTAAAATGACCACAATACTGTATATATAGCTGTATATTAAAATAGATATGGATGGCAAGATCGTCTTCTTGGTAAATGTGGTTAAATTATACCAAATAATGATATTTCAGAAATCGAATCATGAACTTTAAATTCGGAAGGAGAAATTGGTAAAAAAGTTTTTAATATCATAATTCCATTTTCTGCATATTTTGATATTATTCCATGTGTAACCAGTTATTTTCAAAAACAAGAAAAAAGGTTATACTACGTTTTAAAACCATACGCCTGGTTTGATGTGATAAATGATACTTTTATTAGTCAGAATCATTTACCATGTAATTTTATTTATAAAAGGGTCACAGTTACTATTGCATTACTATTACAAATACGATGAAATAAACAGTAAAGATTTTTTTACTTTTTAAGCAAAATGTAAAGACTGCAGTTTAAATTTATTTACTTGGTGTGATAGAAAACGAACACACCAAGAACACATTTTATGAATTGTATTTCAATTGTATGAAAATCAGTAAAGAGTTAGAGACAGATATTCCATCAAACTGGAGAAGAAATAATGTTGATGAGATGGAATTTATTTAGATATCGTCCCCAAATCTATATAATAATAATACTTTGTGCAATGCAAAACAAGGGTATTTAAATAAGAAGTTAGGAATAAGTAAATCTTACATTATTGAGTCACTAATGGAATTAAAACACATTTCGTAATCAGGAAATATATATACCATTGAATGTGATCTATATTGGTACACTATTGGACAAATCATCAACTACTTATTTAAAATGGTATGAATAAAAAGTATTTCCTTCTTTTCATAGATGCAACAGGTAGTTTACTTAAAAAATTAAAATGCACAAGTCTCAATCTACTGTCAGGAGATATATTTTTATATGAAGTAGTAATTAATGAATAGTTTGGACAGTCTCCAGTATGCCAGATGATATTTGAGAAACACGATACAATAACTATAACTTACTGGCTAAATATGTGATTGAAAGCAAGAGCAAGTCCACCAAATGAAGCAATTTTGCGATTATTTTAAAGCACTATTGGGAGCAATGAGTCAATCGCTTTGTAAATTAGAATTTCGATTATATACAATTAAATGTTTTTTGTTAATTATAAATCAAACTAATAAGATACTTCCATGCTACATAAAAATCGATGTAACACATATGATAAAAAGTTTTTGCCATATAAAGTATCTGAATAAATTACGAAATAAAAAACAAAAAGAATTTTATATCAGAGGATTTAGATTATTAATAAATTCAACAAACCTGTTTAATTTTCAAAAGATATTGAAAGCATTAATAATTGTAATGCTGAGCGCAAATACAATGCAAAAATACTTCCACATTTATTTATGTATGCGTTGAAATGAAATAAAATCTGAAATATACATTTTACTTATTAGAATTTTCATTTATTAACATTGATATTCAAAAAAACTGTTTCAATAATTAAGTAATTAAATAAAAAATAATATACATATTCTATCTACAAATTTGTTTATCCTATATCGTACGACATAATATGTATTAATGTAGGTCCCTTACAAACGATAATTCATGGCAAGTATAAATGAAAATCGTATAATATCTATATTGCAGTTTACTATGTTCACTTAAAAACTGAATGCGTTCACATTCACATTAAAAAAAAAAAAAAAATACGTTCATTTGGTCATTCATTTAAATATTTTTATATTTATGAATCCCTTACTTGCAATCTGTATAGAACGTATTTATAAAATTGATTGTTTATTACTTAAAATCAAAAAACCATCCAAATAGTAACACAACACAATAATTATCCGAACATCAAAACAACCGTGGCTAACTCACCTAGCTTTTAAAAAGGTTTTTAAAGTTTTTTTTTTTTTATAATTTATAATGGAATGAATATAATTGTAATTATAGACAAATGTTATTACATAATAATTACAATTTATATATATATATTTTAATAAATAGGTAAATAAATTTGAATGGCGTGAAAATTGTTCAAATTCACTACAAATATAAACATGGTTCATGTTCACAATCTATTTGAAAAAAGTGAGTGACGTCCACATGTCGTTCATTAAATATGAACGTGGACGCGCATGAACGTGAGTTCAAAAAGTAGTTTTTCCAAACACTTTATATAAGTATCATATTAAAGAGATAATACTTTTTAGTATGGTTAGCAAAACAAAATTTAAAACATCAATATTTATTTGAAAGTAATTTGCTAAATTTCAACGTTGGTTTGAAGCGAATTAGATGATTTGGTGAGGCTAACTTCACAAACGTGTTTATTTTCCTTGTTTTAGGCTAAATGCATGAATTGACACGCTCGGATTATTTTTCTCAAATTGTAATATATCAGTTAATTGAACCGGGTATGTTGGAATAGAAAAATCGTAATTAGATTCTACATCCAAATAATTACGACTATATCTTCGACTGTTAATGTTAGTTAATGAATTTTGTTCACATGCTATATTTAAAAAAATTCTCATCATTATTTTCTATATTAATAGTATCCTTTCAATTTTCAATATTAGAAGATAATGGAATATAAGACGATCCACTTAAGGGGATGTATTTATTAATGTTTAATAAAACAGTATATACTATACTATAATAGTATAACATACTTTAACAGATGTCTAGTGAAAATTTACCAACTTTTACAGCCATTTCCTTTATTTCTTTTAGTATTTTAATAAAATGTAATTCCAAAATTTTATATTTATATAATTTTATTTATTACTACTTGTTTTTTTACTATTTTTTTTCTTTCAACAAACCTACTTATTATACAATGTTTGAGCATAGATTGTAGATTTCATAAATAATAATAATAATAGTAATAATAATAATGTTTCCATTTAAAGAATAATGTTAAATAATTTGCTTTTTTAGATTTATATAAAAAATATTCTTGGTAATCAATACATAAATTCGTTATAAATACTATATGTCATGTTCACAATGATAAATAAGTGTAAAAGGAGATATAGTGCATAAAATAGGTAAGTAAGAAACTTATGTATGAGACGATTTGTCGTGTGTGTGTATTTGTCAAATGTAGGTTTAGGTTCTTGAAATATAAAATACAACGTTATTTATAAAATATTTCGTATAATTATTGAAATAAATAATTTTAATTATCTATATTAAGCGTTATAGTAATATTTGTTTTTAATAGATACTAACATTTTAAACATAAAATGTAATTATTATTTTAAATAAATATTATTATAGCCATGGTCCATATAATTTGGTCCTCAAAAACATTTAACTTTATTTCATGTGAATGATATATGAGTTTCTATCATATTAAGATTGTAATTTTGAAACTAACTTACAACAATAAACATAGTGCGACATCTAGTAGTAATTTTGAGTTAAATAAGGTTTTTATTAATTCACTAGATCTCGTATATTATTTCTTATTAAGTTACGTTAATAATATTTAATTTACTACTTATTTTTAAAAATATTTAATAATGATTTCAGCCATATATCAAATATCTTTCGGTATTATTAATTTACTTATTATTAGTTATTGTGGTAATTTATAAACACAGAATTAAAAAAAACCTACAATATGACAACAATTTATACGCGGGTAGTTATGTATATTTTATTATCTATATTCTATATTAAAATTATTTTTCATCGCGAATGGTTAAGGACTACATGGCTTGTGTGCGACGATATCGGAGATTTGCTTATTACAAACTTACACTTATTATTATTATATTTTGGTACTGTACTTAATAAATCTCGTGACTTGAGTTTTTACGTACGTCGGAAATATTATACATTACGTATATGCTGTTGTAAAATTATCGGTATTGTAAAATAAAATCAAGTTACAAATTTAAAATCTAAATCTAAAAAATCATTCAGAAATTTTCATTGTTATTCGGATAAAATTTAACTTAACTTGGTTACTTTTATAAAAAGGTAACATAAAGTAAACACGTTAAAAAAAAGTAAACTTTCAAGTTAAAATTTAATTTGAAAAAATAACGAGTTCATTTACAAAATTAATATTTATATTACTTTTTAACTTAATTTTAACTTTTAACTCGTTAATATCCAACCTTGATATTTACCACTAATAAAAATATTTTTTATGTGTCAACAGTACGAAAATTCTATTTATATTATAAATATTTAATATGTTTTTATTGATAAATTTAAGTTTAAGTATTTTTACTAAATGTATCTACATATTTTTTTATAATATTAATTTTGTAGTGCTTATTTTTTGAAACATAATTTTCTAGTAATATTTATTATACATTATTTACAGTTAAAAATCATATATTACAAATCATATACTAATCGATGTTTTTCATAGTCTATGATCTATTTCTGTATTTTTCTAGAGATATGAATAGGTTCAAATGTTTTCCAGTTAAGGTTGTTCATAGCACTTTTTAATTTTCGCTGCATTATAGATGTTGTATAGAAAGATTTATTTCTTGTCTGTGGATAAAACGTTTTAGTATGATTTTCGTTTTTGTTCTTCTGATAATTATATCCAATTCTATAAGGATCAATATAACGATCAGTAATGTGTGTGGGCCAACTGTCAAAACCTTTACCAATCTGAAAAAGTAATCTATATGTTATAAATCTGGAAACAAATTTTACATTTTAAAATTTTTTAAATTAAATAGAACAAATTTGGTAAAATGTGTATACTAGATTACAATAATAATTTAATAATAAAATATAAAATAAAAATATAATATATTATTATATTATTATATGAAATATAATATAAAATAATAATATGCCAATCACAAATTTATTAGTTTGTATATAAAGTTATTTTGGTATTTACAATTATTGATTTCATAAATAAACAAAGCGAAAAATTGAATTCATTTGAACAAAAATTCTCTGAAATGTTTTCAGTACTATATATTGTTAAAGATGCAAATAATTTACTCCGTAATAACATGAGTACTTAAGTCAAATTTCTCTGAAAATTAATAATTTTTTTCCTACTGAAGATTCTTTCTCTGATTTCATTTAATATCAAGTTTGTTATAAAAATAGAATTTTATTTAAAGTTCCCGAAGTGTTTAATGATACTAATATATCGAATGGATCAACCGTTAGGCTTATTTTTCAAAAACTTTCTGTAAACATTAAACCAGTTACAAGCCAACGATTTGGAAAGTCAGATGGGAAAATTCGTTTTTTGAAAGATTCCTTAATTATAGTTTGTGATATTTTCTAGATAGTGGATTCATCACGTCAAAATAAAAACAGATCTATTTTTCAATGTAGTAAAAATTACAAGCGATAAGACTCCTAAGCAACGTAAATATTTTAAAATCCTCCGAAAACAATTAATCGATCGACATTCAAATGGTGAATTAAACCTGATAACAACTATTACAAGGGTATTCCATCAATTGCCTCTACTAACGGTTATAAAAACGTACAAGGCACTCTGAACTTCAACTTTATTACTAAAATGTCAAAAGTCTGAAACCAAAAAGAAGTACTTTATTTCACCTTTAAACACTTCTTGTTTTGCCTTTTTGTCATTGCCTTCTCTAAAACCTGGCTTTCCCATTCTAGATCTAGTTCTATATCTAATTATTAATATTAGTAATAAAGGTAGTGGAGTTTTAATTGCTATTAATTCTAAGTTAAAAAGTATAATTTTAAATGTTTTTATTAATCGTTTACCTATTACATAATACGAGAAATTTTCTCAGTTTTAAATGAACTGCATTTGTCTAATCCTGAAGCTAAATTTATCTTATTAAGCGATTTTAACCAACTCTCGTTAATTTGGTATCTTTATTCCTTACCACTAACTTGTGATTCTCAAATAGATTCCTATTTTACAAGTATGTTATCTAACTTTAATTTGAATCAATTCAGCTTAATACGTAATCACAATAATGTTATTCTAGATTTAGCTTTATCTAATGTTCACGTTGATATCTCTAATGATTCCCACTTATTATTACTTATCGACAAACATAACCTAGCTTTAAATATTTCATCAAATTATGAACAATTGAATACCTTACCTATTCATGATATAATTTATGATTTGAAAACTGCGATAGTAATAAAATTATCAAATATATTGGTGATTCATTCAATATTGGCATTTTCAATATAAATGATTTGGTTAATCAATTTTATTGTGTCTTATATGATGCTATTAATATTTTTATTGCAATAAAATATATCTCTAAAACACATTCCTTTTTAACACGCTAAAACTATTATTGAAATATTAAAAAATTGTTCATTTTGTTTATAAAAAATACAACATTATCTCTGATTATATCAATTGAAAAATTGGAAATTTTCCTCAAGGTAAATAGCCAATAGATAATTTAGGCTGCCATTGGATTTGCTTTAATTCACTATTTTCTGTGTTATTAGTATGTTATCATAAGTATTCCACATATAAATTATAAACTATTGTTTTTGAATTTAAATTAAATGTTTTATATTATCATAATATTATTATGGCTTCTAATAATAGATTATTACCGATAATGGTGGTCGAAGATTAGTATACAACAATTTTTTGTGTAAACTATAAATGATAAATTATAATATACTGAGTATTAGTGTCGTTAATATTGTTAATACTATTACCTATTCGATTTAATACTTTGAATAATAATTTTGAGAATATAATATTAATTTTATTAAAATATGCAATATTAAAAACGGATTGTTTCATTTTAGTAATCAGTTCTGAGATGGTGTCTGATGGTTAAGTTAAGATGATGTGATAACTATGTCGATAGTTGTAACCTATTCATTTATATTTTATATTTTCATGTTTTTGTTTATTAAAAATGAGTAAATAAGAGAACGTAAATAAATTATAAAATTACTTTTGTAAACTTCGAATTCTACGTTATATTACTTAATTGTTTTTAAATAACTTAATAACAGAAATTTTATGTTATATATTTTATTTTAAAGGAGTAATGTTCCTATCCTTCTATCACAAATGTACATGTCATATAACTATTTACCCGCAGATTTGAAAATAGATAAAAACGAAATATTAAAATCGAACACGGTAACAAATGGTTGAAGAGAATGATATTAACAACTGTTTCGGTAAAAATGTAAGTGACGAAATGAAATTTATATTATTTATTATTCCTTGGAAATCAGTTAAAAACTAAAAATTTTCAATTTCTAAAAAATTAAAAAAAAACATTTAAAGTTTCAATTAGGATGAGCTAAACAATTTCCTTGAATTGTTTATTCAATAATTGGTGAACAAGGTGCAGTTTGTAAATATTGTGCTATATTTAGTCGTGAATTTGGTAGTCATCAAAACCTTTTTACATTAGTTGTAAAACCCTTTAATAATTGGAAAAATGCAATAGAGGAATTTAATAATCATCGTCAAACTAAATTTCACAAATATTATGTTACGCGCGCACATAATTTTATTGCTGTTTATTCTAAAAAATGTCAAAATATTGTTCAAACATTAGATTCGGCACGTGCTTTTCAAACTGACCAAAGTAGAGACTAATTCCCATTATTCAAACAATTTTGCTTTAGGGTCGTCAATAAATAGATTTACATGGTACTAATGAATATGGACCTTTATCTTTAGGCAATTGTGCACGTTCGAATAATATCGAATATTTCCGAACATTATTAAAAAGGTGCTTTTATGTGAAAACTAAAATTTAACATATTAAATTGTGAATCAACCGTCAAATGCTACCTACATAAGTCCTATAATTTAAAATAATTTTAAAATATATGTGAAAAAATTTTACAATACTAGTTAGTTCACAAAATCAACCTAATCAAATGTTTTTTTTTGTATTAGTCGATGAGACAACTGACGTATAGCGTATTTGACAGCTTTCTTTAGGTATATGTTATTTGGACAATAATTTAAATATTAAAAAAATAAAATAAATAATTATGAATTGCTAGAAAATTTCTTAAATTTTGTACCACTGGTCAAAATTTGGCAGTAGTAAGTTTAGATACATTAAACAATCTCGATATAAATTGTAACTATTTATTTGGCTAAGGTAGTTTAAGTTTTAAAAGTATTTATGGTCCTTTATAAAAAAAAAAAAACGGCGGTTTTGATGAGGATGTGAAACATAAGATTTAGTGCAGGTGGATTAAGTGGAAAGAAGCGTCTGGTGTTTTATGCAATAAGAGAATTCCAATGAAGCTGAAAGATAAGTTCTATAAAAGTGTAGTAAGATAAACTATGTTGTATGGTTCGGAGTGTTGGGTGGTTAACAATAAAATAGAGCAAAGAATAGGTGTAGCAGAGATGAGATTGCTTAGATAGATGAGTGGAGTAATGAAAGAAGATAGAATAAGGAATTAATAAATAAGAGGAAGCATAGGAGTAGCGTCGATTGTGGATGAGATGAAAAAGATGATTTAGATGGTTTGGTCATGTTATGAAGAAAGAAAATTCGGAAGCTGTAAAAACGGTTATGAAAATGAACGTTGAAAGAAAAGAAAAAGGAAGGCCGAAGAAGAGGTGTTTGGATGCGATTGGGTGTGATTTGAGGACTTCTGGTGTATGCGTAAATGATGTGGGAAATCGTGACAATTGGAGGTTTAAGACACAGGTCGCCGACCACAAATAGCTGTGGTAGAGGCGAGAAAGAAGAAGATTTAATTGGTCAAAGTTATAATATCGCAATAACCATGAATGGTAATTTCAAAATAGTACAGGCTGTTATAAGGGAAGTACATTCTACTGCACTTTAAGTCAACTCCAGCGCACATTCTCTAAATTTGGCACTTGCTCATTCTTCACTTGTAATTGTATAAGAACAATAAATCTATGGGAAATTGTATTAAAATAGTAAATCAGAACAATTATTTATCTCCGTGAATGATGAAGGAAAAATAAAAATTCCAAGAATAATTGTCATCGAAAAAATAGAATTAATGTAAACACCAAAATCCCTGGAACCTATTTTCATTTTTTAATTGCCATTCCTTTTTATCATGATTTTATTAATCAACTTATAAAAAAGATTTTAAAAATACCAAAAAAATTAAACTTTTTGTATTTATTAATGTCAAAAACATGTGTGAAATCTCCAATATTAGAAATTGATTTTAATTTCCATTCAGATTTTTTAAACGTTAATTCAATACCATCAAAATAAAACAATGAAAAAGAAAATTGAATGGCTGCACAAATATCGATTGTACAAATAGAGCTTTAGAATCATTAAATTACTGTAATCATGAGAACTTTCCTAACAGTTACTTGTTATTAAATTTATTTTAGCAACACATCCGGTGTAACAGGCGATTATTACCGAAAGGGAGAGGGAATTATAATCACCTAGTGTAATACCCAGTAGCATAGCTGGGGGGCTAATAGGCAGTAGCCCCTCTTCAAAATTTAAGGAAAATTTAATAATGCTTACGTATATAACAGGCATTTTTCAATAGTTTTTATTAATTTATAAGTTTATCAAGAAAGTAAAAACAAATAGCAGCCTCAGACCATCCCCTAAATAAATATCATGACTACGCAACTGGTAATACCTATATGTATTTATACCAGGTGTAATTATCACTGGAGTTCTGAAATAATTATGTTATATATATATATACAAAATATATTTCATGATAAATATTAGATATGATTATTATTAGTTATTTTATCTAGTTATAATCTATATATAAAGATTATTTGCAAATAATCTACAAATGTAGTTAATTAATATAATATAACTAATAACTACAATAATATATGTGGTTTTATTATTTATTACATTAATTTAAGTCATTGACAATAATATAACTATGTATATGGCAAAGACTAACGACTATTCACGATATATATAACATAAATAAAAAAAAATTATAAATAATTACCTATAGTTTATATTTATTATATGGAGTAAATCTTCAAAACATAATAGTATTAGGTAAACTGTATTAAGAGTAAGTGATAAACGGTCGCAAGTATAAACATAAATACATCATGTTATTAAAATGAATTAAAACAATACATCTTATTAATTTATAATACAATATAAATAACTAATGCAATATAGTAAACCACAAATCTAAAACGTCATTATTCAACTTATATTGTATTTTATTATATATTAGTACGATATATATATTAAATTGATATACTCGTCTATATCTAATAAACTTTAATAATAATAATAATTATTATTTTTATTATTATATAAGCTATATTTAACTATAGCTACACATAGAAATATTCAACATTATGTAATATTACGTAGTTCAGCAAATATTTTTAAAATGTATAAAAATTATAATATTATCTGAATTTTAATATAGAATATAAAGTATTGTGTATATGTATATATATAACCAGTGACGTGACTTTTGAATTCGCATGCGTCGATAAGGCTCTAGAGCATTCTTCGAATACCCCTACCTGTGGACACCGTTTATCGCTACGTAAGAGTATTCGGAGACACTTAATATTTTTGGTCTCTCTCCCGCCCCGACAGTTTGAGTGGTCGCTTCGTCGTCTGGTCGTTCATCTGATCGGTGTCGATTCACGTGGCCTTTATTAATGTGACGGGTGTTAACAGCAATTGCGAGCATCGACGTGTGCAAAGTCGTTCCTCACCGGTTAATGGTAATTTGGAGCTTATACGTTACGTTAACATTCAATTTGTTTATATATATATATATATATATATATATTATTATTATAACTGTTAATTATATTCAAGTGTATCCATTACAAAATATTATTTGTCTTATTCATTACGAAAAATCCTTCTTTCAAAACATAACCGTACGAGGTACTTAAGTCCTCAGGCCAACTGTTCATCAAGAGCTCAATGACGCAAACATAACATATAAGAGAGTTTTAAATAAGATGTTATAGTAATTATTTCAAAAAATACATTTATTATAATATTGAGGAGAATATACTTTATTAAATAGTATTTTATTTAAAATGAATACTATCATTTTAAAATTAAAAACAATATTGGTTTTTCTTTATGCATTCATTGGTCGAGTTTAAAAACATTTAATTTTTAATATTAAATGAGAATAAATACTTTTAATTTATGTATCTAGCATATATTATTTTGAGTGAAAAAACAAATGTATATTTAAAATTGTTTTACGTAGATTGATTTAACGATTTTTAATAATATTGTATTTTATCAATATTAGTATTATTATGATTGTTGTTATTGAATCAATTTGTTGTATATTTTTTATTTTTTATCTAAAATGTTGTAATTGTAGTTAGTTCCAAATTATATTTTACTTACACTATTAGATGTCGAAGTCGGTATAAATGGTGTACTTTTCAATGTTTGTTTAAATGTTTTTCTGTATGTTGGTTTGATGACTTCACAAAAATAAGGATTTTTTTCGAAAAATTCACCGGGACCACTTAATAAGAATGGTGAAATAAAAAGCCTTTTTTTATTTTTTTTAACGTCTTTAAGATTCCTTGAGTCATCATCATATGGGTCTGACCTATTGTAATATTATTAGTTGAATAAATAATAAATAAATTGAAATTTTGTAAATGTATTTATATACTAAAATATATGTTTATAATTGTAAATTTAGTAATAGTTCATTTTAAAAAATGTATTATTCTTTTGGCGAGTAAGACAGCTATATAAATATTATGTATGGTTATACGAGTATGTATTGAGAATTTATAATCGGTAGTTAAAATAATCTTCTTCTTTTTCTTCTCCTTCGTCTCTATTTCAGCTATTTGGGGTCGGTCACCTATATTCTAAGCCTCTACTTGACACGATCTCCACAACATCTTCGCATACACCAGCAGTCTACATATTATACCCAGATTATTCGGGTTTTGTGGCCTAGGCCTATTGACCGTGCCCAATTCGCGTCGACCGTGATGGGTTTGAAGGATGAAGCGGTGCGGGAGAGGCAGTCTCTGCAGAGGATAGCTCCATCGCTCTGTTGGAGGAGGAGAAAGGTGGCGATAGGTTGCACTTAAACGGAAACTGTGAGGGGAGGAGCGGTAAGCACTAAACGGCCGCTCTTCCGTATACTAGAAAATGTGTGTATATATACCTTTGTAAGGGGTGGTGTAGCCGGAGATTGTCAGGTCACTCACCCCAGTGAAACATTTTATTTTCATTTTTTGAATAACCGATTCAAAAAAAAAAAAGCATACTGACCGTGTACCTTATGTTAGCTCGGAGGAGCTATTCAAGGGAAACAACAGAACAGAATCCGACCGGTTAAGGTCGACTCCGGGTCATTGGGATAGACCACCAGCACCGAGTTTCAGCCCGTACCCGTTCGGGGGAACGTCATGACTTAATTAAGTTCCTCGTTGGTATCGTTCCCCCCCACTGGGTTTAATGGTTTAGCTACGTCCCACAGCCACCACGTTTCAGCCGAGATGGGCACCTCAACCTCGCGGGGGTTACAGCGTAATAGTGGGGCCTCCCCGCTCCCGTAGTACCAACTAGGTTTTAAGTTGACGTCAGTGGGTCAACCCGAGATTTACACCCCTTCCACTATTCTGGCAACCACATCAGCTAGTGGTGGGCCATTCATATCACACCCAATCGCATCCATTCACTAATATTTCGATATTTCTCTTCCTCTTCCTTCAACGTTCATTTCTATAACCGTCCTTCCAGCTTCCAAATTTTCCCTCTTTATAACATGACCAAACCATTTAATTCCATTCTTTTCCATCTTATCTATGATTGACACTACTCCCAAGCTTCTTCTTATATATTTATTCCTTATTCTATCTTCTCCCGTCACTCCACTCATCCATATAAATATTTTCATCTCTGCTACACTCCTTCTCTACTTTATTTTCTTGTCAACCATCCAAAACTCCTAACCATACAACATAGTAGGTCTCACTACACCCTTATAAAATTTACCTTTCAGCCTCATTGGAATTCTCTTATCGCGTAATACACCAGACGCTTTACTTCACTTGATCCATTCGCATTTAACTCTATGTTTTACATCAAAACCGCCATAATTTTGTACAAAGGACCCTAAATACTTCAAATTTACCTCATTTATTTTGTCCCTGCTCCATTTTTCATCGGCTTGTTCTCTTTCATAAAAATCATGCCCAAAGCCACCCGCAGAAAAATATTTCGTGGAGAGGGCCATCAAAAAATGTACACCCTAATTTTTTTAATATATTCTCAGTATAAAAACTAAAAATTATAAATCACAAATCACGGATTCGGGAGTACAAATTATCACATGTTACAACAACTGTTCTATAAAATTGTTTCCATGGATATGGTTATCTATAGCCGTGACTATGTTGGGTAGTATTAGTAGAAATAATAACCGATTATTTTATCACACGTAAAATAAACACTGAAAATTATTAGATATTTAAAAGGAATTATATCGCAAATTTAAACAACCATGAAATAAAATACCGGGGGGATCATGGACCCTCTTGCGTGCGGCCTTGATCATACTTTATATACTCTGTCTCATTTAGCTAACTCCACACATCAAGCACAAACTCTAACCCTTTTTTCTTCTACCAAAACTATATCATCAACAAATATCATGCACCATGGTACTTCCTCTTGGATCTATTTTGTAACTTCATCCTTTGCTACCGAATACCGTTAAGGACGCTAAGAAGATCCTTGATGCACATTTACTCTTACTCTAAAATTCTTTGTTTCTTCATAGATACTTTGACACTAGTACATGATCCTTCATACATATCCTCTACCACATTAAAATACATTTTTGGGACTTCATTTTTCATTAACGTCTACTTTAAAACTTCTCTCGACACTTTGTCATTCGCTTTCTCTAAAGCTATAAGTACCAAACAAAACTTTTTCTTCTTCTCCCTATACTTCTCTATAAGCTGTCCCACATAAAATAAAATTTCCATCGTCGACTATCGAGGCATAAAACCAAACATGGTTTTAGATACTGATGTCTTACTTCTTATTCCTTTATCTATAATCTTTTACTAAATCTCCATACTATGACTCATAGCTTTATGCCTCTATAATTTTCTCATTATTGTATATCTTCTTTGTCTTCAAATATAGGTAAAATAATAATTATTATAATACAGTTATCCAATTAAATGTAATAAAGAAAACAATAATTGATGTTGTATTTATATAATACTCTACTCGTATTCGGGAAATGGGCTTAATCCAATATCGGTATATCCTGGTCCTCTCGTATTAGTCGGCATTGTTTTTATATTAGGAAGAATTGTTTGTTTCTTCGGTAATGGTCTTTGTGCAACAGACATTGCTAAATACAATCAGTATAAGTAAGTTATGAAATTATATATTGTATATTTTTAAAAAAAGGCATACCTGGAAGTGTAGGACCAAATGTTCCGAAATTATCACCTGGAGTGGAATGACGTTTAGTATTTCCAGTAGGTATAAACGGTTGTATATTTTTTTGATTTTTTGAATTACTAATAACACTAACATAAAATATAAACAATATTTTATTTAAATGTATTAGAAATATTTAAAAAAAAAATTTACAGTGTAAAAAAATTATTTACGTTTATAATAAATTAATAAAAATATAAATTATAATTTATTGATTATTACAAATTTAAATTATGTACAAATATTTTAGTAAAATATATGTTAAAATAAATTTTAACCATAAGCACAAATAGTATTTGAGATTGGGGGGAGGCTAAAGCCATCCAAAACACTCTTAAATTATATAAATTATAAAATATTATAAATTACTTTATACTAAAAACTTATAATACATAACAATATTGACTTATAAGTGACAGTAATCAATTTTTGGAAGGGTGAACAAAATGTAGGGGGCTTAGCAATCAAGATGTTTACAAAATTAAACATATATAGATAACGTTTTGAATATCAACATTTATTTTATTAAAATTATAAAACTATTTTGAATTGTTTAAATTTATAATTTATATATAATTTTTAATATTATCATATTTTATAGATAGTTGTTTAAGCATTGTTATTTTGTATTTTAAAATTTTTAAAATGTTTTATTATTAATTAAATGCAATTTGCAATATATATTTAATTAATTTGCTCAATAGTGAAAAATACCAGATAGATAAATTTTAGGTAATAATTTTTTTCTACAGCACCTAAAAACACATTTAAAATTACCTTATATAATTCGAAACTAGGATAATAACATAGTTGACTAAAAAAATTCTAAGAATAATATGTAAAAATAAGCAGTAAAATACTATACTATGATACTCAAAGTTAGGGAAATTTCAAATGCCTATAAGATTAACAATAGAAAGTATGATCTTTAAATGTCGATCATATAAACCTTGATCGTCAATTTTAAATGTACCTATTTATAGAAATTTTAAAAAACTTATGTAGAATATAATTTCGACAAAATAATATGTATTTTACAAAATCAATAAATGTATGTTAGATATATGTCAAAAAATTTAATTAATGTAAATGAAATCGTACTATTAGATCACAATTTTTTTCTGTTTAAAACTTTAAGTATAATAATAATATAAACTTGAAAATACTATATTATTATTTTAATTTTATTAATTTTAAAAAACATTAAAATATTCTTTAAAATATAATAATTAAATATAAATAAAAAAATTATAATTATAATTAGTTAAATAATATGAAAACAATCATAAATTATTATTTAGATAATACATATCAATGTTATTAAATTATACATTCATATATCATTTAAAATAATGATGCATTGTGGTTGACAAAAAATATCATTTATAAATAATATTAATATTAATATATATATATATATATATATATAATATATATATATATATGTAAATACTTCGTATCAATAATGCCAGATCGCGGTTGCCACTTTTCTGATTCAAATAATCTTTTAAATTTGCGGTCAAAATAAGCGTCCTGAAGACCTGTTTTAGTTTTTAAGATATCTGGATACATTTGTGATTTTTTCAAGTCTCTGACATCGTTTACTGTATGTATAAATTTTATTTGTATGTATTTGAATAAGGTGCACAAATTAAAATTGTACTAACATTTATTACGATTTATGAACTTATCATAAATCATGTATGGCATTTCTGAAAACAATCCCACTCGATCCATGTCGTATTTTCCATGCTTCTTGCCCATATCATCGTATGTATTGGATACCATTATATATTTTTTTAATTATTTATCTAAACTATAAGTAATTATTTTCAAGAAAAAAAAATTAAAAACGGATTAATCAAATTTCAAGTTAAATTAAAATTACAGTTTTTAAGTTTTAGTATTTTTCTCTCAATCGTTATGTATATAAATTGTATATTATGTATATATTTTTACATTGTTGTTTATCTAATAATAAATAAAATGAAAATTATTGAATTGTAAATGGCCAATGATTACAGTTTCTAATAAATTTTGTAGTATTTCATATTTACAACAATATTATAATTATCAACATAATAATAGCTCATTTGATGTTATGAGACGGATATTGTTAAGTTATGTGAAGTTTAATATACACATATAATCCTATCACATTTAGTACTTAGTTCTTTTTAAACTTATTATAATACTATGTATATATTGTAAAACGGTAACTGTTGGACCAATACAATCTGTAATTATTCCTTAATCTAAAAATGTTTTCTAAAAATATATTTATCTTTAAATTATAATACTTATATAGGTTAACGTAACATTAAACATTTTAAGTTATGATTTTATCCTCTATAATTTTGCAACAAAGAGATCATTTTAATTTTTTAAATATTGTATTTAATAATGTTTAATTATTAACTAAGTTATATAATCTAAGTAATTTGTAATCAGTTTTTAATTAATTAATTTTAGTAAAAATGAGGATGTAAACGAAAAACAATTAAATACATATAGTACACAGTAAGAATATTTTATGGTAACACTATTAAGCCTTTATTGTTGAGTTTTCGTAGAAAACTATTTTATGTTAATTTTCCTATTACACTCTGTTGTAAATATAAAACTTACTATGTACATAAGTAAATGAATAAATTATGTAATGATGTAATTTATAGATTTGCCATGCCAAGTAATCTCGAAGATTTAACATTTATAATTATTAAAATTATGTAACAAAATATGCTTGCAGATTAATAACATGACAATACGTTTTCAATATTTTTCAATTAAATCAATAGGTATCTTTTTGAATTGGTTTTCAGGTTAAGCATATTGTTCGAAATGAGATAAATTGTAATAATGAGCAAGTAGGGTTTAAAAACGAAAAAAGAAACATCGAGAATCTGATTAAATTTTAAGTAGTGGTTGTATCTATCATAAGACTTTGATCCAACTCAATGATAATCTAGAGTACCACAAATCAACTCGGTGTTTTTCTGAAACTGAAAATACATTCCTTTTAGGTTATTGGATATAATCGATCAAATAATTTTACATTTGCAATGAAACATTATGATTGGTTTAGTTTATAAAATGAAAATTTACTTTATAAATTATACAAATCATTGATACAGTATTTGTTGAGTTACTAAAGTTGCTTAATTTATTAAAATTAACGTTGCCCACATTTATTATGTACATTTTAAAACTTATTGAAATCTTGAACTGTATTTTTACTAAGTATAATATCATTTTTATCTATTTACATCAACCAATAACAACATGCTTTATTTTTAAATTAAATAAATTAAACGCGATAATATTGATAATAGTTAACATTGATCTTGATCATTAAATTTAACTCTTATTGGGTCAAGCACGAGAACTTCAATAGTTTTATATCATGCTTACTTTTTTCGCTTTAAGAATTAAATTTAACTCTCACTGAATTCATTTCACACGCTATGAGAGTTAAATTTAATTCTCATTTATTTATTGGTTTTTAATGTATGAGTATTGATTTTAACTTTCATTTTATTGAAAATTAAATGACAGTACCAATTACAGTATTTAAAAAAATTATAAATGTATTAATTAGGATATTAATTTATATTATATAATATAGTAAATTTCTAGATTTATTATTTTTTTAGCACACTTTTATGAATCACAAAGAAACAATCAATACAGAATACTATTTTGTAAGAAGTACACCAATAGTTTGATTGTCTGGTTATTCTTTGAGCATGAGTTCTGCCACCTTGTTGCACCATTTCTTCATAACATTTAAAACATTGATTTCTTTTTCCCGATAGAGCTAACCTGTGGTCCCGATCGCCTACTTTTCTATTGATTCTATTTGTGTAGATTGATCAAGAACTTCTTGAATTATTTTTTCCCTGAACTCAGTTGTTCCAATATTTGCATTATTAATTTTGTTGAACAAGGATTAGCATTTAATCTGATGTGTTGAGAAAAATCTCGATAGCAACATTTTTATACCATTTTAATAATCTTCGTCGTCATATAAGGACTTTAAACCACTTACATCAGCTAATGATTTACCTTTGTTATAATCAATAACGATTAGTGGCTTCTATATATTTTGTGTTTGGACCATTGTATCTTTATGTTTTGTGAAAAGTAAAAGTACATCACGTTTATCTTTTCATTTCATGACTACAATATCCCGGTCACTCTGTTGTGCTATAAAATTCTTTTTTAAATTTTTTTGAAGTAACATCTTTTGGGTTTTGTTTTCTGTTATTTTTACAAATTCCAACTAAATGTGTATTACAATCCAAAAGTTGATGTGCCCAATTCACACGTGTGTACCAGTTATCTGTATAAACCGTTCTGCCAATGTTTAAGTACTCATGACTCATTTCAGTTACTATTTTTGTAGAAATTTTTAGACCTGGAATAGCTTCTTTACCTGCATAAACTCGAACTCTAATTGTATATGCGTTCTTTACACACAAATTAAAAAAATTATAGTATAACTGTGGTGTATATTTTTAATACATTGACGAAAAGAGAGTCTACCAATAAAAGGTATGATTGACTCATCAATATATAGGTTTTCTTCTGGTATATAAACAGATTTATATTTTGATACTAGCAAATCGATTAAGCATTGAACTTTGAAAAGACTATCACCTCAAGGATATTCTTCATTATTACTTAAATGAAAAGTTCTAAGTAATAATTCAAATCTTCTAAGTTTCATAAATTTTGGAATATGTAAAGTGTATATACCTTTTTCCCCAGTAATTGATTATAGTTGGTAAAGGAGCTAATCCCATCTACATAATAAAAGCTAATTATAATTTTATTTCTTCGTTACTTGTATTTTCCAAATTCTTAAGGCATGGATGAGGATATTTAATACTTGTAAATAGTAATTTTTATATTATTTTTAATTATTATACATTTTATTTTTCAAAAAATAAAATATGGTAACAAAAAAATTTAATTGTTTTGTTATTGTATTGTAATAAAGCAATTAGTTAATTTATAGTAATTCATGGTCTTGCAAAAAATCGTCACTCTACTAAAAGTAGTTAAAATGAATGAAGATTTTTTAAACTATTAACAGTTTCCAAATTTATAAACGTACAATAAACATTTTTTTAAACATACATAAAAAAATGATACAATATATGACATAAACCATACGTTATACAAGAACATACAAAGTTGATAGGACTTAACCACTTAAATGAACAACTGTAAATAATTAAATGATGAGTTGTCATAATAAATGTGAATTATTCTTAATTAATTATTATTATTAATTTTGTACGTTTATTTTTAGAAGATATTTCATAATTTTTTAGTGCATGTAAATCATATCGTTATATAATAATCAAAAAATTTGCCTATAATCATAAACATAGTTAAATTTATATTCGTTATGCCTAAAACTTTAGTGATACTATGTTATAAAATGTATTAAAGATGCTAAAATTATTATTTTATAAAGAACTATTATTATACTTGATGATGAAAACATAAATGCCTATATCTAAATATGTACCCTCAGCATCATTGTATATTTCACGACGGACATCAGTTGTGATACTATACAAATTCTGGTCATTAAAGCAACTATCGTCTTTACAACACACTCTTCTTCATTAGCTACTTCTTCCGATACATCCTCAGAAAAGTCGAATTTCACAACAAACTCGCTGTGAAGTCTAGAAGCGGAATTTGAATCACTGATCAAAATAAACAACTGGTTGTATTCGTCTTCATCTATTATCGCCATAAATCGACTATTATTAACCATAACTGTAGAATTGTCCTGAACCGAACAACTGACATAGTTATTCGACTGCAAATACGCGGAATTCACTGTTATAGTTGAGGTTGTCAGTTACAATGAAACATACAACAATAATGTCATTTAAATACAAATTACTGATAGTAGATAACAAAAAACCATCGTCGTTGCTCTTTGGAGTTCTGTAAATTCTGAATTCTATTTCGCAGAAAATCTGCATCTTTTTCTCAACAATTAAAAAAAAAGTATTTACTACAATATGCTCATATATTCCAAATATGACATTAAAAACGCAAAGTGTACTTTTATATTAATAATAAAAGTGCGGATTTATATGCCTTAAAAATCTACCAAATATGCGTTAAAAAATCTTAAATATGCATTAATATATGCACTAAAATGTTTAAATATGCATGCATAAAAAAAAATATGCACCAAAAAATTACATGTATTTTCCATAAAATAATAATAAATTATTATTATTATAATTAATTTAAATGATTACATTTGTTCTAAAAATAATTTTTTTAAATTTCTTGATTCCTTGATTCTTGATTTCCTGGCCATTTTTTGGAGTTTTAATCTATAAGAAAAAATCGGAATCAATAATATTAAAAATGTATCTCAAAAGAAATTTACTTAGGTACCTACCTAAATTTGAATTGCACTGTATGACAATCATTTTAGCAATATTTTCAAATAACATTGATCTACGTTTGTCAGTCAATAAATTTTTATACCTCGAAAATGACCGCTCCACATCTGCTGAAGTAATTGGTGCGTATTTATAAAATGTCATATTATTTGGGAATAAAACTTCGCCGAGTTTTTCAATTGATTCACTTTCTCCATTTAAAATTTTTGATATTTTACTTAGTGTATCGAAGCCTTCGTTTTTTGATAGAATTTTTTTAAATTTTTCATAAACAGATTTACCTCTTTGTCCGTTACATTTTTGAAGAGATATGTTTGTGTTTCAATAAAAGTTATATCATCATTTAAAGGAACTCCCGATTTTTCTAGACATTTAATTGTTTCGGGTAAAAATCCAAAATTAGATTTTATATATATTAAATTCGCATCCAATGATTTGTCCGCTAAAACCTCTTGAGCCATTTGTATAGAAATTGCATCATCTGGGTTTAACTGCTTGACAATACTACGAATTTGCTCTATGTTTTCACAATAGTATATAGCAGCGTTTAGCCATGTCCCCCAACGAGTGATGATCGGTTCTGGCGGTAAAGGCAGACCAGGTGCTTCATTTTTAAAAAAAGCAACGCGATAAGGAGATTTAAAAAAAAAATTTTTAACATTTGATATAACTTTGTCCACATTTGGAAAACATTTTCTCACTTCTTCAGCTGTAAGATGTAATCCATGAGCTAAACAAGTAACGTGGAGTATTTTAGAGTAAAATGCCTTGATTGCACCGGCTGCATTTACCATATACGGCGCAGCATCACTCAAAAATAACAGTACAGAATCATGTTGTATATCTTCAGGCCACAATAAATTTAGAGATTTTTCAAATAGTTTTGAAATAGTGGAGTAATTTGCTTTGTCCAAAACTTCAGAATTTAATAACATCGTTGTACCTGGACCATCAGTTTCTAATGTTCCGATGATGACATTGGCGACATATCGCCCTTCAATATCTGTAGTTTCGTCAATTGACAACCACACATTTTTTCCTTCGACTTTATTACGAATTTTATTCATTGTTTCAATATAGCAATCATTTAAATAATTTTTACGAATTGTCGATTCATCGGGTATTTTTTTGAGAGTATATTTTTCCAAAAATGATTTGAAATGTGTATCGTTAAGTTTTTTTAGCGGAATATTTGCCGAAACCAGTGCTTTGCATAAATCTACACAAAATGGATCTTTATTCAATACTGTATTAGTGAGTAAACTTTGAACATTTTGTTTTTTAGTCTGGCTCAAACTTACAGATTTTAAATGCTTTTCAGTTTTAATATGTTGTGTAATTGAATATCGTTTATCGTGGCCAACTTTTACTTCACATAATTTGCACAGTATTATTTGACCATCGGTTGAAAAAATATTCTCACCAAATTCACGCACATCACTACGAAGACGACTCGATTAAGACGATTTTTCTTTCGGCATCTTGAAAAAATATAATACACGAAGACACGCACTACGACAGATACGAACACACGGTTGATACTAAATATTTTTGTAGAATGAAATAATATTATTGGTCTGATACCGAAACCGATATTTTCTGAGTATTCGTATATATTATTTGATTATTTCACCGATAAAGATAATTAATCTAAGGGCCGAGACTCTACACACAATAAAATGAAATATGACACACCAGACCGATTAAGGGGCATTTCCCACAAAATCTGAGAGCGATAAGATTTTCTTCGTAAAAGATATTTATTTATTTTTTTGTAACGGTAATTACTTCAAAAATGTTTAAAAATCAAATTAACATCAAAATATGCACTCTAAGATGAAATATGCAATTAAAACTGTTAAATAAGCTCTTAAAAATTAAAAATGTCGAAATATGCAAAATATGCACTAAAAAAATTTCATTGTTTAAATCGTTATGCCAAGAAACAAATTTCGTGCTCACTTAGCATATCATACAATAAACCAAAATACATATGCAATTGCATAAAAATCCGCGCTCTACTAATAATGATCAAAATATTTTTAAAAATCCAATCATTTTAATCCTAACATTTTTTCAGCTTAAGTATACAACACGATTAACCAAAATATATCCTTAATATCAAACAAATATGTGCCTTAATTATTCGAAAATAGGCATATAATTTGGGAAGAACACAATGTTAATAAATATTGCGATATCGCTACCGCTACCGTTAAATATAACTATTTCACTTATAAACTAACAATTTTATTTCATTTTACCTATATAGCAAACGTGATTACAATAATATATGTTTATACTCTCACTTGGCAATATAATAATATAATTATAATATTATTCATAGTATTGAAACGTATTCATGTTGTTTTCATGAAAATCAATAATATAATTCATATTAAACAACATGCGGGGATGTGTACGATATAATATAGCGAGGAGGGGCAGTAATATTAGAAGTACCTTTGCCAGCAGCCACGACAAACTATATTACAACGTTGGTATATCTAAAATACAAGGAATCCCTGAGAGCCGATGATGGCACGACGGCGGTGGGACTCATCTCGCAGGGTGAGTAAGTAAGTGTACCCTTGACGGTAGTTTCGTGAACAGTTTGCAGTTTCTTCGTTTTGTTCGTTTCGTGCAAACACTTGGCATATCATTACGAGCATTATCGCTGTGGAGAAACGTGGATTTCTACCGTTTACATACACCCCATCATCCGTCCGAAATTGGCATCTGACCGTAATTTCATATCCCCATACCAATACAAACACAAAATCATTCGTACATGGACGAAAATTGTTTTATTTTTATTTTTTGTTTTCATATAATAATATATAGTTCCTCTACTAATATTTTATCATATAATATTTTTTATTGTTATATTTTTTCTCAACTATAGCACATGCTGCAAAGAGAATGTTACACTCCATGTATATAATACGATATCGATATATTGAATTATGCATTGGATTGTGGTAATTTTTAACTCGATTCTTCCAGTTCATCCGTCGTATTGTACTACATAACATTATAATATCATATATAAATAATAAATATGTACTCATATACGTATCGGTCGGTCTCTTTCTGTATTCGGGGAACGATGTTGGACAAATTGAGGTACAATAGAAAAAACAATATATACATTCACTATATTACTAGCAAATACTAGCAGATTTAATAGTAGATTAGTCAGTTAATATCAATAGCGTGATATACTACATTTTGTTCTTTGTCCGCAAATGCAGTAATTATTAAAAAGATAATTTTCTTAAAAAATGTTTCTCTTTAAATGTTAATTTCACCGTAATATCGTTGTGATATTCATTGAATAGTAAATGAATAAAGTAATTAAAGGTTGTTTAAAAAACTATTGATTTTTAAAATGGACGTTTTTGATGCAGATTATTGTGTTTTAAACATAATAATTCTATAAATATGTATACAAATACTTATTTTTAGGAATAAATACGAGGTATGGCTATTAAATAACAAGACTTTAACTTTAAAAACCTTTTATTAACTATTTTTAATAATTTAATTTTTTTCTCCATCTTTACACTCCCTTTCACGTTTATATTGCTCTATCCGTATTTTTCATTGGTTGAAATTTGAAATTGGTTTTCAAATGTTGGAACTCCTTTTCTTGCAATGCCTTTAGTACTTCTGTCGATTTTTTTTACAACTTCAACTGACTCAAAACGTTTTTTCTTCAATGCACTTTTTTATTTTTGAAATAATCAAAAGTCTCATAGATCGAGAGAAAAAGGGGGTTATGTAACATTGGCGTTCGTTGTTTAGGTAGAAATTACTAAATAGATACGACATTATTAGCTGGTGATTTGCCTTGATGCAAGATCAAAGAGTCATTTCCCCACAATTCAGGCCGCTTTCTTCTTCTTCATTATCTGTATTGTCAAGATTTGTTGATAATAATATTGATTAACAGTGGGCCCAAGGGTCTCATGGTCGAGTCTACCTAACCGTGAACTTTTTTTTAGAGCTTAAGCGCTACTCAAGGGACATGACAGAAAACTTCTTAGCAGAGAGCAAGTCGCCAGGTAAGACACCAATCAACTTAACGCAGATTAAGACCAACTTCATCGGGAGCTCATACCGCATTCCACATCAATGTTTATTACCAGTCTATTATTGAAGTACCTATTCAGTCATTATTATATCTTTCATATCGAAAATTACGATCAACTTAAGTTTGGACTTCCTCATTCGAGCTTTTTTGATTTTTGGTGATACAGAAGATAAAATAAACGTTTTTAACGTTTAAAAGCAATAACATTGATCATTTTATTAACTTATAATATGAGAAAAATGAGAATTTTGCAGTTATTTTAACACCTAATTTTTCGGAAGTATTATTTTTACCTATATTTATTAAATATTATTATTTCGTGTGTTGAGAAATTTAAATTTATGATAAATAACTTAATATATTTATTAAATCAATTATGTTATTTATTTCTACTCTCTCACATTTTATCTTAAATTTGAGTACGTTTGGCTTCATATATATGCAAAATAGAATTATCAGCGCCACTCACTGGAATTTTATCTAAAGTTTATTCCATTTCGTCTCTAGTAAAGTAGAGATTTTCGCCATATAAGATATTAAAAATCGAAAGGATTTACAAATTTGTGTACATTTATAAACTTATAAACAAAATAACTGTTTTGCCGCTGCATGAATTCGTTCGATACGTTGAAGACAACAGACATTATAATTTCATATGAGAAATTTAAAACTAACTAATAATATTTCCTTCCTTTGTCGTACAAACTTAAAGTTTTCGGGTTTAAGTACCAAACATGTTTTAATGGTTCTAAAATTATCAAATTATGACAAACAAAAGAAACAATGTTTTCTAAAAATAAATTAATTTACACCGCGTTTAATTTACAACATTTATGAGTAAATTATTATTATTAGGTATATTATGTTTTTCTATTACCTACTGACAATGATATATACTGATATATACTGACAATTATATTTATATACATAACAAAGCAATTATTATTATTTATTAGTGTTGGTAGACCATGATAAATTAAGTTTAACACTGCACTGAACATTTTGTACTTGAATATTTGAAACGGCAGAGAATTTTATTAAAATTTAAATTTTGATATCCTTTTAATAATAATATTGATAATAATGGTGATGAAAATGAGCGCTTGTAGCAATAATTTAGAAAAAAGGATACATCGCTTAAACAACATGCGTTGTGGATTAGAGATCACAGCAACGTATATACATACACTATACGTGTTTTCAATCATTTTTAAACGGCTCTTTACAATAATATGTGATATGGTTTTTAAATGACTTCTCACAAACCCTATTACGACTACGGATCATACTGGAATGATTGCTTACACGAGCGCACCGCTACGATTGCACGCCGTTATAAGTATTTATGTCATCGCTATTACACACCTCCCTCGTAATCGTATTACCTGCGCGATATATCGAAAAACAGGATTGTCACTTTTCGACCTGTATGAAATGTATGCGTTATCTGCACCTACACATACTATACGCATTATACATGAGTCCCATAACCACTAATATTACAGGAATAGGTAAATCGCGTACATGGCTTGCGAGTACGTGTTCAATGTTCATACCTTTCATAAAAATGTATGAAAAAAATACTTCGTTTCTCTGCAGTAGATTTATTAAAAGTCATAATTACTTTGGTATAAAAGTGTTTGAAGTTTTATATTTTTAAATATATTCACTTGCGTTTATCATAGGAATTTCCTTCTGAATATCGTTTATTTTCGTACTCAAAACATTATCTTTATTTGTAATAAAATCAATTATTATTGGTATTCCTATTAAGTATTATAATTATTCCTATTTTAAAACATTATCTGTTGATCAATTAAGGATGAGAACTATATATTGGGTCCATCAAGTTAGCCCTCCCACATTGGAATTTTGATTTTTTTTTTATTGAAATCGTATGTGCTACGTTTGTGCTGGTTTATGCCGTTGTCCTCATCGTTTGTGCTACTCCCTATCCAAAGTTATTCGATATTCAAATTTTGATGTAGGGGTAACATATAATATCAGTTGATCGGTTTACTTAACGTAATATCGCATTCAATAATAATCATAATTTAGTAAAA
Source organism: Schlechtendalia chinensis (assembly GCA_019022885.1). Classification (NCBI taxonomy): domain Eukaryota; kingdom Metazoa; phylum Arthropoda; class Insecta; order Hemiptera; family Aphididae; genus Schlechtendalia; species Schlechtendalia chinensis. Next base: position 11,478,057 of record CM032339.1, on the reverse strand, counting down.
CAAATAAATCATAAGATAAATATTGAAAAATAACCAATTTATTAAATATTATTATTCAGGAATCAACAAACCGAAATGTAGTTTTGATAAATGTTTTAGTAAAACTAAATTGGTAAAACTAGATATGAAGAACACATATTTAAAATAAAATTTGAAAATTAAATCTGAATTCAAATTTTCCTTAACATATTTTAGAAAATAATCATACTATTACTTTTAATATAAATAATGACTTGGATATTTATATAAATTTAGTTTTGGAAGAAATAATAATAATAATTTTAATACTATTTTAAATATACCAACCGATTTAAAAAATAATTATTTATATCAACTTATATAAAATAATATTTAATAACAGGTCATAGTTGTTTTAAGAAAAATTTAATTCACTTAGTGTACAATTTCTTTGCATTTTTATTTTTATTTTTATTTTTGTATTTTATTTTTTACACTGTTTTCTTATTGTAATATTCCTTAATTTTCTCTATATAGTCAAATTAATTTTTATTTTTTACTTTTGTTTATATATTTTTTATTTATTTTTTTACCTTGTGATAATTTTTAGTGGAAACCGATAGTAATTAAATTGTGAATTGATGGACGTTACTAATGAAATTTCCTTATTATAAACCAACCCAATTATAAAATATTTCCTAGTTACTCAAAAGAAAAAGCAATTTTGGATTAATGATATATTTGTGAAGAGAGAAAAATGTTTAAATGTTTATGTGTAATATATTAATTAATATCATAAGAATAAATTCTACAAAATTTATTTTTGATTTTAAAATTCCCAAATAAATTTGAAATTTAAATAATGTAGGTGCTTATAATTTCATAAAAATTAAAATTATTATTCGATTGAATCGGCCGGAAAAACCAAATATTTTGTTTTCATCCGGTGCCCGTATACAGCCGAATCTATTAGATGCAATGTGACTAGTATAATTTTTTTTCATGCTATTATTTTTTCCATTCGTATTCGTCTATATTCGACCGGATGTTAATTTGGTGGTCTTAGGGCGATTATACAATAATTGTGTTTTCATCATTCGTTTGACATCGTCATTTGAAATCAAATGTCTCATTTGTGAGTCGACAGTTTTACTGAATATTTAAATATATTTGTTCACTGAACTTTTTCAAGTAAGTTTTGTTTATAATAAATAATAATCATAGATATACTTTGTGTACATTATACTTAATTATTACAATCTTTAATGTGTAGTACCCAAAAGACAAATTGGTTTAAAATAGATTACTTGACACTGATGCTACAGAACTATTTTTAAAATATTTTATATTACTACTTTAGTATTTTATAATGAATAATTTCAATAATTAAAGTATTTATTGATACCATTAGTCTATAAAGATTAAAATATAAATTTAGTTATATATATATATATATATATATATATATATACGTAAAGGTATATAAACGAACAGCCTTTTTTAGGTACTAAAATTTTTTAACTAAAAATAAAAATAATTTGTACATTTGTATTACAATAAAAAAAATTATTTATAATCTTATTTATATTTATTGTAACCTACCTATTATATGTTTACAATAAGTTTTCAAGAGAAGAAATTGCTGTACGTCATAATCAAAAAATTACATGGATAATTTTTAGCTAATATTGTTAGGGAAGGTTTAGTATGGTTTAATACTAAAAAGGGGCCTTTAAGATTTTTTTACCGCGGGCCGAATCTGAGATACGCTTTGTCAGCACGGACTAAAATTGTGTAGAAAAAGATAAAGCGGTAATGAAATTGAAGAGAGATAAGTATTATATTATTAAAAAATCAGTAAGCATATAAATATTATTATTATTATTATTATTATTATTATTGAATGCGATATTACGTTAAGTAAACCGTTCAGTTACTCCTCCATCAAAATTTGAAAGTCGAAAACCTTGGATAGGGAGTAGCACAAACGATGAGGACAACGGTATAAACCGGCACAAACGTAGCATAAACGATTTCAATAAAAAAAAATTCAAAATTCCAATGTGGTGGGGCCACCATTAAGTTGGTCCCCCCAACTTAAAAGTTGAATAACTTTGGATAGGGAGTAGCACAAACGACAGAAATAACGGCACGAACCAGCCCAAACGTAGCACAAACGATTTCAATAAAAAAAGTTCAATATTCCAATGTGGGGGAGCTAACTTGACGGACCCCTATATATTAGCATTTTGTGAATACTATGTAACATCAGAGAAATGTGAGGAATATAGAACAATCAGCCTTAAAACACATGCTTCTAAGATTTTGTACGTGTGTGAAGTTGGCCCCCACCCAAACCTAAATGCACCAAATTTTTTCATAACATCATTATTTTAATTTGTAACTATTTGTAACCAACATTTTAAAATTTGTAACCTCACCGTTTCCGAGTTATAGCGAGTTTCTCAATGGGGGGCTAACTTCACGTAGCCCCCCCCATATTGTCCAAATCGCTTCAAACAAATTTTGTTATATTCCTTTTGATTTGTAACTATTTGTAACCTACTTTTTAGAATTTGTTATCTCACCGTTTTCGAGTTATAGCAAGTTCCTCAATGGGAAAATAGGGGAATCCTAAACTGAATATCAACGAAATATTATAAAATAAATAGATGTAATGCGAACTAAATTACTTCACTCGTTGACATATGGCTGTATAATAATCGGTTTTTCGTAAAGTATATTGTAATAATACTCAATCATAGTTTAGGCCTTAGTGTGCGCTGTGAGGGTACATTTAAAAATAACTTAAAAACACCAATACATTGAAAAAAAAAAATACCTTACATCTGGTTTCCATTGAGTTTATAACGCAGTGTTCGAATTTTATCACAGTAATTACATCGATTAAATCACTAAAAATAGAATGACTATCTTTGTATATTATTATATTATAATGTATATTTTACTAACTTGAAACATAATTTTCCAAAAATTTCCAAAATTAATCATAAAAAATTGAATGAACAAATTCATGTACTTTCCATAATAAAATATCTATTTATATATTATTATAAATACGATATACATATATTATACCAAAAATTATACAAACACAATATTATAATACAATATATATATATACAGTTGCGTAGTTTCATTTTCTCCTTAAGGGGGTGAATTGATATAAAACATTGTGATTTCGTCCCCATAATTACATATATACTCATATATTTAGTGTTATATATAATATGTTATATGCAATAGGTATATAGTATTCAGTAAGGTACTTTTTAATAATAACTAAGTTATACATTCATTACTAGTTAAAATGACGATACTTTTAACAATTTTAAATATCAATAAAATATAAAATGTCATAACTCTTCATTTCTTTTTAGTTTTCTGACCAAAACATAATAACAATTACTACCACAATAATTGTCTATCAAATTTTATGATAATATTATATTATAAAAATATTTAAGGTAAATTTCTAAAAAAATTTGAATATTTTTTTCAACTTGTGGGGGGCTAGCCTCTTTATTTGGAATTGTCATAACTTAAAAACCGGTGAGGTTGCAAATTATAAAAAATTGGTTACAAATAATTACAAATCAAAAGAAATATAACAAAATTTGTTTGAAGCGATTTGGACAATATGGGAGAGTACGTGAAGTTAACGCCCCATTGAGAAACTCGCTATAACTCAAAAACGGTAAGATTACAAATTCTAAAAAATTGGTTACAAATAGTTACAAATTAAAATAATGAGGTTACAAAAAAATTTGGAGCATTTAGGTTTGGGTGGGGGGCCAACTTCACACACGTAGATTTTGTTGAATATAATTCATAAAAGAATAAAAAGGAAAATATGCTTGAATCTAGCAGAGAACTAATTTGGTTTTAAAATACATAGAGGTATGAGAACGGCAATCATAAGCTTATAGATAATTACGGATAATTGTGGATGTATAGAGTAAACAAACTCTTATATATTGCGTTCGTAGATCTAGAATAGGCTTTTGATAATATAAATTGGAAAATACTTTTCAAGGATATGGACAATATTGATCAGGGCCAGCTTGGAAAATGTTGAGGATAAGTGCGGTTACTTTTCATCGTGAAAGGTATATACAAAACAAAATAAATGATACTTCTAGAAACACTATGCTTGGTGCAAGAAAACAGTTTGATCGCTTTCAAGAGGATCCTGATATTGACATAAACATTGATGATAGAGGATCATATAAAAGCTGTATTCAAACGAAATTCCAATAATAAAAGACAAATTAATAATGAAGAAGAAGCAAAGATCGTGAAAAGAGTAATACAAGGATTTAATTTATCACCTAATTTATTCAGTTGATATATAGAGGAAGCTCTGAAAGAAAATAGAGAATAGAATACTAGAGAAATATAGATTGGTAGAATAGTTTTGCAAATACTGCGTTTTGCAAATGATATAATGGTGTTTGCTGAAAATGAAGATGATCGAAATACCATTTTAAAGAAAAAAAATGAATTTAAATAATATTACATGCGAATAATAAAGGAAAAACTAAAATAAATAAAATAAAATTAATAGCTGCCCTTTTCATCTTCATCGGAACTTGATTCAATTCGAGTCATATGCCCTAGATCTTCGTATTTATTCATGAATTTAATATATTTATCTTTTAACTGTGGACTTGCAGAAAACTTTTTCTCTATCCCGTAAAAACGACGTATTGCAGTTTCTTTAGATTTTCCTAAATTAAATATTTCGTCCCGGAAAGGCAATGAGACAATGAACCTCCCCAGTTCATCTCTACGGACTGTATTCTCAAAATTGTTGCAACATACTTTTTCTTCTAACGTGTATACAGTATTTAAACTAATTTCTTTAGTATGCCAGAAATGCGAAATCTGTTCTTCGAGTTTCAAAATATCTATGATATAATATTTCATAATGTCAACGTAGTTTTATTTTCTAGGTTTTCGGGTTTTTCCGTTAATTTAGCAACAATTGATCCAAGATACATTTCTTGTAAAATCAAATTAGACTGATTTTGCTTAACTTGATTTGCATACATCAATTCGTAAAATATTTTGTTTTTTAGAAATAAACTGATAACTTCATTGTATTAATATATAATTAATATATTATATTGATTATTTTATTTCTAAATTATAATTGTTTTAAGAAATAAGTCAAGAAGAAATGACGTTTCAAAACCAAATATATATTATGATCTATTATAATAGAATTTGAAATAAATTAAAAATATAATTTGGACAATAACTTTAAACTATGAAATAAATAAAACCGATGAATATTTATATTTGAGTGTTTTTGTTTATGACTTGGAGATCATAGACAAATAATTTTAAACCATTACTATTTAATAATATATTGTATAATACTTTTACTTAATAACTATTAAGTGTATTTACGTTTATATAATCCGTTATAAATAGCCTTCATATCTTTTTATACTTGATCGAACTTACTATTTTTTTAAATTAATTCAGTAAAAATATTAAAACGTGTATTTAATTTAGAATATAATATTTTTGAAAGTAGTAAATCGAAGTTGTTATTTATATACATAAACGATTCATTTTTATTTTTTTTGAAAAATACAATTTAAGGATTTAATCAATTTGTTTGAGATTGTCTATAACACTGTCGTTGGCTTCGATAATGCTTTCCAGGCGCCAAAACTTTCGGACAATGATATCGAGAAAACCTAATGAAGTGTATATTATTATACAACAGCCGAGAGTTCAAAATACAACCGCAATCAGCAGAATTTAACACTACAATTGCAATAACAATAATTCCAACGCCGACGTTCCAACTCTAAAGAAAATGAAAAAAATAGAACTCACTCGGGTGGTTATTTGAAAGTTATAGCAAAGTTAACCTCAGGTCAAATAAAAGTAATTTCTTCTTCTTTTATTCACCAAGTTTTTATTTACGTTGAATATTTAGAAATCAAAAGAGCTACAACATAAAATGAACAATATACTTTATACATGATTTTAAATTAGACACACAAATTTAAGAGTAAAAGTATTAAGCCAAAGTATTATTTAAACCGTAAATCGACTAGCTTTCATATATAAATATTCGATAAATAATAATTCACACATTATTACACAATAATAGTTCACATGGAATAAATACACATAACTTAAAACTTACATAGAATTTATTTCCTATAATACACCTATTAAATATGTTTTCGACAATAATCAGAAATATATTGTTGTAATTTGTTTATAAAAAATAAAATATGGTTATTTAAAATACTTTTTTTTAAAAAATAATGAGAATACCATACCTTTCTTAAGTAAAATTATGAAAAAGCTATATTTTAATAGGTTATATAATATATTTTCAATAACCAATTAAATTGTTAGTTATTTAATTTCAATAACCGAGTAAATTATTTAATAAATTAAAAATCGGTTTCTAAAATATTTGTATAGTGTCACATAATTGCACATATAATTGTTTTATTATAAGCCATTGACTGTTTAAGATACTTTAATATATGAATCAAAATATATATAATATTCATATTGATATACATTTTATACGGATAGTTATAGAAATAATTAATTTTTAAACGAAATTTTCACATTCATATTTCCTCAATGTCATCATGCTTTTTGACCCATTATCATAGTGGTCAAGGACGCTTTCTGCTTATAATTTCCATAATAAATTCTTTAGTTCTAAAACAGTTCTATATTCAGTCATTAAGCTCCGTTAGTTATCATATATATATGTAATGTAATATATAATATATATACATATTATATATCATATAATGTAATACGAGTTGCAATCAACTATCATATTTCTCGTCCAATTGAAATGTTCCAGTGTTTACTAAAATATAAGAGAGCTGCGAAATAAGCTGAAACAAATGTGATTAGATATTTGATTATATGCTGTGGACTGTTTTCTTCTTTAAGACTTAATTTAAAGACAAGTATATATAATTTTAATAATGACTTGTAGTTTTTCAGTTTTATTCAGTATATTTTTTCCGTGATTGTAATATAGCGGAAAATAAGTTCTTATAATGATCAAAAATAGATTTTCTTTCATTGATTATGTATGACTTTCTTTAAAGAGTTATATTAAACTAATTACATCTTTAATTTCTGTTTGTTTTTTACAATCCTTCAACGTTGTGTATTTGTCATGAAACTCCATTTGAAATTTCTATTTTTGTAATTTTATTATGTATAAATATATATCAAATAAATTATAAAATACGCAATAATTTAATTATAATTATTACCAATACGATTTTAAAATATTAATGATTACTTTAATTTTAAACTTTTTTTATTGTGTTTTAAATCCTTGTATATAATATCGATATGTCAATTAACAATTATTATTAACTGATTAGGATGTTAGAAATACAAAAATCAATTAGGTATATTATGACAATGTAGAAACCACGTTACTTCTACTATTTTAATCAAAATTTCCATAAAATTGTATTGACAGATAATTTATTTTATTTTTGGTTAACACTTAATGTGAAACAATAACCGTCTATAATAATACCAGATATAATATTAAATATTTAATACATAGTTAGTTAAAATAGATTTGATAATGATAGAAAATAAACGAGGGAATTGTCTACCAAAATATATATTTAAGCATATTTATAACAGCTGATATAGAGAAAATTTAATAATTAGGGAATACCTAACTAAATATCTAAGATATAAAAAATTTTAAAGGTCAAAAGTAAATTAAGGTAATTTAATTTTAAATTAGCTTAAATAAGTCAATAAATATATTACATATAATATAGGTGACTTTACATTATAGAAATTATTTTAAATTAATTAATAAATTTAAATCTCATATAAATTAAAAATGTTGATTTTTTTTGTTTGTATAAATAGAATATTTGATATATTTAACTTAATAAATCATATAATATATTTATTTATAATATAATATAATAAATTTAATATTTGAATAAACATAATACATGTTTTATCGGTATCTTAAAAGTATAATATTTAGTTAATTATAAAATTTTAAATCAAATCATTTCAAGCATTATTTTTTAAATTTAAAAATGTTCAAAAATAATAATTATTGAGAAAATCGATATTCTTTAGAAAACAGGATTGTGGTATAAAATGTAATAATTTAATATAATTTATCAATAAAATTTTAAAATAGTAATTAAATATGGTGTATATTTAGTTTACTATGTTTTTACATTTAGTAAAAAACTTTCAGAAAAACCAAAATACAACACTCCAAAAACACTCTTTTAGTGAGCTAAATTTACAGACTCCTTACAAAATTATACTTTTAACATATTAAATAAATATCTCACAAAAATCTTTATTCAAATAAAAATAAATAATTTATTAAATATTTATATTAGAATATCTTTATTAATTACAAATTTTAAAAAGGAGGTTTCCTTAGCGTTTTTGAAATTTACAATAACTAAAAATAATTAATGCTATATGACTATTGATTCTATATTTCAGAAAATAGATCACAGACATTTCAATTTTTAATTAAAATTTGAAATGTCAATAAAAAGTTATTTATCTCTTAATATAATAAGCTTTTTGTTCTTCCATAAACAATTAATTTTTAGTATACGAGACAATTTATTCCCAAGAACATTCTTTTTTAAAGAATTTAAAAAATATTTATTAAGCCCCATATTCAAAATATTTTCCAATTTTTTAGTAGCCTTAACGTGTACATTATCCAACGAGGGAATAAAACAAGAGATCATGAACTGGATGAAGGAAATGACGGGAGAGTTTTTTGAAGAGTGCTTTAAAAACTTGTACTATGACTTACTACCTGCATAGAACAAAAAAGCGCCTACGTGGAAAAATAGATAACATGTATATTAAAAAACCGTATATTTTTTTTAAATACAATTCTTTAAAAAAATAAAAATTTGAGTACTCTTATTTTCTGGAGATGCTTTGTATTATCCACTTATATTACATTAATGAATTACAAAAAATCCGAAACTAGTGTTATTTTCGAATATTGTAATAAAAAAATATTTAATTTTAACAATATTATTTTATTATATATGAAGTTGAATATATATTATATATCACATTGCAACGTATACATTTGAAATTTGATACACTGATATATGATTTAATATACAATATGAGCTATTTAGATAGTTGCAAGGCAATACAATTTCGAATAGAATTATTATTGAATCGTTTTAATACCTATGAAATAAACAATACAACAGAAATGAAAATAAATTATTAGTGTTAAATTTTCATATTAAAAATGTTTTTTTTTGTGTGTGAAATACAATATAATAATTATTTTTATATTATTGTATTAATTATTATCACACTTACTTAATGTTCATTTACACAGAATAGAAATAGAGTACTGAATAATACAATTCGAAAAAATAAAGTAAAAAATGGATTTTTTATAATAAATTTTATTTTGACAATTTTTTTTATCAATTATGATATTGGATGTTTTTTAAACGGTAAATAAAATATAATACAATTTAATTATGTAAAAGTAAACTTTATCTATGATATACTGATATTTAAAAAAAACGTATTAGTTAATTTAATATCTAAAATAAAATACATATTTTGTAAATATAAAATTTATTTGTTTAGATTTACAAAATTAGTTTTGAAACAAAGGTCCTACACACTAGTCTAGCGTTTTCCAGCCATTTTTCATTCACGTACCTATTGAACTCTTACCAAAACTTTGCATACCCCTCTATTAATTTGATGGATTATTTGTTTGTTACTATTATTATTGAGTAATATTATTACACGTACATTATGAAAAATTAAAAAAACAGGTTTATATTTGTAACAATTTACTAAAATTGTATTATGCTTAATTTAAAACTGTAAATAAACTATATATGTTTATTATATAAAAGAAAAGTTAATGAGAATTTTGAGATTGGATGGATTTACTTAATTTGTTAAAATCTGGATCAACAGAAGATAAATAAAACCTTAAGTCCGAACTCACAGAAAGTCAATTTTGGTACTTATTTTTTATGTAAGGATAAGAAGAAAAAGCCATATCCACTAATACAGTGCTCAAGAAGGATAGTAGAATAGTGAAAGCTTTGTAGGGAAGCTCTGGATATTCGTCCTTTATATCAGCTACGAAGATGATAAATTTTTTTTTTTAATTCTGCCTTAAGTAGAGGATCTGTTTTTAGTTCAATCAACTTCTTTTTCTCTCGAACTGACAAAGCTGCAGAATGGAAAAGATTTTCACTAAAAAGGAACTGAATCCAATTGTCTTTTATCCATGTTTGGATGGTTGGTTTTCACGTTTCCGGTGATGTGATTTTTACCATTTTTGGCAATATGATAACTAATGCAATAAGAAGCATCAACAGCATTTATATTAGTACTGAATAAAGGTATGTGTGCATATTGCATTTATTTTTATTTTCCAGCAAGCGTTTGAAAAAAGTATTTTTAAATTTAAATATTTAATTGCAAATGACAAGTAAGTAGTGAAGGTTTCATACTACGATTAGCTAGTCCTTTTCCGCAAATAATACATTCAGGTTTCGGGACGTTCTTAATCATTAAAAATGAAAACCTGAGTGATAAATATTTTTCAAAATATTTTTTTTCCTCGGTTGTAGAACTTATAGTTTAGCATTACTAACCTGCGTTAATTTTTTTCTTAGGATTTTCTCCAACTAGATTGGAACTTGTTAAAGTGTTTGAAATATGATCATATTTTAACTCAGTAGTTCTCCTTTTACCGATGGTACCAGTTTTCAACTATTAATCCTTAGTCAAAATTATAAAAATGTTACAAACTAATATGAAACAAATAATTAATTTCGATTGTGATGACTGGAAATTAACACAATTCACTTTGAAATCAATTGACGAACTGATTAAATACCGATATAAAATTGAGTTTCACCTAGCTGTGTGAATGTATGGTAATAATATTGTTATTACTAATTGGTCTAAAATCAAAGTTTACACATGAATACAGTTGTAACAGGTAATGCGACGTGATGTCGGCCGGCCGGATATAGTTCATTGCACACAATCATCGCCACCTACTACAATATATTATTATTACGGTTAGGATGTATAGGATGATTTTGCATGTGTTTTTAGATTGCCTTTTAGCTTCCATTCTTTTATGAAAATCTATTTCATGATGTTTATATTCAAAATATAATTGTTTATAAACAAAATGCAAAATATTGTATATTATATTGTTATAATTATTATTATTATTATTATTATTATTATATTTGTGTAATTTTATATTTTATTAACTGAATCTAATCTGAGTTCGGTCACCTTTACTTATTTATTGTTGAAAATTCGATAATGGTGTGTAGAGTAAAGACACTAAAAATAGAATTTTCGATAAGGTTCATTGATTGTAATATAATATTTTAATATATCACTTAAAACAATATAACGTTTGATAGTTATTGGTTAGTCGTCGTGACAGTCTACGACTGATGAAGTGTATAGTGTGTGATTTATATTTTTCGTGTTTTACTGTGTAATCGTATTTGATTTATTTATATTCATAATTATTAATCATTAATCAAAAATTATTCTACTCGCTCTTTAACAATGCCTAAAATAAAAATCGCTTGTTCTAACGGCCTTAGAGGTTTTGTAAGAGAATTTAGAGGGCTCGTTTTATCTACCGAATCGGTGGCGAACTGGCAGGACGGGTTTGGCGGTCATGGTAGGAGGCTATACCCGCCCAGGCCCTCTAGAAATTTTGTACTTAGGCCGCAAGCTACATTTATTATTCTGGCCTATTGGTAGGGTTATCATAAAATGATATAAAGTATTATTTCTTGTATTTTGTTCATAATTGATAATAAAATAATTAGCCAATTTTTTAAACCTGTTCCTACATTGACAAGAACATTGTTTAAAATATTTTACTTGCGTCTTTAAATATAGGGTTACCATACGTCCGGATTTCGTCCGGATAGTTCGAATTTCAAACATCTGTTCGGATTGGGGCCCGGATTTGAGAAATGTCCGGATTTTACAAAGGTAAATGTTTAACATGGCTATATTGATACAAAAAATTATATCAGGTGACAGATCTTCATATTTACTTTGTATAAATGTATATTATGTAATTTCTATTTTTGTTCATATTTTTTCTCGGAACGTCATGATAAGCGACGACCCATTATTATCGTTATTGCCATAAAATAAAATATTAACGTATAATTAAATACAGTTTTATATAATTATTACATTTATTCGTGTGTTAATTTTTTCACATGTAATGTGCACTGAAAAACGACTCATTTATTCACTCGTCAGTTTCTTTACAATGTTATGCGTGGAGAAGTTATCACTTGTTTTTTTTTGTGGTTGTATTGCGTTTGAAACATTAGTATTATAGTTCTATGAATTTATGGTACTACGTCTTCACAAAATGCCTAAACGTAAGTGTGTTTTACTGACAAACTAAAAGAATAATACAAGTTTCTGAAACATTGTCAAAATAGTTATGACCGTGTGAGATGTTTGATATGCAGTTTCGAATTTTCTGTGGAGCATCGAGGACGGTATGATATGGAAAATCACATATAAAGTGACAGACACAAAAAGGCAAATAGTAATGGAAGTACTATTAGGAAGCAATGAGACATCATTTTTACATTGCAATTCCACTGTATTTGTGTTATTTTCTTTTGAAGGTTTTGAAATTTTTGAAACGCATTAGTTTGACGTTGCATGAACTTTTTTTTAATTTTTTCTTTTTTAAGTTTTTTACTATCGGATTCAAATTTTCTAAATTCATCTAGATCACTGTCCATTATGACGAAATAAACTTTTAAAACAGAAACTTAAAATATTATTTTTAATATTTCCAATAAAATTATAATAAGGTCAAGTGGGGTAAGTGTATAATCGTATATTATTATGTATAATGCATTATTTGTTGATACTAAAAAATATTGGTATTTTATATTTATAATACAGATTTACGTCTCAAACATAACTCAAACTACAACAGACTGAATGCACCTACAAATATTAATATCAAATAACATTTACAATTGTACATAGATATACTAATGTGGATATTATAAAATAAAAATAGATATAGTCCGCAACACGCACACATTTGATAACGAACTAACCGTGGCTGGTGAGGTTGTACTAAAAATTATTATTGGATAATATCAAAATAAACGAAAATATAAAAACATTGTGTACAGTTTACGTTACCGACAACAATGTGACGAAGCAATTATAGTCAAAACAAGAATTCAAAAATAGCACTGAAAAGTATAGATTCTAATATGCTATTGAATAATATCATCAAAAATATCGTAAAAAACATTTTATTTTTTTATAAAATGAATTTCAAAAGTTATAAACTAACAATAAAGAAAAAACGGGATTATACGGGATAGACTTGATAATATGGAACAAAATGCGTCCCGTATAACTTTTGTCGAGATAACGGGACACAAAGTTGAAATACGGGATAATTCTATATAATACAAGACGTATGGTCACCCTAAAATATTCCTATAAAATGTGAAGTTCAGATTAAATATAAATATGAATATATATTTAGTAAAATTATATAGTTAAAATTAAATATTTTTATTATTACAATATTCGAATATTTTACTAGTTTCGCATTTTTTGTAATTCATTAATGTAATACAAATGGAGGGGGGGACGGTAGATCGCTTCCTCGTAGTACACCCTGGGCAACGTCATTGACTATATTATCATTGACGGCTAAAGGTCTACCACCTTTTCCGGCTGCCAAATCTGTGATATCACATCATCTCTTAGCAAATTGGATTCCTAATACACCATCGGAGAATCACCAGAAAACAGCCCTTTTCAAGACTCCCAAACTCGAGATATGGGCCCTCAGCTCCACATTCTTCAACTTAATATTGAAGGGATCAGTAAAGATGAATCAGATTAAATATCAAGATTGAACCACATACATAAGATTGATATTCTATTGTTACAAGAAACACACACAGCGAACGAAAATCAATTACTAATACGTGGATTCATAACAGGATTCAAACTCGCAGTAGCAACATACGATCGTAAGTACCGGACTGCAACATATATATAAAAAATAATATCACCAACTGGAAATTAGTTAGCGTGGTGGAAATAAATAATGTTTCGTTAATAACAATTGAGGCTGGAGGAATTACTATACAAAACATATATAAACCACCTAACACAAACTGGCCCACTAATTGCTAATTCCCACTTGACTATCTTGTAATCTTCATGGGGAGCCGATTCTCCCATGCTGAGGACCTCCACCATTGCATTTATATACTCTTTAGCGGAATACTGCGCTCCCGTTTGGATAAACAGCACACATGTGAAACGGATTGATTCGCAGCTCAATCATAGCATGCGCACGATATCGAAAACAATTAAATCGACCACTGCTCAATGACTACCGGTATTAAGCAATATTGCCCCACCCGCTCTACGCCGCAAACAGTCACTCCTAAAACTACGAGGGAAATGTAATTCTGATGCCTCACTACCTATTCTTTCGTACGGCAACACTCTTATAGACGCACAAAGGCTCAAATCAAGGAAACCGTCTTAGAAAACCGTTATAGAACCCGAAATTTATAATTTTAACATCCTAAATGCTTGGTGAGAACATCGGGTAGCATCACAGCTAGACCCACAAAACTATTAAAAAGTCGACAGTTATCAAACTTCAGGGTACCACTTACCACGTAAGGATTGGGCCACCATTAATCAAGTCAGGACGGGACACGAATAATGTGAATACCTGATGCACAAATAGGGTCTAACCTCAATTCCAGAGTGTGACTACGGCCCATATAATCCCATATAATCTTACACATCATAAGCAAATGCTTAAATCGTAAATTCAACGGAACACTCAAGGATCTTATTAACGCAACCGCAAACGCTATCGAATGGATACGGAATTTAGATATCAATTTATGATTATGATTATTGTGTGTTATTTTTAATTTAAAATTTGTACTCTAACACTCCTCTACCCTACTTATGTATTAATTGTTATGTTTTCTAGCCATACGAACAAATAAATACAAGTGGATAATACGAAGCATCTCCAGAAAAGTAAGAGTACTCCATTTTTTATTTTTTTAAAGAATTGTATTTTAAAAAAATATATGGTTTTGTTAATATATATGTTAGTAATATTCTACGTAGTTGCTTTCCTGTTCTATGCAGGTAGTAAGTCGTAGTACAAGTTTTTTAAAGCCCTCTTCAAAGAACTCTCCCGTCATTTCCTTCTTCCAGTTTAGGATCTCTTGATTTACTTCCTCGTTGGATAATGCATACGTTAAGGCTACTAAAAAATTGAAAAATATTTTGAATATTGGGCTTAATAAATATTTTTAAATTCTTCTAAGCAATTTATTTTCAAAAAGTTTACACTGATTTTAAAATTAATTAATTAAAATAATTCTTTATATTATATAAATAATATTTTGTTGTGCATTTTTTTTCAAGGAAAAATATATCCATTCAGTTATTATAATAAAAATTGTTACAACAACAAGTCTTCATAATGCGTTTCAGAGGCTGAGTATTCACTTGATACATCTAAATCACTTACAGAATTTATATCTTCTTCTTGATCAAGATTTTGATAAACTTCAGTAAATGGAGGCAACAATAAATGGATGGTTTCGACTGATAATGATTTTAATTGTTTACGGGGCAAATCTCGACAATTTGATATACAAGGGTCAGATGCAATCAAAAATCAAAGAGAAACATCTTACATAGTTTTGTCTCAGAAACTTTTGAGCGCAAAATGGTCTCGATATATTCCACGACTCCTGGGCTTCTGACATCTAACCCAATTGATAACAATGCATGTTCTACTATTTGTGTTCCATGAATTAAAAGTTTATGAACACAAGTTGGCATATACCAATAAATATATGAATACCAATCACACTTCTGTATATACAGTGTCGGCCCAAGATACGGGCGAACCAGGCGGTTGCCCGGGGCGCTACTTTTATAGGGGCGCTTTTAATATACGAATATTTTATAAATTTTAGTGTAACATTTATTCAAATTGTCAATAATATATCTAAATGACTAAATTATTCATGACAGAATATTCTGTTATTTAATTTTTTTTATAGATTATACGATTTTATAATCATAATTATTATAGAGAATTTGTTTAAAGGCGCCTTTCAAAAAATTGCCCGGGGCGTCAAAATACCTTGGGCCGGCCCTGTGTATATATATATCTTAGCTGTTTTCAAGCAATAGTCTTTGAAATTTTGTAATTTAATTTTGTGTCCACATTAAATGGTTTACAGTATAATATGAAACAATATCTAACTTACGTGAATTTTTATTATTTTTGATGCTGACGAGAATGAAGCCGGAATCCGGTCCAGGGTTAGAGTTTAATGAAGATTTAATTTTGTTGGGGTAAGTAATTTATTGACACACGAGTAGCTACCCGAAGACGACGATATGTAGATAGTTAAAACTAACGATTAGTAAGGTCTAAATAGCTTTACAATAACGAATAATCAAAACAGCACAACCGTACACTACAGCTGCTGGGATACAACTACGTGTGCATTTATACATATATATACATACATATTTCGTATAATTTCTTTCTCTAACTTATTTGCAGTCTCTTTCTAAATCTTTCTCGCACAGTTACTCAGCATCTATACTTCCTTTATTTTTTTTTTACATCTCAGCACTCGGATTTACAGTGCCAAATACCATACTATATTTTATTTAAAAATGTATATAAATGAAGGGGCAGAAAGGGTAGCTAAATTGTTATTTTATTTTGTAGCTTATGTTTTAAGCTACAACTTCCAATAAATTTAATGACCGAGCTCGATAGAACATCGTAAAATTTTTCTAGTGGAATAAATATTTTTCGATTTTGAGGACTAAAAAATAAACATATTCACTGCTTTCTTATGATTTACAACTGTATTGAATTGTTATATTACATATATATTTTTATTCAGTTTACCTCCAGAAGTCGATTCCATTTTGTAAAACAAATTTGGTCATTTTGTTGAGATATTATGTCTTTTTGAGTGTGAGTGTCTCCTTCCTGTTTCCGAACACTACACGTCTACGCGCTGGAGAGTCACGTTTAAACTAGCTTCTAGGAGTAGTTATGATAAGGGGGATCTGAATAGTAGTGATTTTGAAGTCTAGGGATATTCTCTTAGTCAACTTGATAGAAAAATGTCCTCAAACAATAAATTTTATTTTTTATTTTTAGCCAGCATTTTTGGATTTAGCACCACTGTGCGACGAAACGAATGTATGCAATTACTAGTTCACACTCATGTGACGTACAACAAGGTACTGAAAATTTGAAGTATGAATTGATAATAATTTATATTTGATAAATTTATCTTTATAATTATATTTATATTTATAATTGATTATAATTATATAATAAAGCAGTAAAAACAAAACAGAAAATAAATAAAGAGTAAAAAGATATACAAAAACTAAAGAATAGAAATAAAAATAAGTTAATATTTATAAATAAAAAATGAATATATATATATATATATATATATATATATATATATATATATATATATATGTATATATATTTATATATTATATATATATATATATTTATAAAAATTGTAAACTTATTATTAAATGTAATTAATTAATATCTCTTCAAATAATGAAAATACAATGTAAAGTAGTTGCGTATATGAATATATGTTGAAAATAGCAAAGTCAATTAAAACGCCTCTTATGAACTAGTGAATTTTGTATTTTCAAACAAAATTGGCCATGCAGACCATAGTTACGATCAGTGTAAAGTTTATTTGTCGTCCATAACGATAAAACCCTAGTACGCACTTAAGTACCGGGTCAGAAACCCTTAAACCCATTTCACTTACAGGTTCTGAACCGATATGGATTATCTTGGTTTTTATTTCATTCCATAATGATAATCATTTGTTTTATAACACTCGTTTTATAACGTTCACAATAATTAATTGTGTTAGCTCACTCGACTAAAAACAACATTTTTTTTTCAACTTTTCACCAAATATTTAAATGTAAATCAAATTTATTATATATAATACTTAATTAATTTTGGTGTAGAATTTTTTAATTTATTATTACAAATATAAATTTAATCATTTGTTCGAACTCAATATTTCTGTAGGTAGTAAAATTTTTTCAATGTTCAATGATCACTATAAATTAATCGACAATTTAGCATAAGTCATATTTTGGATTTTTAAAATTATTTTTTAAGGAAATCGTAAAAAACTATTAGTGAATTTGAAAATAATTTCTAATATGCATTATTTTTTATATGTAAATTATGCTTTATTAAGCATCATTCATTAAACAACTGCAGACAATTAATTTGTTCGAAGTTTAGAGAAATGAGATGAATGTAAAACAATATTTTGGTTAGAATTTTAATTTTCACGTAGTATAGATTATTATTGTAATTGTAACATCAATTTAGTGAATTCTTAATAAATCCTTTATTCATAATTCACATCTAGTTGTTTATATAACTATGACAATTTAAAATATATTATACTATTTTATTTTCAAATGATTTCTCTGCTAATGTTTTGTTTAGTTTTTCTTTTTTATAAACTTTTACTAATTAATATGATTAATTAAGAAATAAATGTATATTAATTAAAACTCGTATATTATAAATGACAATATAACTAAATATAAATGTTAATATTAAAAAATTATTGCAATACACTAGTTAATATTTAATTTTGATATTTTGATATTGGAAATTGATATTTAGGTAAATTTACATGCATAAGTATAAAATATTTTATATCTTCAATGTGCCCATCTCTCCTATCAGTTTTTTTCTGTGGTTACCAATATCAATATTGATAATATCATTTGCGAAATATTAATTTATTTGTATAATGTTTAAAAAGAAAACAATGTAGATGAAAATTATGATAGTTTACAAATAAAATAAAATATACTCATATGAACCGAGAATTCATCATTTTTCCATATGTGCATTCTTCACCTGTTTCTAATAACAATAACTGTTACGTAGAATTTGATAAAAATGGACTGTATAGAATGAAAAATATTAGCCTGCAATTTAAAAATGGAAAACTAATAATTACACAATATTTCAATATAAAAATGATTATTAATAAAAATAAAAACAATTAGGACACAACTTAAATACTAGCCAGTATAGGGACATAAATAAAAAGAAATATTATCAAAAATACTAAAGAACATACATATTACAATAATAAATAGCATATAATAATATCGTATGCTATTAACTTGACTACGACGACGACAAGGATGATGATGGAACAGTAATAGTTATAGTGGTGGTGTACAGTAGTGGATATCTGGGGGGAGGGGCGATAGGTAGATTGACACTTTGGAGTTTTCGTCATTTTATATTCGTTTTTATGACCTACTGGCTACATATTATAAAATATCTAAAATAGCCGTATTGTTCGTAATTAATTTGAGCTATAAATTTCTAATACCGATAATGGTGAGGAGACGGAGGTTGTACTCCATGATTGAAAGGGCAGAGGTCATTAGTTAGCTCACCATTGAGTTTAAGTTCGCTCTCCCCCCCAAACTTTGATATAACCGTCACCGGTGGTGCAACAGTGTTAGAAAAACGATGGTGACAATAACGAGAAAAGGTAACCGGTAACAACGGTAAAAATAAACAAGAGCAACGGATACGGTGCGCATATGAAAACGACTCGTCGACGAACAAACAAAACAAAACTAATAAATGACGGTAATGACAGTGATTAAAATATTATTAATTGCATCGGTTAACGCTACGATAATGGGGTAGCAATACACCCGAACAATAACAATAATAAAAAATAAAGAAAATGTGTATATCATAAAATTTAATTTTACATAATGTTATTATTATGAAAACTTCCTGCTATAATTACTATTTATTAAACATAATATATATTACATGTGTCTATTCAATTATAAAAAATATCCTATTTACAAAACATAGAGCTTCGATATAGAATGATTTTTAATATTAAATCGATTTATAGTTTAGAATATATTACCAAATCTAAAATATAGTAATATTAAATAATATTATGAACTAAAACACCCGTTACGTTCATTTGATTATTTTCAGGGTAGGGAGGTAGATTTTAGCAATTAATTGAACACGAAAATATAATTGTAATAAAATCAGTTTGATATTATAATTTAATTTTGAATATAAAGTTATATCATTAAAGAACGACGTTGTTATATTCGATTTAAAATAAAGACTGTCAATTATTTTATGATTCACAATGCATTTAGAAAATCGTTGAGCCTTGGTTCCGATACCGAACTAAGCCGACAGTGGACGACGAGCGCTCGCCCGGCTTTTGGCGGCATTTCTCGCGAATGTAAGCAGCAAAGGCGACGTCAGTGCGCATCCGGGATATTATCCGTACGCCTCGTGTGCAGTATCAATTCCGAAAATCGCAGTCGGTTACTCCCTTACGTTCGACGCTAAATCGTTAGAGTCGAATATAATATTAATCGTAACAACTAAGATAGTTTGCAATTTTATATTTTATACATTTAATTATTCTGTGTTTGTCTATTCATCTGTGCAATTCGTTTTCGAAAACAATTATTTATATGCATAGATACACGTATTACGCATACATCAGTTTAATTATATACGAGTGCATGATGTTCGACGAATTGAATAAAGTGCTACAAGAGGATTAATATAATATTTGCATACTTGATACAGGTGAGCGAAATAAAATAAAAAACCAATTAAGTCGAATTTATTATTGAAAATATTAAATTATCGAGTCACACACCACAGATTAATACAATTTTATTTTATCTTATTATGAAAATAGAAATTATAAATAATAAATTTACATATTTTTTATTTAATATATAAAATTCTTGGGAGTACAAATATTTTGTTGATCGTAAAACTTTAAATATACTTTTGATTATTGTGAAATTCACATTCATACTTCCATTCTTGTATTATATATCGTGTTTAAATATACCTGTCTAGTGAAACATGTATACGAATATTTTTTTTTTTTTTGTAAAAAGGGGTAATTATCTATATTTTTATTTTATTTTATAAAACTACAGAGAGTTGTACTACACAAATAATGAATATGTGTAATATTATATATTATCTATTTATTACAAATAACCTGAACTTTAAAATCGACAAAAATTAGGCATAATTTAATTTAATGAAATGTTTTTTCTTTATTTAGATAATAATTGGTAATTTTATATTGTGTACAATTGTAATATAATATATACTTTTTAAATACATATAATTATACAAAAAACAAATCTACACATTTTATGGTAAAAAACAATAAATATAACATTAAAATTTTGTTTGTTCTATAATTAAAAATCAGAGCACACTAAATATTTCAACAGGTAACCGAAAAATTGGTAAACATTTTCTTTCACCAAACAGGATTGATTATTGAATTTGATTTCAATGTGTTGACTATGTTTCAACCGAATACATTTTATACCAATTTTAGATGATATCCAGTAATATAAAATTCACATACACAGATCAAGCGTAATTAATTAAACTATATAATTTTTTTTTCATATAATAAATATTTGTTAAGCATCTTAAATAAATGTACACTTGTTTCTAATATTAAATATAAGATAATGAACAATTATTTATTATTAAATTTGCTTATTTTAATTGTTGAAAAATAAAAATAAAGTAAATAGTCAATAATTTAAGCCTCAAGTCATTAATTTCATTTTATTATTCCTAATTGTATTTTAGGTTTGTAAATTTAAAAAAAAAAATGTCCATATATTTTCTGTTATGTGACAGTACATTACACCACAAGTTGTATAAATCAATATACAGTACAATACATTTTTAAGTGAATCGTTATGGACTATTATAATTTGTATATAATTCAACTATTTAAATTTGACTATGGACTTTATAATGAACTAAGACCTAATTGACAATTTTTTTTAGTAGAGCAGAATATGTAAAACTACAAAAATAACTTTTTCTATACACAGTTGCTGATTAAATAATGTCTTATTTTGTAGTAAAATATTATATTTATAAAAAAAAATAGAAATATTTTAAAAAATATTGGTAAAATAAAATAATTTGAATGGATTATAGACTAACAAATAAATAAAATATATTTGTTAAAGTATCGTCGTCAGTATGTAACAAATACTTCACATTTAAAAAAAGTATGATATTTATTTTTATTTTAAAAAATGATTTGAGTTTAAATAACAATTAAAATTAAGATTTATTTTGAAATGTTTAATTTTGGATATATATCACTAAATACTAATCTAACACTTTATTCTTACTAACTATCTACATAGTTTTTATATTTAAATACATTGTTATAATTGCTCATTAATTATAATCATTAGAGGTCGGATTTATATTCTCTTAAAATTCTTAAAATATGATGTTTTTATGTCGTTTAAAACAGGCAATATATTATCTTAATATTCTTTTAAAATACCAGTTATATGTTTTATGTCCTTAAAAATGCAAAATATTCTTCATATTCAAATATAATATATATATATGTATTTAGTTTAAATTTATTATTTATTAATTTGTATTATTAATTAATTAATTTAATTTACAATAATTTTGTTTTTAATTTATTTAATTTAATTAATTTTTCAATAACAATTAATAATTATATACTGTTCCATATGTTCCGGTGTCATTTTAAAAGTAGTATGCCGGTTTGTAAGAATGTTTTTGTATATGCTGAAGGACCGTTCGACATAAACTGATGTCACTGGAGAATATTGAAAGTCGGCTACTAAAGTCAGTGAATAATTTTCCGGAAGTTGTACTGTGTTATTTCCACTCCAGTCAAGTTCTCTACCTAGTTAATACGCGTTTTGAGGATAATAGCACATTAGGTAATATTTTCACCTGAACATGATATGGGGTTTTTTTAAATACTTTTTAATATTATTAATCAGTTTGTTCATATCTGGAAACATTTTTCTGATTTTCTTTGCAACCCTGTTCATCATATGAGCTACAAGCGTAACGTGAATTAAATTTGGGTAGAAAACTTTTAGTGTATCACCGGTATTTGTCATGTATGAAGCTGCATCCGATAACATTAATAGCACTTTTTTGTTATTTCCACCCAACGGCCATAATAATTTTAGTACATCATTGATAAACCGAGCAACAGTGGAATGATTAGTTTTTTCCAAAACTTTGCATGTCAAAAAAATGGGCGAGACGGAGTAATTGATTTTAATATTCCCACCAGTAAATTTGCAACCTAACAACCGTTTGTAACGGTAGTTTCATCTACACCAATCCAAATATTATTTTCACCAATTTCATTTTTAATTTCCGTTAAAGTATTAAAGTAGCACGGCCCGAGATAATTTGTACGTAACGCACTTTTATCTGGAATATGTTTTCCAGTGTATTTCTCTAAAAATGTACGAAATTAAAGCACTTGCGTTTTATACCAAGGTATATTAGCTGCTACTAAGGTAAGACACAAATCTTTGTTAAAATAATTTAAATTGTTTTCATTGGGAGTAGCTTCTAATAAAAATAATTGTTTTGGCGAAGTATTTAATTTACGTTATTTTTTGTTATTTTTTATAACCATTTTTATGGACAGTCGTATGTACATATTGTGTTACCTGTGACTTTTTGGTACACGGAATATTTTGTCACAAACTTGACAAAAAAATGTTGTACCATCTGTCGTAAAAATCGTTTGTTGGTTATTGTACGACGAAATCCATTAAAAAATAAACTTTTTAAATGGTTTGAAGTTTTTGGCATATTTGTATGTTATAGTAATACGAATGGAAAGACAATATGTAAGCAATAATATATCCGCACTCAAATATCAACACGCACTGCCACGGACAACTGAATAGTCGTGACGGCTAACGAAATAACTGATGTGATATCACCATCGATAAGGAATATCTGGCGATTAATTTATATTAGGACCCAGAAATAAATCGTATAATGAATAATGTATTTATCAAAATTCCGATATATATAAAATATGTTCATTATAACGATATTACAAAAATAAAATCTTTAAAAATAAAAATATTCTCAAATATTCTCTAACGTGAAGAATATTCTCTAACCACTAAAATATACTTTTTTATGCAAAATAATTTTTTCCTATGGATTCTGTGTTTAATGAATCGCAATGATATATTTCTCCCATTTAACTGCATACACTAGAAACAAATATATAAAATCATAAAAATCTAACCTCTAATGATCATAGTTTTAATATTAAGAAATATAAAACACTCATTTTTTAAACGTTTTATTTTATTAGTTTTCAAAAATATTTTTTTATTTTTGATATGAGAAAAGTTAATTTTTAAGAATAAATCCATATACAGAGTTAAAATTATCTTTATAAATTAGTTATTATAATTTTGACAATTCATAATAGATTAAAATATTAATATATGTGAAAATACAAATACAAATGACAATTTTTAATTTTTAATTACTTAATAATGTTTCATATCTAAATTTAAAATAATTGCATGAAAATCTTTCAATTATAACCATTTTTTGTTTTGTTATGAGGGCGGGGGGGAGGGTTTAGTTAGAGCAAATGTGTTACATTTATATGATTGTCATCAATAATACTAAAAATTAAAAAAATTCACAGCGTATAATTATTTCATATAAACGTCTAGGTGTATTGATTTAATTGTACGTGTATTAAATAAAAACAGAGGACTGCGTGTAAAATACTAGCTGCGCTTGTGGTGGAAAATAATGTTTTATTAAACACCCGCGAGACGAGCAGTCTTGTTGAATAAAAATATCATTGGTGAGGCGATACGAGAAGAAAATGTGTGTATATAGTTGACGAGTATAATGATAAATAATATTGTTTAATAGAGATATATGGAACAAACGTGTTCAATGAGAGCTTATAACCACAAAATGGGTGGTGAGGAGCGAATTGCCCTTTCTAATGCATATGTAATGGAAGTCGTACACTTTTTGTAAGCGAATATTCAAATGAAAAATACATTTAATTAATTTTTAATAATTTTTTTTTGTAAGAAATGCAGTAAGCGTATTAAATTATTTTATTTTACTATAGTATTTTTATTTGTTAATTATTTGTTTGTAATAACTTTCCAACATCATGAAATATAATTGAATAATATAAAATTATTTATAATGACATGCTAAACATACTGTAATTACTTATACAATTTAAAAATAACAGTAAGTTATTAAAAAAAAAATTAAGGTAGACAACAGTGAGAAATTTGAAATATAAAATAAACTAGTTTATATAATAATATCCTATGACCAGAATACAACAACAAATGTTTTATAAAATATTATATAATCAAATTATTATGCAAATAAAATAGTTGAATGTTAAATGCATATCATATACTGGCATACATATATTTTATGAAAACGTTTAAACCTTATATTTCATTTAGACAACTTTATAATTTAGAAATAACTTCTAATTTTGTATTATATAATACAGAAATACAATAATATTTTTTAAAACATTATTAATATTTTAATTGCTTTTATGTGACAAATTAATTATACATGCATATTAATGCACACACATATACTTAACGTATAGCGTGCATTATGCACCGCAAATTTTGTACAGTGAAATACATTATTTTCATGTTGTTTGTACGTATATATGTAGTTGATCAGCTAAAATAAACTCACAATTTCGGTTTAAGGAGGAGAACGCTAGACAAGAAAAATAGGAACCAACATACAAATTACGTTTCACGACTCCCTTATGCATAATCATTTTATCAAGTCTAGCAACAACCGAGTACATCGTTTTCAGGCAGCTCGATGTTGATATTTTACGGGATTACACGCTCAGTTCACACACCTAAAGGCTTATTTATGCCAGTATCGTCCTTGCGAAAGGTTGAGTAAGTGTTTCGATATATCAAAATGATGGAACTGTGTGAGCAACCCTAGACGCGTGTGAATAAATAATAAAAATGTATAGACGAATGGAGAAGAATTGAATGAGGGAGACAAAACAAAAAAAAATAACAATAACACCAACAAAAACTTTGAAGGAATAAGTAATAAGGAGAAGAAAAGAGGGGCGTTTGTTGAGAGTATGGTGCGCGAGTCGTCGCCTGATACTTTTCAAGCACTTTATGAAATTGCTGACGAAATTTGTTGTGTACACCCTCTCGGTTCAGACTTTATTCACATACAAATTTATGTTCATTTTTATCAGCTACTGAATGCTTTTGTAATCTATATCGAATCACGAGTAATTTACGACCGCTTTCAGAATCATCTGTAAACTTTACCACGGTAAACTTTAATGTCACAACTTTTTTACGAATCGTTGATTTTTTTATTTTATTTTTTCAAACTTGCTACAAAGTTATAACTACAAATTTATTCAGATCACATATTTCACTTCTGTACAGAATCAAAAGAATTATTTTTCGTAGTTATGTTTAAACCATTGAGAATAACTAGATTAAGATTTTCTAGACTATTTTATTGCACAACGAATAAAATACAATGAAAATCTTTATGGAAAGTTTGTTTGAACATGTTATTTTATTAAAAAATAAGATGTCCTTAATATTGATACAATAGCAATAAATCATATATCATTATGTTTCATTCTACAATAGGATAGTATATACACTTACCCATTTATACCTATATTGCAGTAAAAAATAAACGTTATCGTTAAATTCCACTAATTATATTTAATTATTATATTTTAATTAAAATTCATTATTCATTTTTTAATGATACAAATAAAATAAAATGATAAACGCAACCTAATTTGTTTGATTGTTTAATTTTTTGAATTCTGTAGGATATATCTTATTTTGCATAATGTTAATAAAACACAGATACAAAACTAACAACACTATTCTAAAATCTAATCTTAAATAAACTTTATAAATAGTTACGTAAATTATAGTATACAATCTACAAGCAATAATAATAATAAAATGAACTAATACAGGTTATTCATGTTTTGTATAAATAAAACCATGTTGAAAATGAATTTAATGGTTGCCAAAAATAATGCTATGAAGTTTACTAAAATAATAAAATGATAGTAACTAAAAACTTACAAAGCTTTATCTAAATGCCATGTCATTTATCGTGTTTATCTGAGTTATCCTTGCGACATTTTTACCAGCGACGTTTGAGACAATGGGTATTGAAATTTTACCGGTAGGCAATCATTATTACCTACCGTTAAAACGCGTATCCGAACACAATGGATGCCCCTACAGAACAATGAAACCATTTTAGCGATTTCGACATCAACGTGCATGATAATAATAGTAATAATAATAGTAATCGATATCCATATATATGTTAATAACCGACGACTTTAGATAGATATATACATACCATAATATAGTATAATATAAATTATTTATATATAATCACACTTTTTAGTCGATTTACTACTCGCATAAATTGATCATTAGTGATAAATCAAATACGGTTATAATTTATACATTTGAAAAATACTTGTAAAATGAGTAAAATATATATATATATATATATTATATATATATATATATTATATATATATATTGTACACTATCCAGTTTGTTTAATAGTATTAAACCAATGATGTTAAACAGAAGCTGTTAGTATTTTCCATTGATAGTGACTACATATTTGAATCGATGTAAGGAACTTAATGTTACATAGTGATTTATACAAGTAATGGACAAAACAGCATAAAATAAAATTACGAATGAATTTATGTTGTAATACTTATAAATGAAGAATTTTTCGTTTATACAAATTTATTCAATTTACAAAGTTATTTTTTGTTGAATCATATTTAATTTCTTTTTTAAACATATAAAAAACAACGTTATAAAAATCGCTGTGAACTTAACAAATTGATATTTGAGTGAAAATAATCTTTATACTTTTTTTTTTTAACATGTTTTAACAAATATTTTTTTAAATATATATATTGTATTAAATTATTAAAATATATTAAAATATAAATATAATAAATATATTAAATAATTGGAGGAACAATACAAATATTATTATATTGTATATATATTGTATAATAATTGTGATAATTTTATCAAATAAAATACATTATATACTTGGATATATACTGTATTATAAAATGATGAAATCGAAATAAAATGTATATAAACATGAGAAATTATTAACAGTGAGCTGTTATAGTATGTGTAGCACCCAATAACATTGTGTTTTAAAACTAGTAGTTTGCTGTAATTTCAAATATCAAACTTTTTGTAATAGTTATTTTTATTTTTATAATCCTTTCAAATATCTTTGTGTTATTGCAACGCGAGAAATCGGCGATTACCACCTGATAAAAATAAGATAAGATTATTTTTATCTATTGAATTTGAATTCGATATATATGATCTTCAATTAATTTTTTAAATTGAGAACTCTGGTACTCGTTTTTCGTAATAGGGCTACTGTTTCTTTTTATCTCATTCTCTCTCTCTCTCTCTCTCTCTCTCTCTCTCTCTCTCTCTCTCTCTCTCTCTCTCACTCACTTTCTCTCTCTCTCTCTCACTCTCTCTATCTCTTTCTCACTCACTTTCTCTCTCTCTCTGCAATAGCTGCATATATATGAATATACAGTATATACGCTACATTACGATATAAATAATATAATATAAAGCCAATAATGATAATATATGAGTAGGTTATTTCATAAAGAAAGCAGTTTTAAAATAATTATTAATTTTTGTAGCTTAATTGGCCGCATTATACTTATTATTTTTGTTATCTACTCGTATTTTTCTTGAGGATATTAGTAATTGATCGTTTTATTGTATATTGTGTTTATTTGTTGTAATGAAGAAATTTACCATTGAGCACCGTGTGTTGTTTATGAGAACCCATCATAAATACGGTAAGTATTATAAGGCAACTGTTAAGAAACTGAATACGATCCTCGGCTAGCGTGAAACAACGACTGTGACAACAGTAACGAGGCTGGTTAGGATATTTGAAGATCATCAGAATCAACCGTGGACATTGAAAATCTTGAGGGCAAAGATCTCAATAGTCGAATGAAAACATCGCTGTCGTAAGATACTTTGTCAATGTGATTCCGAATAAATAAATCCGTTGCTGTGCTCAATAATTGGCGATTGGGGTAACTAATTGATAGCGAATTTTCAAAAATGACTTGCACTTGCTTTTCTGGATGAGATGGAAACTGAAGAGATTTGGTTTCAGCAGGACGGTGCGACCTTTCACATTTCCGGTGCAATTATTCATTTGCTTCATGACAAATTTCACGGCTCACTCCTTTCCCTTCACGGCAATCAGTTTTGACCACCAATATCATGCGATTTAACCTCACGTGATTTATTTATTTGGGATTTAATTAACTCACAGATTTATGAAAATAAACCATAATCTATTCTGGAACTCAAGCACGAAATGTGATGGGTCATCAGCAAAATCAATGAATTAGTCTATAAAAAAAGTAATTAAAAATGTCATCGACAGAGCATCAACGTACCGAGTGAGTAGAGGGGTATGTCTGATATCGTTAGTTTTAAATTCAATGGTAAAAATATTTCAATAAAAACCATATGTTTATCAATTGTCGATTAAACAAAAATAACTACGATTTATGAAATATTCGTTATTTTATTTCTATTAATGAATTATTTCAAAACAGGTTTTATGTCATAACTTAAATATACCTATATATAATATATGAATAATGTGAATTCCAAATTTTTTTATTAAAAGTTTAACAATTATATTGTTTATTAATATTGAATTTTACTCAACTTGTTATAGTTTCTAGTAAATTTATCACAGTATTTTTTTTTACTTTCCAAACTCTTCTTCATAAAAATATATCTTATATTACTCTCTCTAAATAAATGTCAACCAATATATTTTGTAAATTATCAGTAAATATTATGTCTGTAAATTCATATTGCGCTGTTTTATGCATATCGAAATATTTTAGATTGGTGAAAAACCATAAAGAGCATTTAATGATTTTCTACCTGAAATCTCTTTTCATGTAGATATTGCATTGTATCAAGTATAACATAGTTGGTTTCTTAACTTATTGTAATTTACAAGTTATTCGCAACCTTTCACAAACTTGTCAATATTTTAGAAACTTTGAGGTTGACTAATTGTTCAAGAATGTAAATATTATTTGAAAAAAATATAATAACAAAAAGAATTGATATAAATTTTACTTCGAATGAAGATTATACACAAATAATAACTTCATAATACAAAATGTACGTATAACATAACTAGGTCATATCAAGGGCTATCTCAAGGGGTAGAGGATAGTGTCATATCCTACACTATATACTATATGACGATTTCTTTTTAACTCATACCATAATGACTCTCAGTTAAGGGTACATACATTTTAAATTCTTCATCAAGCTCCATTTCAATTAACATATTACAAACTTATTTTACTTTCTTTTAATTCTTTTTTTAAATAAAGTCGAGATACTATTGTATAACTTAATTAGAAAAAAATTGTCACGTACAAATCAAAAAATATAATTTTGTTCCAAAATGGTACCAATGGAATCGACATATGAAAAGCTTTACATAGATACATGGAAAATATAAGATACCAAATATTTAACTTTAAAAAAAATATGTTTTAGTATATATATAATGTATATATTACGAACATGTATTCTTTGATACATATATATTAATCAGTAAAATAACGATTGCATAATATTTTCAAAATATTAGTATTAGTCAGTTATGGATCGACCATTGTTACTATAAACTGCAATATATGAGAAAGGCAATCTCGCCTAGTTATTAAAATCGTGATAGCAGGAAAACCATTAGTGTGAAAATTCTGAGTATTAATTTGCGATTTTTTAAAATTAATTGCAAAATATTGCTGTCAACCAGGAACTGATCAGATAAAATTGGTGGTCCAATTTCATGAATATCTTATTTTAACTCTTCAGAAATTAAATTTTTAGTAAATGATAAAATGCCATTGATATGAATATTCCTCTTATTTAAATTTATAAACACGCCACTGCATCATTTAATTTGTTTTGCATAGTCTAGTTTGGGTTTAAACAATTATTTTTTTATAAACATAACTCGTGATAAATATATATTACCTACTTAAATACAAGAGATATTTGACTTTAAATATATTTCCCTTCGGTTTGTTTAATATCCTTTAAACAAACCCAACTTATTATAAAACGAGTCTTGCAGATTTGGTACGTACAAATATTTGCTGTACTTTTGGTCTAAAACAAACATACGACACCGGATATTTTATTGTTTGCATCTAAAATACGAATTACAGTATTCATTTTCATATTATGTGTACATATACAAATACTAAAATAATGACGTAAAATATAAATTAGAGAAACATAAAATATTCTCCTACAAAGAAATTATTTGATTTAGATGTTTGTGTTGAAATCAGAGAACTATAATACAGTATATATATATATAGTTAATATTTTATTATTATTATTATTATCAGAAACTAATATGACAAAACAATATTAATTACCATTGGTAATGAAATTGTAAATATTTATTGAATTAAACGTTGGTATAAACTTAAAGTGTACACAAAAACAAAATAAATAATATTATGTACTTATAATTCTATTTTTACATACATTTAAATTTAGATTTTACTATGAAACTAATTTTATTGAATTACACAGGTGCGAAAAATTAAATATGGTGAATTCAAAGAATGATGTTCATTGATACATAAAGATGTAAATATACAAATCTAGCTTGATAGAAATAAATTCAAATTATAAAGGTATAATATATATATATATATATATATATATATATAATTATATATATCAATGGTTTTAATAATATGTTTTGAATTAGTATGTTATTGGATCTTTTATTTTAATATTTTTGTAAATTTAGATTCATTCTAAACAAAAATGTCATATAAAGTTTATAAATAATAAGTATTCACGATTAAGTATGATTAAATAAACTATTCATTACTACTTTAATCAAATTATTTTTAATAATTAAAAACAGCAAGTTATTATAATATTCAAATTATATCTACAGGTAAAACTTATATTTTTTTCAAAATAATATAATTTGAAACATCTCCAGATAATAAAATAAAATGACGGTGTAATTACTTTACATGTGTGGTAACCAAATTAATGATATCCAGAAGTGCGTACATTTTTTCGAGAGTCTTAAATTTTTACATTTTTTAATTACTCGAAAATGAAAATATTAATAAATCAATTTAAATTAAAATCATTCAGATTACAATAAAAAAAATGTTCAGAAACTTTATAATAATTAAAATTTAACAGTCGCAATTAGTTAAGTAATATATATGATTACTAGCTTTACATATGGTGTAGACAATTTAAAAACGGACGCAAATATATGTATAATGAAATGATTCAAGGGCGCAAATCGATCATGATTGGAGATGTGGTTCACCAAGTTGAACAATTTGTTCGAAAAAACAAGCGTTTTACAATTTAAAATATTTCTGCATGATAACGTGTGACCCCACACTGCTGCATGCACAAAAACTGAAGTTTTTATTATTATTACTATCAATTTTAATTGAGGAGTTTAACTGGAATATTTTTGACCATCCTCTCCTATACACCCAATATGGCACCAAGTGAGATAGCTCTCGTATATATTAATTAAATATTTAACTATTTTTAAAAATATATATTCCTAAACATTATGTGTGAGTATAATAGATTTTCGATTCTTATTTATATTAAAAAGTAAAAATATGGACACAATGTATTTAAAAAACCATTACAACATAAGTAATATAATTAATGTGTAAAAAAAAATATGTTTATTAATCGATATTTTCAATATGAAAAATTTCAAAATGTGATATATGCAACTTAAATTAATATATTTTAAATAGATAATATTTAATTTATTAATTGTAACATTGACAAAAAATTATAAATCGTAATATTTCTTATAGCTTTTAATTATTTTATAATAGATTATTTTTCATATTCCGAAAATTCGAAATTCATATTATGCATAGCCTTTTTTTAATATTGTAATAACTAATGAAATTCATAGAAATAATCAGATTTTATGCAGAGCCTAATATAATTATACAGATCAAAATTCGAAAACACATTTAAATGAGGTTAAGTATAAAATATTTGTTAATTTATTTTTGTCACCATAAAACTTTTACTATAATTATAAGTTATAATATGTTTGATATGTTTGTGTATTTTTATTGTTCCTTCGAATCTTTTTCCAATTGTTAGAATAATATCTGAGTGTTCAGACAATTCAAATACGATCAAATACATACGAAATTAAAAACATCACAACACATCTGTAGGTGGTATCACTTAATAATAGGTTTAATATTATAGATACCAACATGAAAAAATAAAACACTACCACCAATAGTGTTGACTGTTTGTTTCTCTTTATTTTGTCGGTTACTCTCCGCCACCTTTTGCCATATCTATTTGAAATGACTGCTGTTTTTTCTCTAACGCGCCGTAGTCACGTAATCGTCTGAAATACCGCTATTACCTCCGTAGTAAAAGTGTACGAAATAATATTTTATACAAGAAAAAACGGAGAAAGCAGCCAAATATATAATGCATAAGCGTTTTTGTGTATAGTTCGGAATAATAGCCGGATAAGGTCGGTGAAAGCTTACGGAAGCTTAAAACTTTCTGCACTGAAAGTTATTATTCAACTTCTTGAGCGCTCAAAGTAGCATAAAAATACGATGGAGAGTGGAGAGGCACGCAAGCAAAGACCACACCTACAAACAGCCCTACATACAATTCAACGATAGATAATATATAATGTGTTAGTGGTGGTGAAGGTCCTGTTAACGTATTTTATTTTCGAGTCATGATTAGTCTTTCGTGATCTTGTGGTGCATGGTGATACGAGTAGTAAAAAAAAAATATTATTATTATTATTATAATTATTATTTTGATTATATTATCTTTGTTGCTAGTAGTATGATAATTGAACTTGTTACGAAACGAGCAAAGGGTAACTTTGCTAATAACAATGATAAATTCACAAGGAATTCCTTGTAAAAAAAGAAAAAAATTGTGGAAGGGGTGAGAATGAAATGTAAAACAATAACATTAAATCATAATTTAAAATACGATAACGTGGATTTGTTTCTTTTTTGTTATTCGTTCCCCTCTAGTATTATTTTCTTTTTTTTTTTTTTAGGCGATGTAATACGCATTTGCGTATATGTCTAATGTGATTGTTGAATTTTCAAAATAGCAACACATTTCCTTTTCAATTGTCGATAAGTGTAATACATATTGTGTGTATATATAAAGCAATATTTATATTTATAAATGGTAATTATATTTATTATTATTTTTACATATTTAAAATATGTGTTCTGCCCGCCGGCTTATTTTACTTGTGAACGGGAAGTAATAATGAACACAATTTTCATAACAAAAAATATCATATAAAAAATAAATAAATAAATATAATATCAAAAAATTTTTAACTAAAAATTATTTATCCAAACTCGATCACAAGGGACACCCTTTTATCAAACGTCAAAATAAAATCTCGCACTTAAATTTATATTGTATATTATACGCGACACTAACAACAACAACGCAACGTCTGCTTTCCCAGATGTCTGGGTCAGCACTAAAATGCTAAAATTACAGAAAAAACGCCGGTCGACACCGACAATTGCGATAACGGTAACCGGGGCATTCCGACCATCAACATAAATACCCGCGGTGTACTAGCACGTTATCGCGGTCGGTAAACACGCGAGCGGAGTGGCGCGACCATCCTCCCCCATTAAAACCCTTAGGTTTGAACAAAATCGAGCGACACTATGTCTCACAACTAGTATAAATTAATAATGTAATACAAACAATAAAAAATGAGTAATAAAAAACAACAATGAACATAGTATAATGATAATTCCATGTATATTACAACATTACACGAGAGCACTGGGTAAGAATACCAACTTGATTACTAGTCGGATGACCATGCTACATTGGGTCCTGATCCTAGCAACCCGAACTATGTCGTCCCGTCCCGGGAATACTTCTATCCGTCCTAATCTCCATTGTAATGGGGGCAACAAAGGGTCTTTGATAATAACCATATCATCCTCTTTAACGTCAACCTGGTCTCTCTTCCATTTATTGCGAACTTGTAATGTCTGAAGATATTCAGTAGACCATTGACGTCAGAATGACTAGTGAACATTGTTTCAATAAAGTCCAGCGGCATCTTAAATCGGTGAATCTCTCTAGAGCGGAACGTTTGGGCGGGGCGAAATAGGGTTGTCCGATCAAAAATGATCCGGAGTGAGGCACTGCAAATCTGAGAGATCATCGCTCAATGGAGACAACAGCCGTGAATTCAACACTGCTTTGATTCGAGTGATGACGATGAGCAGCTCTTCCCAAGTCAAAGAGTGGAGACCAACCGTCCTAATGAGTAATCGCTTTGCTGATTTAACTGCTGTTTTCCATAACTCTCCGAAGTTTGGGGCACCAGGAGGGTTAAAATTCCACACACCGGGTATGCTATATCTCTGGTTAGCTTGGTCGTTGATAAGTTGTCGCAACACCCTGACAGCACCAATAAAATTGGTCCCGTAATCAGAATACACATGATTCGGACATCCACGTCGAGACAAAAAACGATCAAGGGCAGCCATAAATGCATCAGTGGATATTTCTGATACCAGTTCAAGATAAACTGCCTTGGTAATCATACAAACAAAAACAGCAAGATACGCCTTGTATTCTCTCGCCTTACGCAATCGATTGTTCCGGAGCCGGAATAGACCAACGTAATCAATCCCGACGTGAAAGAATGGCCAGTTCACTTGAACGCGAAACTCCGGGAGATCAGCCATCTTAGGTTGAGGGTTTACTGCAGCATGCTTTATACATGTGACACATTGTGAAGGCATTATCCAATATTGGCGAGCGACCATGGTTATGAACTTGGCTCCCGAATAACAACTAACTACGTGCCAATATCTGCATAACAACAATGACAAATGTGAAGTCTTCGGCAGTAAGACTGGAAACTTCTGTACCGACTTGATTGTGGCATACCGCAATCGACCACCCACACGGATAATGTCAGTTTCATCAAGAAAGGGCGACAATTAAGCTAAATGTTTAACTGACACTGAACATGCATGCGACAACTCAAAAAACAATGTACAGAAGGTACATCGTTCAGCAATTTTTATCACACATTTGAGAGCTTCGTCACTCTCTTCTCTTGTTAAGGCGCATATCTGTGGACGAAGACTTCTACACGCATTATCAAAATGACGCATCCATGCGACTAATCGAATCAATCGTGTTAGCGTAGAACAATGGACAGCAAACCATTCTTTATTGATATGGACTATCAGAACTCGAGGGGGACTGATTTCGGGTAAGTCCGATAATTCTATGTGTGGAGCAACACATGATCATTCACTCAAGGGACTGGTGAGAAATAGAGGGTCTTGCCAATATAATGGATGATCAATGAGTTGACGAAAAGAAAGTCCGCGGGAAGCACAATTCGCAGGATTTAATGGAGACGGAATATACCACCAGACGTAATCAAGTAACAGTGCATGAATTGTTCCCACGCGATGAGTCACGAAAACTTTAAAAGAAATGTGAGTAGTGGTTAACCATGAAAAGACGACCGAAGAATCAAACTATGCAAAAACATCTGTTATACAAAAACGAGAACTGAATATCAATTTTAATCGATCTAACCAACAGGTGAGTAGCACGGCTGCACATAATTCTCGCCACAGAATGGATTCAATCTTGATGGGAGTAGTACCATGTTAGACTTGGTCTGGCCTCCAACATAAAAAATTGACACCAAACCCAAACATGATACAACACGGAGGTATGCTAATGCTGCATACTCCTTTTTTGACGTATCGTAAAACCCGATGAATTGAACCGTAGAGTTTTCCGATACATCTCGGAATTCTGATCTCAGCTAAAACAGGAAGATCTTCAATCCAAACAGACCATTGACATTGGATAGGAACGGACAATGGATCAACCCACGCGCAACTTACTTGCCAGATTTACTTTGCATGATTGACTTAGGTTCAAAAACGACAGAAGCCAAGAATCCTATATAGACGGCAATAAAAGATAGCACCCCACGTTTAACGGTCGAAACCTCTACAATTAACTTGGTATATGAATTTTCGTCTTATGTTGGAGCCCACACAAATCCGAGGAGTTTTAACGTACCCAAACCGTCGTCAAGGAACTCACCTGCACCGATTATCCAGTCTTCCTCTGGTACTTGTTCGATAATTTCAGCAACATTCATGGACCACTTCTTCAGAATTAATCCAACGTCTCCTAAAACACGACGCAAATCTCGTTGAAGCTGCAAAATATGTTCCAGTGAATCTGCTCTTGTGCAAATGTCGTGTGATACCGTAATGCGGTCGGTAAACACGCGAGCGGAGGGGCGCGACCCATGTATAACTATAAAAGTAAACGATTAATCATACTTACTTATACATATTTATCATAATTTTTACTTATTAGTATATGATAAATAAACTATTGTAGCATTATTTTTATTGTAGGAATATCTACATACATGATAGTAATCGATTATTTTGA
Organism: Schlechtendalia chinensis; assembly: GCA_019022885.1. Taxonomy (NCBI): domain Eukaryota; kingdom Metazoa; phylum Arthropoda; class Insecta; order Hemiptera; family Aphididae; genus Schlechtendalia; species Schlechtendalia chinensis. The sequence continues at coordinate 11,440,281 of CM032339.1, read as the reverse complement.
GTATTTTAGTTTTTGATTTATTTCAACACATTCATTATATTTAAATGTTTATTCAATGTCATAAATTTTAAATATGTTTTCTAACGAATAGTAAGCGTTATATTTGGATATATGTACGAGTATAATAAAAATATTTAAAAAGGAAAATTATTGTCTCATGTTAAAATAGTTAAATATTATGCATATTATATAGCAGATATTTATTCAACTTATTAATAGAACTGCGCAACTCAAATTGTATTTCTCAAACATTCACACCCAATTTTCATTAACAGTTTTTTCTCGTATTAATTTTCATGTATTTTAGAACAATTAATATTTTTTACTTAGCGAATATGAAAAACATAAAATGTATAAAATTTAGTGATTTGAAATTAAAATTTTTTATACCCTATACAGGGATTATTTAAAATTTAAATTAAAAATAATATTAAATTCATAAATATTTTTTGTGTTTTAGGCGTATCCAAAATCAGTATGCGTATTACATATATGAAAACTGTTTATTTGCTGCTAACACCATGTTTTATCCACCAAGTTTCTTCTAATGGTAAGTTGACTGATCACACATATTTTATTTAATTGGTTTTAATAAAAATCGTCCAATAATAATGGCTTTTATAATTAGTAGATTTAGATGTTTTAAAAATCCTATAAAATTATTATGAATAACATTCGTTTACTGTACTTATTACTTAAAGTTCATTGTCCTAATGTATGAGTTGTGTTTGTTTTGATGTTGATTTATTTTCTTTCTGCTTCGTCTTATATTATTATATTATTGGTATGAAAAAATCTTTTGGCTAGATGTTTGCGTATGATTATTTTATTTTTGATACTTATATTATTATTTATCATAGTGTCTGAGTCCATGACCATAAGATATTTTCATAATCCAAAGTGTTTGCTCGATGCATAAAGTGTAAATTTTACGATACATAGTTTATGGAAAACTGTATTTTATAAAGTAAAAAAAAAATTATTATATTATTTCTCAATTGTATTTTAATATGTTTACACATTAGAATGTAATAAATAAGGATCGGCTGTTGTTGAGTAGGTAGAAACAAAAGTTTCGGCTCACGAGGTTTGCAGTTCGATCCCCAGGGTAGCCAACGAGATTTTTCACGTTGGTGGTGACAGGTCTCTGGTGCAAGCCGGCCAAAAATACCCGTCCCGTCCATCTTTGGATTGTCCAAGAACCATCTTTGACCCTTGTAATATGTGAAAGATACAATTTCTGAGCATATTAGGGTTAGGAAAATAAGAGGATGTAAAACTGCTGACTATTATTAGTATAATAAATACATAAATCCTAATAATATATATACATACTTTTTTTATGAAAATCATTTGTATAATTTAGTCGTCTCTATCTTACCATATGATAATTTTCATAATTTTTAATATTTAAGTATAATACAATTATTTTAAAAAAACATGGCTATTTAATTAATTTTTTTAATACACTGTGAATTTTATCATTTAATAAATCACTAGCCACGTGTATAAACCTCAATACAAATTTAAAACGATTCGTTAAAACTTTGGAAATGTCATTAAACATGCTTCTGACAACTGCAATATTCAATAACAGAATTATAGATTGTGTACTTTGTAAATTCTATTAATTGTCTAGAACAATACGTATTCAGTGTCTTAAGTTTTATGTACCGTCAATCTGACAGGACTTATCATTACACTTCATCAATCATAAAATATGAAATATAAAAAAATATATTTGAAAACATAAATATTTTTTTAGCTGTGTTGTGAAGACCTCCAGTGAAACAAAAGACCAAAAACCTCGCAACTAGAGAATTTAAGAAATGCCAGAACCAGTAATAATATAAGATAAAATGTGACCAGTAATTCGGAAAAATAAATTTGATAAAAATATACTTTCCATTTTCCCCCAGTAAAAATCACAAAGTTGACTCTCTATAAAATATTTTATGACACATTTTACAGAAACAATACATATATATATATATTATATATATATATATATATATGAATTGTATAATAATATAATGAAATATAATTGGAGACTAAAAATTTCAACTGTTCTTTCGTAATTTTTCAACTAATAATGAGCATTATTTGAGTATTTTATTTATTTAAAGTTTATTAACTTAGATTTAGAAAATAAATTTAAAAAAAAAATTACAATAATATAACATATTCGCACAGAATATAGTAGGTTCAATTTTAAGAAATGTCACTATATCTAAAATATTTCCAAATAAAATATCAAATAAATATATAATCTATATATTTTAATAAATTAAAAGTTCATTATAAATCAGAATCTGTTAATAATATAAATTATACATTTAATACGCAAATTAAAAGTTAAAAATAAGAAATTAACTATTGTCAGTACAAAAAATTAAATATTACCGTAAATATGTTAGACTTTATTTGGCTTACGAGTATTTTATTTTACTCGTAAGTATTAATATTTATCGAATCGTTAATATGCATTTTACATATATACAACAACTGTTCATATTTATGAATATATATATATATGTGTATAAATGTCAATACCAATCATATGGGACACATAAGTCTTTTACATAGATATATAAAAACACAGTTATTTGTTGTATGTATTTATTTTCATATTTACATAATAATAATTTCAAGTCAGCCATAAAGTGAGATTTCTACAAAAGTAAATTTACGTTGAATTCATTAAATTGAATTAAAAAATAAGTAAAATAAGTATGAAATGTGTGTAAAACTGGGTACGATATCACTGCATCAATGTAGTATGAAAAATAAAATTGTTACAAGTTTAAGTAGCTGGAAAAGGATAATATTTTACTGCGGAACATATTGGCCTTTATAGCAGACACACATTCATATTACGGTGTATATTGGCACTTGATTTGATTTGATCATATTACATACCATCTGTAATGGATGACCTTTCAGCGAAAGAAAACGTAATATTGCCATGTCCGGTTAAGTAGGTCACACCTTATATGTCATACGAGTCCGAGACGACCGTAATTTGTTGTTACACATTTGACCCGCAACATATTTGCGTTTGAAGGTGAACCAATGTGTGCTAAACAGTGTGTATTGTGATCGCAGGACGAACATCCGCAGTTTCTTAATGGCGAGACTTTGTCAAAAACACATTTGAGTACAAAATATAACACGTTTAAAGAGGAAATAGTGTATATATAAATATATATATATATGAATAAAAAAACTGAATAAAATAAAAGGAACCATAAGAAAAATCACGTTTATTTGTTGTTCTGTGATAGGTATTTTTTGTTTCATAAATCTCGTTATATACTCTACCATGTAACCCCTGCGAACAAAATGCCGGTTGTCTTAGTTTTACTAATAATGAAATGCCAAACGTGCACCGCATGTGCTGCGTATGACCAAAACACCGATGAGAGTGAAAATTCGAATATATTTTATTACAGTTTCATCCACGTGCAGTTACTTACTTATTCTTCATTCAACCGTGTATTTTATTTTGTTACAATAATTTTATATATAAGAAACACTATAAATAGAGATTAATATACATGATATCAACAGACAATGTATCAAAATAAAACATAATATAATATGTTGAGGGAAAGCTATATAAGGTTGTTTTTATAATAAATTTTATAAATTAATCGATTTTAATTTTGTCTATTTATTTTTTATCTTTTAAATTATATTAATTATAGTATTATTGATATTTATATAATATTAATAACACAATGGTGCAAGGCTGAGCATTAACGAGTTAAAAGTTAAAATTAAGTTAAAAACTTAAGCACGAATTAATTACGTTAATTAACTTGTTTTTTTCAAATTAACTTTAAACAAGAAAAGTTACTTTTTTAATCTAACGTATTTGCTTTATGTTAACATTTTATATAAGTGTCTAAGTTAAGTTAAATTTTATCCGAAGATCAATGTAAATTTTTGAATGATTTTGAAAGTTTTACTTGATTTTATTTTATAATATAGATAATTTTACAATAGCATATACATAGTATATTGCATGTACGACGTACATAAAAACCCAAGTCACGAGATTTATTGAGTACAGTACCTAAATATAATAATAATAATAAGTGTATATTTTTAATAGGCTAATCCCTGATATTGACACAATTATTATAACATTCTGATAAATTATACTTAATTATTTAGATAAGGCTGGATTCAAACAACATATTATAACAAGATTATTAATGAAAAGATTAATGTTTTAAATACCTACTGCTGTGTATGAGTTATTACTCATATAATTCTGAAATAATTACTTTTAACATTTAAGCAATTAATAAGTTATTATTCTTATATAGGTACTAATTTAAATATGATTGAGCTTTAAGAGGTATTAAGAATACTGTATTCAGAAAACTCTTAAAACGTATTTAAAATACTGCATTAAATACTTTCAAAAAATGTATTTAAAAATTATTTAGAATACTTTAAAAATATTCGGAATACTACTTAAGTCTATTATCCTTTTAATGTGTGGTAATTTAATAATTTAGGCCAGGATTATATTATTATTTACCATTTTTAGGAATAAGAGAAGTGTTAACAGATAAATTAATGTGTGTACTCTAAAACCTTGGCAGCTTTCTCATTTTATTTTTTGATAATCAGAAGATTTTTAGTTTTAATTAAATTAATTTACTTTTTTTTAAAGCTAAATTTCAATTTTTAAAGTTAATAAAAAAAATACTGGTTAACTTTTAACTTAATTTATCTTAATTATTTTAAATTAATTTAAATCAAATATGTATAATAAATAAATACAATTAGTATATAAAATTGTATATACATAAAAATTAATGCCTATCTCTGTCCCGCATGCGTTTCTAAACTGTTGATCCGATTGTAATGAAAGTTTGGTGAGTTGTTGTGCATATCCTCATGAAGGTTTCTGTAATATAAAATTTTAAATACGATCAACGAGGGTCGTAGCTCATACGGGAAATTTTGGGATTCGAGACGTTAAACAGATACCATGGTGACAATTTAAATTTTTATAGTTACCATGATAACCATTTAAATTGTTATTTTAACATTTTTTTTTTTTGTTTTTTTTTTTTTAAATTACCATTTAAAATATTATTGAGTTTAAAACATAATCTTCTTTAACTTATTATTATATTTTGGTGAACATATTTTTTTAAACAGTTGGGGAATCATGTTTTCCCAAACGAAAAGCGATTGGACATTCTATATTTCAAGCACGAAAAAAGAGCATCTCGAACTTCAGAAACAAACAAACAAAGGAAGCAAAACTGGAAACTAATCGAGTTTGCAATTCTCAAACCCGATTGTCTGTAATAGAACAGAAGCATGATAAAGACGGAAACCAATCGAATATGCACTTCTCAAGTCCGTTCATCAGAAACAGAACAGTAACGTGTAGAAAAAGGGGAACCGATCGAATACTATTCAGGCGGTCATTGCACGCTGAAATCAATTTTGCTGCATTCCACTACGATATTCATTAAAAGTAGTCTTCATCCAAGTATTGTGTTTGGAAAAATGGATAAAATGTGCGAATGTTGCGATGCCTTTAAATTTAAGAATGAAGCGCCAAGAAAGTGTTACGCGTGTGGAAAAGTAAAATTGTCAGAATTACTTTCACTACTTGAACCATTACCAACGTTGTTATCAGGTGACTCAACCTTATCAAACAATTTCCTCTCTAACACATGAAAATACAACTTGTGTTTCCAAATGACATTTTTAGTGCGACAAATATCGTGCAAGAAAATTACATGTCAACCAGGGACTGAAACCTTAATGATCTAATTGGTTCCGGTTCCGGTTCCTGTTAATACCGATACTAACCGGTTCTTTAAATTATAGAAATTAGGATTAAAAAGTGATAATTTATCAATTATACTGTGGTGTAATTATTAAAGGTTTAATATTTTGTTTAGTCATCTTCAGCTTACAAGTAATAGTACCAACTATAACTTAGCCTGACTGATCATTAATGTTTTATATTTTTTCATACTTTTTTTAAAAAATTATAAGACTTTTACAATAAGAATATTTTTTTCTAATATTTTTCTTATCGTCCATCAATGTTAATAGTTAATAGAAATAATGTTATTTTGAATATTTTAGATTCTGAGATTAGTGAGGAATGTATAGGTTTTACAATAATATGTTATTTTAATTTGTTTTTTATGTCTATATCAAACATTTTATTTAAAGGATTGCTCCAATCATTTAGGGGTGATGAGGTTTTTTGATGAAAAATGCATTCTAGATTTTATTATTATTTTAATTTTAAAAAAATGAAATCTGAGAGGTTTAAAACAGTTTCAAAATATCAAATTAAACCAACAGATAGAAATTAAACATCAAAAAATCTAAGTTATTTCAAACGTGAGAATCGTTAGAAACCCAAAAGAACCGAAAATTTTAATTTATAAGTTTATATGGTTCTGGTTCCGGTACAGGTTCATGGAATATTAAAAATAGGTTCCGATATCGGTTCCGGTTTTTGAAATACCCTCAGGAATTGGTTCGAGGACCGATTCTTTTGGGTTCGGTTCCAGTCCCTGATGCCAACATTCAAAGTGCAAGTCAAATTTATAATCATACTGAGTCTCTACTACTATTTTCGTATGCAGATTACAAATTTCTGCAAATTTATTTCATAGGAAACACTGATAATCAAATTCATTAACGTTGTCAATTCAATAACACAAAACAAGAAATTGTCGTTGCATTACAATTTTATTTGATCAACATAATGAATTAATTGAATTGTTCAGTATTTTCCTAAAATGAATGCCAACAGATGACTACAAAAATGTAGTTAGAGCTTACAAAACACGTATCGGCTAACGCCTAAGATAATATAATGCACCGACAATTGATAAAGTGGCGATTATTATAGTAGTTGAAGAATTTGACTCACATGACATAATACTCCATCGCAGAAATGGTGATGTCCATCGACTCTCAGAAATTCTTCACTTATATGACGGTTTGCAATATCCGATTTTATTTTACAGGAGAGAGGATGGATATCATTTCAACATCAAATTGAGAAATTCAAGAACATATAAGAAAACGAATAAGTAAGTTAATGTCATGAATTACTATTCGTATCGATTAATGATTCGTAAAAACGCTCAAAATCATATCTTGAATCAATTTAAATCAAACCAAGTTGTATTCTGAAGAATATATGCAATTACGTGGTACAGTAGCCAATGATGGCAATATGAATTTCAATATATTGGGGAAAATGATAATTCTACCGATCACATTCACAGGCATATGCATAAATATGCACAAAATGCGATGACATACGTCCAAGCATATGGCCGCCCAAATTTGTTCATCACTTTCACATGCAATCATATGTGAAATGAAATTGAAGAACTTTATATGATGAACAATATCATCGAAGTAATAATCTTGAAACGAAATATTAAAGAAGAAGATGTACTGTTGTCAAGAACATTGGTATGTGTGTGTGTGAGTAGAAGCCTTTGTTTTTTGTTTTTTTGAATAGTATCGTAGAAGTATTATTAGGTTTATCATTATATAAAATTATTAATAATCGTCTTTTTTGTAAACATCAATCAACACTTATGATTACGGCTGAATAAAACAACCTTATTTCTTGTGTGTTGTTTAAAATGAATAGATATGAATGAGTCACAAAAAATGTACACATTCTGTAATAGACTAAAATTTAATCACTAAATAATTTAAATATTTTAGGAGTACATATCCTTTTAATGATTTCATAATGAAATAATTTATACACATACTTAATACTGTATGAATCATTGTTAATTAATAAAACTAGTTTAATGTAAGTTCAATCTTCGTTTAAAAAACTTCAAAACTAATAAATGTAATTTTGAATTGTTCCTTATCATTCATTTCCTCGATTATTTTAGTACGTTCAATAATATTAACCAACTACTTATATATGTATATTGTCAATTGTATCTATTTACTAATCGTTAGTTTTTTGAATAGGGGGTTTTTATCATAAAGTTTAATTTATAATAAAATAATTTTAGTCGTCCATTACTCTTAACACCAATATCACACTGATGAGTGTATTTAATGTAAATAAGTAACTATTTATGATTTAAAAAATTATTAATACTTTTCGTAAGGGCGAGTCAACATTTTAATATAATCGTTTATAAAACATTTTCCCCCGTATTGGTTATCAGGTAAGTACTAAGAAAATAATGTCTTATTTTTATTGTCTCCAACAAGTTTAGATAATCGTTCGGATAATTAGTTCTCTCACCAAAAGTCGAGTATTTTCTTGTTTGAGAAATAATTATTATTTATTTTAATTTTTAAAAATGTTTTTTGAAAATTAAATTTTCTCTAACAATAACTAATTAATTTTCAATATCAATGTTGTGATGTGGTCATGATGGTCTATAATTAGGCTATTATAATGATCAAAAAATGTTTGACTGATCGACGATATTTGCATTTATTACTGAATAATTCTCTGATGCTTTCAGGAAACTCATTTTAGATCAAACGAGCTAGTAAAATTTGGGATTTCTTTTTAATTGTTTGCGTCGATCGTTAATCGATTGGACAAATTAGTCTTAGTTTAGTACATAACTATTACGGTTTTAGTATATAAGATGAGTTTAATGATTAGTTTTTATAAAAATCACTAACCACAATATTCTAAAAAATAGGTATTCATAAATGGAATAGCAATACATATACTCGCCACAAACACGAGTATGTATAACGTAATCACACAGATTACAGTTGCGTATTGATCACGAATTAAAAACATATTAAAATCATCTGGTTATAATTATATGATAATTTTTTTGTTAGACATTTGAAAATTGTAGTATTCCTTCTTCTCAAGTGATAAAAAAATCATGAATATTTTGTTCAAATGTTTGGGTTGTTCTAAAATATGCGAGTAAAATTACTAGATTACTGTATCCGAGGAAAAACTTTTACATATACCAGTGTTAAGGGATGAAAAATTGTTGTCAAATGTGTATGTTTAGAACAAGGCAATTTTTATGTTAGTTATAATTTTTAACTGGACTAAGGCCAAAGTACAAGCGACTCGTAAAACATGGTGGTCAAACAAACAATGAACCTATTAAAAACTTGGATCTTGACGGAAATGTCGAAGAGAGGGAAAAAAACTCAACCAAACAAATTTTTGTACCATTACCGATTTTATGACATTGTTAATGTGATACAAAATTCACTAGTTTTCGATAAGTTGTTTAAATATAAGTTATTTATGTTATTTTTATTTAAATAAACATATACGTTAATTATAAATTCTTAAGACAGAAATTCATGATTTAGTGGACTCGTTTCACTGCATTCCAAAAGCAGTTAGAATTGAAAATTGATAATGTTTAAAATGATATACCTACTTTTAAATTTGAAGCTTAAAAATATAAATGTATAAACTTTTATTATATGAATAAAAATAATTTAAATTCTAACTCGTTCAGTATGTTTCTATACTCAGAATACAATAATAAATAACAATTTCTAAAATTAAAAAAAAAAAACAATTTATACGTAAAAATCAATTTATATTAAATTTATTTTATGCAGTTTAACACAATCAGAGTGAATATGAATCAATCTTATAAAATATTGATATGTAATAAAAATATAATATATGATAATATCACAAAGTGAATTAAATATAAATTAATCAATTTTTTAAAAGACAAATTATGAAAATTAAATTGACAATTCAGATTTCTTAATAATTAAACTGAATAATTTTATAAGTATTTTATATGAAGATATATAGGTATTTAAAATATAATCGTAAAACAAGAAAGCACTTATCTTATTGTTTTACCAGTTTGTCTTTCTTTGACATATTTAGATCGTTCCTACTACTAATAATGAATAATCAATTTTTAAGTTAATTAAACATGTGTTATTTATTCGTATATAACAATATCGTTTTTTATAATATACATTTGCAAATATCTACAATTTGTTCATCTATGATTAATTGAAAATTATATTTCATAAACATTTTTTTATATAGAGTCAGTTTCACTTTATGTTGTAAAGAGAAATGTTTTGTCGATGAAATTATAAGCAGTACAAAACTTATAAAAATGCATATTCCATAACGAAATGTATATGAATAATATATTTATTGTAACGATTTATATATACATATAAGAGTATGCTTACAATCGTCCAACTTTATTAATATACACAATTAGATAATACATACTTTTAGGGTCATTTTAAATTTCAATTATGAGATTAAATTAGATAATCAATTAAAAAAGTTTGATTTCGAAAAAAGTATAAGTTATTTTGGTTATAAAATATAAAAATTCATTTTATTTTATTATTATTTTTATTTTTTATAATTTAATATTTTTTTATAATTTGATTATACAAACTCTTTTATATTTTAAATAAATCAATACTTGGAAATCCATTGAACATATCTTAAATTCAAACTGTAACTAGGTTTGTTATGATATGTTTTAAGAAATAT